>CM044317.1:59654729-60904729 GCA_024291935.2 Okapia johnstoni | reverse complement strand
CTCGTATAAGGCCAACCAAGGCAGGATTTCTGAGGTTGGAGCTGAGGCCAGTATATTTTCTAAAAGCTCTTTAGTGATTTGAAAGCATGCATGTTGAGAATCATTGGATTCATCGTGGATATTATCATGCTGGTGATAAGTATAAAAAAGATGAAGAATACATTGGTTCTGTTGTCCAAATTATCCATAGACAATTTATTTTTAAGAATATATCAAAAAAGAGATAAAGCAAAATGACAATGTAAGTTTATCTCCCTGTCCTTTTCACTAGTATTGTGGTCTCCTGTATCTGTCTCAAATAAAATGTCTTATAGTTCCCAAAGCTAGTTACGAAAGCAAATTCTAAAGTACAAAAGCCTCCTTCAGAGAGACGAGAAAGAAAAATCTCTATGTTCTGACTGAATACAGAACAACATTAACCAAAACACCATACTTTCAAATGATCCAGGAGTCACTGTCACAAATCCTTTGGCTTCATATTTCACTGTTAACACAGGCACAATTATTTTCCATACCCATTTGATGTTTTAAAGAAGTAGTGGTTCTTAGACTTTATTGTGCATCTGAATTACCCAGGGAACTTGGTAAAATCCAGGTTGCTGGGTCGTATTCTTGGGTTTTCTGGTTAGGTGGGCCTGGGGTGGGAATCCAATAATCTCCATTTCTAACAAGTTCCCAGGTGAGGCTGGTTTTGGGACCACAGCAATCTAAAGTAGAACTTAAACACCTCTCCCTAAAAGCTCATTATAATTGTGTAAAGAATAATGTGAATATTTACTTTAGTATTATTTTTATTCCAGACTAGATTTGATCAATTCTCTAAAAGTATATAAATAAGTTAAACTTTTAAATTAAAAAAAAAGGTAAAGGAGACTTCCCCAGTGGTAAGTCCAATGCAGAGCCTGGCTACTAGACTACATGTCACCCTAAGACCCAGTCAAGAAAAAAAAATGTAAGCAAATTTGAATGAAAAGTAAAGTTTGAGTAGTAAATTAAAACCAAACAGCACATGTATATAAAAGCTTCAATCCCTGCTCATTTGAGGAACTAGAGTAAACTATGTCATGGGTCAGCTAACTAAGTGGAAAATTGCCTCGCGTCGGTCCCCAATGAGTGCAGCCCAAGAAAAAAATATGTAATGCATGACATGCCTGGTTTTTGTAAAAATGTATAATAGACATGATTTTTCCTGGTTAATTACCAACTCCTCTTTGCATTCTGAGTAGATTTCTACCCAGGCAGCTAATTGAAGCAGAGCCAAACAAATTATTGACTCTTACTTGCATGGCTTTCCTTTAACCCACTGATTCTCAAAGTGTCGTCCAAAGTTGTATCAGTGTCTTCTGGGAACTTGTTAGAAATACAAATTAAACTTGCCCATCTGAAATGGGCTAATTTCAGATGGCCTGCCCCAACTTTAGTCAGAAACTCTGGGAATGGAGCCAGAAATCTGTTTTAACAAACCCCTCCTTGTGATTCTGCTGCCCACTAAAAGTTGGAGAGCCCCAATTTACTTGAAGGGAATTTAAGGCAGCCTATTAAACCAGAACAAATCTACTGGTTTGGTAATAAGATGAACTCCTTACCAGCATCCAAGGCCAGAGTGCTCCATTTCAAATGGTGCTGGGTATCATTACCCCATTAATTGATACTTTGGTATATTTCTTTTTAAAAATATTTATTTATTTACTTCGCTGCATCAGGTCTTAGTTGCAGCACTCAGGATCTTTGATATTCATTGCAGCACTTGAACTGTTAGTTGCAGCATGTGGGATCAAACTCAGGCTCCCTGCATTAGAAGTAAGGAGTCTTAGCCACTGGACCACCAGGGAAGTCCCAGACACTTCTGTATATTTCATTTAAAAAGATAATTCCAAAGTAGCATGGAGAGTCTCATTTGAGAAGTTTGCTAAAGAATATCTGTTAGTTTAGGGGTTGTTGTTATTGATTAGTCACTCAGTCATGTTTGACTCTTTCATGGACAGTAGCCCACCAGATTCCTCGGTCCGTGGGATTTCCCGGGCAAGAGTATTGGAGTAGGTTGCCATTTCCCCAGCCCAGGGATCAAACCCAAGTCTCCTGCTTGGCAGGCGAATTCTTTACAGCTGAGCCACCAGGGAAGCCCCTAGGGATTGTATCAGTGCTTATTTACTCTTTTTTACCAACTACTCCAGTTGTTGTGGTTGGCGTCCGATGAAAGTAATCTCACTTCCTTCTGTCGCTCACATTTACCAGTTTTCTGAGGGTCACTAGAAATGTGAGTATAGTTATAGATCCTTGCAACTACCCTTCCAATGGAAAAACAGCTTCAAATATACAGAGTCAAGGTATATCTAAAGAAGAACATTTATTCTCAATAAAAGAGAATTTAATCTTAAATTAGTATATTTACCAATATCCAGATGTGTGGCAACAAATACTAGCATTTGAACTGCACATGCTGTTTTCTTCCCTATGTTAGACACCTTAGAGTTAGCTGGAGTGACATAAGAAGCGCTGATGGGCACTGAGGAGGCTTGGTTTCTTCATGTCTCTCCCTGTCCCTCCATGTACCTTCAGTGGGTCATTTGTGACATCCCTTTTCTCAGCCTGTAAAAGGAAAGCCTAGATCTGAATGATCTCTTCTGAGAGCCTTTCAGCTCTGAAAACATTCTGTAATATTAAAGGCTTATTGTCATGTGGGTTATGAGTCTTAGCTGAAGCTTCTTTAGTTGTTTGGCTATCTGTGGATTGTGTATTCACAGGCATTCCATTTAAATCACATGCTCTGAGCTCATTTACTTGTACTTTTATAGTAATACTTAAGCATTTATATATTGCTTTTCATCTTCAAAGCACTTAACATACTTAAGAATCCTTCCAGCAACACTTTGAGGTAGCTAAGTATTATTAAAATAGAAAGAGGAAGAGGACAAGGGAGAAAGAAGGAAGGAGAGGGAGAGAGAGAGAATTTTAAGTCCTTTAATGATTTGTCTCTGGCTTAAGGAAGAGAATATACCAAGGGGGCACAATTACAAATTTAAAAAAAATTTTTTTTTTTTAAATAGGGGTGGGGGAAGAATAATATACCAGGGCCAGAATTAGTATACCATGGCCAGAATTAAAACTACTTAGACTTGGTATCAAGCTTTTTTCCTTCCAAACGTTCTTAAGGGTTTAGAATCCTCCCTGCACTGCTCCAGGATTTTCTCGAATCTTTGTAGGCTAAAGGCATTTTGATGTTGTCTACCTTCTTGGAGGGCAGAGACACATCTAGCACAAGTACAGTGCTCAGTTTATAACAGAAGTTTGCTGTTGGTGATGGTGTTATGGATCCTTTCCTATTTTAAGCTGATGTAACCAAAAGCAGAAGGGAAAATTGAAGATTTCTGTTGCCGCAAAATCATGGAGTAGATGCTTTGGGCTGCTAGCTTGCAGGTTTGCAATCTTAAATTTCCCTGTAGCTTACTAGAGACCAACGCCTTTTAGAAATAATGCCAAACACATGTTGAACTTTAGTAACCTTTACTCTGTAATGAAAATGTAACTCTGAGCAGGGTGTATAATCAAAGACCTGATGATGAAACTATTGCTTAGAAATTTAAAGTTTGGTTTGAGGATTCTTAATGCTGACACGGAAAGAACAGTGTGAATGGAGAGAGAGGTTGTGTGGAGGGATGGCAGGGAGAAAAGGGCAAATGGAGGGAAAGGAAGATGGGTTTTCTGGAGGAGACTCTGAAGAAGAACTTCAGCTATCACTACAGTGTCCTCCAGACATGTTCAAAGACAGGAAGACCAGTGCTGAGAGGTTAATGTCAGAAGTACCCATATGAGTGAGTCTCTTGTATGAAGTTAGATCACTTTTAGCATAATGCTATGTATTTTACTTCACAAATTAGATCTGACTTTTTTTTTTTTGCAATCCACTTTAATCCAAGAATTCATTTCTTTGTAAATTTCTAATCCACTCTATGACAGTTTTAGAGGTGTTACAGAAATTTGTGAAACAGCTGCTTAGGCTGAATTTTTTTTTTTTCATTAAGTTCTGATAAAATACGCTGGCACACAGAACAATCCAAAGCTAGTTCATCAATATTTAATGTTAGGATGCAAAAAATGTAGTTTTGCTGAACCGTGTTTCTAAGTTGGACAGTCTTCTGACAAATATTTTAGATGGCCTGCCCTGGGACTTGTTATAATTGCCTTGCTCACACTGTTATTAAACATGCATTTGCCTCAGAAAATACTTTCTTGTTTTTCTGTTTATTTGCTCACTGAATTTTATTTTCCAAAAATACTAAAATTTACTAAGAGATGAAAAGACGTCATAGAGGAGGGGTCTAAGTGTGGCCTCCTATTTGTTTCTGGCTGAGCAGCTTCTGTTGCTAGCATTTCCCTGAAGTCCCAGCAGATCTTGTGCTTGGAGCTCATCTTCTCAAGTTGTGAAATGGGAGGTTTTCTATTGATTGAGGGTTGATAGGGCTTTGAGGTGACCCACTTTCTTATGCTAGTCTACTCATAACAGATTTGTTCATACAGACTTTAGTAATTTGCAGTGTGAAATGGAGATAGTTCATATTTGTAATTAGTCTACTCTAAGGAATTCCTGGTTGGACTTCCTTGGTGGTGCAGTGAATAGAAATCTGTCTGTCAATGCCAGGGACGTGAGTTCAGTCCCTGGTCCAGGAAGATCCCACATGCCACAGAGCAACTAAGGCCTTGCATCACAACTACTGAAGCCCAAGCACCTAGAGCTTGTGCTCCACAACAAGAGAAGCTACCACAGTGAGAAGTCTGTGCATGGCAACCATGAGTAGCCCCTGCTTGTTGCAATTAGAGAAAGCCTGTGTGCAGCAACAAAGACCCACTACAACCAAAAATATTAAAAAACAGCAACAACAAAGAATTTCTGGTCTTTAAGACATCCTAGGTCAGTAACCATAAAATTTCTCATGGTGAAAAGAATCACCACATAATAAAGGACACCAGTCAATATTGGAGGTTATTTTGTCCAGGCAGTTGTAGAGCCAGAGAAATTGTTTTCATACATGACCAGAAGTCACTTGAAGATCAAGAAGACTTGAAGACCCCATCTTCCTTATATGGTGCTAAAGGAATGCTCCTAAACTTTTACTTTGTAATTCTTGGTTTTTTTTTTGACAGTGCAGCTATTCAAGGTATATAGCTCTGTGCTCTGCAAATCTGTTCCTTAATAGCTTGCTACATTCTACTTTGTATTTTGATGTACTGTCTTACCTATCTTTTTTGTTGTATTAAATGTAAGCTCTTTTTAATAGGAATCATATTTTAGTAATCTTTACAATCTCTCTTTGTGCCTATAGTTCTGCTTTGCACTCCATAGAAGTTTAATACCTAGGATTTATCTATTCTATGTATGTAAGTATGTGTCTGTGTATCTTTATATATATGTATTCTACTTATTGCAAGGCCCTCTTTTTTTTCTTTTTCACCAAGTAGTTCCTTCCATGAGGTGCCTGGTTAATGATCTAACTAGAAAATAATCTCTACCCTTAGTGTTTAAAATATATTATATCATGGATCCACAATAATATCCAAAGAAACACAGGGCAGCCCTCCTCCTATTATATAGCCATCAAGTGTGAAACCATATGATTGGAAATAGATTATCTAACCAATACAGCTCCTCCTGCCCCGTGCCAAAAAAAAACAAAAAAACAAAAACAAAATGCCAAGTATTTCTTCAGACACTGTGGGAAATGTATCAAAATATCAAAATATAAATGGCCATATCCCCAAATTCTTCTCACATACTTACTCTTAAAAGAGTGCCGGGAAATAATGTTCAGGCCTCATGTATTTAAAATGTGTTAGAACATGCTTCATTGGGGTTTTGGCTGACAGTATTGTGAGATGCAATTCAGTTTAGCGCATAACATTTCTCTAGAGTGAGTTTTAAGAAGAAAAATATCTAAGGCTCTGTTTATTGTCAAATAGACTTTGAAAACTAATTCATCTAATTTGCTTTCCTAACTTAATTTACTGACCTTTTAAACCATATTTTTTTGGTCCTAAAATTTTTTGAATAGGTAATATAGTTCCATGGTTCAAAAACTGAAAGGTATAACAACCATTTGGAGGTAAGTCTCCTATTCTTATCCTTGTCTGGCTGCTCCCCATCCCTACCTTTTTTCATTACACAATATTCCTCAGCTATCTTTTCTTATTGTGCATAAGGAGTTTTCTCATTCTCTTTTAGTGTTATAGAGTATTTGTAAGGATGTACCACAATTAGTATAAAGTCTTCAACTGATATACACTTAGGTTGTTTCCATTGTTTTATTATTATAAACAAATATTCAATGAATACATTTGTACAAATGTCATTTTGCAAATTGGCAAGTTTGTTGGTCAAATAAATTTTCAAAAATAATATTACTGGAAATTTTCTGTATGCATTTATTAATCAGTTAATATTGACAAATTATCATAGAGATTTTGTCTAAATTTATACTCATATAGGTATATTTTCAAGTCATTGAATTTTTGTCAGTCTCTTAGATGAAAAGTAATATATGAGTGTAATTTTAATCTGTATCTCTCTTATGATGAGTGAGGTCAATATCTATTTATATGTTTAAGAGTAATTTATAATTCCATTTTTGAACACTCTGGTCATATAACTTACTTTTAGGTTGTCATGGTTTTTTATTATTGATTTTTAGGTGCTCTTTGTATATTAGAAAAATTATTTTTCAATTTAACTTGAAAAGTATTTTTTTTTTTGCCAGTTTGTAAATTTACTTGGCTGTGTATGTGTATCTGTGTCTATGTTTCAGAATTTTTTAAAATGTTATTGAATTTATCAACTTCTGTTATGGCCTCTAAATTTTGAGCCATATTTGAAAATCCTTCCACACTCCAAAGTTAAAAAATATTTTTCTATGGTTTAATTTTTTATATTTAGATCTCTGATCCCCTTGGCATTTATCTTGGTGTACAGTATGAGATTGGATCAACCTTTTGACATAATCAGAAAAACTAAGATAAAACCTCCCTATAGTTTAGAGTAAAAATTGAACCTCTTTATTAAATAATGGGTCAGATTGGTTGTCTACAATGATTACTCACCCAAAAATACCCTCCACTGCCTATTAGCTGTATAGCTTCCAACTTTACCAAACTCAAGATTCCAACCTCAAATTAACCAAAAACAGTTAACTTCTCATAAGACAAGCCTAATTAATCATATTATATAATCATACTATTCAGCATATCTTTGGCCACCTAATGTGAACAGCCAACTCATTAAAGAAGACCCTGATGCTAGGAAAGATTGAAGGCAGAAGGAGAAGAGGATGACAGAGGATGAGGTGGTTGGATGGCATCACTGACTCAACGGATGTGAGTTTGAGCAGACTCGGAGATGGTGAAGGACAGGGAAGCCTGGCGTGCTGCAGTCCATGGGGTTGCAGAGTCTGACACAACTAAGACTCTGGATGTTAAAAAAAAGTGAGATTCAATTCTGGTTCTGCCATTTAGCTGCCTGATTGTGTAAACTTGAGCAAGTCACTTACCCTTTTGGTTCTGTGTTCTAAATTATTTGTCTTTGCTCTAGTAACGAATAACTGTACTAACTGTACAGTGAATAACAACAACATTCAGCATATAATTAATGCCTTCAAAGGTATATACCACTGAACATAGTACCTTAGTTTTGAGTTCCACATTCAAATTCCTATAGTCTAATATGACTGATAGACCAAGTGAATACAGAACAAATACTGAGTTAGATATAGAAAATCTACATCATATAGTTCAGATGTGGTATAAAGGTCCAAAAAAGAACATAATCAGTAGATAAAAGCTTCTAGTTCTAATCAGATGGGCTCACTGAAGACATACATTTTGAAAAACATCCTGAGGGAAATGGCTACAGGACCAAATGGAACAGGGGACAAAGTGGCCTCATAGTAGAAGGAGCTTCTTGAAGTGCCTAGACAGATTTTTTACTGGAGAGGACACAAAACAGGTGTGAGTTGTTGACAGAATTTGCCATCACTTTTAAAAGCCTACTTAGGGAAACCAAGTGTGAAAGAGTCCATATGTTCCTAAGATAAGACTATACTGATACATTGGAGCTGTTGCTGGAATCCAGTATCTCACCCCAGATAACAGGCACTTGAAGACAACCAGGCTAACAAGAACAAATGTAAAAGGGCAAACTTATTCAATCCCCAACTCCACAGCACCCAGTTCACATCAAGAGGAGTGGCTCCTGGTTGGTATGGTCACTAGTGACCACAATGAGAGTTTCATGGATTGCTAGTAGCCTGTTGGTTGCATATAAGGAACAGTTAACTGGACAAAGCCATAGTCTTGGAGTAAATTGCTTTTGCAGATGTTCTAAATATCTCAGTAAAGTATTCTGTGTGGATATTTATATCAGTCATTTAAGGAGTTCTGAAATCTGGAGAGAAGACTGGATTGGATGTTAAAAGAAATGAGATTCAGTTTTGGTTCTGCCATTTAGCTGTCTAATTGTGTAAACTTGAGCAAATCATGTACCCTTTTGGTTCTGTGTTCTAAATTATTTATCTTTGTTCTAGGAATGAACTATACAATCTCAGTGGCTTACAACAATAGAAAATAAATAGCTTTTCACCAAGTGAATACAGAACAAATATTGAGTTCTTGACGTGTGAGAAGATGGATCGTATGCATGTCTGTTTCCAGTGTCCGCTTCATTATAGGCTGAAGAGTCTGTCTCTTCTTGCATATGTGAGTCTGTGGCAGAGGGAAAAGAATAGGGAGCTACAAACATCACACGGTGACTTTTAAAGTTTCTGTTTGGCCATGGCATATGCGATGTTCCTCTTCATGCCAGCAACTGAAGCACATGGTCAAGCCCAATGTCAATGGAGTAGAGGTATATACTTCTATACCAGGCAATGCATGTTATATTGCAATGGGTGGAATTAATTAAACCTTTCATATGAAAGGGAAATGAATATTTGGAATCAGAGATACAGTCTATTTCAAGTTTTAATCATAATTTTATCACTGCTTCCTGAATATGCAACACAATACTTTCTCTAATCTTCAGCTATTAAATGGGACTTAAATGATCATCATCCTTTCTGTTCTGAAGTTCTATGATTCTGGGAAACAGTCATTTCTATTTGCTATCATAGTGTGGCTAGAAGAAAGAAATGGTGCTTCTGGACTCTGATGACCTAAAGGCAGGGTTCTTCATTCTATCTCTGCCCCTGTAAGTGCCTAGGGTATGGTGAATAAGTATAACTGGTTATACTTATCTGGATGATCTCATTTCACTAGATGATAACTGGTGGAGTTTGGATTAAAATTCAAAGTTATTGAGTTCTCTAAGCTCAAATGTTCTTGTATGTTTAGGTCTGAATTTCCCAAATTGATTTGTCAATACAGTACTTTTAAAAGTATAACATAGTGATGAGACAGCAACTGGAGTTCATGAGAAATAGAGTTGAATTAACAGAAATCGTAAAAGGGTCTCATGAAAAAAACTAATTTCAATTAGAAGCTATCAGCATTTAATTTATATGCAAATATACAATTGACATTGGGTAACATTAAAAATACATGCTAAAATTATGATATACCTAACATAGACTGGTAATAATAATAGATAACACAGTTTGACCCCAGCTGCTGGGTAAGTATAGCTTGTGTAGCAGTGGCAGACCTCACATCACATGGACTATGATATATCATTTCACTTGACTGACATTCTTGCCACACTCTTTTTAAAGGAAAATTATCACAAAGAATAAAAAGGTAATACCTACATGTTTGACATTTCTCTTATACATGTTCTAGAGTAATTTGAGAGAAAATACTGCTAAAGCTGAGAAGGTTTTGTTTTGTTTTCTTCTGTGGAATGCCCATGAATATCTCACAGAATAAGGCTCTACTTTGTTAAAATACAAACTGAGGCATGTTAGAGATTTTAAGAGTTTATTTGAGCAAACACCCATTCAAAGTGGGCAGCTCCACATGGGAAGTGTTTAGGAATGCTCCACAGACAGGAGCATGTATTATTGGCTACTGTAGATGAGCACTGGAGAAGGCAGTGGCACCCCACTCCAGTACTCTTGCCTGGAAAATCCCATGGACGGAGGAGCCTGGTAGGCTGCAGTCCATGGGGTCGTAAGAGTCAGACACCACTGAGCGACTTCACTTTCACTTTTCACTTTCATGCATTGGAGAAGGAAATGGCAACCCACTCCAGTGTTCTTGACTGGAGAATCCCAGGGACAGCGGAGCCTGGTGAGCTGCTATCTATGGGGTCTCACAGTCGGACACAACTGAAGCGACTTAACAGCAGCAGCAGTAGATGAGCATGAATAGTAGTTGGTCTCAGTGAATTCTGGCTCTGTGCCTGATGAAAACAGGTGTTTTTTTTGGGGGGGGGAGGTGAGCAGTAAGGAAATGAACCGTTAGTTAACATTTGCCCTCTCTTTTTGGAGATAAATTATAAGTTGACTTTAGAGTTCACAGCTAATAGCCTGCGTCATGTAGGTAGAATCAAAGGTGCAACACATATATCTATGTTCCTTTATTAGCATTGCTTAGCTTTAAAATATATATACATATATATACACATATGTATAAATATGTGTATATATACATATATATATATAAAATAGTAAAATACACTAATTAAAATTTGTTTTCCATCAGGATATATATGCTGTAACATCTAAGGAGAATTTTGTTTATTTAGCTGTGTCAGGTCTTAGTTGTAGAACACGAAATTGTCCCTGAAGTGCACAGGTTTCTTTCTAGTTGTGGCGCACAGTCTCTATAGCATCAGGGCTCAGTAGTTGGGCACACAGGCATAGTTACCCCGGGGCAAGTGGGATCTTAGTTCCCTGACCAGGGGTCGAACCTGTGTCCCCATGTCCCCTGCACTGCAAGATGGATTCGTAACACTGGACCACGAGGGAAATCCTCAAAATTTTGAATCAACTTTTAACTAGAATTCTTTCCTTTTATCCAAATCATGGGCTTCATACTTGTGAACAATTCACTAAAGTGTGAATAGGAAGAAAGATAGATCTTGTTTGACATTATTCTAAAGGTTGATAAGATTTTTTAAAGTAATATTTATTTATTTATTTTTGGCTGTGCTGGGTCTTCATTGTTGCACTAGGTTTTCTCTAGTTGTGCCGAGTGAGGGCTCCTGTCTAGTTGCAGTACGCGGACTTCTCACTGTGGTGGTGTCTCTTGTGGAGCACGGGCTGTAAGTCTACTGGGCTTCAGTAGTTGTGGCTTCCGCTCTAGAACACAGACTCAATAATTGTGATGCATGGGCTTAGTTGCTATGAGGCATGTGGGATCTTCCTGGATCAAGAATCTGAGCCCATGTCTGTAATACTGACAGGCAGATCCTTTACCCCTGAGCCACCAGGAAAGCCCTAAAGATTGATAAGATTTTAAGGTTCTGCCAGGAATTGAGAATTGGTTGCCTATAGGCAAGTAGATGACCTCTAAGATGTTCTCCATCTCTCTGATATGACTTCTGATGTGCAGAGGTAGGAAATGTTAATTATAGGAGAAATGCTTGTATAGTATGACTTTTTTAAAAAATAACAGCTTTATTCGACTATAATTTAGATAAATGAAATTCACATCTTTTAAAGTATACTATTTAATGGTATTAGTGTATTTACACTAATACACTATGGCACAACCATCATCCTTGTTGAATTTAAAATATATTCTTCACTTCCAAAAGAAACCCTATATGCATAAACAGTCATTTCTCATTCTCCCCCATCCATATCCTTGACAACCACTTTTCTTCCTTCCTTCCTTTCTTTCTTTCTGTTGGCCGTGCCAAGAGGCTTGTGGGATCTTAGTTCCCAGGTCAGGGCTCAAACCCAGATTCTGGGCACTGAAAGCCCAGAGTGCTAATCACTGATCCACCAGGGAATTCCCAACCACTTATCTTTCTATCTCTCTGAAATGGCTATGGGCTATGTAAATACTGACATAGGCACTAGTTTAATTATATATATACACATACACATTTTGTCTGTCTCTCTATATCATACACACAAATACATACATACATAGGCATACATATATGTACATTTATATGTGGGTGTGTGCTAAGTCACTTCAGTCGTGTCTGAGTCTTTGTGACCTTATGGACTGTAGTCTGCCCATGCTCCTCTGTCCATGGGATTTTCCAGGAAAGAATACTAGAGTGGATTGCCATGCCCTCCTCCAGGGTATCTTCATGACCCAGGGATCGAACCTGCATCTTTTATGTCTCCTGAATTGGTAGGCAGGTTCTTTACCACTAGCGCTACCTGGGAAGCCCATGTACATTTATATGTATGTACACAAACTTACCAAAGAATGTTCAAACTACTGCACAGTTGCACTCATCTCACACAGTAGCAAAGTAAAAATCAAAATTCTCCAAGCCAGGCTTCAACAGTACTTGAACTGTGAGCTTCCAGATGTTCAAGGTGGATTTAGAAAAGGCAGAGGAAGCAGAGATCAAATTGCCATCATCCGTTGGATCATAGAAAAAGCAAGAGAATTCCAGGAAAGCATCTGCTTTATTGATTATTCCAAAGCCTTTGACTGTGTAGATCACAACAAACTGTGGAAAATTCTTCAAGAGATGGGAGTGACAGACCACCTGACCTGCCTCCTGAGAAATCTGTATGCAGGTTAAGAAGCAACAGTTAAAACCAGACATGGAGCAACAGACTGGTTCCAAATTGGGAAAGGAATATGTCAAGGTTGTCACCCTGCTTATTTAACTTCTATGCAGAGTACATCATGCGAAATGCCAGGCTGGATGAAGCACAAGCTGGAATCAAGATTACTGAGAGAAATATCAATACCTCAGATATGAGATGATACCACCCTTAGACATCACTTTGCTGACAAAGGTCCGTCTAGTCAAAGCTATGGTTTTTCCAGTAGTCATGTATGAATGTGAGAGTTGGACTATAAAGAAAGCTGAGTGCTGAAGAATTGATGCTTTGGAACTGTGGTGTTGGAGAAGATTCTTGAGAGTCCCCTGGACTGCAAAGAGATCAAACCAGTCAATCCTAAAGGAAATCAGTCCTGTTCATTGGAAGGACTGATACAGAAGCTGAAACTCCAATACTTTGGCCACCTGATACAAAGAACTGACTCATTGAAAAAGACCCTGATGCTGGGAAAGATTGAAGGCAGGAGAAGGGGATGGCAGAGGATGAAAAGTTTGGATGGCATCACCGACTCAATGGACATGAGTTTGAGCAGGCTCCAGGAGTTGGTGATGGACAGGGAAGCCTGGCATGCTGCAGTTCACGGGGCTGCAAAGAGTCAGACATGACTGAGTGAACTGAACGAAGACTTTTATGAAATGACCTCTTTCAGATTGTAAAAGTGGGAGACACAATCAGGCATTTATGTGCATTCAAGTGTTAGAGAAAGCATCAGATCCCATGGCTTAAGGGCTCAGTCCTATAAGACTCCCCCTCCCTGCCCCTGTCCCAGTGTACACGCTACAGACTGCTATAGCAAGTCCAAGTTGTCACTGGCGATTCTGATCCATGGGCTATGGTGGGAACAGGGGGCAGGGCACAACCCTCAAAAGAATGACATTGCCGTGGAGGATATGACAAAAGCTGGTTAGAACCAGTTAGGCCCAAGATGGTGGAAGATTCAACTTCCAGTAGACCTTGAGCCTCATTATGTGTGTATTAGTCACTCAGTCATGTCCGACTCTCTGTGACCCCATGGACCCTGCCAGGCTTCTCTGTCCATGAAATTGTCCAGGCAGGAATACTAGAGTGGGTTGCCATTTCCTTCTCTAGGGGATCTTTCCGACCCAGAGATCGAACCCAGGTCTCCTGCATTGCAAACAGATGCTTTACCGTCTGAGCTACTAGGGAAGCCCAAGCCTCATTATATGCTCATTATAATACATTTTCATATGCTAAGTGACATACCCACAAATGCCATGACAGTTCGACTGACCACAAAAGGCTAAAAAAGGGACAGTGGCCCAATTCCTGGAAATCACCGCACCTTCTCCTGAAGTAGTTGGAATAACCCTCACACGTGTTCGCCTATGAAATTACTCAGCCCATAAAAACTAACCACCCAGTATTTCAGGATCCATTTTGCCTTTTGAGATGGACCACGTTCTGTCTGTGGAATTTGTATCTTTCAGGGCCTCTTGCCTTCTGAGATGGTTCAGACTCATAGTCTATGGAGTGTATATATCTCTCAGTAAATCTGCTTCTTACCCTTGAACCTGAGCTTCATTACATCCTGAGGAAAAAAAAAAAACAAAAGACAATGGGTTCAAGACCCAGTCTGAGTTTTGGCTGGATTTGAATCCCATCTGATGTGGGGTTTCTGATTGTGTGGTTTCAGGTATAGATGAGAGGTTCCCACAACTCCTTTTTTTGAGTTCCATTAATTTGCTAGAATGGCTTAAAGAACTCAGAGCAACATTTTAGTTACTAGATCAATCTAATTATTACAAAATGATGTAACTCAAAAATGGACAGATGGAAGAGATGCAGAGGGCAAGATATGTGAGCAGAGATGCAGAACTCCCATGCCCTCCCTGGATGGACCACTCTCCTAGAATCTCTGTGTATTCATCAACCCAGAAGCTCTCTGAACCCTATGCTTTTAAAGACTTTTTGTTTTAAATATTTATTTATTTTTTTTTATTTTGTTGTGCCAGGTCTTAGTTGCAGCACACAGGATCTCTGGTCTTTGTTTCAGCATTTTAGTTGTAGCATGTGTATTCCTATTTGCCCCATGTGGGATCTAGTTCCCCCACCTGCTTTGGGAGCATGGAGTCTTAGCCACTGGACCACTAGGGAAGTCCCTCATTTAGGTTTTTATGGAGGCTTCTTTGCATAGATGCAATTGGCTAAATCATGATTTAAACCCTGTCTCTAACCATTTTCCCTTCTCCCCTCCCCAGAGTCGGAGAGGTGGGATTAAATTTTCCAATCCTCTAATCCTGTGGTTGATTCCTCTGGCAACCAGCCCTTAACTTTTAGGTGCATCTCAAATTGCCTCATTAACATAAACTCAGTTGTGGCTGAAAGGAGTTTGTTACGAATATAAAGGTCCGTTAACTTCTCTTATTACTTAGGAAATTACAGGAGTTTCAGGAGTTCTGTGCTGGAATGGGGGATGAAACCCAAATGTATTTCTTATTATAAAAAAGAATATTACAGCCATGGAGCCAGCCCTCCTGAGTTTGAATGTTTGTCAAGTCACTTAACAGCTTTGCTCAAGTGTTTCCCCATTTTTAAAATAAAGACAGTAATAGAACCCACACTGTAGGAATGATGGGAAGGTTAGACAGAAGGACAAACACAGAGAACAGAGAACATTGCCTGACATGCTGTGTTATTTAGATATTAATACTGAGCTCTTTTCCTTTTGAACTTTTTATTGGTGTATAGCCAATTAACAATGTTGTGATAGTTTCAGGTGAACAGTGAAAGGGCTCAGCCATACGTATTTACTGAGCTTTTAATATATCTCTGCTGACTCAATTATTTGATCATTTTTTGAAAGCAACTACCTGTTAGTATTTTACACAACAGGGTGACTCAGCTTAATTTCAATGAGCCACAGCTTCTCTCTACTCCACTCCTTACATCACGAGTTGTATTACCTTTTCTGTGATTTTCTCTGGGCTTTCCCATCACTCCACCAATCACCAACTCTTACGTTGTAAGGGTTGCAGCCTGTAATAGAAAATATGACAGATTTGACAAATCCTAATAGAACAGAGGGCTTCCCTGGTGGCTCAGATGGTAAAGAATCTGCCTGCAATGAGGGAGACCTGGGTTTGGATCCCTGGGTCAGGAAGATCCCCTGGAGAAAGCAGTGACAACCCACTCCAGTATTCTTGCCTGGAGAATCCCATGGACAGAGGAGCCTGGTGGGCTACAGTCCATGGGGTCGCAAAGAGTCGTTCACAACTGAAGCAACTTAGCGCACATGCAGTTGGACAGAGAGAGTGTCCATATTGAGCACAATGTCAACCCTAGTACTGAATCGGGTTATCGAAGCAGAGCCACATGACAGAGAGGCTGGCTCTGCACACACACAGCCATACCTATCCACCCCCCAAACCCCCGGGCTTCTGAAAAGAGGGAGGTATAATTTTCCAGCACCTTTCAAGGAATATCAACTACATTGTTGTGACATGGGAAGATACTAATATTTACTGTATTAAGTGAGAAAGAATACAAATTTATACAACAATTAAAACAATGGGGAAAATTAGAAGAAAACATACAATTTAAAAAATAATTTTGATTTAGTGAGTTAATGCTATCTTTCATTTTTTTTTTTCTTGGTCACACTGAGCGGCTTTCAGGATCTCAGTTCCACAACTAGGGATTGAACTTGGACCCTTGGCTGTGAAAGCACAGAATCCTAAACACTGAGCCACTAGGGAACTCTCTAGTTTTCTTTTCTAACCTTTAATATAATAAAATTCTATCTCCTGTGCTGATACTGCTTTATATAATATACCTTATAAGTATTGAGTCTAAATGAAAGTATTTTCTTTTTTAAAGAATAACTTTGTTTTATTATCATGATTTGTGAAAGAAAAAACAGGGTAGATAGTTCAAGAAAGGACATAGACAAGTGCCCTGTTTTAGGTCTCAAATTCTTTCTTTTTGATGGATTGTGGGACCTGATGTCATCAAGGGGCCATTCTGCTGCAACCAGTGTTCTTTCATCCGAAAGATCTATAAAGAGTAGAGGCTTATATATCAGAAATTTGAAAAGCATGCGCTGTGATACATTCTTCAAAATGCAACCCTTTCTCCATCTAAGGAGATGTACAAGAAAAGCAGAATGGCAGTTAACTGCTTAAGATAATTGAGTTCCGGATTTTATAATTGAGAAAGAAAAAAAAGATTTCAGATCAGATTTCTCATGTTGTCCAGTCCCTCTTTTTGTAACTGACACAATTATATAGTCCTCACCATGTTTATTTTCATCATCATGGAGACCATGTAAAGTCCTTGGTTCCGCCTGCTTGTTCTGGACGTGCTGACTCTTCAAAACAGAGGTTTTTGTTTTTGTTTTTAATCTTTCTACTTGGAGGAATCTCTGACATATGGCTCTCAGTTTGTTTTCCAGTTGTTTTCTGTTAACCTTGACTCTGAGGATTTTTTCCCCAAAATAATTTATATATCAAGGCAGGATGTAGGTCAGGGGGAAGTTGTCCTTTGAATGTGAAGGTGCTGAGGCACAGTGTGAAAAGAGAGCACAATTATTTTAGCAAATTATACATGGGTGACTTCGACGTTCAGTTCTTTCTCTCTCACACATAGTTTTCCTTCTCTTTCCTCTTTTGCCTTTATCAAACTTCCAGATGCACTGTGTTTTGCCCTCACCTGAATAACTTTTGTTTCTGGAGTGAATCTTAACCTTTCTGAGAAGCACCCCTTTTAAAGCCACAAGATCACAGGAGCAATTAATTGAAAGCAGCAGGCTCTTACCTGATGTCTTCAGGATGACTTTTAATTACACAAAATGCTCTACTTTTCCCAGTGAGGATGCTCTGTAACCCAGCACATGGTTTTCCCCCACTGCCTTTGCAGACAAACTGTGTCCAGCAGGACTGCTGCTGCCTGCCAGCCCAAATCCTTTCTTTGTGACAAAGCCTGCCATTGTGTCCCCCATGCAGCCCCACTGATCTTTCCCAAAGGGCCTTTAAGAACATGTGCACACTTATTTCCATTCCCTGATGTGCTGGATGCAATAATAGTCAGAGAACCATGGTAACTTGCCTGGACTCACTGTCTAGTGTTCTCTGAAAGAGAACTGGTGTATCTGGCAGCTGGACATGTGTGTGTGTGTGTGTGTGTGGTGTGTGTGTGTGTGTCTAGTTAGGGGAGGGCAATCTCTGGTGCTTTTGTTGGAGGGTGAGGAGGGAATAAAGAGCTTGAAGGAGTGACAAGGTGTCAGTGTTCTCCTAATTCAGCTGTTCAGGGGCCTAATCCAAGCCCACAACTGGATGTCTAAGGGATTGAAGGAGAATGTTCCTCCTGGCTAATTTCCAGCTGTTTCCAAATGCCCTTGATAAAGTTCCATGTGATTTTTTTTTTTAAAGTCGCACCTGCTCTAGCAATCCTAAAGCAACTCCCCCCCCCCCCCCGTTATACTGTACATCTGTTATTTTGCTGACATAGAAGCTAGCATAACAATTAGATTCATTAGCTGCCCAATAAATTGATTCCAGCTAAGCTTAAAAGACCTCAGTGTATTCTTTGAGCATTTACCCAATGAGAGAACACATTTTAAAATCCTGTCTAAAAAGACTTTTTCGAGTTAGGCCAGTAACATGTCATTCATATAAGCTTGTTTCACTTTAAGGTTGTGATGAGATGAAATTAGAAGGCCTGAATGGTGGGTAAAAAAAATGAGAGGTGGCTGGGAATCATTTTCACTTTCTTTTAAGCTAAAGCAATTTTTGGAAGGTCCTTAAAAAAATTCTAAATTTTCTGCTTGCAGAACAGTTTTTAACAAATGAAGACTTTGATGGGGTGACAGTTGTTTTTTGTTTTTTTTTTTCTCTTCACTTTTTTCCAAAGATAAAAATAAAGAAATAGGTTCTTTAGAATTAATTTTTTTCAGAATTAAAAAACATATACTTGGGACTTCTTTGGTGGTTCCATGGCTAAGACTCCATATTCCCAATGCAGGGTGCCTGGGTTTGATCCCTGGTCAGGGAACTAGAATCCACATGTTGAAACTAAAGATCCTGAATTCCACAGCGAAGACCTGACACAAATAAAATAACTAAATAAAAAACGTACTTTATTTGGATAGGGCAGAGACGAGGAGGAAGGAAGGTAATTTGTAAGTAATTTTGTTCTGCCCTAAACACCATCTTTGTGACTGTGTAGTGTACAGTAAAATTTCACCAAATAGAATATCTTCTGAGAGAAAGAGATTAAATAAACTGGCTAATCCAAGGGATACATACTAAAACTGAAGGGCGGGAAAAAGATATATCATGCAAATGAAGACCAAAAGAAAGCAGGAGTAGCAATACTCATATCAGATAAAATAGACTTTGAAATAAAGGCCGTGAAAAGAGACAAAGAAGGACACTACATAATGATAAAAGGATCAATCCAAGAAGAAGATATAACAATTATAAATATACATGCACCCAACATAGGAGCACCACAATATGTAAGGCAAATGCTAACAAGTATGAAAGGGGAAATTAACAGTAACACAATAATAGTGGGAGATTTTAATACCCCACTCACAGCTATGGATAGATCAAACAAACAGAAAATTAGCAAGGACACACAAACCTTAAGTGATACAATGGACCAGTTAGACCTAATTGATATCTATAGGACATTTCACCCCAAACAATGAATTTCACCTTTACTCAAGTGCCCATGGAACATTCTCCAGGATCACGTCCTGGGCCATAAATCTAGCCTTGGTAAATTAAAAAAAAATTGAAGTCATCTCAAGCATCTTTTCTGATCACAGTGTGGTAAGATTAGGTGTCAACTACAGGAAAAACAACAATTAAAAATACAAGCATATGGAGGCTAAATAACACACCTCTGAATAACCAACAAATGACAAAGAAATCAAAAAAGTAATTAAAATATGCATAGAAACACATAAAAATGAAAACATGACAACCCAAAACCTATTCAGTAAAAATAGTGCTAAGGGGAAGGTTCATAGAAATACAAGCTTACCTCAAGAAACAAGAGAAAACTCAAGTAAATAATCTAACTTTACGGCAAAAGCAACTAGAAAAAGAAGAAATGAACCCCAGGGTTAGTAGAAGGAAAGAAATAATAAAAATTAGGGCAGAAATAAATGAAAAAGGAGACTATAGCAAAAATCAACCAAAAAGCTGGTTCTTTGAGAAGATAAATAAACCATTAGCCAGACTCATCAAGAAAAAAAGAAGAATCAAATCAACAAAATTAGAAATGAAAATGGAGAAATCATAACAGACAACACAGAAATACAAAGGATCATAAGAGACTTATGATCTCTGATGACCATAAGAGAAACCTATCAGCAACTGTATGCAACTATATGCAAATCTATCAGCAACTATATGCCAATAAAATGGACAACTTAGAAGAAATGGATAAATTCTTAGAAAAATATAACCTTCCAAAACTGAACCAGGAAGAAATAGAAAATCTTAACACACCCATCACAAGCATGGGAATCGAAACTGTAATCAAAAATCTTCCAGCAAACAAAAGCCCAGGACCAGATGGCTTCACAGGTGAATTCTACCAAAAATTCAGAGAAGAGCTAACACCTATCCTACTCAAACTCTTCCAGAAATTGCAGAGGAAGGTAAACTGCCAAACTCATTCTGAGGCCACCATCACCCTAATGCCAAAACCAGACAAAGATGCCACAAAAAAAGAAAACTACAGGCCAATATCACTGATGAACATAGATGCAAAAATCCTCAAAAATAATTCTAGCAAACAGAATCCAACAGTATATTAAAAAGATCATATATCATGGCCAAGTGGGCTTTATCCCAGGGATGCAAGGGATATCTTCAATATTTGGAAATCAATCAATGTGATACACCACATTAACAAATTGAAAGATAAAAACCATA
The DNA here is from genome assembly GCA_024291935.2 of Okapia johnstoni. NCBI lineage: Eukaryota > Metazoa > Chordata > Mammalia > Artiodactyla > Giraffidae > Okapia > Okapia johnstoni. The sequence goes on along the minus strand of CM044317.1, from coordinate 60,884,085 downwards.
TGATTATCTCAATAGATGCAGAGAAAGCCTTTGACAAAATTCAACACCCATTTATGATAAAAACTCTCCAGAAAGCAGGCATAGAAGGAACATACCTCAACACAATAAAAGCCATATATGATAAACCCATAGCAAACATTATCCTCAATGGCAAAAAATTGAAAGCATTTCCCTTGAAGTCAGGAACAAGACAAGGGTGCCCACTCTCAACACTACTATTCAACATAGTTTTGAAAATTTTAGTCACAGCAATCAGAGAAGAAAAAGAAATAAAAAGAATCCAGACTGGAAGTGAAGAAGTAAAACTTTCACTGTTTGAAGATGACATGATCCTCTACATAGAAAACCCTAGAGACACCACCAGAAAATTACTAGAGTTAATCAATGAATATAGTAAAGTTGCAGGATATAAAACTAATACAAAGAAATCCCTTGCATTCCTATACACTAACAATGAGAAAACAGAAAGAGAAATTAAGGAAACAATTCCATTCACCATCGCAACAAACATAATAAAATACTTAGGAATAAATCTACCTAAAGAAACAAAAGACCTATGTAGAAAACTATAAAACACTGATGAAAGAAATCAAAGAGGACACAAATAGATGGAGATATATACCATGTTCATCGATCAGAAGAATCAATATAGTGAAAATGAGTATACTACCCAAACCAATCTATTGATTCAATGCAATCCCTATCAAGCTACCAAAGGCACTTTTCACAGAACTAGAACAAATAATTTCACAATTTGTATGGAAATACGAAGAACCTCGAATATCCAAAGGAATCTCAGGAAATAAGAATGGAACTGGAGGAATCAACCTGCCTGACTTCAGACTATACTGCAAAGCTACATTCATCAAGACAGTATGGTACTTGCACAAAGATAGAAATATAATCAATGGAACAAAATAGAAAGCCCAGAGATAAATCCACACACCTATGGACACCTTATCTTTGACAAACAAGGGAAGAATATACAATGGAGAAAAGACAATGTCTTTAACAAGTGGTGCTGGGAAAACTAGTCAACCACCTGTAAAAGAATGAAACTAGAACCCTTTCTAACACCATACACAAAAATCAACTCAAAATGGATTAAAGATCTAAATATAAGACCAGAAACTATAAAACTCCTAGAGGAAAACGTAGGCAAAACACTCTCTGACATAAACCACAGCAAGATCCTCTATGACCCACTTCCCAGAGTAATGGAAATAAAAGCAAAAATAAACAAATGGGACCTAACTAAACTTACAAGCTTTTGCACAATGAAGGAAACTATAAGCAAGGTGGAAAGACAGCCTTCAGAATGGGAGAAAATAATAGCAAATGAAGCAACTGACAAAGAATTAATCTCAAAAATATATAAGCAGCTCAATACCAGAAGAATAAACGACCCAATCAAAAAATGGGCCAAAGAATTATGCAGACATTTCTCCAAAGAAGACATAGAGATGGCTAAATGCATGAAAAGATCCTCAACATCACTCATTATCAGAAAAATGCAAGTCAAAACCACAATGAGGTACCATCTCACACCAGTCGAAATGGCTGCTATCAAAAAGTCTATAAACAATAAATGCTGGAGAGGGTGAGGAGAAAAGGGTACCCTCTTACACTGTTGGTGGGCATGCACACTAATATAGCCACTATGGAGAACAGTGTGGAGAGTCCTTAAAAAACTGGAAATAGAACTGCCATACGACCCAGCAATCCCACTGCTGGGCATACACACTGAGGAAACCAGAATTGAAAGAGACACATGTGCCTCAGTGTTAATTGCAGCACTATTTATAATAGCCAGGACATGGAAGCAACCTAGATGTCCATCGGGAGACAAATAGATAAGAAAGCTGTGGTACATATATGCAATGGAATATTACTCAGCCATTAAAAAGAATGCATTTGAATCAATTCCAGTGAGGTGGATGAAATTGGAGCCTATTATACAGAGTGAAGTAAGTCAGAAAGAAAAACATCAATACAGCATATTAACACATATATATGGAATTAATATGGAATTTAGAAAGATGGTAACAATGACCCTATATGCAAGACAGCAAAAGAGACACAGATACAAAAAACAGACTTTTGGACTCTGTGGGAGAAGGCGAGGGTGGGATGATTTGAGAGAATAGCAATGAAACATGTGTATTACCGTATGTGAAACAGATCACAAGTCCAAGTTTGATGCATGAAACAGGGCACTCAAAGCCAGTGCACTGGGACAACCCTGAGGGAGGGGATGGGGAGGGAGGTGGAAGGGGGGCTCAAGATGGGGGACACATGTACACCCACGGCAGATTCATGTCAATATATGGCAAAAACCACTACAACCTTGTAAAGTAATTAGCCTCCAACTAAAATAAATAAATAATTTTTTTTTTTTTTAAAGGGATGCCATTGCTGAAGTAATAAGCCCCCAAAAGAGATTCTGGTAGTGGAAATGAATAAAGTTCTCCTAAGTAGGAAATTTAAATGGACAGGATAAACTTATGTATGCCAAGACATAGCCAGTTTATATAGTTCAGACTTTAACTTAGAAATTATTTCTGTCTAAAATGTTTGCTTCAAATTTGGTTTAAGAAACACTCATGAAGCTTTTTTGAAATATAAATATTCACATATGTAAATCCTATACAACAAATATAATTAAGCACCTACTATGAATAAGGAATTGTGCTAGCGGCTACAGAAAATAAAGATGGGTAAGACAGAACCTTCTTGAGGAGTTTTAGGCTAAATGCAAAAACAGGTAAGAAAGAATGAGACCTCACCTGAAACCTCTCAGTTCAGTCACTCAGTTGTGTCTGACTCTTTGCGACCCCATGAATTGCAGCACACCAGGCCTCCCTGTCCATCACCAACTCTCGGAGTCTACCCAAACCCATGTCCATCGAGTCAGTGATGCCATCCAACCATCTCATCCTCTGTCGTCCTCTTCTCCTCCTGCCCCCAATCCTTCCCAGCATCAGGGTCTTTTCCAATGAGTCAACTCTTCGCATGAGGTGGCCAAAGTATTGGAGTTTCAGCTTCAACATCAGTCCTTCCAATGAACACCCAGGACCGATCTCCTCCAGGATGGACTGATTGGATCTCCTTGCAGTCCAAGGGACTCTCAAGAGTCTTCTCCAACACCACAGTTCAAAAGCATCAATTCTGCGGCGCTCAGCTTTCTTCATCATCCAAGTCTCACATCCATACATGACCATTGGAAAAACCATAGCCCTGACTAGACGGACCTTTGTTGGCAAAGTAATGTCTCTGCTTTTAAATAAGCTATCTAGGTTGGTCATAACCTTCCTTCCAAGGAGTAAGTGTCTTTTAATTTCATGGCTGCAATCACCATCAGCAGTGATTTTGGAGCCCCCCAAAATAAAGTCTGACACTGTTTCCACTGTTTCCCCCTCTATTTGCCATAAAGTGATGGGACCAGATGCCATGATCTTAGTTTTCTGAACGTTGAGCTTTAAGCCAACTTTTTAACTCTCCTCTTTCACTTTTCGGAGAAGGCAATGGCACCCACACCAGTACTCTTGCCTGGAAAATCCCATGGACGGAGGAGCCTGGTAGGCTACAGTCCATGGGGTCGCTAACAGTCGGACACGACTGAGCGACTTCACTTTCACTTTTCCCTTTCATGCACTGGAGAAGGAAATGGCAACCCACTCCAGTATTCTTGCCTGGAGAATCCCAGGAACGGCGGAGCCTGGTGGGCTGCCGTCTATGGGGTCGCACAGAGTTGGACACGACTGAAGCAACTTAGCAGCAGCAGCAGCAGCAGCTTTCACTTTTATCAAGAGGCTCTTTGGTTCTTCTTCACTTTCTGCTGTAAGTGTGGTGTCATCTGCATATCTGAGGTTATTGATATTTCTCCCGGCAATCTTGATTCCAGCTTGTGCTTCTTCCAGCCCAGTGTTTCTCATAATGTACTCTGCATATAAGTTAAATAAGCCTCTAATTGAGGGCAAAAGAAACTAAGTCTCACAATTAACATGTATTTAGAGCTTCAAAATAGAGATAATGTACTGTTTAATAAGGGCTTCCCAAGTGGCTCAGTGGTAAAGAATCCATTTGCCAGTGCAGGAGATAAAGGTTCAATCCCTGGGTTGGGAAGATCCCCTGGTGGAGGAAAGAGCCACCCTCTTGCTTGGGAAATCCCTTGGACAGAGGAGCCTTTTGGGGGTTACAGAGTCAGACACAGCTGAGCAACTGAGTACGCATGCAGTGTTTGAAAAATGGATAGAATTCTAATGCATGGAAGGGTACTACAGGTCTAGTTAGCAGGTAAATTAAGACTGGAAATTTCTAGCTATGTCTAACCCACGGAAGTCTGACATGTAAATGTATAAACTTTATATATCAATAATATATAATTTGTATATGTATGAATGTATTCACATAAATATTGTAATCTGAACCATCATTTTATATATATATATATATATATATATATAGTTTGTATATGGAATGATTTATAAGTATCAACGAGGGGGAGAATATTGAAAGAAATGGCTTGTTTTCTAGGGTTCCAGAAAAACCTCTGGTGTGCTTTGCCAATTGTAGGTGTGAATGTTTAAAAACCTACCATTTGAAATTTGGGAGTTAGTTACAAAGTATTTTTTTATATGCTATATCATTGAGCACCCATGTTATAAGCCATGTGTAGGCAATGAAAATATAACAGTGCAAAATCCTTACTCTTCTGAACCTTAAGTTCTCGTGGTGAGACATGACAGACAAACAAGTAAATATATGTAAGATTCTGATGTGGGGAAAAAATGAATTAAATAACAGGGAGAGGATGGTATTTTACATAGGTGGCCAAAGAAGACATGCAATGTAACAGAGACTTGAAAGAACTGAAGAGACAGCAAGGCAAAGATTTGGAGGAAGGGTAGTCCAAGCAACAGAAACAGAAGCGCAAGGCGGGGAGTGCGCTTGGAGTGTGTGGAACAACTTGGAGACTAGTAAGGCTTGAGCACAGTGGGCCAAAGGGAGAACATTAGGGGACTGAGATCTAAGAATTTGGGAGTAAGATAAGCCTTTCAGTCATTTTAAGAGCTTTGGCTTTGCTTTGACTTCAGTGGAGACATTGGATGCTCTCCAACTAAAATAAATTAATAAAATAAAAAATTTAAAAAAAAAAGCAAGAGGAGCTCTATGATCTGAATTCTGTTCATTTAGATGCAGACGACTTGAACCAGGGTGGCAGTGGCAGAGTTTGGATTTTGAAGGAAGAGCCAATGGGATTTGCTAATGAACTACAAGTGGAGAATGAGAGAGGAAGAGTCAAGAATAACTTGGAGGGTTTTTGCTTAAGCATCAGGAAGGAAGGAGGAAAGAAGGGGACAATGGGAAAGCCATAAGCCAAAACTGAATTACACCCGTATTCGCGTCTGGAAAATTCCATGGGCAGAGGGGCCTGGCAGGCTACAGACCATGGGATTGCAAGAGTCAGACACGACTTAGCGACTAAATCACCACCAGCCACATGGTGGCTATTTAAATTAAAATTAAAAGAAAAAAAACAACTGAATTACAGTCTCCAGGGGTGGGCCCTGGGATTTCTCAGACACTCTGTGATAGGTGGCAGTTTTTCCCAGAAGTTGACAGTTGTCAGACTCCAGCACGCCACCATTCAGGCAACTGCAATAGGCATGCATCCACATGCAGGATACTCACATGTCTCAAAGGACAAAAGCTGAAAAGCCTTCCTGCAAAGCTTTGCTCATAAAGGAGGAGGGCAGATGCATTTTAAATTTTCAGTTATTTTACACGCTGAGGGTTAACAGTCCATAAAGTTTTATTTGAAAGTGAAAGTCGCTCAGTCATGTCTGACTCTTTGCAACCCCATGGACTATACAGTCCATGGAATTCTCCAGGCCTTTCCCTTCTCCAGGGGATCTTCCCAACCCTGGGATCGAACCAGGGTCTCCTGCATTGCAGACGGATTCTTTACCAACTGATCTATCGTATGAACTTTATTTTCCAGTGGGGGAAGAGAGAGAGATAATGAACAAATAGACATGTAAATGTAAGGTATGTCAGATGTTATATGGCCACTGGAGATTATTGCTCAGCTAGCCCATATACTCTAGAGTAAGAAAACATTCATTTTTCATGACTGAATTAACATCTAGACTAGTGCTGTCCAATAGATGTATAATGCAACCTACAGGTTTAAGCTATACAGGCATAAAGAAAGAAAAGGAAACAAGTGAAAATTAATTTTAGTAACATTTTACCCAATATATTCTAAAGATTATCATTTCCACACGTAATTAACATAAAGATTATATTACATACGCCTTTTTCATATTAAATCTCCAAAACCCACTGTGTATTTAAATGCTTACAGTATGTATTTTGTATTTACTCAGACAGATGGTCAGTAGCTGCCTGCAAGTATTAGCTACTGTTTTGGACAGCATAGATTTGGAGAGTTCACAGATTTGGATTCAGTTCTTCTGTATTTAACTATCACAAAGAATGATCCAGTTCTTTTTAGATCTGGATGGGTTCTCCTCAGGTCATGTGTATGTAAAAATGTACATCTACAAAGTTTAGATATATGATATTTAGGTAGAACTAGACATAGCATGGAGAAGGCAATGGCATCCCACTCCAGTACTCTTGCCTGGAGAATCCCATGGATGGAGGAGCCTGGTGGGCTGCAGTCCATGGGGTCGTTAGGAGTCGGAGACGACTGAGCGACTTCACTTTCACTTTTCACTTTCATGCATTGGAGAAGGAAATGGTAACCCACTCCAGTGTTCTTGCCTGAAGAATCCCAGGGACAGCGGAGCCTGGTGGGCTGCTGTCTATGGGGTCGCACAGAGTCGGATGCGACTGAAGCGACTTAGCAGCAGCAGCAGCAGCAGCAGACATAGCATTGCATTATTCATCAAAGTTAAGGTTTAACTGACAATCACTGAAAACAACCGAATGGAAAAAAAGTACTTTCCCTTCTCTGACTTTTCCACTTTGGGGAAATACATTTCAATCAGAGGAAAGAGGAAGTCTTATTTCAGGGTCAATGTATGTGTGTTCTTGTGTACACATACTCACTGGCATATTTGTTTATGCATCCCTGTGTTCTCTGAAAGATGAGTGGCCTTGTTGGTTAATGAAAGTCATAATGCCATGGAAGTACTGGTAAAAATCCTGGCCCTAGGACACAGAAAATACAATTTCCTGACTGCCATCCCAGTGTGGAGAGACCAGGATAATTATCCATGACAAATCAAAGCTGTTGAACATTCTTGAAGTAGAAGGATATATTCCTTCTGAAAGAGAATGTCTTGAAGCTCTGTACCTATAATCATTAGCTATAAAAATTATTTATGGCTCTGTGTGTGTGTGTACATATACAATAGTTGCAATACTAAACCCTAGATTCAATGTACGTAGTTAGTTGTCCACTGGGCATTAAAGGATAGGAACCAAATATGTATATTTGGTACATGAGATATTTAATGCAGTGGAATAGTTAACCTTAAAAAAGACAGACGTATAATTATTAGTTTTTGAGGGGAATGCTAAAATACAGGATCTTGGAAAGATGGAGTGGGTGAAGAGGAAAAACCCAAATGTGAGAAAGTAATCAAAGAGGAAAGTGAAAGGACAGGAAAGGGAAACTATCCTACTTCATTATTTTGCCCAGAGATCAATCCAACCCCAGTGCATTCTTCCCGGCAGGCAGGGAAGCCTGCAGTCCCCTAGGCCAACCCTCTGCCCAGCAGAGAGGACAGAGTAAGAGGAAATGCCAGTGAGGTTATTTCTCACACACTCCACCAACTAGAAACTCACTCAGTTATGGAAACCTTTGTACAAGAAATGTGTCACAGCGAAACTCATCAGCCTTGATAACGAGGTAATTGAACTGCTCAGGGCAGAACAAACATTTTGGGACCTATTCTCTGCCATGGACTTTACACGTGCCATTTCAGTGAACTGTCACTTATTGATTTATATTTGTTTTGAAATGTTTAAGTTGCAGAGATGGTGAAAGAGTATATACTCATTGTAACAAGAAATTGTATATGAACCCAGTATATCCATTAGACCACTGAGATTCAGAGAGGTTAGGCAATTGGGTATGTGGCAGAGACTGGATTTGAAACTAAGCTTTACCTCCTTATCTTAGGAGTCTCCTGAATGATGTAGCTAAGCTATGGATATTTTAATGTAGAGTGAAAGTAGGGTATAGAATAAGGGCTACTTTTGTAGAACGAGAACTCTGTGAAGCATGTTGAAGGACTGTGAAGATTGGAACCCCATTGCTACTTGACTGTGTGCTAATGGCCAGGTCCTTCAGGCTTCCTCCTCCTGGCTTTCTTGTGTGTCGGTCCTGGTGATAATCATTGCTTGTTTTGTGGATTTGGGGTGATAATAGAAATGACCTTTTATACTATGTAGTATACTGCTAATAATAATATAGAGTGTTTGATGTTCATAATGGTGAAAAGTAGAAGTGGAGGCTTTGGACAACGGTTGGGTAATGTATAATTGATATCTCAGTGGGGGGGAGAAAGAACTGCCCCCACAACTGAGAAGGAAGTTGGGAATTACCAGAGATACACATCCCATCCTGACCTGTGTTACCCTGGTCCTGATCATTAATCTTTCAGTTTATTCACCACAATTCCTTTGAGTGCTTCTCCAGTCAGATACTAGTTTGGCACTGGCCACACCAAACCAGGGGTCCCAGGGATTGAACCCAGGTCTCTCACATTGTAGGTGGATTCTTTACCAACTGAGCCACCAGGGAAGCCCCATACCATGAGGAGCATACTGATCCCTGTCCTGGCTGGGAAGGGCTTTTGTGCCCTTGATCAGCTCATCTGGCAAGCAGGCTCTGGACCCAGCAAAGCAGGTCCTGTAAAATCAAAATCGCTGCCCACACTACAAAAGTGAATATGTGCAAATCATTCACACCAGGAAAATCCAGTTGGTTTTGAAAAAGAAACAGGTGATCCCTTTTAAAGCAGAACAATAGAATGCAGAATACGTAAACAGAACTTCCAAAGGAATACAATAGGGGAGTAATTGTTTATCTTTGCTTCACTTAAAAGATTTCAACAAAGAGTTTATTTGAATATGGAGCTGTCTCAGTGCTCTTAAACATATGTTCATAGATGACCTGATTGAGAGCCAGATGAAACCAGCCCACTATGCAGTGTTAGCATTCAGTGCTAAAAGATCATTCATTATCCAGGAAGATAAAGGATTTCTGTGAAGACAGTTTAAGCCAGTGCAGTCAATGGCATGTCAATGTGCAGAAAGAAAACTTCTGTCAAGTTTCAGTCATTGTTCTTTGAAAATAAATTATTCTCGAATTGGGTAGCTGTAGATATAAGGAAACATTTATGTCAAGCTGGAAAATTTTTGAAAACATTGTAATGTACTTAACTGTAATTCCCTCCCCTCTCAAATACATAACTCTCTAGAATTGTTCATGTATTTAATAACCTCTCGCATATTGCAAGGGATATTCTTATTTATTTATTTATTTATTTATTTATTTATTTATTTATTTTTATTTTAGTTGGGGGCTAATTACTTTACAATATTGTAGTAGTTTTTGCCATACATCGACATGAATCAGCCATGGATTCACATGTGCTCCCCCTCCCAAACCCTCCTCCCACCTCCCTCCCCCTCCCATCCCTCTCTGTCATCCCAACGCTCCATCCCTGAGCATCCGTCCCATGCATAGAACATGGAATGGTGTTCTGCTTCACATATGACAATATACATGTTTCAATGTTATTGTCCCAGAACGTCCAACCCTCACCTTCTCCCTCAGAGTCCACAGGACTGTTCTATGCATCTGTGTCTCTTATTCTGTCTCACATATAGGGTTACCATTACCATATTTCAATTTCCATATACATGCATTAGTATACTGTATTGGTGCTTTTCTTTCTGGCTCACTTCACTCTGTATAATGGGCTCCAGTTTCATCCATCTCAATAGAACGGATTCAAATGTATTCTTTTTAATGGCTGAGTAATATTCCATTGTGTATATGTACCACAGCTTCCTTATCCATTCGTCTGCCGATGGACATCTAGGTTGCTTCCATGTCCTGGCTATTGTAAACAGTGCTGCGATGAACATTGGGGTACACGCGTCTCTTTCAATTCTGGTTTCCTCGGTGTATATGCCTAGCAGTGGGATTGCTGGGTCATATGGCAGTTCTATTCCCAGTTTTTTAAGGAATCTCCACACTGTTCTCCATAGTGGCTGTACTAGTTTGCATTCCCACCAACAGTGTAAGAGGGTTCGCAAGGGATATTCTTGACCTTGGAATTTGAATTAGTTCCTCGTCTACTCTCTCCTGTTTCTGGCCCTGTGTTGCTCCTTAATTTTTGAAGACTTATATCAGGTCTCAAAACCCTGCCACTGGGTTGGCAGAAATCATGTGGTCAACTAGAAAGAGACTCAAAGTGAAAGTAGGAAAAACTTTAGTGTCAATTCAGCTTTACCACTATCCAGCTATTCTTTTTTAATTGCTTATGCTTCTTTTCTTTTTAATTAAAATGAGAGTGTGGGATTTTATAATTTCTAATAATCTGACACAGTTCCAAAATCCCATCCTATTAGTTCTCTTTTTCTGATGCTGTTTTTAGATGACTGTGAATTACTCAATATTTATATCTAAGCATAAAACCCTCTCCTTCCCCACAGATTACTGAGGAAAGCCAAATCTTAGTGAACAAATAGTGAGAGGGGTAGAGTTTTAGGGTTTCTTTTCATTCTTTGGCGTTTTGCCTGATTTTTTAACTTCACTCTGATTTCCTTGAAGCTGTGTTTATTGTTCTTGCTGCCATGGAACACTTATCATGAGCCCTGTCATTATTTCATGGAAAAAAAAAAAAAAGATTATTGAGCACCTGCATGCCTTCTAGAACTTCTCTGATGAGACTCTAAAAATTTTATGCTGTTTTCCAAGCTGACAGTGGTACCCTTCAAGGCTCCAAGCCTTTGTCTATGCTGTTCCTTTTCCTGGTTATTCTCTGTAACCCTCTCCATCCTTGAAAGCCAATCTCAAATACCATTTCCTTTGCAAAGCCTGCCAGAGAACTTCCACTTTTGCATTCATCACATTGCACTGTAATTGTTTGTTTACACATCTGTTTCCTCAACTAGACTCAGAGCTCCCTGAGGTCGGAAATCTCCTCTTGTTCAACTTTGCAGCTTCCTGTTGGCTGCAGGGAAGTCAGAGCCAGAAAGGTGGCCCACCCTTAGTAAGTATGTGACCCTTCAGGGAAGTTTTCCTGCCCCCTGTTTGCCCCTTCTTCTTCTTCCCTTGACCTTATCTGTCTTATCTACTTCTAATTCCTGTTATCTGGCAGCATTGTTTATATCTTAGTAAATCATCTGAAAAAAATTTTAAGCTTGGAAGGTTTAAGAAGGAAAATACTCATCTGTGGATCCCTAGGGCTTGACACAGCACTGGAAGGTACTAAGCTACTCAATAAATGCATGTTTTATTATACATGATATAATAATAGCAATATTTGAATGTTACTATGGACTAGGCAGTTTATATATATATATATAAAAACTCATTTAATTTTTCCAACCGAGAAGCAGAAACTGTTTTTATCCTCATTGTACATAAGAAAACTGAGGCCCAGGAGGTTTTAAGTAACTAGTACTGTTTACACATTTTGAAAGTGATTGGGTCAGTATTGAAACAAAGGTGATACAAATAAAGAAGCTAAATTCATCTGTTAGTCTGATCATCACCAGAATTTCATAAATGAAAATTATACATGTCAATTGAATACCAAAGGACCACAGATCAGGTATAATTTTGGCTTCAGATACAAATCACAGGTGGTAGATTTTTTTCTTTAATTTACAAATCTATATTTTATTGGAGTTTCTTTGGGAAAATGTCACCCAGGAGCTGTTATGCTCCTCATATCTCTGGGAATATTGAAAGGAAGCAGAGAACCCAGATGGCTCAGTGGGTAAAGAATCTGCCTACAGTGCAGAAGACACAGGAGACATGGGTTTTGATCCCTGGGTTGGGAAGATCCCCTGAAAAAAGAAATAGCAACCCACTCCAGTGTTTCTTGCCTGAAAAATCCCATGGACAGAGGTGCCTAGTGGGCTGCAGTCCATGGGATCATGAAGAGTCGGACACAACTGAGTGACTAAGTGCACACACAGAACTGAGCACCAAATAGGTCTGTCTTCGTAATAAGTGTGCCCAAAGCAGCATCTGAAATCCTTTAATGATGGAAAGAAGTGTGGAATCAGTAGCAAATTCCCTAGTCCTCATTTAACCTGAGTCATGCATCATAAAAGATGTTACTTCGATGATTTAACTGACTGACTGAGTCATTCCAAGGATCCTGACTTCCATCCAGGTCCCTGGGCAAAGTGGAGAAGGAAAGGCAAGGAGAGGAGAGTCTCCTTCCTCTTTCCCTCTGGGTCAGCCTCCTTAAGTAGTTCTTGCTCTCTACAGCTTCATCATGCATTCTTCCCCTTCAAAATCTCCACTACTGTTTGAAGTCAACATCCAATGTGCCTCAGTTTCCTCCTCTGTAAAATGAGGATAATAATGGTAACTGGCTTCCTAGGTGACTCAGTGCAAAGAACCCACCTCCCAATGCAGGAGCCACAGGAGATGCGGGTTCGATCCCTGGGTGGGGAAGATCCCTTAAAGGAGGAAACAGGAACCCCTACAGTATTCTTGCCAGGGTAATCCCATGGACAGATAAAACTGGCGGGCTGTAGTCCATGGGGTCGCAAAGAGTCAGACACAATTGAGCAACTGATCACACACATACAATAGTAACTACTTCCCAAGGGAGAAATAGGGAGGTACAAGGTACAGTGGGATCTGTGGAGGGGGTAGAGGGGCGCCAAATAAAGACAAGATGAGGTGGAGACACTATTGGGGACATGCAGAAGATAAATATCAGTGAAACATGATCATAGGGGAAGTTTGGGCTATTTCAAGTAAGGGTTCTGACTTAAAAGGAACCAAGGGAGGGTGGGCTGATCCCAAAACCCATGCTGTTTGTCAAGCAGCAAATGGAGAACGTGGCTCCTGTTCTCCTGATAAAATTAGACCACTAAGAGAGTTGCTAAGGGAAAGGAAATCTGACTATAATGCCTCTTCTCAGCTGACATCACAGGTTGCTGACAACCCTGCTGCACAGACATCTCAATCTATCACTGTACAACGACATCATTATATAAGACTACATATATTTGGGTCACTCCTTGGATATTTTTCTATGATGATCACAGATTCTAATCAGTGCATTTGTATATCTAATATTGTATTCAGAAGAGGGATAGTTAGCCCCACTACCCTAGATAAAAAGACGGAATAACCCTGAATCATCCTTTCATCCTTAGGTGGGGCAATGCTGGCTAATTTGTCACTATCTTGATGAGACTTTCCCTGCTGTAAAATTGTGTCATAGACCTAGGAAGGACCTTGAAAGTTATATAATCCTTTTCTTAGCATCTCAACAATAGCAAACAGATGAGGAGATTAAAGCCCAGGCAGTGATTCGAGGACTTGAATAACTGGGTGTTTCAATTTCCAGCGCTATTGGCCATTAGTTGACCAGTTGACCATAGCTAAATCTCTTAACCTCTAAAACACTAAAGTGGTGCTTTCTCAGTGCAATACATTTAAAAAACTTTTAATCTGAGAATTCCCTGGTCCAGTGGCTAAGACTGTGTTCCCAATGCAGGGGCCCGAGTTTGATCCTTGGTCAGGGAACTGGATCCTGCGTGCCACAACTAAGACCCCGTGCAGCCAAATGAATAAATTAAAAAGAACCTTTTTAATCTTCCATCGCTACTCGTAAACAGTGAAGGATGTGGACATATGCACTACAAATGCCTTTGCTATTTCTCCAGTGAAAGGAATTTTCTAAATGACCATCTTCAGGTCAAGCAGACTGAGTCTGAAGGTAAGGCCAACTGTGTCATTCATCTCAGTGGCATCCACCCGGAGTGGAAGATTCTAATTCCAAGGAAAAGACAGATGGTGACAGCCTCCAGCATAGACCCAGTGTACTGTGGTTATATCTGAGATGGATGGAAAAGCCCATCTGATCAAAATTACCTTGGATATATACAGCCCCCAGACAGTCATCCCTTTTAGTTAACGAGCTAAACTTTTCAAAGAGAAGCATTCTCTGGGAAAGTTAACTCACTGCAGTTTTGTGGGTTTTTTTTTTTTTTTCTCACTGTAGTTTTTGATAACCCTTCACACCTTCATGTGACTTTATTGGATGCAGATAAGAAAAAGCAATCTTCTGTGTGTCTGAGGAAAGGACAAGTTGCAGTGGGGAGTTGATGCAGTGACTCTGTCCTTCCCAAGAGCATCCCAAGGAAGAATCTTATTTTTTCAGGGAATAGAAAGCAAGATTAAGGGGAAAAGGTAGATTGGAGAACAATAATATCAGAATTGAACTATTGTGCTATGTCCTAATGATAGACGTAGGATTACTGAGCTAGACAGGAAAAAACACTTTATAATTACATATTTATTTTTAGTTTTTTTTTCCTCCTCCTTCATTTCCTCCTTTTTCTTCTTCTTAGAAGATGTAAGTTAGCATTTTCCAAGGAAAATCCCTGAGTCCCAAGTGACCAAAAGATTTACTTTGACTGAGAACATGCATAGAGGAATTTAGTTATGAGTTATAGCTACTGAGGACAAAGACATTTGTTGGGGCCTCTTTCATGCAAGGAAGATTGAAAAAATTTCTGTATTTTGAATAGACATTAAAAAAGCTTTATTGGGATATAATTCACATATCATATAATGTACCCATTTAAAGTATATTGGGTTTTGGTATATAATATTATTAATTTTTAAAAATTCTAGCAATATATATACATATATGACATAAAGCTTTCCATTCTAACCATTTTTGAGTGACAATTGAATGCAGAGTTTTTAAATCATTTTTTATAGGGGAATTCTGTAACTTACCTCTTGCTTGTCACTGTGAATCTGAAAAGAAAATAAATATACTGAAACATAAAAGACCAATTGAAAAGACATGCTGACATGGACTCTTCTGTAAATGAGCAGCAAGTTATTAACTGTTCTTAAGAGACACCATCAGCAGCCAGGTGCCCTGTGACTCCCAGAGGCCTTATAAGATCCCATACTCCCTCAGCACCATCTGCCCGGAAATACTGCTCCAGGGTCATTACCACAAAAAGACAAGTGTTCAAAAGGAGGGTTTCTCACAGCTTCCTGGGAACTCTGATTTATTAGAAAGTTGAGAAAGCTCTCTAGGTGATTCTGATGCATGGTCACTGGCTAAAAGCTGCTGTCATGGGGTTCTAATACTCAGATTGTTGATTGCCATTATCTGAGGTTTTCCTAGTTCAGGATTTCACAGTAGCATCATTTTTGTGTTTTGTCCAAGCTTTTGGTTGAAAATAACAGTAGCCGACAGTTGCTGAGCACTTCTCAGGTTCTGTCTTAATTGCTTCACATACATCATCTCTTGTGATTCCCACAACAAGTCTGAGAGAAAGAGGCTCTTATTATCTCCTTTACACAGACAAAGAAATTGAAGTTTGGAAATATCTAGTAACTCACTGGCCTAAAGTGAGGTCATAACAGCTGGTAAGTGGCAGAGACAAGACTCCAACCCAGGCCCCAGCCCTGGGCCAGAGGGACAGATCCCAAGTAAGGTCCTTAAGTCCCTCTATCTAAGCTCCTGCTGTTTAAGGGTCTCTAATGTTAAGAGCTGTATCAGGAAAGCTCTGAACCAGGCCAGCTCTGAAATGATATTCCTGTCCTCCAGGGGCTTTCAGTCCAGGATGAGAGGGTACAAGATAGGCTCTAATAAGGCCTATAGTAAAGCTACCAATAACCCACTCCAATATTCTTGCCTGGAGAATCCCCATGGACAGAGGAGCCTTGCAGGCTACAGTCCATGGGGTCACAAAGAGTTGGATACAACTGAGCGACTAATCATAGCACAAGACAGCACAGCACAAAGCTACCAATAAAGTTGGGAAAACATTTACAATTTAAATTTCTTAATAGTTGGATGCATTTTTGTTCCAGATACAATGGTATGCAATTAAAACGGGCCAGGGTAAAAGGATAAGGGCTTCTCAGGTGGCGCAGTGGTAAAGAACCCACCTACCAATGCAGAAGATGCAGGAGACCTGGGTTCAACCCCTGGGTTGGGAAGATCTCCTGGAGAAGGGCATGGCAACCCACTCCAGTATTCTTGCCTGAAGAATCCCATGGACAGAGGAGCCTGGTGGGCTACAGTCCATGGGGTTGCAAAGAGTCGGACATGACTTAATGATTAGGAAAGAATACATACTGTACAAATCATTTCTTTAAAGCTTATTTTGTAATTTCTGATACTTCATACTATAGTAGCTGCTGAGCTAAGAGGCCTCCAAGGTCCTGCAGTAGCTTTGAGAAAACAATGCTTGCTCCACTCCCAGAACAAACATACTGGTTCTTTGAGTGCTATTGTAATTAGTCTGTTTACTTGGAACACTTGAGCTGAGTTTACAGGGCCTCTAACTAAAGCCTCCTTACCTTAAGGGCTATGTACCTCTCCAGGAGATGTCAATTACTGCTTTGCAAATTGTGTCAACTTCTTGGCAAAATGGCAGTCAGCTGTCAATGTGAACACAAGATGAATCACAGAACTCGAGAGGCAGAGGTATTTGCAAAAGCAAACTTTCAAAGAGCTGGACAAGCCTGCAAGCATTACAGCCTTTAGTTCCTTCATCTTTCACATTAACAAAGTACATCATGCTCAGAAAAAATATTAATCCTTTTTAGGTCCCTGACCTCTGCACACCTCTCTAACTTTTCTCTTTTTGACATTGTTTGCCTTTATCTTTAAAAAGTGCTGAAGCATAAATGCTATTCTAAACTGATTACTTGTGGAAATACTTTTAAAATTATTTTTTGCTGCCAAATGTAAAGTTAAAAATTTTTTTTTCTTTTTTGCTTATGCTACTTAATCGTGGATTCAGAAGCCAGGGATGGAAAAGAAATAATCCAGGATAGGTATTAAATATTAAATGTAAAATGGTTAGATTAGCAGAATATCAACATCTGGGTTTTTCAAAGTGGGGCCTTATACCACCTGCTTCAAAATCTCTTTTAAAAAAGAGATTCACCCAGGGCCACCTGGACTCAACTCTCTGGGGATAGAGTACAGTTATCTGCATTCTTAATCAGCTTCCTATGATTCAGGAGCATATTGAGGATCTTTCTAATTTTTTTCTGATTCAAAGTGACCGGCTGGAACGTTCACAGTTCTGATCAGCTTTTTCCAGTGACTGCTTGCTGCCACAGTGGGGGGTTCCTAACCTTTATTTGTGCCATGGTCTGGGAGTCTGGTAAGTCTACAACTCCCTTCTTAGGATAATGTTTATAAATTCATGATAAAACATATAGGATTTCTAAACATGAATTATAGTGAAATGCAATTATCAAAGAAAAATGTAATTATTTGCCTTTTAAAATGAATATATAAAATAATATTCAGTAATACCAAATGATAGGTATATTAACTACCAATATTTCAAAGCTGTGATGAGCATAAATGAAAATTTGATATTCTTAACAATTGATGTGTCTGTGATTGTATTAATGACTTCTATTTCACTTACAGCTATTGCTAATACCACTGCTTTATTGCCTACATTCAAAATAGAAGGAAACACTAAAGGTTAGTTAGAAGTTTGTGAAAATAAAGATAATTTTTTTTGCTCCTCATCAGGGAGTTCATGAACTCCCTGAATTCTAACCTTGAGCTTATATTCTGCTTGAATTCAAGCCCCAGCTTAAAATTCCCCTTATATTATAGAAAGAGGTAGATAGTAGTCATGTAAAAACTTCCGTTGCTTCCCAGTTCAAATATGTCACTTCTAAGAAATTTCTTGCCGATTAACTAGAGAAAAAGACTATACAAAATACAGCACACAGCAGGGCAGGGCAGCGGACACACCAAGATGTAACACTTGTTTGCCCTTATAGACCTCTTACCTGCCCACCTTAGAGACTGTGTGAAGTTGCAGACAGGTGTTGCTTGTGAGATTTCATCATCCCTTGGGGCAGCTTCTCCTGGGTCGTTCATTCTCCAGATCCCTGGAACAAGCTTCCTCCATGGCTTCCTGTACTGAGTTGAAGAGGGTGAAAAAAGATTGCTTATGTTATGCTGGTGGAAGGTTAGTCCTGGGCCCTGGAGTTGAGGATCTGAAATAGGTGTATGAAAATAAACCATTAGGCACATTTATCTTAAACCTTCCCCAGCAGCTCCATTATTTCAGGAAGGCCCTCAAAGGGACTTTGCTGTGGGTGCTTCACCTCAGAAAAGCGAAGGAAGTGCTGAAAGCTCAGAGGATCCATCTTCTTGTGGAGACTTGGGTCTGTCCACACTTAGCCCCCTTCATGGTGCAGAGTCGCTGAGTGAGTGTGGGTTCTTCGGTGTGACCTCTACTGATCCCTTAAAAGTGACCCTTCCATGACCTTCTGATGGTGGCGGATGGTCGCTCATCTGGGGAGGTGATGCACACTGAATTGGGTGTCAGGCCTGGCACTGTGGGGCAGACAGACTGTGGGGCAAAAGCAGCTCTTTTTCTGTCCCTCTGCCTCGGGTTCCTCAGCTAGAATCAAGACAGCTGTATTAGATGATCTTTTTATGAAATTTAGTGATTGAATTTTTTTTCTAGAGCTGCTGTAACAGTGAGCCACAGACTAGGCAGCTTACACAATGAATATACATTCTCTCAGAGTTCTCGTAGTCCTGGAGGCTGGAAGTCTGGATCAAGGTGTTGGCTGGGTTGGTTCCTTCTAAGGGCTGTGAAGGAAAAGATCCCTTCCAGGCTTGTGGTTGGCCTCTTCTCCCTGTCTCTTCACATCCTCTTCCCTCTATGTGTGTCTGTGTGTGCAAACTTCTCCCTTTTATGAAGAAACTAGTCCTGTTGGAGTAGAGCTCGCTCTAGTGACCTCGCTTTATCTCATAATCAAGATAAAAGGGTTTTTTTCTGTAAAAACCCTCTGCCTATATAACATCCCAATTCTAAGATATACTTGAGGTTAGGGCTTCAACATATGAATTTGGAGGGGATACAATTCAACCTATGACAGTGATATTTTGGGTCTCCTTTATGTTGGATGATTTTAGGTGTTAGGTAATTGTCCCACCCTCCCCTAGGTGTAATGAATGATTTTGAGACTTTCATACATGAGCCGGAGCACTGGTTCCTAAGGTGCTGAGCAGAAATGACCTGTCTTTGGCAGGCCTCTGCAGTGGCCAGAGGAGACTTGTCAGGAAAGCCATTCCTCACCCCACAGAGAAAAGTGACTGTCCTTTGGGAAATCCCAGACAGGGCAGTCAGGAAGGCAGCAGTCCTCATCTCCAGAGGCAAACTGAGACAATCTTCCCCCTACAAAGTCTGTTTCAGCTTGGCTCAGACTCTCTGTGCTGGGGAGAGGCACAGGGTAATGACTAATGAGCAATTTAACCAGCCCAGGGGAAGGTCCTGGTCCCACCTGACCCACGCCCTTGCAGCCCCACCTTAGACACTCGGAGCCAAGCAAGCCTTCAGTTCAGGAGAGGAGCGCCGTTGTGGAGCCAACCAGCTTTCACAAGCTTACCCTGGATTTCAGCAGTAAATCGCTGGGTGTTCTCATAGCGTGTTATTTACTCTATGGCACTTTATCTGTGTTTATAAACTATCTACTTGGTTTTCCTGCCAACTTCAGTGTGGTATAATTGAAATTAAAAAAGAAAGAAATGAAGTACCAAAGTCTGAAATTGTCATCTGTAAAACAGAATCAAAGCTATCTAAGCTAAAATATGTAAAATCTGATGTAGAACAATTATTTTAAAATAATTTGAAAACAAAGTCCAAATGAGAGTGTCTTCAAAATACCAAGGGATTTTGAACATTTGAGAGAAAAAAAAAATACATAGAATCTCACGATGATTTTGATTTCATTAATGTTTCCTTGCCACTTTAGATAGTTACCACATCTATGAAATGTGAATGAAAAGTTATCTAAAATTATATTACAATGAGGTAAAAGCAATTTTAAATGTATTTGGAACTGTGAATTTTCACCTTCTAAATTTTTACATTAAAAATTTATCTAAATCTCTGTCAGGCATGCTGTTTTTTCCTCCCATAAATAAGATGTCACTCTGCTTTGTGACGTGCTTCTTTCACTTAGTTTTCTCCGAAAGTGAGTTCAGTGATTTTGATCTCACTGGGGCTCTGCATAGTCCGGAATCCAGCTTGATCTTCTACTTCACTTCATGGCTTTTACTTTTGTGTCAGCTTCTGGGACTATTGTTTTTTTTTTAAGTATATATATTTATTTTCATGCTTTGTTTTTATATTACTCACTGAAAAGGTAGCTGTCATTTTTATCCAGTTTCTAACGTTCATCTCCTTTTCTGCAACTCTACCTTACTTGTTACCCTCTCCAGTTTTTGTCTGACCTAGATACCTCAATTGTAAGCGCCTCAGGGTAGCCATCCTGTCACTTGGTATTTTGTAAGGTGTTCCAGAAACTTCTTACCTGACTTTGAGTAGTCATGATATGCAAACCACTATAATTTGATTATGAATCTATGAATGACAATATATCCTGCTGATAACATTTCAGATAACAGCTTGGTTAGGGTGTGGTTAAATAGTACAGCTAGTTAGAGGTGGGGAAAGGATTAAGCCAAAGGAAAGTTGGACATAAATTTATTGAAAGTGTAAAGGAACTCAAGGGCTTCTCTGGTGGCTCAGTGGTAAAGAATCCACTTGACACAAGAGATGGGAGTTTGGTGCCTGGGTCAGGAAGATGCCCTGGAAGTGGGCATGGCAACCCATTCCAGTATTCTTGCCTGGAGAATCCGATGGACAAAGGAGCCTGATGGGCTACAGTCCATAGACTCACAAGGTGTCAGCATGACTAAAGCAACTGAGCATGTACGCATGCAAGGAAATCCAAACCTCTTGCAGTGTGGCAATTTTTGCCAAAGAGAAGTTGTGGGTAAACTCTCAAGCCCTGGAGAGGACTTGTACTTTAAGAGACACATGGAATAGGCTAAATGAGAACATAAGAAAGCCCATGGCTGCTCATTTGGGCATGTTGGAAACCAGAAAAGAAAAACTTTTCCTCAGGTACAGAAAAAATGACTTTTTAAAAAATGCAGTGGTAATACACTGCCCTGCTTGAAAACTGATCTGACCAGTCTGTGACCCAAATGAACTTTCTTTCCTGTCTCTATATTGTTATGGCTGTGATCACCACATCTCCTAGGAGCTTGGAAAGTGACAAATCAGAAATTTGGAGATATTCCTCTAGGGTGAGGTCACTTCTGGTCACTTCCTCATGGGCTTTATTAAATCAACTGAATATCTAGCCTCAAAATCCCCATTAGGTATCTGGGGACCAGTATTTATAACTATCAAAAGATGTCATCTTCTCTTTTGAAAAACAAAGCAAGATACAGCCATAGAAAATTTGGAAAAATTACAGAGTTAAATTAAAGAAACTAATGTTTATGAGGCTTCCCTTATAGCTCAGTTGGTAAAGAATCTTTCTGCAATGCAGGAGACCTGGGTTTGATTCCTGGGTTGGGAAGATCCCCTGGAGAAGAAAATGGCAACCCACTCTAGTATTCTTGCTTGGAGAATCCCATGGACAGAAGAGCCTGGCAGGCTACAGTCCATGGGGTCGCAAGAGTCAGATACAACTTAGCGACTAAACCACCAACCACCAATGTTTATGAGAAAATGAAAGCCCTCCTCATAGAGATCACCAATGGGGACTGTGGCTTCTAGAAAGCCACTTCCTGGTTATTGCCTCAGGGGTACTGCTGCAGCCATCCCCTGGGAGCGTGGTAGGGAGTGTGGATCTCCATCAAATGCGCATAGCTGGGAGGGCTCAAGTATAAAAGAGCTGTTCAGACACTGGGCCTAGGATACCAAGGCAAGACTTTACATTGTGTTATTTGGCTGTGTAAATGCTCCTGAATCTCAGTCTCTTCCAAGACTCCCAATCTCATGAGGAATTAAAGGGGTGACAGCACAGAGTCTGGAAGGGCTATCACCAGGGCTGACTTAGGCAGCAGAAGAGCTCTCATGGTACCAGCTGACCACCTGGAGAGGAATGTTGGCAGCCTCTGAGGAGGTCTGGGGAAGATCTCTCTGGAGGAATAAGAAGACATAAAGGTGGCCAGATGAAGGATATAAACTTTCCAGCTTTGCTGGCAAGCTGTCTGAGGTGACAGGGTTGAATGAGATTCACTAAACAGATCTGGCGAATTTCTATGGTGCTAGGCCACTTTTAAGGTAGGCTAAAATAAAAATAATATAGGGTGCTGTGGACAGAATGCACCCCAAGTTAATATGTTGAAATCCTAACCCCAGGGTGATGGTATTAGGAGGTGGGGGCCCTTGGGAGGTAGTTAGGTCATGAGGGTGAAGCCCTTATGAATGATGTTAGTGCCCTTATGAGAAGAATGCTTTCTTCTCTCTCTGCTCTCTGCCATATGATGATATGTATGAGAAGACAGCCATCTGCAAGCCAGAAAGAGGGCTCTTAACAGGTCTGCTGGCACCTTAATCTTGGACTTCCTGGACTCTAGAACTGTGAGAAGTAATGTTTGTTTTTTAAGCCACCCAGTCTGAACTAAGACACCGAGTATGCCCAGAACCTTGTGGGAGAATGTATCCTTTTGGGTAGTTCACAAAAGGATGAAAAGCTAAATATCTTTGGAGAAAAAATGAGCTTGAATTAGTATCAGAATTGGTATAAAGAATAAAACCAAGGAAACCCTGATTTAAAATCTTTATTGTTTATTGTCTTTGTTGGAATCTTTCCTATCACCTAAAAAGTTCCCTAATTAATCAATCAGAAATTTATACTCTGAGAACATTTCATGGGATTAGTAGTTTTCTTATTGTTTCTGACTCAGTTTGTACATAGTTTATATATAAACTATAGCACAAGAGTGTCAAACAATGGAACAGTTTTCTCTCACTATAATCAGGCTTTGCTCTCTCATATCAAAATTGCTGATTTAAAATTTTTTTCTTGCCAGCTTCAAGGTTGCTTGTTACATAATTTCTTATGAAATAAGCCACAGAGCTCAGTTGGTATTACCTATGTTTTGAAGTGAAATCTGAGGAAGTATAGTTTAAAATTCTCAGTTATAACTGTTAAAATTGAGATTAAAGTCACTGACCTCCAGGTGACCAAATAAAAATGATTAAAATTAGTTATATTAAAATATATTACTAAGAAGAGTTTAAACACAAAGCTGTTACAATTTCTGCTAGCTCAATTTCTAAACAAGATATTCTGAAATTTTTGATGACTGTGACACCTTTTATAATTTAAGGAGAACTTAGTATATAGGATTGTTACCTATTAATAAATTGTAAACCTATTTGAAATTTATGTGGTTGAAAGATAAGCTCTCTTGTGCATTTTGTTACTTAAAGCAGTTCCGCAGATGTTTCTAAAAGAACTCAAAGTAGTACTGTTTATCCCACAACTTTCTTATTTTCTTTGTGTGCATCTGGTGTTAGATTGGGCAGAATTTAGGATATCAAAGCTTAGGAATTCAAATAACACAGGAGGTTTAAGTATTGAAATGATGCTTATTTGTAAAACTGTCATCTTTGCAGGTTACATATCCTAAAGGTACAAGTATATGTTTATGTAGATAAATATGGATATACATATACATGCAATTACATACATTTTTTTCTTTATATAATTTGCATTTTTTTTTTTTTATTCTCTCAACATGTGTTGTGAACCTGATCACACTCCCCCTCCCACCGCCCGCCCTGTGCTTCCCTTCCCCCCCAGGATTCCATGTAGTATAAAGCATGTAAGAGTTGAGGAAGATTTGAGGGCTACATTTGGTGATGAATCCTTGGGGTAAATCCATTATGTTAGTTGTACAGAACAAGTAACCTTCCCACATTTCCTTTAAGATTAATATCAACACCTTCTTCAGGGGTCTAGATGCCATAAATATATATTTGCTAGCCTTGTTCAGCAGGAAGCCTTCCCTGACGAGGCTTACCCCTTAAAAACAGCTCATTCTTTTACATCGCATCACCACTTAGTTTCAAGTTGGATTTAAGTTTTTTTCTGATTGCCATTTTTCAGCCATCTTTTTTTCCCTGCTGCTTCCCCCAAAATGTTCTTTTCAAGGTTACCTACTGTCAAAATTCTTGTCACCAAATCTAATAAACACTTGTCAGTCAGTATCTTATCTGTTTACAAGTCGTCAGCATTGTGATCACTCACTCTATTCCCTGGGCTCCACCATTAACACTCAGTGTTTGTTTAACTCTTAATCACATGGGTAGTCCTTTTTCTTCAACCTTTCCATACCCGGTTGCCTCTGAAACCTGCTCTTCATTCAATATCTGCTGTCTTCTTTAGTGAGAGGACCCATCCACCCAAGATGATATGGATAGTAGGATACTGTTATCTGACAGATAAGACAGATGCATCTGAATCCAAAACCTGTCTTTGCCTTTTTGGATTCTCTTGTGAAAATTATGTCTCTGACTCTAAACTTCTTCATCTGAGGTTGAAGTGGTAACAACTATGTCATAGAAATACTATGAAGATTAAATAATAATCTCGTAAGATTATTATTGTACATATCACTGATATGTACAACTGGCATGATGCCTAGAACATAGAAAACTTTTATTAAGTGTTAGGCTGTTCTTAATTTTTTCCTAATTGCTTTAGCCAGAAGTCACCCTGGACCATTTTCTCCTAGAATTAAACTCCATCTTACAACTGTTCACAAAGTACTATTGATTCAACCTTCTAAAATCTTCTAGAATTTATTACCTCCCTATTCTCATGGTTTACTTATTTATTGACTGTATCATTGCCACAGTTTCCCTGATCCACTTACAGCTAAAATAAAGTTTTAAAATGCAAATCTAATCTTGGCTGGGCCCAAATTAAATTCCTCTGTGGCTCCCTGTAGAGTTCACAGTCAAGTCTACCTCCACGGTGTGGTGGAGGGACAACTTTCAACTGTCCCTTTAGAGTTAAGTCCTGCTACTTCCCCCAACAAATCACACCTGGATTTTCTTAAGTCTCCAACTGTCTTTACCTTCCCATGTGTGGTTATACCTTAGACTCTTCTTCCCATTCTCCTTTGATTCATCTGGTTATCCTCCAGACTTGCCTTGAAGTTAGCTCAGGCTTTATCTCCTTTAGGAAGGCATCCTGATGAGCCAGCCTGGTTTAAGTGCTCTTTCTTCCTCTGTGGTTCCCGTCGTCATGTGCGCAGTACGGCCATAGCATGAGTTACAGTATTTTTTTTCCTCATGACTCAATTTCCATTTCCCCACTAGCCTGGAAACCCCTTGGGAACATGTTAAATCTCCTGGATATAATATACACTTTATACATACTATGTCTCAGTATGTATGTGTTGAATGAATGGAATGTTGAGGAATTTATTATAATAGAGTAAAACTTGAATGAATGAATGAATAATTGGATGGATGGATTAGTGAATGACTTGAATCTTCAGAATGGGCCAGACTGGTAGGCATTCAGTTTTTTTCACGAGTAGTTTTCAACACCTTTTGCCCTTTTCTATCTGCCTAACTTCTGCCTTCCTCTGCTGAGTTAAGTGCCCGAGCTCTGAATCCCTTTAACACCCCATACATGTCTCTGTATTAATACTTGTCAGCATGTTCTTAACAAAAGATTGAACTAAATTAATGTCAGGGTCATTACTCAATAGAATCCAGTGTCTAGACTCATCAGTGAACTCTAGGGCCATGCCCTTGTCTGACTTATCAACTATGCATTGTGGATATTATTATTAACCCTATTTAAAGATGAAGAAATTACTTAAAGTGGTAAAGTGACTTACTCGAGCTTATAGACTTCTGCAGTGGCAGAACTAAGATTTAATTTCCAAATGCCATGCTATTCCGTACTCCTTCTAAGAGTCAAAAACAGAGAAGAAGAGTCACAATTTATTTATCTCAGTTTTTACTCATGTAAAAACTGCTGCATCTAAATCAATTGTAGTCAGATTTCTGGTCCTTAACTAATATTTGCAGTTCTCTGTAGACATTTTGGACTAATTTCTTTTAACAAACACAAACCAGTTGAGCCACTTCCTTCTTGTGTATGATCAGTGAGGAGAAAGAAAAGAAATGGCTTACAAAGTTTTACTCACATTTTGTCGGTTTATGGGCTATTTCATATAGTTATCTACAATAATAAATGTAGTATATATGGTGATTTCTGAGATAGTTTTACTCAAGTGTTGTGATTGACAACAGAAGAAGAAACTCAAATATATTGAGATAAAACTGTTTCACCTGAGCTGTTGTTAGGTCTTAGCTGAGAAATAACTTTTTTCCTTCTTATTTCCCCACCCCTTTTTTTCTTTCTTTTATTAAACCTTTGTTTCAGATCCCTATTTCTTCCATATAGAAGGGAGGCTTCTAGACAAGGCCTTGGTTGGGTCGTTAATGACCTCACCTGGACAAGTTCCCACCTTATCTTTTATGTCTTTTGTGTACACTAGACAAATAAAACAGATGAGGAAGAATATTTTGAGCCAAAGAACACAGTGCGATTGGAAATTCTTGCCTCATGTAGCCATAGCCGTGTTTATTGTTGTTCTAGATAATAGATGCTAAAACACAGGCTGGAAGATAGGGAACCCTAAACACACCACCCTCCTTCTCACGTCCACACATTTGGTCCTGCTGAGATTGCTCCATGGACTACCCTCTTCTCTGCCTCTTGAGTGAGGAGGAGTTCATCTTTAAAATCTTACCTCTCTAGCAAACCACTTTAGGTCTGCCTCTTCTAAGCACATTTTGGGTCTAGCTCAGAGGTAGCTGCCATATTGAATAATAACCATCTCCTTGCACATTTGTCTTATCTACTAAGTTGTGAGCACCTTGGGAGCAATAGATTGTGATTATTTCACAACCAGATCCTGAAAGCCAAGCTCTGGGTAAGCCAGACACATAGTAGTCACTCAGATGTTTGCTGAATAAATGTAAAGTCTGGTCCTTAGTCTGAGATGATGTAATATTTGCAGCCATTGACTCAGATGATAAAATCCTAAGCCGATCAATTAGGCAATGTTAAGAAAAATGACTAAGGTTCTTTGTAGTTCCCAAAGTATATTTAATGCAGTTATTTTAAAGACCGGGTAAACATTTTGATTGAAATATGTTAGCTCTAGAGGGAGTTGGAGGTAGAATGGCATAATGGCTAAGAATGTGCCCTTTGAAATCAATATACCTGGGTTGAAAAACAAGTTTTGGTGCTTACTAGACCTGTGACATTGAACTTCTTTCTTGCATCAGTTCCATTGTTTGTAAAATGAGTACAGTAATGCCCACCTCACAGTGTTAATTAGAACATGTCAGTAAAACTCTCCCCATGTTCTCAGCATATGGTAAGCAGTGGATACATGGTCTCTGTTATTAGTGGACCATGTGCTCCTAGGCACAGCTTTGCTGTAGAGTTGTGGGATGTTGGTCCAACAGTTATGTTTGCTTTCAAATGTCGCCTGACATGTAACTTGTTTGCAGGTGCTGGGATCTGACCTTAGCCTCCTGCCAACTTTGAGCCCAACTTTACAGATGACCCTAAGTCTCACAGAATGACAGGGGACCCAGTTTGAGTGAGAATTAGCATTTTAAGGACAGGCTTTTTCACTCTCCTCCTTCCCTTTCCACTGACTTCTCTCCTGTCTCTTTCCTATTGCAAGACTTTGCTCATAATGCTTGAGGAAAAAGATGGGAGCATATATAGATGACCATTTACTCATCCAAACTCTGTTCTAGGCATAAGTCTTGTGTCCTAGGGGCCTGAACTGGGTACAGGATTGAAACCCCAGGAGCTTCTAAAGTAGAAGTGTGTAGAGCAGAAATTGATAGACACCCAACTAGACAGTTGAACTAGGGAATCAATTCAAAAGTATTGTGTCTACCAGCAGAATTCTGCTGTGAGGAAAACATGATAGAAACTGGGGAAAGCAGAACTGAGAAATAGGGTTAAAGGAGGACAGAAAAAGAACATATGGAGATATTCCCTGACTCATGGAGCAAAATCCCCAACAGGTAGCATGGAATAGTGGAAAGGTCAGAGGCCTTGAACCTGGACAGGCTGTGGCAGCCTAAGGCATTCCTCTAGCCTGTTCAAGCCTCATTTGTTACATCTGTAACATGGAGATACTAATGATTGTCCTATTGTTTTGCTGTGAAGATTCAGGAAAAAGGTGTACCTAAACTATCCGGGCTTTTTCAGGTACTCAGCCCTCAGGCTTGGCTTTGACGGTGGAGGGAACCACCAAGCTGCTAATACCAACAGAGATCTAGGGAGAAAAGCAGGCTTTCCATTTCTGTAGTCTCCAGTCATCCCTTCTGATCCAAGTTTATAAAGACAGAGGATGGAAAATCAGATGAAGCATTGTTGATGTTTAAGAAGAGGGTGCCAATGAGCTTAGAATCTGTATTTGTTATGGACAGCTAACCGGAAGACTGGTTCTGATTGGGTGCTGCTGACGTCAGTCTCTAACTCAATTCCTGTGTCTAATTTGGGGTGGAAACATGGTGAATGTGGAGTCCTAGAAAACATTTCCCCAGGATAAAGCTGCTTTCTCCTAAGAGATCCAGTGCCCACTTTTCTGATGGAATGAGACACCTAGTTTGCCTGAACTCTTTCAGAGAAACCATGCAGTTTGGTATTTAATTTCCTCGATGCACGGGAATGACCATGATAAGCCACAAGTATTTGATCAAAGCATACTGAGCATACATTTGTTTGAAAATGTAGTTGAGTACTTTGGATAAATGACAGTAATTACATAGCATAGCATTATATAGATGATAATGTGAAATTCAGATGCTACTGATTTTATTTAATGGTGTTTAACTCATTTCTTGGGAATAAATTTAGTTTGCTTCAACCTAATTGAGTACACTTGATTGAGGTGCTTGCTGTGACTGACCTAGTGCTCAGCTAGGGGCATATGGAAAAAAGCCAAAGAAAACTGATAGTCAACAATAAGTTCCCTGGATTTGTGTGTGTTTCACACAGCATTAGATTTTTTTTAAATTTTCTGAAAACTGCTTTTACATTAGTCCTTCATTTTTTAAACTGTTATAAATATCAGTGGCTAAAAATAGAAAGAGGAAATGGATATTGATAAATAAGAAATGCTCTTGATTCTTGAGAAACAAATGTTTTCTTGTTTCTTGCTTGTATTTCCAAAGTTACCTGCCAGGCTATAATTATTGGGATCTTTATATATAGGAAGGATCTCACATGAGAGAAACGATAAAATGAGAACACTTTATGATCAAAATTCAGCACAGTTCTTTAAACTTATTGTTTTCCACTGAGTCCTGCGATAGACATGATAGTGAGTTAAGAGAAAAACATTTTAAAAATGTGTTCTCCACACCTTTTCCCTAAGCGGTTGTTTGGCTACTTTTGTATCCTGATTCATTTCCCATTTTCTCACAATTTTACATACTTGAGAGCTGAATCTCTCTCTGCTTTTTGTTGTCTTTCTAGCATCAGATAACTGTCCTAAATCAATAGTCTATTTTCATCAGAAACAATTTCCTTCCATAAAGAAAATATCATTGAGGCATAGTTATTAGAATAAGCCTCCTTAATACAACTATGGGGAGAACTATGGAGACTCTGAGTCTTAAGATATGTGTTTGAGTCTTGACCCGGCCACTCTTTTGTGACCACTCTTG
Organism: Okapia johnstoni; assembly: GCA_024291935.2. Lineage (NCBI taxonomy): Eukaryota > Metazoa > Chordata > Mammalia > Artiodactyla > Giraffidae > Okapia > Okapia johnstoni. The sequence continues at coordinate 60,854,280 of CM044317.1, read as the reverse complement.
TGATCTTGGGAAAGAGACATTTTTTCTGAACCTCCAGTTTCTTATCCATGAAATGGGATGATAATACTTTACAGTGATTATAAAAGCTAGATGAAATAAGTCACAAAAGCAGAACTGCTTTAAATTCCAGCTGAAAACCTTTTAGATTTTTAGATCCCTACTGAAGTACGGGGACATTGTCTCCATCTTCTTTATCCTCAGCATTTAGCAATTGAGCAGGCATACAGGAGGCCCACAGAAATGTCTGTGGAAGGAGTTATTGATATTTTCACAGGTGCCTGCTTCATGTCAAGGCTTCTTTAAACATCTGTGAACTCCTCTGAGACCAACATTGAAGTTACCAGGATGTTTCTCACAAATCCTGACACTGTTCCTGGCATACCGGCAGTTGTCTCCTGAGGATTTCAGAATGAAAGAGCAGGGGCTGTGCTGGCTGCACACTCTGCTTCTGAGGGAAGTAAAATCTACCATGTCATATATATTTGGCCATTCTTTGTAACTATATCATTGAGCAGAGAAGTCTTTAAACTTCTCTAATGACATGGAAAACTAGACAAGCATAATGAAAGAATCATGCATAACACTGGTAATGATAAATAATCCCAAAGAGATCACAGATGTTCTATCATAAGTACTTTAATAAACTTCATAAAGCTGTTTCCAAATAAAAGCATATCCTCCAACTGCAGTAATTAGAATCTGTAATAGAACCAAACAAAGAATTAGAAGAGATCATTTACTGTGAATAAACACATTAACTACATTTGCCCACCTGCATTTTCTACAGCTTTGTAAAAGATGCATGAGTCAGGGTCATGACATAAGAGAACACTGTGCTGTATTCTTAAAACCAGACCCTGTACAATGGACTAGAGGCCGAGCTTCTACTTATTATCCTGCCATTACTCTATGAAGTAAAGAAAAGCGAGTTAATTAATGCCTGTGTGCCTTAATTTCCTAAACTCTAAAATGAGTATTATATTTGCCTTATCTTCCTCTCAGGGTGGCTATAAGGATTAAATGAGGGAATATAACAGATTGCTGGGAAATAAACATAAAAATCTCCTTATCCAGACATTTTGCGATGATCCTGGCTATAGCAATCACCCATTATTGATACAAGTCTATATGGTTTCTTTCATAATCTTCAGTGAAGATATTCTAATTGCCAAAGTCTTCAATTTCAGTTTGTGTGTTTTCTCTCCTAAAGACCATGTTGTTTCAGTTGTTATAACTTTTTAAAATATTTATTTGTCTGGCTGTGTTGGGTCTTCATTGCAGTGCAGCATCTGGGATCTTTAACTGTGGCATGTGCAATCTTTAGCTGCAGCATAGGAACTCTTAGTTGAGGCATGTGGGATCTAGTTCCCTGACCAGGGACCAAACCCAGGACCCCTGTATTGGGAGAACAAAGTCTTAGCCACTGATCACCAGAGAAGTCCCCCAGTGTTATAATTTTTAAAAGTCTATTGTGAAAATCACCCCCTCAGCTGATAGCTAACACTTGTGAAAGTTGGGCTGTTGAAAACAGTAATAATAATGTTTGTCTAGTTTTTTTAGTAACCCTTATGTAAAATTTTTGGAGAAGGAAATGACAACCCACTCCAGTATTCTTGCCTGGAGAATCCTGTGGACAGAGGAGCCTGGTGGGCTGCTGTCCATAGGGTCGCATAGAGTCGGACACAACTGAAGTGACTTAACATGCATGCATGCCTTGGAGAAGGAAATGGCAACCTACTCCAGTATTCTTGCCTGGAGAATCCCAGAAACGGAGGAGCCTGGTGGGCTGCCGTCTATGGGGTCACACAGAGTCGGACACGACTAAAGCGACTTAGCAACAGCAGCAGCAGCATGTGAAGTTTTCAATCTCCCAGCAAAGAATGTGCCTGTCTTGTTCATTACTTTATCATCATTTTTGCATAGGGCTGGGCATAAGTCTCTGCCTAATCAATATTTATGAAATGAATGATTCTACTGTATTATTGAGAGATTTCTCCAAAGCAATTTTTAAATTTGTTTTTTAATTGGAGTATAATTGTTTACAATGCTGTGTTAGTTTCTGCTGTACAACGACATGAATCAGCTGTATGTATACATGTATCCCCTCCCTGTTGATTGAACCTCCCTCCTGCCCTCCCCTCCCCCCCACTTCACCTCTCTAGGTTATCACAGAACATGGAGAGGAATTCCTTGTGTTATACAACAGCTTCCCACTAGCTATCTATTTTACACATGGTGGTGTATATATGTCAATGCTACTCTCTCAATTCATCCTTTCCTCTCCTCCCCCTGCTATGTCCACAAGGCTGTTCTCTACATCTGAAGCACACTACTGGTTTCTTTGAAAAATTAACAGTTGGGAAGAAAAATGTTTTGTGTAGATGTGATCAGCCATCAGATAAATACTCAAATTATTAGGTTAAGAACCATGTACATGAGCTGCTAATTTGAGGGATATTGTCTGAGCTTAGCTTCCATGTGGACAGGTCAAGAAGACCTGGAGCTGAAATCCAGTGACATCAGATGGCATGACGGCTCATAGGTGGAGTTGTTTCAGCTCACAAAAGCTTCTACTTTTTCTTTATTTGTAGAGTTACATTTTCAAAAAGACATAAGAAATGTGTTTCTACATTTAATGGATTTTTGAGGTAAGTCTTCATTTAGTCAACGCATATTCAAATGCCTTTTATTTATCAGGAGTTGGGCTATATGTTCAAGGAGTCAAAGAAAGACCTGCCTTTGTGGGTCTTATTGTAAACCAATGATACAGACAAATAAACAAGCAAGTATGACTTTTGTGATAAGGACTATGGGAATGCATAACAGGACCACCTTAGAGATTAGGGTGGGAGAGAGCGTCAAAATAAACTTTCTAGAGAGATGCTGTCTAAGCAGAAAATGGAGGAAAAAAATTGCCAGGTGGCATGAAAAGTGAACAAATAGTAGGGCTGGTCCATGGAGTTGGGGGAGGCGAGCTGGGCAAGAAATATTTCTATAGACATCACCTGGGATAGGTCACACATGACCTTGAAAGCAGTGTTAGAGTTTGGATTTCATCATAAGACTAATGTCAAGCTCTTGTAGGAATTGAAGCAAGAAAGTGATCAGATCAAATTAGTTCTTTAAAGAGTCTTTCAGCAGGCAGTGCAGATAATGGATTGGGGGCTGAGACTAAAGAGAAGGCTGTTATAGACATCCAGGAAGAGAAGATTAAGATTCAAACTGGGCTACTGGTGGTGTTGATGGAGAGAAGCAGAAGAGTGTGAGAGAGCTCAAGGGGTTGAATTTAAGGGTTACCACAAATCTTTGCCCGGGACATGGCTGTAGATCTGAGTATAATGCAAGAGGGACCATAGGACTGGGGTTTTTTAGGCCATAAAATCTCACAAAGACCAAGCTGTGTGATCTCTGAGGACAAATTCTCTGCCCTGCTAGCTTCACGAGTGTACACCCTGTATAGTCACAAAGAGCCCTGACTTAGGCAAGGTGCTTTTAACGGTTTAACACCCTATTGTTTCTGTGTTGAAATTCTTCATAGTTTTTGAACTGGGCCCCACAACTTATATGGAGAAGGAAATGGCAACCCCCTCCAGTGTTCTTGCATGGAGAATTCCTTGAACAGGGGAGCCTGGCAGGCTACAGTCCATAGGTTTGCAAAGAGTCGGACACAACTGAGTGACTTCACTTTCCACAACTTATATAGCTGGTCTGGAAATTACCACTGTGGTTAAGATATGCTAGGTGTTCATAAAAATCAGTTGAATGAAAGATTTATATTTGTAGTAAGCACAAGCAGTCAGCTTAGGAGTCACAGGCAGGCGGGAAGTAAGGCCAACAGCTCCTTAATACAGGCCAGTTCTCCTGTGTCCTGCTGCCTGAGGGTAGAGAGGTCTAGAAAATGTGTGCTGACAGCTAAAGCCGAGCAGTCACACCTCAGGGATTTGTGACTTGGTTCTGCCTATCCAGCCAGCTGATTCAGCTTCTTACGTTGTCTCTTCAATTACTTCTACACACCAGTCTTTATTTAATACTTATTTAGATTATCCTGCAGTGATTTCTTTTTCCTACTGTGTTGACTTCTAATTTTGTATACAGGTTACTCAGATCATCTCTGAATCCTTGATTTTCTTCTGTCTTCTTTTCTGTACCAAGCATCACTTTGCTGCATTCAAGTGTCATGCTGTATAATTATTTTTAGATCAAGTATACTTACTGGTCAATTGCTGAGAGCAAATTATATACTGTATATCCTGTCTGTTGTTAGATTTAGGTATAATAGAATTATTTTAATCTTTCTTCATGTTAACTCTTGAATGCTTCTCTTCCACATGTTTTCTTGCAATAACCTCAGTCATATCCTTCGTTGACGTGTATCCTTTTGAAGAATTTATTCCTTCCAGGCTGTTTCTACTTCAGACATTGCTGATGGTCAGTCACTGGTTAAACTTGGTGTCTTAATCTGTTTGAACTGCTGTAACAGAATTACCATACACTAGGTGCCTTGTAAACAACAGAAATTTATTTTTCACAGTTCTGGAAGTTGGGAAGTCCAAGATCAAAGTGCCTGCAGATTCAGTGTCTGGTTCCTGCTTCCTAGCCCCTTTTTAAAGTACCTTTTCAAAGGGTACTTAACCCATTCATGAGGGCTTAGTTCTTATGGGTGAATCACCTTTCAAAAAGCCTTGCCTCCTACTAAGATCAGATATTAGGGATTAGAATTTCAATATATGAGTTTGGAGTAGACACAGACATTCAGTTCACTTGGCAACCTACGAAGCCAAGTAACGCCTTCCTCTCACTTTTAGACCCGGGGTGGTAAAGACCCAAAATGGAAAAAAGCAAGGACTTGAGAGTCACTGAAATCTTGGTTTGAATGCTAGTTTTGCCAGAATAAGCTGTGTTTATTTGGGCAGACTATTTATTTGATCCTTATTCTCTTTATCTGCAAAAAAAAAAAAAAAAAAAAAAGGCAATAATGCCTATCTTGCAGGATAACCTAGAAGAATGAGTAGGTTAATGTATTAAAAAAAAGTCCAGTATACACTAGGAATTCAACAATGGCAGCTACTCTGCAAAATATATTCTGTATTTTCTTCTTAAACCTTCTATAACTCAAGGAAGACATGAAATATTCTTACTGTGTATAAGGTAAGCAAGAAAATCCTATTTATTTTTATCTACCTTTTTATCTGTCTATCCATCTATCTCCATTTTATAGATATATAACTTAATTTCTAAGGGTTACCTGTAGTATTTTCTCATCTTTAATAAGGAAGGAAGGCTCTACTTCAACTTTTTAACTTGAAAATTTTCAAATCTACATAAAAGTTGAAATATTGGTAAAGTAAACGCTGTATATTTTTCCCTAGGTTCATCAATTTTAATATTACTCAATTGTTAAATAATCACTACTAATATCTGTTATATGCATACCCTTTTTTGTTGAACCATCTGAAAGTGATGGTGAAGACATTATAATCCTTAAATACTTCAGCATGTATCTCTTAAGCATAAGAACATTTTCCTACATGACCACACTATATCACACCTAGGAAATTTAATATAAAAAAAGTCTTCCACTATTTTTTTCATTCCCATCCCTCCAGTAAAGACAAGTCATTAAGAATTCTTGTCAGCCTCGGTGTTAGTTTCAATTCAGAGACAGAAGTTCTCTGGGATAGAGGGCTTGGTTCTTGGAAGTCAGAACTCAAGACAGTTGTTAACAGTATGAACTAGCAGAGCAGAGATCCAATTCCTAACATATTTATGCATATGTCTCTAACTCTATACTTTATTCAGACTAGTTTTGCCTTTCCTTAGCATACCTTTACTTATCATATTCATATCTCCCTCTTCCATTCCTGATTCTAAGGTTTTGCTTTTTCCACCTGTGGGGATTACCACGCCCTCAGGTTTTACCTTGTCAGTGGACTTCCCAGAAGACATCAGCTCACACCTGTCAGCCTTCTCTGAATTGTTGTTGTATACCTTGTATGCATCAATTTATTGAGTATTATCTTACCTTGTTGTTCTCAAATTGTTTTATAGGATTTTTATGAGGCAAGATTTAGGCTCCATAAGGGCAAGGTCTTTGAGAACATAATAAATGCTTGACAAATATGTGTTAATTGATGGTTTTATTTTCAACTGTGTATGTCTTTGAATAACAAAGGCATTGAACTGACTCAGCATCTTGTAGCTCAGTATCATCCAGCCTTTGTCAACAAAAAGTGTTTTTGTAACTAACACATTTGCCATCAATTACACTCACAGTTGCTTTGTATTATTGGCTTGTCTTTTTCAAAGGGTATATAGATCCATCATTTGAATCAAGATCAATAAGGACATCTCCATTTAGGCAGAGGTTTTAAAGCCAGCTGGATGTCAGTTACCAGGACATTGTTAAGACTGCTGTGTGGCCAGAATGATGCAGATGTTTAAATAATTGAAGTAGCTGCAGATGTTTAAATAATTGAAATAGCTGCAGATGTTTAAATAATTGAAATAGCTGCAGTACCACACGGAGAAGGCAATGACACCCCACTCCAGTACTCTTGCCTGGAAAATCCCATGGACGGAGGAGCGTGGTGGGCTGCAGTCCATAGGGTCGCGAAGAGTCGGACACGACTGAGCGACTTCACTTTCACTTTTCCCTTTCATGCACTGGAGAAGGAAATGGCAACCCACTCCAGTATTCTTGCCAGAATCGCAGGGACGGCGGAGCCTGGTGGGCCGCCATGTGTGGGATCGCACAGAGTCGGACACGACTGAAGCGACTTAGCAGCAGCAGCAGCAGCAGCAGTACCACATAGTTTGCTTTGTCATTTCAGCTGTATTATTGTTTGACTTTTAGAAAAAGCAATTGTGTGTGTCTCCCACTACTTTCTTTCTGAAATCCATATTATTTAAAGTATGAATTGATATTTTAATGGATGTATTGCATCTGTTAACAGACATGATAACTGTTGACTTAAAACAAATGATCACAACCTAAAAGTTGAGTTATGTTTTATTTAGTGGTAATTTTTAGGACTTCAGGGCTAGAAGACAGCATCTCAAGTAACCCTAAGAGAACTGCACTGAGGAGGCAGGGGTAGGAGTCAGATTGTATAGAAGTTTGTAACAAAGGGCAAGTAGTCTGAACATCAAAAGTATTTTTGTGAATTAAAGAAAACTAGATGTCTCAAGTTAAGGAATTAAGTGCTTTTCTGTGTATGGGAAGATGCAAGAGTCTGGGCTCCCTAAAATCATCCCTTTCATATGCATCTCAGCTATCTGGGGCGAGTACCTTCCAATTTTCCTCAGTGCTCACTGAGGGAGTGGCTGCAGCGTGATGGCTGCTGGATCGCAGGTACAACATATTCTCCTTCCTGGTTGCCCTCAGGGCTCAGCGATTCACATTTGAGGGCCAGAATCACTGATAAATGTGACATCCTTATTTACTGATATGGCAGGAGTACTCCATTTCTCATAGGTGTCCTAAAATTGTAGCGTTTAATTATTTCTTAACACTTTTAATAATCTTGTTTCCTCTTTTATGGAAACTCAAATAATTTTAGATTATTTGTATTTTTTTTTCTAAAATGCCAAGTAATCTTTCAATCTCTCCATACAGGACTATTTGTATAGTCATTAAATAACTCCATTTTGGCTATGTAATTTTGGTTTAAGTAAGGAAAGGAGGTTCTGTTTAACTTAGTATATTTTTAATTGTGCTCTTGACCAGAGTTTGTTGTTATTCTCCATGTTCTGATGCTCCAAGTTTTTCTCCAAGTTTGATTGGTGTATTTCCAGATTTTACAAATAAATCACTTCTCTGAAACTGAGTCTGCTCTTTGTAGCAGTTTTCAGGGATGCTTGTCCTGGTCTCCCCATCCCAGTGCTGTGGCAGATGGATGTTTTGGTCACCAGGTGACTGCCCTGGGGCCATATCTCCTTGCTGAAAACCTTCTCCCTCTCTTGTATTCTGAATTGAGGAAGTCTGCTCTGTTCTGTACACATGCACTTGATGTTTAAACATAACAATGGCATTGTAGCATTTTCCATACACCCACGTAAACTCAAATTCCACTGAATTTAGTAGAAGCAAAGTAAAATAAATACTGTGGTTTGAAGACAGTCCAGTTCATTAATTTGTCTTCTGTAACAGTCACAATAATCAGTTTGACTGAAATGTTCATGGTTCAACTAGTTTTGAGGACATACTTCTATAGAAATTCATTGTAATAAGTTCAGAAAGGTAAACTAAAGTGGCTCGGTCTATTATAATATGATGCTTTCTCATCACTTACCATTATTTATATTTATCTATTTTAAGCTGCATTTAGATGCCATCTCAATTTGTTTTAATATTTGATAACTTGTAGGACTGTGTTTTGGAATGGACACAATTGTTAGTCAGGTAAATGTGAAACTTGTTTCCTCCTGAATCTTTGCCCTGTGTGACTTCATTTTTACTTTGATGCTGATGCTGGGGAGTGATAAAGATCCATTTACATACCTCTTTGGGGACTTGAGCTTTCATGCTGAAAGCTGTTCTATAACACTTAAATACATAAATTGTGGTGAGTAATTTATATGATGCGAGCACCTTGGCTTTTAAAAATTCCTTGACATGATTTGGTATTGAATTTAGATTTGAATAATACATATTGGATAGAAGGAAAATAGAAATAACGTTTAAAAGAATCAAGATTCACTGAACATCTGTACTTTAATACAAGGTAAAATAACAGAAGAAAATTAATATTTTATTTTTTGAAGATTATTTGAAAATTGTTTCTTATTTCTCTTACCCTCTTTTGCATTTTCTGGCCTTTTTCAAGTCACATTGGAGAAGTCATCTATTTTTTTTTTTTCACTTATTTCTTAAAACAACCTACTTTGTATGAGTACCTAGCTAAGGATTGAAACATGGACATTCTTACAGTACCAAAATTATTTATTCTCTTCTCTCTCTCTCTTGCCTCCCTGCCTCAAATGCCTGGAAGGATAGTTTATTCTTTGAACTAGATTCTGAAGAATGTTTCTGGCTTTGGCTTTTAATCAGAAACATTTCCCATAGCATGATTCTTTATATTTATCTTAAATTATTTTACTCTAGTTTCAGAGTAAATAAATTTAAGGTGGCTAAAATCTCTCATTGTCTCTTATCAAGCAAAAACCTTCTAAATTCTAATTTGAGTTTTCAGAATACATTCTCTTTTTTCTAAGTAGCTGTAGGTTTCTATTACTTCCATACATTTTCACTTTTATTTCACTAATTTTGGGTTTTTCTTAGTCAGCACTCCTCGACCCATATAACAAATTTATCCATATTGTCGTCTTCATCCTTTTACTCCTCCTCATCTGAATCACTTCTTATCAAGACCTACATACTAGACAGGGTTTTAGGCCCTCCCTGTGTGGCATGTTCTATACTTAAACAACAGCCTGCAGGGTTTACAGATGAGGAAACAAGAGTTAAGACTGTGTGGTAGGCTGAATAGTGGCAACAAAGATGGCCACCTATCTCCAGAACTGTGAATATGTTACCTTCTGTGGTAAAAAGGACTTTGCATATGTGATTAAGGTTCAGAAATTGAGATGGGGAGATTATCTAGGATTATCTGGGTGAATCCAATCTAATTACATGAGTTCTTAAATACAGAGAACATTTCCTGGCTGGATTAGACAGAATTGTGAGGGAGGGGGAAGACTGCTGGCTTTGAAGATGAAGGGAATGGGCCATGAGAAAAAAACACAGGTAATTTCTAGAAGCTGGGAAAGGTGAGAAACCAATTTTCCTTAGGGCTTCCAGAAGGAACACAGCCCTTCCCATATGCTTGTTTTAGATCACTGAGTTTGAGTTCATGTCAGACTTCTGCCTCCAGAACTAGAAGATGATACAAGATGATACTAAATTTGTGCTAATCTGTTATGGCAGCAATAGAAAATGAATACAGTTAGATTAAGTCACTTGTTTATGGTCACACAACTTTTTTTGGGGGTATACTATTTAATAATATTTAAATTTCACCATTAAGCAATGAGCTCAAGTATATGCTGGCCATATGTTCAGATTTTTAAAATAAAGATAAATGGACAGACAGCTTAAAGGGTGCAGTGTATTTAACATTACACAATGTATTTGACAATTATAGAAAATCTAGGGGGGTTTTATACACTTTGTAGCACAAGTGTAGGAACAAGCCCTGCAACTGGAGAAAAAAACCTTATTCAGGGCTGAACAGAGGTCCTTGATTGCTGACAATCTCCTCTTGACTTCAGGCTTGAGACAAACTGAGGGGTCTGGAGGTATACAAAAACCACTGAATTCAAGTCAAACAATAACAGGATTGGTAAGGGCCAGTTTGGATTATGGGGGCCAATCTGAAGGGAGCAGGGTTAACTGGAGGCTGGAAATGTTGCAGCTCAATTCAGGATCCGTAGATTAGAGCAGCAGTAGATTAGAACAGAATGGTTGTAGCAGTCCTCTAAACAAGTTCCTGAGATGCTTTTTCCCAAACAGGGTGATCACACAATTTTTTGAGTTGGAGTCAAAACATCCTTGCTCATTGATGTATCTGTCCTTCCTCCATGCCATACTGCTCTTGGTAGCCAGGGCAGAGAACAGCTGTTTTTCTCAGCACATCAAGTATAAGCAAATCTTCTTCCATCATGCTTCTTTCCAGACTCTGGGCTGCTAATTCATCTCTACTCTTCAATATCTAGCACAGTGTACACTTCTTAATAGAACCCAGGCTATGAATGATAGTATAAAAATTCACACAATCTATGTGAATAACCTATAGTACTCTGTTAACCATGAGTTTGAAAAGCAAGAGATGCAAACTGAAAAACATTGCTGCTGCTGCTAAGTCGCTTCAGTCGTGTCCGACTCTGTGCGACCCCATAGACAGCAGCCCACCAGGCTCCCCCGTCCCTGGGGTTCTCCAGGCAAGAATACTGGAGTGGGGTGCCATTGCCTAAACATTAGGAGAACGTTTATCTCTTTTATGGTATTTGCTAGCAAGAAAAACGGAGAAGGCAATGGCACCCCACTCCAGTACTCTTGCCTGGAAAATCCCATGGACGGAGGAGCCTGGTAGGCTACAGTCCATGGGGTCGCTAAGAGTCAGACACGGCTGAGCGACTTCACTTTCACTTTTCCCTTTCATGCACTGGAGAAGGAAATGGCAACCCACTCCAGTATTCTTGCTTGGAGAATCCCAGGGACAGTGGAGCCTGATGGGCTGCCGTCTATGGGGTCGCACAGAGTCGGACACGACTGAAGCGACTTAACAGCAGCAGCAGCAAGAAAAAGGCCTTTGATTCAACATTGTTACAAGAAGAGGTACATCCCATTCTATTATAATACACTTGAGCTTAAAATTACAATTTAGTATCCAGTTTGTGTCACAGGTCCCAGCTAAATTTCATACCCCACATGATTTCTCCACTCTCCTTATTTAACTGTCTTTCTGTTGTTCTACATACAGATGAAAAAAGTGGTTTGTAAATATTGACTAGACAAAGGACACTTTAGAAAGGATTCCAGGAACTCCCTGTGCTTTCATTACCATTACGCTGAAGTTACCTTCTAAAAAGTTGAAGATTGTAGCTAAAAACACACCAGCAGCTTGTACACCTTGAGAGATTGCTGTGCTGCACGTTAAAATTCAGGGCAGAAAATAGTGCTAGAGCAGTAGAATGAAGAAAATTAGTTGACTGAAAAAATTTTATGTGGTACCAAACATCTTGTTTTGTACAAATACTTATGAAATAAATTCTCTTCCTTTCTACTATGAGAATTCCTGAAAATTGAAAGCTGAATAATAAGATTTGAGGTAAAGGATTAACAAATTCGTAACTGTCAAACAGCTTTTCTTCTCTAAGAATAAAGATTGCTAAATACTAGAATGGAATACTAAAGGAAATCATGAACTACTTATTTATTTAGAGTTCTTTTAAAATGGTGTATGTTCTATATCCATCAGTGATAATTAAAATAAGGCCAGTTCTGAATTTGAGAGAGGGCTTTACTGAATCCTCAAGATTTAATTTTTGTTGAATGATTCCATGACCACTTGTGGTAGGTACTGCCATCTTCCTTGGCCCTGACCTTGAGAACTGAGGAGGTGATTTCCTTTAAATACAAAGGCAGCTTCCTGTCAGCATAATGCTTTTTAACAATAAAAAGGTATTAAAAACAGTCAACTATCTTTTATTTTTTTTAATTTCTAGTCACAATAGTTCAGCAAACAAAGCGTATAGTCTAGGTCCTTCATATGCTGTGTGTGTGTTAGCTGCTCAGTTGTGTCCAACTGTTTGTGATCTCATGGACTGCAGCCTGCCAGGCTCCTCAGTCCATGGGATTTCCCAGGCAAGAATACTGGAATGGATTGCCATTTCCTTCTCCAGGGAATCTTCCTGACCCAGGGATCAAACCCATGTCTCCTGCATTGCAGGTCGATTCTTTACCATCTGAGCTACCAGGGAAGCTGCTCACGTTTTATTGATTACAAAATTGATACGTGAACCACGATGCCAAACACGAGATTGGCCATGGTGTTCCAAGTGGGAATGGGGTTACAGTAGTGATGGTGATCATCTCCTCTTTGTTTTGACAACTTTAGAAGTTGTCAAAGGTTTGCAGAAGTTTGTCAAAACTTCTGTCAAAAGTGGCAGAAGTTTCTACTTGAGATTAACCTGGGGATTCTTTAAGATGTGGAATCTTGGGCTCTTTGGAATTGAACATTTTATAGCTGGAGCAAAGAAGAAGTAAAAGAACATAGAAATAAATACCTAGTCTAGTCCAAAGGTGCCTTTTCTCCCAGATAACTCTGAATAAATTTATTTACCATATAGAAATGCCTCCTGCCATTATACATTTTAATTTGAGGATAATTATTATTTATTTGAATATCAATTTCTCAATATCTTCTTTCCTATGTAAGGTTGACATTTGTGTGTCTTTGCTTTCTTTCAGTCTATGATAAGCTTCAGTAAATACAGTACAGTGTATACCCGGAGATAAAGGTATTCTATTTCTAGGCATCTGAATGGCAGCAACTTCCTATTTTAAAACAAAAGAGCTGACTTTTTTTCAAATGCCCCATGATGCCAGTGCTACTGATCTCCCATTCCCCTGACTTATTGATGCCTAGGTTGGGTGAGCAAATCCAGTGAAGCATCTATGCAGGCTGGCCAACATGTCTCTGCTACTGCTCCCTTCATACTTATTAAATTGGAAGAACCCTAGTGTGTAGATCTGTTGTTTTTCCTGTCTTGTATCCATTCTTCCTTCTTCTGTTAGCCACATCCAGATTATTTGGGGGAGAGGTCACCATTGTCCTGGAACATGTTGTTCAGATAGAGGCGATTTTACTCCTTGGTATCAAGGTGAGTTGGATCTGTGTCTCAGATCTGACCATCCTGTGCGATTTGTCTGCTTGGCTGTGGTGATGATGATGGGCATGCGATCCAAGATACTCAGTATGTCTACGGGGTCTGTAGGTCATTTACTGATACTATTGGGAATGAGACATCCATTCTGCTGGTTGCTAAGCTAGCATAGTGGGTTATAAGCCTAACACTGTTGCTGCTGCTGCTGCTAAGTCGCTTCAGTCGTGTCCGACTCTGTGCGACCCCATAGATGGCAGCCCACCAGGCTCTCCCGTCCCTGGGATTCTCCAGGCAAGAACACTGGAGTGGGTTGCCATTTCCTTCTCCAATGCATGAAAGTGAAAAGTGAAAGTAACACTGTTGAGGACAATCTTAATACCACAAAGGTGCATGTGTATCCTCAGTCACTCAGTGACTCTTTGCAACCTCATGGACTGTAGCACACCAGGCTTCTCTGTCCATGTAATTCTCCAGGCAAGAATACTGCAGTGGCTTGCCATTTCCTGCTCCAGGGGATCTTCCCAACCCAGGGATCAAAGCTGCATCTCTTGTGTCTCCTGCATTGGCAGGCAGGCAGGCAGATTTTTTTACCACTGTGCCACCTGGGAATCCCCACCACAAAGGTGAGTCTGCTGTAAAATAAAGCCCCGAGTCAGTTGGGGCTGAGGATGGAGACACATTTCTAGTGAAACTGTTAGAGAATGTGGATCCAGCTGCAACTTTTCCCTGAATTATGTGAACCAAAAATTCTTTCTTCCTTTTATCTCTTGGTGTTCCATTTCCCTCACTTGGAACTGAGCCAAGTCCTGATTTGATTATGATAAGGGTAATGAGTCACACTCTAGTTATATTCCAAGGAACCCATGTGTGTTAGTTGCTTAGTCATGTCCAACTCTTTGTGACCCCATGGACTATAGCCCACCAGCCTCCTCTGTCTAGATTCTTCAGGCAACAATACTGGAGTGGGTAGACATTCCCTTCTCTAGGGGATCTTCCTGATACAGGGATCGAACCCAGGTCTCCTGCATTGCAGACAGATTTTTTTATCATCTGAGCCACCAGAGAAGCAGTCAAGGATCCCAAAGTGAATCAGGAATCAAATGATTACCTTATTCAGTACAAGAAATAGACTCTGCTATGGTGTCTGCAATATTGTATTTTTGTGTGCCCACAACAGATACTGCTAATCAATCAATATGGTGAACTCTTGAGTGCTGTAAGGGGCAACATTATTGTAGTCCAAGAAGGTAGAACAGCATAAAAATGATTTAATCATGGTTCTTATATTTTGTGATCAGAAAAAAGAGACACAGTGTGGGCATCTGTAGGTGCTTCCAAGAATCACCAAGGTGCCACTTGCTTGCACCGAGTGGTGGATACCATCTGATCTCAGGGGTCACAGAAGACCCTAGAGTTTGCTCCCAAATCATGTTCAGCTTCTACTTGGCACTCTCTGACTTCTGAAATTTTCCATCAGGGCTTCAGTGTTTGTCTCAGTGGTTGTCTATAATATATGCATAAAACATTTATGAGAAACTTATTATAGTGGCTTCCTTTGGGGAAAAGGTCTGGAGAAAATGGAACAGTTGACTCTTGTTTTTCATTTTGTCCTTTCTACAGAGTTGGACTTTTTAACTCTGCTGAAAATTGAAACATAAAGAGTTTAATTTTCTAACTTGGTACTCAAGTTGTTTTTATTTTAAAAAAGGCAAGTGGATAACCTGTTTGTTAATCTTTGCATTAAAAAAGCATAATAAGTATCATAGTAGGTACATGCATACCACATGCTCATTCATTCAAACAGTGTTTGAGCCTCTGCTTTGTACTGAGCTCTGTTCTAAGTCATAGGCACAGCCATGAGCCTAGTGGACAGTCTCTGCCTTCATGAAGCTTCCATTTCAGTGTCCAGAGCTTTTCTAAGAATGTCACTTGAATTTTCTCATTTGCTTTTATCACAGTGCTGGGATAATGATTTTATTTTACAGAGGAGGAGGCTATAAATGTAGAGGTGTTAATTCCTTTGCCCCAGGTCACACAGTAGTGAGTGGAGGAGGTAGAATTTTTGTAGAGGCAGTCTGACTTCAGCGTCTGCAGATGACATTGGGACACACAAATGCCTCCCAGTGTCTGGGAGCAAACATACAGTTAATACCTGTTAATGCATAAATATCATTGGGAAAAGCATACCTAAAGCTGTTATTCAATCCTTTGAGTTCAGCCAAAAGATGTGAGAGCAGATTTTTCTAGAGCACAGAAAGTAAAGAGCAAGCGGGCTGAAATTAGGTGGTGGTGACTAGAGGAAGAGGAGCAAGAGGAAAAAGAAGTGGGAAAGGAAGAGGAGGAGAAAAGGAAAGAAGGGGAGGAGGAAAGGGAAAGGGGGAGAGGGTGGATGAGGAGGCGGCCAACTTACTGCAGGGAATGGTGACATCCCCTTAGTGGCTTAGCACATTTTTGGGGTCTGGTACCCTGAATATTGGCACTTAACACATTATATTATTTAATCCCCACCGCTGCTCTGTCGGGCTCCAAAGCTTATAGCTCATATCCTTCCAGCTTACTTCCAGCCCCAGCACAGTGTTGCCTGGACTCATTTCTGGGGAGAACCAACTCAGCAGACCTCAAAATGAGGATCTGAAGATTCAGAGCCATGGGGTCTAGAGAGTGGCATGGCTGAGCCAGCCTTCTCTGGGAATAGCATCCCATAGAAAGGATATTTTCTGGGGTTCCCTGGTGGTCCAGTGGTTGGGAGTCCACCTTGAAATGCAGGGGACACCAATTCAGTCCCCGGTCTGGGAAGATCCCACACACTGCTGGGCAGCTAAGCCCATGAGCAACTACTGAGCCCATGTGCTGCAAGTACTGAAGCCCACGCTATGCAACAAGAGAGGTCCCTGCAATGAAACGCCCGTGCACTGCACTAGAGAAAGCCCACACACAACAATGAAGACCCAGGGCAGCTTAAAGTAAAATAAATAAAAATTCAAAAAATAAATAAATAAAGTAGGATCTAGGACTTCCCTGGTGGTCCAGTGGCTTTTTTTTTTTTTTAAAGATATTTCCTGATGAAACATTGGTATTATTTGGTGGTGATGTTTTGGGGTATAAAGTTGTGGTGAGCTCCAAGCTGGATTCAGTCTTTTCTCAATGATTATAGCAAAGAATTTGGTCTGTTGCCTGGGAAAGTAGCTCCTAACCAGAGCCTGATGTGGGGGATGGGAGGGAAGAGGAGGACTCACATGGACCAGGCTTCCTGGACATGGTCAGTCCCTAGAAGCTGAGAGCACAGTTTGTTTGTTCCTGGCTTAATGGTGGTTGTGAATTTATTTGTGATAGTATGACTGTATGTGAGAGAAAATGCCCATGTAGGGTGTTTTGTGTGTGTGTGTGTGTGTGTGTGTGTGTGTGTGTCTGTGTCTGTGTCTGTGTGCTTTTTAATCAGAGGCTCACTAGAGTGAGTTTGGAAACAGATCATCTGAGGGCCCTCAGCAGCCACAAGAGTGAGCTTGGAAGGAGCTCCTCCTCGATCTCTCAGTAGGACTGCTGGCTTCCCCAAGAGCAAGTGATCCAACACACAAGAGACAGCCCCCAAGAGAGAAGTGACAGACATTTTTTAAAACTTTTTCATTTTTATATTAGAGTGTAGTTGATTAAAAAGCAAAGACATCACTTTGCTGACAAAGTTCTGTCTAGTCAAAGCTATGGTTTTTTCACTTGTCATGTATGGATATGAGAGTTGGACCATAGAGAAGGATGAGCGCTGAAGAATTGATGCTTTCAAAATGTGGTGTTGGGGAAGATTCTTGTGAGTCCCTAGGACTGCTCGGAGATCAAACCAGTCATTCCTAAAGGAAGTCAACCCTGAATATTCATTGGAAGGACTGATGCTGAAGCTCCAATACTTTGGCCAACTGATGTGAAGAGTGACTCATTGAAAAAGTCCCTCATGCTGGGAAAGATTGAGGGCGGGAGGAGAAGCGTGTGGCGGAGGATGAGATGGTTAGATAGTATCACTGACTCAATGGACATTAATCTGATCAAACTCTAGTTTGAGTGACCAAACAACAACAATAGTTGATTAATAAAGTTAATCAATTAATTTCAGGTGCAGAGCAAAGTGATACAGTTATATATATATATATATATATATATATATATATATATACACACACATATATATATACCTATACTTTTTCAAATTCTTTTCCCATTTATGTTGTTACATAATATTGAGCAGAGATCCCTGTGCTATACAGTAGATCCTCATTGGTTTTCCATTTTGAATATAGCAGTGTCAGTTCCACACTCCCTAAAAGATGCTTGCTCCTTGGAAGAAAAGCTATGACCAATCTACACAGCATATTAAAAAGCAGAGACGTTGCTTTGCCAATGAAGTCCCGTCTAATCAAAGCTATGGTTTTTCCAGTAGTCACGTATGGATGTGAGAGTTGGACTGTAAAGAAAGCTGAGAAAGCTGAGTGCCAAAGAATTGATGCTTTTGAACTGTGGTGTTGGAGAAGACTCCTGAGAGTCCCTTGGACTGCAAGGAGATCAAACCAGTCAATCCTAAAGGAAATCAGTCCTGAATATTCATTAGAAGGACTGATGCTAAAGCTGAAACTCCAATACTTTGGCCACCTGATGTGCAGAACTGACTCATTTGAAAAGACCCTGATGCTGGGAAAGACTGAAGGCAGGAGGAGAAGGGGACGACAGAGGATGAGATGGTTGGATGGCATCACTGACTCAATGGGCATGAGTTTGAGTAAGCCCCGGGAGTTGGTGATGGACAGGGAGGCCTGGCGTGCTGCAGTCCATGGGGTCGCAAAGAGTCAGACACGACTGAGCAACTGAACTGAACTGAACTTACCCCTCCCTGCCACCCTTCCCTCCAGTAACCATAAGTTCATTTTCTAGTCTGTGAGTTGTGACAGTCATTTTGTAATCTGATCTTGGAAGTGACATCCTATTACTCCTGCTATGTTCTGTTTGTTAGAAGCAAGTCACTAGGTCCCAGGCATTCAGGGAGCAACTGCATAAGGGCTGACTAGCAGGATGCAGGCCATCTTAAAGGCCACCTACCAGAGGCCTGTCACAGAAATCTTCTATCTGTGAGTATTCTTGGTCACCAAATCCAAAACACATTTAATTGTGATTCACACCAGTGAATAGTCAATGAGGTCAAAGAATGCTGTTAGTAATTCTAAAGCAAAGCTAACTTGTACTGAGAAGAAAAATGTAAACCAATGGGAGGTACATGGGAGAGACCCAACTTCTGAGAAATTTACTTCTGAGAACACTGAAGACAGCTGAGCCAGCTCAATGATATCAGCATTTATTAAGACCTCTGTGTCGTGTACACTCTGCTCTGTGTGAAGCTGACTTCGTATTTCCCTTCCCAAAGCATGCACTGCCTATTTTGGAAGGCAAGACAAACAGACAACAGAGTGACAGTAGGAGAGTTCGCATCAATGTGAAGCATGTAGAATGGTACGGAGAGACTGCTCTGGAATGGGGTCAGCAAACATTTCTGTAAGAGCAAGAACTGCAGAGTGTGTATTTCAGGCTGCGTGGGCCACATATGGTCTCTGTTGCATCTCTTTCTTTTTTTGTACACTATTTTAAAAATGTAAAAACCATTCCTGAGCTTAGCACTGTAGGCAGTGAGGCATCACTAGGGTTTTGAATAAGGTTGTTACTGACTTGATGCATGCTGCAGTCCATGGGGTCACAAAGAGTCAGACACGACTGAGTGAGTGAACTGAACTGAACTTACCCCTAATTCCTAATTGTTTTAGGAATATTAATCTGGGGCAGTGGAAGGGGAGGGTTGCTATGTTGTCAGAGTGTAGTATCCTTGGGCATTGGGTGGGTGGGTAGTGAGAGATGACATTGGATATACAGAGGGAAGCCATTTTATGAAGCTAAGGAGTCATGCAAATTTAAAAGTAGGGAATATATCAATCGATTAAGATCAATGAAGAAGACTTTGTATTAATCCAGGCCTAATGAAATGATGAGGGCCTGTTTGGGGCTGGCAACCTCTATTCATGCTGCTTAGCTCAGGATTGGCTTAATAAATGATTGGATGGCCCTGAATGGTGATAAATGAATACTTCTTCAGAACTAGGAGATAGCTGAATATTTAGTCTAAAATAGAATTGCATATGAGTAATAATACATGTCTATATACACATACTAAATACATAGTAGTGTTTGGAACTGATAATCTCTTTTAGAATTAGAATGGGCCCTCTGGGCAATCATTTTCTGAGGCTTAGATCTATTATGCAAATACCATTTGATAACTAGACTTTGTCCCTTTGATTAACACACTGTCTCCTAAATCAGAACTTACAGGCCTTAAGGTACAAACAAGGTAGTATAATTTAGTTATGATTCAAAAATTTGGATTTATGTGCAAATATTTGAAATACAAGACATAGACTTGTAGCAATATAGCTTAGAAAACTTGTTCCATTACTTATACTTGGGATACCAGCCCCTTCCTCATCATAGGCACTGTTTAAAGAAGTTCTGCAGGCCTCTCTTATCCAGGGGGGATGGGAGTGACCTGACATATGCTCCAGTTTGTGTGCTACTCCTTCCACTAGAAGCCCTGGCAGAATTGCTCAGACAAGGCTGACAGCTTCTCTCACTTGGAGCAGTGGAAACTGTTATTCTCTACTCTCTCCTGGGAAAGGAACAGTCTATCCTTTCTCCTGAGTCTATGGGTACTTAGGCTGATTAAAGCCTGCTTTATCCATGCACACCTAGTGAGTTTATATTCTTAGCAAAACAGCCAAGTTGCTGAAAACGGTGGTCCTCAAAGAATAGTCTCTAGACTAGCAGCAGCATCACCTGGGAACTTGTTAGAAATGCGATTTCTGGACCCCACACCAGACCAACTGAATCAGAAACTCTGGGAGTTAAGCCCAGCAGTCTGGTTTTAACAAGCCTTCCTAGTGATTTTCATGCATGCTCAAGTTTGAGAGGGAAAAAAACCTCATTCTGAGTTCCAGATTTGAACCAGGGATTTAGTTTTAAACCGGATCAATGGATTGCTGCATCTGTTGTGGCAAGAAATAATACAATCATCATCAGGGAGTCAGTTATGAGGAACGTCAAAAAGACTGTGGATGGATAATTGGGTGTAATGAAGAGAGAATCAGCTCCCTAGGAATTCCTACTGAAATCTGTTCGAGGATATTTCCAACGCAGAATTTTGTACGACATACTGAAATATTCTGCACATTGAAAAAGGATGCAGATTTGATAAGCAATAATGCATTTACTTAACAGCAGACACAGTCTGGGGCTCCCAAAGCTCCAGGCAGCCAGCTGTAGTTGGTCAGCCCAGCGTAGCCACAGAAACCGAGCCGAGTGTGTTCTGTTCAGAGAGGCAGGGCAGGAAGCCTCGGGACTCCACTCTGTTTCGGTTTGTGGGTGCCACTCCCCCGCCCCCCTTCCTGTGTCATAGTTCCTTTGAGAACAAGTTCTTTAAAATGACATAATAACCAGTTCCAAATGCAGAGAGAGAGAGGGAAAAAAAAAATCTCATCCTTTTCTCCAAAAAAATGTAATTAAGGCAGATTTTCCCCAGGATCTCAGTTATTCTTTGGCTGCAGATGTACCTTTGGAAGGGGTACAGCCGGGTCTTCCTGCACAGGAAGTAAACCAACGGGAAGTACTTCGTGCAACAGATGGATTCTGACCAAATTTGAAAATTATATTTTTGTAAAACAAATTATATTTTAAATTCAGCAGAGAAATTGCCATTTAAAGGAATTTCCTGGCAGATATTTTGCCAAGAATATAATTATTTTATTATTCATTTCTTACTACAGAAATTTCCATATGCAATAAAACCTCAGTAAAGAAGAAATTTCAAGGAATTGGAGGATTCTTCTTATTCCTTTTTTTTTTTGGATTGACAGAGGCTTAACTGAAAGAAAAAAATCCTGTTTCCAACTTTTGTTGAAAATGTTTCTAAAAAGCTTACAGTTGATTCTTCAGAATTAGTGGTAGTGGATATAATCAAGCCTTTCTTGGTGATTAAAAACTTTGCAGCAACATTTTTATCAATTGGATAGTGATAGAAAATTAGGTTGAATTTGTGTTGACCATCAAATGATACACTGAAAATGAGTTACTAGAATATTGGAATAAAACTCCTAGTTTTACTTCTTTTTAGTTGATATTTCGGAGAAGGCAATGGCACCCACTCCAGTACTCTCGCCTGGAAAATCCCATGGACGGAGGAGCCTGGTAGGCTGCAGTCTATGGGGTCCCTAAGGGTCGGACATGACTGAGCGACTTCACTTTCACTTTTCACTTTCATGCATTGGAGAAGGAAATGGCAACCCACTCCAGTGTTCTTGCCTGGAAAATCACAGGGACGGGAGAGCCTGGTGGGCTGCCATCTATGGGGTCACACAGAGTTGGGCACGACTGAAGTGACTTAGCAGCAGCAGTTGATATTTTACTTAAGTATTCAGCAGAGAAGGATATTGGTTTACGAAGAAACTTTTGTTGGTTGGGTCCTGGTTGAAGTTTAGCAGATTTACCTACTGAGTGTACATATATGTTTAGAAAAACTAATAAATAGGAAATGTATGTGTATCTTTAGAAAACTAGTAAATAGGAACTGAACTGAGTTAAAATATCTTTGGATTTAACATTCTTTCCTGGAGAATCCCATGGACTGAGGAGACTTGTGGGCTACAGCCCATGAGGTCTCAAAGAGTTGGACACAACTGAAGTGACTGAGCATGTGTGCATAATGATTGTTAAGTTTAAATGAAATAGTGTTAAATTCGTTAAAAAAGATACAAATGGGTTGAATAGATTTTATGAGCTGGTCTAAGAAGCTACCTTCCTATCTATAATATTATTTATATGGAGTGGTGATTTCTTACTTTTTTAGGTTCAATTAGTAGATGTTTATCTCAAGACTATCATGTACCAAGTACCTTCTGGACATGCTGGGTCATGGGGACAAAAAAAAAAAAAAAAATAGAGTCCTTCACCTCAAAGGATTGTTATAAAGATTAAATGAATTATAATGTGTAAAACTGCTCTGAAGTGTGCCTGACTTAGAGAAAGTGCTTAATCATTATTAGCTGGCCATTCCCCATATTATTGTATAGCAACGTAACAGACATGGTCCCTCTCCACAGGGAATTCAGACAACTTTCTAGTTAGGGCCTGTCTGTATTATTAGAGTTTGTTGGCATACAGGTCTCTAAGGGAGCAGCTGTTCTCTTGCAGTTGGGGCTGGACTGCCCTGTGAGCAGTTGGTATCTGTCTGTGTGGCTTGACTGGTAAGCAGAGCCCTTTTCACTTTTCCCCTGGGGCTGAAGGATGGAGGAGCAGGGAAGCTGTGGGGAGCCACCGGCTGCCTCTGGAAACTCTAACCCATGGCCTTGCCTCCTGGGAATTGCAACCCTACCCCATGAGTGTTTACTTGCCAGCCACGGCTGTGGATGTGAGGCCTGCAGGCTTGCAACCTCCTGTCCGAGGCTCTCAAGTTTGTGGACATGTGGGTCTCCAACTGCCTGTGTAAATCCTGTGAAGATCCAGTTTAATAGTTCCACATGGACTTTCTGGCCTGATCTGGAGGAAGCAGGCAAGAGGAAAAACTTGACGCTTTCACTTTTCAAAATAGGTCAGGTTTTAAGTTAACTTCTACAGTGATGAAGTTCCAGAATTGTTTTGGATATCCTGAAGCAAACATACCAACTTCTGAAGCTGTCAAGGATTTGGGATGAAATTTTTACAGGCTTCCTGCCGCTAAGAATTGTGGAGCACAAATTAGTCCCAAGTGGATTAAGGGGTGAAAGAACTACACTTACATGCTGTTGAAAATCTTGGTAAAATGAAGCTTGTTTATGCTTGAGTAACACCAAGATATACGGCTCCATCAAGCTTAAGACAAACAGTAACAAGGGCAGACGGGAACTGTCCCTTGCAGAACCTAGTGGGGGCTGTCTCCACAGCTGATGCTCAACTCACCACGCAGAGGCTGCTTCTCTCTTTACTGATTTGTCCTTCATAATTAGCCCCTCTACTTTCAGTGGACCTCTCTGTTCATTGTGGTTGGGGTTTCCCTGAATCCCCATTCTTGGTCTTAGCTCATGGTAGAATAATTTTCATTCATTCAACAACTTCTATATGTTTTCACTCTTAACTGATTTACACGTTAGTCTTGAGGGCCTGGCCTTTAAGGGAAATGAAGCAAAATAAAAACCACATATAAAGCCATTTAGCTAAAGTATATAGGTTCAGTTCTCCATCTTGATAGGGTTTGCAGAATTTTATTTTGTTAATTTAAACTTTCCAGGTTAAAACTTGGACCAAGATTTACGAACAGTAAACATATTTGTTTTGTCCTCTGCTCTCAAAGTTCCTTAAAATGTAACCATCTGGGAACAGTTTAAGAAAGTATCTCTCTATCAGTATTTACCATGGGGAATACTGGGCACTTTGAAGAACTAGTAAGTCTTACTTTATTATCATCTTTAGATACTGAACTTAGGCTTATCTGGTTCTACAGTTCAAGATCAGCACAGAAAAAACTGGATAAGTAACTCAAGGACTGAATACTGCCTGTATCCTTTAAATGTTGTTGAATGAGGAAGTGGCCACAAAAATCATGCAGGTAGACTTCAGATAAAGCCTCTTTTTAGTTTTATATCTTTACAAATTAATCATTAATGTAATGATCCTTCAGATTTAATATAGGACTGATACTTGGATTTATGAATGGAGCATAGGGAAAAAAAGAAAGATATCTAACTGCTAAGATGATGTTTTGCGTGTTCTATTTCAACATCAAAGATTTCAGAAGACTGTAACTCTCCAGTGGAACCTTGAGCGGCAGATCACCACGGCAGCAGAGTATTCTTAGAGCTCAGGAGCAAGGGTGTCAGGAGAAAGGAGGTAACATGGGGTAAACGTCAGTGGAACCTCACTTCTGTATCTAGACCCACTGTTTGATAGGAACAGCTGTGATGGTAAAAGTGACTTTAGAGCTTATTTAGAAAGTAATTAAATTCTGTGACTCACTGAACAAAGCTTATTAAACAAGAAGTACAACTACCTGTAACCAAGATAGATGACTTTCATTGAATGAAGTAAAATTTACCTGCCTTGAGACAGAAATATTGAGAAAGAGAGGTAATATTGTGCCAAGGATTCACTGTACACTTGGGATCTACCTCGTTCTAGTTCTAGCTGTATGACACTGAGCAAGTTGCTTAACCTGTCTGGCTTCATTTTTCCTCCCTGTACAGTAAGGATGTATATATAAAGTTAACATAAAATGATAAACAAGTAAAGGGCTCAGTCCACTGCCTAGGGTGCATAAAAAACAATGATTCCTCTATAGTTTTACTGCTATTTCAAGAATAAGAACTAACATGGGAAAGCAATTTTAAATTTAGGGAAGAAAAATATGTAGATTTACTCTTTTAGGAGGTAAAATTGAGATGACTACAAACATCATCCATGGAATTTACTCAGGATTTTGGTCAGTACTTTAAGGGAAAATACCAAAATTAATTCTACTTTCTTAAAAGATAGTTTCACATACCAAAGTCATTTTATTTTCATGAGTCTAAGGAAATGAAAAAATTGAAAGGAAATAGCATATGAGTGTGACTATATTTTTTAAAAAGTAGTAATAATAAATGTGATAGCACATTTATTTTCTTTGATGATGAGGATTTTGTAAGTATACTACAAAGTGGAAAATTCAGTATTCTTTCTATTTAATTCTTTGGTACAAATAAAGATACTGTTATAATCAAGCCATACTTTTAAAATAATACTATACTCCTTTTTTATTTTAAAGCAAGATGGCTAATTATGCTGTATTTTTTTAACTTTAGTATTTGCAAAATGCTTTTAAGTTTTTGAAGCACTTTTATTGTCTTTTAATAACAATCCCCAGGTAATTTTGTAAGGTAGTCAGAGCAAGTATGATACTATTTTTTACATTCTGCAAGTGAGAAAAAAGCAAAGGAAGTTGAAATACCCAGCTAGTTGGGGATGGGGTAGACACTCAATAATGTTATGTTTAAAACTTCAATTTGTTTAGAATGTATAGTTTGAAACCATTTAGATTCATCTACCAACCAATTCTTGCCAAGAGGCAGAATATTTTAATCTCCACTTCACTCTTTAATCTCAATGATGAATCTTCCCAATTTGTCTTCCCACTTAATCATACAACTTCATTGTCAGAGTTCTCTATAAACTATATTCCATTTTAGGAAAATAATGTCTTAATTTACAATATGATTATGTGGTGCCTGTGTACTATTTCAAATGAATTATTGTTACTGTAAACTGATATCAGACCCTGAAAGTGTCAAATTTAGTGACTAGTTAGGTAAGTATTATAAACTCAAATCTCATGTTTGGATGAAAACTGGAAAGTTTAGTCATCCAGACATATGTAAATACTAAATTATTGAGACATATTTTTTTTAATTTTTCATATAGACCATGGTTTCACATAGATACAACTAGAGTGAGGAAAGTTTGGGAAATGTTGCTGAGTGCCCCAGCAAGTGGCTTTTGGTTTGGGGTGTTTTCATATGCTTTGTTTTAAGGAAACTTTCCTTCACTCTCCAGAGTCTGGCCATGCTTGGGACCTGCTGGATGACAGATGCACCTGCTGGTTTCTAGTGTGGACCCAGCTGGTGTGACTTTCATTCTTAGAGAAAATCCATCTACAGGATGTGCTGAAAATGGCTGTGGGAGAAAAGAAGCAACATCAAGTCAGCTGCCTTCTTGCCCAAGGCAGACTGACGAGAAAGCCTTCAGAAAATAATTCTGTAATTTTGAGATGTCTTTCGTAAATAAAGGCAAACTGCTTCCTATCTTTACATTACTTTGAAATTCACTCTTCACTGCTCCTCACCCCACTTCCCTGAATCAGCTGAGTCACTTAAATGATGGGAATTAAATGCTGTAGAACCTGGAACCATGTGTTTAAAAGAGGTTTGGGAAACCTTACTTAGGGCTTCCCTGAATCGGGGTAATTAAGGAAACAGTCACCTCTTTGGCCCTTGGAAACTTCTGATTTTTTGCTTAGCAAACACCTGTAACTTTTACAACCTGTAGCGCTTTCTCTGAGTGTGGTCCCCTTGCACTGTGTTATTTCTGCTCTTATCTTTTTTATACACATGATTTGCTTTCCTAATTAGTCTGAAGAACAGGACACATTTTGTATATCTAAGTTCTTACATAGTTACCCTGGTAATCTACACAGAGGAGATACTCAACACAATGGTCACTGCTAATAATAATTACAGATTTCCTCTTTGAGATGCTGATACTTCCCATCCCCCACATGGGAATGGAGAGTATTTGTGACCTTAGTAAGTTGACACATCGGTGTGTATAAACATGGCTGAGTTGGAAAAAATGACTCAGAAATTATTCAGAGAAATCAGTTTAAATACTAAAGAGTTATAGCTTTCACCCTGCTTAAGAGATCTTAAGTTAGATTAATAAAAAATGTAACAGCTTGTTCATATAGGCTGATCATTCAGGCCACCAGTGCCTACTTCACCTACACTTGCTCACATGACTGACCTTCCTCCACACTTGCTCCTGCCCCAGCTGATGATTATTTTAATCCATCAGAACATCTCCACCTGATAGCTTTTCAAAGGGGGTGGTGAGGGGCGTGTCCCCTGCTAGTTTCCCTGGTAACCCATGAGCCAAGCTGAGGTCACTTCCCCCGTAAGTGGTAATCTCCACTCTCCTTCCGGGATCGAAGACTGCCGCTATGTCCTGCCCTGTTCTGCTGGGTCCTGCCCACTGCCAGCCACACATGGTGGGGTGTCACTCTAGGACCTTGATTTAGACATGTTAGCTCCCCCTAACTATGAAACCATTGATGTCTCTGTCACTGATTCCAGGCTCTAAATTTGGTTCTGAACCTGGGTGAATACAGGCCCTGCAGGCCTGCAGAGTGCAAGCCAACACAGTCCAAACTGAATTCAGTTAATGTAGATTTTTTCTTTCCTTGTAGCTAGTCTGCTACATTTTAGACAAGGAGTTAGGTTCAGAAACTTCGCTGGGGGACAAGGTAAACAGTGTACCTGCAATGTTTTTTCATTTGGAGAAGACACAGAGAAAGGTCTGCTTACTTAAAGGACCAAGAGAGTTACACAAGCTTCACGAAGGAGCCTAAGTAAATAGTATCTTACTTCTCAAAACGAGCCACTCTTGAGCTGATAATCACACACAGAAGGTGCTTCAGCTCACTACCTTAATTACAGTAACTTCAACGGCATCACACCTCTCCTTCTCCACCTCCCTCCCCTTGTGCCCGCTTCAGATTTTAGATTTGCCTTCATTTTATTGGGAGGGACATCTTGACTTTGGTCAGTGAATAGTACTTTGGAAGCCAGTCATTCTGGAAACAGCAAGCAAGAAAGTCCTAATGGAAATGGAGACGTCCTTCTGGGGTTAACCATGGAAACAGGTATTTCTTTTCCTTGCTTGTGGGGAGAGAGATTTGGCTTCACTGTGTGTGTGTGTGTGTGTGTGTGTGTGTGTGTGAAGTCGTCAAAGTAACAGCACATTCCATTCCAGGGATTTTAAAACAATATATGGCTGTGAAATGGAAAATGGAAGTAATTCTATATTTGGTAATTTGGGTCAACTTTCTTTTGAATTGTACAGATAATATTTTTTTTTCTTGCCTAGTTTTTGCCAGTGCGGTTTGGCTATACAACACAAATAACCAGAACAAACCTAAAGAATGCCACGAGTGGGGCTATCTCTTGTTGCATTATGTTCATAATGGCCTTTAAAGTTGGCTTTAGAATTTTAAGATATATTTGCATAGTGTGTTTTTCTCAAAACAACTTCACTCTATATAAACAGGGTTTGTTTTGAAGGACATTGGACATTCTGCCTGCTCAAAATGCCTCTTCTAGACCACACATCACCTTGGTTGGAAATTCCTTTCATTAGCAGCCAGTCTGATACCCAAAGACTAATTTGCTAATTAAACTTCAATATCATTTAAACTGTCTTAGACTCAATTTCCTTATTTGTAAAATAAGAGGTTGAAGAACTCTACTTTCTCTAGTCTATTTTTTCCCTATTTTTTTCTCTTTCCCAATTACTCAGTTTTGTGTTTAGTGTTTTTCTGTATTCAGTTTGCAAAGTGTTAAGATAATTTTAATTATACTACAATCAAAATGTCAACTTCTAATCTTAAGAAAACAGATTCTAATTGACTAGGATTGCCCTTAAGCACTTTCTTATCAAGGAAATGTTCTCTCTGCAAATCCCTGATAACCTTTCTCTATAAAGACTCAAAGAAGTTCTTAACCTCCGCTTGAACTGCCTTTCTTATTTCATACCTTTCCATCATCTTCATTACCTTCTATGTTTCTGCTAGTGGGCTAATGGCTACCAGTAGTTGATGTAGAGAAAGCCTCAGTTTTATCAGGTCTTACTGTTTTTTTGGAATATCAGGCAGTGTAAGTACAGTTATCTTCACTTTCTTATAAGCTCTTGAACTGAGAGGCACACATCTCTGTTGTGAGAGAGAGACTTAATTTTATATACATGCCACATCATCTTTATTCATTCATATATCAAGGGATACTTAAGGTTATTTCCATATCTTGGCTATTGTAAACAATGTTGCAAAAAACATGGGAGTGGGGAGGGAGCGGGGGAAGGCATATATCTTTTTGAATTAGTGTTTTTATTTTCATCAGATAAGTACCCAGAAGTAGAATTGCTGGATCATATGGTATTTGCATTTTTAATTTTTTGTGGAGCCTCTATGCTACTTTCCATAGTGGTTGCACTAATTTTTATTCCCACCAACAATGCACTTGGAGCTTCCTTGGTGGCTCAGTAGTAAAGAATCCACTTGCAAATGTAGGAGACAGATTAAATCCCTGGTCCGGGAAGATCCCACATGCCACGAAACAACTAAGCCCATGCACCACAACTATTGAGCCTGTGCTCCACAGCAAGAGAAGCCACTACAATGAGAAGCCTGCACACCACAACTAGAGAGTAGACCCTGCTCACCTTAACTAGAGAAAAGCCCCTGCAGCAACAAAGACCCAGCATAGACAATAAGTAAATAAAAAAAATTCTCTTAAAAAACTGTATGTGGGTTCCCTTTTCTCCACATCCTCATCAACTCTTGATTATTTCTTGTCTTTTTGGTAATAGCCAAATAGCGAGGTAATATTTCATAGGTTTTGATTTAGATTTCCCTGATGATTAGTAATACTGAGGATCTTTTCATGCAACTATTGCATATCTTTATGTCTTCTTTGGAAAAAAAAAATGACTGTTCTAGATCCTCTGCTCATTTTTGTTCTCCTCTCATTTAAAATATTATTTTGCTATTGATTTGCATGAATTCTTTATATATTTTGAAAGTATTTTCTCTCATTAGTTTGCCTTTTAATTTTGTTGATGGTTTCTTTTTAGATTTCTATAGTCCCACTTGTTTATTTTTTATTTTATTGCCTCTACTTTTGGTGTCAAACCCAAAAACTATTGCCATGATGGATGTTAAGAAGCTCATTATCTATGTTTTCTTTTAAAAATTTTATGATTTCAGGTCTTACATACAAATCTTTAATCCATTTGAGTTATTTTTTGTGTATAATGAAAGACAGTGGTCTAATTTCATTCTTTTGCATGTGGCTGTCCAATATTCCCAGCACCATTTATTGAAGAGACTGTCCTTTCCCTCATTGTATATTCTTGTTGCCTTTGTTATAAATTAATTGACCATACATGTGTGGGTTTATTTCTTGGCTCTCTATTCTGTTCCATTGATTTATTTGTTTTTATAGGAATACCATACTGTTTTGATTACCATAGCTTTGTAAAATAGTTTGAAATCAGGGCATGTGATGCGTCTAGATTTGTGTTTCTTTCTCAAGATTGGCTTGGCTATTCAGGTGAGACTGTCAGCTTTTCCTGAAAAAACACATTCCACCTTATAGTTAGGTATATTTCCACTTGGTGCAAGACATCTTATGAGTATCCATTATGTGTTAGACATCAGGCTGGGTTCCAGGTGGGAGATATAGAAAGCTAAACTGTATGCTTGTTTCTAGCAACTCAGCTTCTAGCAATGGAGCTCCCCTCGCTCCTGATACACCTAATTTATGTACCATTAAATGTATAGCCCAGGTAAAATTGCCACATTTAGTCTTGACTAACACCTGATTCCACCTGAAACTGTAAATAGTCTTGAGTTTACTCAGAACTTAGCTTTCATGCAGCTGCCTCAAGTCTCAATGAAAGGTGAGCAAACCTTGAAAATGCTCTCAGTAGTTGAAGCGTGAGCTTAGAAAAGTAATGAAATGTACACCCAGACAAGGACTGTTGAGAAAGTTTCATATCACTCCCCAAATTGAAAGTGGTTGCAAAGAAAAGCACATTTTATGCACCTTATTATCTTCCCATCTTTCCTTCCTTCTGCCTTTCCTTCTTCTTTGCTTGTAAAGGCTATAAATGTTAGTATAGGCTGTTGGAGTTTCCAGAAGGAGAAGCACCCCAACCCTGCACTGTGCTCTTTCTTCATTAATCAGTAAGACTGTGAGTTATCAAATACATCTTATAGACAGACCAAGAAATCACTAAACATTTTTCCATTTTGTGATTCACTTTGATAAGTGACAATTTAGAAACAGTTCTGGGCTACTCTAAAGTAAGTTATGGTCCCCCAGTTCAGCAGTTAGTTCCAACAGGACCTCAGTACTTTTTGCAGCTATCAGTTGAACACTTGTGCAAACTGATGCTGTCATTCCAAATGTTTCTGCCAAGTTTCTGCTGCCAGGAGCTGTTGAAGGTTTTACTAAGCCTTTTCTTAAGACAATCTATGTTTTCCTTCTGATGAATGATTTAATTTGATTTATTGGGGTAATAATTTTTTGAGAATGATTTAGTATCTTAGCATTAATCCTTCATTTGTGGTTTTAACTTGCTTCTTAGAGTAAAGGATTTTACCTTTATTGTTATTTCCCTTTTATTGTTTCAACTTAATGTTTGTTCTAATCTTAGAAACATAAATATAATCTCTTATTTATTTGAACTTTGAGGTGTAGAGGGGAAGCATTTTAAGAAATATGGTCATAGACAAGAAAATAGTCCTAACAAAAGTAAACATGACCCATTTCAAAGCTGTAGTTCAAAATTCCTCAAATACTACTTTTTTTTAAGGAGACCTTCCCCAATATGTGATGTAGGGAGTTAGATAATTTTTCTAAAATTATCTTTGAGGCTTTTCTCATTTTGCTCACGACCCTTATTTCACTCTTGGTATATATTTGAAGAGCACTACATTATTTTTTTTCATCATAGAGGTTAAGCTTTTTGAAGTAAAATGTGTAAGTTTTGATCATGAATGTAGAATCCAACCCAATTTAGTTGGTCTTTACACCCCATGTAATCGAAAGGTCCTAATTGTTTTTCTCATCTTATAAAAACGTTACATCATATGCCGAATCTGATTCCCATAAACAAATATCAAAACAACCAAGGAGACAGAGCAAACACATCTTGTGGACTGAAGCAGTAAAATGTTAACTCGTGGCCGATGACAAGTCTATTAATGTTTACAAGGAAAATGTATTTCCTCATTCATTCATTCAACAGTTAAACCATCTTTCTTGCAAGCCTCCTATGTGTAGCAATAGCCATTACAAATTATGGACTATCAATCTATGACCTGCAGGCCAAATCTAGCCAACTGCCTGTTTTTGCACAGCCCATGAGCTAAGAATGGTTTTCACATTTTTAAATAATTAGAAAAATCAAAAGAAGAAGAATATTTTGTGGTTCATTAAAATGATATGAAACTTAAATTTCAGTGATCAGAAATAAAGTTTTAATGGAACCACAGACACACTCCCATTAGTAATTTTCTAAAGCTGCTATTATGCTAACAAATCAGAGCTGGAGTACTTGTGATGAAGACTGTGTCCTATAAAGTTTAAAACATATACTGCCTGGCCCTTTACAGAAAAAGTTAGCTGATCCATGTTCCAGACACTGGGAATTTAACATGAGAAAAATAAGAAAATTTTCTGCACTTATGAAAATTGTGTTCTAATGGGAAAACAAAAAGCATAAATGAACAAGATCGTTTCAGACCATTGAATATATTATAAAGACAATGAGACATTTGATGTGATGGATAGTGAAGGTTTGGGCTTCCCTTGTAGCTCAGCTGGTAAAGAATCCGCTGCAATGCAGGAGACCCGGATTTTATCCGTGGGTTGGAAAGATCCCCTGGAGAAGAGAAAGGCTACCCAGTCCAGTATTCTGGCCTGGAGGATACCATGGACTGTATAGTCCATGGGGTCACAAAGAGTCGGACATGACTAATTGACTTTAGATGATGCTGTGAAAGTGCTGTACTTAATATGTCAGCAAATTTGGAAAACTCAACAGTGGCCACAGGACTGGAAAAGGTCAGTTTTCATTCCAATCCCAAAGAAAGGCAACGCCAAAGAATGCTCAAACTACCACACAATTGCACCCATCTCACATGCTAGTAAAGTAATGCTCAAAATTCTCCAAGCCAGCCTTCAGCAATACGTGAACTGTGAACTTCCAGATGTTCAATCTGGTTTTAGAAAAGGCAGAGGAACCAGAGATCAAATTGCCACCATCCACTGGATCATCGAAAAAGCAAGAGAGTTCCAGAAAAACATCTATTTCTGCTTTATTGACTATGCCAAAGCCTTTGACTGTGTGGATCACAATAAACTGGAAAATTCTGAAAGAGATGGGAATACCAGACCACCTGACCTGCCTCTTGAGAAACCTGTATGCAGGTCAGAAAGCAACAGTTAGAACTGGACATGAAACAACAGACTGGTTCCAAACAGGAAAAGGAGTACATCAAGGCTGTATATTGTCACCCTGCTTATTTAACTTCTATGCAGAGTACATCATGAGAAACGCTGGCCTGCAGGAAGCACAAGATGGATACAAGATTGCCAGGAGAAATATCAATAGATAACCTCAGATATGCAGATGACACCACCCTTATGGCAGAAAGTGAAGAACTAAAGGGCTTCTTGATGAAAGTGAAAGAGGAGAGTGAAAAAGTTGGCTTAAAGCTCACATTCAGAAAAGTAAGATCATGGCATCCGGTCCCATCACTTCATGGCAAATAGATGGGGAAACAGTGGAAACAGTGGCTGACTTTATTTTTCTGGGCTCCAAAATCACTGCTGATGGTGATTGCAGCCATGAAATTAAAAGACACTCCTTGGAAGAAAAGTTATGACCAACATAGACAGCATATTGAAAAACAGAGACATTACTTTGTCAACAAAGGTCCGTCTAGTCAAGGCTATGATTTTTCCAGTAGTCATGTATGGATGTGAGAGTTGGACTATAAAGAAAGCTGAGCACCGAAGAATTGATGCTTTTGAACTGTGGTGTTGGAGAAGACTCTTGAGAGTCCCTTGGACTGCAAGGAGATCCAACCAGTCCTTCCTAAAGGAGATCAGTCCTGGGTGTTCACTGGAAGGACTGATGTTGAAGCTGGAACTCCAATACTTTGGCCACCTGATGCAAAGAGCTGACTCATTTGAAAAGACCCTGATGCTGGGAAAGATTGAGGGCAGGAGGAAAAGGGGACAACAGAGGATGAGATGGTTGGATGGCATCACCGACTCAATGGACATGGGTTTGGGTGGACTCCGGGAGTTGGTGATGGACAGGGAGGCCTATCGTGCTGTGGTTCATGGGGTTGCGAAGAGTCGGACATGACTGAGCAACTGAGTGAACTGAACTGAACTGAGTGAAGGTGGTTGATTTAGGTGGGGTGATCAGCAGAGTCCCCTGTGACAGTGAAACTGAGAGCTGAATGGCAAGGAGTCAGCCATAAAGCACCTGGAAACAGAGGGTCTCAGTCAGAGGGAACAGGAACTAGGAAGTCTCAGGAACTGGGAAGCAGAGATGGGGACAGTAGAAAGAGGTGAGATCAGAGAGAGAGCTAGGGTTAGGCAGGGGCCTGCTCACAGAAGGCCTTTGTATTTTTCTCTATGGGCAGAGAAAATTCTCGGAAAGGTTTTAGCACAGGAATGACATGATCTGAATTCCATTTTAGACAGATCAACTTGATGAGTGTATGGAAGAGATTCTAGTGGAAGCCAAAGTTGACACAAATGGGCTGCTGCAGTGGACCCAGAGAGAGGGTGGTGGTTTGACTTAGGAGTGCAGTTGGGGGAGGGGAGGAATTGGGTAGATGTAGAGCTTAGTGTGGAGGTGAGGTATCAAGGCTTGCTGAGGTGGAAGGTGAAGGAAAGAGAGAAACAGGATTACACTCAGGTTTTTGGCCAAACTGGTGCCATTTCCTAATGTAAACTGTTCTGCATGCATGGATGCTAAGTCGCTTTGGTCATGTCCATAGTCCCCAAGGCTCCTCTGTCCATGGGATTCTCCAGGCACAAAGTGTACTAAAAACTATTAAAATATATGAACTAGACTTATATCTCAAATAGAACTTTCTGTCTATGTAATGGATGTTTTTCATTTGTTTTGTACTAGAAATGTGGTTGTGCATCTACACCTTGGTGTCTAATTTTTGTCTTTATTGTCTTTCTTGAATGGATTAATAGGAAATAACTGACGTTGTCCACAAAGGCATATGTGGTATTGGAGAAGACCTTTGAGAGTCCCTTGGACTGCAAGGAGATCAAACCAGTCAATCCTAAAGGAAATTAACCCTGAATATTCATTGGAAGGACTGATACTGAACTCCAATACTTTGGACACTTGATGCCAACAGCTGACTCATTAGTAAAGACCCTGATGCTGGGAAAGATTGAGGGCAGGAGGAGAAGGGGATGACAGAGGATGAAATGGTTGGATGGCATCACCAACTGGATGGACTCGAGTTTGAGCAAACTCTGGGAGATGGTGAAAGACGGGGAAGCCTGGCGTGCTGCAGTCCATGGGGTTGCAAAGACTTGGACATGACTGAGCTGCTGAACAACAACAACAGCAAAGGTATATAAACCAAGAGGAAAGACAGCTTTTAACTTTAAGTCCACATGAGGACCTCTTTCTGCAGAGACTGAGGAAGAGGTAAGTGTGACCATGAAATGCCAGGTTTTTTGTTTATTTATTTGGTTGTGCCTCATCTTAGTTGTGGCACATGGGAGCTTTCTTTGATCTTGGGTTGCAGCAAGCGGACTTTTGGGTTGCAGCAGGAAAAATCTAGTTCCCTGACCAAGGATTGAACCTGGGCCCCCTGCATTGGAAACATTGGAAGTCTTAACCACTGGAGCAACAGGGAAGTCCCTGAAAAACCAGTTTAACACCATTTGTAAACTTTGCCTTACACAGGTGATCTGTTGTTGATTTGTAGATAACAGGGAAATAACCAGATTTCCTTGTGACATTCTCATAACAGATGTTTGTGACATTGATTCAGTTGTTTTTAGTTCAGCCTATTAGAGATATCTAGTTGATGGACCCATCCAACCAAATAGCAGTCACGTGTATTTTTCTAGGCTGTAGAAATATTTTATTTGCAGAAAGAAAACATGTTTCTCCCAGTTTTGTCAGCATAGTCAAACATTAATGATGTACATCAACAAAAAATTATGAGAAAATGGGGGATATAATAGTACCAACACTATCATTAAAAAGATAGGAAGAAACTGCAAAACCTTTACTAGACCTTTTTTTTTTCTTCTCTGATCTTCTATAAAAAGAAAACCAGAACTTTAAACCTCCCCACAGGTAATCATTTTAGCTACACTAATTACTCATGAAGATTACATGACTTTGAACAGTTGTAGTCGCTGTAATAGTTGAAACGATCAAATGAGCTGGGTGATAGGATGGTTGTAGTAATCAGCATCAAACTCTGTGCAACTTTTGGTAGATTGTGTTTGTGTGTGAGGGTGGAGGGAAAGAAAGACTTGAACTTGAATTCAGACTTGAGCATTTGGCGGGGTGATTATGGCCTTACTGAGACAGCAAACTTGCAGAGGGAATGTACTTAGGGAGTAAAGCAGATGACTTCAGTTTGGAGCCTATGTTGCATTTAGGTTGTATGTGAATATCCACTTGGAGACATCCAGGAAGTAGTTGAAGATAATGGGTCTGTAGTTCATAGAAGAGGTTGAGATGAAAGATTTAGAGAGGCTTTAGAATCTTGGGAGTAAATAAGATAGCCCAGAGAAAATGTGCATAGTGAAAAAGACTGATATTTACTCTCTAGGGAAAAGGAACAAGAATAGAAACTTGTAAAGGAGACTGCAAAGGAAGAATCAGAAAGATCTGTAGCAAACCACTGGTATGAGAAGCCATAGAAGTCACAAGACTATTTTTTTTTATATTGTGCCATGTATTTATTTATATATGTATATATTTTTAATTCTCTTCTGATTATGTTATCTTTTTACTTAAAACACTTGGCTCTCAGAAAGAAATCCCCAATCCTAAACAGGGTGTACACAGGGATTCTCAAACTATAGCATGCATCAGAATTCTTGAAGGGCTTATTAAAAGAAGACTATTTTAAGAAGTGAACTGTGGTGTCAAATGCTGAAGGAAAGGCAAGTGAGAAAACAACTGAAAGTATCCCCTGAATTTATTCGTACATAGACTTTGGTATCTTGCTTAAAGCAATCCTGGTAGAGCAATTCATGGCAGAGAAAACTGGATTGTAGTGATTAAAGGGAAAGTGGGAAGTGAGAGAACAAAGTGCATATTGTCAAGTTTTTCAGAAATTTGACTGCGAAGGGTAGAAGTGCAACAAGGCATTGGATTAAAGACATGTTGGAAAGAGGAAGATTCTCCCTTTCTCTACTATAATATACTTGAACTTGAATTCAGACTTGAGCATTTGGCGGGGTGATTACGGCCTTACTGAGACAGCAAACTTGCAGAGGGAATGTACTTAGGGAGTAAAGCAGATGACATTTTAAATAAATAGGAAATAACTGACGTTGTCCACAAAGGCATATGTGGTATTGGAGAAGACCTTTGAGAGTCCCTTGGACTGCAAGGAGATCAAACCAGTCAATCCTAAAGGAAATTAACCCTGAATATTCATTGGAAGGACTGATACTGAACTCTAATACTTTGGACACCTGATGCCAACAGCTGACTCATTAGTAAAGACCCTGATGCTGGGAAAGATTGAGGGCAGGAGGAGAAGGGGATGACAGAGGATGAGATGGTTGGATGGCATCACCAACTGGATGGACTCGAGTTTGAGCAAACTCTGGGAGATGGTGAAAGACGGGGAAGCCTGGCGTGCTGCAGTCCATGGGGTTGCAAAGACTTGGACATGACTGAGCTGCTGAACAACAACAACAGCAAAGGTATATAAACCAATCAGAAAGATCTGATTAAATACTGATGAGAAGATTTAATATATGAGAGTGATTAATTACAGATCAGTGTCCCAGAGACCATTGGGATGAATATTACAGTAATTGTTGAAGGTTTAGCATTGTATAAAAGGATGTGTGCATGCTAAGTCGCTTCCGCCATGTCCAACTCTTTGTGACTCTATGGACTGTAGCCCATCAGTCTTCTCTGTCCATGGGATTCTGTAGGCAACAATGCTGGAGTGGGTTGCCATGCCTTCCTCCAGGAGATCTTCCCAATCCAGGGATTGAATCCTGTCTCTCATATCTCCTGCACTGGCAGGCAGGTTCTTTACCACTAGTGGGAAGCCCATATAAAAGGATGGCTAGTGCTGTTTTTCCAGTAGAAGAAGAGACATGGAGAGTTGAAACAAAAAGTAGATTTGCTAGGTTAGATAGAAGTTGAGAAGTTCTCTTATGGTGACTACTATTTCTCAGGGAAGTAGGGGTAAAGGTTATGGGATGAAAGTGCAAGGTAAAGTGTAGCTAGCAGAGATTTGAGGGGAAAAGAGCAAGCTTAAAGCAGCATAGGAAATGTTCATGGCTAAGGAGTCCTGGTAGGTTCCCTGACAGCCACGTTGGAGAGCCCAGCGAGAGTAGTGATCACAGGTATATGATCACAAATTGCCCAATTGTTACTTCTCACTTGCACCATGCAACGCTGAACCAAACTTGTTGCATGCAAAGAGTAAATAGTTGAGTTCACCTAGGGATGGGGTTTTGCCAAGTAGATGCTATAGAAAGACAAAGGGGTATGGGAATTCTGGAGTATTGGTAAGAGAGAAGTAGTCAGAATGTTCAAAACATGAGGTCTATGCAGGGTAATTATAGAAGTGAAGACTGGAGAGGGCTGTTGGGCAATAAAAGAGTAGCTGAGGACTGAAGGTTCTAATAACTTGCAGCACTCCTTCTAGATTCAATATATATTTGATAGATACTCAATTGAGAGTAAGGATATACAGATGGCTACTTCCAAGTCCAAACGTCAAAGATCACATGACTCCCACGCATATATCCCATTCCTCCATTAACACCTCTATTCCAACTGAAGGGATCAGTTTATTCAACCAGAATATGTCCGCCTGCCTCTGTACCTTTTGTCATAGCAATATCCTGTATTAATACCTATTCCACTCCTTTTGCCTATTCAAATCTTACCCATCTTTTAAGGCTTGGCTTTCCCTTTATTCACAGAACTTTCAACTGAGGGAAAGCAAGGGGGAAAAAATGCCCTGACATTTACTGAGCACTGATTATCTTCTAGGAAATGTACATTTCCCATGAAATTCTAATTTAATTTGGACACTGGAGTACTCAACTTCCCTTTAATTTTCCTTAACTTTATTTTGGCGAATAACCAGTTAGCAATGTTGTGATAGTTTCAGGTGGACAGTAAAGGGACTCAACCATATGTATACATGTATCCGTTCTCCACTAAACTCCCCTCCCATCCAGGCTGCCGCATAACATTGAGCAGAGTTTCCTGTGTTACATCGTAGGACCTTGTTGGTTATCTATTTTAAGTACAACAGTATGTATATGTCCATCCCAAACGCCCTAATTATCCCTTCCCCTCACTCTTCCTCCCCTGCCCTGGCAACCGTGTTTATTCTCTAAGTCTGTGAGTCTGTTTCTGTTTTTTAGATAAGTTCATTTATATTTTTTCTTTTTAGATCCTCATATAAAGGGTATCATATGATATTTTTTCTTCTCTGTCTGACTTACTTCACTCAGTATGACAATCTCTAGGTCCATCCATGTTGCTGCAAATAGCATCATTTCATTCTTCTTAATGGTTGAATAGTATTCCATTGTATATATGTACCACATCTTTATCCATTCCTCTGTCGATGGACATTTAGTTCGCTTCCATGTCTTGGCTATTTCAACTTCCTTTTGAATGTGAGTTATCTATATTGTCTTTAACATTATACGGCATTTCTCTATGTTTACTTGTTTTGAGAGATTTTTGTGTCTATGCCTCAACCTTAAACTGACAGTATTTTTTGATGACTTAAATATATTGTATTTTCTGTAGTCCCATTCATTCTGAAAGGTGCATTGCAGGCATAAATTCTTACTTGATTAGGAATATGAAAATGCAGATAAAACACTAAAGAGTATAGAAAAAGGAAAAGAAATATGAGTGCCAAACATTATCCCTTGTAAATGCATGATATGTGATGGGAATTGGGGAAAATTTGAGAAATACTGCACTAGTGTTCAAAATATGAATATACTTTCTAAAAGTGGATAATTTACTATTTCAGTAGACTCAGGTCTGATGCATTTATAATAGAATATCTTGTAGCCAATTCTACATAACTATTTCATTTGAAAAGCAGCCAAATGTGATATAATGGGTAGAGACATAGATTTCTTTTAATCCATTATGTTTCCATATATTTACATTAGCTGATAATTAAAGAAAATAAAATTCAGTCTTTGACCTATTTTGAAAAATGAACACTTTGTAATTTGGATAGTTGCACATTAAAATATCTGAAATCCAAAATATATAAAGAACTCACACAACTCAATAGCAAAGCAAAACCAATGCGATTAAAAAATGGGCAGAGGACCTAAGTAGATACTTTTCCAAAGAAGCTATACAGATGGCCAATAGCTCCATGAAAAGTTCAACATCACAAACAATTAGGGAAATATAAATCAAAGCTACAGTGACATATTACATCATATCTGATAGAATGGCTCTTATCAAAGACAGAAAAATAGCAAAGTTGGTGAGGATGTGGAGAAAAGGGAACCCACATGTACTGTTGGTAGAAATGTAAATTGGCGCAGCCACTATGGAAAACAGTACAGAGGTTTTTCCCAAAATTAAAAACTATTCTATGCGATCCAGCATTTCCACTTCTGGTTATTTGTCTGAAGAAAATGAAAAGAATAACACTGATTTTAAAGGTATATCCACCCCCATATTCACTGCAACATTATTTACGATAGCCAATAATGGAAACAAACTAAGTATCCAAAGATAGATCGATATCATGTCATCTTTACCTATTCATCTACCTATCTATCTGTAATGAAGTATTACTCAGCCATAAAAAGAATGAAATCTTGCCATTTGCATCACCATTAATGGACCTAGAGGATAATGTACTCTGAAACAATATGCCTTCAGACAGAAAAAGACAAATACCATATGATTTCACTTGTATGTGGAATCTAAAAAGCAAAACAGAAACAGACTCATAGATACAGGGAACAAAGTAGTGGTTGCCAGAAGGCAGGTGGGTGGAAGGACAGGCAAAACAGGTGAAAGGGGTTAAGAGGTACAAATTTGCAGTTATAAAATAAGTAATAAGGCTGTAATGTATATTGGAAGGAATATAGTCAATAATATTGTAATAACTTTGGTGACTAGACTTATTGTGGTGACCATTTCACAATGTATGAGAACATTTAATCTCTGTTACATATGTAACATATCTGTTACAGATATGAAATGAATACAATATTGTATGTCAATTATAATTTACAAACTTTATTATTTAGAAAAATAGTATTAAAATGAGCTAAGATTTTAAAAAAGACTTGGCCCGTATGAAAAATAGGGGTGTTTAGCAAAAAAACAGTG
This sequence comes from Okapia johnstoni, assembly GCA_024291935.2. Lineage (NCBI taxonomy): Eukaryota > Metazoa > Chordata > Mammalia > Artiodactyla > Giraffidae > Okapia > Okapia johnstoni. The sequence continues at coordinate 60,812,874 of CM044317.1, read as the reverse complement.
GTGTTTATATGTCAGAGATGAAAGCAAATAGTTCACATTTTGGTGGTAGCAGAGTAGTTTTATGGAGTTAAAGCACTGGAATTAATTCTGTAAAGAAATTTTGTAGCATCTCATTGAAAAATGGCTATGAAATATTCTTTAATGAACCATCAAAATTTCTTCTCTTCCTTTTCCAAATTCTCCTCCTACTTCATTTTTAGGAGGTTTATAATATTTTTATATCCAAAAGCTAAGCTTCATTTAAAGGCTTTGCCAACATGATGTTCGTTTCATAAACAGATTCATTCAAGCATAGACAAGTTATACATGTCTGAGTTTCTTCAGAAAGCTTCTGCTGGAACCAGCAATAGCACTGGAGTTTCCTATTTGCAAATGAGGTAACTATTTTAGAGCATCGTTTGCTATATATTTAGTGGACAAAGGCTGTCAAACTTGTTATACAAAGTTGAATGGATCAGTTTTTCTTTAGTTTTTACAGTATTACCATCACCTTCTACCTGGAGATCATCATTTTCTTCATTAACTTCAAATTTACTAAAAGGAGTGTTCATTTTTAATGAAAATTTATAAAATATTTCAGTGTTTTAAATGCTTAGCAGTTTCTTGCCATGCGAAAGGGAGAAACTTTTTAAATTGTAAATTTACAGTGACATATATATTATCGAGATGACAAAGCCTAGGCCATTTTGTAATTCATATGTAACTGTAGTGTTCTTATCCCTGGATTCACCGTAAGAGTAGAGTCTATAGAAGCTGCCAGAACATAATGCCTTATATTAGTAAAACAAATATCATAACATGTTTTCATATGCTGTTTTTTCTTTCTAAACATAAGTGTTTTTCCTTATTATAATAGAAATATGTGCACATTATAGAAAAATTAAAAAACATGGACACACAAATAGAAGAAAAAGAAAATATTGATATATTACTCCGAGTTAAACTCTAGACACTTTGAGTTTAGTTTCATACCATCCTCCTCCCCATGTGAATGTGTGTGGCTCATATACAAAAAATTTCTCTTTGCTTATATACTTACTAATTATATTTTACACACCAGCATATACCAATAGTTATGTTTTTTTATTTTACGACATTATTTTAAACAGCTGTATAGTACTCTATTAGGCAGGTATATTCTACTTTTTAAAATCAGTTTCTATTGGACAGTTGATTGTTTCTAACATTTGTTGTTAAAATCAACACATGAGTAGATATCCTTTTACATACATCTTTCTACGCTTTCTTAATTATTTCCAGGAGGCTAAATTTCCAGAAGAGGAATCATCAGCCATAGTTCTGGGCATTTTTAAGTCTGATAATTACTGCCATATTGCTCTCCACAGTCTTATACTCTGACCAAATAACATTTGAGAATGTCTTTTTCCTCTAATAGAAATTCGACTATTAATTTGCATTGTCTCATTCTGACTCTTATAATTGTGAGGTAGGCAGGACAGATGATCCAAAAATGATCACACATCTAGTAAGAACAAGATGGGGAGTCAAGTTTTCTGACTTGCCATGCCATGTGTTTCTTTTGTATCACATATTTCTCACTGTTATGATGTTGGTGATGGCAATTCCAACTGAACAGTCAGGAAAGAACCTTGAGCAGGAATTCTTGCACGCTGCAGCCTGTGTTGCTGGTAGTGCCCTGGCCTCCAGCCATTGGACTGTGGGTGGCACAGTTCTTGTGATTCTGAGAAAAAGGCGATGTTGTCACCCTGCCTGTCCAGGCCAGCTCTGAAGCCAATGGGAAAGGGAGGAGAAAAGAAAGTTGGAGGCACAGAGGCAGTGGAGGGTGACCAAATTACAGACCTTGTAACAGCATGTCCCTAAGACCTTTTGAGTTTTGTCCCGTGTTATGAAGTGAAAGAATCCAGGCCATCTATCTGACCACAATATTTTACATTAGAGAGTTTATTTTTTATAATTTTTTAATTGTAAGATTGACACAAACAGGTTCTGTTTTTGTTTTCATTTATACAAACAAGTCAAGGATCCAAGTTCCCATAAGTGAAACAAAGGAGGTGGTGAAGGGAAAAAACTCTCTTTTGGACAGAAAGACATTAAAGTGGGATTTTAAAATTTTTATTGTTTGTACAATATGGTTTAGTAAGTTTAAAGAAAATTGAAAAAAACAGCAATGTGTTTAATCATGTAGTTGTTTGCAAAGTTTTAAAAAATATTTGGCTGTAGAATTATGCTAGAAAACTGTTGTGCAAAAGTGCAAGAAACATTTGTTAGGGGCTAGGAAACCAGCCACCAAGTCTTCCCTGGTGGCTCAGGCAGTAAAAAAGAAATCTGCCAGCAATGCAGGACACCTGGGTTTGATCCCTGGCTCCGGAAGATCCCCTGGAGAAAGGAATGGCTACCTACTCCAGTATTCTTCCCTGGAGAATTCCATGGACAAAGGGGCCTGATGGGCTACAAACTATGGGGTCATAAAGAGTTGGACACGACTGAGTGATTAACACTTGGCTTTCACAAACCATATATGTTAGTAGGTGTTGTAGGGTTAGTAAGACAAAATAGTTAAGAGGCTCTGTTCTCAAGAGCCATCTTGTAGTGGCAGGATTGCCAGTAGGAAGGTTGCCCCAGGAAGCTTTCCTACCTGTTAGTCTGTTCTCTCATCACTCAACCTACTTTATAAATTGACTTCAAATCTATTTCCTTATCTGTTATACCCATCAGACTATGAGTCCCTTGAGGGCAGGAATTGTGCTCCGCTATTTACTGTGCTCACCATGAAAGACTGTATAGGAGAGGGATCATAGAAACTTAATAGAACAAAATACAGCAGAGGAAACATAGCTTTGTAATTTACCATTTGGGGGAAGGAATTATTCTTTGATTATTATGTTCACTATTCTCAAACATATTGCGCTATACTTTTCAAATTAAGGTAAGTTAACATATTATCAAATTTTAGTTTTTATTAATTTTGCAAACCTAGGCAAATCATTCATGTCCTTAATTTTTCTCATCTACAAAGTCAAGGTGTTAGACCAGACCAATAATTCTCAACTGATGTTGGGGAATCCTATCTCAATATTCAGAGATAGGGTAGAACACATCAGAATCTTAAGATATTTGTGGTTTGAAAAAACATGCTCAATATCATTGTATAATTTTAAATTTGTAAAATGAAAAGAAAGGTCCTATTTTTGTAATGTTAAACAATAGAAAAAATTGTCCTAGAAAATGGCCTCCAGGTTTTTCAGAGGTTGTGGGCCAACTTTTCTTAGGAGGTTGTATAAGAACCTTTAAGGTAGGTGTGGGAAGGATCATAATTTATATTCTTTATGGTTTTCAACGAGTTCAATAAAGTTAAAAAACACTGCACTAATGCCAAGAAGCTCCAATCACCTAAGATTTCATCATGGCTGACATTAATCTTAGTTTTGTTTGCATGTGTTGGAAAAGTTCAGTCACCTTTTTTTTAAAAACTTATTTTGAAGAGAAGCAAAAGCCGTAGATCATATTAATACTAGGCTCAGAAAGATAAAGAGGATAAGAAAACCAGTCAGACTGAGTTATTGAAGGATTGATGTGTAGAACTGCTTACTTCTTGGACTTGCCTGTGTGATCAAGGACAGGCTGATAATTTAGTTTAATTGTACCTCAGAAGACTGAAACCCAGCATAGCATGTTTGGGTGATGGGGTGCTGTATTTTTAAGAGACAAGAGGCTGTGTTCTCAGAGTGCTGGGGGTCTTTATTTGAAGGAGTTTTTTTTAAGGGTTAAGTACTTGCTACTTAGCATCTGAATGACTTCCTCCTACAATAAAGTACTTTCTGGTCAAAATCAACATGATTTTCATATGTCTTTCTGGTCATGAGTATCCACATCACAACAAAATTACAAAGTGATTTAAAATGCCCTGTCCAAACTAAAAAGAGACTGAAATGTCACCCCATTATAGGAGTCGATACAGAAGTCAGTTCTTGCAAGCTCCTCCTCTGTGGCTCTCTTCAGACGGCTAATGATAGAGTTGTTGTTTTGTTGTTTAGTCACTAACTCGTGTCTCACTCTTTATGACCCCAAGGACTGTAGCCCACCAGGCTCCTCTGTCCATGGAACTTCCCAGGTAAGAATACTGGAGTTGGTTGCCATTTCCTACTCCAGGGGATCTTTCTGACCCAGGGATTGAACCTACATCTCCAGCACTGGCAGGCAGATTCTTTACCACTGAGCCCCCAGGGAAGCCCTAGTGATGGAGATAGCTATGCTACTTATCCTTTGAGACTTTTGGAGCCTAGTCTATGCCCTTTAGCTCCTCTTATCCCTCAATGATTTGCCCACATTCCTGTGGTTCCAGGAGTCAACAGCGTCCTGACATCTTCAGTTACAGGCTGACCTGGGCTACTTTCACCCTCCATTTTGCCAGTGAGAATCTATTTGTCCTATCTTGTGATATTGCAAGATCTGATTCTAAACTACTGAATAGCTTTTTCCAAGTTAGGGCATTGTTCAGTTTGGGGCATGGCCTATAGATTTAGAGAAACATCCTTAAAATTAGACTTTTTGACCTAAATCTTTAAGTACCTCTGTCAGTTTGGGTCTTCTGAAAAGCAGGTGTCAAGATTTGGGGGGGGGGGGGGAAACGTTGTGAAGGAAGAAAGAGAAGGAGCACGAGTAGGCCAAGAAGAGCCTTGAGACCCTGATGCAGGTCTGTGAAAGGAGAGGAAGGGAGTGTTGGGTTGGAAGGAGCTCAGACCACAATGCAGTTCTGAGAAAGTCTCAGCTAGGCCTGTGGGGATCCCTGAGCTCAAGGGTCCCATTAGAGGAGTCCTGTGTCAGGCAGAAGTGACCTGGGCCTACTGTTGCTACCATGCTCTGTCGTTGTCTGGGGGCAGTCAGTGGGAAGTGTGACCTAACTTGAATGTTGCCCTGGATCTAAAAATGTGACAGCTTAAAGGTGTCCATCAGCTGTGTTCCCTACAGCAGATCCTCTGGAAGGGAGAGTTGAAAGAGGTACCTCTACAGCCACTAAAGTACCCAAAAGTGGGACCTGAGATCCCAGGACCCTCAGCAGAACTTTCTAAAGGTTATTGGCATTGTTCCTCCAGCTCTCCACTCCCATCTACTGCCTGACTCATGGAGATTCCTTCCATTCCTAGACCCTCTCTCAAGTACAGATAGGGAAGTACACCTCTGGAGGCTCACTTTTGTTGGTTTTTATTGCCTGGCCAATAAAACCAGCCATTTAAAAAAGAAAAAATCCTGATTCCATGAACATTTCCATGATGAAATTCCCAGCACTGTGTTAAATACAGAGGACTCAGGATAAATAAGACACCTCAAAGGACTCATACCCTAGGGAGGGTTATGCACAAATTAGCATATATTTTAATAATGTGATAAATAGAGGACTAGACTGAACATAGAAGAGAACTATCTTGACCAGCCTGGGCAAAGTCTGAACAGAGTCTCCAAGAACAAATACCACTTACTCAGACAGAAAAGGTGGTCAGAGGCAAGTCTAGGCAGAGGCAAGAAAGTATGAGGAACAGATTATAAGAAACGGGGTGTTCCTGGAGGATAAAGGGGAAGGTTTATGAGGTAGGCAGGATCCAGATTTATGCTTGGGAACTTGTACTTGATTATGTTAGCCATGGTCACCTGTGTGTTTTACAAGTGTGGCAGAGGATTTGGGTGCAAGAGAACAGTAGGAAGCCACTGCCTGCCAACTATATATTTCTACCTTTTAAGGACAGTTGTCCTGGGAAAAGATTGCCTGCTTTACATTCAAAGGACGTGGGTTCTAATCTCTGTGTCTTGGTTTACCATAGTTAGGCAAGTGCTGTAGTTCTAGAAATGGAAGTTTGTTACTTATAAACTGGAAATTGTGATACTTGCCCTGACCTCTATTGAGCTGTTGTGAAGATCAAATGAGTTGAGACAGGACTTTCAGAAGGCACTTTGCAGACTTTCAGCACTGTAAAAATTAAGGGGCTGTTATTATGTGCTGCTCAGGAAATAACAGGCGCCTGGGAAAACCCACAGAGTGGTTTTGTAAGAAGTTGCTCAGCCTCCAAGGGAGAAAATGCTTGGCTTAAGGTTGGCCAAGAGGAACATGTCTGGGAAATTACGACATGAGGTAAAGCAAATGGGGCTTTCTGTTTTGTTTTTTGGAGATTACTATTTCTTGTCATTCTCATTGTTTACCCTTCCTCACCATCGGTGGTTCTGAAGTAAGAGGAAGTAGGGGTGGGGAATATTAATAAGGCAAAGAAAAGATGGTTAAAATTTACTTGATGCAACAAATAGAAACTGAACCAATTCAATGTGGGAAAGATTGTAAGCTAGACCTTGGTTATTTGAATGTGTCATGTGTAGGCATGGAAAACAAATTCAGCTTTATCAGAAAACTCTGACTTTCCAGGAGTCTTAAGGGGTCCCCATCCTCTTATACTCCCAGATAGAAATAGCAGTACAGCATCAAATAAATAACCTTACCCTAACACTTCTCTCCTGGAAAAATAAAAATTCTTTCTCTTATTAGCTCTCTTTTGTTGACAGCTTATTAGATTCTCACCAAACAAACAAAAAACTCCACTGTCATCAGCATATTTGCTGTTGGTGAGATTCAGTGGCCAGGCCTTTGACATATATTATCAATGTATATGCCTACAAATATATTATTGGGTTGGCCAAAAAGTTCATTCAGATTTGCTGTAAGATCTTACAGGATCTTTTAGCTCAACCCAACACTAGCACATGTATAAAGGTTTGGAAAAATCTCTATTTAAACAATCCTGCTTTAAAAATCTCTGTGTAAACAACCCTGTAATACCACTGATCTCCTAAAAGAGTTGTCTGTTCTATGAAAAAACTTTTTTTTTTTTTGATAGAGGAATCCACAAGAATATTTGCATGGGAACTGAGATAATTAGTTGATTACTCCTATGAACAGGACAGTGTCTCTGACTTTGAATTTCTGATTTCATTTAAGGGTTCACTTAATTAGGTCAGGCCCACCCAGGATGGGGCTTCCTTGGTGGCTCAGATGGTAAAGAATCGGCCTGCAATGCAAGAGACGTGGGATCTATCCCTGGGTTAGGAAGATCCCCTGGAGAAGAGAATGGCAACCTACTCCAATATCCTTGCCTGGAGAATCCCATGGACAGAGGAGTCTAGCAGACTACAGTCCATGGGGTTGCAAAGAGTTGGACATGACTGAGCAACTAACACTTTGACTTTCACCCAGGATATTACCACCTTTTGATTAACTCACAGTCAACTGACTGGAGACCTTAATCACATTTACAAAATCCCTTTTTTTCCCCATAATAGAACACAATCATGGAAATGATAGCCCACTGTATTCACAGGTCCTGCTCACACTCAGTAGGGTCTTGTACAGGGTGTGTACATCAGGAGCAAGAATCTTGGGGACCATCTCAGAATTCTCCCTACCTCAGTGTGCCATTTATAGATAGAAGTAGCCAAGGCGAGGCAGGAAGATTGTACTGTGCAGGAAGCACAGGGGCGTGGATGCTGCTCCCAGGGAGTTTGTTTCTGTTTCCTAGTGCTATGTGTGCCGAGCAGTAGACAGCAGCAGCAGAGAAGGGTTTTTTGTGTTTTTTTTTTGCTAGAACAACTAGCAAAAATGTAGTTGAGTATTTTTTTCCGGCCAACTTTTCCTGTTTTCCTTGGTAACATTCAAGACTGGTTCTTTGGTCCTCTCATGGATGGTATAAGAACAATATAATAAATCTCTTTCTCTTAAACTAGCTATAGTGAATACTTTTATCTGCAACATAACACCTTTATTGATACAACAGGATCAATGATGACCTCTTTTTATATATCCATTAAGTGTGTGTCATTCTGTAATGCCTGTATAGATTCTTTGTAGAATTCTTTATAGAATGCCTGTATAGATTCTTTATTCCGTAGAACTTTAGAGCAGGAAGGATATACTTTCAGCTCTAGAGCTTTTAAAAATATATTCTATAGAGCACTTGTAATAGGCTCTAGGATGTGAGGATAGTTTTTCTGGGGAAAAAGTATTCAATAGTTCTACCAGCTTGGGATACACTATACACTCTTGGAGTTTATGATATTTATTAGCATAACAAAGACTTTCAAAATCTTACAGAAAAAAAGCAAACCCAAATCCAAAACTGTTAGACTTTTCTTAATCCAGCCAAGGTTTCCCAAACCAAGGACCAAAAATGTTGACTAAGTTACCAATTCAACTAGTTAGTGATAGAAGGTTTTGACAAAAGAACCCAAACCCAAAACTAGCTTACTGACTAGGTATTTGCTTGGTGAATACAAACACCCTCATGAGGAAGTAAGAAGATAGAAACATGAAGCTTACTCCTTACTACTTAAATCCACTGGAGAATTAAGCTTTGGTGAATACAAACACAGCCTCATGAGGAAGTAGAAGATAGAAATAATTCCATCAGATATACTAGTGATGTCTCCATGAAAACCTGTTATTGACCGAGGGAAGAGGTTCCAGGAGGCCCTCTCAAAGGCAGAGAGGCAGGGTCACAGGTAAGACTTCTCACAGTCTCCTGGGGCTTTCCCCTCAGCACCATAGTTTCTCCTTCCTTTTGGTAGCAGCATTTCTAACGGTGCATGCATGGGTTAAAAACCAAAACCAAATGAACTATCCTCACCACAATGTTTCACAGCCACTGAGGCCCTTAAAAGAAAGAAAATGGTAAACAAACCCAGCCATTACACTGAGTCATAAAGGGACTTGCACCACCACATATACCCACTGCAATTCTATGGGAAAAGTTTCCACATAACGTTTGTATTCTCCGGGGTTTGTGGTGTTCCCTAGAGCTTAGATGGAGGCAGGACTGTGCAGCCTCCTGTAAACGGCTCTGGGGTTGCCTTTGTTGTGCTTGAGGAGCCAGAAAAAGACAATTTAGGAGTTCAGGTAATGGCATATGGTGATTGTACTCTTTCTTCCGTGCCTTGTATTCAGTAGACATTTTCTGGCCTTTTTGGTTCAACTGTTGAGCCTCCACCCAGAGGCTTTCAAATTAAAGCTATTAAACCAGTGGGAGTGGGTTGTGTGGATACTTTTGAGGACTACAAAAGATCTGTAGTTTCTTTTAAAACAAATGAAACAAGCATCCAAGGAATGGGATGTATTTCAGCTTTTAACTATTATTCTGGGACACACTTATGGAAGAGCAAAATAATTGACAAATTAGGTTTCCAGCCCCAAATGTTGACATATTTGTTAATCAAGAAGTAAATAATATTTTTCTCTTCTGTTCTCAAAACTGGGCTCCAATTATATTCAGTCTATAATTGATAGGATGTAATGGACAGTGTAAACAGAAATATTTAAAGTGTGTTCAACTCCCATGCTTTGTTAGATAATATATAATCAGGACAGAGTTATCCTGTGAGAGAAAATAGGCACACTGGATGCAGAGAGATATACAGACATATTTCTGTTCTAGCAGTGGGGTAAAATATTTACAGCAGGCACGGGTGTACAGAAAACTCTGAAAGTCCAAGTCACTTGCTATCTATACAAAACTTCTTCCCTTTAATATAACATGAAAGATCTCCAGGAAGTTCTGATACCTACTCCCTATTCCAGGATGTCATGACACTTCACTATATGTGGAACTCATTTGTTAGCTGTATGTGGAACTCATGTTCTTTACTGTAAGAAGATACAAATTGTTTATGCTAAATTTGAATTAAAACTGATTCTTTGAAACAGTAAGGATTCCAGGCTTGTGATGGTAGAGGAGACCATATTTTTATTTCTGTTCTATTATTTAATGACCTGAATTCATTTTGATCTATTTAATACCAAAACCAAAATGAAATCAACTTCCTTTAAAACTTTGACTTGCAATTACCTGAAGAATAAAAAGAAAGATGTGTTAGGGTGGGGTGTTTCCTTGTCAACGCTGTGCACCAGAGACTCCAGCTCAAACCTCAGGAAGGCGACAAAAAAAAGGTGTCGAGGTTGTGGATAAAGTTCCCCAATTCTTTTTCTTCTTTTTATCAGGCTGTAACTTTAAATGAATTTCTTTCTGGTCCAAAGCAGGAATAACTGCTAAGGATTCCAAATGAGTACTCAAACAATTTTATCGGGCCTAGTAATGGACCTATTTTTGATAAGCGAGCAAGGAAAGCTGATAGCCCTATTTCAAAGCAGCCGGCAGTCTGCCAGAGACAGGCACCTCCCAGGAACTTTCAGGGAAACACTTGTAAAGTTCACTGATGGCTCAAGGTAGATGCCTTGGTCCCGTACTTTGGACTCTTCACTGCTATTCTAACAGGTGAGGCCCCAGATGCAAATATTCGGTTTGACCCTTTCTTACTGTGAACACTGCAGCCCTTAGTATAATATGAAGTATAGAATTCATGGCTATTTGCTCAGATATTATCAAAATAATTGTAAATTCTACTTGTTATATCTCAAGGACCACAGCCTGGCTGCCCTTTTGGAGAAGGAATTTGATAAAGGTAGGTGAGTAGAAACTTGTGAAAAGTGTTAGTCACTCAAAGAGTTAGTCCAACTCTTTGTGACCCCATGGACTGTGGCCTGCCAGGCTCCTCTGTCTATGGGAATCTCCAAGCCAGGATACTGGAGTTGGTTGCTATTCCCTTCTTCAGGGGATTTTTCCTGACCCAGGAATCAAACCCCAGTCTCCTGCATTGTAGGCAGATTCTTTACTATTTGAGCCACCAAGGAAGACCATTAGGGGATGAAAAATAGCAATAGTAGAGATGAATCTCAGGACTCGGCATTTACATACAGACACAAAGCTATAGCATGGAGTAGTCTTCCAGTGAATCCTGATTTCACACCAGCTTGGGAAAGGCAATAATGAGCTCAGCAGGGTGTCTATCAAAGCGAACTTCCACACCAGTTTTTCCTCTCTACTTTCTGTCCATGATCATTCATGATGGTTCTTCACCACCTTCCTTGTTGCTTTCTATTGAATCTCATTTTGTAATTTTTTTAAACTCAATACTGCACCCCACCCCACCCCTTTCTGTGAGTATAAATCTTGCCTCTCCCTGTAAATTTCAAGCATCATCAGGGTGAAGGCATGGTTCAGCAAGTAAAAAAAAGCATGAACTGTGGAATTATTAGCCTAGCTACTTTCAAATTCCGGTTCTTTCATTTATTAACTGTCAAAACATTGGGAAGGTAATTAACTTCTCTGAGTCTTTAGTACTTTATCTCTCAGAGATAATATCTACTTTTCCCTTTGTTTTAAATATAAAATGAGAATGGCAAGCCCACGGCCTAGATATAGTTTCTCAATTTGTTTCTTTCCTTCTCTTTTATTTCTGTGATATACACTTGGTCTGGCACCCTCTTCTCACACTTAGTATATAACAGACATTGAACCATGCTAATTAAATACTATATGTGTGTGTGTATGCTTATATATATATATGCTTTTTGAGGGTGGATTGGAAGGTTTAGAAATTATCAGTTTGTATCTGTTTGGAGAAACTCAATTTGTAAGAAGTCCCTGGATCAGGGATCAGGAGGATGTTATTTCTCTCTGAATCTTCTCAACATGTTTGCCTTAGCTCCCTACTTTGCCTATGTAGACACACCCTTAACTTTCTGTCCACACTGGTATGCTTAAATCTAGAAACTGTTAAGAGGAAAGTGGAGTGGAGAAAGAAGATAAAGAGGAGAAAATCAATGAGAAGGAAAATGAAGAGCAAAGTTCTAAAAAGCAAACTGAATGAAATAAATTTAAAACAACAAAATTCCGTTTCAGCAATGTGATACCAGTAGCATAGGTGAGGTCAAAGACTTGATCGTAGACACGATCAAGTCTAGTGTAGGCTTGGGTGTTGAGTGACATCAGCAAATGTAGATTCCCCAGTGAGTTTGAAAGCTAAGGGATTTGGGAAGAAAGTTTAATAAAAGGAATCATCCCTGCAGTCTGAAAGTACAGACATGCATAGCTGAGTTAGATATTTAAAAGACTTGTTAAAATACAGAAGTTAATAAGCAGCAGTGTGGAGAAACAATGCCATTTGAGTTACTGATTGCAATCTGGAGATCAGGTCTTATTTAGGAGATTTTTGCATGATATGTGTATATATATATATATAGTAGATAATATTTTAATACTGCTGTGTGTTTAGGTTTGGGGATCTTCTTTTCATCGACTCTATATGTCATTCAGCTCTTGTTCCTCTCAAGGACCCATTGAAACACCATAAACACGCTTTTAGAAAAATCTCAAAGTTAAATTTCCTAAAAATTTGAGAACATTAGAAATATAACTAAACTGCTCACTGAGGATTTCTTAAGACTGGATGAATACATTTCCCCCCTCCCAAAACATTGGTTCTTACTTACTCGCCCAGTTATTTTTTAAAGTGTTGAGAATACAGAGTCTGATGATGTGGATGGTAGGAGTACTAAGGTCCTTTCTTAAAAAAAAAAAATGCAAAAAAAACCATGAGCCCATTAAACATGGTAGCAGCCTGGTGCTTGCTACCACAGCCCTGTTGGCCCAGCAGAGCTGCATTTCCAGGGAAACTGCAGAGGTGGTATGGCTCACATTAGGCAAGGCACAAGGCAAAGGTTGCTCAAGGAAGGAGAACTGGGATACTGCTTGTCAAACATTCAGAGTGAATATTCCTCTTGGTGAAGTCTTTCCTAACTATTTCCACAATGTGACACTTCTTCTCTGGTTATGTGCTTCCCGGGAAATTTGCCCATTTGTGGTACTTAGCATATTGCAGTGATTACCTGTATAATGTCAGATCCCCGCAACATGACAGCTGACATATAGTAGGGAGTTGAATGGGCTTCCCTGGTGGCACAGTGGTAAAGAAACTGCCTACAGTGTGGGAGCTACAGAAGACATGGGTTTGATCCCTGGGTCAGAAAGATTTCCTGGAGGAGAGTATGGCAGCCCACTTCAGTATTCTTGCCTGGAGAATCCCATGGACAAAGGAGCCTGGTGGGGTACAGCTCATAGGGTCACAAACATGACTGAAACGACTTAGCACAGCATGGCAGGGAGTTGAACAAATGAGTTAAACAACAAACTAACCCTTTCTGAGCAGTCAAGTTTGGCTGCTCTAAGATCTAGGAGATCTCCCAGTTAACCTAAGCTATTAATAGCAACAGATACCTGTTATTTATTCAATAAAACAAACATACTGAGTTTTCCTAGTGCCACCTGCTTTTGTTTTTTATTTTATGTTATTTTTTTGTATGTTATTTTTTTCTAAGACTTATTCTCATGGCTGGCCTTTGATTTCTCAAAAATAAAATATTTTCATGAGAGATAATATGAGATTAGTGCCTGTGAGGTCTTAAATTCTTAAGATAAATCTATAAACTTTAAAGTCTATATAATACACTGATATTAGAAGCAAGATTTTGGTAACTATATCCCTACTTGTAGTTGAAATGGTGTTTTTTTAATAGTTATTTGAAGCTATCTGCATACTGGTTGGGTGTAAGGAGAAGGAAATACTGTGTGAAAGTTTCATCATTGGTGTACACTGTACTCAGGAGCTAGTTTAGACTGCACTAGAGAAAAAAAAACAGACAAATAATTTGTATATCATTTAAATTTGGTGTGTATGACACTTTGATCTGGTGTGTCCTGAAAAATCATAGACTGAGATGTGCACTTTTATAGGAGAACATATCAGAATTAACAGATTAATGGTTTGGGGTGGGGGAGGAGGTAGAAGGCTTTGCTCTCCATCTCTATTCCTGTGCTGGTGAAATTAGTAAAAAAAATTTATTCAAAACTTACTAGCTCAAAAAAAATAATTTAAACTACGTGAAAGCAAGTGTAAAGGTTGACACTGAATGGTAGCTATGGACTTTGTCCTGAGCCTGCTCTCCGTTTAGGACTTGGAGGCATTTAAAGACAGCACTGGTACCTGGGTTCAAGCACGAGCCTGAAGTGCCTGCCCCAGCCTATTCCTCCAGGGAGATGAGGGTCAGTGTTCCCTCTCTGTGCACAGTAGGGTCAGACCATGAACACATTTTACCCCCCAGGAAATGGACTTTGATTATGTTATGAAAACGAGTGCTGACATTTGTCTGTTACTGTTTCTCACTGGTTCTGAAAAGGCACAGGGTCCCAACAACAAGTGAATATTAAATTATAGACTTAATGACCTGTTTTGAATATTTAAGAGACAAACCCAAACCTTAAGAGTTAGTAGCTGCCTGTCCAGGGAGTTCAGTGCACTAAAAGGGAAAAGTGAAAAATAGCTCTAAGCTGTTACAATAATTTGGGAAATTATGTGAGAATCAAGTCTATGCCCAAGGTTCAGGTTTGTTTTTTCTTCCTATGCCTCTTTTATCTTAAATCTAACAAATGAGTGGATAGGTTTGTCCAGAGGCAATGACAAAGTAGGGGGAGAGAAGGAAGTGTAGAAAAGCTGGCAAGGAATCAGCAAAAGGGAAAGCAGAAAGGAAATCTGTAATAAGCAAGCTGAACCACTCACATTTTAAGTAGTAAAACTGCATCTAAGTTGATGTGAATATTGAAAAACCCAATGAAATCAAAGGTGCAAGGGTAACTCCTTTGTTCAAATTTGGAGACTAATGAATTATTAGTTAAGAAGCAAACCATCTCACATGCTCTCTGAGCTCCAGCAGAATTCTTAATTTAATTCAGTTTTAGCTCTGGTTTAGTTTAGTAAATATTAATTGAGCATTTGCTGAGTTACAGAGACGGTCAGAAACTGGCTACCTCACATAAGCAATGAAAGAATACCAACAAATTTGGGGAGATGACAAGTAAGCAGAACCCTCCGCCATAATAAAACAGGATACTGTAAGAGAAAATGGTGTAACAGACATGAGGGATAATTTAAAAATTTTTTTTTTTTTTTGCTTAAATCCAATTTGAAGGATGTAAATGGCCAGAGGTAGGATGAACTGGGATTCTGGAAACAGCTAAGTGTAGTAGAAGATCCCAAAGGACTCCGCCCTTCTGTGACTGAGCAAATTATTTGGGAAAGACTCATTATGTTTAAAATACAGGCACTTTAATTTTAAAATACATCATACAATAATTCTGAAGCTCAACCACTGTTACATATTAATTATCATGATTTTATGCAGTTATTAGTTATTGAACTAATACTGTTTTACCATGCTTACATAAAACTATGGAGAATACTTAGATCCAAGCAGAAGATCATAGAATGTTTTAACTTTATATACTGTGGGTTTATGAAACATATGTTTAGCCTTCCAAAATATCCAGATGTTTGGCTTTTCCAGGAAAAATTATTGCTTGTTCTCTCTGTTCATTCAGATGCTTTGGGTTCACATAGATTCTAATGTTTTGTTGTCAAGATGTGATCAGAATTTTCTAAATTATTGTCTATGGTATTCAGCATTGTTTATGGCCACACTAGATCTGACATCACACTTTTAATAAGTCGCTTCAGAGTTTTTAAGATTTTTGTATCATACGAGATTTGATGCCAGAGCTTTTACAGCAGATGTGTTCAATAAGAAAAAGCTGTACAAGAAATTCTCATCTATATATTGGTCATCTCCCATCAGTGTGCTTCTTCCTGATCCAATTTATCTCTGTCTCCTCCAGCCTCTAGCGTCAAAGCATTTTTTAGCAAGGTCATGGCCATGCTGGCTGACTGCATTAGTAGTTAGGCATTACAGGTTCTGGCCTTGTCCTTAGGCTCACTCGTCACTTCCTCTCAGACTTTGGACTTGATTCGCCTCTCTCCAAACACCTCCAGCTGTGGTTGGGTCTCTCTTACTCCCAGAAGACCTTGTCCCTAGATCCTCCACCAGCGTTCGCACCAGCCCCAGTGCCAGCACTGCTGCTTTTTTCTTTTCAAACCGAGTATTCTCACACAAACTTTTATTTCTGGGGGCTTATCATTTAGTATTTTTAGGTTGCATGTGACATACACCCACATCCCTCAAATTTGTCAACTTCAATGGATTCTCCCAAATTTCTTGAAGACGCATTTTGTCTGAAAAAAAACCTTTTGTAGTTTCCCCTATCCCCTCGATGTGATTCATCAATGGAATCTCCCTGTTTTTCCTTGCCTGAGTGTTAGAGTCTAGCATAAGCCCACCAGGAATTTCCATAACTTCTTGTTCACTCTGAGGCTTACAAAAACGTTGGACTCACTTCCTCATTTAAGGGATTGTGGAACAAAGAGCCAGAATTTAGGGTGGCTGTCATTAGAATGATTTCCAAACAAAACTCTAAATGAGGTCATTCCC
Source organism: Okapia johnstoni (assembly GCA_024291935.2). Lineage (NCBI taxonomy): Eukaryota > Metazoa > Chordata > Mammalia > Artiodactyla > Giraffidae > Okapia > Okapia johnstoni. Next base: position 60,796,649 of record CM044317.1, on the reverse strand, counting down.
CCTTCAGAGATCTTATTCCCCACTTGCCCCCAGCATCCGCAGTTCAGATCAGTAGACCTTCCAAACAAGTTTCCTGCTTTCATCCTCTCCCCCTCCACCACATCTCCCATCAGTAACATTTCAGATCCTCTTAGCACTTTTATTAGTCCATAGGGCCTCTTCCTGAAGGTCACATTAAGATGTTAATAGTGGTTTAGTGGGTTTCCCTGCCCAGGAGTCTTTAAAAAAACAAACACATACACTTTTCAATGAGAAGTGAAGCTAACTACCAGTGCTGTCCTTCTAAGCAGGGGAATTTTGTGCCTCTCGATGGAGAGTGAGTGTGCGAGTCTAGTGCTTTCCTATACTCATCCAATACCCCAGACACAATCCCCGTGTTTACTTTTTTAAAAAAACTAGTTGTGCCAGATATTTTATTTGTGCTTCCAGTGGCACTCTGAATCTGAAAACTCAAATAATCCCCATGCCCAATTTAGAAGGCTTGAGTCTGTTCAGCCCCGTCTCTTCCCCCAGGACTCCCTAGACATCAATTTGAATTTCGAAGACACAGCCCTTGACCCTGCATTGCATAACTACCCTGGAGGGAGAGATGTTCTCTCCCCTTCACATAACCTTGTTCTCTTCTAGAGAAACAGCTCTGCAAGATTAAATACACTTGAGAGAGAGTGACATTACCGAGGAGAGGCTAGTTAGTTGTTCTGTCAAAATCCAATGGGCATTGATCCAAAAACATTTGGGGAAATAGAAGTAACTCATTGCAAGCCAGCCAACCAGTGGCTTGAACTCTTTTACTTGGTGATTTCTTCTGAGTGTTGAGTTCAGTTGCCTTAAGATCCATCTTGATATTAACAGGCTATTTAGGATTTTAACAAGATTATTTGGAGACTCAGAACCTTTCTGAGCTCATGTAATAGATGAATTCTCTCAAGATGGGCAAACTGTAAGTGGCCCCCAAACAAGGTGCACATTCCCCTTGATTTATTGAGGTACAGAGAGGAAATAATGTAAGTAGATAGATAAATAGATCAATCTTTAAATCTAGTATTTTAAAGAATTCTATTTTTTGTGAATGTTTTGTATTGTTCATGATCTATTAGTTGGTAGTACAGTTATGTAACTCATAAATAACATAGATATGTGGGGTATGTTTTCTTTTTTTTAACTACTAAGAAGGAGGGATTAAATAAAACAAGAGCACCTTGCCTTTAATACCCAACCCCCTCCAGTCCATGTACTGTAATGAAGGTGAACTCTCCATGTACGCATCTACCCAGGAAAATGAAGAAGTAGTCCTGCTTCACTCAAAATCCAAAATTTTTCTCTGAGTTCCGGCCACTTCTAGAAGTAGAAGCTGGGTACAGCTGCATTGAGAGTCAGTTTAGATAAAGTTGAAGGCAGCTCTTGAAGGAAAACATTTATTTTTCAGATCAGGGCACTTATGTTTTATATAAACCTTTAGTATCTTGACAGTCAGACATCCCCACCAGATACGCTTGCAAGGACTCACAAGGGAAGGATTTGAGGAAGCCAGATGGATGCAATCAGTGAGGAGCATGGTGTTCATGAAGATTACCTGTGATCTGTTCTCTCTGGGGAAGGAGAATTAGAGCTGGTCTTTCTTTAGACCTTTCTTTAGGTCCTTCTTTAAAAAGAGGACCCCCTGTGAGAGAAGAGATTTCCTGCTTTGATTTGTCACAGAGGATGTAGGTTCTAGACATAATTCCTGCCTGTTTCTTCAGAAGTTTGACCATCAAGGGACACAAAGTGCACAGAAGGGAAGAAATAGAAGTTTTTCTTCTCCTGCTGCCTCAACCTGTTTTCAGCTGCAGAGGAAAGAGCACGCTCTGGTTTTGAAGGGCTGCACGGGCATGCGTGCTCAGTCGCTTCAGCCATGTCTGACTCTGTGCAACCCTATTGACTGTAGCCCACCAGGCTCTTGGGTCCATGGGATTCTCCAGGCAAGAATACTGGAGTGGGTTGCCATGCCCTCCTCCAGGGGCGCTTCCCCACCCATGGATTGAACCCTCGTCTCCTGCATCTCCTGCATTGCAGGCAGGTTCTTTACCCACTGAACCACCTGGTAGGCCCCAAAGACCTGCATATCTGCTTTTAAATCACTGCAGGGCTGCGTCACTGCACAGCTCATGTGCTCTGCTGCTATCAGAGTCTAGGTGACCCGCAGCCTCTAGAGCTGTTCTCTGAGTGGCTGTCTGGCTACTGGTGCCTGCCAGCCTTTCAGTGCTGTTAGTTACTTGACGTGTGATCTTGGATGAGTGGCTTATTGTACCTACTGGTAAATGGGGTAATAATTCCTACCTCCCAGAGTTGAGTACATGTATGCCTTATAATTTAAGTCTTTCTTTCTTCCCTGGTCAGCTTGATTTGTCCACCTGCACAGCATCCATTATTTATCTTTGTTCACATTAAGATGTTACCTTTTGGACATCACTATTCAGGAGCCTTCTGTGAAGCCCTTTCCATGTAATTTCCCCCTTTCTGGTTCAATGTCTTCCTCACCAGCATTTCACTAAGAATTGGTCATAAGGCACTAGTTGTGCAGGATTAATAGCTGTCATATGAAAAAACAAGGGGGGGGGGGGCATGAAGTCTTCAGTAAATTTGAGATGTGCTGGGTCTGACAGGGGTGTCCAGGTTCCTCCAACAATGTGAGTGCAGTGCAGGGGACATCACACTTCAGGGTTTTCCGAACTGTCTACTTTGGTGCATAAAACTTTTATGCACAATCGTTTGTGGGCCTGAAGTTTGGTGGCATTTACTTGAAGAAATATCAAATTCTTGCCATAAAAACTTTAGAAAGAGACTTCCATTCTCTTAGTGTCTCAGGTCTGAAGATCTGCTGTTTCTGTAATATCAATTGAAGGAAGACAGATGTTGAGTCTACAATTGATGTTAAGTTAACCAGAGTTAACCCTGGTTTTATTCATTAGTCCAACCTCATTCTAATTCCTTAATAAAAAAAAGCACCTATGTAAATATCTGACATTCCCTTCCAGGCCTGGGAGAATTTTAAACATCTTCCCTTCTACATGATCACAGCTACATTTTCACTACCTTTAAGGCATTAAAGTAGAGAACAGTCCTTGGAGTTAGTTGAGAGATCAGTTTTCCTATTGCCTTTCATAAGCTCCTAGGATTTTATATATGCAGTGTGTAATTTTAACTTTCTATGCCTTTGATCACAAAATAGGTCCTAGTTCAAACCAAACAATTTCTAAAGACATGAAAAACCACGTAGAAAAACATAATACAAAAAGTTTTTGCTATAGATATGCCCTAGTTTACTAGCAAAAAAGGAGAAATTACTGCATAATACATGCTGAAACCACAGAAGAAAGAATGTTTGTGGTGTCTATCTCACATGTATTTCTGTTGTAGAATATGAACGCTGATGTTGAGCAACTTAACCCTTTCTTTGTAATGTTTGCTGATGGTTCCAGATGAGGATGATGTGTCCTACACAAGCATCAGTGAACAGGCCTGTCAAGACAAGCCCAGGGGTGGCATTATTTGCATTTGTTGATCAGCGACTCTTGAGAGCTGTAAAGACTCTGACCCAAAGAGTGACTCAGAAAACCAGGGGCCCATGTCATTCTGCTCTAGACTCGGCCATGCAGCATTGCAGTGTTGTGACTCGACAGTCCTGCAGCTTGCTTGCCTGTTATATTCATTGACTGATGGTGCTGTGAGTGAAATTCTCAGCAATTCAGTGTTCACACCCCAGCTTCTCAGCCTTTCCTCCTATAGTTCTTGCTTGATCAGAGGCTGAGGACAACAGTATAATGATTCATAGGCCCTCTTGGCAAGTAATCATTTTCTCACAGGGATGATATATTCTGGGAGAGGAGTAACGAATGTTGATTTGCTTTTTAAATTTTTTTTTTTTTAATTTAAACTTTCTATTAACATGACGTTGACAGGGTTACTTTGTCTCCATTTGCAAATCCTTCTAAAAAATATTTAAAAGCACTTTTGTTTATTTAGCTTAGGACTCTTAAATGTATGTTATCCATTGAGAACAGAATATGATAATCCCATTACATTCTTTATTTTTTAAGAAAAGAAAAATCATTTTGTAAGTTCCTTCCTTATTTTGGTACATGAGGACTAGGTATGCTTCATAAAAGTTGAAAGCAGGGAGCCCCCACCACAGCTCCATTTTATAGATGAGAAAACTGAGCCCCAGAGAAATTACATGAGTTTTCTATTGCCACAGAACTGGTCAGTGGCAGAGACAGATTGGGGCTGAAATCAGCTAATTTGAGGCTACGGTCTCATCTGATGTTAGGCTTACTTGTACCTGTCATAAGAGAATCTAGGTCTAAAGAAGTCTGTGACTTGCATAGTGAGTCATGTGAATTAGGGACAGGGGTTGAGGCAGAAGCATGAAGCACAGAAATTGGTATCAGATGGGTCTCAATGTGAATCCTGGCCCTGGAACTGGGTGTGTTGGTTAATGTCTTCCTTAATTTTTCTGAGTGTGTTTTCTCATCTTTACAGATGAGAAAGGGATAGTTCATAGTACCTGCTGTAAGGATAAAAGATAATGCACACAAAGCTCCTGGCACACAGTAGGTGCTCAATAAATGGAAGCTCTGGTTATTGTTACGACTAAGAGACATTTGCCCTTCCTCTATGCTGCTTCCTTTCAAAGCAGCATTTGCTATTCTCCACACTCTTAGAGTTCTGCCTTGTCAGGTTTGGCATGGTTCAGATCGTTTTCTCAAGACACCAGTGATTTTTTTTTTTTTCTTCATAATTTGCATCTGTGTTGTCTCATTTCCCTGAAACCCTGTCACAAGTCAGGAGGTTGTTGCAGAACATGATCTGAAACCTTACTTGCAAGGGAAAGTCCCTTCCAAAAGAGGCATTTCCCCTCCTCTTGAGTTTTACACTTCTCTTTCACATTGTGCAGGCAATCCCCCAGCCTGGTGGCTGACTGGACACAAAGAAGGACCTACCCTGAGTGTCCTGCACAGCTTGAGTACAATGGGAGAGAAGGGTCTGGTCACGGTGGCCCCTGGTGACTTCATTGTCACCATTGCTGATACTGTGCTTCTCAGTGCTTCCAGCTTTCCACTTTCACCAGGTCTCACTCGTGAAACCCCCGATGGAAATTTAGAGGCTTCTGTGGTTCTGAGGGGTTACTGGGGCTTTGCATTTTCTGTTTCCTCACTTCCTTTATAGCTCTCAGGGATTTCCTAAGAAGACTCTTTTGTCCTAGTAGCCTAGTCTGGCTCCTCCCTGCCAGGATGGGGGAGCTGGCACGTAGGTGCATAATGTCTTTTTTTTTTTTTTAACACCGTTTCAAAAATATATTCAGGTCTTATAATGAAAAAATAGTCTCTGGTCATTTTTTTATTTTTTTTTCTCTAGTGCAAATAGTATACAGTTATTATGATAAAAAGTAATCAATTTTATCAAATGGATTCATCCTTTTATCCCAAATGTGTGTGTGTGTGTGTGTTTGTGTGTATGTGTGCCAGTGCCATACTTTCTAGATATTTTGTCACCAGGAGATTTTTCAACTGGAGGATATGTTGCAACACAGGTGAACTATCTACAGTATCTTAAAAAAAAAAAGTACAGATCTGTGTTAATGCTTTGAAAATATTTTACATTAACTGTTCACATCATAAAGGAATTTTTCAAGAAGAGAAAATAGGATTCTAATCCCATCCTTTCTGCATAATAACTGATTTCACTTTCATTAACTTTCATTTTTTATTCATGTACTATTTATGTATTATGTTTCCTTAGGACAGGCTTTAAAAATGTGTCATAAAAATAAAGCTAGATATTTCCTAAAATTTATTGCAGTGAGCCTGCCCACTTTCCTGATTTCTTGTACCCTTTTTCAACCAATAGTGTACCAAGTAAAGATGGAGCCAGACGCTTACTCCTTGGAAGGAAGGTTATGACCAACCTAGATAGCATATTTAAAAGCAGAGACATTACTTTGCCAACAAAGGTCCGTCTAGTCAAGGCTATGGTTTTTCCAGTGGTCATGTATGGATGTGAGAGTTGAACTATAAAGAAACCTGAGCACCGAAGAATTGATGCTTTTGAACTGTGGTGTTGGAGAAGACTCTTGAGAGTCCCTTGGACTGCAAGGAGATCCAATCAATCCATTCTAAAGGAGATCAGTCCTGGGTGTTCATTGGAGGGACTGATGTTGAAGCTGAAACTCCAATACTTTGGCCACCTCATGCGAAGAGTTGACTCACTGGAAAAGACCCTAATGCTGAGTAGGATTGGGGGCAGGAGGAGAAGGGGACGACAGAGGATGAGATAGTTGAATGGGATCACTGACTCAATGAACATGGGTTTGGGTGGACTCCGGGAGTTGGTGATGGACAGGGAGGCCTGGCGTGCTGTGATTCATGGGGTTGCAAAGAGTCGGACACAACTGAGCGACTGAACTGAACTGAGCTGAACATTCTCTTGCCCTGGGGATTGATCCCCAGTGAAGTCACTGATTCAAACTCCATTTTTGGTAGTTTTCTTTTCCTTTTAAGAGTGATAGAGAAAAATTCCAGTATTTTAAAATTTCATTTATTTAACAAATATCTACTGAATATTCTTAAGTATTGGGTACTACTGTGTTGATTAGGACAAAAGGTGTAAACTCACTTTTACCTGCTCAAACCGAGAGTGAAAAGTGTGGAGGAGACTGACTGGTTGGCTTTTGTGATGTTGCAAGTGGCTGTTGGTGATGGACAGGGAGGCCTGGTGTGCTGCAATTCATGGGGTTGCAAAGAGTTGGACACGACTGAGTGACTGAACTGAACTGAAGTGGCTCAGGTCCACTCTGAGTGGAAAGATAATTTCTGCTATCATGTCCCACACACAGTATGGAAAGAAGTGGTTGTGGAGGTGATGAAATAAAATGAGAGAGCATCATAAGCCATGGGCTGGTGGTGGCACTGAGTTTGGCTTTGGGGAAGGATAAAGTAATGGGCTCCAAGAATAATAGAATGAAGCTGAATCAATAACCATGGATTGGAGAGCTTAGCATCTGGAAGCAATAAACTAGTGTATTTATTTACTTACTTGTTTGTGGGAATTATTTAAGCTAAATTAATTAAATTGATTCTCACTGAAAAGGAAAGACCATTCTAACAGATTTACATAAAAACTGAAATTTATTCCGCATGTAACTAAAAAAAATCCTAAGCTGGATTGGGCTCCAACTTTGGATAAAATTATGTCTTCCAACAAAAGTTGTTGTAATTCTGTCTTTTTCCAGATTTTCACCTAACTTTCTTGTTGGGTTCCATGTTAGGCAGGTTTCCCAACTTGTTGGTAAAGATGATTGTCACCCACTTGTGGCTTATGCTCAACAAGCTTTGTTGCCCTGATGGAAAATGCATGCTTCTTAAATTTTGATTGGCCTGGCTTGGATCACAGGCCCACCATGGAGCCAGGTGGGGTGATTAGCCCCATCTAAATCATATGGCAAAGTGGTCTTCTCCAAAGGGAAGGAGTGAATGTTGTTATTAGCGGAAGTGATGCTGGACAGGCAAACAGCAAGACTTACCACTACACAGATCATTTAAGTATATGAGTATCTGATGAAAGGATGAGCCTTCTATTTCTAGAAAATTGCTCATAAGCACTTCTCCACATGGAATAATTCTGCTTATAATTACTAGAGTTCACAGAACTTCTGAATTTGCTTATCTGTATGTACCCTAGAGTTCCATAAATCCTAGCTTCAAAAAACTCAATAGCATGAAATAATTGAGGGCAAGCACTAGGACTTTTTGGACATGATATCATGCACACTTCATAGACAGTCTTGTTCATACTGAACCTGAATATACTGAATGAATGAATGAATCAATCAAATAGCATTTTTTGGTGATCTGCTGTATTGGTAGTATGCTAAGTATTTTGTATATGTTATTTCATTTCATTCTTCTGACATTATTCTATGGATGAGGAAAGTGAAGCCAAGCTAGAAGTAAAAGAAGCTGAAAACCTAGAATTGACAAGCATGTAAAGGAGTTAACAGCAGATCTGAAACTCAAGGGGCGAAATCCTATACATGTAGGGAGTTAGTCTGGGTATCAAGAAATACTGTGGGATTCAATATTGTGTCCCACCTGGTCCTAGGTCCAGCCACAGCCCTAGGGCCATCATTTCTTAGTCTGCTATGTGGCTGCTGACCCCTGTCTAGCACTTGTTGTCAGTGGCAAAAATGTACTTTCTGTTTTCTCTGTATATAGTAACCTCTTAAAAAAAACACTTGAGTCTTTCACATTTTTACCTTCTGCTTCAGAACCTGCATTCAAACTAAAACTTTGTTGTGGTTGAGATTTATTTGCAATCCAGATATTATATTCAATAGCCACTCATTTGCTATTTAGGAGCCTCATAGGTAATTGCTCCAATGAATCCATACTCACTCTTGGAAATTCCCACAGAATGGTTCTTCTGGGAGCAATGATAAAAACTATAGGTCAGTTACTAGATTGACAGCAAGTTGAGCAGACCATAAAGGAGCAGGCCCTCAATCCGTGGCATTGCAGGTGCTGTGTCAGTAGAGGTAAGTGGTTAAAATAATTGCCACAGAGTCTTACCATGGAGTTGGGGAACTTGGCAGATTTGGAAGATCACACATTTAAAGGGGGCTCTTTTACTCTGTTTTCTTACCTTCTTTGCAGGTATGTCTTTGCAGATGATAAGTTAAACATCTTGAGATGGGGCATTTAGCGTGGATTATCCTCTCAGATCCAGTGCAATCACAAGGCTGCTTATTGTTTTGTTTTTCTCCCTTCAGCTGCACGTGCAGCATGTGGGATTTAGTTCTCTGACCAGGGATTGAACCTGTTCCTCCTGAGAGAGTCGATTCTTAGGCAGGTTGATAAGAAGTCGGGGTCCCCAAGGAGAGAAGGATCTGGAATGCTCAAGGAGGAGGAAAGGACAAACTTTTTTTTCCCCTCTACATTCCTTAGTCTTAGTCGCATAAAATGTTTTAATCTTTAAGCCTGGAACTGATGATTACACAATAAACAACTCAGTTTAAACTCTGTATTAAGGATATATAACAATAATGTATCCTGCTTGAGGATAGTTTCTCCTTCCTGAAAACCTTCTGGCTAATCCTGTTATCTTAAAATGTAAATTATGAGAGTGGGTCTAGTAAGATCTTTACAACCTCCAGACATTCTTTTGATTCATTGTAATAACTAATTAAATGGTATATAACTCCATTGCTAACACTAGCAAAGGGGGTACTCTTTCTGGCCCCTTCTGATGTCTGTGTCAGAAGCTTTCTCTATCCCTTTTATACTTTAATAAAACTCTATTACACAAAAGCTCTGAGCGATCAAGCCTTGTCTCTGGCCCTGGATCAAATTCTTCTCCTCTGGAGGCCAAGAATCCCAGCATCTTTGTGGTTCAGCAACAACCTTTCACTCCTGCAATGAAAGTGCAGAGTGTTAACCACTGGACTGCCAGGGACATCTCACAAGGGTCCCTATAAGAAAGGGCAGGAGGTCAGAGTGAATAGTAGGAAATGTGGTAATGGAAAAGAAGGTTGGAGTGATGCTCTTTGAAGATGGGGCCTCAAGCCAAGGAATACTGGCTGCCACTAGAAGCTAAGGAAGATAAGGAAATAGATACCTTCTGAAACTTCCAAAGGAACATGACCCTGATAAGACTTTGATGTAGAGTTGTGTTCTCCAGAACTATTAAAGAATAAATTTGTGTTAGATCACTATGATTGTTATAGCAACAATAGGAAACTAACACACATTTCTGTTAGGAAAGGAAAGAAAATTCCAGTAGACATTTAATCCAGTATATTTATATGTGTGTTTTTTGCCTGCTGTATACATATGGTAACTGCTTTTCCAGGCACCAGTTACCACTATTTTCTTATCAGTCCTACTAAAAAATATGTATGATACTAAACTTAGTAGTGAATTTAAGGAAAGAATGGACAGTATGTAAGGACATGCTTAGGGAATCAAGGGAGCTTGCTATGACGGGGCTTGATGTCTCTGTGTTAGTTAGAAAGGCTAGGCCATGCTGTGGTGAACAACCCCGAATCTTGGAGTGACAGAAGTTTCTTGTTTGTGCCAAGTCTGCTGCATGAACAGATGACCTGACAGGGAGTTCCCTTCCATGTGATGGTTCAGTGTCACGTTGTCATGTTAACCTCTGCTTACATGCTAGCTAAGGCAGGACCGGAGAATGCTAGAGGGTTTCATGCCAACAATTAAATGCTTCTGCCTGAAAGTGACACTCATTGGCCAAAGGAAGCCATGTGGCTACATCTGTGTAATTTCAAGGAAGTGGGAAAGTGTAATAATACTCCTTTGTGCCAAGGAAGGAAACCTAGGGATACGGGGAAGCAACTTATATGTCTATTCTATGACCACAACTTTGTAGAGTATTTTAAATAATTTTGGAATTTGCATATGTCCTTCAAATAGCGATAAATTCATGCTCAAATCTGAGTTATCCATTTTCTTTCTTAGAAGTGATTTAAGTCCTGAATTTTCTCAGGTCACAGACCCAGATTTCAGTTTAATAGTTAATGCTAAGAAATTGAATACTATAATTAACATGCATTAACAAATGAAGTTGATTGTTAATATTATATTCTTTTAAAAGGCTTAAAAGAACACAAAGCTAAACAAAATGAATATAAATAATCTAATAATGAAAAGAGAACCCAGGTGGTGCTGAATTAAGTATTTAGTAACATTTGTAAAGAAACAGAAAATCATACCTAATTATTTGATTGTGCTTACCTTTCCTCGGTTGGAAAGCCTTTGGCAGGCAGTGCATTTCTATAGGCATTTCACGGTGATTTAATATCGATTAACATCTACTTGCAGCAAAATGTTGATAGTAAGTTTCTAAATTCACAGGCTTGACATTTTGCAGTGTAATTGGGCATATGAAGGAGATTTCCAGGTTGCTGCTAATAGCACCTTAGAAAGATGGAAAGTGGATTTTAACCCTTTGCCAAGGAGGCCAGCGAATCCACTTGCTGCAGTTTAGGATATATTGCATCCAGAAATAGACAAAAGAATTGTTTATTCATTTATTTTGTTTTTCCTCTTACAAATTAACTGGTGTTCCAAGTTCAGTTCAGTTCAGTCGCTCGATCATGTCTGACTCTGTGACTCCATGGACTGCAGCATGTCAGGGTTCCCTATCCAGCACCAACTCCCGGAGCTTACTTAAACTCATGGCCATCGAGTTGGTGATGCCATCCAACCACCTCATCCTCTGTCATCCCCTTCTCCTCCTGTCTTCAATCTTTCCAAGCATCAGGGTCTTTTCCAATGAGTCAGTTCTGTGCATCAGGTGGCCAAAGTATTGGAATTTCAGCTTCAGCATCAGTCCTTCCAATGAATATTCAGGGATGATTTCCTTTAGGATTGACTGGTTAGATCTCCTTTCAGTCCAAGGGACTCTCAAGAGTCTTCTCCAACACCACAGTTCAAAAGCATCAATTCTTCAGCGCTCAGCTTTCTTTATAGTCCCAACTCTCACACTCATACATGACTACTGGAAAAACCATAGCTGTGACTAGATGGACCTTTGTTGGCAAAGCAGTGCCTCTGCTTTTAATATGCTGTCTGGGTTGGTCAAGCTTGCTCCTTGGAAGAAAAGTTATGACCAACTAGCGTCCCCAGCACACAGTAATTAGGCCCCACATTCCTGACAAGGGCATTCTGCTTAAAGTGGCCTTTAAATGCCTTTTGGTGGAGTTATAATCTAATTCAGACCTTTTTTTTTCCCCTTGGAAAGGAATCAACATGTTCTACAGGCCCTGCCAGGCAAGACCTTTAGTAGTTTGCTTGTTTGTGTATTGACTTTGTTTTAATCACCTTCTTAAAAACATTCTCCCTAACCCCCTCAGGGCAAGATGTGGATTTGTTTACACCTCGGTCTTTAACTTCAATATGTGGTTACTAATCACTAAATCATTGAATATATTTCAACTTTTCTTACGTTGCTCAGTGTCTCCTCGGAGAGGAGTCAAACCCAGAGTCCCTTTGAAATTAACAGGAGTGCCAGGTAGTCTGCAAGTCAAATAAGAAACAGGTTCCTTTTGATGTAGAACCAGACAAGTATGAGATATGAGTGACCATTATTATTATGTATTTAATGTGCATAGAAAAACTGATTTATAGCCTTCCAGAGTGTACTAGAAGTCTGGAATGTTCTTACTGTTGGCTTTATCTCAGATCAGTCAAAAAGTCAAATGGAACAGCAGCATCAGGGTATTAAATTAGAGGTTTCTAGACTCATGCTCTGGGTAGACCTCATGATGAACGGGAATCTGCTCTCACTGGACCCTACAACCATTCATACCCAGCTCCTCTGTATAGTTCCTACCTCTACTTCACTTCAGAAGGAAGTTGCCTCTTCTTGATAACTGAAACCACCAGTAAGGGTGGGGAAAAGGGGAAACCCATTTCTGGCTTGAAATATAAGATGAGAAATACTTTTCTCATCAGTGTATCTCCCTCGCATTGAGGAAGTCATTTCATGTGAGTTATTATGCAAGACACTCATCAGCAAATACTATCTGAGCGCTAACTATGTGCTAGGCATTGGGCCAGGTGCTGACGATTAAGCTTCAAACAAAATGGAATCTCCGCCCTCCTGGGAGTGGCTAGTGTGAGATTCAGAACAAAAAATAGCCAAGAACAACACCATATGATAAATGAGATAAAGGGAGAGCACATAGCCTCTGGGAATACCAAGGAGGGGCACATAACCTGTACTGAGGGACTGGGAAAGGCTTCTTGGACAAGGAGGAGATAAAACGAAGGATAAACAGGAGTTGAGGAAAAACTGGGGACTAGGCTTAGAAGACAGTGTGACAGGCTGAGGAATGAGCACAAGCCAAGACTCGAAAATGAGAGGGAGCATTTGAGGTAGGGAAGATCTTTAGGTGGACTAGAAAGGTAGAGTTGGGGCTAGCATGACAGGCATGAGATAGCATAGGCATTTGTAAGCCAAACTAAGGAATTTTGCTGTATCTCCGAGAACGCGATTTATTGAAAGATTTTTAGGCACAGGGTGGCATGATCAAGTTAATATTTTAGAAAGATCACTCTGGTTTCAGCTTTAAATGACCTGGAGGACTTAAAACCACACATCTGTGGAGAGACCAGTTAGAACAGGACTTCAGTAGTGTGACTGATGGGCTTCCCTGATGGCTCAGCAGATAAAGAATCCACCTGCAATGCAGGGAACACAGGAGATGTGCCTTTGATCCCTGAGTTGGGAAGATCCCTTGGAGGAGGAAAATGGCAACCCATTCCAGTATTCTTGCCTGAAAAATCCCATGGACAGAGGAGCCTGGCGGACTATGGTCCAAAGGGTCACAAAGAGTTGGACACAACTGAACACAGTGTGATATGAGTGATGCTGTTGCCTGATTGAGCCTAAGGACCAGATGGTTGTTTAGACGCTATGTCGTGTCTGACTCTTGTGATCCCATGGACAGTAGCCTGCCAGGCTCCTCTGTCCATGGGATTCTCTAGGTAAGAATACTGGAGTGGCTTGCTATTTCCTTCTCTAGGGATCTTCCCAACCCAGGAATCGAACCCAGGACTTCTGCATTGCAGGCAGATTCTTTACCAACTGAGCTATGAGGGAAGCCCAAGGACCAGAAGGTAGAGGTATATGGAGGAAGTAAATATGACAGCCGTTGACAACTGGTGGTTAGCTAGGGCACAAGGTCTGGTTTAGGTAACTGGCTTGGTGATGATGCCATTTTCAGAGATCAGAAACAGGAGTGAGAGCAGGTTAGAAGCGGGAAGTTGAGGAATGTGTTTTGGTCATACAGGGTTTGAGGTGCCCTGCGAAGATGTTCAGTAGTCCACTTGATTATATAGGTCCAGTGCTCAGAGGAGAGAGCGGTCTGTAGATAAATTGGCAGTCACCAGCTTGTAGCTGGTAATAGAAAATGTTACCTGGAGTGATTTCTAAGGGCAGCAAATAGGCACAATGCCAAGGAGTACCCGCAACTGAGAGATAAACCCCAGGCAGGAACCCACAGAGGAGACTGAGATAGCAAAGAAAGCCAAGGAGTGCTGATTCTACAGAATCATGACTCTAAGGAAAACCAAGAGGAAACTAAACACAGGCCCAGTTCTTAATACATTTTAATATAAGAAATCAGGAAAGGTCAAGAAATGTTAGGAACTGGGGCTAATGAAAATGAAAAAATACTTTTGCTTTAATATCTATAGGGGGGAAAGTGGGGAGAGTGTGGTTGTTTGGGATTCAGAGAAGGAAACGGGGAATGTGGGAAATATTGTCAGCAGATATTACTTGTGTTCCCTTAACTCAGTCATATGTGGAATGTTTATTCCCTTAACATATATTTAGAGCCTACATATAGAGCAGTTTTCCTAGAGCCGTGGATGATACACAAGAAGTATGAGTTATATCTGCTCCCTGAATCTTGTGATCTTATGAGGGATGCAACACCTGTATCATAACATCAGTAGTGGAGGCAACATATGATGAGTACCAGGGGCTTATGTAGAAAATAAGGTCTGTAAGAATTTGGAAGAGGGAGATATTAATTTTCACCATGTGTGTGGAACAAAAAGACAAGACACAGGGCCAGGCATCTAATGTTTGAGCTGACAAAAATTTTTTCCAGGTTTTGAATTGTTAGAAAACTACCTGCAAGGAAGATAAGCTCCTAGATTTATTTTCCTCCATGTCCCTTTCTGAACTCACCAGGGTTAATGCTCCATTTTTTCAGAAGTGCCTCTGGCTTCTGAAAGCAACATTCATCAGGGGGAGGAACAATTAGTCTTTGTCTCTCATTAGCAATAGAATCAACAGCTCAGGGAGGAAAAGCTAGCAGTGACTTTTCAGTCACCCCTTCAACCCCCTAGGTTGTTCTGAGAAATTCCCAAATATCTTGTAGGAAGAACATGCAATATACTTAGCAACAAGTTCCCCCTTGCCCTGAAGTATGCCAGAAACATACACTTTGAAAGCTCATGGAAAACACAGAGAGCTTGTGGGGTTTGTTACTTGGCAACTGAGATCTGAGCTGTTAAAATAAGAAATTTACATTATTTTACAATTTTAAAAATGCAATCCATGTTATTTTCCTTTCTAGAAGGGGAAAAGTGATGTAGAGTCAATATCCTATTGTTTCAAAATCCACTTTTGTTGGATTGACTTTCCTGTGATTATATCCTTGTCATCCAACTTAGATACCTCCTAGGCTGGTGGTTTCCAGGTAAAGCTCAAGTCTGGCTAGAATTCCTAGAAATGCCATGGGAAAACCAAGTCAATATTCAGAGAATGAGGATCATTTTATCAGAGAAGTAGGAATGCTCTCTTACATGTTGTGTTGGTGGGAGAGGACACTGAAGAGACAGAGATCAGAGTTAACATCCTGAGATTATAGGGGAGACTCTTGCATCTGCTCCCCTACTGGGAGTTACACCTTCCTTCTTGCTGCCCGGTGCCACCTCTCTTACTGCTGCCCTTACACTTTGAGGTTGTCCTTGACTCCATGACCAACACAGGACAGAGCATCAGTGTGGCGCCCATACTTCCAAAATCACACCTTGAAACTAGTTATCTAACAAGAGTAAATGAATGATGAGGAAAATGGACAAAATATTTGACATAATTTCTTGGAGAAAATGAAATGGAGGATGCCTTTCTATATGGATTCTATATGCCTTTCTATATGGATTCAACTTGGTTGAATGCCCAACTTTGGGTCACCTGAAACTCTAAGATGTATTAAATATGTTGAGCACTTCTGGATTCAAGGGTGCATCTTACTACATCTCTTCTCCCATCCAGTGTTGTAATGAAAGTTTTGGTATTGTTGAAGAAGAGATCCTGCAATCAGATTGCACATCAGTGAGTCAATAAGAGGGGAACTCCTGGGGAAAAATATTCTCTTTTTAAGCTGGAGTTACAGCTAATCACAACCTGGTTCTCTGGCAGGGGTAATTCTTTTGAGTTTAGAAAATGGAGAAGCTAAGTAATGATACTGAGATTTTGGTGTTAAATATTTCACAAGGAAATGGTCAATTCTGCCTTTACCGAGAACATCATAGAAAGCATTTTGTTCTGTATTACCTTATAACAATACTATAGTAAATTCATGCGGATGTACTTTTACAATATTGACACATAGGCTAAAATATAAGCTTTGTTATTATTTTCACTGATATAGCCCCAACTACCCAGAAGAGTTTCTGGTACATAATAGATTGGCAATAAATATTTATTGAATAAATGGATTCTGAGTATATGATGTATAGAAAGTATAAAATTGAGTATTTTTTCTAATATTTCATGGAATTAAACACTAGTTCTACTTGACACATATTTTATACCTTCGGAGAGTGCTTTGAGAAATTCTGATCGAACAGTGCCAACTCATGTTTGGTGGGTGTCCAGGGCATCACCACATATTGAAGAAATACTATTGACCTCTGAAGACTTTAGCTAACTATCTGCTCAGACAATCGATTAATGTGAACATACTGTTCATTAATCATCTTCCAAGCATTGTACTGGTGCTGTTGCATTGAGCATATAGTTGAGAAGACAGACAAAAACCAGTAACTAATAATCACAGGTTGTGAAAAATTACCATCACAAAAAGAAATGGGGCCAAAGTAGAAGGTGAGCTATTTTGATAGGGAAGGCCTTTCTGAAAAGGTCTCATCTGACAGATGAGAATGGTCAGCCATATTCAGCAGGAAGGGGCAAGCATTTCAGGCAGAGAATACAGTATAAGCAAGTGAATCACACATTTAGAGCTTCTTGTATTTTCAGATAGAATGATATGACACCCAAGATTTGCTTTAAAAGAGTTCAAGGGGAGGCTGGGGAAAGGGAGTATGTAGATAGAGAGCATTGGTCATATAGGGATGACCGTTGACACTAGGTAACTGGCACATAAAGATTTATTATCCTATGCTCTCTTCTTGGGTATGTTTGTAGTGTTTGACAATAAGATTTTTTTGAACTTCTTTTGTTTGTAGGTTGAGCTATTGTCTCATTTTGTTAGTTTCAGAAATAGGACCCTCTTTCATCATTCATTGTTTTTAAGAATATTGGAACCACAGGTCTGAAGAGAGTCATGTTAGAAACATTTGACAGGAGTTCAGTCACTTCTCTAGCCCTTAGTATAGACCAATCTCTGTTCCAGAGGAGAAAGATTTTCATGTATTTTCATGAAGCAAGAGAAAAATAATATTTAAGAAAGTATGACCAAATTCAGCTGTTAAAATTCAAGTTTTGGGAAGATAATTTACATGAAATAAAGTTCACATATTTTAAATACACAGGTTGATGACACTGTGGAACTGTATCCTGATCCAAGTATAGAACACCTCCACTTCTCCAGAAAGTTCCTCTTTACCTTCGTGCTCAAGTCTACCCTTCCTCACTTTAGAAAACCGCTGATTTGATTTTTATTATTATCTATTTATTTTGGTTTTTCTATAATTTCATAGACTGTAACCATATACCATGACTTTGTGCCATCTCCTTTCACTCAGCGTACTGTCTGTGTGATTCATTCCTGCAGTGATGTGTAACAGTCATTCATTCTTATTGAGTAGGATACTCCATTATATGGCTTTACCACAATTTATCCACTTGCCGTGGACATCAGATTGACTCCTGGTTCAGACTACTGTGAACAACACTTGTGTACAAGTCTTTTGTGTGCATATATGATTTCATTTCTCTTGAGTAGATATTTAAGAGTGGAATTTCTGGGTCAAATAGTAAGTGCATTTTTAACCTTGTAAGAAACTTCCAAATTGTTCTTCGAGGTTGTTGCATCATTTTAACACTCTTACCAGCAATGTATGAGAATTCCTTTTGCTCCCCATCTTTGGCAATATTTCATCTTGCCAGTCTTTGATTTTAGCCACTCTAATGGATATGAAATAATGTCACATAGTGGTTTTAATTTACATTGCCCAAATGACTAAGGTTGAACATCTTTTCATGTGCTTATTGGATATTCATATATATTTTTGTGAATATATATGAATACTAGATATTCATATATACTGAAGCCTATTGACCTTTATGATAAGCAGCATTATTTGTCTTTTATTGAGGTGAAAAGTGTTTTTCATATTCTGGATATACTCCATTAGCAGTTATATGTGTAGCAAATATTTTCTCAATCTGCCTCATTGCTTTCTTGATGTTTTCTTTTAAGGAGAACAGGAGGATTTAATTCTAATTAAATCCAATTTAATTGATTTTATTTTTAGTGCTATTTCTGGCCTAACTAAAATGTCTTTGCCTACCCACAAGGCCATCAAACATGTTTGGGTTGGTTTGTCTTTTACAAAGTAATTTTTTTTCCTTAGATACTTTGCATTTCCACGCACATGTTTAGAATCAGCTTGTCATTTTCTTAAAAAAAAAAAAAACTTTCTGGGGATTTTGGTTGGGATTACATCACATTGATAAATTTGGTAAGACAATACTGAGTTTTTCAATCCATGATCATGGTATATATTTCCATTATTTAATTCTTTAAAAATGTCCCTGGCAATACTTATTGCTTTCTGCATAAAGATCATGAACAGCTTTTGTTAAATTTTTATTTCTGTTTTATGTCATTTGATCCCACTGTACATGGTATTCTTTTAAAATCTTATTTTCCCCCTATTTTTGTTTCTCAATTTAATTTTTTAAAATTTATTTTTAATTGGAGGATAATTGCTTTACAATATTGATTTAGTTTTTAGAAGGTCATTTCTAGCTTTGTTATTTTGAGATGAATATATTTGCAAGCTTAACAAACCATGACACTAGATTTTTCATGAATTATTTCTCACAAAAACATTATTAAATTAACTAATTTTATAGCAAAAAACTGAGATACCATGAGGTAAAATAATTTAAATAAGCTGTGCAATGCACACAGTCCTTCTCAGTCTTTCACCAGGCCTCTCTTAGATGGAAGAGAGTTGGATAGATGTCGCTGTGTTCCTGTATTCTGAAAATGGGAAGCTTTCTCCTTTATACTAATAATGTCCCTAGAAGGGAACAAAACTTGAAGATGACTGGAGGAAAAAGGAGCGAGAGCATTATCGTGATTGTCCAGAGAATGCATACTAAGTATGCTCCATTGTGTTTTTTACAAGAGTCACCTTACACAGAGCCCACCTGGGGAGTCATTGTTCTTCCCCAGAAAGATCCTGATTCTCTGGGCTTAAGTCTGAGCATGTGAGTTTCTAGTTGAGTAAGTTTATTTATTTATTTTTTTGAGTTGACCAACTATTTCTATATGGGCTTCCCAGGTGGCTCAGGGGTATTGAATTCGCAGAAGATGCGGCTTCAATCCCTGGGTTGGGAAGATCCCCTGGAGCAGGAAATGGCAATTTACTACAGTATTCTTGCCTGGAAAATCCCATGGACAGAGGAGCCTGGCAGGCTACAGTCCTTGGGGTTCTGAAGAGTCAGACATGGTTTAGTGACTAAACAACAACAAAACTAGTTCTATAGGGGGCTTAGAGTGATTTTGATTTTCTTCTCTAAAGTTAAGATGCTACATTTTCCTGCTTTGATGCTTTGTAGAACTTTTTTCAAGGATCAAATGTTAAGGCTCACAAGAAACCTTTGTAAACAGCAAGGGTTTAGCGGAATGTCAAATATCAAATCTTTAAAAATGGAGCCCTTTTTTAATGTCTAGGCAGATAAATTTAATTACTAGTGACAACTGATTGTTGCTGTTGTTGTTTTTAAATTTGGTACAGGAAGACGTGACAGAACAGGGCCTTAACATACATTGAATAAATAAGCATTATTATCATCCCTTTCAAATAAGAAACTGAAGTTCAGAGAGATCAACTTGCTCTAGGTTATTCCGTGTCTGATGTTAAAACTTTGCCTCGTCTACAGAGCAAATTGTCTAATTGAGAAACTGAGTGTTGGAAATGAGTGTGCAAGGGTAGCATAAGGATACTTGAATAGGGGATGCAAGACAGTTTAGAACTCAGCTGAGGGCCACTTGGTTTGCTCCCTACTTTTCTTTGTATCACCATCCCTGGGCACCACATCCATTTAGAGTCTCAAAGGGTCAAGGCAGTCCAGACTCTTTAACACAGCTGGAATCACACATCCCAGATTATTGTTGAGGTGTTTGCATAGATTTCAGTTTATTTACAGTGTCTGTACTGAAATTTATCTTTGGAAGTTGCAATCAAATAATGTTTCTTAAGTCTCTCAATGTACTAGACTGGTAGTAAATGCTGGGTAGGAAGTCCATGATATAGCCACTAACTTCCAAAAACCTTTTCTCTAGATATGGGCACAAGACATATCCTAGGTAGATAATTCCCAGCAATATATAGGTAGTGCTTTAGGATACATAGAATATTATGCTCCAGGATACAGAGGGAGTTGAGGCATGAGGGGGATTCTATGGGTAGGTGGAATCTCACTTGGGCTTTGAATCGGAAGAAAACAGGAAAGATGTATCTCCTGATAGGGAATGTGAGGGGATTGGGAGTGTATGTTCTCTGCTCAAAGAACCTGAGGAAATGCATGTGGTTGGAGATGTGCCTATTGTGGGGCGGTTAAGCACAGGGCTGGAGGGAGTCTACCTACATCTTAATGGCCACCAGTGACTGTCTTTGAGGTTCTGAATATCTTTAGTTTATTCATCTCCTATGGGCATGGGTGTACACACACACATACTTTCTCATCTGTGAAGTAATGGCAATGATAGTGTTTATCTCCCAGTGTTATAGCGAGGATTCAGGGAAACAGGGCATGAAAGCACTTAGCACGCTGCCTGATACAAAACAAACACTGATGAAAATGATAGCTGTTTTCATTACTTGGATGCCGTACTAAAGCAGAATTTTGCTTGGCTTCTGTCCATCACCTTCCAAACTTATTTGCATTTGTAACCATGAGAAAGCTAGGGCTGCCATAACAAGATAACATAGACTAGGTGACTTAAACAGCAGAAATTAATTTTCTTGCAGTTTTAGACCCTAGAAGCTCAGGATCAAGATATTGGCAAGTTTAGTTTCTCCTAAGGCCCTTCCCTTGGCATGTAGATAGTCACCTTCTCGCTGTGTCCTCGCATGGTCTTTTCTCTCTACACAAACCTAGTGACTCTGCCTCTTCTTATAAGGTCACTTGTCCGATTGGATTAGGGTCCACTCATATGACCTCATTTAACCTCAGTTGCCTTGTTAAAGGCCCTTTCTCCAAAGACAGCCACATTCTGAGGTACTAGGGGTTAAGGCTTCAGCATACAAATTTGGAGGGGGCGGGGACAAAATTCAGTGCCTCACTGTTACCGTTCTACTTCTCTGCTTTCATAGTGTTATGTTTTCTTGTCAAGGTTAATCCTTCTGCATGGCCTCCATCCCATCAGGTATTGCCTCCTTCTTTCCCAGTGGCTTGATATTTGGGGCTTCATATCGTATCTCCTTTTGCTATTCATTTATTTATTTACTTATTTTTAAAAAAGAGATGGATGACTATAAACCTTTCTGCCTTGCATATAGCCTATTTACTTTCTCCTTAGTTAAACTGAGAAAATGTTATTTGTTTTAAGATTTTTATACTGGGCAGGGGAGGTACTAGCAAGTAACCTACTAGGTGTGTGTGGGTGCACATGTATGTATGTGTAGGTGGGTGCATTTGGCAGTTAGCATGAAAATTTGGAAATCCTAATTCATATTTGGAAAACAATTTAAAAAATGCTTGCTCTTCAATTTAAAAAAGTATCAAAAATGGGAAACGCATCTAAAGAAAAAAGCAATCATTAAAATATAAATGCTGGAGAAGATTGCTTGTCTGTATTCAAAAGGCAGATCATTGCTTTTAAATAGAATAGAAAAGGGTAATGAATATTTCAAAGGGAATGTCAAATAAATGGGCACAATGTATAATTTACAGCTCCAACATGGAAGAACAATTTAGAGTTTTCCTAGCAACAGGCACTCTGATGAACAGTCAAGGGTGCAGAGATGCTGAGGCCTCTGCTCTCTCAGCTCCCCTCCAATCTCACTGAATTCCTGCTATTTCAGACATGCTGTAGACATGGTGTTAACTTAAATGGTACCCAGGAAAAAAAAAAGCACATGCTGTGTGTGGAGAAAAGCCCAAGTTCTTTCTCTTTTTATGAGCTGCCAAATCTTGCTGCTGGTGTTTACATTAAGAGAGAAATGTGATATTAATATTTAGCTCACTCTGCAGAAATATGCATTTAAATGGGGGCAATTTCAGCATGCAGACTCCAGAAGAAGATCTCTGTCTCTGTCTCTCTCTCTCTCTCACACGCACACGCACACATGCATGGAGAATGTTTTCTGGCTCCCATGGCTAAGAACTTTCAATTAAATGTGGAGCATAACACATGGCCAGCAGAAGGAGGGAACCCAGCAGAATGACAGTGATTACAGCCACAGGGTAGGCCCTGCATGCAGGAGAGCTCTGTGAACCCTGCTGGAGATGGAGGTCCCACATGCACAGCTGCAACATCAAAGAATCCTGGTGACCTAGATTCAGCTATAGATCAGGGACTGCTTTGGCCTGCGTGGCCACCACTAGGCCAGCAGCCTGCTCGCAGTTTCATGGGGTTGCCTGGCAAACAGCGCTGACCCATTTCACCATGACAACCCAGGCTGCTCTGCTAAAGGCCAGTGCACAGGGTAACACTTGCTGCTGACATTTTAAAGATTTCAAAATTAAGTTTACTCAGAGTTTTTGAAAAACACATTTAGAAAACCCAACCAAAGCTGACATTCTTTGACGGTGGTGGTAGAGACGGAGAAATGTGAGAAAGTTGTTGTTAGTCTTTTCCATGTTCTAAACTGTCAGCAAAGCTATCCATTTTATGTTTCACTCAGCCAATAGCATTGTAATAAATATGTCTCCAACCAAAGTGAATTTATAAACAGAGAATAAGTAGGTGAAAAAGCTAAGTGACTTCCATGGCCATATATATCCTGGTCTATTAAAATAGAGTATATAGAAACTAATAATTTTAAATCTCCTGATAAATAAATGGAAGTATTTAAATGTGGGTTTATTATAGCTTTAGCTCAATCTTGAACTGCACAGAATTGAGTTTCACTGCTTTTTTGGTTGTTGTTAAAATTAGCTCGGGAGATTAAACCTCAGAACTTTCTCAGTGATCTTGTTTTTTCCCTATGCAGAGAAAACAAAATCAAAACAGGCCAAAGAATTGTTTCATATGATGCAGAGTCTATTAGTGACTGATCCTATCCATGAGCCCTGTAGGTTTTAACTTGAGGATGATAGTCATACAAAGCCTTGACTTTGAAGGAGGGGAAGGGGAAGGGTAGCCATAGCTTGGCATTGGAGAATCAATCCAATACCATTTATGGAGACATGGAAATAAAACTATAGAGTATCTTTGTAAAATAAATGAGCCATTCACTCATTATAAACAAAGATGTTAAGAACTTTTCCTCATTCTCTCTTACTCAGAATTTTCCTTCAATGCTTAAAAAGGTTTCCTTTTCTCTTGCAAGAGTTCAGTCTACTTTCCAGATCCTTACTGTCTCAGAGTCCTCCAGGAGCAGTCTCCATCCTATGTGAAAGAATTGACTTCTTGTTGGAAAAGCATCTAACCGTTTGCAATCATGCCACGCTTTATCCCAAGGTCCCCTGTCATCCAAGGGTTTGTTGAGTTAACTGAGCATCTAATACATTGGTGCAAACTAGATCAGAAGTTAGAAAGCAAATGCTGTTTGAAGACAATAGTGGCTGTGGAATCAATCATTCAACTTTAAAGGACAATTAAAGATGAAAATTAGTTATCCAACATACCAGAAAGATATTACTCATGGGCAAAAGTGGAGTTGTAAGTAGGATAATCATACGTTATAGCTTGCATGTCATCCTGATATAACTAGAAATGGTGGCCTTTTTGTATCCTCATTTGAATGATAAATTACATGGTCTTCCCAATAATTTTTCAGTGCTTCCTTCAGTGTATTTCTACAGTTTAGTTTGCTGTCTTTTGTTGTTGTTGTTTAGTTGCTAAGTCATTTCCGATTCTTTGTGACCCCATGAACTGTAGCCCACCAGGCTCCTCTGTCTTTGGGATTTGCCAGGCAAAGAATACTGGAGTGGGTTGCCATTTCCTTCTCCAGAAGATCTTTCTGACCCTGGGATCAAACCCGAATTTGCTGCATTCCAGTGGATTCTTTACCACTAAGCCACTAGGGAAGAGTTCCTGTCTACAACTATGATTTTATCAGGAAGAGGGTTATCTTTAAAGCCTAAGGTCACCACTTCTTGGCAGAAGTTCCACCACTTTCACATGATACATTTGGTCATGATCTTGTATCCAGGAGTGACCATAACCTCCACTGAGAAGTGAGAAGGTTCAGGTTAGTGTCTTGCTCTCTCTAAGATAATCCTCTATATACCCTACTCTCCTCAATTACACACATCCATTTAACCTTCCCGCCTTCATGGTTCTTGCTCATCTCTCCTGTTCCTTTTCCAGGGCCTTACATTCTCTAAATTCTCCACTAGCACCCATCTGCAAATAATAAATAAGAGCTTTAAAAGTTTGCTTTTTGGAGGGTTAGTTGAAATTGTAAGAGGAAAGACTTGAAAGACAGAAAGCTTCCTTGGTGGAATTTTGGCATTCATCCTTAAAATCATACTGCTCAGACAGCTTCTCATTTACTTTTACATCTAAGTCATCAAAGTCAGTGAAGCCAATAGACAGGTGATCAGCAGGACTCCCCAGTGTAAATGATCTGAAACATTTAGGTAGAAAACAGCCTTCTCCTATCAAATAGTTTCACTTTCTGGGCTATGAAGCCATGTTATATGTTTCTGAAAACAGCATTTATGAGAAAGCAAACATAGATCCAGAATGTGTTTATTATTTCATACTTGGAAGACAGGAAATATTTGAGATCAGTGTAATGTAATGCCAGGATTTTTGATATAAAAGAACAATGTATGCATGCCATATTTAAGTCACTTCCTTAATTAAATTGGCATACAGCTAGTAATCTAATTGTGTGGTAATTACTTTTTATTGTGTGAGGGGAAAAGTCTTATGATATAAATACATTCTGGTGAATTGTTTCCCATAGAACAATTTTAGAAAAATATAGGGTAGAGTATTTCATTAGATCATTCAAAATCCTTCTAATGTCTGTGATATTATTTCCCTTCCACCTTTCAGTCACTGATTTATTAGCTTTTATGGTTTCCCTTGCCCCCAAGGTATTTAAGAACTAGTGAAAACATTATCTTTGCAAATGCTTTCAGACATCCAGCTCAGAATTTCTGCACAGTGTTAATGGAATTCATTATGTAGACATGCACTCTCTTGTAGACTGAATCATCATTGTGAATTGACCATGGGTTCATTTATGCTTTAACTACCAGCATCACTTAATGATGCAAATGACTGGTCCATTTCTGAAATACTGGAGCATCCATCAATAGTAAAGATTCATTTGCCCTGACTGGCAAAAACTGTGGTATTAGGTTGAGAATATTTTATTCCTAATGCAAGTAGGATACATATGAGGATTTGGTTCTGGTATCATCTTCCCCTTGGAATTTTCATAAGAAATGGCTTATATAACAATTTGTTCACAGTCTGTGGTAGTTATCTTATTGACAGAATGATTTTCCATTCTTTAAAAAAAAAATCATGGTCTTTCTTGTTTTTTTCCTTAAAGCTCATTTTTATTGATATTATTAATTCAGCGAGCATCCAGTCAGTAACATCGTTCTCTTTCAACATGACATTGTTCCAGATGTTGTGCCATGCAAGATATGACTTCTGCCCTCCTCTGGGTTGCAGTCTGGTGGGAGGGTTAATACTTATACAGGAAGTATTCCTGGCAGTGATGACAGGCTATATGAATACATGATGAAGACTGTATGCTCCATAAATGTGATATAGAAGGTATTCTGGCTGTAGCGGAAATAATATTTGAAGCTAAAGTGTGTAGACTTCATTTTGGTAAAGATTGGAAAACAGTGCTGGGCTAAGAAGCCACAGCATAAGTAACAATATGGGCACTAGAAGGGCATTCTATGATCAGCAAAGAGTCTTTAAAAAGTTGCATTTAAAGCTCAACCTTGAGTAATAGAGCTGGAAACTGGAAGAATAGTTGGGAGCCAGAAATTAAGGCTAAGTGGTTTGGTCTAAATTCTAGGCAGTGAAGAAAGAGTGAGATTTTATGTAGGAGCTTGGTGACTTCTCTGTGCTTTAATAAAATGATTAAGGGCAGTTTGCATGATGAACCACAGGAGGGAAGAAGGTCAGTTGGGAAATTATTGCAACACTCAAGGTGTGATGTGATAAGAGTTGGAAAGGAGGTAGTAGCAATACGAATAAAAGGAAGAGAAGATATGGAATGTGGGAGTGTTATTTTATTTCCCTGGGGAATTGAGTTTGTGTTGATTAGTAAAGCAATAAAATCAGTTATGTTTCTGCTAAGACTTCAAAAAATGTGCAAGTTATTTTGCCTATGATTTACTTATGAAACGAATTCAGTCAGTGATTTAAAAGACATTAATCAAATGATAGGTAATGATTATCATCTTAAGTCCAATATGCTTCCTTTCACAACCTTCCACTCCCACACTCTGCAAGAGCACGGGCGCATTATGCACATTACCTGTTCAACCTTCCCCCATCCCTCTAAGACTGATGAAGCATTTCTGTTTGAAGATGGAGAAACTACAGCACAGAAATTTTAAGTATACAGGGAGGCGCA
The DNA here is from genome assembly GCA_024291935.2 of Okapia johnstoni. NCBI lineage: Eukaryota > Metazoa > Chordata > Mammalia > Artiodactyla > Giraffidae > Okapia > Okapia johnstoni. Next base: position 60,769,872 of record CM044317.1, on the reverse strand, counting down.
AAGGCAATATTCCCACTAAACCAATTTTCTTTAGCAAGAGACAGATTAGGATGGCTTTAAGTGGCAGTTAGTTAACAGTGAAATAATTTGAGCAGGTCAAATTTTTGATGAAATATCTAATGGGGGTAATTAAGGTTAAGTATATATGGAAGACTGGGATTTGTCTTCTAACAAGGAACCGTCCTTAATGCCCTAAAGCTGGCATGGATACTTTAGGATGTTTAGGACAATGACATTGGACTGTTGTCTTCAGTCCTCTGAAATAATTTTTATCTTCTTAGTCAAATTTACAAAAAAAAAGAAAGGCTTGTTAATACTTGACATTGCACTGAGTAGGTTCCAGTCAACTAGCTGCCTACATGGGACTAGGCTATGTAGGGATTTTCCTTGGCTCATCAATGGGAGGAGACAATCATGAAATCAGATAGAACATAAACTGTAGTTGAAGGCAAATTTTGAAAGCATTACTGAATATACATCCCAGTAAATTACACTAGGAAGCAATGATTTAATTGAACCAATTACTATGGAAATACACTGGTTATACATTGTGTATTTGTGTATTTATCTGGGTATATAAAAATTCTGATTTTGCATATGTATATGATGAAGTAGGAACAGGGAGAGAGAAGGAAAAGGAGAGATTTTACCCAAAAGTGGAATTTTGTGAGTATTTATGCTTAAATTATTTTTTCCTTAAACTACTTAAAGACCTATCCTTCACTGTTTGAAATAGAACTCATCCTTTTAAAGTTTTATTTTATTGTTCATTTTTATTTGTACAGAGTTTCCCATTAAGGTTGTATTCTACTGTGCTATGACTTTTATCCCAAATGACAGAATTACTGGGCTTTGAAAGCTGACATGGGGGAAGAAGAAAAAAAAAAAGAAATGTTTATACCTCTTCATTTTGACATGGCTCCTTCAGAAATCTGATACTAAATATCTCCCTGCATCTGGGGGAGGGAAGAAAGAGGCCATACAGGCACTCTGTACATAATGTTGAAATAAAACCCTCTATTGTCCACCAAGACAATAGAACTAGTCTATAATAATGTAGTACAAGTAGAGCAGAAACTACACAAACCAGCAATGCAATCTTTGTTCCAGTGTAATCTTCCATATCAACCATCGACAATCCCCAGAGGTAAGAGAAAGGCCTTTCTCCTATTTCCCATACATAACTCACCACCCCTCCTCTCTCTCTCCTTGCTGTGTAGGAAGCAGTGTAATAAGGCTCCCTTTGGGGATGGCTAAACATGTTTGACAACATAGGAACTGTCCTAAATAGTGATCAAAGTCTCCAACTAAGCCCAAATACTTTGTATGGATAAACAAAGTAGTTAGCTTCATTGTCTGTTACAGAGTCTGCAGGTGTTTACTTTGGTGGGAAGAAAAGTAGAAATACGGAGAAGTATGATGATCCAGGGGTGCTCACAATCAAAGCGCTCCTTGGGAAAATAGCATTTCACTTAGAGACAATATCTTTCTATAGGAGTATGGGGCAAAGACACAAACATGCCTGAAACAAAATATCCAAGAACGTTGGGAGGAAGGCAGAGCACTGAACACACTGAGGCTGACGTGGAATCAACTGTTTACTAACAGTTGACTACTCCCTGGCCCTCTGCGAGGTAGAGGTACTGGGTGGCTGCCACACGAATGAATAAGATTAGTGTGCTGCCCTCCGCCTGGAGCTTTCATTCATAGTGGGCATTCGACCCAAACACACAGATAGGTATTAAATAAATTGTTGTTATTGTTCAGTCGCTCAGTCATGTTAGACTCTTTTGTGACCCCATGGACTGTAGCTCGCCAGGCTCCTCTTTCCAAGGGATTTCTTAGGCAAGAATACTGGAGCATGTTGCCATTTCCTACTCCAGGGTATCTTCCTGACCCAAAGATCAAACCCATGTCTCTTACATCTCCTGCATTGGCAGGAGGGTTCTTTACCACTGAGCCACCAGGGAAGCCCGTCAGATAAATATCTCCTAGTATTTTTCCTGGGCCTAGCCACATTTGAGCCGCTAAAATTGCTTGAGTTTGTCTGTAACTAGTCTTGCTGAAACCCATGACTTCAAGTTATATGCAAGAGTCAAAAACAATTAATTCCCAAAACATGTCATGCCTTTTTACAACCATAAGATTAACCTTTTGTTTAAGAGAAAATTCAATCTGTTAAAAAATGTTTTATGAATGAAAGAAACTAGTCCGTAAAGATAAGACCAGACCGTTAAGAATCGTGAAAGCGATCACAATAGGATGATTGCATATTCAAAAAAAATTGAAAGGACTCTGGAAGAAACTTGTTTATGCTGTTATCTTTGCTTTATTGGAGAACAAAAGGGATAGAAAGGCTCACAAATTTCATAACCTCTTGACAGCCTACCCTCCTGGTGCTGGGAAAGACTGGTCCCACATCTTTTAAGTGCACTTTTCATTTTGGCACATGTCACATAGAGACGTTCAATACTCCATAAAAGGTGGAGGGGATATACTGGTGAATAAAAACAAGGACCCTGACCTCATAAACTTTATCATCAATAGTGAAGACATTGAAGACATACAATATATGAATGTATATTTATATGTGTGTGTGTGTGTGTATATACACACATATATATATATATATATGAGGAGAAGAATGGTGAAAAATCCAGGATATATGGAGATATTTATGGAATTGTTAAATTGTTGAGTGGCTGTTTTATATAGAGCTATCAGGGAAAGCCTCTTTAGTCAAGGGACATTTAGCTGAAACCTGAATGATGTGAGGGAACATGCTAGGTAGATATCTGGGAACAGTAGCTCTAGACAGAATAAACAGCAGATGCAAGGGCCATGGGACAGGAGGCTCTAGTGTTTTTAACGCTCTGCAGTCACTGTGCCTATAAGAAGCAGAGGGAGGCAGAGAGTGGGAGGAGATGTGATCAGAGAGGTGAAGAGAGTGAGTAGATAGATTATGAATGGGTCTTTTAGGCAACATTAAGGAGTTTGAATTTTATTCTGAATGAGATGGGTAATTTTTCCAGAGTGTAAAATGAAGCTGAGAGGAGGACATCCATAGTTCGAAAATAATCTTGAACAAAGATCATTTTGTTTACACCAAGGAAGTTTGGGTTAGGTCTGCAAAATAATATTTGGATTTTAAGGCATTTAATCATTGGAAAAATTAATCAAAAAACAATAATAAACTTCATTCCCTAGAGATATTTAGGAAAGGCTTGTGTTTATTTGACATAAACTACCATCTAGAAAACAGGATCAATGTGCTTTTCCCTCTCCTAGCCATTTAAGCTAATTCACAGTCAATTTAATTAACCACATAATCAAACAGATTTAGTAATTAAGACCACAGGAAAACTGGAATGCATTCAGCTCTTCAGCCTATTGTTTTTCATCAGTAGGTACTTCCCAGGGGAAGTATCCATATGACTGTCTCTAGAATGCTGGTTCTGCTTTATTTAGACCATGAACAACTTCAGTAGATATTCAGTTATTTATTCTAAAAAAACAAAAATTGTTTTTGAGATAATATCATGAGGGGCTGGACATAGTGGCAACTTGGGATAATGTACAATTTAATACCAAATTGATATTTTAAAAATACTAGCCCAATACTCATCATAGTGAGAATGCAGAGAAATGAATTGTCTTTTATTAAATGTTATATACAAACCTGGTTCTTATCAGTTACATTTCACTGTTCAATAAGAATATTCTGCTAAAAACAATTAGGTAAAGCTTTTCTTTTTCTATGATTTTTTTCTCCTTTCATCTGTGGTTTTTCCTTTTTTTAAAAAAAATCTGTTTTTATTTATTTGGCTGCTCTGGGTTGTAGTTCTGGCAAGAGCGATCTTTAGTTGCAGCATGTGGGAACTTAGTCCCCTGACCAGGGATTGAACTCAGGCCCCCTGCTTTGGGAGCCTGGAGTCTTAGCCTCTGGACCACCAGGAAAGTCTTTCTTCTGCACTTTTTCAAAGCTTCAATTTGTTGATGGCATGGTGAAGTGTTTAATATTTAGATAATAAAGCATTCTCATAAAGAGCACCATGCTGAACAATTTTTAAAGTCAGAATTCAGCTCTCTGTGATCTTCAGTTGAAAACCACCATGCAATTTCTCCAAGATACTCAACTATAAGAGTTTTATCCTAATAAGGAACATTTCCTTTTCTTTTTTCCTCTCAAAGGCAACGAGAATGAGATCAGTGCACATCTCAGCCCAGGCTAGGTCCCAAGCATGGATCCAGATCAACCAATTTGGTAACAAAATGAAGGATCTCCCTCAGTTCAGTTCAGTCACTCGGTCACGTCCAACTCTTTGCGACCCCATGGACTGCAGCACACCAGGCCTTCCTGTCCATCACCTGGAGCTTACAACTCATGTCCATCGAGTTGGTGATGCCATCCAACCATCTCATCCTCTGTTGTCCCCTTCTCCTCCTGCCTTCAATCTTTCCCAGCATCAGGGTCTCTTTCAATCAGTCAGTTCTTTGCATCAGGTAGCCAAAGTATTGGAGTTTCAGCTTCAGCATCAGTCCTTCCAATGAATATTCAGGACTGATTTCCTTTAGGATTGACTGGTTAGATCTCCTTGCAGTCCAAGGGACTCTCAAGAGTCTTCTCCAATACCACAGTTCAAAAGCATCAATTCTTTGGTGCTCAGCTTCCTTTATAGTCCAACTCTCACATCCATATATGACCACTGGAAAAACCATAGCCTTGACTAGATAGACCTTCATTGGCAAAGTAATGTTTTTGCTTTTTAATAATCTGTCTAGGTTGGTCATAGTTTTTCTTCCAAGGAACAAGTGTCTTTTAATTTTATGGCTGCAGTCACCATCTGCAGTGATTTTGGAGCCCAAAAAATAAAGTCTCTCACTGTTTCTACTGTTTCCTCATCTATTTGCCATGAAGTGATGGGACGGGATGCCATGATCTTAGTTTTCTGAATGTTGAGCTTTAAGCCAACTTTTTCACTCTCCTTTTTTACTTTCCTCAAGCAGCTCTTTTGTCCTTCTTCGCTTTCTGCCATAAGGGTGGTGTCATCTGCATATCTGAGGTTATTGATATTTCTCCCGGCAATCTTGATTCCAGCTTGTGCTTCATCCAGCCTGGTATTTCACATGACGTACTCTGCATATACGTTAAATAAGCAAGATGACAATATACAGCCTTGACATACTCCTTTCCTGATTTGGAACCATATATTCATTCAAGATTGTGGAGTACAAGGACATGTGTTTATTTTCTCCTGTGAGAACTCCAAAATTGCATCTCGCTGCTGAACAACTGTCGACAGGGGAATGTTGGTTCCCACCAAAAAAATATTCCCCACATCTGAGGGCAAAGGAGAATCCTCAGCAAGATGGTAGGAGGGGTGAAATAGTGTTTAGAATCAAATCCCATACCCGCCAGAGATGCTCGGAGGCCTCAAAAAAACCTTGTGTGCACCAGGACCCAGAGACCCCACAGAGACTGAGCCAGAACTGTGTTTGAGTGTCTCCTGCGGAGGTATGGGTCAGCAGTGGCCTGCTGCAGGGGCAGGGCCTCTGGGTGCAGCAGACCTGGTTATGGCATAAACCTTCTTGGAGGAGGTTGCCATTAGCCCCACCACAGAGTTGCCAGAACTTACACAGGATTGGGGAAACAGACTCTTGGAGGGCACAAACAAAACCTTGTATGTACAAGGACCCAGGAGAAAGGAGCAGTGACCCCACAAGAGACTGACCCAGACTTGCCTGTGAGTGTCCAGGAGTCTCCAGTGGAAGCGTGGATCTGGGGTGGCCTGCTGCAGGGTCAGGGGCACTGAGTGCAGCATTGTGTGCAGGGGACCTATTGAAGGAGGTCACCATTACCTCCACCATAATTTGGTCTCAGGTCAAACAACAGGGAGGGAACGCAGCCCCGCCTATCAACAGAAAATTGGATTAAAGATTTACTGAGCATGGCCCTACCCATCAGAAAAAGACCCAGTTTCCCCCACAGTCAGTCTCTCCTAAGAGGAAGCTTCCATAAGCCTCTTATCCTTATCCATCAGAGAGCAGACAAAATGAAAACCACAATCACAGAAAACTAACCAAACTGATAGCATGGACCCACAGCCTTGTCTAACTCAATGAAACTATGAGCCATGCCGAGTTGGATCTCCCTAGACAGCCTCTAATGTCTTTTCAAGGTCATGGCCCTCAACTGCCTTTACCCATCACTACTTCCCAGAGGAACCACATCCCTCATCCTTTCCCCAAACTTTATTTCCCCCAGCTTTCTAACACATTGTCTGTCACGTGTGGAGGTGGGGTGGGATAGCATGGAAGAGAAGGGAAGGAGCCCCTTAGATTGTTTTCTGAAATCATTTTCTCTGTAAGTTCTGTCCAAACAGTAATATTTGCAGTGGGAGCATCTAGAGTTACCGTTTGGAGAGCAGAAGTCAGCATTGTAGCTCCGAGCGGAATTGCCATGATGCTCCTGCTGAGGTCCAAGCCTTATGAAGGGGAGGGAGGGTGGGAGGGTGGAAGGGACTGGCTCCTCTGAAAAGCACATTTCCTGTTAATAACAGCTTCCTCATACTGAGTGCCTATAAGGAGTTATTTAATTTAATCAGCCTAATCGTTCTATGATGTAGCTATTATTATCTCTATTTTACATGTTAGGAAATTGAGATGTGGGAGGCTTAAATAATTTATCTAAGGTCACACAGTCAGTAGAAGAACAAGCAGTCAAACCAAGGCTCTTTGTGTTCACAGTTTGTATCCTTTCCAGTCTATGAACTGCTTCTTGGTTCAGACTTCTCTGGGGGAAATGGTAGAATAATTCAGTAGTCCAGTGATTCCAGGATTCGAGGCACAGAGAGTAACCTTTCCACTGTATGTGCGATTGGGATGCTATGAATGCGGGTAGGTCCACTTGAGGCAAAAAGAGAGGACTGATTATTCCTTCCCTGCGCCCCAAGAAGCTCTATGCTAGTCCATCCCACCCCAGTGGCATTGCGAGGCAGTGATGGTGACCTTCCTGTAGTGACACAGATATGGTAAACACAGACCATGAGGGGAGCCTGGTTGACAGGTAACTCCTCTGTGACTCAGCCCCTTACTAGTTGCATAAACTCAGAAGCCCAGACAAGCCCCCAGTCCTCACACATCATGGCACCAGGGAGATAACCCCACCTGAATCTGGAATCCCACCTTCTTGAGAGGAAGCTGATTAGTGCAGCACATTCCCAGTGCCTGACCAAGGCCACACAGAGAGGAAAATAACCATTCTTCCCTCAGCAGATGAAACCTGAGCCTTGTATTTCACTCTGCTAATCACCAAGTAAGCAGGCTCTTTTATGCTAGCATCTGTGAGGGCTACTTCCCACACTGCCTCCTGCCTCTCTGCCTGCCTGCCTGCCTGCTCTCACCAAAATATCAGCAGCATCACAGGGCCACCTTAGCCCTAGAGGAGCCCCGCTATCCTGGGGCCTGTGCCATGTTCCACAGAGGCCCCGGCTTAGGGACTTCTATTTCCTCCTAGGGCCAAACCACCCCTTTGGTGTGCAATATCCATGAGCTGCTTTGGCAACTGCAGAATCTCTGTCAGTGGTCTCTGTAGAATTTTCCTGGATTCCAGAGTTTCCTACCCCTGCTGGTTCATGGTTAATTCACTGGCAGCACTGACTGCTTGAGAATAACTCTTGATTTTCTTCAGGGTTCTTCCTTGCCCAACACAGGCCAGTTCATGAAGCAGTTCACACACACTGGTGCCAGATTTATAAAGTGTGAATTGAATTCTGCCCTTGGCCTTCTTTGCCCAATTCCCCCAACTTTCCTATTGTAGCTTCTCTTAAAACACAGCCACATTTCCTTTCTAAAGCCCTAGGAAATCCTGCCAGATTAACAAATGGGGGGAGGGAGAAGGATGATTTCTTATGCATTTTCATATGTAAGCTATAAACAGTCCCTGTTCTTTGCGATCTTCCTTACAGAGTGCCTGTGAACCAGGGTAGTTATCATGCTCCAGGTTTTCTAAGAGGAAAAACAGAGACCATTCCTTTTTTTTTTTCTACTGCCAACAACCAAACCAAAACAAAAAAACAAACCCAAATGAAGTGAATTGGAAATGAAGTCCAAGAAGCAGAGGCCTTCTGTCTTTGAGCTCAACACTTGGTGATTTGCTTGATTATACTTCCCTCGGCCTCTCTCTCAAATCTCAGAGGCACAGACTCATTACCCCATTAGGATTTGGCTGGGGAGCCTGAAGGGACAACGAGAACAGAGACGAATCTGGTTAGGCTGCCAGAGCTAACAACCTCTTGTGTGCAATAAAACCAGACAGCATTTTTGATGGACCACATTCTCATTGCATTTGAACAGCCTTGGAAAGCTTCCATGGCTGCTGATTTCAAATAAGAAAACATGCCATAGGGAAGCAGGGCAAAGACGTGTCCTCCCGGCTCGCCTTTATGTGGACCCAGGGTAAGCCTCCACTTGGAGGTGCACAAGCCATATGCTGAAATACTTAAAAGTTATGGTTCAAACTTGAAAACTCTTTCAATAAAATGTAAAATGTGCTCTACTCTCCTTCTGTGATAAATATGTTTTTATTGATAATCTAGTGGCTGGGTTCAAATTTTAATTTCTCTGACTCCTTGGAGTTTTATTCTGGATCACAGTGGTCAGGGAGAGCTGGCCTCTTAGTACCCAACACACTGTCCTTGGTCCCAGGTCTACGCCCTTCTCTTCACATTCTGGCTCCAGATTTCAATGTGTGTGGCCTCTCAAACTCCTGCTGGACCCTCTACCTCATGTGTCCAAGTCGTACCTACACTCCCACCATCAGTCCCCCCAGGGCCGTTCCTTGGCCTAGAGATGTGACCAGTTTGCACTCAGGTGCACAGACCCAGGAAAGAGGCCTCATACAGTTCCTGGAAATTGACTCTGGCTGGTTGTAAAGGGAATTCCAGGGTCCTGGGAAACTAAAGTATGGTTGAGGGTGTGTGTCGGGGTTGGGGGGAATATCTTTTTGGCCCCATGAACTCTTCATCACATTAAGAGAGCTGCTGTTAAAAGATGAGGTTGAACACAATTGTGAGATATAGGGCACAGACCAGTTGGCCCTGTCACTTAGATTTATGGATCGTGCGTATAACATAGGTCCTTTATAGGAGGATGTTTCCCTTAGAAAGTGAATTCTTGCTACCATGACTACTACAGTATAGCAGATGGAGATTCATCAAAATAATGTGCTTTTAGCTTCATAAACTGGATTGGAATGAGTGTATAGCTGTGATGGTTCTCCATTATGGATGCATAGTGATATCACTCAGGGAAGATTTCTATGACCCCACACATAAAGATTCTGATTTAATTTGGTTTAGGGTGGAGTCCAGGCACATGTGTTTATTTTTTTAATCTTTTTATAAAAATTGAAGTATAGTTATACTCCATTTATAGTTATAAAAATATTTTCTGTATATCTTGTAACATTTTTATACAGAGTAGTTTGTACTTCTTCAGTCTGTTCAGTTCAGTCACTCAGTCATGTCTGATTCTTTGCAACCCCAGAGACTGCAGCACGCCAGGCTTCCCTGTCCATCACCAACTCCTGGAGCTTACTCAAACTCATGTCCATAGAGTTGGTGATACCATCCAACCATCTCTTCCTCTGTAGTCCCCTTCTCCTCCTGCCTCCAATCTTTCCCAGCATCAGGTTCTTTTCCAATGAGTCAGTTCTTCCCATCAAGTGGCCAAAGTATTGGAGTTTCAGCTTCAACATCAGTCCTTCCAATGAATATTCAGGACTGGTTTCCTTTAGGATGGACTCGTTGGATCTTCTTGCAGTCCAAGGGACTCTCAAGAGTCTTCTCCAACACCACAGTTCAAAAGCATTAATTCTTCAGCACTCAGCTTTCTTTATAGTCCAACTCTCACACCCATACATGACTACTGGAAAAACCATACCTTTGACTAGATGGACCTTCGTTGGCAAAGTAATGTCTCTGCTTTTTAATATGCTGTCTAGGTTGGTCACAGTTTTGCTTCCAAGGAACAAGCGTCTTTTAATTTTATGGCTGCAGTCACCATCTGCAGTGATTTTGGAGCCCAAAAAATAAAGTTTCTCACTGTTTCTACTGTTTCCTCATCTATTTGCCATGAAGTGATGGGACAGGATGCCATGATCTTAGTTTTCTGAATGTTGAGGTTTAAGCCAACGTTTTCACTCTCCTCTTTCACTTTCCTCAAGAGGCTCTTTCGTTCTTCTTTGCTTTCTGCCATAAGGGTGGTGTCATCTGCATATATGAGGTTTTGATATTTCTCCTGGCAATCTTAATTCCAGCTTGTGTTTCATCCAGTCTGGCATTTCGCATGATGTACTCTGCATATAAGTTAAATAAACAGGTTGACAATATACAGCCTTGACATTCTCCTTTTCCTGTTTGGAACCAGTCTGTTGTTCCATGTCCATTTCTAACTGTTGCTTCTTGACAGTGCATACAGATTTCTCAGGAGGCAGGTCAGGTGGTCAGGTATTCTGATCTCTTTAAGAAATTTTCCACAGTTTGTTGTGATTGTACTTCTTAATCCCCTACTTTTATATTGTTCTTCCTTTCTCCCCTCTCCCCACTGATAGCTACTAGTTTATTCTCTATATCTGAGTCTGCTTCTTTTTTTATATTCACTAGTTTTTTGTGTTTTTTAGATTCCACAAATGTGATATCATACAGTATTTGTATGATATCTGACTTATTTTACTTAGCATAGTGCTCCCCAAGTTCATCCATATTGCTGCAAATGGAAAACTTTCATTCTTTCTTATGGCTAAGTAGTATATAATTATGTATATGTATACACACAATTGAGTTGATTTATATATATATATATATATACATATATATATATATATGTATTTATAGAAATAGATATATCTACTGATGGACAAAATCCATCAGTAGATATATCTATTTCTATAAATACATATATATCTACAAAAAAGATCTTCACGACCCAGATAATCACGATGGTGTGATCACTCACCTAGAGCCAGACATCCTGGAGTGTGAAGTCAAGTGGGCCTTAGAAAGCATCACTACGAACAAAGCTAGTGGAGGTGATGGAATTCCAGTTGAGCTATTTCAAATCCTGAAAGATGAAGCTGTGAAAGTGCTGCACTCGATATGCCAGCAAATTTGGAAAACTCAGCAGTGGCCACAGGACTGTAAAAGGTCAGTTTTCGTTCCAATCCCAAAGAAAGGCAATGCCAAAGAATGCTCAAACTACCGCACAATTGCACTCATCTCACATACTAGTAAAGTAATGCTCAAAATTCTCCAAGCCAGGCTTCAGCAATACGTGAACCGTGAACTTCCAGATGTTCAAGCTGGTTTTAGAAAAGGCAGAGGAACCAGAGATCCATTTGCCAACATCTGCTGGATCATCGAGAAAGCAAGAGAGTTCCAGAAAAACATCTATTTCTGCTTTATTGACTATGCCAAAGCCTTTGACTGTGTGGATCACAATAAACTGTGGAAAATTCTGAAAGAGATGGGAATACCAGACCATCTGACCTGTCTCTTGAGAAACCTGTATGCAGGTCAGGAAGCAACAGTTAGAACTGGACATGGAACAACAGACTGGTTCCAAATAGGAAAAGGAGTATGTCAAGGCTGTATATTGTCACCCTGCTTATTTAACTTATATGCAGAGTACATCATGAGAAACGCTGTGCTGGAGGAAACACAAGCTGGAATCAAGATTGCCAGGAGAAATATCAATAACCTCAGATATGCGGATGACACCACCCTTATGGCAGAGGGTGAAGAAGAACTGAAGAGCCTCTTGAAGAAAGTGAAAGAGGAGAGTGAAAAAGTTGGCTTAAAGCTCAACATTCAGAAAACTAAGATCATGGCACCTGGTCCCATCACTTCATGGGAAATAGATGGGGAAACAGTGGAAACAGTGTCAGACTTTATTTTTTTGGACTCCAGAATCACTGCTGATGGTGATTGCAGCCATGAAACTAAAAGACGCTTACTCCTTGGAAGGAAGGTTATGGCCAACCTATATAGCATATTTAAAAGCAGAGACATTACTTTGCCAACAAATGTCTGTCTAGTCAAGGCTATGGTTTTTCCAGTGGTCATGTATGGAAGTGAGAGTTGGACGGTGAAGAAGGCTGAGCGCTGAAGAATTGATGCTTTTGAACTGTGGTGTTGGAGAAGACTCTTGAGAGTCCCTTGGACTGCAAGGAGATCCAATCAATCCATCCTAAAAGAGATCAATCCTGGGTGTTCACTGGAAGGTCTGATGTTGAAGCTGAAGCTCCAATACTTTGGCCACCTCATGCAAAGAGTTGACTCATTGGAAAAGACCCTAATGCTGGGTAGGATTGGGGGCGGGAGGAGGAGGGGACGACAGAGTATGAGATGGTTGGATGGCATCACCGACTTGATGGACATGAGTTTGGGTGGACTCCGGGAGCTGGTGATGGACAGAGAGGCCTGGCGTGCTGCAATCCACGGGGTTGCAAAGAGTCGGACACGACTGAGCGACTGAACTGAACTGAACTGATGGATACTTGGATTGCTTCCATGTCTTGGCTCTTGTGAGTAATGCTACTATGAATATTGGGGTGTATGTCTCTTCAAATTAGTGTTTTTGTTTTTTTCAGCTATGTACCCAAGAGTGGAATTGCTGGGTCATATGGTAATTCTATTTTTAGTTTTTTGAGATATCTCCATACTGTTTTGCGTAGTGGCTGTACCAGTTTATGGTCCCATCTACAGTGTTCAAGGGTTCCTTTTTCTCTACATCCTACCTAACATTTGTTATTTGCATTCTTTTTGATGACAGTCACTCTGACAAGTGTGATGTCTCACTGTGGTTTTGATTTACACTTCCCTAATGAACAGTGATGTTGAGCATCTTTTCATGTGCCTGTTGGCCATCTGCATGTCTTCTTTGGAAAAATATCTGTTCTTGTTCTTCTGCCCACTTTTTAATTGGGTTATTTTTTTTAATGTTGTTTTACTTGTTTTTATATGTTGGATATTAACCCATCAGTCATACATTTACAAATATTTTCACCCATTCAGTAGGTTGGTTGTCTTTTTGTTTTGTCAATGATTTCTTTTGCTGTGGGCGCAAGTATTTTTATAAAGCTCCTAGGTGACTTTATGAGCAGCCAAAATTGAGAACCATGCAGTACAGCCTAATGATATTGCTTCCAAAACCCCAGAGCATTCACCTTTGTGTTTACCTTACCCCTATAAACTCAAAACCATCATGGCTCAGGAGATGTTCATTTCCAGAATAACAGGGCCCCTGTGCTGTAGCCTACAATCAGTTCTCTGCTTGGAGCAGTGAGTAAGACTGGTCTACCTAGGTTCTGCTATAGGTAGGCAAAGCTCTTAACTATCTTCACCATGCCAGATGAAATTCAAAATATTTAACATTTAATAGGCACTGCAGCAATCCATCTAGACAGACTCCAACTGTAGAATACTGGTTGGTCTGACAGATTCCTCTAATTACTCCTCCAAGAAACCCCTTAAAATGGATGTTACTGTGTACATTTATCAGGAAGGTGGAGATCTGTGACCCAGATTCTGGTCTTCTGACTCCAAGTCTTGGGTTCTATCAGTTGCAGCAGACAGCTTTTCTAGTTAGCACAAACTGAGTTCTTTAGTCTCTAATGTTGGCCTAAGCCAGGACACTTGAAGGAAGATATATTACTGGCTTCATATAAAACACTACCTACAAAATGGATTACCTAGTTTAAATCTAGACAAACACAAGAAGGGAGCTTCTATTTGAATGACATTTATTTCTGACCTGAGTAGTCTGCTTTTTAATTCTGAAGTTTATGTATGAATTCCAACATATACTCAGAGCTGTGCTTACCCTTAACAACTGGTCACACTCAAGTCTTACAAGTATGGGATCCACAGTTTTAAGGTTGTAGCTCCAACGTGACTTGTGTAAGTTTAAGTATCTGATACTTACATCTTGTTTACTTAAATTCACAAAACAGAACAGGATCTTTCGTGGCCATCTAGTCTACTTCTGTTTCTGGGAAAGTCTGCATTTAAAGCATCCCAGAGACAAAACTTCCCCACTTGAAATACAATTTCTTTCTCTACTCAGCAGGGGAGGCTTCTATTCAAAGCCCAGGTCAAGGCCTATCTTTGTGACCAAGTAATTCATTGCAAGTCTCTGTCCTCAGCAAGGCAGATTCAGGTTCTGGGGAATGGAATTTTGTACAATTTGGAGAGTTCCCTTTATAATAAATAAAATGAACATTTATTTAAGATGAGAAAATAGATCAAATATTGTATTGTTTAAAAATATTTCCATGTATAAATCTTCTCTCAACAAGACTATAAGCTTCTTGGAGGAAAGGATCATGTCTTATAGCTTTTTTCAATTTCTCCACATGTGACTAAGCATGTTATAGATGCCCAGTAATTATTTGTGGATTGATTGGCTATCTACCAATTCTTGTAAATCTCTATAGAAGTTAAAGTGATGATTGATCAAGATAGAATGGGTTTAATATGGGGAAGTTCCTCACAGAGGTGTACTCAAAACTGATTTTTGAAGAAGGAATATTTGATTGGAATGGAGGGTGTTTGTATGGGGAAATGGGAAATTAAAGGTGTTTAATGAAGCTTTTTAATTTATTAAAAGAAATATGAATTTCTAATAATTATCTTCACTGCAACATAATCCACTGGGCATAGAAACATATTTAGATTCATTGAGGTATTTTGGGTAAAATTTTCAAAATCAATGTTGTGTTTTTTAACGTAACTGTAGTGACATCTAATTATCAACAGACAAGTTGCCCATTTTTTTCCATATATAGAGGGAAGGAAAAGCAAACAAAGTAACAATAGGAAATTCCCTGGTGGGCCAGTGATTGTGGCCAGAAAGAAAAAAAAATCTACTCAAAGACAAAATTAAATGATACAGAAAATCATATAAAACAACAACAACAACAAAAATACATCATCCCCCCCCCCCCCCCCCCCCCCGCCAAAAGAAAAAACACAAACAATGGGCAAGTGATTGAAGTGAACCAAAATTTCAGAATTTCCTTAGGGCCTTGACAACTCTCCAAATGTTATCCAAAGAATGGCGACTCTTCATGTCTGCACAGGCCTTTTAGTGCGTGACAGAATGGTTTACAGGCTCACTATGAGGAGAGCTTTATGTTTTCACATCCACGATGTCCATTCACATCTGCTTGTGAGGGGACTGAGAGGGTGATGAGATGCCATAAAGTGGGAAATGAGCTCTCTTACCCACCATCTTCTCTCAGATACTTAATAGGTGAAAACTACAAGAACATGAGGCTACAAAGAAGTCCTGACATCTGTCCTAAGTCCTGTGGAATGGTAACAAGCAGGCAGGAGATAAGCAGGGTATTTTACAGATTCCTTATCCCAATCCCACTTAAGCCAAATCCTATATCTCATCTCTGCTACTGGGGGTTGATCAAGGATCCCAGGATCCAGAGATGTCAAAGGGCAGCAGGAGCGGAGCATTCTGAACTCAAGACACAGGCTAACTCATTGCCTTATCACTTTCCTGTAGATTGTCCTGGTTTCAGTTTACCTTCAGTTTACCCTCCAGGCTGTTTGTTAGGTAATTATATGTTACTTCTATCTTCTGATAGCCTGGATGTTTCTCATTTTTCCTTCCCCTGTGCGGGAAACACAGTGTGGGTTACATGGTAGGAACTAAGTAAGTCTATCTTGAATGATTTTTTAAGTGCTTCATCTCAATAAAATTGGGCCTCCACCATGTCTCCTTATCACTGGTCCATTCCAGCTTGTTCAGGACTTCACACTGCTACATAGATTTCCATTGAAGGAAATTTTGATGTTACTCTTCTGGTAATAAACACACCTCTGCTACCTTCATTAGTTCAGATGACACTTCCGTGGTAGCTCAGATGGTAAGGAATCCATCTGCCATGCAGGAGCCCTGGGTTGGGAAGGTCCTCTGGAGGAGAAAATGGCAACCCAATCCAGTATTCTTGCCTGGAGAATCCCATGGACCGAGGAGTCTGGTGGGCTATAGTCCATAGGGGTCACAAAGAGTTGGACACGACTGAACAACTAACACACTTAACTTGAGTTATATTTCATTTCAAACACAGAGAGGTAAAGACCTGTGTAGAATATAGGTGACTATTGATTTCATCTATTCTCAAGAAGCTTTCTTATCTCTGTTATTGCATAACAGATGTTGTATCTTGAGCCTTAGGAGTAGTCAGTAACAATACTGGCGAAATATTCCCCTAGGTAGAAAGTTGTAGTTAAAATTTGGGCACATGAACCAGACAGACTCTGTTCCTGGTTTTGTCACATGGGAACCAAAGGAGAAAGGAGTCACCACTTTCCGTTGGGGTTACTGAACAGAGAGTGGGTGTGAATCAGGAAGTTCCTTCAGCTATTTTCTTGAGCTGCTTAGAGGGAGTCTTGACTGTAAAAGAGCATAAGGCAGCTCTTTCAAGGGAAGTGGGGCCAAGAGATGAAGGGAAAGAGGAAGGATGGAGAGAAAAGGTCAGACAAATAGTGGACATTTATTGACTCCAAGATTTAATCATGCTTAAAGTCAGTGCCTTGCTTGGATTTCCTAGTCACAAGAGCCAATGAATATCCTCCCTCTTTACTTTCTTACTTATTCATCTGAATTGGTTGTTTGCCATTGACAATCAAACATTACCTGTGGAATATCCAAGTAAGTTACCCAAACCAACTCGGTCAATTTTAGACAAAGCATACTTTTACCAAATTTCTTTCCCTAAAAGAACTTTTTCGGTTGAGCATAATATGTCCCTGGATTGCAGAAGTGATCAACTTTTGCTCAGATGATTTTTATGAGCATTAAATAAGTCAGTCATATAAAGCTTTCACCACTTAGCAGATGGTTCTAGTTGTTTGTTAACTCTCATCATCAGCAGCATTATGTTCAATGAAAGTTATTGAGATGGGGACTAGGTTGCGATATTGCTTGGAAGCCAAATAAGTGGTAAATCTATGTTATGCAAGAATATTTTACAGGTAGTACTTGGGGTTTAGTCTGTATGTCTGTAGTATACAGAGTAGAATGTGCTTCAGAGATTTTTGTTTTTGTTTAAAAAGTCGCCTGTCTTTCTGTTAGTATTCTCAGAGCCTTTCTAAGTCAGTTACATAAGTGCATTTGGGGGGAGTTGGCAAGGTTTATTTTTACGTGGAAAAACAATGTATCACTTTCACTACACACACAGGGGGAGACAAGAGGTGGCTTACTGGTATGTGCTAGAACAACTCCCCAAACCAAACAGGATCCTATCCTTTCTTCATGAGCTGCGGTCCAGATAACAAGATCATTTAAAAAAAAAACAACACAAAAACATGTCACTTCCGGACTAAGGTGAAAATTCTAAAGGAATTAAAAAATTAGTTTGAAGAGAAATGAGAATTGTTCATCAAAATTAACCCTAAAGTAAACAAAAGCTGTTGACATAGTACTTGTGAAGCTTGTGGTGTCTATCCACTGACTCATGAGGTAATTAAAAGCAATTCTGGTGAATAAATTGGCTGTTAACAGCGTAGGAGATGGTAGTAACCATAATCTGGGAAAGATTCCGTAAAAAGACAGAAATTGAGAAAATTCAAACTAAGAAAATCAACCATTTTTGCCCCAGAAAATGCAATTTGAAAACATCTTTGTTTTTTCACCCACAATTTTATTTCTGTTCTCACACCCTACCCTCCTTTACATGAATATTAAGAACTAAGGCTTTAGCAACAGGCTTTGGTGGTGGGGGAGGCGGGGGTAAAGGGAAAAGTGTTGTGTATGGCTTTTCATATGTTAATAAGTTGATTCCATGACAACCATTGAAAAAGAAGGGCTGGAAACAAAAGCCGCTGCGAGAGAGGATCAGTGCTCTTTCACGGGCGCTGTAAGAATAACAGCCGCGACTCCCTCCGCTGAAAGGTATCTGATGGCCGCTCGTCAAAGGGCTTTGTTTTAGTAGTGCAGAGTCAGTATATAATTAATGCAGAGTTTTATGAGTCCAAATTGCACCCGCAATGATGCTTCCCTGTTAAAAGGTTGTGAATAAGAATCTGAAACCAAGGGGATTTGCTTCCAGGAGGGACCTGAGCTGTACGTAGACTATCAGTTCCTGTGATCATGCACTTCAGTTTTAGGTGAAAAGGTCAAGGGCTTTTTATCTCTGAGTCTGACAAAGCATTTAGAGTTGGGCTGCTGGGGGAGTGCGATGGGAAAGTCTTGCTCTGCTCTCCAGGCAGCATTTGAACATGGGGCCGAGTTATCCCCGATGACGTGGTGAAAGTGCTGAGGCCGCACACAGGAGCCGCCCTACGACACTGGCATTCCTGGGCTTCCAGGACCAATGATAAGAAATCCCAACTTGCTGTTTATCTTTCCAGAAACATGACCATGACTTGACACCGTCATGGCACATTTCCTAATGCCTCTTACAGCTAAATTTTTGCTTTGACTTAAGTAGCCACACATATCAATTAGCTGTTGTATCAAGTTAGCACAATGCATTCCTTCTGGTTGGTTCTAAAGCATTGTGAACTGCTGCATTCAGGAATAATGCTGACTTTACTAATTTTCTGTCCAGCCCTGTTTTTCTCTCCTGTATATTACCCAGTTCTTGTTTGAATTATATTAAGTTCCTTTTATTTGTCCCCTTTAAGTAGTTGCCAAAAACTTGCCATGAGTAACTTGTGGTACAGTGTTTTCTCTGTTCCGATGGACACAAGAACTTTCATCACAGTGGAATGCTTATGGAATTACATATTTCAAAGGACACTAATACGAAAATACAACTTCATTCAGAGTCAGGGCACAATGATGAATAGTAATGCCAAAATGATTACTAGAAGAATTTGCAATTTGCTTTTAAAGTATTGGCTTTGGTCTTCCCTGTAATTCATGTTTTTTTTTTCTTATAAACTTATGAACTTATATCAATCTTGCTTTCATGCAATTAGTGTCTATAGTAGTGTTGTTTGATGAAAAGAAAAGAGATATTGTAGCTCTGATGAATCAGAATTTGGGATCTGACGATATTGTTATCAAGATTGTATCAAAAGTATGCCAGTTTTCTTAAAATCTTATTTCCAGATGCACATTTTACTCAATAAATATCTGCGGAAATTTATCACTATCCAGTAGTTTGGCAAAAATCATTAAACCATTCATTCATTTGACAAACTTTAAAAAAATTTATTTTTTTTTAATTGAAGGATAATTGCTTTACAGTATTGTGTTGGTTTCTACCAAACATCAACATGAATTTGTCATAGGTTTACCTATGTTCCCTTCCAATTGAACATCCCTCCCACAACCCTCCCCATCCCACCTCTCTAGGTTGTTACGAAGCTCCCATCCCACCCATCTAGGTTGTTACCAAGCCCCAGTTTGAGTTCCCTGAGTCATATAGCAGATTCCCATTGGCTATCTGTTTTACGTATGATGATGTTTCCGTGGTATTCTCTCCATACATCCCACCCTCTCCTTCCACCCCCTCCCCACCCCAGCTGTGTCCAAAGTCTGTTCTCTATGTCTGTGTCTCCATTGCTGCTCTGCAAATAGGTTTATTAATATCATCTTTATCAACAAACTTTTAATGTCTATTGCAGACCAGAACTGGACTTAATTCTATTTGTACATAGGTAACAATATTTTTGCTTTTCTTGAAAAATTCATAATTTAGCAAAATGGATAATTATGTTAATAGATAATCACAACATTTTTATATCTCATCTATTCTGAAATTAAGATTTGAGATGGCTTAGTTATATATGAGAAAAGATAAAAGAGGATGAATAGGTGAAAGAAAATGAGATCAAAGAATAGAGTGTGCTCTAGAAACAGACCTGAAAACCCGGTATTGTTGCCAGAAGTGATCCACAAATTTAACCTTGAATTTTTTAGCAGCCAGTCCACAGAATATTGTTTACAAAATTTGTGGTGTTCATAAGAGCAGAGCCAGCAAAAACAAATGATAAGACAAACTTTTACTTGTATTGAGATAGAGAAATTTCCCCACCAGATCTGTGAAAAAGTGTGTACAGGGTCATGTTGCGGTGCGTTCTCAATACCGTGCTAAAATAAATGCAATATCATGGCTCTCAGAAGTATTTTGGGTACTATTCCTCAGCTCAAAACAAGACAGACAGATTCAGAGTGCTTTCAATGACCACAGAGCCCCTCTAAAAAAAGGAAAGTAGCCATAGTTGGCTTGACCACAAATAACTGTTCTCTGTACTATATAGCCTCCCTTCTAACACACACACACACACACACACACACTCACAAACCTCCCAATTACAAACATCATGGCCACAGCTAATTGGCCTGGGGAAGGGAGGGACACTTGACTCAAGAGGAACTAATGTTTACAGACTGGCCAGTGGCCTTACAAGGCCATCTGACAAAAAGGGTTTGCTCAGAAAGGGTGATTGAAGTTGAGAGGAAACAATTGGATGTTTTCTTTTGGAGCCTTTGATGTTAAGAGACACACAGAGGGAGGCAATTATTTGGAAGTGTGAGCAGGAACCAAAGGGCACAGAGAGAAAAGTTAGGTTGCGAAGGCCAAGAGGCAGCTGAGACAATAAATAGGCAAAAAGTGAAAGGGACGCACAGAGCAAGGGATGGGGTGGTGATTTCGTGTGGACAGAAATGGTGTCATCAATAAGCTCCTGCTGCTGACCTGGGGCTGGAGAGCCCATCCCGGGGAATGTGGTGGTTTCTGAATGACAGTGGGTTTCCCTGGGGCCTGACTCTACTGTGGTTCTGCTCTTCCTGCAAGGGGTGGGTTTGCACTCTTCCTGTAGCTATCCCGAGAGAATTGCTGACTTTTGTCACTGACAGAGGAAGCCAAGTAAGTAGCTGATGGCACAATTTGAAGTGCAACCCAGAATTAGAAATCTTACAAAGGAGTAAACAGTGTAGTGCAAACATATAGCCCTCAAGGTCTGTCTTGATTCAAGGAAAAAAGCATATGTATAATGGTGGGATTGCATGTCCTGCAGAAAATCTCCCATAAGTGTTATTACTATAATTTGTAAATAAATTCTTCACAAGGATTAAGTAGCAGACTACCTAGTGTTGCACTCTGAAAAGAATGTAGAATGCAGATGTTGCCTCTAGTTTGATTAACAGTATGTTAGTCACTCAGTTGTGTCTGATTCTTTGCCATCCCATGGACTGTAGCCCACCAGGCACCTCTGTCCATCGACTTCTCCAGGAAAGGATGATGAAGTGGGTAGCCATTCCCTTCTCCAAGGGATCTTCCCAACCCAGGGATCGAACCTGGGTCTCTCATGTTGCAGGCAGATTTTTTACCTTCTGGGCCACCAAGAAACCCATATGGTCAATTTAAATCTGGAGGATAGGGTTGATATGCTTTCATCGAAAAATTTAAAATGTGGAGATTTTCCTCTGTTTATAGGTAGACATCCACAATTTCTAGGCTAAGGCAGTGCATGCCTATGCTAAGTGGCTTTAGTCATGTCCAACTCTTTGCAATCCTGTGGGCCATAGCCTGCCAGGTTCCTCTGTCCCTGGGATTCTCCAGGCAAGAACGCTGGAGTGGGTTGCCATTGTCTTCTCCTTTGGTTCGCTGTCAAATCAATTGACTTTCAGAACTAATTAAGACTTCTAATTTATTATATTTATTGAGGGACAGAACTTGAGAAAGTTTCCAAATGTTTTTGATATTACTATTACTGATTTAGAGAACATTACCTAGTTTTTAGAGGCTTTACACTGTAAAAAATAAACCACCAAAACGTGCTACTTTTCAATTCCCTGACTGGTAAATTTTCTCATTTATGTCTCTGCAGTAGATAGATTTTTGGGCTTGATATCAAGAGAACAGTTTGGTTCTTTATGTTGTTGGGCAAATTTCTTATCTTTTACAAATTCTTGACTGTATCTGTCTCCAAAATAGATAGAAATACATCTGCTATACAGAGGATTTTCTAAAATAAGAATTAAATGAAATAACCTATAGTATACTGCCATCCACAGTCCTTGACCTAGTCAAATAGTTATTTTTCTTTGCCTGTCTTGGTAAGTTGGATAAAAACAGAGCATTGTGAATGCTAAAATTCGACTATCTCATTCTTTTAGCGGGATCCTATGAATAGATTTGGTTTTGGTCATTGTGGAATGATCTCCCTCTTGAGATGACGTCTCCAGGCTGACAAGTTTCATGTTTTGAATAAAATGTGGAACTGTGCATTTAAAATTCCAGCTATGGGTTTTCCTTTTACTTTCAAATGTTTCTATATGTGGAAAGTGAAAGAAAAAATTGAAGCAGCTGCCTGAATAATTTCAGCCAAACCCAAAAGAGCCTATCATTGTGTGGATCATTATATGTGAAAGTGGTCCTTAACCTATCTAGAGCATTGCTACAGTTCCGTTCTACTTTGATACAAGTACATCACCTTAGAATTGGAGAAATGTGAAGGGTAGTATTTTAGCCAAATTTTAATTTTAAACTATTCTTTCATGAGCTTCCTTGCTTCATTGGTTTAGTAACTTCATGGATTTATCTTCTTTACCTTATTCTCTTCTACCTTTTGCCCTACCCTATTGGAGAAGGAGGTGATATATACTATTTTATGCTGAGTTTCAAAAAAAAAAAAAGGATGACTAGTACTTTGAAAATATTTCTTGGGAGACCAAGCTGTTTGTATTTCCCCAGGGAGCCAAGAATAGGTGATGGGAGGATTTTGTAATCTCAATTTCTGTTTCATGAATCTTAACATAGTACTCTTAAAAAAAAAAAAGTCAGCTATAATGAATACATTAATTACTCAGAGAAATAGAGTTTTCTGAATGAAAACATTGAAGATTACAACAACTAAAACTTTGGAATGGAAATGAAAAATATTGCCAAATATATGGATTTTGTTTCTACAAAATAAAAAACATGAGATATTTTAAAATATTCAGGAATTTGGACCTGTTATAGCTGGAGCACCCAAATCTTATGTTAGAACATCAATGTATTTGTTTTGTAAGGAACATCTATCCAAAAAGAGGACATTTCAAAAGAGCAGGTTCTGTGGAAGATTCTAATCAGATATGTTGTGAAGTTTTTTTAAGATGTGGATGCCTAACATAGGGAGGCAGTTGGAAATTGAGAGAAAATATTTGGTTTATTGAAACAAGTCTTATACTATGACATATAAAACCTGGGATTCTGTATTGATGAGTGGTGAGACTTTGAAAAAGATATTTCTCTTGTGCCTTAGGATCATCACTTGTGGTGTGTGGTTGTGGGAGAGGGCTCTGGAGTCAGAATTAGCCAATGGGAAGAGAGATGGGGCCTCACGTAACTGTCAGTGTGTGATTATTGCCACTTCATTTTTCTCCCAACGCTGCTATGCTCCCAACCCCATCGTGATAAGAACACTTTCTCTTCCAGGTCCATTTAATTTAAAAATGTTTATTAGAGTTGAGGACTATGAGACCAGGTAATGGGTCATAAAAAACTCAATTGAAAAAAAAATGGAGAGGTTGAGAACATCAAGACTGTGGGAATACTGGAGTAATGAGTTTGGATACACATGTACATATTCACACTTACTCAAGAGAGCTTCCAAAAGAGAGAAACAAAAAAAAGCTGAAAGGAATAGATGAAGGTTAGGGCAGAATAAAAGAGAAAGTGATACAATGGAGGAAGAGAAAATGACCAAGAAGAAAGAAAGAAAGAACTATTAGTTTTTCATCTTCAAAATGGAATATGCAAGGAGAGAGAGACTCAGAAGGAAGAAAAACAGTAAGAACTCTCTACATTTTCTGAAAGGAGAGATAAAAGTAAGAAGTTCCTTAAAGGCAGCTTCCAAGATAGGAGCTCAGAGAACTGAATACTGAACTCTATGCCTTTTTAAAAAATTGAAGCATATTTGATTTACAATGTTGTAAAAGGGGAAGGAAGGGGTAAATTAAGTTTGGGATTAACATATACACAGGACTATATGTAAAATACATAACTAACAAGGAACTATTGTATAGCACAGGGAACTATACTCAATATTTTGTAATAACCTGTAAGGGAAAAGAATCTGAAAAAGAATATATATTTTCTTTTTCCCTTTGCTATACACCTGAAACTAACTCAGTGTTATAAATTTATACTTCAATAATATTTTAAAATGAAGTTAGTAGTTATACTGATTAGTGTCAAATGCTATGGCTCAACCACAAGTGAAGTTTATTTTTCACTCCATCCAGAATGGATGTTCCTTTGTTGCAGGTTGGCAGGAGGAGGGAGGACTCTCTTTATGTTGTCTTAAGGGACCTGGATGACAGTGGCCCTATCATTTTGAACATGTGAAGTGTCCTCATGCTATGGTTATCAGCATCTCATGCAGTGGAAGGGGAAAGTTTCTCAGGATGTTTTATACTCCAGGCCTGGAAAGAAAAGGCAGCAATCATTTCTGCATACTTGCCATTGACTGGAACACAGTCTTGTGACCCCAGCACAAAGCAGAGGGTCTTGGGAAATGTAGTCTAGCTGAAGAGGAGAACGTACTCTGATGACAATTAGCAGTCTCTATCATAGTTGCTGACATTTAAAACTCACAGATTTCTCATACACACACATTCACACACACTCCAATTTCTAGTTCCCCTAAAATGGAAAGACCTGACAATTCTGATCAGAATCCACATGACAGCAATTGGATGGAACCAAGTAGTAGCCCCCCTTTGGAAGGAGCGTCCTGTCTCCAGGTTGCTGTCATCCTCACCACTTCTATTTTTGCCCCAACCCTGGTCCTACTTCACTTCATCCAAGCATTATCGACTCAAGCATGAAGGGAGTGTACAGTTACAGGCCTTCTTACAGTGTAGTACTTAGTCACTCAGTCGTGTCTGACTCTTTATAATCTTGTGAACTGTAACCCATCTGGCTCCTCTGTCCATGGGATTCTCCAGGTGAGAATACTGGAGTGGGTTGCCATTTCCTCCTCCAGGGGATCTTCCCAACCTAGGGATGGAACCCACGTTCCCTGCGGGTCTTTCATTGCGGATGGATTCTTTTACTGCTGAGTCGCCAGGGAAGTCCTTGGTTCATTAAAACAAATGAAAACAACAGCTACAACAGGAAATTTTAAAAAGAGGTTCTTTAGACTTTCTGTACTACCCCAAAGTATGCTAATTCACTTTTTTTGCTTCATTATAATCTTGCGTCAAAGTCTTTTCTTTAAACATATGTCTTCTGATGGAACTCAGAATTATCTTTTTTCTATAAATCTCACACACAATACCACTTCTATAATCAACTTTTTTTTAATAAAAGGAGCATTTAAAGACATTTATAAAGCACCTTGAAGGAAGAATCTTTAGATTTTGATGACTTTGTCCCCAACATCCCAGCTATCTCATTCACATCTGATTTTTAGTGACTCATCCTTATCAAATTGTTCCAAAGTATTCAAGTTAGTTTTTACAGAGATAATAATTTCTTTCTATTTTACATTCCTATTTTGTTGGGTGAAATAATATTTTGAAAAATCATATAATTTACAATAACAAATACATTTGTCATAAGTAAGTTTGAAGATAAGCACAACTGACTTTTGGCAAGTATGTTAGTTCAGGTGAGACTAAGTTGCTATAACAAAAAAGTCCAACATAGAATAGCTTTACTATGATAGAAGCATTGATATGTTTTCACAGAAGGTTTCAAAAGCAGGTGAGTAGTTTAGGGTGAGTAAAAAATAACCCTTGATGTGATTCTTTTTTGTTTGTTTGTTTGTTTAGTTAAAGAAAAACTGTGATATACCTACATTCAGTCCAAAAATTAGAGAAGAAGAAAGGAGAGAGTCCGATGCAAACAATACTATAAAGGAGACAACTGTGAGGTTATACTTTTCATTACTGCTCACATTCTTTTGACCAAAATCTGGTCTCCTAGCCTTGGATAGCTACAAGATGGCTGGAAAATGTAATTCATAGCTGGCCATGTATTAACCTAAAGAGGAAACTTCTACTATTGAATGGAGAGGATGAATCTTGGCATTAGCAGTCTCTGACCCCATAAACATGGAAGTGAGTCTTGTGTACTATTGTATCAGTTAGATTTTGCTGCATAACAAACCTTCCCAAACTTAGCTGTAACAACAAACAGTTATTATTCCTCATGATCCTATGGGTTTGTTTAGTACTTCTGGTCTGGTTGGCTTAATGGGGACTGTATGATCTAGGGTGGTATCACTAAGATGATTTATTTCTGATTCATTTGGTCTCTCATCCCCTGATAAGCTGGCCCAGGATTCTTTTTATAGGTATCTCAAGTGTATAAGAAGGCAATGGCAACTCACTCCAGTACTCTTGCCTGGAAAATCCCATGGACAGAGGAGCCTGGTAGGCTGTAGTCCGCGGGGTCGCTAAGAGTTGGACATGACTGAGCGACTTCACTTTCACTTTTCACTTTCATGCATTGGAGAAGGAAATGGCAACCCACTCCAGTATTCTTGCCTGGAGAATCCCAGGAACGGCGGAGCCTGGTGGGCTGCCGTCTATGGGGTCGCACAGAGTCGGACACAACTGAAGCGACTTAGCAGCAGCAGCAGCAAGTGTATAAAGCAAGAAGAGGGCAAGGTTCACAGGATAAGCAGTTTTCAGCTTCTGGTTGTATATATTTGCTGAAGTCCCATTGACCAAGGCAAGTCATATGGCAATTCTAAGACTCAAGGAGTAGAAAGATAGACATCTTCTTATGATGGCAGAGGCAGCAATATCACATTGCAAAGAAGAGTACACACAAGAAAGGGAGCAATTTGTGATCATTTTTGTAATTTACCACAGCTGAGAAGCAATCTGTTAACTTTGAGGGTTCAATTTTTTTTTTTTTTTTATAGAGAGTATTGGGTACCCAGGCTAGTCTGTTAAATGAAAATCAGACAATAAAGCTTCTATCCATTTGTTATGATGTTTATTCCTCAAAAGAGAAACACTTGTTTATCTCCACTCCTACTTAGAAATAGGGGAGGATTTTTTAGGTAAGAACACCAAAGTGCAAACCACAATAAAAAGGTTGATAACTGGAATACATTGTGATTAAGAACTACTTTCATTAGAAACATAAATAACATGAAAAGCCAAGTACAGACTGATTGTCTATGCAGCATATTTAGCCAGAATGGGTTATATACCCTCAAACTCCTGAAAATCAAAAAGAAAAAGATAAATAACTCAAAAGAAATATGAGGGAAAAATACCCAAAGAGTCATTTCAGGGAAGAAGAAACTCAGGGGCCAATAGACAAATGGAAAAAGGCTCAACCTTATAGACACTGAGGAAGTGCCCACTGAACTCTGAATCAAATACCATTTCAACTCTTAAGATTGGCAAAAGTTAAAAAGCGAGACAATGAATGTTGTAAAGGATATGAAGCAATAAGCACTCATGTATTTTGGACAGGAAATAGTCTAAATAGTTTGGAAAATTACTTGGCACTATTTTGTAGAGTTAAAAATATGCATATCCTATGACCTAGAAATTACTCCTAGATAAATAGAGTAATTTCTACCCATGTGCACCAGGAAATGTGAACGATAATGTTCCCAGCAGAGCAATGCATGTGAAAGTAAATGTTTGGAAACAACCTAAATATTCATTGACATGAGACTAGATAAATATTTTTTATCTTTTTCATGCCATGTCAATTATACAGCTGTGAAAGTCAGTTAATCATAGCAACTATATATATATATGTATATATACAAAATAAACAATAAGTATCAGTGTGAGTGGAAAAAACCTATTTCAACAGGATAAATATAAAGTGAGCATCTTTTATATTTTTAAATTTTTTAATTAATTTATGTTTAATTTTTTGCTTGCATTGGGTCTTCGTTGCTGAGTGCAGACTTTCTCTGGTTGCTAAGAGCTGGGTCTAATCTTTGTTGTGGTGCATGGGCTTCTCATAGTGGTGGCGTCTCTTATTCCAGAGCACAGGCTCTAGGTGCAGGGGCTTCAGTAATCGCGGCTCTTAGGCTCAGTAGTTGTGGCACACAGGCTTAGTTGCTCCATGGCATGTGGAATCTTCCTGAACCAGGAATCAAACCTGTGTCCTCTGCACTGGCAGGCAAATTCCTGTCCTCTGTACCACCAGGGAAGGCCTCCAATGTGAATACCTTTTATTTTAAAAAAATGTTTTTGTATTTAAAAAAAGTACAAAAGCAATATATTGCTAAGGGATACATGTATATGTCATAAAAACGTTGAACAAGAAACAGAATGAAGAAAATTTCAGGATGGTGGTGTGGGGACAGGATGGGATGCATGAGAATGTGAATGGTATTGCACTGTGTGTTCTTTGGTGTGTACATACAATTTATAGTTTTAAGAAAAAGGATGGTGGCTTGTTGGCTAGTATTTGCTTAGAGTTTTTAATCAGAACTTCTAAAAATATTTCATTAAACGTCCATTACTCCTGAGGGTTTCAGGATAGAATTAACACCCCTTGCTTTAAGCAAAGAGGGTCTTTTAATTCAGTGACTTAAAAAATATTGACCATTAATTTTGCATTCTACTTCATATTCCAGTGATTATGTTAATATTAAATTTAAGCCATTGCCATAAATATTAGTAGAATTTAAGTTTTAAGGAAATTAACCATTTAATTCTATGGCTTTAAGGACTCCCCAGCAAACCATAGTATATTTCACATGGTAAACACAGGTTTACTATACTATAAAAAGAGGCAATATTTAAAGCTTTAAATTCTGTGGTGGTTGTAGAACAACAAAAAAAGCAAAGTGGAGAGCCTTAAAAAGGAGAGACAAAAAATTCCTATAATTTTGAAGGTATCAAAGAAAGACAGGCCCTTACTTTGTATGCAGTATTATCATGTCATGTATGACACTATTATAATTGCTTGTTTCATGGGCTGCATGCCCTCTTAGAATGTAAACTCTTTCTGGTCAGAGTTGTTCATTTTTTCATCCTTGTATGACAGCAAAATGAGCAGCACACAGAATGCTCTATAGGAACTCTCTTGGCTCGCTTTCTAATTGCAGACTATCAGATTGCAATTTTGGCAGACAAATCCTGGTGGAGGAAGGACCATGAGCTGGCCCCTTCCTCTGAGAGCTCATCAGTAACAATTACTGTTTCCTTGTTGGCATCAGGGAGTGATGCGCTCTCCTTAGCTCATTCTGAAGTGAGTGGACATGAGCCTGTCGCTTAATACCACCCAGAGTGACTAGTAGCCTTAACAGAATGTAGTGGATAGCAACTGAGTATATAGTTTACTCAGGAAGTAAGTAAGTTGCTCTCCAGTCACCAGTCCAAATGTATACTAACTGCTTCGCTGAATTCTCATTCTTACTTCAATATGGCAATGGCCATCTTTCTCCTACCACCCTATAATAGTTCAAGGATATCTAGACTCCAGAGTCAAGAGATTGTGGCTGCAGAAGTGAAGGGAATCCAGTTTATCCACAGTCTACATTCTGCCTTTGAAGTCATAATTTTCCATCTTATGATCTATGTAATTTCCATATAATTAACAAAAGGACCACCTTCCCCCTTCAGTGAATACCAGCTCTGACAGGACAGTCACATAGGGACAAAAATGTTTAGCCTCAGTACAAGAGATAGACCAATTTGGGGAGAATAGGGGCTGCAGGGAGCATGAATAGCACGATTGGCAGGGCGGGGGGCATTTTTCATAGAGGTGGTTTTGATAAATGTTTGTTGAGGAAACAAATTTTAAAGGGCTAGTAGAAAGTATTGAATACACTGCAATGATCAGAAGATGAAAAAGAAAATTGAATGAAAACATACAAAGTAGAAAAGTAAGCAAACCAAGATTTTAGAAAACAGAGTAATATTGAACAAATTATTATTATTAATTTTTTTGTTGCCAATTTTTTTAAACCATAGTTGAGTGTGATTCTGCTGATAGGTGTACCAACCTTCTGATGGGGACTTTTTCATGACCTAATGAAACAACACTGCAAACAGGAAAACAGCTCAGTGTTTGCCAAGGGGGAAAGAGAGTCTAGGCACACCAGCTTGGATGTTTTTCAAGTCTGATGTGTATATTTACTTTAGAAGTCTGAACACATGAACAGTTAAGAGAGTACTCCTCAGATTTGGCTTGAGGCTATTGATAGCCTCATGTCAAGAGGCTAGTTAAATGGGCACATCACTTATAATGTTTTGTGTGTGTTTTTTTTTTTTTAAATAGGAAGGGAGGATTATAGAAAATCTGGGGATAAGAATTATTCGTTCACCCAACACACATTTATTGTACATTTCTACATGAAATACTCTGTGGGGTTCTGGGGATATGAGGACTATTTAGACATAGTCCGCTATTCCCAGTAGCCTAGCATCTAATGCAGATAAAGTACATTAGTGTGAACATAAAGGACTTCAAAAGGGTTAAATAACAAAAACAAACAAAAACTATGGGAATGTGCTATGGTTAAGATCTATCAAATCTGAACAGTAATTGTAAAATAGAAATTGATAGACTTGAGTGTTAGAATACTATAATGATTGGTAACTGTTTGTAGGAAATCTAAAAACTGATACAAAACAGGTATCAGTGGAATAGATTATGTAATAATTCCTGATTAAAACTGTGTAGAACTCTATGGTTGCAGAAATAGTATCTTCCCAGAGAAAGGTACAAGGCTTATAGCAAAGAACATTTTCTGAATGTACTTTGTGGAAACAGGATCAAGAAAACTGAGATAATTGGAGAGAAGGAAATTGGAGAGAAGAGAGAAGAAAGGCCAGGCAGCCTATAGTTACAGAGGGAAAGCTTACAGTATTTTATCCTTATTGGTATAAGGAATAACAAGAAATCATGATATTGAGGTGATGATTTTCTGGAACTGTAGTAAAGTCCAAGTACATAGGTGGGTGAGAGAGTCAACAGAACTGGTAAGCAGAGCAGAATGCTAAGAAAAACTGACAGTGAGACTGATGGGGGGCAAACCACAAATATTTCAGAGTAAAATTTTATGCAAGTTTGAGCTGTAACATCAGTGGACATGCTGTTTGCTTTGCTGGAGAAATGATTGTACCAACTTATTATTAATATTTAAATAAATACCTTTTATAATTTCATATTTTAAAAGTTGAAATTGGAATGTGACAGAGTATTTGGGGCTAAATGTAAATGTAAGGGGTTTTTACTATACCGGACTTCCCTGGTGGCTCAGATGGTAAAGCGTCTGCCTACCATGTGGGAGACCTGGGTTCAATCCCTGGGTGGGGAAGATCCTCTGGAGAAGGAAATGGCAACCCACTCCAGTACTCTTGCCTGGAAAATCCCATGGACGGAGGAGCGTGGTAGCTTACATACAGTCCATGTTGTTGCAAAGAGTCGGACACGACTGAGTGACTTCACATTACTATACCACTGTCATTGGTTCCTCCCTTCCCATCTAAGGTAGAAAAAAATAAACCCAAAATGCATCTATTGAAAAGTAATGAGAATTTTAATTCATTCTATACACATTCATTAATGACTTGTTATGGGTAAAACATTGTTCTGGATTAGGAAGCTACTGTAGTATTATGTTACTTTAATTCTTCTTAAGCATTTTGATGTCTTTCATTTATGGTTACTGTATTGCTAGTGCTTTTTATGAAGAGACGAGTATATAACACACGAGTGTTTGGTAAACATTAGTTTAATTCCCAAATTCTACCCAATTTCTCAGACTAAATAAAATAAAAATTGTAGGCCTCCATGGGCATGTGATGATCATACTACGTCATACTTTAAAATTTCTCAGGTCAGAAAAGTAGCAGGTAGATCTAGTTTCCTACCAGTGGCCATCTTTCTCTTCTACCCATGTTCCCAGTTAAAAAACATTTCTCTCCTTAGACTCTTTTGAAAATAGAGTTGATCATATAATCACTGTTTACCAGTGAGACAAGAAGAAATCTTATGAAAAAGAACTGAAACTTCTATGATGTCTTTTAGCCTTTGTTTTCCCCTATTTCCTCCCAGGAATATGGCCATAATGTATCGGTCATCTTGCAACCATGAGAATGTGACAGCATTTGAACCAGGGCAGAGAGAAAGACAGCAGGATGGGTCTCTGATGGCATTGTGGTGCCACTTACTCTAGCCCTTCCACCTTGAGACTAACATGTTAGGTGAGAAAAATAAATTCCTGTTTGGCTTGGTCTCTGTGGTCAGGTTTCCATTTCATGGAATTTAAGAGAGGGACAAAACAATAATTCTAGAGGAAGAAGTGGGAAAAAAAGAAAAAATGGAACAAAACACAACACAGTAGAAAACTATTTTCTCATATTCCAAATTCATATAAATTTTTATGAAGTAGTAAATATTTCTACCTAATGAGTTATAGCTCATTCATTAAGTACTGTACCTCTCTAAGATGTACCTTTTTTTGCATTTTTATATATCTTTATCACTGACATTGGATGTTTTTCAATTGCTGTTGGCTAGGTGGCACTCCTATTGTGGATGTTATTATATGCACACCTGCAAAAGAACTAGCAGAATTAGTGTTAGGGGCTTGAAAGAAAATTCTGAACGCAATGATAGAGCTTTCTTGTAAGAAATTCTGCATCATCATGGCTCTCAATCGCACAGATGATGCCACTGTGGGGAAAATAGAGGTGTTAACAATTCTCATACAAAACATGGTAAGAGAGTTGAACTATGCAAAAGCTTTTCAAATGCCTTAACCTATCTATTTTGCTGATGTTTTCCTTCTTATAGATGCATACGAGTAATGTATGATCCAGAATAAATTTAAATGGGCTTGTTTAGTATACATAAAATTAAAATTCTAAGAAAAGAAGTAAGGGTAATAATTTACTTTGCAGAAGGCAATAGCAACCCACTCCAGTACTCTTGCCTGGAAAATCCCATGGACGGAGGAGCCTGGTAGGCTGTAGTCCATGGGGTCGCTAAGAGTTGGACATGACTGAGTGACTTCACTTTCACTTTTCACTTTCATGTGTTGGAGAAGGAAATGGTAACCCACTCCAGTGTTCTTGCCTGGAGAATCCCAGGGACTGGGGGGCCTGGTGGGCTGCCATCTATGGGGTCGCACAGGGTTGGACACAACTGAAGCTATTTAGCAGCAGCAGCAGTCATTCTTTGTTGTATTAGTTACCAAGTTATGTCCGATTCTTTTGTGACCCTATGGATTGTAGCCTGCTAGGCTGCTCTGTCCATGGGATTTCCCAGGCAAGAATACTGAAGTGGGTTGCCATTTTCTTCTCCAGGGGATCTTCCCAACCCAGGGATCGAACTCCCATCTCCTGCATTGGTAGGCAGATTCTTTACTGCTAAGTCATCTGGGAAGCCCCATTTAATCATTCTTAGTGGCGTATAAAATCATGGGTTGTTTTGTAAGACTGCATCATAGGTTTGATGACATAGCATAAGGGTCTGCTCAGCCTGGAGTAACAGTTGGGCTTTATTTCCATGGCATGATGTTGTATTAATAATAGAACATAGGCCTTAGGGAAAAAGAGGCCAAGGTACAATGTCCCAAAGTAACATTTTGTGGCTGTGTGCAAAGGGCCTAGCAGAGTGCCTGGCAGTTATATTGCCTTAGAAACTCATCCTGTGAATTACTCTAAATTCTGGGCTAAATCCCAAACTTGACAGGCAAATGATATATATATTTGTAGGATGAAGTGATTTCTAAAAATTCAAATCAGTTTAATGTACCATGCAAGTTTGTCTGGTATTTTTAACTTCTCTTCAAGTGTAATGTTTTTGGATAATATATTTATACTTTTGCCTTCTAGAATTTGTGCATCTGAACTGAATTTCAGTAACTATATTGACTTTTCTCATATAGAGTGGGTTTTAATATGCTTATTTTAAAAGGGAGAATCTGAAGTGTCAAGAGGTAAGTGACTTGCCTAAGGTCACATAGTTAATAAGTGGCATAATAAGGATTAGAATTCACATTTATCTGTTTTAAAAGTCCATGTTCTTTATACTGTGTGTAAATTAAAGTAAGCCTCCCCCTCTCTAAATCACACATAATAAAATACTGGAATCATAGAGTAAATTGCTATTGTGCTATGCTTAGTAGCTCAGTCATGTCTGACTCTTTGCGACCCCATAGAAGAAGCCAAATATCACAACCAAACTGTGCAAAGTTCAACTGTAAAAATTAAAGCAAAACAAAACAAAGCTAGTTTGTACTAGAAAAGAAGAGGAAAAAAATGAAAAAGAAGAAGGAATGGAATAAAATTTCCTGCATAATGAATAGAGAATAAGAGAGTTATGGTTGTGAATGATAAAAAAAACATTTTTTTAATGTTTTTGACAAGGACAAAAATGGTAATTTGATTGCCAAGATGCTTTTTTTTTTTTTTTTTTTTTTTTTTTTGGTTAATGACCTTTTGAAGGACGTCAACATGGTAGAACATGTTTTGGATGATTACAAAATTTCCTCATTGAGAGTCTGATGTCCCAGTTTCCTGTCAACTTAAAAGTGATGGTGTAGAATCATTGGCTTTACCTAAGGTGGCAGCAAAACTAGGCATGACAAAGACTTGTTTAGTCTGACTGGCCGAAAGTTATTAGGATGATCAGTGCAATTTATGATGTGTGACTGTCTGAGCTAAATGTCTAAGCCAGTCTTTAGAAGTTAGTTTCATTTGAAACTCACAGACTGATTTTTTACATATGAAACCAAGCCCTCTGATAAATAAGAACTTCATTCCCAGAGTCTTGAAAATAACGAGAGAGGTCCTCTTAATGGATTAGAAAGAAGATCCTGCTGTGCTCCTGAGCACAACACAAACCTTTAATATGATTAGAGCAAGAATTGAAAACTTGAGAAATTTTAGAAAAGTATTCAAAACTGCATAAGTGTATTTTTAAATTAATTTCTTTTTAGTATTTTGAGTTAAATCCAACGACAAATGGATATGCATTGTTAGCTATGGCTTTTAAACTTCTAATATTTCTATTTCTGTATTGTTGATATTTAACCCATAAAACTATTGTTTGATACAAATTATCTGATGTATAAAAGATACTTTTTTTTTTTTTGGTAGTTTGAAATGAGAAGGAGTTATTTTCCAAACACAGAAAATTAAATATAAAGGCTATGGTCTACTCCAGCAAGATACATTATTTTGGTTTTTAAGAATTTTTTAATCATACACTATTATTTGAAGCAAAGAACATTTCCCTCTATTATCCTTCTCTGCAGAACTGAGCAAGATGTAACCTGAACCTCGGGAAGCCAACCAGACTCTCCAGCCTGAGAAGTGGACTGTGAGTAACTATGCAAAAGCTATAATCAGGAGCCTTCTTGTTTGAATAGAAGTAAATGTTTCGAAAGCTTCTCTTGGCAAGGCTTAATATTAGGTTAAATCATTATGAAATTTCAATTTTATAGGCTCAAAAATGGATGAATAGCAATAGCGTTACATACTTCCACATAATGCATTGAGATACTGAAATTTGCTAAAGATATAATGATTATTGTCTCAAGACACGAAAAGCAACTTTGGGAATAAAAAACTGCATTGCCTGTGAGAAGATAAATATTAAACGAAAGTAACTGTGTCAAGTCTTGTCAAAGTGAATCCCTGGACCAGCAGAAACGCATCACTTGGGGATTTAAAACGCTTACTGTAGCTCCTCCCTAAATCCTATACTGTGGGATGGGGCTAAGAAACTTGTGCTTTACTTAGCTGTCAGTTGACTTTGATGTATGCTAACATTTAAGAACCACTGGACTATGTGTTTCCTAGCATAAACGATGTCCTCACTATCACTGAGACTTGAATTGAACTTGCATTTATTAAGTTTACATGCCAACTGACACAGAAAACACAACGATGGCAATCTTTTTACTTTATACATTTGATCATTGGTATTATTGTATGTTCACAGTACTGTCTTTTATGCTATCCTTTCATTCTCCCATGTGGAAAATCTTTGATGGTAGTAGGAAATGCTACTTTTGTCTTATCAAAGGAAGTGAGATTTTGAAGACAGAAATAAAGCCACTTGGCACATATTTAACCATAGTTGTAAGGTTTTTAATTCATAGAAGTAAAGACCTAAATGTAAGAGAAAATGGTTTGCTAATTGGAAAAAAAAGTGATAAGAGAAAGGAACTAAGGAACAGAGATTTGTACAGTGTCCAGTGTTTTGAGGAGTTTTAAGGTAGTAGAGCAAACGCAGAAATGCCGGTCTTATAAACAGGTCCAAGACTGCTGCTCAGAGCATGAAACCAGGATTATAGGTTCCATGAACTTGCTGAGGTGGAGTATATTAGCTTCTGTAGTGTAGTGTTATAGCAGAGTAAATGCTTCTTTGTGTTTTGAAACGTATTTTTTCAAGTGAGAAGCAAATGAAAGTAATGGATAGAAAATACTATTAAAATGATTGTTGGATTTATACCTGAAAAAGTGGGTTTCAGTAAGATAATGGAAAGTTTTTGACATTCTTAATTGCTAATATTTTGAGATTCACCATTTTGTAATGTTCTATTATACTTGAAAGTGTAAGATTTTATGATTTTAAGCATCATCAAATAATTCAAACCATTCCAATTCATGAGAAGGATTAGATATGACACACATTTTGTCATGTGTGTGACAGAAAACCTACACCAAATATCAGCCCTAATGGAGGAGTTCCAGGCCCAGTTCACTTATGGCTGAGGAGAAGACAAGAATGGTCACATTCAACCCTGCTGCCATAACACTGTGGGAGCTT
Source organism: Okapia johnstoni (assembly GCA_024291935.2). Taxonomy (NCBI): domain Eukaryota; kingdom Metazoa; phylum Chordata; class Mammalia; order Artiodactyla; family Giraffidae; genus Okapia; species Okapia johnstoni. Next base: position 60,733,130 of record CM044317.1, on the reverse strand, counting down.
TTAGCCAATGAAATGAGGAAAAGAAAGAACAAATAAGTACTACAAGGGTAGAGACAAAAATAGCCTTATACTATGTACCAGAAAATTTAAGAGGATCTATACGTTGTTAACATAACAAGAGGACAAAAAGAAGACTTAAATAAATGTAAAGATATACTTAATATCACATGTATTTCAATTTTTCAGAATTTAATGTATAAATTATATTGTATCCAATCAAAATCCCAAGAGAATTTTTGAATAACTTTAAAAATTGATTCTAAAATATGTGTACAAAAATAAAGGTCCATGCATATTTATAGTAATTTTTTAAAGAGAAGCCAAGGAAGGACTTGTCTAAGCAGAGCTTCAGGCATATTACAAAACTATTGTTTAAAAAATGTTGTACTGTAAAAAAAAAAAAAAAAAAACTTTAAAAAATGTGGTACTAGCATGGGAACGTATGGGTAGATAGTGGAATGGAATAAAGTGCAGAAAAAGGAGAAAAAAAATATGATTGAGGTGACACTGTAAATGAGCAAGGAAAAGATGGATTCTTTAATATAAGCAATAGAAAAATTAGGTCAAAACATGAAGAAAAATAAATTTGTAATTTATGCTTCATATTGCACAAAGAAAAAAAATCCACTTCAAGTGAATTAAAGGCCTAAATTTGAATGGCAAAAATTCAAAGCTTTTATGAAATAAAATACAGGAATTTAACTTTGTGATCTCATTTAGGGAAACCCCAGCAATATCCCAGAGCACAAGTGAGAATATCTAAACATAAACATTCTTTTTAACAAAGGATTCCATAAGCAAAATTAATGGGCAGGAATGGATTAGAAGAAGATGTTTATAATGTGAAAACAAAGTACATAATCAAAGCGTATATTGGCTTCCTGCAAATAAGGAAGAAAATTTGTAAACCCAATAACACATGAATGAAATATATGAATAAGAGTTCATGAAAACATGGGATAGGGATTGAATAGTTAATAAATAACATATACTTACTGATTTAAACAAAAATGAGTTATTATCAGATAGACAAAGATTCGAAAGCCTCATAACATCAAGTTCTCATAACATCAACTGCTAGTGGAGTAAGGTAATGTAATCACTTTGGGCAGTAATTCACCAGTATTTAGTGAAATTAAATATTCATGTAACTATGATTCAGCAATCCCACTCCTGGTGAACCTCTCACAGAAACTCTCCTCGTATTCATAGGAAAATCTGTTTCTTACAGTGTTAGCTAGGTTAGCAAAAGAGAGGGAGGCAACTGCATGTGCCTATCACCAGAAGAATATGTAGGTATCATGTGAAGATGCAAACCATAAAAACTAGGTTTACTGCTGTTGGGGTCTCCCAGGAGATCCCCAATAACGAATGATCCTCTTCCTTTCTTGGATTCTGAATAAATGGAGTAATAAAAGCAAGACTCCATGGAAGTCTAAATATTACTCTTATTGTTGTATAGTGCAGCATTGGAAAATATAGTTTAGTGTGAGAGAAAAGGGAACCATTACCTGAAAACCAGAGTAGGCAGAGTCTCCACCTCTGAGCAGAAGATAAAGTGGACCCCCTGCAGGCAGCCAGGACCTGTGAGCAAATAGGCAGAACAGAGCAGAGAGCTGCCAGCCAGCCATTCTCAAATGTACCAACGGAAAAGTCACTCTACCTCTCAAAGGCAGAGTGAAAAACAAGGCAAAATGGGGCTCTTTATGGGAAATTGACATTCCTTGTGAAGAAGATTAACAATAGGGATAAATCTAAAACCATAATATTGGTGAAAATGTCAGGAATGAGACAATTTATAGTTCAGTAAAATATACACATGTAATTTTTAAAAAGTACACAAAGCATATTTTTGAAGGTTGCAAACACAGGAAATATACAGAAGGTAGATTACAAAGGTGGGGAGTACATATATTTTGTAGATGTCTATGGGAGATTAAAAGTTTAAAAAAATAGTAAAAGAGGAATTTTGCACAGATGAAGATAGTGTCACCTGAATTTAGGTATATAAACAATTTACTCCTGTACTACTGGGATTAAAAAGACAACATTAGGGATGCAGAGATGATATGGCATTTTTTATTATGCTGTTGTTTGCATTCGTATATATGACCAAAAAAATCCTACCACAAAAATGAAGTTAATAAATATAACGGTTATCCCAGGACTCAAGGATGGACAAAGTATTAAGCTTTCTCTAGAATCTTTTGAGAGACAACTTTCATTTTTACACAAAACTTTTACTTCTAAGGAGAGACGATTATTAATCAGACGATGTTGGTAAGCGAGAAGGGAAATCAAACAAATCATTTTGGTGTTCTAGATCCCTTTTTTCACACTTCCTGTGCTTCTCACTTCCGGAGCATGCTTTCTACTATTGTGTGTCCCACTAGTGATTGACTGAGACATGTGGTTAATTCAGTTTATCTTGTTCCCAGAATCTGAGGGGACAAACAGAACCAGTTTTACTATTTTTTGTTACATAAATATCTTATGAAAAATCTGCTAGCAAACTGCCCCGCCGTGGAGCCAGGCAGGGGCCAAGCTGGGGAGGAGGGGGACGGCCAGCTGGGCTGGGCCTCCCTGGCTCAGGGATCCTCGAGACTGGATGCCATCTTGAGGCAACTCCTGCTTGGGCTGTGCATACAGCACAGGGCTGCTAAGCGGCACCCGCTCTGGGACTTGGAAAGTACCCCTCAGCCCCACAGTAGACAGATGGTATTTCTTCTGCGTTTGTGTGGAGGGGGTGGGGGAGTGGTGGTAACAATGAGCAGCAGTAGCCACTTGACAGGCTCCCTGCTGCCAAGAATTTGCATGACGAACGCTTGCTGCCATCTGGAGAACTTCAGCTCATTGAGGAAGAATCAGCATCTCAGCCTCACGGTTCTCTTTGCCCCAGTCTGTGCTGAGAATCTCTTTTCCCAGGGGAGGAAGAGAGCAAAAAGCAAGTCAATCAGACGAACGGAACCTGGCCTGAGGGAGGCAGGCTGTGCCATTCCTTAGGGGAAGTCCCGGTGAGCTGGAAGATGCTGGTCTAGTCCAGGGGGCGTGTGGACCAGGCTGGCATTTCGGAGTGGATTAGGTCAGTGGAGTCTGTCACCTTTTGAACAGGGCTTTGTTTATCCGCCGGTAGTTGGTGGAGGAAATGTGGAACTGAGAGGGAGAAAACTCAAATAAGGAACCCCTTTCCCATGACCTCCAGCGTGGAGTTCAATGAGGCAAAAGACTGACCGTACACCCCGGGGATCTGGTCACAGACCACAGTGTGATGTACGATAAACACATGTGTGGGCCATTTAATTAAACACATAACACAGCTTTCCAGCTGCTGAGATACTGCATGTTTAAAACAAAAGGTATTTTTCAAACTATGAAAAAAATTCCACTTGATATTAGTTATTGTATTTTTAACATCCTTTCCTTCCTTGTTATGGGAACCTTATGGTTACGGTATTTTTTCTCTTAAGTTTTTTCTTTAAAAGGTATTTTTTTTTCCTCCAAAATATCTTTTATATTTAAAATTTATTAGGATCAAATGGTATCTTAAATGAAACATTTTATTAGGAGATTATATCCTATAAGGGCTATATATAATACATAAGACCACATAGCTTTATGTCTTAGAGTTTCTAACCTGAAACAACACCAAGGCAATTCCTCACTGATAAAAAGAAATGAACTCATATATTTATTATGGAATTATCAAATAAGTGGAAATAATGCCACATTTAGGGGCTTCCCTGGTGACTCAGACAGTAAAGAATCTGCCTGCAGTGCAGAAGACGTGGGTTTGATCCCTGGGTCAGGAAGATCCTCTAGAGAGGGGAATGACTGACTACCCACTCCGGTATTCTTGCCTGGGAAATCCCATGGACAGAGGAGTATCGTGGACTACAGTCCATGGGGTTGCAAAGAGTTGGACAGGACTGAGTGGCTAACACTTTCACTTTCAGTGCCACATTTACCACTGATGCTCTGTGAGATTTGTGAAAGTGGAAATTGTATTATGTTTCTCCTCAGTACCCTAGCACCCAGCACAATTCCCACCTTGAGGAGAGTCTTATCTATTTCTGCTTTGGGTATTAGGAGGTATGAATTACAAATTAACAGCAAACTTTAGCCCAGTGGAGGACTTACTGGAAAGGTGCTGAGTCATCATATGGACTGTAAAATGGTGAACCAAGACTAGAAGGGAAGGGCCAGCAGCCAGGCTGCAGGAATGTGGAAATTGCTTTAATGATAAGTATGCCTATATTCTGGTGACCTCCAGCCTTTGAATCTAAATTTCAAATTCTCTGAAGGTGAACTTTGAGGGGTCCAGCTTGGGTCTGTGTCAGGTGATGGCTCTGGACCAATCAGAGAGGGGAGAAAGGTGGCAGGTGCACGTAGTACAGCAGCGCCGTTGGAGCAGACTCGGGGTGTCACAGACGGCTTCCGCCCAAGGGGAAAGACAGGTCTCCATGTCGCGTTCCACCAGCACCATGAAGTCATTGAGCAGTGTCCTGGCAGTATCAGAGCTGAGGCGTTCTGGTTGACTATATATTGCTGAGAACATAAGCTTAATGCTCTGTTTGCCGAAACTTAAAATTTAAATTATTTAAAACTTGTAAGTGTATTTCCCTATCTTATTTGATGGAATTATTGAGGTAATTTAGTACTCCAATGATTCAGAATTATAATTATGCAGTTAATTTTTATAAACTATTGAACATAATGATCTCTCAGGAACCACCAAGGGATAGGAGGGACGGGCCTGGACTTGAATGAAGAGAGGGAAGCATCTAGGATGTAATATTTAAGAAGGCACTCAGGCTAGCATGAGAGTAAGTTAAGACTGTTTCCTTAAATGTTACATCCTTGGTGACTCACTTGCTGTGCCCTACTTTGGGCACTGGTCAGAGGGTATATTTAACCTTAAACAAAAATGACTTCATACTATTCACCTAGGTAGTTTTGTCATCTGTTGCTTCTAAAGAAACCATTGTTTTGTAGGGCCCTCATTACAATCCCTCTCACTTCCCCACCCATTCAAACTTGTCTAATCTTCTTTTGTTTGCTGTGACCACGGTGTTCTAAAAGCCCTTTATTCCCAGCCCAACACCAGTCTAGGGCAATCCTGATTTAAAAATTTCCATCCTGTGGTTCCATTGTCACTATGAATGTCAATGATCTGATATTCATATGTACATACGTATTCAAATCAATTTGAAACTTTCATAAAAGGGTCATTTTGAAATAATACTAAATGAGTAATGATTATGTACAGATGTATTGAAATAAACACATTTCCTAGTAGGACATGTATCCTGATTTTTACATTTGAAAATCAAGCAATTATAATCATAATCTAGGGAGAACTAAAGCTTTAAAGGTAAAAGCAGACAGCTACTATAACAAAATTACATACTGTACTTTAAATCTCTACAACAGCACAGTTTTTGTGTGAGTCCTTGAGGGTGAGTCTAGTTCTGGCCTGTGGAGAAATAGCTCATGACATTTATGGCAGATTCTCACCTTTTTTTCTAGGCTCCAGGTAGCCCCTGAGAGCCTAATGCTGAGTATAAGAGATGATTGCCAGACAAAGGTGATGCGATGGTGAGACGGAACATCATTAACCTGGAAGGAGAGTCAAGTCTTAAGTTGTGTTCTTGGCTCTACTCTAACATGAGATTACCTTAGATAAGTCACTCACTCTGTCACACAGATTTCAGGTCTGTAATGGAACTAGACAAATTTGAAGTCCCCTTTGGATGTAATATTTTCTATTTCCATTATTTCAAATAAGAGTTGACGGAACATAAAACTTGAAAAACATTTCTACTGTCTCAGGGGATCTATTGAGTTGGCCAAAAAGTTCATTCGGGTCTGTCTGTAACATCTTATGGGAAAACCTAAACTTTTTGGCCAACGCAACACATACATTAGTGAAATAATTAATTTTAAGGGTTTTCTTTGTGGTGCCTGCTTGATATTCATCACAAGAACAAAATGCTGTGCCTATGTGACCTGTGATTATAGCTGAGTCATTCCAGTGGTATGACAGTTTTAGTTTTTTCCAGTATCTGTATACAATTTTAGGAAAATTGAATTTAAAAAATTAACCAGTGGGTAGTTTGCCTGGAAAACACTAGGAACTAGCTCAATCTGAGGACAGAATTAAAATGACCATGTTTCTGGTATTATAGAGAACTGTATATATGTGATGAGTTGTGTCTGACTCTTTGCGACCCCATAGACTGTAGCTCGCCGGGCTTGTCTGTCCGTGGAATTTTCCAGGCAAAAATACTGGAGTGGGTTGCTTTTTCTTTTTCAAGGGGATCCTCTTGATCCAGGGACTGAACCATGTCTCCTACGTCTCCTGCATCGGCAGGCAATTTCTTTACCAACTGTAGAGAACTAGTTTTTGTTAAATAAAAAAAAAAAAAACAACAGAAACAGACGTCTAGTTTGATTAAATGGTCTTGCTTGCTTTTGTATCTTTTACGCTATCAGTATAATTGTTCTTTAAGGGATATGCTATTGGTTCAGTTGTATCTCCCCCAAAAGACATGTTGGTATCCTAACCTGACTCACCTCAGAATGTGATGCTCTGTGGAGATAGGGTCTTTACAAAGGTATTCAAAATGGTCTTTATGGTGGACCCTAATCCAGTGTGACTGATGTCCTTATAAAAAGGGGAGATTTTAACACAGATGTACACATAGGAAAAATGCCGCACAGAAGGCATAGATCTAGATTGGGGTAATATTTCTCTGAGCCAAGGATTTCCAGAGATTGCTCACATGCCACCAGAAGTTAGGCAAGAGACATGGAACAGATTCTTCTTGTTTACCCTTAAAGGAATCAGCCCTGCCAGCACCTTAATATTGGCCTTCCAGCCTCAACTGTGAGATAATAAATTTCTGTTGTATAAGCCACTCAGTTTGTGGTACCTTGCCTAGTAAACTAATGCAGATACCTATTAGTGTATCTGTGTCTAGATAAAAGCCCATTATTAATTTCAAAGTTGGTTTTGAACACACACATTCACATGCACAAAGATTCTAAAATGACATATGTATTTTTTAAGATCTCAGAGTGCTTTAAAGGAGACCCCACAGAATTTGTACTTTATATACATATTCACTAGTAGCTTGGAAACCTAATTGCTTTCTATGTCTTATTTTATAATGAATCTCATTTATTCAGTAACCTCATTTATTATGATTGGAATAATTTTCAGGATCATCTTGCTACTCAAAAGCACCAAGAAAATTAGAAATTTAGAGCATTTATGAACCATTACTAGGCAAAAATTTTCTGCAACAAAGAGTGGTCCCATCACCCTCCTAAAACATACAGTGTCATGCCATTAGAGAATTTATGAAATAGAATTCATATCTTTCTTTGGGAAATATTGATAAACTATCCTTAAAATCGTGACTTTCTTCTTTATAATCTCATAAAATAAAATTCTGTAACTTTCTTGTTTTTTTCTTCCAGTACTTCAGAGTTCCCTTAAGGAAGATTATTCTTTCCAATATCTAAGTAAAATTCCCCCTTTTTAGGATTTATGCTTGAACTTTTTTTACATACAGTTAATTAGAAATAAAGAGCCAGTTACTGAAACTACTACATATAATCTCATGGAGGTAATGAATATGGAAATCAAAGATATAATATTTTTAGTTCTATTTGCTTCGCCAGTTTTAAAGTAAGATTATATGCTTATAGAAATGTTTTCCTTTCTGGCTCACTAAGCTATATTTTTTTCCCACTCTTTGTTATACAGGGAGGAGAAGTAGGGCAATTTAAATATACCTTTTGAGCCAAGGAAGCTAGCAAGAAATAATCACAATTTTAAAGAAAAATAAGAAATTGTAACAGTGTTTAAGTGGGAGATTGCATTTTATTTGGATTCTGTTAATTACTGCTACTAGTCCACAAGCTGTTGCAAAAAGTCCTCTGGAGATTATTTCCGTCTATTTATAGAATCTTCAGAGAAGAAGCTATGAGAATGTCTTTTTATGATATTCTCTTTAGGCTTCCATTTTCAATAGCTCACAATTAGTTGTCTGGAATGAGGATGTATGTTAGGCTAAGTATGCAGGGGTCATAATTTTCTGACCCACTTCCTTCTTCATGGCCAAATACATTTGGGAAGAATTTTTTCCAGATTCAGTTTGTTGTATTAACTTACAATGACATCTTTTCAACTGTCTTGGCTTTAAAAGTGTCTTGTAGCTTTAAAGAAGCAATTTCCTATTTGAAATGATCCATTACCATGCCTACAAGAATGTGGGTAGCTACCCACAGTGGTGAATATACTTGTCGAGAAAGCTTAGAACTGAGATGAGCAGGCAGATTAAAGAAGGGAGAAAATTAATGCCTAGAAAGGAGGTGGATTGTAAAGGGAAGCTGGGTGTAGCTTCTTGTAGAATGGACTCATTTTAGTAGTTTTCTCTTTCTTCAGCTTACAGTGGAAGTTGTTGTCTTCCTTACTAGCAAATTGTAATTGGTTGTTTCATTTATTTATAGTTCCTCTCTAAGAAAGAATTCATTTGGTTTTATTCATCAGTTTCCACAGAGTAGAATTTTGTACCTTTCTCTTTGGCATCATATGTCCATTTGAGAAGTGCAGGGCTTCCTTAATTCCCTAAAATGGGTTTTGTGTATGCCAGAGGGCAGCATGTGACACTCGCCCATCTGGCATGTAAGTTGCCACTTGGCTGCCACCTGTGTTGCTACCCAGGACCCTTGCCACTCCTCCTCCGTCCAAAGTATTAGACTCCAAGTCCCCACAGCCCCTTGCTGACTGCTGTCTCTTCTCCCATGGCAGATGTCAGGGTGGGAAACACTTTGAGGGCCAAACATTTGCTATTACCAGCCTGGCATAGACTCAAATCCTCCTCTACTGGCAAAATATAACAACGTTGAATATGTTTGCCTCTTAGTCTACAATCACTTCCCTCCTTTACCCCAATCCCAACTCCTACCTTAATTTGACTCATTGCTTTAACTCGGAGTAGATCTGATAGGACTAATGTTGCGCATCGTGCTTGCATCCCCAATCCTCACTAAAGAGATCTTTGGGTGAGGAGGAGGACTGATTCATGCTGTCTTTAATTAGCTGAGCTTAGAGCACCTACTGAAATGCTCCTGGTCCTTGGACATGCAACTCCCAAACTGTTAAGTTTTTGCAATCTGAATATGATTATTGAGCTAGTGGAAATGCCACAGAGGCCATCAGAAGAGGCAAGAGGTGTGAATGGATTTGATCCCTCTAATGATGAAAGATCAGTTTTAGCATCATAAACTCATACTAATTTTAGAGCAGGAGTTATCTTAGAATCATTCATTTAACATATTTTACAAATGAGAGAACCAAAAGTCCTATGGCTTGGTTATATATGGTTTGCACATTGGTGCTATTCTTATTAACTGATATTCTATGAAAACATATGTCATGAAATTTATTATTATAAGTATTTTGGATTTATGTCCATTGTATATGCACCTAACCTTTGAATGTGGGCAATCTTAGGAACAAAGCATTTCGTTTGAATGAGACCATTGAGTGCTAAGAGGCTTTCCTAGGCAAGGGGTTGAGACATTTCTCAATTACACTCTGAGAGAATGTTTTTCTTCAACTGTATGAGTCTATGGGAATAGCTTTAGGAAACATCATTCATATTCATAACTGTTCACTTACTCAATAAGGTACTTATTGAATATTTATTGAAAACTGGTAGGCACTAGACTAGGTACTTGGGATATAGTGAGGAACGAAACAAATAAGATTCTAGATGGTAAAAATGAGTGGCTTATATTTTTATTTAATGGGCAACTGAATGTGGTCTTAAAACTATAAATCTAGCTTTTTTTTTTTTTTTTCCCTTGTGTGTTTTCCTTTTCTTTAATATCACCATCATTGCAAAGTGTTTGTTAGGTACAAATGGTGTTAGGTAGAATGCATTTGGCTGTGAAGGAAAGAAAAATCAAATTCAAACTGGCTTAAATAATAAAGGGAATTTATTGGCTGTGTAACTTAAAAGTCCAGCTGGAAGGTGGGCTTCCAGCATGGTTTAATCAGGGTTCCAGGTCAATTGCTCAGTGACCGTTCCAGCTCTGTATCATGTTACTCCCTGAAAGGCTTCTCTTGTGGTTGCAAGATGAATACCAAAAGAAAACAGGGTTTGAATTTTCTCACTCATAAAAAGGAAAGAAAGAGTATTCTTATCTTAGGATTCCAAGCAAGATATTGAGATGACACAATGAATTTGATTAGAGCATATGTGTACAACTGAATCAATTATTGTAGCCAGGAGAATAAAATATGTCATTTGATTTAAACTAACCTAGGACCTAAAATTGAGAAATCTGTGTGCAGGTCAGGAAGCAACAGTTAGAACTGGACATGGAACAACAGACTGGTTCCAAATAGGAAAAGGAGTACGTCAAGGCTGTATATTGTCACCCTGCTTATTTAACTTATATGTAGAGCGCATCATGAGAAATGCTGGGCTGGAGGAAGCACAAGCTGGAATCAAGATTGCCAGGAGAAATATCAGTAACCTCAGATATGCAGATGACACCACCCTTATGGCAGAAAAAGAAGAACTAAAGAGCCTCTTGATAAAAGTGAAAGAGGAGAGAGTGAAAAAGTTGACTTAAAGCTCAATGTTCAGAAAACTAAGATCATGGCATCTGGTCCCATCACTTCATGGGAAATAGATGGACAAACAGTGGAAACAGTGTCAGACTTTATTTTTTTGGGCTCCAAAATCACTGCTGATGGTGATTGCAGCCATGAAATTAAAAGACACTTACTCCTTGGAAGGAAGGTTATGACCAACCTAGATAGCTTATTTAAAAGCAGAGACATTACTTTGCCAACAAAGGTCCGTCTAGTCAAGGCTATGGTTTTTCCAGTGGTCATGTATGGATGTGAGAGTTGGACGGTGAGGAAAGCTGAGTGCTGAAGAATTGATGCTTTTGAACTGTGGTGTTGGAGAAGACTCTTGAGAGTCCCTTGGACTGCAAGGAGATCCAACCAGTCCATCCTAAAGGAGATCAGTCCTGGGTGTTCACTGGAAGGAATGATGTTGAAGCTGAAACTCCAATACTTTGGCCACCTCATGTGAAGAGTTGACTCATTGGAAAAGACCCTAACGCTGGGAAGGATTGGGGGCAGGAAGAGAAGGGGACAACAGAGGATGAGATGGTTGGATGGCATCACAAACTCGATGGACATGGGTTTGGGTAAACTCCAAGAGTTGGTGATGGACAGGGAGGCCTGGTGTGCTGCGATTCATGGGGTTGCGATGAGTCAGACACGACTGAGTGACTGAACTGAATGCATTAGCAAATTGGTAAGAAGAAAGCATCCAGGTATCCAGACCTAAGTATCAAGAAACAAAAAGATGGAAAATACATAAACAAGCATCAGAGACAAATGAAATATGGGGAAAATATCTGACATATGTGTACTTAGAATCTAAAAAAAAGAAAGAATGTGGTAGAGACATGAAGAGGTAATGACTTAGAATTTTCCAGAAAACAGATGGCAGTAGATAAATGATTCAAAAGCTGTTTTTAAACAAAGCAAAACAAACAATAACAACGACAATTACAAAGTTAGCTAATATAATCAAGGGAAAAACAAAATAAGATTCCAAAAATGAATATGAACTGTAGATATAAAGGATATTGAAATTATAATAAGTCTGTACTTATAAATTTAAAAGTTTAATTAAATGAATAATTTCTAGAAAAATTTAATGACATTCATTTAAGAAGACATAGAAACTCTAGAAATTATTGATAAATTACCTCCAGAAAAACATGGCTTGAGTACTTTCATGGATGAAATTCTATAAACTTTTAGAGAACAGATGATTCACACAATATATAAAAAGGTTTAAAAGCAGAGAAAGAAAATGTAAAATCTTCCAATTTACTTTCAATGCTTATGATGATAACAATATGAAAATCTTCCCCCAAATGGCATAGAAATCTACCCAAAATCTCATTTAGAAATAGATACCAAAAGTTTCACAACTGATATCTGGCAATTTATTAAGAAAAAAAAGCAATCATATTCCAGCAATACAAGAAAAGTTTAAATCTTAGAGTTACACTGATACATTTCTATCACATTTATAGATAAAAGGAAAAAAAAACAGTATTGCCTGCTTGGTGGTCATCAGACTTTTTTTTGAATTAAGTTTTATGACTTTGAGAGTTAGCATCTTGTGTTAGAAAACTAACATCATCTTTGATTCTAAAATAGGAGAAATCTACATCATACCAGTGTCTGAAAAAGCAAAAGACCATTAGGAATTTTATATTTTTTGCCTTCTTTAGAATCCATAATGATATGTTACTTTATTATTCAACTTTTGCACAATTAAATTTCCTGTTTTGCATAAATGCATCCTGTATGAAAATAATGCAGAGGTTACATTTCAATTCATCAAAGGGATAGATATGAAATAATTTACAGCCTAGTTCAGTTGCTCAGTCATGTCTGACTCTTTGCACACCATGGACTGCAGCACACCAGGCTTCCCTGTCCATCACCAACTTCCAGAGCTTGCTCAAACTCATGTCCATTGAGTGGGTGATGACATCCAACCATCTCGTCCTCTGTCGTCCCCTTCTCCTGCCTTCAATCTTTCCCAGCTTCAGGGTCTTTTCCATTGAGTCAGTTCTTCACATCAGGTGGCCAAAGTATTGAAGCTTCAACTTCAGCATCAGTCCTTCCAATGAATATTCAGGACTGATTTCCTTTAGGATTGACTGGTTTGATCTCCTTGCAGTCCAAGGGAGTGGTTTAGAAGCTAAGTCATGTCTGATTCTATTCCTGGGTCAGGAAGATCCCCTGGAGAAGGAAAGGGACTCTCAAGAGTCTTCTCCAACACACAGTTCAAAAGCATCAATTCTTTGGCACTCAGCTTTCTTTATGGTCCAACTCTCACATCCATACATGACTACTGGAAAAACCATAGCTTTGACTAGACAGACCTTGTAACGTCTCTGCTTTTTAATATTCTGTCTAGTTTGGTCATAGCTTTTCTTCCAAGGAGCAAGTGTCTTTGATTTCATGGCTGCAGTCACCATCTGCAATGATTTTGGAGCCCAAGAAAATAAAGTCTATCACTGTTTCCATTGTTTCACCTTTATACTTGCCATGAAGTGACGGAACTGGATGCCAAGATCTTAGTTTTTGAATGTTAAATTTTAAGCCAGCTTGTTCACTCTCCTCTTTCACTTTCATCTTGAGGCTCTTTAGTTCTTCTATGCTTTATGCCATAAGGATGGTGTCATCTACATATATGAGGTTATTGATATTTTCTCCCAGCAATCTTGATTCCACCTTGTGCTTCATCCAGCCCAGCATTTTGCATGATGTACTCTGCATATAAGTTAAATGAACAGGGTGACAATATACAGCCTTGATGTACTCCTTTTCTGATTTGGAACCAGTCTGTTGTTCCATGTCTGGTTCTAAGTGTTGCTTCTTGACCTGCATACAGATTTCTCAGGACGCAGGTAAGGTGGTTTGGTACTACCATCTCTTTAAGAATTTTCACAGTTTGTTGTGATCCACACAGTCAAAGACTTTGGCATAGTCAATGAAGCAGAAGTAGATGTTTTTCTGGAACTCCCTTGCTTTTTCTATGATCCAACGGATGTTGGAAGTTCATCAAAGGGATAAATACAAAATAATTTGCACTGTTGCAATATTGTTAGACAAGCTTTTTAGCACTTTGTTGTTGGTGGTGTAAAATTGATGAAGTCTTCTTAGAGGGTAATATGGTTGGATGTACTAGAAGTTTAAAAAATATTAATTACCTATGTTCTATCAATTTCATTTCTAGATATTTATGTCAAGGATATTACTATGGTGTGTAAAATGATTTATGGTCCAGGATACCCTATTCATTGCAGCATTATTGTGAAAGTGAAAAATTGGAAACCACCTAAATGTCAACAAGAGTTTAAGTAAATTATGATGAAGCTGTGATTGGATATTATGGCTTAAAATATTTTAATGGCATGAAAATATTAGTTATGTATTGATAAAATCAAACCTTTATAAACAACAAAAATGTATATTATACACAGACAGAAGAGACAGAAATCAAAATCATAGCAGGAATTATTTCTTTCAGTAGTATTGTTGCCGTTGATTTTCATTTTCTCCTTTGAGCCTTTCTATAATTCCACATTTCCAAATTTCCACAATAAACATAAACATATCCTATTTTTGTAACCAGAGAAATATTATTTTAAAAGTTGTGCTTGAAGTAGGCAAGAAGGCGAGGTTGTTTCTTTTCAGGAGAGCTGGAAACTTTGTAATAGCTTCCAGCATAACAACCATGACTGGCAAAATCATATTATTTCCTTTTCCCTCCTTAGTTAAGCACTCCTGAAATACTAATTTTGTCCTCTTAAATATAACATTTAATCAGAAGAGGTTCCAATATGGCACTATAGGAAGACCCTGAACTCCCTTCCTTCCATGGACATACCAAATCTGTATGTATTATGAAATAATTTTTGCTGAAAGAGAACTGTGGACTAGCTGAACAGCTCCCAGCACAATAAGAGATAAAAAAGTCACAAAGAGGTGGGTGAGAGTGGCAGAGATGTAGTCTGTCTCCAAACCCTACCCCTGGCAGGAGTATCTCCCTGAGCATGAGGGATGCCTACCTCACACTGGGTACCCCAACCCTTGGGGCCTGAATGAAGAGATGAGGTCCTCAAAATATCTGGCTTTAGAAACCAGTGGGGCTGACATCCAGGGGTTCTGGAGGCCTGTGGGGATCTGGGTTACTTCCTTTGAGGGACTCAGGAGTAGACTTACTCATCCTGAGTCTCAGTGTAGCGAAGGCTACAGTTTGAGACGTGACTGTATGATGTGTGAAGAAGGTTCATTTACTAATCTTAAAGACCTTAACCATAAAGCGTAGATGCACAAAAAATGAGAAAGCAATCTAAACATAACACTAAAGAGAGTCATAAAAATCACAAGAGAAAAAAGCAATAGAAGAGAAAAGGAACAGAGGGAAACTACAGGATTATAGAAATGAGGGAGCCATTGACAGGAGAGAGGTGAAGGCAAGTTCTAGGATGATAGCTCTACAGATATGCAGTGGGTCTGGAAGAGCAGGCAGTCTAGAATGGAGAGAGAGTGAAAGAGGTCTCAGAGGGAGAGATTTCCAGGAAAACACATGCCATGGTGTGACTATCTGATGCAGTTGATCATTTGAACGATAGTATTATGAAATGTTTTATGTGTTAGATTTACACTTTTGAGACAAATTAGATATATGTTTTATGTATAGAAGCCTAAGTCAATGAAAAATTGAAACAATTATACACTTTTAGAAATAGTAAAAATACTACAGAAATGGCAAAATAATCATATTATACTACTTGGCTCTGTAACAAACAGTAATTGCACAGTTATAATAAAGTATATCCATTCAGGAATTTAACCAAAAACTGTTGTAAACATGCACTAGGAAGATGGTGGGAATGGGAAGTGATTATTAGTGTAAGGGAGAGGTTTAGTGTAAGAGAGAAAAAATATCTGCTGTAATTGGAAGTCAGTAGATGGTATATAACCATATTAATTAGAAGTATAGGGATAGAAGTCAGAAAAAACAGCTAAGACATTTTTGCAAATATTTGTGTTGGGAAGTAAGACTAGTGTGGAGGTGTGCAGTGGTGGATGCTAGTTTTCACTGTGTTTTCTGAAACTATTTGACTTTTCAAAGCCATATATTTGAATTACTTTGATAAAATTAAACACCAGTGACAATTTTAAGAGAGCATTTGCTAAAGTGAGGGGCGAAGCTAGTATGACAAAAGAAAACTAAGATCATTTACTTGTATTTCTAGGTGTATCTTCAGAAGTAAGAGCATTTAGTTTGCTCTAAGCTCTTTTAACATCAGAACTTTTGTGGTTTCTACCTTAGACTTGGATGTGGTCTTCAAATTCTGTACACTTGCCACTCTACCATGTCATCTCAAAATCATTTGGAACATCAGTTGATGTAAAAACAACTTGACTTCAATTATTTCCTTGAAAGGATTTTCTTTTTCTACTCTTGTTGGCAATGAAGACTGGACTCTGGGCTTTCCCAGAACTGGCTTGGTGTTATACCCAGTCAACAAAATTAAACATAAAAGTGTTCCTTATGTTTCAAGACCTAGTCTTTGCTCTGACAGCTTGTTGATACTGCACCACTGGATTGATAATACTTAAGTGTCTGGCTTTGATTGTGGTAAAATGCAATCAGCTGTTGACATAGAAAATATGAATAAAAATCCAGAGGGCAGATTTAGAGTATATGTATGTGTGGGGTTGGTTTGGAGGATGGAGTGGGAGGAAAAGAATTTGAAAGGAGACAATGGAGAGAGACTTGAGGACACAAGTATATAAGCTCTGCAACCTCCAACGTTTGCCTGTCAGCCCTAACCTTGGAGCAAGCTTCTTCGAAACTTCTTTATACTTATGATAATGGCAAAGTAAAAAGAAAAGCATGTCATTGTTTTTGACTTAGATTCTTATCCACAGTGGAGAATGTGATAGCTAATTTGCAAATCATTTGTTCTCGTCTGAAGGGGCTCCCATTGCTAACTAACGCTTCCAGAGCTGAAACTGAATACTTTGGGATTTTACCCACTGCTACTTGCCCAGCTGCAGAGAGAAGCACTGACTTAGCTTCCAGACCCCAAGGCAAATGTTCTAGGAAAGCCTGTTTAGGTGCATTTTAAGAACCTCTCACCTGTCACTTCTCTTGTTCCTCAGCCCTTCATGGTAGAATTCAGAATAGGTTGGAGCTCTGCTCCATTTTATGCCCGAAAATTTAATGGAAGTTAAAGTGCAGTTAATAAAGATAAATGACTAGGGAAGTAATAGCCACGGCCAAATTCTCCCAACTTCATCAGCAAAGGAAAATTTGCAAGATATTTTAACAGTTGAATAGTCTAAGTCAACTTCTGGTGGGTATGAGTGATTTCAGAAAGGACAAGGCTCATGGCCTTTAAGAATTAAGGAAACCAAATAATCATGTGGTATTATTTAATTCGTGACCATCTTGAAAATTTTCTTTGTAACTTGGGTTGCGACCATTCACATGACAATTTGATTTTAAAGAGCTGCATTCCACCAGCCACTTTTCTTTCAATTCTTATTTTTATACTCCTGACAAGTGAATACACTTAGTTGAGGAAAATTAAGTATTTGTGGAATTACGTGTTTCGTTATTCCTCATGGTGGATGACATAGCATTTCAGGTCTTCTGAAATCACATCATCTAAGAAGAACCAATAATATGTTCCGGTCTCCATTCATTTTCTTAATAGCCACAGGCTACTCTGCATCACCACTTAGATTTCTTCAAGTACTAATGGCATTTGCAACCTAATGATCTGTGATGCTAGAGCTGAGCTAATAACTACAAGGTGAAGAGCATTTGTCATATTTACTATAAAAGTATATGTTCTTTGTTTTAGACTGATTTTCTTTAACTGTTAGGGTTTCCACTTTTGTTTCAAATTCAAAAAAGACATTGTATATTGTAATAGTGGTATGTAAGCCTTAAGGTTACAAATATTTTTTCCCAATTACTTTTAATATTTTATTAATAATATAGCCAAGTTTTGTAATACACTTCTATGCTTTATATAAAATAAATACATATATATATATGTGTATATGTATATGTATGTATATGGACTTCCCAGGTGGTGCTAGTGGTCAAGAACCCACCTGCCAATGCAGGAAATGTAAGAGGCTCAGGTTCGATCCCTGGATCGGAAAGATTCCCTGGAGGAGGACATAACCTGCTCCAGTATTCTTGCCTGGAGGATCTCGTGGACTGAGGAGCCTGGTGGTCTACAGTCCATGAGGTTGCAAAGAGTTGGACATGGACATGATTGAAGCAATTTAGCATGCATGCATATATGTATAAAAACGGATAGAAGGGAGTGAGTGGGTTTCAGCCCTGAAAACATTGGTGGAAAGATATATTAAATTGGTGATGTGCAAAAGTCATTTTACATTTCCCCTTCTTACTCTCTCCCTTTCTCCCTCACTCTGTCTAAATATGTATTAATAATGTATATAAATACATACACATACATGCACACATGACTGTTCCCTCTATTATGTCTTACACTATGTATGTCTGATAAAATGCAAAGAGAGAAATAATGCTGGGAAATAATAGGGTCAAACACTAAAATTGAAAACTCCCTTTTTTTCTCATCAGAAAGTTGTCCATCTTTTTATCTTCCAGGACAAATTCATTTTGGTTTTCCCTAAAGTAAAAATGAATGGTTATCTACAATTCTTTTCATATTGAACTCAAAGTTCTTCCCTCCTTGCCCTTATCTGGTTTCAACTGCTCTTTAGAATGAACATTGTATATTTTCTTAGTCCACAAATACAGACAAAGCTCCTACTCTTCTCATTTGCCCAAGGGCAATGTGGTCTGAGTCTCAGAGCAGTGCTGTAATGTATTTGTATGAAAAAGAGCATCCTTGAATGAGTCACTCTACCTCCCACAGACCAGTGAGTTGTGCATGTAGTTTCAGAGCCCTGGTCAGAGGCCAAATTGGACCCCTCTGAGCTCACTGTGAACCCTGAAAACAACATCAGTGCCTGGGGTTATTTTAAACTTCAGCATTTTAGCATCCATTCTTTTCCACTGCCATGAGTAATTTGATGAGGGTTAGTTTTAATAGTAAGATATTAAAGAGTCTTTTGTATTTATGAATGAATTATTTAAAATATATTCCATCTTTAAAGCAAGTAGTTATCTTTTTTCTAAAGACAGTTTCTAAAAACAGAGATTTAAAGATTCAAGTGTATATTTTAACTTTTTGAATCTATAATGAGTACCATTCTGGAAACAAATAATTATTTCCGAAAAGAAAATATAATAAGCAAAACAAACATGTTATTTGTAAATTTTTTTTTCTAATTCACCCATTTGTTAAGAATTCTTTCCACAAGCATATTTACACCCTTGATGAATGGAGTATCAAACCCAGTTTCAAGTTGTAGATTGTCCCTAAAACATGTATTTGGTTTAACGGGCTATTAACACTTACTTCTAATAGTAGTTAATGTTTTCATTAAAAGTATGCATCCCTGTATTTTTTTCATCAACACAAACTGGAACAGTATTTTCTATTAACATAAAGATAACCATTTTGAGTTTCTGTTATAGGCAAGGCGGTCTATTTAGGTTTCAAAAAGCAAAGACCATTATACCTATGGGGCTTCCCTGATGGCTCAGCAGGTAAAAAAAAAGTCCTCCTGCAATGCAGGAGACACAGGAAATGCGTATTTGATCCCTGGGTCAAGAAGGTCCCCTGGAGAAGGAAATGGCGATCCACTCCAATATTCTTGCCTGGAAAATCCCATGGACAGAGGAGCCTGGCGTGCTACAGTCCATAGGGTCGCAAAGAGTTGGACATAACTAAGCATGCAGGCACAGCCATTATACCTATGAAACTGTTAGTCACTCAATCATGTCAGACTCTTTGTGACCCTGTGGACTGTAGCCCATCTAGCTCCTCTGTCCAGGGAATTCTCCAGCAAGAATACTGGAGTGGGTATTCACTTCCAGGGTATCTTCCCAACCCAGGAATTGAACCCCAGTCTCCTGATTGCAGGTAGGTTCTTTACTGACTGAGCCACCAGGGAAGCTGCATTATACTTATAGTGGCATTTTAAAATAACTAATTCTTAAAGAGTGCTGATGTTATAACTTGGTTCCTTGAGAGTCCAGAAAAGTAAGAGCCAGTTGTGTTTGTTTTTGAAAAATGCAGAATGTTTCAGGAAGTGGTAATAGAATGACTAAGTATGGAAGGAAAAAAAAAAAGAGTTGTGGAATGCACACACACACGCATGAATGATTATATTCCCCTCAAATTCATATGTTGAAACCCTAACCCCGTAATGTGATGGATAGGAGGTGGGCCTTTGGGAGGTGATTAGGTTTAGATGAGGTGGTGATGGCAGGACACAGTGGTAGTATGATCTTATAAGAGGAAGAGACACCAGAGTCCTTCTCTCCACCATGTAGGATACAGCAAGAATGCAGCTGTCTGCAGGCCAGGAAGAGGGCCATCACCAAGAACTAAATGTGGCTACACCTTGGTCTTGAACTTTCTGGCCTCTAGAACCGTGGGAAATGTGTCTATTGTTTAAGCCATCTAGTCTATCCGTTCAGTTCAGTCGCTCAGTTGTGTCTGACTCTTTGCGACCCCATGGACTACAGCATGCCAGGCCCCCCTGTCCATCACCAACTCCTGGAGATTACTCAAACTCATGTCCATCGAGTTGGTGATGCCATCCAACCATCTCATTCTCTCTCATCCCCTTCTCCTCCTGCCTTCAGTCTTTCCCAGCATCAGGGTCTTTTCCAATGAGTAGTTCTGCGCATCAGGTGGCCAAAGTATTGGAGTTTCAGCTTCAACATCAGTCCCTCCAATGAACACCCAGGACTGATCTCCTTTAGGATGGACTGGTTGGATCTCCTTGCAGTCCAAGGGACTCTCAAGAGTCTTTTCCAACACCACAGTTCAGAAGCATCAATTCTTTGGCACTCAGCTTTCTTTATAGTCCAACTCTCACATCCATGCATGACTGCTGGAAAAATCAAAGCTTTGACTAGATGGACCTTTGTTGGCAAAGTAATGTCTCTGCTTTTTAATATGCTGTCTAGGTTGGTCATAACTTTCCTTCCAAGGAGCAGGCATCTTTTAATTTCATGGCTGCAATCACCATCAGCAGTGATTTTGGGGACCCCCAAAATAAAGTCTCTCACTGTTTCCATTGTTTCCCTATCTGTTTGCCATGAAGTGATGGGACCAGATGCCATGATCTTAGTTTTCTGAATGTTGAGTTTTAAGCCAACTTTTTCACTCTCCTCTTTCACTTTCATCAAGAGGCTCTTTAGTTCCTCTTCACTTTCTGCCATAAGGGTGGTGTCATCTGCATATCTGAGGTTATTGATATTTCTCCCAGCAATCTTGATTCCAGCTTGTGCTTCATCCAGTCCAGGATTTCTCGTGATGTACTCGGTGTGTAAGTTAAATAAGCAGGGTGACAATATACAGCCTTGTTGTACTCTTTTCCCGATTTAGAACCTGTCTGTTGTTCCTTGTCCAGTTCTAAGGGTTGCTTCCTGACCTGCATACAGATTTCTTAGGAGGCAGAAAAGATGGTCTGGTATTCCCATCTCTTTAAGAATTTTCCACAGTTTGTTGTGATCTATGCAGTCATAAGCTTTGGCATAGTCAATAAAGCTATATATATAATAAGCTAGTCTATAGTATTTTGTTATAGCAGACTAATCTGACTAAGACAGGAGAGAGGGAACAGGTTTGACTCAAGAAGATAGTTTAAGTTGAGGATTGTATTACTTGTCCATTGTTGTGTAATAATATTAGCACAAACATGGTGGGTTAAGACACATGCATTTTGATCTCAAAGTTTCCTGGGGATCCAGATTTGAGGCACAGCTTAGCTGATACCTCTGCTTTAGTTATCTCACAAGTGCTTAATCACTGCCGACTGGGATTAGGGGTTTTATCTGAGGCTTGATTGAGGAAGGAGCCAGTGCTACGCTCAGAGGATTACCAGCAGCATTTCAGTCCTTGTGGGCTGTCAGATGGAAGGCCTTCATTCTTTGTTGGCTGTAATGCCCAGCTCTTTGCCTTGTGGACTTTCCAAACTTGGATGCTTGCTTCCTCAAGCCAGGAATGAAGGGAGAGTCTCCTAGTAGGAAGGACATTACAACTTTATGTAATGTAATCATGTACATGTAAACCTGTACTGGCTTCCTTGGTGGCTCAGCGGTAAAGAATCATCCTGGCAATGCAGAAGACATGGGTTTGATCCCTAGGTCAGGAAGATCCCCTGGAGATGGAAATGGCAACCTGATCAGTATTCTTGCCTGGGAAATCCCATGGACGGAGGAGCCAGGTGGGCTACAGTCCATGGGGTTGCAAAAGAGTCGGACATGACTTAGTGACTAAGACAACAAACAGCAGTGGTCCTGTACACCATGTCACCTTTGCTTATTCTGTTGGTAAGGCACAAATTACGGATCCCATCTACACTCAAGGGGAAAGATTACACGTGGATGTAAATACAGGTGTAGATTACACCGGGCAATAATCAAGAGAGTCACCTGAGGGTCTTTTCACCACAAGGAACAAAGCAGAAAAAAAATCAGGAAATAAAAAAGGGTCCTCGTTTAATGAAGACATGGATAAATGTAAATGATTATCTTCATTGTGAGTAAAAAAAGAAATCTAATTTCTTATGTCTTACTGATTGAATTTCCAACCTGAACTTTCCATTGTGATATACAGGTTATTGACAGTACCCTGAGTGGAGGAATAGATTCTGTCCAACTCTGTGTAGGCTATTTGATAAGCAGTATTGATAAATATTTTCCCCTCTCTGGTAGATTGTATGTGGTGCAGCCATGAGATGTTCAGCTTAATAAAGAGGAAATGTGGTGAGGTTTTTGGAGAGGATCTGGCTACTGGAGGGGAGAAGACCCATTTGGGGAAGAATTTACCACACTTGCATCTGAGCAGTTTGATAGAGAAGAGGCCATATTTGGGCAGAGAATAATGAACAAATTACAGAAATTAGAGCAGGAGCGTGGCAGAGCCAAGAGGTCAAATCAAGCAGTTTGACCCCAGAGCCTGCAGTCTTCAACCCTCCCCATCTCCACCCAGGGCCTCTGAAGTGTCTGGGTTCTTGGTGAAAGGGAAATCTCAGAGTTCATTTGGTCCCAGTTCCTCAGCTTCAGATAAGGAAGCTGAGAGGTCCATGAAGATTAAGTATTAGCCTCAAGTCATGAAATGGTCCTCTGGCATAGCCAGTCCTAAAAGTTGAAGCAAAAATCAAAGTAGTGCTTTGAAACTTTCTTGGATTTTAATTCTTATTTTATAGGAGGAGGGCCCTCAGAACAGCATTGATTATCTCTTATGGTTTCTAAAGAAGAGGTTGAAAAGAACTGAATATCTGAAGAATTCCTTCAGTCTTCTTCTGCTTGGGGTCTTAGGATATAAAGTAATTACATTAAATCAATGTTTTAATAGCAGCAGCAACGTGTCCCTGGAAAGAAGGGATACATATCAAGCATATCATTTCTCAGCCTTTTTTTTCTTCTTCATTCCTCTACCTCTTCAGGACAAATCTAATGTGAGGCTTTTGAAAGTGGCATGGGGTGAGGGCTGGGGAGAAGCTTAACTAAGTCTAATCAAACTTTATTGTCTGCTAACTTCAAAGGGAAGCCAAGTATGAAGGACATCTGTGAAGATTCAGCAGGCAAGAGGCTGTAAGATATCTTATGACAGTTTGCTTTAGTATATTGCACTTCTAAGTGTTAGGAGCATTTAATCAAGCCAAAAGAAGCCTTGAGGGAAGAATAGGTACTACTAGAATCTAAAGAGGTTCAGGTATGTTAGTAGTAATCAAAGCAGGTTGATCGGTTATCTGAAAACTCTATGCAAAGTGTTTGATATTCAAAACAACAATGTGATTACGTCTTTGTTGGCTGGAATCAATCGATTACTGTCTCATTACTGTTCATGTCTAATCAATCAACAGGGTGACAGGTTTGGGAACAAAGACCAGATACAGAACAGAAGATGAAAAGCTCATGTGGAGAACATGCATTTGAATTTTCGTGCAGCTGTTTGCTATGTAATCTTCCTTTCGTTCACAATTAATTCACATCCATGTCCCTAAAGATACTCTAACCATTAACCCCAGTGGTCTCAAGTTCTTTAAAGGTACACACTGAGACCCAGAAAGGTGAAGTAGCTGAACTTGGCCACAGGTCTGGGTGGCTACAAAGCCAGAGCATTAGCCCAGGTCTTCAACACTTTGTATGTTTTGTCCAGACTCAGTTTCCAATCCAGTTCATGGATGTTGATTTAACAAAGAAAAAAAAAAGTTAAAATGAGATTATCACATACACCTAAGGAGAGGAATGAATTTTAGTGATTATTTCATTTCCATTGAGGCATTGATTTTTAGCTTTGAAACTCTGCAACTTTTCTAAAATTTAGGAGGCTGACTAGATGCTGAAAGACTTACTTATTGACTAAAATCTATTCAGAAATCCTTAGATGAAAGGCGCTACATAAAATTATTCTTATGACGGAGTGACTGTGTGGAGCCAGATTTTTGTTTGGCTAGGATGCGTCCCACCTGGTTAGCCGGCAGCCAGGTTCTCTGGGGAGATGATGTGTGCCTGTTGCAACAACAGGACCAGAGAGAGGCAGGCACTGGCACCGAGGCTGCTTAGAAAAAGCCCCAGGGTAAGCCCAACCCAGTCTCTCCTCCCACTAATTGTACGTTTTATTATTATTATTATTATTATTACCTTTTATGTTTTAAGGTCAACATCTTCATGTTTTAAGGTTATAACAACTTATGGGGTCACAGCACTTTATAGTTAACAAAACGTTCATATAGGTTATTCCTTTGGAGAGTCCTAAAGTCTGTCAGATATGTAGGTAGATATCACCATCCTGTTTGGATGTATAAGCACAGACAATTATTAGAATCACACTGTCAGAAAATGACATTCTGTACCAGAACAATGCTGCTTCCCTAGCTGAGCTTCAACCTCAGTAGAGGTAACATTGATGTCATCTCTCCCAGGCATGCTGGGGCATCACTGCTGAGTGGGAGGTTGGCAGCTCTGGCAGGATTACTGAGAGGGATTCAGGTTATCCTAGTCAGAAGTGCCAGGAAGTTAGATCTCTGCCTTTGGTTTTATCACTGTGTGTTAGGAGGTTTTATGGAAGAATTGCCTCATTCTTCTGGGCTTCAGGTCCATGCCTTACCTCATCTAGGTGACTGTGCACTGGAGTAGAGGGAGACAGACATCAAGGCTGCATCCCAAGGCTGCTGTAGACAGTTGTGCAGGCTGTGTACTACACAACTTTAAGGGCACCATTCAAATCAAAGATGTTATAGATGTTCACATTGACTATGATATTGTTCCAACAGAGAGAAGGAAAGTGTCGGGGAAAAGGTGTTTTTCTAATTTATACAAAAGTTGAAGGCAACTAGAACTCTGATTCAGGGCAAATTTATGGAAAAAGATGAGAATTAAGCAAAAAAAAAAAGTTATTAGAATTATTTATTCACAGCCAATTAATCTAGAAGGCAATTTATGAGAATACAACCTGATTTATATTTAAGAGCAAAAAGAAAATCAGTAAATTCTACATATTATAGGTGTCTCATCAGACAACACTGTGAGTATAGAAATTTCAGACAGCAGGCCTAATTTAAAAAAAAATTAGATTTAATTAGAAAATAAATCTATAAAACTTCAAGTATCAAGCAATTTAGGAAAAGAGGAATTTTTTTCCACCTTATTTCACAGGTGACTGAGAGATCTAAAGATTCTAGGTCATTTGAAGAACTTGCCCAAAGGATTATTTTCATTTTTCCCTAGCTCTGTTTAAGACTACTCTCATACTCAATACTTCCTCAACTTATATCACAGTGAAAGATGAATCAATTCTAAGGAGTAAAGGTTTAAAATATTTAGTTAGCTTGGATGGGAGTTGATTGAACCGAAGCTTGACTAATAGGAGTTTGAAGTTAAAAGCTGAGTGCAGTTGTACATCAGTAAACCAAGGAGAGCCCAAAGGAACCAGAAGTGAGAGTATCAAAGAAGTAAAATAATGAGTTCTGCGTGTTGAATGCAACAATAAGTAAATGCAACAAAATAGCAGCCATTATGCATTTTTCCAAAATTCTATAAAATTCCTATTTTCTAATTTTATTTCTAATCAGTTCCTTATATTGCATGGAAAGAATTGCAGGTATTTCTCAAAGAACTTGTAATAGCTCTCATTTTTTTTTGTAACCACATTAACAAAAATTAATCTCTGGCTTCAGTTGCTCAACAAAACCTCTTGGTGAGGTCCCTCAAGCAAAATCTACTATCTTTCTCTTTCTTTTCAGTCTTGATGTTGTTCTAACACTACTGGCCACCTTCTGATCTTGGGTCCTCTTGATTTCTAAGCTTATGTGCACTTTTCACCACCCTCTCACTTATTTCTCCTTTTGTTCACACTTTTCTGGACTCTGCTATTTCCCCATCTTATATTCTGCAAAAACATATTTTGGCATGTGCTTTCTGAGCATCTTTATATTGACATTTCTCCAGGTTTCTCTTTTGGACTCTTTTCCCATCCCTACATTGTCAGTCATATCACTGTATTGTTTTGCTTGACTGGCCTACATCAGTTGACCATCCATCTTGTGTTTCTTTCCCTCAAATATTTCCAAAGTCCACTCTTGACATCTTTTCATTCTATAGTCACAGAGCCTCCAGCTTGCTGCCTTTAGCAACCCGTTTGCTAATTTCCTTGTCTTTAGTCTATCTTCATCTGAACAGCTGCATTCACACAAAGAATATCATTTTCTTTTCTTATAGTAACTTCCAATAAACTTGTCACATCAAATTTATGTATCCTCTCAAGCAATTCTGGTCTTTCCATGGCCCTCTTCCCTCTAATCTCACTGCCCTCTGCTCTCTGTAAGGAATTATATATCATGGTTCACCCACGATAGTCTTGCTTTATTCCTGTTACTCTAGAGCAATTATTAATTGTGTCTTTTTACTCTAAAAATTGTCCTGTTTAGATATTAAATTATAAGGTCATCCTATCTTAATGGGAACTTGGTCATGACTGTGTCTACTACACAAGTATACTTTGCAATTCTCTGTATTTGAGTTGTCCTTACGCTTGTCAGTAATGATATATATGTCTTTGTGAAGTTTTTTTTCCTCATGTTCTTATCATGACTCACATTTGTCAAAATGTGCTCAAGACTGCATGTGGTAAAGACTTTTCATTCTCTCTTTTAGATTCTCTCCAGAAACCCTAATATATTTCATCTCCTATTTGTTGTTGTTGTTCAGTTCCTCAGTCACATCTGACTCTTTGCAACCCCATGGACTGCAGCACACCAGGCTTCCCTGTCCTTCACTATCTCCCAGAGTTTGCTCAAACTCATGTCCATTGAGTCAGTGATGCCATCCAAACATCTCATCCTCTGTCATCCCTTCTCCTCCTGCCCTCGATCTTTCCCAGCATCAGGGGCTTTTCCAGTGAGTTGGCTCTTTGGCCAAAGTATTGGAGCTTCAAGTCAGCATCAGTCCTATAGCCCAATTCATTAAGGCTTCACCCCTCACATTCACAGAGAATGTACTCAGTGCACCAGCCCTGAGCACCCTGTATCATGCATTGAACCTGGACTGGCGATTCGTTTCACATATGATAATATACATGCT
Organism: Okapia johnstoni; assembly: GCA_024291935.2. NCBI lineage: Eukaryota > Metazoa > Chordata > Mammalia > Artiodactyla > Giraffidae > Okapia > Okapia johnstoni. Next base: position 60,705,771 of record CM044317.1, on the reverse strand, counting down.
TCCATGCCATTCTCCCATATCATCCCGCCCTTGCCCTCTCCCATAGAGTGCATAATACTGTTCTATTTATCTGTGTCTCTTTTGATGTCTCGCATACAGGGTTATCTTTACCGATTGACTAAATACCATATATATGTGTTAGTATACTGTATTGGTGTTTTTCTTTCTGGCTTACTTCACTCTGTATAATGGGCTCCAGTTTCGTCCACCTCATTAGAACTGATTTGAATGTATTCTTTTTAATGGCTGAGTAATAGTCCATTGTGTATATGTACCACCGCTTCCTTATCCATTCATCTGCTGATGGGCATCTAGGCTGCTTCCTTGTCCTGGCTATTATAAACAGTGCTGAGAAGAACATTGGGGTACACGTGTCTCTTTCAAGTCTGGTTTTCTCAGTGTGTATGCCCAGCAGTGGGATTCCTGGGTCATATGGCAGTTCTATTTCCAGTTTTTTGAGGAATCTCCACACTGTTCTCCATAGTGGCTGTACTAGTTTGCAGTCCCACCAACAGTGTAAGAGGGTTCCCTTTTCTCCACACCCTCTCCAGCATTTATTGCTTGTAGTCTTTTGGATAGCAGCCATTCTGATGGGCATGAAATGGTACCTCATTGTGGTTTTGATTTGCATTTCTCTGATAATGAGTGATGTTGAGCATCTTTTCATGTGTTTGTTAGCCATCTGTATGTCTTCTTTGGAGAAGTGTCTGTTTAGTTCTTTGGCCCACTGTTTGATTGGGTGGTTTATTTTTTTGGAATTGAGCTGCAGGAGTTGCTTGTATATTTTTGAGATTAATTGTTTGTCCGTTGCTTCGTTTGCTATTATTTTCTCCCATTCCGAAGGCTGTCTTTTCACCTTGCTTATAGTTTCCTTTGTTGTGCAAAAGCTTTTAAAAATAAACAAAAAACAGAAGTGGGATGCTAAGAGTTCAGTGCAAGGTGCTATCAACTGAAAAACATGTAACCACAGCTGCAGCATGTAAGGAATAAGTAACAGTAAAGGAAGCTTTCTGAAATGCCCTGATGAACAGGGAAAGGTAAAAGGTACAAGATAAGTTTAAGGAAAAAGTGCGGAAGTTCTGAATAAGGGGTCAGGAAGGAAAGGAAGTCAACAACTTGAATCATCACTCTTAAAAGCACTCTCTGTCAACAGAAGCTTATATTTACTTTCTTTTATTTGGTGCCTTCAATATTTTTTCTATTGTATAGTATTTAATATTGTTTTAGTTTTTAATCCACTGTTTTATTGTTCTTTTCTTCAAAAAGATACCTGAAATTCTTTTCTTCTTATCGTGATGCAAATAGTTGCACAATTTTATGTTTTGGTTTACTGGTTTATTAATTTTTAGGATTTAGGGCTTCTTTTTGAACTCCTTTTACTGTAAGAATGTTTACATTCCTTTTCACCAACTACTGTTTATTGAAGGATGTGGGGAAATTCGTTCATGTGCTCAATTCTCAGCTGTTTTCTTTCAGCAACTCTGATAAAGCCCAACAGAATTCCTTTAGGAACAAGAAAAGAGACAGAAACTGTTGATTTCAGTCATCTGTCTCTCCCTAATACTGACTAACTTTTGTCCTGTATTCCACTGAAACACTTTGTAGATAATGATAAATCTGTATGATCCTACCTGAATACTTGCCAACATGCTGCTTTTTAAAGGCAAGAACCCAAGAGGGAAGCAAGAACACTTCCAGACAATCTTTGACCTTAGATCAATGTGCAAAAATTAAACATGCTAAAATCCCTAAATTTTGTACAGGTCTTCCTCCACTTACAAAGAGGTTGCTGCTGCTGTTGCTGCTAAGTCACTTCAGTCGTGAGGTTCTGATAAACTTATCACAAGCTGAAAATATCATAAATCAAAAATGCATTTAATCCATCTAATTAGCCCAACATCATTGCTTAGCCTAGCCTACCTTAAACATGCTCAGAACACTTAGACATTAATTAGCCTATAGCTGGGGGAAAATCATCTAACACAAAGCCTATTTTATAATAAAGTGTTAAATATCTCATGTAATTTGTTTAATACTGTACTAAAAGCAAAAAAAAAAAAAAAAAAACAAACAGAATGACTATATGGGTACAGAATGGTTGTAAGAGTGTGGGTTGTTCACCCTCTTGATTATGTGGCTGACCGGCAGCAGCAGCTCACTGCCATTGCCCAATATTGTAAGAATATCTACTGCATATCACTAAACCAGGAACAGATCAAAATTTCAAAATTTGGAGTATAATTTCTACTGAATGCAAATCACATTTACACCATTGTAAAGTCATACCATAATAAGTCAGGGACCACTTGTATAAGGAAAAACTTGAACATTCTTTATTTATTAGAAATGGCAAAACTGCAGTTTTCTGTTTTAAATCTTTCTAGCTGGGATATTATCAAATGGTAAAAGATGCAGAATTCTTTTCCAGAGGAAATGAAATGAGAGAGCTCAAATCTATAATATAATAATAATAGAAATATAATCTATATTATTTCATACAGAAATATGCCAGGTAACATTACAAATTAAGACATGGATCAAAAATGACCCCTAAATATTTGTACCATTAGGTGATACCAAACAAATGGACCCTGGTTCTACATAGCCACATTAATCAGAAGAGAAAGTAGAACCTCCATCCCCGGAGGGATGGGATGGGGAGGGAAGTGGAAGGGGGGTTCTGGAAGGGGAAAACATGTACACCCATGGTGGATTCATGTCAATGTGTGGCAAAACAAATACAATATTGTAAAGTTAAAAAATAGAAAATAAACTAATTAAAATAAAAGAAAATAAAATAAAGTTACCCTTCACTTTACTAAGATGATACTACTGATTAGCCAGCAATATTAGATATTTCAGGTTGTTTTCTGGAAGTGATGATGGATTTATATTGCCCACTCATATTTTTCCAGCATGGTTCCCTGGCAACTATGGACATTCATTTAAGTGAGGGTTTTTCATGGCTGGGGTTGCAGTTTATTCATTTAAGTGAGGGTTTTTCATGGCTGGGGTTGCAGTTTACGGTCATGAATAGAACTGTGCTTCTTATATTTTGCTGTGTATTAAAATTATGTAGGGAACTTAAAATCTTGAATCTAGGTCATATCATATACCAATTAAACTCAAATTTCTGGGTGAAGGAGCTTGAGATCTGGTTGTTGTTTAATCTGTGTTCATGAGGGACTTGGGTGTGTAATTTTGTTTTCTCATCTTTATTTTTTAAAAAAACAGCCTTTTTGGTTATCTTTAACAAGCAAGGAGTTTTGCCATATATGTTCACCTGTGAAACCATCACTACAATCGATAATGAATATAATCCTATGTTTCCTCATGCACCTGTGTAAACTCTTCCTTCTCCTGCCCCTTCCCTGCCATTCTCAGGCAACTGCCAGTCTGCTTTCTGTCACTATAGTCTGCATTTTCTGTAATTCTGTAGAAATAGAATCATATAGTACATACTCTGTAAGGTCTGGCTTTTTTATTTTTTACTGGAGAGAAATCGTATGTATCAATGGCTTATTTTCTTTTTTTAATTGGTAATTAGTATTCTATTGGGTGGAAAAACCATAATTTGCTTATCAATTCATTTATTGATGGGCATCTGAGTTGTAGCTATTACAACAAAGCTCCTATGAACATTCATGTACAAGTCTTTGTGTAGGAGTAGGCTTTCATTTTTCTTGTATAAATGTCTAAGAGTGAATTGATTGGGTCATATGATAGCAGATGGCTTTTAAGAATCTGACAAGCTATTTTTCAAAATAGCTGTATCATTTTGCATTTTTACTAGCAGTATAAGATTTCTAGTTCCTTCACATCCTTTCTAACAATTGATATGGTCACTCTTTTTAAATTTTTAGTCATTTCTTGAGAGTCCCTTGGACTGCAAGGAGATCCAATCAATCCATCCTAAAAGAGATCAATCCTGGGTGTTCATTGGAAGGTCTGATGTTGAAGCTGAAACTCCAATACTTTGGCCACCTCATGCGAAGGGTTGACTTATTGGAAAAGACCCTGATGCTGGGTAGGATTGGGGGCGGGAGGAGAAGGGGACAACAGAGGATGAGATGGTTGGATGGCATCACCGACTCGATGGACATAGGTTTGGGTAGACTCTGGGAGTTGGTGATGGACAGAGAGGCCTGGCGTGCTGCGATTCATGGGGTCGCAAAGAGTCGGACGCGACTGAGTGACTGAACTGAACTGAATTGATTAATAGTGATGTCCCATTGTGGTTTTAATTTGTGCTTCCCTAGTGATGGTCCCTGGTGGCTCAGACAGTAAAGAATCTGCCTGCAATGCAGGAGACTCAGGTTTGAGTCCTGGGTCAGAAAAACCCCTGGAGAAAGAAATGGCAATCCACTCCAGTATTCTTGCCTGGAGAATCCCATGGACAGTGGAGCCTGGTGGACTACAGTCTGTGGTGTCACAAAGAGTCGGACACAACTGAGCGACTAACGACACAATGACTAATGATGTTGAGCATATTTTCATATGCTTATTTGCTAATTATATGTATATATATATATTATTTCAACTTTTAAAAAACTAGGTAATTTTTCCTTTTATTATTGAGTAGTAAGGATTTTTAAATATGTTATAGATAAAAGTCCACTCTGAGGACCTGCCTTTCCCATTTTTTAACAGTATATTTTGAAGAACAAAGTTTTTAATTTTTATGAAGTCCATTTTATTGACTTTTCCTTTTGTGGTTTGTGCTTTTGCCAGATTCAAGGTCATTAAGATTTTCCTTGATATTCTAGTAGTTGCATAGTTTTAGCTCTTATATGTAGGTCTATAATTCATTTTTAATTAATTGTGAGAAAAGGGTCAAATTTTATTTATTTTTCCATATGGACATCTAATTGTGCCAAAGCCATTTGCTGAGAAAATTATCCTTTCCCAAGTTGAATTATCTTGGCATCTTTATTGAAAACAAACTGACTATATATGTGTGCATCTATTTCTGGACTCTATTCTGTTACACTGATCTATTTGCCTATTTTTATGTCAATTCCACACTGTTTTGATTACTATCCTAAGACTAAATCTGGTAATATAATTCCTCTATCTTTATTCTTTTTTCAAAGTTTTTGACTATTCTGAATCTTTTGAGTTTTCATTTAAATTTTAGAGTCAGCTTGTCAAATTTTACTGGGGTGGGGAGGGAGCCTATTTTGATGGCATTATGTTGAACACATAGATCAAATTAGGATTTATGTTAGCTCTATTCATTTTTGTGGTAGATTCCATAGGATTTTCTATATAGAAATTATGTTCTCTTTGAATAAAGATAGTTTTACTTATTTCCATATTCTCCCAATATTGATGCCTTTGTCTCGTTTTTCGTATCTTATTACACTAGCAAGAATCTTCAGGACAATGTTAAGTAGAAATAATGAGAGTTGACATCCTTGTCTTATTCCTGATCTCAGAGGAAAAACTTTCTGTCTTTTACCATTTACACATGATATTAACTGTAATTTTTTTTGTATATGCATATCTACCAAAAAGAGAAAATTTTCATTTCAAAATATCTTCCCTTTTGATATTTCCTTTGTATCATGGGTTATTTAGATGTATATTTGATTTCCAAATATTTGGAGATTTTCCAGATATTTTTGCTCTTAGTGGTTTCTCAGTTAATTACACTGTGGGCATAGAACAGATTTTGTATGATTTGAATCCCTTTAAATTTATCGAGACTTACTTTTTATAATCTATGTTAGTAAGTGGTCTATGGACACTTAAAAAAAAGAGAAGTGAACATATTCTGTGTTCAAGAATCTATGAGTGAGGAAACTAGGCGTCAGTGTTTTTTCTTTAATGCTTTCCAGATGATTTTAATGTATAGCCAACTTTGAGAACAGATTAGACCAGTGGGTCTCAAATTTAGTATGTGTAAAAAATCACTGAAGTGACTGGCTAAAACACAGATGCTGAGTAATACAGAATTTCTGATTCAGTAGTTCTGAAACAGAGCCCAAGAATTTGCATATCTAAAAATTTCCCAGGTGATACTGATAATACTATTCTACAACAACATTTTCGGAATGACTGGACTAGATTCTTCATATTCAAAGTATAGACCAGAGACCAGCAGCATGAGCATCATCAGTGAGCTTATTAGCAATGCTGAATCTCTGGTCCACTCTATATCTACTAATCGAAATCTACATTTTGGTGAAATCCTCTGGTTATTCTTTTACACATTAAATTTATGATTCAATGGACTAAAACACTGCTTCTTATTCTGATTCAGTAGGTTTCATCATGGGGCCTGAGATTCTGCATTGCTAATAAGCACCCAGGAGATGTCAATGTTGTTGGTCTGTAAGTCACACTTTGTGTGTGTGTGTCTGTTAGTTGCTTAGTCATGTCTGACTCTTTGCAACCCCATAGACTGTAGCCCACCAAGCCCCTCCGTCCATGGGATTCTCCAGGCAATAACACTGGAGTGGGTTGCCATTTCCTTCTCCAAAAGGAACTATAGAAAGAAAGAAAGTGAAGTCGCTCCATTGTGTCCGACTCTTTGTGACCCCATGGACTGTAGCCTACCAGGCTCCTCCATCCATGGAATTCTCCAGGCAAGAGTACTGGAGTGGGTTGCCATTTTCTCCTCCAAGTCACACTTTGAGTAGTGTTAAATAAAAATCCAACTGAGTGAATTTTAACGATCTAATTGGCTTTGTTGAACAAGGTATGGATTGGTCAGCATCCCATCTAGTGAGTAGAAAAGAGTTCTGCCACACTGTAGAAAAGAAAAGTTTCTTAAAGGTGGAAAAAGGGGTGGCAAAAGGACATTATTAGCAAAGAACACATTGTTTCAGTGGTATTGTGGCAAAAATGAAAAACCTTAATCTAATAATCATAAAACAAAATGCTCCCAGATTGAGGAACATGCTACAAATCAACTGGTCAGTACTAAAAGTGTTAAGGTCATGAAAGACAAGGAAAGAATGGGAACTGTCACAGATCAGAGGAGGCTGAGGAGACACGACTGCTAAATACAATGTGGGATCCTAGACTGGATCCTGGAACACACAAAAATGGACATTACTGTAAAATTACTGGTAAATCTGATTCATATCCGTAGTTGGGTTGAATGTTTTATACCAATATTCATTTCTTAGTTTTGAAAATTATACTACAGTGTTGTAAGATGCTAACATTAGGGAAGGCTGTCCTACTTTTGCAGCTTTTATGTAAGTCTAAATTTATTTCAAAATGAAAAGTTTAAAAAGTGTTTTAGGGACTTCCCTGGTGGTCCATATACAGGCCAAATGGGATAGGAAGATGGGATATGCTATTTTTCTGGGTGGAAAGTGAGTTTTTGAAACGCCCAAACTCTTAGATGAATTCATGATCTTTCCAGTGGAACTTCTAATCTAAGAGTTAGTCAAGTTCTTCTGGTCTCCCTGGGAAAGAAGATAATGCAAGGCAAGATAACTTCAGAGCAATGGAAAAACAATAATGATTTATGTATTGCAAAAGAGATAGAGAAGCATTGAATTGACCTCTGCATTGTCAGGAGCCTGATGATTCATTATCTTATAGTTAGCAGAATGGAACTCTTTTTGGAAAATTTGTTTGAATGGATGTGTCAAAATACTAATCAAGCCATACCTTAGAACCAAATTCATTAGTTGAATTATTTGTAGAGACATTTCAGTTTCAGTGAAATGGCATCAAAACCATTTTAAAATCTTTAAATTTCATATATGCCATCCAGGTGAAAATAGTTAAACTATTTGTGGACAGTGCCCCTCCCCCACCCTCCACCAAGCAAAACCTAAACCAAAAATGTTGGCTTTAAACTAAATAACTAAATCTTGTATTTTCAAATGCTTTACATGTCAGTCAAAAATTTTAAAGGGAGATGGAATTTCAGAAGTTTTCTTTTGCATAGTAGGCAGTTAGTATACAAAGATAGATTATTTCATTGTAATAGATGAATTGAATCTGGAAGTTTTAGACATGTCCTCAAATTTTTTGACATTCCTCCCATGGAGATGTGGGATCCACGTCCTCTGCTGTGGAATCTGGGCTATCCATAGTAACTAGCTTGTAAGCAACAGATTAGGGCTTCCCAGCGGTAAAGAACCTGCCTGCCAATGCAGGATACCCATGTTCTATCCCTGGGTTGTGAAGATCCTCTGGAGAAGGAAATGGCTGTCCACTCTAGTATTCTTGCCTGGGAAATCCCACGGACAGAGGAGCCTGGAGGGCCACAGCCCATGGAGATGCTAAGAGTTGGACATGACTGAGCATGCATGCAAACAGTTGATTGTGATGGAGGTAACACTGGGGAACTTCTGAAGTTTGTTTAGAAAAAATTCATGCAACTTCTTCCAGTTTTTCTTGGGAAACTCACTCCAGGGGAAGTAGATGCCGTGTAATCCAGCCCTGAGACTGTCATGTAGGAGAGGCTATGTGCTGGCACTCTGGTTGGCCCCGGCTCAATGCCCAGCAGCAGCCAGCTTCAGTTGCCAGCCCTGTGAAGAAGACATGTTGGATGGCCAGCCCTGTAGAGCCTTTCGTTGACCCCGTCCCAGCTCACACCTCACCATCACCTCCTGAGAGACGTCAACTGAAAACATTCCAGACACTCCCTTCCTACATCACTGATCCACAAAATACTACCCTCAATAAAACAGTTATTTTAAGGCGCTACGTTTTCTAATGATTTCTGACACAGCACAATGTAACTAGAAAAGTACCAGCAAATTTGTATTAAATCACTGATTTATTTATTCATTTATGTATTTCTGGAAGAAATTTGTAAATTTGAAGGTCTTTACCAATTAGGATCACACACACAGTCCAAAAAATGATTTACAGTACTGTCCGGCTTTTGTCCAATTTTAATTGTGTATTCTAGATTTTCCATGCATTTATCTGAAAGCAGTCACTGATTAATTGTATTATTAGTGGGGAGGATTCATGGTTTATGCTCAGAAGGGCAGCTGTTGCCAGGAAGGAAACAGGTTTCAACAGGCTGGAGACATAGGCCTCACTTTTTCTGGCTCCAGCCACCTGTTTCAACTGAGCTAAAATAGCCTGTATGTAGAGATTTTGGAAGTAGTCACTAGGAAAGGAAATAAACTATACTCATTTTGAAAACTCAATTTTATGGAGAGGAAAAAATTTGAAGGCCCAATTTAGGGTATAGTTATGAAAGCAATTTGCAAATGATTTAGGATTTCTTAGTGGAGAATTTCTTATCCAAATGGCAAAACATTTGGGACTGCTGATTGCAGCAAGAATATGAAGCTGCTTTGAGCAAAGAGCTTGGTGAGGGCTCATGATGTTGCATTGTCGGAAGTGATGTAGTCTGAGTAAGTCAGTATGCATATATGGCTTATAAACCTTCTGTTCTCAGAGAGTAAGTCCTCTAAGCAAGGCACAAGATATAATGCTTCATACAAAATCAAATGAATTCACTGTTGTATGAAAATGTGTCCATAATTAAGTTATTATAACTGCTATACCCTATGAATTTAGGAACTGTACTAATTTCCTGAAATTTTCAAACTCCTGCCTTTGTTATTTGTCCTTTTTTTTCCTTTAATTAAACTATTAGAAGCAATAAATTAAAAAGGTGAGAATCTGGGAAAGGAGAAGGAAGAGAGAAACTCAGTTATTTACCTAAGAAAGAGAAAAAACTAAAGTGTGAGACAATATCAATTTAATTCTTAGTTAAGTGTTCCGAGGAGAACATTAGCACTTTATATTATAAGTAGATTTCTTATCTTTTTTGTAATGTTTCAAGTAAAATTTTGTCTTTCGAATCAGAATTGTTAAAGTTATATAAATGATTTATTAAATGGGTGGGACCTGACAGGGTATAAATGAGGAAAACTTTTTTTCTCCTTCTATCTTTGAGAGTTCCCTTCCCAGGAATCAGAGACCCCATTGCTTTTGTAGTTGCTTTTAGGTATTAGACTGTCTTTTCCCACCCCGCCTCCCACCCCCCAGCTACAAACAAGATTAATTTAAAAAAAATAAGCTGGCCCTCAGTTCAGAGGGGCATCACTTCTCCCTAACTAAGGCCTAACTCAGGCGTGGCCTCTGCTTTCCCAGGCATCAGAGGAGAAGAAGCGACCCACCTCCCACCACCCAGTGATTCTTGTGCACTAGTCCGGTTCTCAGTCCTCTTTATGGCAGATGCCCAGTGCTTACTTTTCTGCCGATGCATTGGTGAATTCTTTGGGGAGGCCCCTCTGTGGATGTCCACTCTGCAATTCTCTCACAGGTGAGGCTTCTTCTGCTTCAGTTCTCTGAAGCTTCCTCCTCTCCTGTTTCAGAGGTCCACCCTGTGGTGTCCTCCACCCTATGGCCTGCCCTCTCTCCTGGGATCCTTTGAAGAGGCCTGGAGCCTGGCTACCTTCTGCAACTTTCTCTTGGCCTAGAGGAAGACTCAGGAAGTGTAGGTTACCCCCACGGTTGCCCTCTCTCCTCGTCCTCTGTTCTAGTTTCCTCCAGACAGCCTCCCATCCTCAGTCTTCTCTACGGAGAGGCAGCCATTGGTATCTCTCTTCATGCATAGCCCCGAAGTTCTGGAGACACTTGTCAACATGTCAGGTTTTCTCCAATCCTCTCTCAAGGATAAGCAGCCAAGACTCCGCAGCTGACTGCTTGATCAATTACAAAAGGACCATATAAATTTAGAAGCCAAGAGTCCTTGACATAAAAAGAGACTTAATAAAAAGAGACTAATTGGACAGAAAAAAAACCTTAACTATTGCTGGTAATAAGGATAGACAGGAATTTCTCCTGAGGGTGTAAAGTTATGAACAAAAAAACCCAATAAACCACCTCTTAGCAGACACAAGAATATTTTTTGTGGGGCTATTTCATCCAGCAAATCTTGGTGTGAGAAGATGGCATCTTGCCAAAACTCTGGTTGGTAACAACAATTTGATGAGCGTGACTGTGGCTCAGATCATGAACTCCTTATTGCCAAATTCAGACTTATATTGAAGAAAGTAGGGAAAACCACTAGACCATTCAGGTATGACATAAATCAAATCCCTTATGATTATACAGTGGAAGTGACAAATAGACTTAAGGGACTAGATCTGATAGACAGAGTGCCTGATGAACTATGGACAGAGGTTTGTGACATTGTACAGGAGACAGGGATCAAGACCATCCCCATGGAAAAGAAATGCAAAAAAGCAAAATGGCTGTCTGAGGAGGCCTTACAAATAGCTGGGAAAAGAAGAGAAGCAAAAAGCAAAGGAGAAAAGGAAAGATATTCCCATCTGAATGCAGAGTTCCAAAGAATAGCAAGGAGAGATAAGAAAGCCTTCCTCAGCGATCAATGCAAAGAAATAGAGGAAAACAACAGAATGGGAAAGACTAGAGATCTCTTCAAGAAAATCAGAGATACCAAGGGAACATTTCATGCAAAGATGGGCTCAATAAAGGACAGAAATGGTATGGACCTAACAGAAGCAAAAGATATTAAGAAGAGGTGGCAAGAATACACAGAAGAACTCTACAAAAAAGATCTTCACGACCCAGATAATCACGATGGTGTGATCACTCACCTAGAGCCAGACATCCTGGAATGTGAAGTCAAGTGGGCCTTAGAAAGCATCACTACGAACAAAGCTAGTGGAGGTGATGGAATTCCAGTTGAGCTATTTCAAATCCTCAAAGATGATGCTGAGAAAGTGCTGCACTCAATATGCCAGCAAATCTGGAAAACTCAGCAGTGGCCACAGGACTGGAAAAGGTCAGTTTTCATCTCAATCCCAAAGAAAGGCAATGCCAAAGAATGCTCAAACTACCGCACAATTGCACTCATCTCACACGCTAGTAAAGTAATGCTCAAAATTCTCCAAGCCAGGCTTCTGCAATACGTGAACCATGAACTTCCAGATGTTCCAGCTGGTTTTAGAAAAGGCAGAGGAACCAGAGATCCAATTGCCAACATCCGCTGGATCATCGAAAAAGCAAGAGAGTTCCAGAAAAACATCTATTTCTGCTTTATTGACTATGCCAAAGCCTTTGACTCTGTGGATCACAATAAACTGTGGAAAATTCTGAAAGAGATGGGAATACCAGACCATCTTACTGGCCTCTTGAGAAACCTGTATGCAGGTCAAGAAGCAACAGTTAGAACTGGACATGGAACCACAGACTGGTTCCAAATAGGAAAAGGAGTACGTCAAGGCTGTATATTGTCACCCTGCTTATTTAACTTAGATACTTATTTAACAAGATGCTGAGAGCAGGTGAATAATGTCAGAGCTCTTAAACAGGCATTCAATTACTGGGGAAGGGGGAGATGGATGCCAAACAGCTAAGGGAAGTATGATGAAGAAACATTTAAAAAATAATGGGGTAGGAGGTGGGAGAGAGGATTGAGAAGGTGAGGACATTATATATACCTACGGCTGATTCATGTTGATGTATGGCAGAAACCAACACAAAATTGTAAAGCAATTATCCTTCAATTAAAAATAAATTAAAATATATAAATAAACAAAATTTATATCTGAGAAAAAACACATTAAAAAAATAATCTATGTAGATAAATGAAATTAAGCCATGTAGCCTAACTGTGGAGACCCAAACAAGATATTTTCTACAGCTGGAGGGGTAATGCTGAAATGAAGGAGGGAGGACCAGGGATATCAGAATGAACAGCAGGGATCAAAGACAGGCCCATCACATGGGTGCATGGCCTCATCAAGATGGTGCTGCTAAGACATTATGAACTCAACAACGAAAGAGTAAGAAAGAGTCCAACCTAGAACAAGCACAATGGCCACAGCTGTTACCTGGACTCTTAAGGTCCAGATTAGACTGATATAAACTCCTGTGACCCAATGTGCTCCTAAGATCTCTGCACCTTTCCAGTGGATTTACATTCTTACGGTACTCATCAAATTAATGTATTTTATGGATTAATAATAATAGCTAACACACTTACCAAACCAAACTCTGTCCTCTGAGCTTCACAGATACCTTGTTTAATATTCACAACAACCTTAGGGGAACCATTACTATTATCAGAGGAAACTGAAGCACAAAGATAGTAACTTCCTGAGATTAAACTGGTAAGTGTTGTTGCTAAGATCCAAGCCCAGGCAGTTTGGTTCCCAAGCCCAGGTTCTCATCCATTAAGTTTTGCTGACCTAATACTGTCCTATCTTGCAGGTGTGGGACACTAGGAATGTACTCTTCATTTGATTTACAAAAAAATAAAAAAGAGAGAGGCAGAAGGAAAAGGAAAAAATGATCACACAAAGCCTTTATGTAGCAGACTTCATTAAAGGTTTAAGGAAGTGGATGGAACAAGTCTGCCTTACAGCTATTAAAACAAAATTGAATTGTAAACACCAGTGTACCTAAAAGGCCTTTTTTTCTGTTCTCACTTTCCAGACTGAACCTTCCGAAAGAACCTAGGGCCTCTTTTTCACACTCTATTGGGCCACTTAACCTTGTTTATAAAGAAAGAAAAAAACCAAACAGCTTGTGCCCTAAGAATAATCCTGTCACTTGCCACCAGGGTGATTATTTTTATTTACCTTTGTTGCCCTAGCACTCAGAAACCAGAGAAAACCAAAAGCTAGTTTTAAGTAAATACCCTCGAAAGGGCTAAGAAGCTGGAATTACACTGACAGTAGTCTCTAACACACATCTGGCTTCATCAGAATGTAATGTCAAAAGGACTGTTGTTCATGGTTTTTTTAGGTCACACACGCATGTCAAGGGACAACTCTGTTAACAGCAGCAATATCTTCGAACACTGAGGCCATGTGGGCCTGAGGACACCCTAAATGAGCTTCAGAGGGATCCCTCCTAGAGCATCCAGCAGTGCAAGCACACAATGTCTTGCTAAAGTATTAAGTTTAGTAGGAGCAATTTGAGTATGCCAGTCAAACATCATAGATGTGTGACCTTGGCAATTGCACAGAGTACTTGCTACCCTCAGAAGGACTCTGCAACTTGATTTAATTCCCTGCCATTGCTGTCTTGGAATTCTTAATAATTCCTGAATAAGGAGCCCTGTATTTTCATTTAATACTGAGCCCTGCCCACTGTATTGCCAGCATTGGCCCAAGTGGCTGCTTGGCATCTTCTCATCTGTTAAGTCAGCAAAATACCTTCTAAAAGAACGGAAAGTGAGTTAAAGCTGTCAGAAGATGTTAAGCCAAACAGCATCTCAGCTTGATCATATACCAGCTAGAATTCAACTTTAATGGCATCAGGTATTAATACCTTGGAGCTGTGCTTCTTCAAGTACAGCCCAGATACTGTAAGCCCATCTGCAAACTGTTACCAACCCTCAAAGAGCTGAACACAGAAAATGAAAGTAAACATTAGAAATGTTTTTAACAATTTGACATTTTGTGGCAACAATATCCAAATGCATGACCATTTTTCTAGTCATTTGCATTGGACTTTTAAAAATATGAGTCCATGACAGATTGTGTGGTGGGGGGGGGGTACCCTGGTCCCTTTCCACAGATGTATTGAAAAATCCTGCCCAAGAGTCAGAATGTCTTTTCCAACAAAGACTAAGAAACAAGTCAAGAACACCAAGAAGAGAGAGACTACCACCATATCTGAAATATCAGATGGAGATGCTGCCCTTAGGAATTCTGGTCTCTGGGACATCCTACAGAGATTTACAAAACATCTAAAATATTTTAGAAACTGACTCTTGTATAACAGCTGCCATCGAAAAAAATACTTCTTGGAAAGTCTTCTTGAGGTTATTAAATGCTAACACAATTTATCTTCTCTGGAAATTTTCTAGTATCATTCTTTAGCTTACATTCCAAAGGTGTGGCCTGTGGTCAACAGTACACTGTTTGCTTTCACTTCCTCTCCTGGACTTTGTAAGGCACACTTTTCTATGAAGCACATTATAAGAGGCTAAGCAGTGACTCAGTTCAGTTCAGTTCAGTTCAGTCGCTCAGTCGTGAAGATTGGTTTGTCATCACTCTCATACTAGACCCTAAGGAGAGGATGTTATCAGTGGTCTATGGTGCTAGGCAGTAAGAAACCTGTGTGGAGCCTGCCTCAGGTCCACAGGTGTACTATCAGTACAAGGTGTACAAACAGTTCCTCTCAATAAAGAATTTAAGAGCAGATAACAGAATCAAAGTTCAGTTGTCCCAGCATAGTTTTTGAGTTATTCTCATGAACTATTTCATGAATAATGCTATCATATAATGGTAGTGATGATGATAATAATCTAATATATGGGGACACATATGTGCCAGGCTTTGTTCTAAGTATTTTATATGTACTCACTAATTATCATAGGAATCTTGTGAAGTGTTTTCCCATTTTTACAGATGATTAAACTCTTGATCTCTGAAACTGGGTTCTGTGTTTGTGAAAAGAAAATGCTGGATTTCTGTGGTCCTGTTTACTTCTGAGGATAAGAATGATCTGGCCAGAGAATGCAGTAATGTTGAGCTCTAAACCAACGATCCTCAAACTTTGGCATGCATCAGAATTATGGGAAGGTTTGTTTAAAAAAAAAAAAAAAAGATTGCCAGGCTTTACCACAAGAGTTTCAGATCTAGTGGGTCTGAGTAGTACCTAAGAATTTGCGTTTCTTTCAAGTTTTCAGGTCATGCTGATGCTGTGTTGGGCTGAGCCCAATAATATGAGGTTGTGATGTCATTATTCAGGATTGGGGAGAACTAAGGCACAATTCTATGACTATAGGATCACCTCCCTTACAAATAATTAAACTGCTGCAAGGCCAATTATATATGCACATTTATATATACTTATATATACATTTCTATTTATCCCACTGGAATGAGAAAAATATCTTTTACTTCTCTTGAAACCTACAGAGTACATTTATTTGTGTCATGTCTATTGACTTTAAAAAATATTAATAACTATTTTTAAAGCAATCTTAAGTTCACAGGAAATGGAGTGCAAAGTACAAATTTCTCATAAAATTATTGTCTCCAACATGCACAGCTTCCCCCACCATTAACATTTCCCACCAGAATGGGATGTTTGTAACTATCAATGAACCTACACTGACACATCATTATCATCCATAGTTTACATTAGGGTTCACTCTTGGTATTGTACAGTCTATAGGTTTTGATAAATGTATAATAGCATTTATCCAAAATCCTACTTAAAAAAATAAGCTATTTTTAGCTATTACTAAGCAAATAAATGTTCACATTTTCTTTGCTTTTATGGAATATGTTGTAGTTTTCCTCAGAGGCAAAATAATATTCACTTTGCTGAAAGCATCCATCTGTTCCTTGCTTCCCACTTCCCCACCCCGCCCTCCCAACCACACACACACGCACATACTTTTATTTTTTTTGAAAGTTAAGGAAGGGGCAATAAAAAGATCTTATTGGTTAATTTAAATTTTTTTTCAATGTTAGGAGTTGCCAGTTAAAGAAGCTGTGCTTCAGATTTCAATGACAAATCAGCCATGGGATTAAGTGGATTAATGTAAAAAGCTTTCTCAAAAAGAAAAAGAAAATCCACTCATTTTCTTCTGAGTGAGTGTGTCTGTGATTTCAATGACCCTAACAGTGCAGTATGAAACAGCCACCGCACAAACGGATGGCAGCAGCTGTACTCTACCACCAGGGAAGACTGATTGTACGTGCACTGCACAGTTCTAGAAAGCTGGTCCTTATGTGATTCCCTTTATTGCAGGTGGTTGGGATGTCCTTTCAACAGTGCTTCACTTTATTATGTTAGCAATATGTAAAAGGCACCATGTTATGGTGGAGAGAGCTGTATAGTTTTTTAATTCAGTCAAGTGTGGGTTTGAATCCTGGCTTGAGCAAGTTCTTCATTCTCTCAGAGACCATTAAAATGGTGGAGATGGAGGACAAATTCTATCTTCTCAGCTTACTGGGAAGCTTAGCAAAGGGCTATTAAAAATGCCAGTGAGTACTCATCATTTTTGGCAAAAGCACTATGTTAAAACAACCATTCAGTATTCCACAAAAATAATTATTCATAAATCAGTTCAGTCAATCATTCATTCATTTTTTATTGAGCACTGTTGTAAGTGCTCTGTATGAGGCACCATAGAGTATCAGTAGTTCTTTTTTGTTACTGCTTTCTTCTTTGTAATAATCTCACTAAGCAAGATATCAACATGAACTATTTTAGATGGTTATAAAAATACAAGCATAGTATATTTTCTTTAAATGCCAGGGGTTCTGGAAGGGGAAAACATGTACACCCATGGTGGATTCATGTCAATGTATGGCAAAAGAAATACAATATTGTAAAGTTAAACGATAGAAAATAAAATAAAGTTAAAAAATAGAAAATAAAGTTAAAATAATAGAAAATAAATAAAATAAAAAAATAGAAAATAAATTAAAAAAATAAAAATAAAAGTTAGATATAGAAATAAGAACCATCTCCAAATATCACAGTGATTTTTAGGGAAGTGAAATTATGTATGTCCTATGTTTTATTCTTCATGTTTTATTTACATTTTCTAAACTTTTTTACAAATTTAAATGATTTGGGGATAATAAAAAGGACAACAAATTTAATTAAATTTTAGCAGTGTTTGGCTAATTCTGATCATCATCATTGAGATAATCAGTAACTGGTTCCCACTGTACACTATTAGGGGGCTTCCCAGGTGGCTCAGTGGTAAAGAACATGCCTGCCAATGCAGGAGATGTAGTTTTGATCCCTGGCTTGGGAAGATCCTTGGAGGAGGAAATGGCAATCCACTCCAGTATTCTTGCCTAGGAAAGGGAATCCCATGGACAGAGGAGCCTGGCAGGCTACAGTCCATGGGGTCACAAAAAAGCTGTACACAACTCAGTGACAGAGCATGCACGCATGTGCATTATAAACTGGGGGCAGAGGAGGAATAAGGAAAAAATACCTGTGCTTGAGTGTCTTTTAACAAAGTTATAAAAGGAGATGCTTCTTTCATATGTCAGTGGTATCCTGCTATCTTTTTAATTTTCAAAAGGATAAAGGATAAAGCTTAAAGTTTAGAAATAAAGGACTATCATAATCATGAGAAATAATAACACATATCTTTCTGAAGAAAAAATGAAATTCTCTTAAAAAAAGAAAAATTCTTAGAAATCTTCCTCATGTTCCAAAGTTAAATATTACATATGTTTCCTCTCTTTGGATAAAGAGTTTTAAAAACTTAGTTTCATTTCACTTCTTTTCAATTCTAGTCTAATTATACTTCACGCTGACTCTAATTACCCAAGTTAATGTGAACACTGATAGGCTTGTCCTTTCCAAGAATATTTACCATGAGACTGATAAGGTCATTTACCAGATCTGTGATTATTGGACTAATATCCAAAGTAGACCAAGATGAAATTGTGTAGAGATCTCCACTGTTATGGACTCTGTGACAAATGGCAGGTTGTCCTTGTGTAAAGAATTGTTGCTGTTTAGCTGTGAGATGTCAGATGTCAATTGCTCTGAATCACAGGTCAGAAAGCAACAGTTAGAACTGGACATGGAACAACAGACTGGTTCCAAATAGGAAAAGGAGTCCTTCAAAACTGTATATTGTCACCCTGTTTATTTAACTTATATGCAGAGTATATCATGAGAAACGCTGGGCTGGATGAAGTACAAGCTGGAATCAAGATTGCCGGGAGAAATATCAATAATCTCAGATATGCAGATGACACCACCCTTATGGCAGAAAGTGAGGAAGAACTAAAGAGCCTCTTGATGAAAGTGAAAGAGGAGAGTGAAAAAGTTGGCTTAAAGCTCAACATTCAGAAAACAAATATCATGGCATCTGGTCCCATCACTTCATGGGAAATAGATGGGGAAACAGTGGAAACAGTGGCTGACTTTATTTTTCTGGGCTCCAAAATCACTGCAGATGGTGACTGCAGCCATGAAATTAAAAGACGCTTACTCCTTGGAAGGAAGGTTATGACCAACCTAGACAGCATATTAAAAAGCAGAGACATTATTTTGTCAACAAAGGTCCGTCTAGTCAAGGCTATGGTTTTTCCAGTGGTCATGTATGGATGTGAGAGTTGGACTATAAAGAAAGCTGAGCACTGAAGAATTGATGCTTTTGAACTGTGGTATTGGAGAAGACTCTTGAGAGTCCCTTGGACTACAAAGAGATCCAACCAGTCCATCCTAAAGGAAATCAGTCCTGGATATTCATTGGAAGGACTGATGTTGAAGCTGAAACTCCACTACTTTGGCCACCTGATGCGAAGAGCTGACTCATTTGAAAAGACCCTGATCCTGGGAAAGATTGAGGGCAGGAGCGGAAGGGGACGACAGAGGATGATATGGTTAGATGGCATCACCGACTCGATGGGCATGGGTTTGGATGGACTCCAGGAGTTGGTAATGGACAGGGAGGCCTTGCGTGCTGCAATTCATGGGGTTGCAAAGCATCGGACACGACTGAGCAACTGAACTGAACTGAACAAACAGAAACATCCTGAACTTAACAAAAACAATTTCTTAAGTATAAACTAATTCAGCCAGACTCACAGAATATTTCAGAATGTTGAGGTGTATCCAGGGTTTGGGAAGCTTTGTCAGAGCTGTGGGTTCTGAAGACAAAATATTAGAGTTGTGGTATTCAGCCACAGTGGGGGTATTCCTACCTATTGATGATATCGGACACCTGAATTGCCTTCTTTGTCAGTGCTGCAAAGGCCTCAGAATTTATATTTGTAGTTTGAGAACTGAGAAGGCTTGATAACAACTCATACTTTTATTTTTCCCAACATGAAACCCAATTATACTTCAAGAGCTTATACCACCAAAAATAATTATTTCTTTTCCAAAGTTGATTCAAATCATTATCAGGCCTGAAGTGGGGAGAAAATTACATAAGGCATTATTACATTTTTTAAAAGGAAAACAAAGTGTAATGAATACTATTTACTCCCCAATTCCCTATCTTTGAAGAAAAATTTTATATAAAAGGTATGTTTCTTATCAAATTAAAGTGGTTTTTATCATGGATTTCATTCAGTTCAGTTCAGTTGCTCAGTCGTGTCCGACTCTTTGCGACCCCATGAACTGTAGCACACCAGGCCTCCCTGTCCATTACCAACTTCCAGAGCTTGCTCAAACTCATGTCCATTGAGTGGGTGATGACATCCAACCATCTCATCCTCTGTCGCCCCCTTCTCCTCCTGCCCTCAATCTTTCCCAGCATCAGGGTCTTTTCCAATGAATCAGCTCTTCGCATCAGGTGGCCAAAGTATTGGAGTTTCAGCTTCAACATCAATCCTTCCAATGAATACCCAGGACTGATCTCCTTTTAGTTAATTTTAAAAAGAGGAAAAGATACTTCATGTAATGTGTATATGCTGATGATTGGTAAGAATGCAGTTCTATGTAAAATGATCAGCAGGCAGTCAGGTCATTTATGGTGGTCAAGTGTGGGTGGTATGCTGGACATCCATACCCTGGGCTCAGAGATGACATTACAAGGGAGCAGTGATGATTCTAACTCTGGGTGCTGGAAAAGTTTAAGGCCTACCTATTAAGTGGCGCTAGCATTAAAGAACCGGCCTGCCAATGCAGGAGATGTAAGAGATGCATGTTCGATCCTTGGATCTGGAATATCCCCTGGAGGAGGGCATGACAACCCACTCCAGTATTCTTGCCTGGAGAATCCCATGAACAGAGAGGAGCCTGGTGGGCTACAGTCCATAATGTCGCAAAGAGTCAGACACAACTGAATTGAATTAGCATGCATACATTGCAATGCAGTTTCTTCCACAAATATTTCTGAGACTTTCTGGGCCAGGCTTCACTGGGTAGATACTACCACAGAGGCAAACCTGTACCCTCAAGGGTTTTGCAGCACAATGGGGACAGTCAGATATCAGCAACCTTATAGAGGCTACTGTGGGAGCCTTGAGTAGGGGGTTGCTGAGGTCCCTTGGGCAGTGGCAAGAGGTTTTGTTTTTGTTGTTTTGTTTTTAATAGAGAGGACACTGAAGCTTAGAGGAGTTATACAAACAAGAAGAGACAAAGCTGGGACTTGGAGCCCATGTTCTTTGCCCATACTATGCCAACTCCTCTAGGGGTGGGAAGGCCTTGCTGAGGCATGAGATGGAAACAGTAGGACAGAGATAGGTTGAAAAGATTTATAAGGGGTAAGATGAGGTGGTAGTTCTAGAAGGACTTGTAGGTCTTCACAGAACCATTTAACTTCAACTTTTTTAGCATTACTAGTTGGGGTATAGACTTGGATTGCTGTAATATTGAATAATTTGCCTTGTAAATGAACAGAGATCATTCTGTTGTTTTTGAGATTGCACCCAATTACTGCATTTTGGACTCTTTTGTTGACTATGAGGGCTATTCCATTTCTTCTAAGGGATTCTTGCCCACAGTAGTAGATACAATGGTCATCTAGTTAAATTTGTCCATTCCAGTCCATTTACATTCACTGATTCCTAAAATGTTAATGTTCACTCTTGCCATCTCCTGTTTGACCACTTCCAATTTGCCTTGATTCATGAACCTAACATTCCAGGTTCCTATGCAATATTGCTCGTTACAGCATCGGACTTGACTTCCATCACCAGTCCCGTCCGCAACTGAGTGTTGTTTTTGCTTTGGCTCCTTATCTTTATTACTTTCTGGAGTAATTTGTTCACTGATCTCCCATATCATATTGGGCATCTAGTGACTTGGGAAGTTCATCTTTCAGTGTCCTATCTTTTTGCCTTTTCATGCTGTTCATGGGGTTCTCAAGGAAAGAATACTGAAGTGGTTTGCCATTCCCTTCTCCATTGGACCACGTTTTGTCAGAACTCTCCACCATGACCCGTACATCTTGGGTGGCATGACGTGGCTCATAGTTTCATTGAGTTATACAAGGCTGTGGTCTATGTAATCAGTTTGGTTAGCTTTCTGTGATTTGTTTTTCATTCTGTCTGCCCTCTGATGGATAAGGATAAGAGGCTTATGGAAGCTTCCTGATGGGAGAGACTGACTAAGGGGGAAACTGGGTCTTGTTCTGATGGGGGAGGCCATGCTCAGTAAATATTTAGTCCAATTTTCTGTTGATGGGCAGGGCTGTGTTCCCTCCCTGTTGTTTGACCTGAGGGCAAACTATGGTGGAGGTAGTGAAGACAATGGTGACTTCCTTCAAAAGGTCCTGTGCACACAGTGCCACACGCAGTGCCCTGTAAAAGAAGCAGAAGATATTAAGAGGTGGCAAGAATACACAGAAGAACTATATAAAAAAGATTTTCATGACCCAGATAACCACAGTGGTGTGATCACTCACCTAGAGCCAGACATCCTGGAATGCGAAGTCAAGTGGGCCTTAGGAAGCATCACTACGAAAAAAGCTAATGGAGGTGATAGAATTCCAGTTAAGCTATTTCAAATCCTAAAAGATGATGCTGTGAAAGTGCTGCACTCAATATACCAGCAAATTTGGAAAACTCAGCAGTGGCCACAGGACTGGAAAAGGTCAGTTTTCATTCCAATCCCAAAGAAAGGCAATGCCAAAGAATGCTCAAACTACCACACAATTGCACACATCGCACAAACTAGTAAAGTGATGCTCAAAATTCTCCAAGCCAGGTTTCAACAGTACGTGAACCGTGAACATCCAGATGTTTAAGATGGATTTAGAAAAGGCAGAGGAACCAGAGATCAAATTGCCAACATCCGTTAGATCATCGAAAAAGCAAGAGAGTTCCGGAAAAACATCTACTTCTGCTTTATTGACTATGCCAAAGCCTTTGACTGTGTGGATCATAACAAACTGTGGAAAATTCTTAAAGAGATACCACCTCACCTGCCTCCTGAGAAATCTGTATGCAGGTCAAGAAACAACAATTAGAACTGGACATGGAACAACAGACTGGTTCCAAGTTGGGAAAGCGATACGTCAATTGTATATTGTCACTCTGCTTTTTTAACTTATATGCGGAGTACATCATGCGAAATGCTGGGCTGGATGAAGCACAAGCTGGAATCAAGATTACCGGGAGAAATAGCAATAACCTCAGATACACAGATGACACCACACTTATGGCAGAAAGGGAAGAAGAACTAAGGAGCCTCTTGATGAAAGTGAAGGAGGAGAGTAAAGTTCAGTTCAGTAAAAAGGTTGGCTTAAATCTCAACATTCAGAAAACTAAGATTGTGGCATGCAGTCCAATCACTTCATGGCAAATAGATGGGGAAAGACTGGAAACAGTGAGAGACATTATTTTCTTGGGCTCCAACATCGCTGCAGATGGTGACTGCAGCCATGAAATTAAAAGACACTTGCTCCTTTGAAGAAAAGTTATGACCAGCCTAGACAGCATATTAAAAAGTAGAGACATTACTCTGCCAACAAAGGTCTGTCTAGTCAAAGCTATGGTTTTTCTAGTAGTCATTTACAGATGTGAGAGTTGGACTGTAAATAAAGCTGAATGTCGAAGAATTGATACTTTTGAAATGTGGTGTTAGAGAAAACTCTTGAGAGTCCCTTTGACTGCAAGGAGATCCAAGCAGTCCATCCTAAAGGAAATCAGTCCTGAATATTCATTGGAAGGACTGATGCTGAAGCTGAAACTCCGGTACTTTGGCCACCTGATGGGAAGAACTGACTCAGTGGAAAAGACCCTGAAGCTGGGAAAGATTGAAGGCAAGAGGAGAAGGGGATGACAGAGGATGAGATGGTTGGATGGCATCACCAATGGCATCATCAATGGGCATGAGTTAGAGAAAGCCCCAGGAGTTGTTGATAGACAGGGAAGCCTGGCATGCTGCAGTCCATGGCGTTGAAAAGAGTTGGACACGACTGAGCAACTGAACCAAACTGTGAAGATGAGGTGACTGACTGAATGCTGAGTATGACTGAAGGAATAAGTAGGGGTGACTCTTGGGTGGAACTCTGCCTTGGACAAGTAGGAACATAGTGACACCTGTTACCAAGAAAGGGAGATGGAGGGGTGAGAAGTGGAACAGGATATGTAGTAATGTCAGTTTTAGATCTATTGTGTTCCTATGACTTATGCATCTAACTGATGTTTAAAGCTGACAGGAGAGGAGCACGAATAGGCAATGGATTTTGAAAGCCTTTGGCATGCAGTTGGTGGTTTAAACTGTGTGTGAATATGACATTTCCCAGGGAGAATGTGTAGGAAAAATGTGGTTTGAAGCAAGAAAGCTGAGAAACACAGGGAGGGAAAGAGGAATGGCAGTCAAAATTGAGTTAGAGGAGAAAGGATCTGTAAAGGAGACAGAACTAAAAGCACAGTGGTATAGAAGTGAGGGACATGGGCTTCTAGAATAGTGATGATTAGCAATAAAGGCTCACAGTTGTCTGTTGTGTGCCAAACACTATTCTGGATACTCCACAATTCACTTCTTTTGCCTTCACTACAACTTCATGAGTTGGATGCTGTTATTTATCACCATTTGAGAGCTGTGACTGGGCCAGAGTCATGAAGTTAGAAGATGGTAAGGATGGAATTTGAACCCAGCCTCTCGGGCATCTGAGCCTGTATATTCCATTGCATTGTACTGAGAGTTTGGCCCATTAAATTTCTGGAGAAGCTATAAAATATCATAGTCACTTTACCTTACTTCACCTTTTATACTTAATTTTCCCTTTCCAGGTTAACCTTGAAATTTTTTTCAATCACTTTCTCCTGTGTAAACTCCTGGGGAAATGACTTATTAGAGGGCCCTTTGTCTTGGGGACTGCTCAGCTGAAAATATTCTCCTGGTGTAAACTCGAGCAACAGTGCTTAACATGGTGTTTGGTCCCAGCAAGGACCTACTATATGGCACAGAGAACTCTGCTCAATGTTATGTAGCAACTTGAATGGGAGAGGAGTTTGGGGGAGAATGGATATATGTATATGTATGGCTAAGTCCCTTCACTGGTCACCTGAAACTGTCACAACATTGTTAATTGGCTATACCCCAATACAAAATTGAAATTAAAAAAAAAGTACAGACTTAAAAAAAAAGTACAAAAAAAGTACAGTATCCTGATTTTTATCCTTTTTTTTTATAAACTATAAGGCTTGGTGATCATCCAATAATAGTATAGAGAGGATTTATTCATTCTCTTTTTTTGTTTGTTTGTTGGCAGAATATTCCTTTATATGGGTGTGCATAATAAGGTTATTTTAATTTCTTGTTATTACAAATAAAACTGCAATAGATGACCTTGTGGATATGTTGTATTTTGTATGTGTGGGGGTATATGCTGGATACCATCCTAGAAATAAAATTGCTGGGTTGGAAAAAAAAGTGATAGCTACTCCCTAATAAATGTTTGTTGAATGAAAACATGAAAGGATTTTACTTGGACACCTACTTGTGGTGTTTTCAACACATTCCTTTAGCATCCAGATCACCATACCATACTGTTGTAGCCAGTCTCCAAGACAGACCTAATGGTCCTTTTCTCCTGGTATGCATACCCTTCTGTAATCTCCTACCCTCAAACGTGAGCTGAAATTAAATGTCTTGCTTCTAATGAAGAGACGAAGGCAGATGTGAGGTTGTATGATTCAGGGATTAGGCCATAAAAGACAGTGTAGAATCCCTCTCTCTGAGGGAAGCCGCGTTGTGAACTTGTCCTATGGGGAGGTGTGCACAGCAATGAGCGGCCAACAGTCACATGCGTGAAGGACGTGGATCTTCCAGCCACAGTCCAGTCTTTAGAGATTGCAGCCCCAAATGACACAATTGTGTGTGTGTGGTTGGGACAGCTGTCTAGGTTTTCCAGGGACTTTCCTACTTTAACACTAAAATTCTGTATCCAGGAAAACTCCTGGGTCACAGGCAAGCTGAGATAGTTGGTCATCCTAGCTTGGCTGCAATCTTCTGAGACACCCCCCACTGATTCCAAACCTATTAGCTAACGACTCTCAGACCCCTGACTTTCTGGTATTCCTAAGGTTCTAAATGTTTTTCTGTGGTAATTTGTGGGTAATTTGTAACCACTGGTGATAAGTAATTCATGTACAATATCAAACACACCAGTAAACCACATTCTGTCCCAACCGAAAGGATAGTGAAAAATGCAGACGGTTAGGCTGTAATTTTCTACACCTCTGCTTAGGAGATTTCTCCAGATCCTACTTTCTTATATGACAGCGGACATTTTATTTTTCCTGGCATGCTAATTTTTACCTCAACTGCTGTGGAGAAATGTTAACAGAATGCCTTCTCATTGGAATAATAGGAATGCCCTACATGAAAATTAATGGGATTACTACCTGTGACCAACCCCAAACAACAAAGAAATGCTGAAGGCAAGGAAAATATAAAGTGCTGATGCCTTTTCTTCTTATACTTCCTCCTCTTTGCTATAGTTGAAGGAGAACAGCCTGGAATAAGGTTTTGTAATTAAGTTAATTTTAGGCATCAATAAGATATCTTATTTATAACATTTACAAGCATGTTTATAGTTGAGAAATGAAAAAAAATTACTCAATTTTTGCTTAATGAGAAGATGAATTTAGGATTCTACAACATAGTAATAAATCTGACTTCCGAGTACATGTTGTTTTTTACTGCTAGGTCCAAAACACTGGATTATATGCTGTTTTATGTGGAGCTTGGGCTTCTGGTATATAAAATGATTTGTTAATCCTAAACTTTAAAAATTTGTCCAAATAGAAAATATTAATAAATACTATATAACTGAACTCAGACCAAACACATTTTTAATATAAAATAATATATGTGTGTACTTTTCTATTACTTAATTTTACCAGAGGGACAAAAATAAACTCTCTTGTATGAACTTTATTCCATTTGAAATCCAGAGTCTTCAGAAACTGTTACAGTGTTCATAGTGGCGGAGCTATTGGATAAAGGGCCTAGGAAATATAGAATAAGCTTTAGTCCTCTGGTAGCTGAAGGAACACAGGAGCCTGGAGAGTTTGGAGGTGCGGTTTCACTAAAGTACTTTGCACTTGATCTTAGGTAAAGATCAGAAAGGATTCTGAGGATACTTTGAATGGCAGATAGCAACTGGATAAGAGAATATAAATCTCCAAATGCAAATTTTGTGGATTAGAAAAACCAGGATAAGTGGAACAGTCTAATGAATTTCATCTTATCTAGAATCAAATATTTAAGGCAACCAAATTCTTTACTTTCAAAACTAAATGAAAATTAGTGATATTTAACATAAGATTTAACAAATGAACATTATTCAGGTAAAGAATTAAACATTTTCTTATTTATGAAGCTGGGAAACTTCCTGATTTAAAAAAAAATACTCTTCTTCCTTCAAGTGTCCTTGTTCCCCACCATTTCCCAGCAAAGGAATTTAGATTTGGTCATTTCTCATTGTACAATGGTAAAGAAAGTAACCATCTGGTGATGTCCACGTGTAGAGTCTTCTCTTGTGTTGTTGGAAGAGGGTGTTTGCTATGACCAGTGTGTTCTCTTGGCAAAACTCTGTTAGCCTTTGACCTGCTTCATTTTGTACTCCAAGGCAAAATTTGCCTGTTACTCCAGGTATCTCTTGACTTCCTACTTTTGCATTCCAGTCCTCTATAATGAAAAGGACATCTTTTGGGGGTGTTAGTTCTAGAAGGTCTTGTAGGTCTTCATAGAAACATTCAACCTCAGCTTCTTCAGGGGCATAAACTTGGATTACTGTGATATTGAATGGTTTGCCTTGGAAATGAACAGAGATCATTCTGTCGTTTTTGAGATTGCATCCAAGTACTGGATTTCGGACTCTTTTGTTGACTATGAGGGCTATTCCATTTCTTCTAGGGGATTCTTGCCCACGTAGTAGATATAATAGTCATCTGAGTTAAATTCACCCATTCCAGTCCATTTTAGTTCACTGATTCCTAAAGTGTCAATGTTTACTCTTGCCATCTCCTGTTTGACCACTTCCAATTTGCCTTGATTCATGAACCTAACATTCCAGGTTCCTATGCAATATTGTTCGTTACAGCATCGGACTTGACTTCCATCACCAGTCCCATCCACAACCGGGTGTTGTTTTTGCTTTGGCTCCTTATCTTCATTCTTTCTGGAGTAATTTGTTCACTGATCTCCCATAGCATGTTGGGCACTTACAGACCTGGGGAGTTCATCTTTCAGTGTCCTATCTTTTTGCCTTTTCATGCTGTTCATGGGGTTCTCAAGGCAAGAATACTGAAGTGGTTTGCCATCCCTTCTCCCGTGGACCAAGTTTTGTCAGAACTCTCCACCATGACCCATACATCTTGGGTGGCCCTACGTGGCATGGCTCGTAATTTCATTGAGTTAGACAAGACTGTGGTCAGTTTGGTTAGCTTTCTGTGATTGTGGTTTTCATTCTGTCTTCCCTCTGATGGATAAGGATAAGAGGCTTATGGAAGCTTCCTGATGGGAGAGACTGACTAAGGGGGAAACTGGGTCTTGTTCTGATGGGGGAGGCCATGCTCAGTAAATTTTTAATCCAATATTCTATTGATGGGCGGGGCTGTGTTCCCTCCCTGTTGTTTGACCTGAGGGCAAACTATGGTGGAGGTGCTGAAGATAATGGTGACCTTCGAAAGGTCCTGTGCAGATACTGCAGTACTCAGTGCCCCCGACCCCACAACAGGCCACCACTGACATACCCCTCCACTGGAGACTCCTGTACACTCTACACATGGACATCACCAGATGGTCAATACCAAAATCAGATTGATTATATTCTTTGCGGCCAAAGGTGGAGCAGCTCTATACAGTCAGCAAAAACAAGACTGGGAAGTGACTGTGGCTCAGATAGTGAACTCCTTACTGCCAAATTCAGACTTAAATTGAAGAAAGTAGGGAAAACCACTAGACCATTCAGGTATGGCCTAAATAAAATCCCTAATGAGTATACAGTGTAAGTGACAAACATATTGAAGGGATTAGATCTGATAGACAGAGTGCCTGAAGAACTATCGACAGAGGTTCATGACATTATACAAGAGGTAGTGATTAAGACCATCTGCAAGAAAAAGAAATGCAAAAAGGCAATACTGTTGTCTGAGGAGGCCTTACAAATAGCTGAGAAAAGAAAAGAAGCTAAAGACAAAGGAGAAAAGGAAAGATATACCCATTTGAATGCAGAGTTCCAAAGAATAACAAGGAGAGATAAGAAAGTCTCCCTCAGTGATCAATGCAAAGAAATAGAATAAAATAATAGAATGAGAAAAACTAGAGATCTCTTCAAGAAAATTAGAGATACCAAGGGAACATTTCATGCAAAGATGGGCACAATAAAGGACAGAAATTCTATGGACAGAAGCAGAAGATATAAGAAGAGGTTGCAAGAATACACAGAACTATATTAAAAAGATCTTCATGACCCAGATAACCACAATGATGTGATCACTCACCTAGAGCCAGACATCCTGGAATGCAAAGTCAAGTGGGCCTGAGGAAATATCCTTATGAACAAAGCTAGTGGAGGTAATGGAATTCCAGTTGAGCTATTTCAAATCCTAAAAGATGATGCTGTGAAAGTGCTACACTCAATATGCCAGCAAATTTGGAAAACTCAGCAGTGGATTTGGAAAACATCAGTTTTCATTCCAATCCCAAAGAAAGGCAATGCCAAAGAATGTTCAAACGACTACTACTATGACCAACCTAGATAGCTTATTAAAAAGCAGAGACATTACTTTGCCAACAAAGGTCCATCTAGTCAAGGCTATGGTTTTTCCAGTGGTCATGTATGGATGTGAGAGTTGGACTATAAAGAAAGCTGAGTCCCAAAGAATTGATGCTTTTTGAAGTGTGGTGTTGGAAAAGACTCTTGAGAGTCCCTTGGACTTTAAGGAGATCCAACAAGTCCATCCTAAAGGAAATCAGTCCTGGATATTCATTGGAAGGACTGACGTGAAAGCTGAAACTCCAATACTTTGGCCACCTGATGGGAAGAACTGACTCATTGGAAAAGACCTGATGCTGGGAAAAATTGAAGGTGGGAGGAGAAGGGTATGACAGAAGATGGGATGGTTGGATGACATCATCGACTCAATGGACATGAGTTACAGCTAGCTCTGGGAATTGGTGATAGACAGAGGAGCCTGGCGGAGAAGGCAATGGCACCTCACTCCAGTACTCTTGCCTGGAAAATCCCATGGACGGAGGAGCCTGGTAGGCTACAGTCCATGGGGTTGCTAAGAGTTGGACTTGACTGAGCGACTTCACTTTCACTTTTCCCTTTCATGTACTGGAGAAGGAAATGGCAACCCACTCCAGTATTCTTGCCTGGAGAATCCTAGGGACAGCGGAGCCTGGTGGGCTGCCGTCTATGGGGTCACACAGAGTCGGACACAACTGAAGTGACTTAGCAGCAGCAGCAGCAGCAGAGAAGCCTGGTGTGCTGCAGTCCTTGGGGTCGCAAAGAGTTGGACATGACTGAGCGACTGAACTGAACTGAAGTAAAAGAAAGTGAGTCACTCAGTCACATTTGACTCTTTGTGACCCCATAGATTGTATCCCTCCATTCTCCTCTGTCCATGGAATTCTCCAGGCAAGGATACTGGAATGGGTTGCCATTTCCTTCTCCAGAGGATCTTCCCAACCCAGAGATTGAACCCGGGTCTCCTGCATTGCAGGAGAATTAGAATTGTTTACCATCTGAGCCACCAGGGAAGTCACAGTGATAAAGAATCCACCTGCAATGCAGGAGACGCAGGCTTGACTCCTGGGTCAGGAAGATCCACAGGAGAAAGGACAACCCACTCCAGTGTTGTTGCCTGCAAAATCCCATGTCCGGAGGAGCCTGGCAGGCTACAGTCCTTGGGGTCGCAAAGAGTTGGATATGACTGAGCGACTAAACAACAACATCTACAGATGGTGCTGCATTTCTTTTGTCACTTTTTTTTTAGTTAAGACCCCATTTTCTCAATTTTTCCCTTTCTATCATTTTTGCATTCTAGGTAGTAGTTATCTTATTTTGTTTGTACCTCTCAAAGCCTCTTTTTTGGATGTTGTTTTGTTTTGTTTTTATTGCTGTTTTTGTAGGTCTCTCCAGATAGTTCTGTTGTCTGTGCCTCTTTGCTCATCTTAAAAAGCATTCATATCCTATTCCCTGAAACTTGCAGTTTCCGCACACTTAATCACTCCCTGTGAAACCTGCCCATTTGACCTTCATCTCCTCTGACCGACAGCACCCAGATGCTTCCTGTGAGACAAAGCACAGGCACTGACTTGTGAGCTACAGGAAGCACTGTTCTTTTTTTTTCTAGTTGAAAATGCTAAAATAGTGTAAAAATGCACTCTGTTATCTCTTGATTATTGGAAGGGTGGTTCTCATGCTTTTGCATTTTCCTTCTCTTTGGTGACGAACTTCCTAACCATTCACATCAATTGCCAGCCCCGTACCAGGGTCTGGATAGAAACCAGACACACAGGTGAACTTGGTCCTGCTTGTTGGTGTCTCCAATGAAAAATTTGGAATTTAAAGACATAAAAACTTTAGACAAACTTTGATTGTGTCCTCTATCGGAGGAAACATTACCCATTTTCGAAAGATGAGACCTATTTTAAAATTATTATTTAGAAATGTAATTTGATGGCCACATTTAGATCTAAATGTGTCTGATATTTTGCAAGTCTTTAACAGTTCCAGCACAATAATGAGGCTGAACTGTTAAAGAGGAAATGGTGATAAAATCATTTGTCACACTCTCCTGCTTAGTCTCCTCTACCCTGGAAAGAAGTGACATCACATCTTAGGCTGATATACAATGCTAAAACCACAATCAGCAGGAAGTCAACCTGCTTTTTCACACTCATTCATTCAGTAAATATTCATGAGAGCCAGTTTTTGTCAGGCACTATGTTAAAGACTGAGGATGAGTATAGTATGTGGGAGAGCTATGCAAGATATTATGAGATCTTGGAGGAGAGAGATTCAACTCCACCTGGGGTATGGAGGGGGGGTGCTGCTGTCAGAAAAGCTTTGGGAAATTATATTTAGCTCATTGTCAAAGATTGAGTAGAAGATAGGCAGGGAGGTGGTTTTGGCAGAGGTGAGGGGTTGATAAGAGATAGGAATGGAGAGAGTCTCAGCAAAGTATGAGGGCAAAGAATTGAATGCTGTATGGGAAACAACAGTCATTTCAAGCTTTCTGAAGTGTGGTTTGTGAGACTGAATGGTGAAAAATTAAAGGTATGAGATTGCGTGGCAGGAAATGAGGGCATAGAGGTGGGCAGGGGACCATGTTCCATGTCAAGATAGTTGGACTTCATTCTGAGGAGCTAGGGCTTCGTTAAAAAGACAGATATTTTAGACATAACTGTAGGGCTAGAGAAAACAAGACAAGTGTAAATGAGGTGAGAGAGGAGGTTGCCACTGTGTTTAAGTGGAAATAAGAGACCTAGTTTTAAAGTAGTAGTTGAAATAATATGGAATTGGGGTAATGCAAAGTGTTTAAGCAGAGACAAGAGACCTAAGAGTAAAGTAGTAGTTGGGGTAATACAAAAGATTTTAAAAGTATTTTGAGGTAAAATCATCAGAGTATTGTGATTTCACTGGTTACATATGAAAATTAAGATAGATGTCAAAGTCAAGAATGATACCTAGGTTTCTAGTTTAAATATTTGTTTGAACAGCAGTATCATACACTAAATAGAGAACATAGCACAGGCACAAAATTAAGAGAAATCTGATGATTTGTTTTGGGCATGTTGAATTTGAAATTTTGTTGTTTATTCTTTGGACTTATCCAACCTACAGTTCATTATATATCTCCACTGGGAGATCAGAACCAAGAGTTTGAACTTGGAAGTCATTAGTAGATATATGGCTGTTAAAACACAGGTGTGGGTGAAACCACAGTAGGAAGAGAACATTGTAGATGGAGAAAAGTGCAATAAAGCTCTGGATCTGAGCAATATTGAATGCTTGTGCAGAGAAAACAGGCAAAAGGAAGACTCACAGAAATAAGGAAGATCAGGAAGATGGCTCAGAGACCAAGGGGGTAGAGTTTTAAGAAGCAGGGGATGACCAACAGAATTAAAACAAAGTTGCCTTCCACAGGTAAAGACTGAAAAATAGCCCTTGGATGTGGGAACTCAGAAGTTGCTTGGGAACTTAGGGAAGCAATGAGAACAATTTCAGTCTAGTCATGGAGCAGATGTTAGATTTTGCCAAGTTCTGAAGCAAATGGGAGAGTAGGTTGTGCTTTTGAGATATTTGGAGAAGGGGTAAAAAAAATTGAAGGGTATACCAGAAGATAGAAATGGGACCAAAGGAGATTAAAAAAGAAATGATTATGGAAGAGTCTTGTACATATTTGAAGAATATTGAAAGAGGAAGAAGCCAGAAACTCAGCCAAGCCTTCAGTACCTTTGCTGTACCACCTGACCCTACAGTGCCTCACTGTGAACAGAAATTTAGAAACTAACACCTCAATAGAGCAGAATCTGGTTGATCCAGTTTTGGCAACCAGAGATACTCACTAATGAAATATGTTGTCTTTCTGGTTAGCACATTGCTTGGGGGTGAGTTGGGTAATTAAATGAATTAGTTGAAGAGGTATAATCTAACTTCTTCATGTCTATAGAATGCTGCTGGGTTTTTGGGAAAAAAAAAAAATTAGATGGAGATTGCTTCCCTTGTGGCTCAGCTGGTAAAGAATCCACCTGCAATGCAGGAGACCTGGGTTTGATCCCTGGGATGGGAAGATCCCCTGGAGAAGGGAAAGGCTCCCCACTCCAGTATTCCGGCCCAGAGAATTCCATGGACTATAGTCCCTGGGGTCACAAAGAGTCAGATACAACTGAGCAACTTTCACTTTCACTTAGGAAGGAGAAGGTATTAATGAAAAAATAAAAGCAATGTTTATCATGAATGAATGAATTTTAAAAACTGAATGTGTTGTCTAAAATGAAGATTTTTGGATTAAGTAACCTAGTTTTGCCCCTTATTAACATAGATGATTGAGGGTTATTTGCCTCTATTCCTTTTTCCCCTATTTTTGAAATAAAATTTCAACCTTAGGACTCCCTCTTGGAGTCTACTTTCTTTCATTTCTTTTGTCTAAAAGAAAGGGGGTTTATCCTTAAATAAACATATACAGTGATTCTAGATACATCTAGGTGTCAAGTCTAAGCAAACGACTTTGGGTGACTCACGCTTGGGCAGAGCCATAGAAGAACTTGGCGGGGTGGCGGGGAATGAGGGCATTTTCTACTTTGTGAACAAGACTAATAATATTCACCATTTTTTATTGTGCGATCTAGATAGGACTTCAGGCTTTTAAGGATATTCTTATGCAGAAATGTCACATTTTACCTATGATAGATGTATTCCTGAGAATTAGTAGATAAAATCTTACTCAAATGCAGCAAAAGAGTTATTTAAAGAAATCCTATAGCAAATCTTTTCTTAAACCCAAGGGGCATTTTCAAGTGGATCTATTGAGGAGATAGGCATTTTTGTGAATCAGCCTTTGTCACATGGGAGGCTGAAGGACATCTGCAGTAGACAAAGCCCCACCACGTACAGGAATCAGAGAACTGGAATCAGAGTCACCTCCAGAATTAGCAGTAATAAATTCTGAAGATCAGGGCTGAGGTCTCCTGCATCCAAGGGTAATTCCACTGAGCTACTGGAGAATAAAGAAAGTAGGATGCCCCCCAGAATGTTTGTAAGGGGACTGAACTGGGGCCGATATAGGCTAGAGCACAGATGATCCTCAGCCTGGATGCTGACGATAAACAACTGTAGCACAGAACAGTCTGAAGCACAATCACTGAACGGCTCTTGGGTCAAAGCTTCAAGATGATTCCATAGCACAAGGGCTGAGCGTTAAGTAGGGACAGATTTTGCGAACATCAGATATACCTGTAAAGAGAACTGACATAGTTCTTTGATTTTATGGTCTCTAAACCTTGCTTTAATGTCTATTTTAGTAGAATCAGTTATCATATACTCTATCAGCCTTATAGATAAATTTTATGAATGTAATTACATTTCATTTGTTTGTGTTATCACTTTTGTACCACTCCTTTTTTTTTTAGCTTTCCTAGCTGCCCTTCCTTTACTCTTATTCTTAGCATTAGTGTTAATGTCACGCTCTTCTGTCAGACATCGTCTTGGCATACCTTCTGTCAGCACCCTCTCTTTTGGACATTATTTATCTTATGTTTCTCATTGACGTGAAATATAAAACACATACAGAAAAATATCACACATTTTATTCCTACCTTCAAATGCAGACGTTTAGTTGATACCCTGTTCTAGGCAGGCATTTTGGTTTTTCTGCTTTTAAAGAATAACTGGCGATATTTTGCCATGCCTTAAAGTTAATACAAGACTTTCATATTCACTAGTCTGTTCACTTTTCACAACTATCCTAAGACAAAGTGTTATGAGTTTTGTTTTTAAGAGTAGGAAACTGATGCTGTTGAAGATCATGCAACTCTGCGTGAGTGGACAAAGTACCATGTTGTCAAAAGAAAACTCCTGGGGAAGTAGATAGGCAATTCCCTCAGATAGACAATGAATTTCTGTGATTTGAATAACCAGAAGGAGTGTTGGAAAGCAAGTGAGTCAAGGAAAAATAACAAAAAGCAGCAGCAGCAGTTACAGCCACATCTCAGGCCACTAAGAGTTCCCTGGGCAAGTGTCTTTTGACTGCAAGACATTACAGAACCCAGCCCCCCCACCACTTCCTAGTTTTTATCTGGAGTTTTTTTTCCAGAGTTCAAGATTGCAAAGAAGAGAATGAACATTTTGTGTTCATTTAGATTGTGTAAGGGCAAAGATGGTGGGGATTGGCTTGCAGCATTTGGCAGGTTGAGGGCTCCTGACTTCATTAATTATGAGGCTTTCACATGTGTACAAACATACACATATTTAAACACATGTCTACAGATACGTAAATCAAGTTAGTGAAAAGAAAAATTAGACAAAGTTGGTTAATTTTGTGTGTGTTCAGTCACTTAGTCGAGTCCAACTCTTTGCGACCCCATAGACTGTAGCCCATCAGGCTCCTCTGTCCATGAGGATTCTCCAGGCAAGAATACTGGAGTTGGTTGCTATGCCCTCCTCCAGGGGATCTTCCCAACCCAGGGATCGAACCTACATGTCCTGCATTGCAGGCGGATTCTTTACCTGCTGAGCCATCATTTTAGTTAATTTTAAACTTAACTAATAATTACCTTACATGTATGTAATCCTCTCCTTCTGAATAATTTATTTAAAAATATATTACTGTTACAATGGAATATATCCAAGGAAATAATCCCTAGAAAATATTGGGCAATCATGCACTTCACGTATTAATGAACCTTGAATGCCACCAAGATAAAAAAGAGTGAAAGAAAACCTAGGATGTGCTTCCTTGCATGTGAAGAATTCCAATGAAGAAGATGTGTATGGAGGGTGTCTGTTTAGTTAATTATAAAAACAAATTCTCAAGAATTATCATCTCCTTAAGTTCCTTCACTTTGTAACTGTTGATTTGGGCCCTAGCTGAGCTGGTTATGAAATAACTAGCCCAGAAGTAAACAGCATATGGCAGCTGCAGATTCATTGGTAAACATTGCCACATATTTGAGGTGTACTGGGGAACACAGAGCTCAGTGATTGCATCTCCAGGTGGGAAATATCTTTGGCTGTGATTTTCGTGCTGATCTGGAACATAGTTCAGGCAGAACAGTGAACTTCATATCTAGGCACCTCTTTTGGGAAAACTCATAATCATGGTAGCTATTTTTGCTCAGCACCCATCACTGACTATGGAGTTCCATGCAGGATGATAGCACTTTTATCTCCTTAACTTAGAAAGGCTGCCATGTGAATGCCAATGGATATATGAAATCACAAAATACCCTTCAAGGGTGAGGAATTCTGTTAATGATCAATCAGGCAATAGATACATCAGGACAAGATTAATAACTTCTCCTAAAGGCACACACAGCAGTAGTAACCTATAGAGAGAAATTTTATTTGGATGAAAGATTCCAGGCTTTTGTTGTGATGTTTTTTCCCCCTGACTTCAGAAAATTAAAATCTATATTGAGCTTCTAGTGTTTAGAAATCTTTAAGCCTATAGGAATCATCTTTATTTAATTCGAACACAGGAACTGTGTTATGTTTGCTATAGACTAGATTGGATTTGCTCACAGACTTTCAGGAACTCGTAGGAAAGACAATGAAACATCACTACACATCCTTCTGTATATGACACCTGGATTTCTCATCATTACTAGTGGGAACATAAAGTGGTACCACTTTGTAAAACTGGCGCTTTCTAATAAAGAAACACCCTTATTTCTTTATGAAGGGTGCTTATAAAGTTATATGACTTTGTAAAGCTGGCACTTTCTAATAAAGAAACACCTTTCTTTTTCTTTATGAAGAAAAAAGACCTTCATAAACATATGAATGGTGGCTTCGTTCATAATGGCCCCCCCAGTGGAAACAACCTAAATGACCATCGCTGTAATAGTGAATAAACCACCCTTGGCATATTGGGATACTCATATACATAAAACTACTGCTCAGCAATGAGAAGGAATAAACCAGTAGTGAATTATTTAAGCACAAGAATCCTGATGTACAAAGTGGATGAATGGTTCTGTTTACCTAAAAGCCAAGAATAGGTCAAACTCATTTATGGTGACAGAAATCAGGATAGTGATTATCTACAGATGTGGGATGTTATGAATGGTGAAGGGACTGAAGAAATTTTCCGGAGTTGTGAAATACTATTTTAATCAAGTTACACTGAAGTATAATGCACACTCAAGTTCATCAAGCTGTGCCACTAAGGTGTTTTATTGTTCAATATATAAATTATACTTTAAAGTACTATAAATACAAATTTAGAAAAACTCAAGATATTGTAAAGAAAAGAGAGATTATAATGGCAGTTTGTGCTGGATCCTCAGGGAGGAAAACCTGAAGAAATGGTAGAGGTGTTGAGGAAACAGTTTAATCTGCCTTTTGGTTTTGGTATTTTGGTTGAGGGAGGAGAGAGCTTGTGCATCGCTGCTGGGAAGAGTGGGAGGATGGAAATAAAGGTAGCTGAGGGTGGCATATTGATTCAGATCTCTAGCTTAGAGAGAATGTGAGCACAGCTATGTTTCTATACCTTAAGGGCCATATGATTTCAATACATCAGGAGAAGTACCTTTAGCAAGACAGTTTCCTCTAGAAGTAATAGAAATAATGGTGGACATGGGGGATGCTTGTCCTATATAAGCCTGGGAAAAGTTGTCCAAGTTATGTACAAGTCAGACTTGATTCAGAATGCATCTTCGGGGCAGGGATGTTATTTTAAAAAGGACTAAAAATTCTATGTGAAAGAGTAATAGATGAGTCAGAGACATTGAGTATTAAAATTAGTGTGACTTCAACTTTCTTTGAAACTGGTGAGTCTAAGGCTTTTGGGTTACATTCCAAAGATGGTATGTGTGTATTTGTTTTCATGTGAGTGCTCTTGGGCCCCCAAATCAGTGCTTAATGAGTTTGATGGGTTTGAGCACCAATTTTATTGCTATAATCTGTAAGAAGTTAGAACCTGACTTTCAATTTCCAGACTTTCAAAACACGTGAGCTTGCCAGAAATTTTGTAAAATCCTATAGCCAATCCAGCAGTACCTGTTGAATGATTGAATCTCCATGATAGCAAATGACTATGCTCAGTAGGAGCTGATCCTACTGAGTAGAACAGGCCATTTCTTTTGGAAAGGCTTCCTGATGGTCTCTGAGTCACCTTCAACACTAGGACTGAGAGATTTCCACCCACAGAGTGGCCTATAGCACCTGGCCAAGTTAAAAGCAGAAACCTTAAAAAAGCCTATTTCCTCATCTATAAGAATGGTTTGTTTCCAAATAAGAAGCGACAAGTACCCACTAACTCAGTCAATCTTCCCAAAGCAAAGGGGCAGGGATTTTGCCCAAATGTGGGTTTTCTCTCTGGACACTCAGGTAATAAAGCTAACCCAATACATGAATTCTTAGCTCAGCATCAATCTGCAGGCATGAGTAACAGTTTCCAGGGTGTTAGATTAAATGTGTAAATTATTTATTGCATAATAGAAGATATGGAAGTCATGGGAACACAAAGGACTATTGCAATTTTATATTTGAAAAACAACTCTGAACACTACAGACTTCCCTGGTGGCTCAGATGGTAAAGAACCTGCATGCAATACAGGAGATCTGGGTTCTATCCCTGGATCGGGAAGACCCCCTGGAGAAGAGAATGGCTACCCACTCAAGTAGTCTTGCCTGGAGAATTCCATGGATGGAGGAGCCTGGTGGGCTACAGTCCGTGTAGTCACAGAAGAGCTGGACATGAATGAGTAACTTTCACTTTCTGATCCACCACCAAGACTATTGTTTTACTATAAAATTTTTTCTCAGCATAAAAATAAATTTCATCGAAATAATTAAAAACTTAAGAGAAGACAGTATGAAGTAGTGAAAAGAACATGGACTTTGGAGTCAGCAGATCTGGATTTGAATTTTGTCCTCACCAGTTACTAGTGACTCTCAGTCAGCATCAGTGCAGATTACAGTACTGTGTACTATGGCCGGATCCCTCAGTAGCTGATGGCAGCAAACATTATTACTCACTTGTGTTGCGTGTTTTATTGGGTGGCCATGCCTCTGCTCTATAGTTTCTTTATTTCAAACCCCAAATGAAGAAGAAGCCCGTATCTTGAGAGCATTGTTGGCCTCACGGGAGAAGGGGAAAAAAGAGAGCCCATGATAGACAATGTGAGATTTCTACTCACTGGCTTAAATAAGGCACAGGGCCAAGCCTGACTCATTGGGGGTAGGATTGTATAATAGACTCATTGGAAGTAGCAGAAAATAGTCTGAATCTAATCTACTACAGTGATCTTAGTGAAGTTATTTCTCTAAATCTCAGTCTCCTCAGACTGTCAAACGAGGCTAATGATCCCAGTCTCTGCAGTAGTTCTCAGTAAACAGTTGTAAATTAATTGCTCAGAACAAATCTAGCTCTTTTTTTTCTTATTTTGAGATGTTTGTGGATGAGCACTGATTTGCATTACTGTGAATTTCAGAGTTTAGAAATTAATCTTCACAAGCTGTAATTTAACAACTATTTTTTGGCCACATCTTACTATGTGCCCTGAAAATCATTAATTTGAAAGAAATACAGACCTTGCTATTTTTCTTTAAAAGTTTACTAACATAGCGTTAGTTGCTCAGTCGTGTCTGACTCTTTGTGACCCCAAGGACTGTAGTCCACCAGGCTCCTCTGTGCATAGGATTCTCCAGGTAAGAATACTGGAGCGGGTTGCCATTTCTTTCTCCAGGGATCTTCCCGACCCAGGGATCCAACCTGGGTCTCCCATATTGCAGGCAGATTCATTACCATCTGAGCCACTAGGGAAAACCAAAATGAGCCCTTGGGATTTCCCAGACAAGAATATTGGGGTGGGCTGCCATCCCCTTCTTCAGGGGATCTTCCTGCTCAGGGATCAAACCTGAGTCTCCTGGATTGCTGGCAGACTCTTTACCATCTGAGGTACCAATATTAACAATTTGAATACAAAGTATGATAGTGTTTCCATTATGCTTTGTGTATGAGAATATGGGAAAGTATGTGTTTCCATTATGCTTCATATATGAGAATATGGAAAGAAGATCATCATTATTAGTCTCACTTTATACTTAAATGAATTAGTACAATAATTTTTTAAAAATTAATTAATTCATTAGCAACATTTTAAGTTTTTTCTTCTGATTATT
Organism: Okapia johnstoni; assembly: GCA_024291935.2. NCBI lineage: Eukaryota > Metazoa > Chordata > Mammalia > Artiodactyla > Giraffidae > Okapia > Okapia johnstoni. Next base: position 60,665,093 of record CM044317.1, on the reverse strand, counting down.
AAACAGTAATATGTATACATTATCGAAAACTGAAAACACAAAGGATTCAGAAAGAAAGTAATCATGCATAATATTCCAAGAATATCCTGACTAACATTTTGTTTTACTTAGATCATTGTTATCTCTTTCTCTCCATGTGTATTATGGCTATAACATTGCACAACCAGAATCATAAAGCATAGGTTTCTTTTTTTTAATACTTGACTTCTTAATATGTTTTACTTTTCTGTCCATTAAAACATCATTGTCAAGGATGTTTAATATTCTTCTGTTACATACATATCGTACATGTGATGCTTCTACAATTGGATATTTCATAAATTATTCAGCTTTCTTCTCTTGATTGTTTATCATTGGTTTTTGTTCCGTTTTGTTTTGCAGTCAGGGCAGCACTGGATTGAACGTATTTGCATATATGTTTTTGTTTGCATTTGGAATTGTTTATTAAAGCTAAGATTCTACAAAAATAATTAGGTCAGAGAATGTTTGAAGTACTTGATATGTATCACTACTTTGTTTTCCAAAAATTTTTGACAAACATTGTTGACTTTTTACTATATGCATAATATAGTAGGACGAAGTTGGCAGTAGGTAGTGATGAGGAGTTGAGTTGGAAGATGGCATCCAGACATGAACAAGACCTCAAAGCGAATCTTTCCTAGGAAAGAAAATAAGGTTATAAATAAAAGTGGGGCATTGTGGAAACAACTGAGTGTGGGTTAAAACTGACAGCAGCCGAGGTTAAGTTACTAAATGAAAACAGTAGCATTTTAAAATCCTAGCCCAAAGGAATGGTGCAAGGTTTTGTGTCCTAACAGGTTTGGAAGACAGAGAACAGACTAGTCAGTGGAACTGGTCTTGTGTAGGTCTTCCCCAAGGTCACAGAGTTGGTTAAGGACCCAGGATCTGGGACTTCTGATCCTGTGGTCAGTGTACTTTCCACTACATCATGGTGACTCTCACGACAAGGCACACACCCGTGCATTGAAGAGTCAAATTACCACATCAGACATGGTGTAACTGAGTGACAAAAATGCATGACATAGACTCATGCTTCCTAAGTCAGTGGTTCTCTACCCAGGGACTATGAGCTGGGTCAGGTAAATTTCAAAACAGTTACCAAAAATGTGCTTTTGCTTTGTTTCCATGACCTTCTGCAGATTGGCTCATTGTTTCCCGCTAACCCTACCTCTGACCCAAGTCATCCATGAGAAGATTCTGACAGGCTGTTGCATCCTCAAAACTGCTGTGTCTCTTGATGTTCTCTTTCCCTTGCTCGCCAACAAGTCTTTTGCATGTGCCTCCTCACGTGTTGTGGGAGGCTCAGCATTTATGAGTCAGTTTTAAAAACTGATTGAGCCTTACTCTGCACCAGCTCCTGGAGGCAGAGCTGTGAACAAGAAAGGCACGTCTGCTTCTCCGAGGGTGAACTCTAATGAAGGGAGACAGACAAAAACCGAGCAATTTAATAGACACAGTAACTTCAGACAGTAAAACTGTTTTAAAGAAAGTGACAACAAAGGAGATAAAAGGGTGGGGTGAGTTGGGAGATTAGGATTGACATACACATGCCGTTGATAAGGTGTATAAAGCAGATAGCTAGTGCAAACCTCCTGTATAGCACAGGGAACCTTACTTAATGCTTGGTGGAGACTTAAATGGGAAGGAAATCCAAAAAAAGAGGGGCTAAACGTGTACATATGGCTGACTCACTTTGCTGTACAGCAAAAAAAATGACACAACATTGTAAAACAACTATACTTCAATAAAAAATTTTTAATGTAGATTTAAAAGAAAGAAAAAAAAGTAAACCAGATAATACGATAGTGGTAAAGCTTGAACCTTATCTAGGTCCATGGACAGGAAGGACTCTTTGAGGAGATACCTTTTAGGTAAGACCAGGATGGCAAGAAGGAATTACCTTGTGAAGACTAGGGAAGAGCATTCTGTACAGGAAGGATGCCAGCTGCAAAGGCTCCAAATCAGGAACAGGCTTGGCATGTTCAAGAAATAGCAAAAAAGTCTGTGTGCCTATAAGGTAGTGAGTGAGGGGGAGTAAAGGAAAAGACAGTCTTAGACCCGGGCCAGACATGGGGTCTGGAAACCTGCCTGTCACCCAGGATTCCTTGCTCCCTGCAGGCATCCTCCACCTCTGATTGGTTACCTCAAATCTCAAATTAGTCCCCTCTCTATTCCTCAGAGCTCTCCCCTTTTGCTGGCTTATATCAAGTCTCTCTAGGGTAGTCTGAATCCTTCCTGCTAACCTTAGTTCACTCCTCAGTTTAAATCCTCACCTTAGTTCACTCCCAGGTTTCCACAGAAGGGATGTTTCTAAATGCAATCTGACTGTACCACTATCGATTTCAAGTAACGTGCAAGAAAGCCTTCCCAGAGCAAACAAAACCTCTCCTTATCTGGTCCAGCCTTGTTTCTTACCATCCTCTTCTCCTGCCTTCACATCCCTTCGCTCTCTTTATTCCCCCTTCTCATATTCACTTTTTCTCAAGCCGTCCAGAGCTTCTCCCCGCAAACAGATCATGCTTGTTTTTGCACTTGTACCAGCATCCCCCTCTGCCAGGAACACGTGATCTTTTTTCCCTTCTCTTTATGTCCCTTCAGTGCCCCTGATGCCATGAGGGATGGAGCCAGCTGCCCTCCTGGGTGCCTTAGCAACTATTGTTGCTTCTGCTACACACACGGCTTCTTACATCTGCCTCACTACGGTGAAAGTTCTTGCAGGTAGGGTCTGAGTCTCATATGCCTTTCTAGTCCCACAATTAGAATGAGGGCAGTGCCAGGCAGAGAGGAGGTGCTCTGTGAACATAGGTAAAAGGTCTTCATCTACTGTGGGTCCCGATGGGAGAAGTATTTGGGCAGGAGGGGCTTTGAGGAACCCTTGAGCCTTCCTGTGATGTGGAGGGCTGTGGCAACTTCATGGTCCCAGGAAATCTCAAAAAACGATGGTAGTGTCAGTATTGGTTTATGAGGAAGATACTAAAAATCTCCCTAGTGCTCTCTCTAGACATGCGTGCATGCTCAGTCGCTTCAGTCATGTCTGACTCTATGCGACCCCATGGACTGTAGCCCGCCAGGCTCCTTTGTCCATGGGATTCTCCAGGCAAGAATGCTGGAGTGGGTTGCCATATTCTCCTCCAGGGGATCTCCCCCATAATAGAGGCTAAATAAATACTTCATAAATTAATGAATGAGCAAGTTAATGACTTCAAAGAAAAATTCTTTCCATATCCAAATAACCTTGGCAAGGAATACAACCTTGATCCTCCCATGAAAAGGAGAAGTATATTTCTTCAAGGTTTTTTCTTATAGCAACATCAGAATTTATTTTCATATTTGGATTTTTCCCATTGAACCTGAGGCATTTGCTTGAACACTTCTCAGGGCACTTCACATATGGATACTGAATGTATTGTGTGTGTGTGTGTTTGTGTGCCTGTTTATTTTCTTATGTTTGTGGACAGGAAATATTGTATTTACATGTCACTTAAGCTTTCTCAGAACTCCCTTCCTACAATCCCAGGAACCTGCATCATGCTGGAATGAACTATTTCCTGACAAACCCAGAGAACACACTGTCATGCTGACCCTCTTGTTTGTGTGAACGAACTATTTAAGGTAAACGTATCAGCACTAAGATGTCATTTCCTAAAGACTCGGGCTTTTCATGTGGTTGATGTGCCCATATCTGAGTGGATAGGCTTTTAAAAATTAAAATACTGGCTAAAAAAACCAAAGAAAAATATTTTGAGAAATATTAAGATTAAAGCTGATTGATTCATAAATGTAAGAACTCGATCAAATATAATGTATCATTATACATTATGATCTATTCAAAAATTCATCACAAAAGAGCAGATGTAATAGATATGATTTATATTGAGTTACTTACCATCATCACATTTTTAAAAGTTCTGGAGATGAATTGAAAAAAGTCAGTGACTGAAGAAATGTGAAGGATGCTTTTATTCTTATTGTGACTTGGATGTTATATGAAAATTGCAAAGTTATGACTAGTTCTGTGAAACTGGCAGAATAAAGAGGATGTGTCTTGTATATATTATGAAAACCACAATTCTTGTCAAATGCATAAAACATTCAAATATGCAAGTGAATGTGCTGTTTCTTTTTTCTCCCATATTTTAGTGTCAAGCAATATAGACTCTATTTTTTGGGGGTACACATTCCCAAACTAAGATCTCTCTTGGTGTGCAAATATACAAAATTATTTTTTTAGCATTAAATAATATTGATCAAAAGAAAATTGCCACATCCATGACTGGAAAGTAGGAAGAGGTAAAAACTAAGGAAATTCTAAAAGCACAATTTAAGGAATCCAATTCAATACCATATGAGTGTGCCCAGGAATTAATATTTTTGATGAGCTCCCCAGGTAATGCTGGAGGATAGTCAGGTTTGGCAAGCACTGGCAAAACCTAGTTCTCTCTTCCTAGAATTAGATTTAACATCTGTCAGACTACCTCTGCACGAGGTAACAGTGCTAAACGGGGTCCTTAGCCCATAGCAAGAGAGAGCGGAGCAGGGACTTCTTACTTCCCTCAGGTAATGAGAGGGACGTCTGTGGTACATGGACATCAACTGGCTGCAACATCTAGTTTTCCCTGTTGAAAGTGTCAGCTGACAGAGTTGTTGAGAAATATGGAGATTGTTTTAGTGTAATTTGTCATTTCACAGTTGAGGACACCCTTATGTAGATAGTGAGTTACTTGGCAAGGTCACACAGATATTTGGGAGTAGAACTCAAGTTTCCTGAGACTTCAGTGCTTTTTTCATTAGGGGAAAAAAAAAAAGCTCTTTATCCTGAGACTTCAACCTAATTTTCCAGCGTCTTTCCCTATCACTTTACTCTAGATGCACTGTTACATTTCCTCAGACCTCAGATATTTCCTAATACAGTAGACACCAGTTGTAATACCAGCCTGATGCACCTTCTTCCTGCTTTTGGTAAAAGCCCTTGACTAGTCATTGTGAAAACGCTTTCTTCACTCTCTTCTGGTTTGAGTGGGTTCACTCCAGCCCCTGGCCTGAGGGACAGGATGTGGGAGGGCATATCACCCAAACCAGAACACTTGAAGATTGAGTGTTTCGTTTCAGGAGGGTGGGACTTATCCAGGCCAGTGAGCATCAGTCAGGGAACTTGTTGGAACCACTAAGAAAGAGCTACACTCTCTTCTGTGGTCCTTGTGGCCAAGAGTTGAGCTATTGCTGCTGGTGGTTGGGGACACCCTGCCTGAGAATGAAGCCAACATGGAAGAAAAAGTCACATGGAGAAAGTGAGACTGATCCCTGGTGGCTCAGCCAGAGTACCTGGGCCCCGTCACACCATTTCCACATCTGTTGGAGTTTTCACTTAGGTGTTGATAAATCAACTTATGGCTTAAGCTGATTGATTGGGTTTCTGTTAACCTGCACATGAGAGGATTCTGCTGATATACTGGGTTCTGTCATTTTGCAGCTTTTCTACCACTTCACTGTAATACTCATTCTTTATTTTTCCTTTTTAAGAGCTTTTTATTAGAAAAGACATAAAGGATTAGTTAGCCATGGTTGTCCTGTTTATCATTCACACGGACCAATTGCCTGGTTATCAATAGCCCTGCCCTGACATGCATTACATCAAGCATGAGGGAAAGTGTTTTTCATAACTCTTTAAACACTGGTCTAGGCCCGTGAAATGTCATCAAACAAAGATTCTTGCTTTTGTAGAATTTAACTTTTTGTGCAGGGAGCGATAATTAATGAAGAAAACATAAAAAACTAAATATGCAAATTGGCCTGTGGGTTGGAAGGTGGTAAGAGTTATGTTAAAAACACCATCAACAAGAAAAAACAGAGTAGAGGGTACTAGAAATCCTGAGGGTGTGAAGATTGCAGTTTAAAATAAAGCTCATTACAAAAGTTACAACCTAGTAAAGACTTAGCGGTAAGGGAGTTGGGCAGGTGGCCACCTGGGAAAAAGGGTGTTTCAGATTTTCAGGATAATCAGTGCCAAGACAAAAATGGAGCATACATGTAGTCCAGGAACAGCGAGGACGCCAGGGTAGCTGCCAGAGCTAACAGTGGAAAAATAAAGTCAGAAAGATCACAGAGGTTAGTTACATTTCATTTGCAGTTATCTATGAACACTTTGTCTTTTACTCTGAAATGGAGAGCAAGTGAAGTTTATTTTACTTTATTTTTAAGTTTTTATTATCCTATCTTACCCTATTCTATTTGATTCTTTAGGAGGAGTTGTCACAAATGGTGTACTTCACATTAAAAAAAAATGCCTGTGGGTATAGAGTGGAGAATAGGCTGGGGGGTAAGTGTGGAAGCAGGGAGACTAGCTAGGAGGCTGTGGCAAAAAACGTCCACAGATGCTCAGCTCCACACTCAGTCTCCTAAACATTTCTCAGTGCCATGTGTCTGGAAGCTCACAAACTATTTTCCTAGACTCCCTTGCCAGCTGGTTTCCACATAGGAACTGCCAATGGAAAGCACGGTGGTAAAATGAATGTAGGAGGAAGAGAGCACCATTTATTTTTCTGCTTCTGGTTGCACCTCCAGTCCAGGCGGCATTAGGAAACGTGGGCGACTGAGCACAAGAAGGAGGGAAAGACCATCAACTAATAAGGAGAGGAATGCAAATGGAGCATGCTTGGGGCAGAAGTGGTGGGTGAATAGGAGTTCAAGTTTGGGTATGTGAAGTTTGAGATGCTGTCTTAGTGGAGTTGTCAGTAAGTGACTGGATAGTATGAAATTCAGAAATGAGATCTAGGCTGCAGATGTTAATTTGGAAGTTAGTGATGTTATTTAAAGCTGTGAGATGAAGATGACAGAAAAGGAAGATCACCACTGGGATCCTGAGGCTCTCTAACATTCAGAGCTCAAGGAGAAAAAGAGAAAGCAGAAAAAGGTAGGAAAAAGAGTGAGTAATGATGATGAAAGCCTCAGACCTTGTCAAATCAGCTGATGAGTCAAAAAGATAAGGACCGAGAATGGAAGCTGGATTTAGCCATTAGGGGTGATTGGTGACCCTGATAAAAGCAGTTTTTAAAGAGTGTGGGGGTAAAATCTTGGCACTGGTTTATTGATTCACTAATTCATTCAAAAGTACCTATTGAGCATCTTCTTTGAGCCAGTCACTGAGAATTTGAGGTAAACATGAAAGACATTGTCCTGACCTCTCCAAGTTTAGAGGATTCTACTGTAATTACAGGCTATGATATCAGGCAGGGATCAATTTCAAAACAGACCTTTACTACATGTGTGCGTGCTCAGAGGCATACACACCCTTGAAGACTGAAGAGAGCAAGAAAGACACAGGTTAAGGGAAGTTTACTGTAAGCCCATAGGATGTACGAGAACACTCCCTGCCTCTATGGGCTAGGACTTGTTGTTAAATACTGTTTATCTTTCGAGTGGCTGCATCTGGCATCTTTAAAAGGGGATTATTGACTCTCTTTTTGTTTTTATTTTGGGAAGTATTTGACCGGGTGCCATAATTTGATTTTAATCTGATTTTATCTCTGTAGTGCTTAGATAGTTTAATTGCTGGTTTGATCAGGCACCTAGAATGTGAATTGTTGGAAAAATAACACGCTGCATTCTTATAGTCAGGACTGTCTCCATGGATTCTCTTTCCTGAATACAAGCAGTTATTCATGACTCTCCAGGGACTAAAACTTGCAAAACAGTATTTTGTTCATCTAAATATTGTTTAATAGAAATCCTGTAAAGCAATATCTGAAATCCTAATATTTTCTTAGGTAAGTTTTGGCATGAGGTCCTATGCAATAAAATAATTGAAACAAAACTTAAATGGTAGACATCCTAATATGTGTTTCATTATAATATGGCTCTTAAATATTAGTCTCCTGTAATTTTTAATAGCAAAGTAATCACTAGGATATAATAAAAATGTTAGTATAGCTTGAAAGTTATTTCTCTATAGATAGGAGACCTCTGTAAAGTATAGAAAAATATTATTCTTGCAAATATAAAGCACATCAGTATTTTTGGTTTTCTGTTTGAATTCTGTAAACACTACACTACTAATAACCTATAAGCGAATGCTCTTGGGCCACGACAATATCAAACTGTTATAAAGTGTGTATATCTTGTTCATTCAGGCAATGAGATTGATCTCTAAAGAACTTGCCTTAACAAGCATCCGTGTGACCCATTTTAAACTCGTCCCTGGAGTCCTAACAAGCAGCTGAATACAACATACTCCTACATTCAGAAACCTGAAACACAAATGATTTGTACCTTATTCATTTCAAGAAAGGGATTCTTTCACTGGGAATTTTTATCAGGAGTGGGTGAATAGATGAGAAACTATGGCACTGTTCTAAAGAAATCAGTTACATACTTTTAAAAAATGGTCTATAATCAAATGATTTATTCTATTTTATAACATATCTAAAGTAAACTATAAGCTCCAAGTGATAAGAGCACACACATTAAAAATCAGAAAGTTCATGGCCTGGTTTTGGCTCAAAGAACTTGAAGCAGCCAAACACAGCCTTATATGGCCAGAGTGTTTGCCGTGTTTTCTTGGATTTCAGTAATGGAGCCCCTGGAATTAGCGGGGCTAGAAAACTTCTTAGTTCCTGCCCCCCCCGCCCCCACCAATTTATCCCTCCACTCATTCCCCTTTCTCATTTGGTAACCATAAGTTTTTTCCTATGTCTGTGAGTCTATTTCTGTTTTGTAAATAAGTTCATTTTTTGTATCTTTTTTTTTTTAGACTCCACATATAAGCAATATTATATAATATTTGTCTTTGTCTGGCTGACTCAGTATGAAAATCTCTAGGTCCATCCTTGTTGCTGAGGTAGAAGAGGGAGAAATCAAACAATTCCTATAGAAAAGTCAACAGACCTGAAGAAAAAAACTAAGACTTTTTCTCTAGGTCATCCACGTGGAGAAAACTTATTTTTTTGTTTTGCTTTAGTTGTGTTGACTTTTCTATTGCTTCTTTCTGTCCTCTACTCTTGAAATGAAGAAGAAAAATTGTTTCCAGGAGTATTAGGCATAATTTTAGCTTGTTTCTACCCATACATGGAACTCTAATCTGGACAGTTTATTAGTTGATGAGACATAGTATTGCTTCATTTGTCAAGATTACATTTGTGGGGAAGAATTACAGAAATATCCTCCTCTTTTACTCTTTGCATCAGTGTGATTGGTAATTCATGTTTGGCAGTGTCTTCTGCAAGTCTAGAAGTGCTCTCAGAACATGCTAGGAAATGACTCACTGTTCACTTCCATGGGTGTTCACTCAGCTGACAAAATTGATGTAAATCAGGATCAGGAGAGGACTTTTCATAATTTAAATTGGAGAGAGTGATGTTCATTGGTTGCGCTTAACTGCTGAGGAGGCTTGGCTCAGATGGTAAAGAATGTGGGAGATCTGGGTTCGATCCCTGGGTTTGGAAGATCCCCTGGAGGAGGGCAGGGCAATCCACTCCAGTGTTCATGCCTGGAGAATCCCTGTGGACAGAGGAGCCTGGCGGGCTGTTGTCTATGGGCTTACAGAAAGTCTGACATGACTGAGAGACTAAGCACACACACACATTGTGAGAGAAGTTTCCAAGTTTTATTTCTTAGAATCAATGATCTCCCACAGAGTGGAGTAGGAGTCAGAGAAAACCCAGAGGCTCATTCTAGCCCTTTGCTTCCTAATTACAACGTAAGGAGCTCTCCCTTCTGCTCTTTTAATAGCAATGTGTTAAATTTGCAAATGGCACTACAAAATGGATTTGCTGCTTTAAAACTTAGCTTAGCATTTGCAGACATAGGTCTTGTTAAATGAGCATCATAGGAGTGGGGATCTGAACCCAGATGTGCTAGAGTCTGATGATGGTTCCCACAAATCCATTCTCCCTTTTTTCTTTCCAGTGATAGAACCCCGAACTCCCTCATCTCCTCCCATTTTAAAAGGCTGGTACAAGGCCACCCAACTAGAAAGCTTGTATTTTCCAGCCTCCTTTGAACCAGCCCTGTGTCATACTACTAAGTCTAGAGGAGTGAGGTGTGAGCAGAAGTGATGTGTGCACATTCTTTAAAATGTGTCAGTTCTTTAAAGTAGGAAGTCCATTGCCATCTATTCCTTCCCTTTCCAAGGGGACTGTCATAGCCACCTTAGTCTCTAAAATGGAAGCTATGAGTTGATGATGTCAGTGCCACCCCAGCAGATCTTAACTGCTTCTTTTGAACTATAACATGAGTGAAAAATAAGATTACATGTTGTCATGTGTGTGTGTGTGCTCAGTCGCTCAGTCCTGTCCAACTCTTTGAGACCCCCAGGGACTGTAGCCTGCCAGGCTCCTCTGTCCCTGGGGATTTTCCAGGCAAGAATACTGGAGTGGCTTGCCATGCCCTCCTCCAGGGGATCTTCCCAATGCAGAGATCAAACCAAGGTCTCCCACATTGCAAGTGGATTCTTTACTGTCTGAGCCACCAGGGAAGCCTATCTGTTTTGAACACCATCAAGTTCCTCTATTTTGAAGATTTTGCTAAGCTAGTAGTTCAGCCTTTACCCAAAGTAAAGTAACAAAGGTCATGCAAGATTCGTGAGGTCAGTTTCATTAGAAAGGCTGACTTTAAAGAACTTAATCTTCAATGTAATTGGGTTCTATCTCATGAAATAACATGGTACAGAGGAATATCACAGCAATCAGTGCTGTACAGGCCAAAATGGACAGATTCTGGTCATTAGTGTCCTTATTATTTGACACAGCACAAAAGTAGGGCAGGATGAAAGGCATAGACACATCTAAACAAACAAACATGGGCAGGAATTAAGTGGAGGCAGTATTATGACACACATGCCTGGCAGTTAGTGGGAACTGAGAGGAAAGCCTGGAATGAGGAGAAATGTACACAAATGGCATCTGGGGGAACTCGCTCATTATTTATCATTTTGTACTTTTGCTGCATCTTTCCTGTAAGAAACTTCTGAGTCTTTACACAGTAATAACAGTTATCTTACTGACACCCCGGTGCTTCATATGCTCGCCTGCTGCACAGGCATCTCTTATCCAAGGGCTCCTTAGGGGTTATATTAAGCTCACCCTCAGAAGCCCTGCCATGGCTCTACACTGAGAACATTAAAACCAGAAATCCCTTTCTCTTCATAGAGGTTGCTTCCCCTGTCTATTCTCTGTTGGTCGATGTTACTTTTTTTTTTTTTTTTGCCATTTTTCTCTGAAGTTTTTTTGACTGTACTGGGTCTCCATTGTTTTGCTGGACTTTCTCTTGTTGCGGGATACACAGGCTTAGTTGCTCTGGGGCATGTGGAATTTTCCCGGACCAGGGATTGAGCCCATGTCTCCTGCATTGGCAGGCAGATTCTTATCCACTGCACTACCAGGAAAGTCCTGAGATTTTTTTTTTTACTTTTCTTTCTTTTTCATCTGTCCAGCCAATGTCAACACACCCTCCTCCTATTTCTTTAAACTAGTTTTAGATTTATCCATTGCTTTCTGTTCTCACAGCCACCTACTTGGTCCAAGACCAGAACACATCAAACCCCACAGCCCCACAACCTTCTATTTAGTCATAACCAGATTTTGTTTGTTCTCACATATTAAGATCGGAGAAATTGCTCTAGAAGCTGCTCTTAGCATTTACTTCCTTCCTCAACAACCGGTAACAGTTGGCTCCCATTTGTCTATTGCCTGTAAGCCAGTGTCACCACTTAATTACAGGCTCTGTGGTATGGCCATTGAAGCCTCAATGTGTTATCTGAAAAGCTGTGACATGCCCCCTCGACATGGCTCCTTGAGACGTCTAAAAGGGAGTGATATCTGTAAGGTGCGTAGAACAGTACACAGCGCACAGTGGGCACTGAGTTCATGCACTTGCTCTTACCTCCCAGCCAGCGCTCTGTCCCCTCTGCGGTCTGCAGTAGATTCCTCCCCTCCTAGACCACGTCATCTCCATTCCTTCCTTGGCATTTTCAGTGCCCTTCAGCCCTAATCCCCAGGTGAAGTCCTGCTTTCCTCGCAGATTCTTGTCTGAATTCTCACTGCTTCTGTAATTGACTGACATCGGTCATGTATTTTCTTCAGCTACAGTTCAAGTGGACCCCTTGAAAGGCAGGAATCATTCTCATACTTGGCTCCTCTCTCCAGCATCTGGCTAATGTTGATCACCTATCATTTGCTCAACACTTAGCAATGGAGATGTTAAAATAGATGGATTCACAAATATCACAAAAATAACAAACTCATTTGATGTACTAGTTTATGAAAAATTTTGGAACACATGCTCAAGTAACCTTGATGTTGTTATGGCCACATATACCTGTTTCTTTGCACTGTCTCCCATTTGACTTGACTAAACTTGAGAATAACTCGTAAAATGATGAAGCAGTAATGGGAAGGCTATTTGGTGATATGAGCCAGAGAGAAAAGGTGAAACCTAAGTGTTCAAGGGAAAAGGGGGCAAAGGTAAGAAGAAAAGATGTGAAACAGAGAAGGAATGAAGGTCACGGAAAGGGCAGTAAGGTGAATATATAAGGCTATCTCAGCATCATGCTGATCCTGGATATCAACAGTTTCATCAAATTCCATTCATAAACCTGAAAAACTGGTGTTATCCTTGTATTAACAGATCTGTTATAGGTGAACTATTACACACATATGAAAGGTGGTACAAAATTTGCATTATGGATGTATGTGTGTTGAGCCAAAACTGACTCAGACACGTGGTGCTCCCAGGAGCCTTAGAAAAACCCTCAATCCCAGTCCAAGGCCTGGGATAGCCTGGGATAACCAGAGCACTGCAGATCTGTGGGCAGACTGGGTGACTTCCAGAGTTTGGGGAAGTTGGCCTGACAGTATGGAGTTCCAGGTTAAACTGGGAGTGATTTATCTGAGTACCCAGTTTCAGTACCCTCTGGGCTTTACCTTTTCACTCTCTAATCTTTAAGGCTGCCAAAAGCTCAGTTCAGTTTTGCTGCTATTTTATTTTTTCTAGATCAGCAAATGACTTCAGAGCAACAGTAGCTTTGTGTTTTGGTCTTACCTCTCTGGAATCTTGTCTTTCAGATTTTGATCTAGTAATTCCTTAGCATCTTGTTATCTTTTTTATTATGATTATAAATATTTTGCTTGACTGTTTTGCTTGTTCTTAGTAGGAATGTAAGTCTGAATTACTTACACTAATTATTAGAGGAAAACTTGTCATTGCAATTTTTTAGATGTAGAAATTGAAGTTTAAAGAGAGATATCTATCCAGTAGAAAGAACCAGCACTTGAATCCAATTTGGTCTCATCCTAAACATTTTGCTCATTCTGTTCTGTCATATAGACTAACAGATGAATGTAGTATGATTTGCTGTAATTAATGTGTTGGGTAAAAATTATAAGAATTTATTAGTTGTCTGCCTTTATTTCACTTTTAACCTGAGTTCACAATACTCTCTCCTCTGATAACATTAGTTACTAAAGGGATTAAAGAAAGAAGTTTAATAAAGACTGCTGGCAGTTACTGACTCTATGCATTGTGCATTAAAGAAAACTGGATTTTTTTTTTTTTTTTTGGTTTGTTTTAATCATGCACCCGGGAGGTAAAACGATGGACTCAATCTCCAGGGGGTTTCGAGCACTTAACCAATGTGATCTTGTTAATCCTCACAACACTACCTTGATGTCTCTATTTCATAACAAGTGTAATTTTCCAGTAGAAAGTAAATGACTTGAATCTTGATTTTAAAAACTCTTCTTTTTGGATCCCCTGGCTGTTATACACATGTCTGGGCTGCCTCTCTGTATTGACAGTTTTGCCATTTCTCTAGTGTGGCTTTCAAAAATAAGACTTTGTAAGGCTCAAGGTAAAAAACAAAATCAAAGGTATGAAGCTGAAGGATGTATTAAAGGGATAGCATTAGGATGGTGGTTATGTATTAGAGTTAAAATGGAAATTTCTCCTTGTCTGATACAACGTGAATGTAGAACTGGAGGCAACTCACCCAACACCTGTCTTTTGATAAATATAGAAAATTGTGATTACGGATATTCTGTTTCTATTATGTAGATAATTCCCTTAATTTTAAGCTATCACTTTTCAGTAATAAACAAATCGCAAGCTGTGTGTGTACTGTGCTTAGAAACTGAAGAATTAGATACTTTAATATTGTTTTTCATAATTAGGCAAGGAGAATAGACACTCCCAAGATTGAAAAAGCTCACCCAATGCTAGAGTTTTTCATAGTTCTAGAAAGGGTCAATAGGAGTATCTTTCTCAAAACTTAAAAACCACACAACCTCTTGTTCAAAGCTTGCCTACGTGCCTTGTATCTAGACACCAGAACTGGTGAATACTGGAGTCAGAAGTTAACCCCTGACCTCCCCCCACATCCCCAACACCCAGAATTTTTGACAGGAAAAGTCCCATATGCAAACCATGAAGAAGCAGGAAGTTCAGATTGCTTTTTTGTCACATCCTGGTAGTTGCAGTGTGAATCTTTTGTGGGAAAGCTGGAAGGTCACAATGGGATAACATGTTAATTTCATAATGTTTACGCAGCAAGAAAAAATGACTGCTGCACTGGTTGAGGGCCTCTCTAACAAAGACAACCTGAATTGAATATAATAAAATGATTAGGACGGCATAAAACACATGAACAAACATTTTCTACCACCGAGTCCAACAGAGTCTTGCTCCTCCTCAGTATTTGTGAGTGTGATGGACAATACCAGAGCAAGATCTCATGGTGAGATAAGGATTGAAATAGCATGTTGTGGGGATTCAAGCTTGCATTGTCTTTTTACTGTGGAATTATTCTTTCTGTTTCTGTTGTCAGGGCTTTGAAACATTTCTATTTCTCAGAGATATCAAGGTTGCTATGGGACATTTCAGAGTTTAGATAATGGACACTTGAAGAAGCACACTGAGAGAAAAGATGGCTTCATGTCAAGACAAGCCTTTGGGAATGAGCTGAAACCACTGCGTATTTGCATATTAATGAGAGGGAGCAGGTGAACACTAACAAATGGAAGCACAGAGGGTGGCTGGCGAGATGGCTCAGGGGCTATGAAGCCCAGATGATTTGCTATTAAATACAAGCTAATGGAGCAATCCTTTAAGATTCTAACAGGCACCAGCGATCCATAGGAACCTAGGGACTAGAAGTATTCATTTCCTTCCTTCTTTATAGTATAATATTTTAGCTGGCATGATAAAGTAATCAGTGCTGAATTATTAAATAGAAATACCATTAATTTCAACATAAAGCACTCTAAGAGTAAGAAGCTGCTAAGGAATATTTAGATTTCAATAAGGTTCAGTGTCAGAATATCATCAAGAGTGCAGGGGTAAAGTCAGTGTGGAGACAAACAGCATTGGTTCAAGTCAACCTCTCTGAGCCCTGGGACTGCGGGAAGTGACTCGCACCCTTTCTGAGGCTTAGTTTTTTCAGTTATAAAATGGGGGTAATGTAGTTTTCCCCTCATTTGTTATAGTATAATCTTACATAGGTAATTTAGTGTTGTAAGCAAAAGTGAATAGATAACAATCTGTGTTAAAAAATTCTTCTCCCAAAGATTTCTAATTTCTCTCTTTTAAACAACACTTTTTTGGCATATTTGAAATATACACATCTTGACATAGGCACATACTAGAAATCTACATGTAATCATATGAAGTATTTGCCCTGTTCCCATGACCTGTATTTTTTCCCTCTCTTTTTCCTATCAAGAAGCCTCAGGCCAGAACTAGGAGTCCCTACACCCCTTTAGGGAGACTCAGTGCCTGGCAGAGAGGAAGGCTGTGGTAGGGGACATTCTTCAGGCCCCCTGCTTCTTTGTTTTAATGTTTTGCTCTTATTTATTTATGGCTGTGCTGGGTCTTCATTACTGTGCACAGGCTTTCTCTAGTTGTGATGCACTGGCTTCCTGTTGCGGTGGCTTCTCTTGTTGCAGAGCACAGGCTCTAGGCGCGGGCTTCATTAGTGTGGCATGTGGGTTCAGCAATTGTGGTGCACGAGTTTAGTTGCTTCCCGGCATGTGGGATCTTTTCAGATCAGGGATGGAACCAGTGTCCCCTGCATTGGCAGACAGATTCTTAACCACTGGACCATCAGGGAAGTCTAGCCTCTTTCTGTTGGATTCCTGCAACATGGGAAAGGTGTAACTCCAAGGGTATGTGTGGAGTCAGGAGGAGCAGATGAAGCTCTAAGGTAGACACTGGGGAATTTTAGTAGCACTGTAGAAATTTAACCAATTGCCCATTCTCTAGTATGAAAATGATGTGGATATATTATAGGGAAGAATTCAAAATTCACATAAGGGCTTTAAAGAAAATTGGTATTTGAGGTTGGGATAATGTAAAATTCATAATGCAAAATATAGAAGTATTCTACCTTGACGTTAAGGTAATGTGAGGAAACTGTAGATAGAGCAAGTCAGTTAGCTCTCTATTCCTAAAATCAGCTGCTGCCTCACTTGCCATGCAGGACTACTCTTAGTTTTGTTGGGCTTTTCCAAAACTCATCTTAAGGAAGTAAATGGTCTTTGATGACTTTTTCTGTCGAAAAAGAGATGAGATTTTTGCTTCCAGTTGTGCTTTTTAAAATCTAACATGTCTAGCTTAATTGTTATTACTATTCTTCATGCTTGCTAATTTAGTGCTTTATAATGTTGTTTATTTTTTCTCATCCTCTTCCTTCTTCTCCCTTTTTATAACCAAACTAAGAATTAACACTCTCCTGACACTTATAGGAAATATATAATTAGCCATCTAATGCTATATTAGGCAACCGTTATTTTTATTATGTATTCAAGGATTTTAGATAAGATAAATTAAGGAAGAAAAATTTCCACTTTTGAAGCTACACAGTTTTAACTTGATCCTACGTTCATTTTCTCAAGTTTAAATATTTTTGAGATGGAGGAGGAAAATAAAAACCAACAAATAAGTAAGCCCCTTTGACTTGACACCTTGGATTATATTTTAACCATGTAGAGGTTTTAGCACATTTGAACTATTATGTCATTGAGTTATTTTTAAACAACTAGGAGTCTGGATTTAAACTTGTATTTAAAAAGAAAAGATTGATTTTAATTGCTGGGTATAAATTATTTAAAGCATGGGTTGGCAAACTTCAGCCTGTGAGCCAAAGATGGTATGTGTCTTGTTTATGTATAGTCCAAGGATTAAAAATGGCTTTTACATTTTAAAGTATTGTAAGAACAACCACCAAGAAGGATAGTATTCTATAGAGACTGTATGTGGTCCACAAAGCCTAAAGTATTTATTATTTGGCTTTTTACAAGGAAAAGTTTGCTAACCACTGGTATAGCAGATTACACAATATATTTTCTTTTAATTCCTTTTAATGCTCTCTGTTCCTATTAATGTCCTCATCCTTTCCGGGACTCACTGCTGCTTGGTTGTCCAAACTGTTGGTAGAGTATGTTTTGAGTTAATAAACACAATGCATCATTACTCACAGAAAACCTGTGACTTCTGCTCCTTTCATGGCTTCTTACAGTAACATTTCAATATATTTTGAGTTAATAAACATAATGCATTATTACTCACAGAAAACCTGTGACTTCTGCTCCTTTCATGGCTTCTTACAGTAACATTTCAAACCCAATCTCTAACCTTTATGCTAACTGCAATGAATCTACACTGATCTTGAATACAGTCTTGTCTTCTGGCCATCCTTAATCCAGAATGTTATTAAGCAACCATTCTCATTAGTGAGTGGTAAAGAAAAGCAGTAACACTGAAGTTTGGAATACTGGTTAGTCCTCAAAATATATACATGTATGATGAAAAGAAAATCTTTTTCATAGTGAGGAAGAAGGCATGAGAGAAGCTCAGGGATTAACCAGTTAAATAAAAAGCCTTTTTGCTTTGAGAAAGAAGGGAAACAAGGGCAAACCAGTGGTTTGGGAAATTGTATTGCTTTTTTCTTAAGTAGAAATGGACAAGTGAAAAACACAATCCTTTTTCTGCATAAAAACAGAAAACCAATTCTCAATTTATCTTCCCCTCTCTCTCTTTTTTCCCGTAACTAGTGGCTATTTGCCTCTCAGAGTCCAGAACATGGGCTCCTGTAGACATTCTGGCTCCCAGATATGACTTTGATTTGTACCATTTCATGCAGAATTTCTTTGTTAACTGAAGAAAGGCAAACGGTCCAGTGCCAAGGAAAAGCAGTAAATCTCAGAAAATAGATCTAAAGTAAGGTGATACTGAAACAAATAATAATACTTACAAAAGCCAGAATAGTATTATAAACTATTATCAAACACTTTCCCCACCCCAGCCCCTGCCTTTGTTTGTTTTTTAAAAAACTTAGAATAGTTTTATGTGTGTCTACTAGTAGGTAATAAATTTTATTCAGGAATTGGTTAAGTTCCAGATCATTCCATTTGCAGTTCTCCTAACTGCCTAGTGATGTTCTCATTTTGACATTGATTATATGTGGAAATGAAGAAACAATGGGTCAGACTAATAGTTTTTACATAGACAGGCAATGTTTGGGCAGGTTCCTTAAAAATTCCCTTCAGACTGTGGGAATAGTACAACCAACCACAAAGCCATTCCTGGAATATTTACTCGTGTCCAGCTCTGGAGAATTCTTGGTTGTCACATGGCCTTGGAGAAATGCTGGGTCTTGTTTCCTTGCTAAAGGGCCCCTTCCCAGGGTGCCGGCTGCAGCTCTATGCTGACCTTTGATGGATGGTGACACCCACTTCCTGGCTGCCAGCTAACAACATCCTTGATTCTTCTTTGAAAGAAGCAAATCTCAGGGAGTGGATAATCACCCAAAGGAAGTCAAGAGGAAAGGCAGAGATTGTAACAAAAGGAAAAAGTAAATTTGGTTACTTTGGGAAGAATACTGTAAAGCTGCAGATTCTGATGTATTCCATTTACTGCCAGATAAATGTTCGGAGATGGGTAGTGTTAGAGAATGTATGATTAGCGAGATCAACCACTTATTTTCTTTAACACGCAATGCTACATTGCAGCTGGCAATGTATTAGACTTGGAATCAAGAGATCTGGATCTGAGTCTTTGAATAGTTGTTCAAATAATAATACATACGTCTGAAGATGTGCAGGATATTCTGCCCTCTCTAAGTTTCAAACTCACCTTGAAGGCGTTGATGGGAGACTGGAAATTTGAAAGAGTGGAGGAAAGGGAGAAGTTGCATCACCTCTATTTGTTCCCCAACCACACAAATGAACATGTGTGTGTGCGTGCATGTGCACGCGCGCGCGCACACACACACAGTGCTTCTGGCAGCCCCTCCAGCATCATTTGCTTATGAAGGTGTTTAGAATAATGCTTGCAGCACAGAATGTGCTCAGTTGTTGTTAGCTATTGTTTTTCTTGTTTTATGCACAAAAATGTTCCAGCATTAGATTAATTTGGAAAGGCTGCAACCTCCCTCTGTCTTTCCCATGAGATTTATAATAAATGTGCTAAAGAGTTTTTACATTTAAAAAATCAGTTCAACTTTAGTTATTCCAACATTCTCTTAACCTATTTGAACACCAAACTTTCCGCCCTCAAATACACCAAATATTATCTTGTAGAAGTGGGGTTCTACAGAAGATAGTTTAGAAAATGACAACCTAGTGAGACATCTGTGGAGACCTGCCTCTTTACTTTCTATATGACCTGAATGAGCCTTTAAGCTTCAATGATTCCCTTTTTGGTTTCTTCATGACACTGTCAGTTCCTGTGGCAGACACTGTCCAGGGCAACTCTCTATCATCCATCCCCTTGTATGATCCCCTCCTCATGAGTATGACCAATAGAATATGGCAAAGGTGATGGATTGTCACTCCTGGGGTTATGTTTCATTATGAGACTCCATTTTAGCAGATTGGAGACAGATAAAGGGACTCTTCCACTGACCTTAAAGAAGCAGTTGCTATAATGTGGCAGGGCACTGTGAGCAGCTTAGAGGACCCAAGGGCCTCAGTGACAGAGCAGGCAGGAATCTAACTCTGCCAGCAACCACATGAGCTTAGAAGATGATGTTGAGCTCCAGAAAGGAACATGGCTCATCTGATACCTACATTGTGAGGCCCTAGGCAGAGGACCCAGTTATACCATACCCAAACTCCTGACCCATGGAAATTGAGGTGTCATAGATGTATGTCATTTTGAGCTGCTAAATTCAGGAATTCTGTAATTAGAGTAGCAATAGAAAACTAGTATAGTTGCCTACCAAAACCCATTCCCCCTGTTTTTTCATTAATAACAAAACGTAAATTTCCTTCAAAATGTCAGGCTGTCCAGAAAAATACTTTACACTCCTGAATCTCTGCTGAAAAGGGAACAAAGGGAACATATCTAACCTAGGAGTTCCAAGTGGAAGTCTGATAAGGATTCTTGAAGGCTTGCTTTTCTGATGAAAGAGAAAAATACCCTGGTGTCTCCTCAGTTTTCCCCTTTGAATATACATCCTATGTAGGGAGCTGTGGCAGTCATACTGGGGCCAAGAGATACATAGAGATGACAGCCTTGATCTTGCTGAACTATTTCATCAACACTAGCTTCCACCTACTTCCATACATCTCATTATTTGAGAAAAATAATTTCATGTATTAGTATGTTTAAGCTATGGTTTGTTGGGATTTCTGTTATGGTCGTATAAACATATTCTTTAATGGTTAATATACTATATGATTTAAAAACAAAAAACAGACAAAACATCTATCACAGTGCCTGCCGGAGCTGGCCATTCTCCCTCATACATATATGCATGTGTGTGTTTGCTCTCATGCTTCTCTGCACTTTTACTCTCTTTCAGTCCTCTCTCATATCCTTGCTCGATCTCCATTCATTCATTCATTCATGCAGCAAATATTTACTGAGCACATGCTAATTTCTGATACTGTGCTAGGTCCTGAGGATGCAGACATAAATAAGGCACACAGGCCTCCATTTTAACATTTCAGTCCTTGCCTCATTAGAATGAGAAGAGTTTAATGACTGATTGGCTGATTACATTTTAGTGTGATTGAGTTCCATTTGCAATCTCAATGTATTATGAATGAATGATTCTTAATCCAAATTGCTATAAATGCCTTTACTCTCAGATACAAAAATTCCAGGCATTAGCGAGCAGATGATGAAGTTTTTCTTGGTGTGGGGTTGGAGGAAGTATGTGAAAGTAGATGACTGACCTTGGACTACTTGTTATCAGTAATTTCTGGAGCCTTCCATATGTTTTCTGATAGCTCTTTCTTACTCTCCACTTACCTGGTCACAGGACATTCTCTTTCTCGTCTAAAGGTACTCAAACCCTGACTCTTTCACTTCTTTTTTGGCTTCAAAATTCTCAGAAACATATCCTGATTTCAAGTAGATTTTATATTCTTTACTGCATAACCTTGTTGTTGACTATGACCCTCTTACCTGGAAACACCACTATAAAGGTCTCTAACTTATTTCTACTTTTGATGGTAATGACTCAAACCAGTAGTATAACAATGGCATGCCCTCTCTTTGTTAAGATATTTCTGTGCCCTTAACTAATCATTCGCTTCTTGTTTCATTTTTATGTACTTTATTGCCCTTTATATATTGATTTGACCTATCTCAGACCACAAACTAATTGAAGAGAGAAAATCTGATGCAATTCGTGTTGTATGCTGGAAATCAATGAATTGTGATAATGGTGGTGATGGACTTTCTCTGAAGCTCCTGGTCATTAGACTTACCGTCATTTAGGGTCTAATTCTTGAAAGAATTCTTCTTTCAAGTACCAATTGCAGAATGAAGCAGAAGTAAACCCAAAAGGACATAAACTGTGTTGGAGATTATTTTTAGTTTGTGAACTTAAGCTAATTAACATTTGAATGGCCCAACCCCCATCATCTTAAAGACAAATAAGCAGGAGAGACTGAGGCATACCATCTGGCTGCCAGGAGGCCACTGTTATCATGGTCAGAAGAATGCATAGCTAGGAGTTCTGATGTTCTATTTGCATGTCAATGGAATCAACACCAACCACTCTTTTCACCTGCATTCAGAATCTATTGAGAAAGACACTGACCCATAGAAGTAAGGCAGTTGGAGCTGGAGAGCAAACTGTCACCCTTATCACCAAGGCTGCTGCTGGGGTACCTCATGCTTAGTCTGCCAGTGAGGCGGGCTTGCTAACAACCTCAGAGCCTCTGTCATCTCTGCTTGACTGCAGCCTCTCCTGGCTGGGGCCCACCTGAGTAACACTTAACACAGCAGAGCAGGGCAGGCTGACAGACTTTGAAGGAAGAGCACACTCAGATCCTTCTCTCAAACCCAACAACAGAAACACTCACTCCTCTTCCCAGGGCGGGAAGCTGAACGGGGCCACAGTTAGGACGAAGCAAGTGAGGGCAGAGTGGTTTTTATGGAAGATTTTTATACTTTGTTCCTCTTGGATTTTTTGCATTTATTTTGATTTTTAAAAATATTGCATTAGATATTATTTTTTCTCAATTATTGAGTTTCTGAGTGCATCCTTAAATTTCTTAATTGAGGTGAGTGCCTCAGTAGCGTCGTCCGAGTCCAAGCCTTGCAAGAAGATAAAAGGGTAAATGGATGGAGACCTTTCCAGATAGAAATATCAGGAGTAGGGACTGTATTCCTACCTGGTCGGATGTTTAGGAGCTTGATCAACTCTACTATCAACTCTACTGTAATTGTGCAAAGATACTCATGTAGTCAGAGAAACTCTTTTTTCTTTAGTCAATATGTTGTATCTCTGTTGTTATAAGAGGAGAGGCAAAGTAAGACAAGTGTCAGAGATACTAGAAGATGATTATAATGTTCAGTAAAGCTACCAAATAATGTTGGTCCTAATGGGCTTCAGAACCAAGTTGCTCTTTGAAGCAAATTCTTGATATGCCTTGCTTTTTCCTTAATTAAGATTCAGAAAATATTTGAGTGTGTATCCAAACATTATGAAAAATGTAAACACAGATTTGGATTTGTGGAATTTAATGCATGAATGTGTCCAACTAAGTCTTCAGGCTCTGACCATCAGAGGAACGGCCTGTTCTGTGACGAGTGTGTGCCTGCCTTTGGAATTCACAACACATTCCAGGAAAATCATATCCTAACTAGTTTGGTTGTTTACGCCAAAGAGGGCATTTTTGCACCTCATTTTTCAACTCTAGTTTGTTTATATTGAGACAAAACATTCTCACACAGGAACACACTAGACACTCTTTCTCAGTGGAGGGAGAATTCTCTTTTCGGGGTCAGGAACTTTATGTCTGCAAAGTTAATTATCACGAGACTGTAATCCAGGCCTTCAGGCTCCATGTCTGTGTCTCTGACCTTTGCCAAGGGCACAGTGCCACCAGACATACCACAAGATATGCAAAGGACAGAGTCTAACTTGAATAGCCTTGTTAACTTGTTTTCTGGTGCTGATATGAAGAGTCTCATCATAAATCATTTTGATGCATTTGAGAGATCTCAATTCAAAAGGTGAAATCATCTAGTATCAAAAATATTACCTAATTAATGGCCACACCTTAAATTCTTTCATTGGGACCTGTGAACATTTAGCCTTTCACATTTAGACAAGATCCAAGCGAGGCATTGGACCAGGTTCATCAGTTTTGTAGTCTTATAAGCTTTGACAAATCAAAAACATTATTTCTGATTTATAGCTTACCTTTAGGTAATATCTAATATCATGGCAATTGGATGGGTTTAATCAATTGCAAAAGTGTGATGATTCAAAAGAATTATTCTGAGTCTATAGCTTAGTTCTTGGTGGCTTTCACTAACTGACCACCTGGACCTTTGTTGTTCAATGTGGCAGTTCTAGCCATATGTGGGCTATAGAGCACTTAAAATGTGGCTCATCAGAACTGAGATATACTATAAGTATAGAATACACAGGAGATTTTATAGACTTCATTGATATTTTGATTTTGAACAGTTATATAAAAATCTATCCTAATTTATAACATCTGTTAACTTAATATTTGTGGCCTATATTCTAGTTCTATTGGACAGTGCCATTCTTGATGTTTTGGAAGTAAACATCATGGAGAGAGACACTCATATACTTTGTACACTTATACTTCCTTTGAGGTATTCCAGAAGCAGCACTAATATACACAAAACCCCTGTGAAGAGGGTAGGAAGTACCTTTTACTAACATTTCAAAAAAAAAAATAAGTTCAAAGAATGTTGTCATCATGACTATGACTCATAAATCAGAAAAAGTTTGAGTTCACACTTCAGAGAGTAAAACATTCAGGGTCAGCTGTTTCATGTATTACTAACTCTTCTTTGGGTCCAGTTTGAAAACAAAAATCTTGGGGCAAGGGTGAAGAGTGCTGTGGACTTGGGAAGGTATGTATAGGTGATAATTTTTACAAAATACCTAACGGACACTAGGTCCTTAACAAATGTTTGCTCAATCAAGAAAAAAGGGCTTGTGAACTTAGATTAAAAGCCTCCTGTTGCCAAATTACAATTGGCTGTAGTGAGGGCCATGGCGCAATATAACAATTCAACATCTCCTTGCAGTAACAATGGTCCCCATTTTACAATGGCATGGCTAGGCTAGGTCCAATGGCAGCCACAGAGTATGGATTCACTGGGCAAACATCAAAGATGAGGAGTCCAGGAAATAGTAATGTGGTGTAGAGTTCTGAGACACTAGAGAAGATGAGAGATCAGAGATTGGATGACATCAAGAAAGCATTCAAAATGCATTCTGTGACAAGGATTCAAAAGGGCTGGAAATGAGGCTTCAAGCAGATGAACTGCAGGTTAATGGAAGAGCCACTTGCAGAGGTCAATGTAGGCATAGCATCTTGAACCTGACGGAAGAGTAGGTGCCATGAGCTGAACTCTGGGAGGCAAAGCCTGGCTCAGCCAGGGTCCTCTGGTCCACTTCTTGGCTGAGCAGTTACTGGTTCAGGGTCATGTGCAGGTTTGAATGTCCCAATGCCAATAGGAGCTGACATCACTTGATGGCAGATAGGATGAGAGAGAAGCTGAACTTAGGTTCTGACAAACTCTCTACTGGTTCAGAGTTGTACCATCCAAGATGTAAGCCAGGCTGCTTTAGTTGCTCAGCTGTGGTTCTGGATTGGAGAGAAAGGGCCAGAAGTGAGGGGCTTTGATACTCGCGTGACTCTTCTCACTGCTGATTAAGAGACCAAAATTCTCCTTTTTCCATATTATTAGATACTCAGCACAGGCTAGTAGGTAATCCAGATGTGTGGTTGCATGGCAAGTATTGTCAGTCGCTCAGTCATGTCCAACTCTTTTGTGACCCCATGGACTGTAGCCTGACAGGCTCCTCTGTCCATTGGATTTCCTAGGCAAGAATACTGTAGTGAGTTGCCATTTCCTCCTCCATGGAATCTTCCCAACTCAGGGACTGAACCTTTGTCTCCTGCATTGGTAGGCAGGTTCTTTACCACTCAGCCATCTGGGAAGCTCTAGATGTGTGGTTAAATACTCTTTGTTTTCTTTTGGCTCTTGGCTACTTGGAGGAACAGAAACAAAAGAAGATATTTGGCTTGTTTTATCATATGCAAGGACTATCTGCTTTTACTATAAACAATTATAAAATAAGCTTAATTGAAATGATCTTGCCTCAAAATAACTGTAGGATAATAAATTTGAAAGCTATTTTATTTAACTTTGATACTGTAGTATCTAGATAATATCCAACAGACCAATGTTTTTATGGATCTTATCCTGTGATCCTAAACTGGATTGAAATAATGACTTTGATGTCTTATTGATTTTTTCTTCCAGTTTTATTGAGATATAGTTGATAAACAGCACAGTATAAGTTTAAGGTACGCTGTTGTTTAGTCACTCAGTTATGTCCAACACTTTACAATCCCATGGACTGGACTACAACACAACAAGCTTCCCTGTCCTTCACCATCTCCCGGAGCTTGCTCAAATTCATGTACATTGAGTCGGTGATGCTGTGCAACCACCTCGTCCTCTATCATTCCCTTCTCCTGCCTTCAGTCTTTCCCAGCATCAGGGTCTTTTCTAATGATTAGACTTTTCACATCAGGTGGTCAAAGTATTGGAACTTCAGCCTCAGCATCAGTCCCTCCAATGAATATTCAGGATTGATTCCTTTAGGTTGACTGGTTTGATCTCCTTGCAGTCCGAGGGACTCTCAAGAGTCTTCTCCAACACCACAGTTCAAAAACACCAGTTCTTTGGTGCTCAGCATTCTCTCTGGTCCAACTGTCACTTCCATACGTGGCTACTGGAAAAACCATAGCTTTGACTATATGGACCTTTGTCTGCAAAGTAATGTCACTGTTTTTTAATATACCATCTAGTTTTGTCATAGCTTTTCCTCCAAGGAGCAAACATTTTTAAATTTCATGGCTGCAGTCACTGTCCACAGTGATTTTGGAGCCCAAGAAAATAAAGTCTGTCACTGTTTCCATTGTTTCCACCTCTATGTGCCATGAAGTGATGGAACCAGATGCCATGATCTTAGATTTTTGAGTGTTGAGTGTTAACCCAGTTTTTTTTCACTCTTCTCTTTCACTGTCATCAAGAGTCTCTTTACTTCCTCTTCACTTTCTGCCATAAGGGTGGTGTCATCTGCTTATTTGAGGTTATTGATATGTCTTCCTGCACTCTTAATTCCAACTTGTGCTTCATCCAGCCTGGCATTTCACATGATGTACTCTGCATAGAAGTTAAATAAGCAGGGTGACAATATACAGCCTTGATGTACTCCTTTCCCAATTTGGAACCAGTCCTTTGTTCCATGTCTAGTTCTAACTGTTGATTTTTGATCTTCATACAGGTTTCACAGGAGGGAGGTAAGGTGGTCTGGTATTCCCATCTCCTTCAGAATTTTCCTCAGTTGTTTGTGATCCACACAAAGGCTTCTGGCATAGTCAATGAAGCAGAAGTAGATGTTTTTCTGGAATTCTCTTACTTTTTCTATGATCCAATGGATGTTGGCAATTTGATCTCTGGTTCCTCTGCCTTTTCTAAATAGAGCTTGAGCATCTGGAAGTTCTCGGTTCATGTACTGCTAAAGTCTCACCTGGAGAATTTTGAACACTACTTTGCCAGCATGTGAGATGAGTGCAATTGTGCAGTAGTTTGAGCATTCTTTGGCATTGACCTTCTTTGGGATCATGATGAAAACTGACCTCTTCCTGTTCTGTGGCCACTGTTGAGTTTTCCAAATTTGCTGACGTATTGAGTCCAGCACTTCAACAACATCATCTTTTAGGGTTTGAAATAGCTCAGCTGGAATCCCATCACCTCCACTAGCTGTGTTCATAGTGATGCCTCCTAAGGCCCACTTGACTTCTCACTCCAAGATGTCTAGTTCTAGGTAAGTGGTCACACCATCATGGTTATCTGGGTTATTAAGATCTTTTTTGTATAGATCTTCTGTGTATTCTTGCCACTTCTTCTTAATCTCTTCTGTTTCTGTGAGGACCATACCACTTCTGTCCTTTATTGTAATTGTCTTTGCATGAAATTTTCCCTTGGTATCTCTAATTTTCTTGAAGAGATCTCTAATTTTCCCATTCTATTTTTTCCCCTCTATTTCTTTGCATTGTTCACTTAGGAAAGCTTTCTTATCTCTCCTTGCTGTTCTTTGGAACTCTGCATTCCGATGGGTATATCTTTTGGCTTTTGCTTCTCTTCTTTTCTCAGCTATTTGTTAGGCCTCCTCAGACAACCGTTTTGCCTTTTTTTGCATTTCTTTTTTGGGGATCGTTTTGATCACCACCTCCTGTATAATATTATGAACCTCTGTCCAAAGTTCGTCAGACTATCTGAAGAACTCTGTCTATCAGATCTAATCCCTTTAATCTATTCATCACTTCCACTGTATAATCATGAGGTATTTGATTTAGGTCATACTTGAATGACCTAGTGGTTTTCCCTACTTTAAGTATATGTATGGTATAATCATGATGATTTACATACATCATGATTATCACAATAAGTTTAGTAAACATCCATCATCTCATATAGAAATAAAATTATCTTATAATGAGAATTCTTAGGATATACTCTTAATAAGTTTCATATATAATATATGTAATGTTAATTATATTTATCATGTTGTACATTGTATCCCTGAACTTTCCCAGTGGCCCAGTGGTAAAGAATCTGCCTGCAATGCAGCGGTCACAGGAGATGCAGGTTTGATCTGGGTCAGGAAGATTCCCTGTAGAAGGGCATGGTAGCCCATTCCAGTATTCTTTCCTGGAGAATCCCATGGACAGAGGAGTCTGGCAGGCTATAGTCCATAGGGTCACAAAGAGTTGGACACTACTGAAGTGACTTAGCACACGCATGCACATATACACATTGTATCCCGAATACTTGTTTATCTTAAAAATGGAAGTTTATACCCTTTGGTGCCTTACTGATTTTGACTAAATGGCAAAATTAACAGTTTAAGCAGTAGTTGTTTAAGAGATGTGATCACCTTGTTGCTCTGTGGGAACACATGGGGTCTTTATGCCATTCTTATTGATTTGAAATCAAATTTGTGACTCATATTAGTCTAACAACTGCTCTGGGACCATCATTAATGATTTAGTAATGGAGTTCAAATCAGAAGCACAACTTTTTTTTCTTCAAGAATCTGAGTTATGCCTTCCTCCTAAATAATTTCCATGTAGCCTTGGTCTTTGTTAAAAAGACAGACTTGTCCTACTTCATTACTAGAAATGTGACAAATTATAAAAATAGATACAGATCTGAGATTCTGCCACAATTTTCCTCAGTACTGAATTTATATCAAAATGGACATCTTCAAATTTTTGGTTATGGAACATCTGAACAAGCACAAATACTTCTACAACCCATAATTGCCAGTTTGGACCATAAAAAATGTATGGCTTTTTGTGGATTAAAGACTTAGATTTCAACACTGACTCTCCCCAACCTCCACTGCAAAATCCAGCAGTCTTATAAATACAACATAAATCCACATGCACTATAATTATTGTGGTCAATTATGCTAAACCAAGCACATAGTTTTTCCTCAAACATTTTCATAAGCAAGGAAAAAATTGCCTTCACAACTCATTTTTAGAGATGGGCTAACAAGTTCGGGTCATTTGAGAGCTGACTCACTTTTTTTTTTTGTCTCCACATTTAAGCCATGTTCACGTTTAGAGGAACCTAACTAAACTAGCTTTCTATTACCTTGATTGGGACCAGATGAAAAGAGACCGAAAACAGGTCAGGGTTTTTACATCCTGAGGATATCTTTATAATAAGTAGACCCTTTGTAGTTTATGACCAGATATCTTCTAATATAATGTAATTTTTTTAAAAACAGCTTTGAGGGACTATAATTTACATACCATAACACTCACCTATTGTCAGTATACAATCTAAATATTTTTAGTAAATTTATACAACAGTATAAACATTACCATATTTCAGTTTTAGAACATTTCGTTACTCCTAAAAGTTCCCTGTGTCCATTGACAGCTCACCTGTTTCTACTTCCAATTCCAGACAACCACTCACTTGTGTTCTCTCCATAAATCTGCTTTTTCTAGACATTTCACATAGGTAAATTATATAGTCATTATGTCTCTTGTGTCTGACTTCTTTTTGGGGGACTCATGTATGTTATAGCATGTATCAGTTGTACCATCCTTTGATTGTTGAATAACATGCCACATTAAAAAAAATCCATTTACTAGTTGATGGACACTTACATTTTTGTCCAGTTTTTGGCCATTCTGAATAGTGCTGCTATCAACATTCACTTGTATATATTTGAATGGACGTATGTTTTCGTTTGTCTTTCATGAATTCCAAAAAAGCTGACTCACTTTGCTCTATAGTAAGTTTGTATTTAAATTTTTAAGAAACTATCAAACATTTTCCCAGTATGTGACATGTTACATCCACACCAACAATACATCCCCACTTGATATTTTCTGTTTGATTATAGATTCTAATAGATGTAGAGTGGCATGTCATTGTGGTTTTAATTTGCATTTTGCAACAAACAGTGTTTAACATCTTTCATGTGCTTAATCAACCATTTATATATCTGCTTTGGTGACATGACTTAACGTTTTTGCCCATTTGTAAATTAGAGTGCCTGTCTTTTTATTATTAAGATGTAAGTGTTCTTTATATATGTTGGATACAGGTCCTTTATCAGACCAGTTTTATTCTGGTCTGTGGCTTGCCTTTTTATTTTCAAACTCACTTGAGACAGTGAAGACAAGAAAAGATACAAATTCCGAACCATCCAGGCATGGAAATGCTGCTTTTAACCTTCATTTTTTCCCCTAAATGGTAGCTAGCAAACAGGAACAGATAGTCATGTACATTTGGCTTTGCAGGCAACTTAGAGACCATGGCCTGGACCTGGAGTGGTCAACTCTTTGGCCATGATATTTGTCAGGCTGTCTAAGCAATGTCTGTATGTGCTGTGGCATGCTTAGGAAATAGTCAAGAGGAAGGAAAATTGAGAAGAGGCAAGAAGGGGGCAGGAAAATAGAAACTGCTATGGAGAAGAGAGAACAAGGATAGTCATTGGCAGAAGCACAGTATGAGGAGCCTTCCTCTGTATACTGTTCACTACTGTAAGACTTAGGACCTAACAGAATGCTTATCATTTATTTGGCATTCCCTAGTGTGTGTATCAGTCACTTAGTCGTGTCTGACTCTTTGCAACCCCATGAACTGGTAGCCCGCCAGTCTTCTCTGTCCATGGAATTCTTTAGGCAAGAATAGTGGAGTGGGTTGTCCTTTTCTCCTCCAGGGGATCTTCTCAACCCAGGGGTCAAACTCGGATTTCCTGCACTGAAGACAGATTCCTTACTGTCTGAGCCACCAGGGAAGCCCTGCCATTCCTTAAGTGTTTTAGAAATATGACTTACTAAAAGAAGGCTATCCATTAATTCAAAAAATGTTTTTGATGAATGTGATATCCTAGCCATGGTGTGAGGCCTTGGCCTCTGCCCTCAAGAGATACATAGAATATTTTGGAGGAGAAACATAATCAAATTATTAAAAGGAAAGCATGTTAAGTTCTGTAATAGACAGATGAATAAAATGCTATGAAACAGTAGAAGAAGCTACTTGTGTTGTCTCAGGATTTGGTGAAGAGTTCATGGAGAGCATGGCACTTGAGTTGGGAAGGCTATTGAAAGCATTGTGGAAAGAGTCATTTGAGAAAGGATGAGAATGGCATGGTAGCTAGAGATACAGCACATGGATAGAAAACATTGGGCACACATGTGGGACTTTCAGGTCAGGCTAGAGGTTTGTATTATAGCCTGGGGCACATGAAAAGCAATAGAGGTCCCTGTAAGTTCACTCTCTGCCATGCTGTTAGAGAAATTTTCTTTAAAATGTAAGTTTTATGATGTTAATACTCCTTGTAAGCCATAAAGCCACCCAACCATCACATGGTATTATGAAATATGATCTTCCGTAGATAGGACACCAGCGTGAAAGTCCTATTGTGGAACCATCAGTTCACACAGGTCATTGAACTTCTATGGTGGCCTAAGCTCCACCTCCTGATTTCCATGCCCTGGTGTAATCCTCTCCTATACCATATTATTGATCTGTGTGACCAGTGGAATACAGAGGGAGTGATGATACGTCACTTCTAAGGCTACATCATAAAACACATTGTGGTTCTGTCTTGGATGATTTGCTCTGGGAGAGCCAGTCACCATGTTGTAGGACACTCAAGTGGCCTATGGATTTCCTCAGGTAGTGAGGAATCTTAGTTGCCAGCAATGATATGAGTGATTAATCTTGGAGCCAGACTGTCCAACCCCAGTCATGTCTTCAGATGGTTGTGGCCCCAGCTGGCCTCTTGAGTTCAACCTTACGAGAGGTTCTAAGTCAGAGCCACCAATTTCTAGACCCACAGGAATTTTGAGATAGTAAATGTTTAAGTCATTAAATTTTATGATAATTTCTTAGAGCAGTTGATAATAATATAGTCATCAATCATATAAAGTCAGAGTTAGAAGAAATACTAGAGATTAAGTAAGGCAGGCACTGATAATTGGGTTCAACATTTCCAACGAAATTTGAAGGGATTTGTGGAGTCCTCCTCCACCTGCACTGAACACATTGAAACCTCCTTACTCTCCCTGATTTCAGGAGATACAGTGCTTGGTCCAACCTTGCCTGTCTAATTAATGATAAGAACTCCATTTCCTGACCACAAGTCAGACTTTTACCACTATATTGTGCTAACGTCCAAGAAAATGAATTAAGTTAGTTAGCCTCTTTAGTTTATACGGGATACCCACCCATTTGCTGAAGATTAGTCATTGAACTTGTTAAGAATTATTCATCTAGGAAGAAAATATTATACAACTAAAGGAAGTGGGAGGCAGTTTGAATGCTAATTGTGGTAGCTGAATAATGGCCCCCAAAGATATGTAGGTTGTAATCCCTAGAATCTAAGAAAGTTGCCTTATGTGGCAAAAGAGATTTTGCAGATGGAATTAAATTCAGTTCAGTCACTCAGTCATGTCCGACTCTTTGTGACCCCATGGACTGCAGCACGCCAGGCCTCCCTGTCCATCACCAACTACCAGAGCTTACTCAAACTCATGTCCATTGAGTGGGTGATGCCATCCAACCATATTATCCTCTGTTGTCCATTTCTCTTCCCACCTTCAATCTTTCCCAGCATCAGGGTCTTTTCAAATGAGTCAATTCTTCATATCAGGTGACCAGAGTAGTGGAGTTTCAGCTTCAGCATCAGTCCTTCCAATGAATATTCAGGACTGATTTCCTTTAGGATGGACTGGTTGGATCTCCTTGCAGTCCAAGGGACTCTCAAGAGTCTTTTCCAACACTACAGTTCAAAAGCATCCATTTTTCAGTGCTTAGCTTTCTTTATAGTCCGAATCTCATATCCATACATGACTACTGGAAAAACCATAGCCTTGACTACACAGACCTTTGTTGGCAAAGTAATGCCTCTGCTTTTTAATATGCTGTCAAGTTTGGTCATAACTTTCCTTCCAAAGAGTAAGCGTCTTTTAATTTCATGGCTGCATTCACAATCTGCAGTGATTTTGGAGCCCCCCAAAATAAAGTCTACCACTGTTTCCACTGTTTCCCCATCTATTTCCCATGAAGTGATGTGACCAGATGCCATGATCTTAGTTTTCTGAACGTTGAGCTTTAAGCCAACTTTTTCACTCTCCTCTTTCACTTTCATCAAGAGGCCCTTTAGTTCTTCTTCACTTTCTGCCATAAGGGTGGTGTCATCTGCATATCTGAGGTTATTGATATTTCTCCTGGCAATCTTGATTCTAGCTTGTGCTTCTTTAGCCCAGCATTTCTCATGATGTACTCTGCATATAAGTTAAATAAGCAGGGTGACAATATACAGCCTTGATGTACTTCTTTCCCTATTTGGAACCAGTGTATTGTTCCATGTCCACTTCTAACTGTTGCTTCCTGAGCTGCATACAGATTTCTCAAGAAGCAGGTCAGGTGATCTGGTATTCCCATGTCTTTCAGAATTTTCCACAATTTGTGGTGATCCACACTGTATACAGGTCAGGAAGTAACAGTTAGAACTGGACGTGGAATAACAGACTGGTTCCAAATAGGAAAAGGAGTACTTCAAAACTGTATATTGTCACCCTGCTTATTTAGCTTATATACAGAGTACATCATGAGAAACGCTGGACTGGATGAAGCACAAGCTAGAATCAAGATTGCCGGGAGAAATATCAATAACCTCAGATATGCAGATGACACCACCCTTATGGCAGAAAATGAAGAACTAAAGAGCCTCTTGATGAAAGTGAAAGAGGAGAGTGAAAAAGTTGGCTTAAAGCTCAACGTTCAGAAAACTAAGATCATGGCATCTGGTCCCATCACTTCATGGGAAATAGATGGGGAAACAGTGGAAACAGTGGTAGACTTTATTTTGGGGGGCTCCAAAATCACTGCAGATGGTGATTGCAGCCATGAAATTAAAAGACACTTACTCCTTGGAAAGAAGGTTATGACCAACCTAGACAGCATATTTAAAAGCAGAGACATTACTTTGCCAACAAAGGTCCATCTAGTCAAGGCTATGGTTTTTCCAGTAGTCATGTATGGATGTGTGAGTTGGACTATGAAGAAAGCTGAGCGCTGAAGAATTGATGCTTTTGAACTGTAGTGTTGGAGAAGACTCTTGAGAGTCCCTTGGACTGCAAGAAGATCCAACCAGTCCATCCTAAAGGAGATCAGTCCTGGGTGTTCATTGGAAGGACTGATGTTGAAGCTGAAACTCCAATACTTTGGCCACCTCATGCGGAGTTGACTCATTGGAAAAGACCCTAATGCTGGGAAGGATTGGGGGCAGGAGGAGAAGGGGAGAACAGAGGATGAGATGGTTGGATGGCATCACTGACTCGATGGAGATGGGTTTGGGTAAACTCCGGGAGTTGGTGATGGACAGGGAGGCCTGGTGTGCTGCGATTCATGGAGTTGCAAAGAGTCGGACACGACTGAATGACTGAACTGAACTGAACTGACACGGTTAAAGGCTTTTGCATAGTCAGTAAAGCAGAATAGATGTTTTTCTGGAACTCTCTTGCTTTTTCGATGATCCAGTGGATGTTGGCAATTTGATTTCTGGTTCCTCTGCCTTTTCTAAAACCAGCTTGAACATCTGGAAGTTCATGGTTCATGTATGTTGAAGCGTGGCTTGGAAAATTTTGAGCATACTTTGCTAGCTTGTGAGATGACTGCAATTGTGTTGTAGTTTGAGCATTCTTTGGCATTGCCTCTCTTTGGGATTGGAACAAAAACTGATGTTTCCCAGTCCTGTGGCCACTGCTGAGTTTTCCAAATTTGCTGGCGTATTGAGTGCAGCATTTTCACAGCATCATCTTTTAGTATTTGAAATAGCTCAACTGGAATTCCATCACCTCCATTAGCTTTTTTCGTAGTGATGCTTCCTAAGACCCATTAACTTCGCATTCCAGGCTGTCTGGCTCTAGGTGAGTGATCATACCCTCATGATTATCTGGGTCATGAAGATCTTTCTTGCATAGTTCTTCTGTGTATTCTTGCCACCTCTTCTTAATATCTTCTGCTTCTGTAAGGTCCTTACCATTTCTGTCCTTTATTGAGCCCATTTTTCCATGAAATTAGGAATTAAATTAGGGATTGTAAACCGGGGAGATTATCCTGGATTATCCAGGTAGGACCTAAATGTGTGCACAAGTGTTCTCTTAAGAGGAAGTCAGAAAGTGATTTCATAAAGAAGAGGAGAAGGCAATGTGATGTGAAAGAGGGAGGAAAAAGATAATGTGATTCAGGGCCATGAACCAACGTAACGAGGACAGCATCAATTCTAAAATAAATGAAGATTTTCCCCCTGAACCTCCAGAAGGAACCAGTCTTGCTGACCCTTTGATATTAGCCCACTGAGGCTGATTTTATGATTCTGACCTCCAGAACTGTGAAAGAATAAATTTGCTTTATTTTAAGCCACCAAGTTTGTTATAATTTTTTGCAACTGCCATAGGAAACTAATACATTAATCTTAGCTTCATCATGTCCTATTTCTGTTAGTTTATGTGAGACAATCTTTCTAAGACTCTGTCTTCTCATCTGTAAAATGGGAACAATAAATTGTCTATTTCAAAGGTTTGTTGTTAGATTGAATGAGATCATTCATGCAAAATGCTCAGCATTGGACTTGGCACCTGGGAAGTTCTTTATAAACCTGGCTATTGGTTTAATTTGGTCTAGACAGGAAAACTGCAACATTAAAAAAAAATTATTGAAGTATAGTTCATTTGCAATGTTATTAATTTCTGCTGTACATCAAAGTGGCTCAAGATATACATATACATATTCTTTTTCATATTCTTTCCTGTTATGATTTGTCACAGGATATTGAATATAGTTCCTTGTGCCATACAGTGGGACCTTGTTGTTTATCCATCCTATATATAATAGTTCGCCTCTGCTAATCCCAAACTTCCAATCCTTCCCTCCCCTCCTCGCCTCACTTGGCAACTGCAAGTTTGTTCTCTGTATCTGTGAGTCTGTTTCTGTTTCACAGATAAGTTCATTTGTGTCACTTTAGATCGCACATATAAGTGATATATGATAGTTATCTTTCTGACCTACTTCACTTAGTATGATAATCTCTAGGTCCATCCATATTGCTGCAAATAACATTGTTTCATTCTTTTTTTATGATCGAGTAATACTCCATCGTATGTCACATTTTCTTTATCCATTCATCTGTTAATGGACATTTAGGTTGCTTTCATGTCCTGGCTATTGTAAATAGTGCTGCAGTGAACATTGGAGTGCATTATCTTTTTGGTTTTCTCCACATATATTCCAGGAATGGAATTGCCAAATGATATGGTAGTTTCTGTTGCTTTTCAAATTATAAAAGCTGCAACATTTTTTGCCTCCTTTTGAAAACTCAAGAAGCATACTAAATAGTCTTGGAATATAGAAAAGATTGAATATTTATTAACTATTCTATTGTTACTGGCTTCCCTGGTGACTCAAATGATAAAGAATCTGCCTGCAATATAGGAGACCCGGGTTCAATCCCTTGGAAGGGAGATCCCTTGGAGAAGGAAATGGCAACCCACTCCAGTATTCTTGCCTGGAGAATTTCATAGACAGAGTTGCCTGGCAGACTACAGTCCAAGGGATCACAAAGAGTCGACAGTTGACAGACTAACTTTCACTTTCATTCTATTGTTACTATTCTATCAGGAAACTAAAGTCTGTTTACTTCACCCTCTCCAACTGTTCTTTCTCAAGGGTGTTGACTGCAAGATGAGAAAATAGCACATAGATGGAATGACTGGAAAATAAACCATGAATGAGAGCTCTAACAAGGGTTTTGGAAAGGTCTCTCTGTTTATTACCTGTTTTCAGAGAACACCACACAGAACAGGTGAAAAGTTATCCTATTTATAAAGATCTCCAGAGAGGGAGTGTCTGCAAGTTTTCTTAGTAATTTCCCTTGGTACATATGAAGACTGCTCTTGATTTACAATGACTGCACTGGAGGCTGTACTTCTCTACAAAAATAAATTCTCCTCTACAAACAAAAAATAAAGAATGATTTTGTTTTTGAAAGCTGCTTGATATATAATGATGCCTTAGAGAGTCTACTATCAAAGCAGCCATGCCTTAGTTACCTGGTCATGTGTCTTGTGCAGCTTCAGGACCACTGAAAGTGTGGAGCAGCCTAGATATATGAGCCTTTCCTCTCCATATTCTGGAATAAATTTCAAAATTTCAGTGTTAAAAAAATGTGTAGTCATCATATTTACTTATATTATTCATCCCTACAACTCAATTTTCTGGAGGTGCTTGTGTTTCAGATTTCTACTGATTTAGTCTTTGTATTCTGTTGTTTCAATGTGCTGATCACATTTGCATAGATTAAATGCTTTCTGTTTCTCTCTGAGCCCTGGTGGACTGGAATAAAATCTACATCATTCTCTTGGTAGAACTTCTTGTGCCTCATGATAAAGATGACACTACAAAATGAAGCAAAAGAAACATTTTTAAAATAGGGTCTGATCTGGTTAGACCTTCATTAGATATCCCTCCATTTACAGAGTAATGAACTGAGCAATAAATTGTATCATCATGACAAACAACTGACATAGTTGAGGCCAGTGATTTTCTAAAATTCCACAAAATCCTGGTCCTTTTAGTTGGAGATAACTATAAAAATAAATGAATTGGGCTCACTGACTGGGCTTCTAATGCCTGACTGAGGTTCACCAAAAGGGCTAAAGTTCAACTTCTCTTCTATCTCTGAACATGCCTCAATCCTGGACATTAGTCCTCAGTCACTGAACCCCAGGCTTGCCCACTACTACTATGGTTAGCAGTACCTTAGAGGAGGGAGTGCCTTTTTCCTAATTTGACCTGCGTTGCTTAATACCTGCTGAGCTAGAAAGAGGCAAGATGAAAGGCAGTCTGAAGTTAGCAGACCAGGTAGTCATTCTCTCTAAATGCAAAACCCCGACTACCTAGATCAGTGATGAAAGCAGACAAGCTCCTAACTGAAGTGACCTTGTTTGGTCAACAGAGAGAGACAGCTGAGGCAGAGTTCCTCTCTACCTTAGTGGGGTTTACTGCCTCCCAGGTGCCATCTAATGGTGGCTGTTTACCAGTAACCTTAGTAGGTCTTTTGTGACAACTTTGAAGCAACAGATTATAAACCATGCAAACATTACTTTCCCTCCTGTAGATGCTCTCAGTCTAAGGTAGTCAGGGGATGAAAACAGACACCTCCAGAAGGTGGTGTTTGACCTCCCTGCAAATAAG
This sequence comes from Okapia johnstoni, assembly GCA_024291935.2. Classification (NCBI taxonomy): domain Eukaryota; kingdom Metazoa; phylum Chordata; class Mammalia; order Artiodactyla; family Giraffidae; genus Okapia; species Okapia johnstoni. The sequence continues at coordinate 60,626,774 of CM044317.1, read as the reverse complement.
AGGCTCATGCCAGCCTTTTGCTTTTGTGAGGAATCAAAATTCAATATATAACCTGAAATCTTCCCAGTTTATTAAAGTCAGATCACAGGTTCCAGAAGGGAAGATGAAATTTTCATTTATCTTCACTCTACACTTAGATACTGTGTACAATTACCTCAGCCAAAATCTTGTAGATTTTGATGCATTTTATCTGTTTACACAAATCAACAATGCTTGGCTACTCTCAACGGTAAACACTAAATCCTGTTTATAGAGGAAGGGCAGTGTCTGCGGAAGCGTGCGCACAGTGCTCCAGGCTCCTCTTCTTTTTCCTTTTTCAGAGACTCCAGGGGAATATGGGCCTTTGCACCATTTTACCAGCAACCCTAAATCATGATTAATTTAAAGCCCTTTCTCTCCTTGGTTAGGCCTGACACAAGCAACTGCTTTTCTGTCACATTGATTTTTCTGTCTTTGCAGATTCAAAGCCAAGGTTGAGTCCTCCTAACAGGGTGAATTCTCTGACAAGGAAGTTTTGCAACCTAATTTACCGCTGGAGTCAAGCTTGTCAGTGAGTGCCAGAGGGGAACTGTCGCAATCCACTGGTTAAGTATGCATTTAATAGTGTTTATCCAAGCAAGTTTGTGATTTCTTCACTCTCTCCAACAAATATGTTATTTGTAATACCTATCTTCTGTAATCTAGGTGTTTGAAAAATGTCTCTAACGTGTGTGGGCTAGAATACATTTTGTTTTTCTGTGAGTCTATTCACTGAACAAGGGCAGTCTCTGAGGAACCATCAGAAACTGCTTGCCCTTTTTCCAAATCCTCTCTCTCTGCAGTGACCATGACTTAATCCTGAATGAAAACAAGGTAATCTTTTCAAATAAACATTCTCAAGGATGTTTAGAGGGAACCCAATTGCTAGTATGCAGAACCCTCCCAGTGATTGAAAATAGTTACATTGAAGGAGTACAATTACAGTAAGCTGGAGTGTTTGTAAGCATTCAGTATTTTCAGATGATTAACAATAATAAGTTGAATTGCAAGAAAAGATGTGTGTGTGTGTGTGTGTGTGTGTGTGTGTGTGTGTGTGAGTTCAAAGAGTCATCCAGGGTCTTTTTACTCAATGCTGTTGGTGGAAAATGAGGCAGAGGGAAATTAAAAGCTTTCACTAGGTAAGGAACATTGGCAATGTTTGAACCTAAGCCTGTTAGGTTTCACTGGACTAACCTGCTTCTTGTGAAAGTAAATAAGAGAAGAAACATTTGATCATTAAGTGGAAAGAGAGCACTGAAACAAACACACTTGGTTGCATGCAGTTTATTAGTGCAAATTCCCAGTCTCAAGGAGCTTGGCCAGCAACAGTGAAAACTTAGAGGAAGGATTGAATAAACTCAAAATTACTTGGATGATAAAATCAATTAAATCAATGCAGACAACATTTGTTGGAGTCTATCGTATTACTTAGAACATGATTTTGTATTTTTATAATATTCAAAACATTTGTCAAATACATTTCTCTTTCCCTCTTTGGTCTGTAGGCTTTTGAAAGATAGACCTCTTTTCTCATTTAGGCCTGAAGTCTCAAGATGGAATGCTCATCCTGGCACAAATGAAGGCAGAAATGATTAAAGGGAATGAGTCTGGTCTTGATTTGACACTTTGATCTCCCATTGTTTGTGGCCTGATATTCTCTAATTTATTTAGCTTTTGTTTAAGCTGCCTGTACAGTCAAAGCATCTTTTTATGTCCCCACCTATGCATGACATAAATGCATCATTACCTTGTTAAAAGTCTTAGAGCAGTCTGTTTATTTCTGTCCAATAGAAGTACAGTATGAGCCACGTGTATAATGTAAAATTTTCAGATAGCCACATTAAAAAGTAAAAAGAACAATATATCTTATTTAACTCAACATATCTAGAACATTACCTTTTCAATATGTAAATATAAAATTATTAAGATACTTTACATTCCTTTTGCATACCAATTTTTTGGAATTGGGTATATATTTTACACTTATTAGGCATCTCAATTCAGACCTACTTTCAGGCTATAATGCTGATGATCACATTCCTAGTGATCAATGGATACACAAGGCCATTGTGGTAAGAAGAGCTCTGTAGCCTGATCATTTAACCCATCCAATCGACGTATGTTATCATCCTGGCCACTGTGCTGCTTAGAATAGTGGCCACCTTTGAGGTGAAAAGGGTTGAAGGCAGTGAATATGTGCCCTATGTGAAGCACTTAACATATTTTATTGCATAATATTTGGACTTCACAGCAATCTTACGAGGTTGGCATTATTATCCTTGTTTTGAAATAGAAAAATAAAATTATATATATAATTTTCCTTATTCATTATTCATCTAAAGTTCTTTTAAAAATTATGTTCTCAATGAATTTAGCATTTAGTGGAGAAAACAGGCTTCTGGGCATATGGCTGTTATGAGTATATAAAGAAATAAGAAATACCCCTGGAGAGGAGAGAAGAGCAAGAATACTTAAGAGCAGAGGTTGAGAGTGGGCATGAGGCATAGAGGTGATCAGCGAAACTCCCTGGAAGCATGATGCCTGACGCCTGACACACTAGCTTTTCTGCTGTATTGTAAATTTCTCTCCCTTTCCCGAGAAAGTTCCATTATTTTACAATGACAAATTTTAGTTTATTTTTCTGCATCATAGTGACATAAGTGACAGAACTCTGAATTACAAAGCAAAAGAGTTGGGTTCTCCACTAGGTTCTCTGGATTTGCTACTTATGAGGTCCTTAGGTGAAGTCTCTTAAGTATTTGGGACTAGAGCTTCTTCGCTCATGAAGTAAGACAGATCAGCCAGTTTATCCACGACACTCTCCGTTCCAAACTTAAGACACTACGAGGCCTTCAGATAGTGTCTTCCTTTTCCACTTTTACTGTTCTTCTGTTAAGAATCATTACTTGGAAACCACAGTTCAGAGGCATGAAATTGCAGCTGAGTGTAAAGGGAACTCAGCTTACAAGGAAAATGTTTCATTTTATTTTATTTTTGCCAAGGTCAAAAATTCCTTCCATCATACCTGCAGGGTTTCTTCACTTAAGTATAGCCTAGGATGGACTAGTGAAGATTTGGCAAATCAGAGTAATAATGGCAGAGGGGCAAAATTTCACCAAATGCCTCAACCTAGCATTGCCAGATTCTCAGTTGAAGAATAATGAATTTAATCCACCATTTATTAATACCTGGAAGCTTCCTATACAGAAGCCAAGACAAACAAACCTCACATTTTCACATGAATGTGCTTTGGTGGCAGACCAAAATCTTAATCTTAGAATCTGGATTTTCTAAGAAATCAGCTTTCTTCTTGTGTTTAGCTTTGTTGTGCCTGGGAATGCATTTAGGTATATAGCTATGAAATCAGGAGAGAGGGAGAGGGAGGGAGAGAGAAAGAGAAACTGTTGTGTTGTGTTCCCTATTTTAGCATAAGTTTCCAGCTTGAAGATAGAAATCATTTATAAGATTACATTAAAAAATAAGAGGATGGAAAGGGAAAAACTGTTGAACATGATCTTATATGTACACTTAGCCTTTCACATTGAATTTTTTGGGGGAGGTTTCAAAAAACTTAATATTAGTTTTATGTTTTGATTTAAATGAAATGAAAACATCCCATGTTTTATGAACAAACATGGTAATTAACCTACATTGTGTATTAACATACAAAGTAATACACATTAGTTATAGAAGACTCTGCTTTCATAAAATGGATGTTTTTCCTCACTGAATGTTGAAGTTGATAGCTTTTTTCTCTCCAGCTAACCATGTGATAGATTTGGCCGCATGTAACTCAGCAGAAAGGTCCATTTACTGCCCATATCATGATGCTCTTCCAGATCCAGCTGTTTCTTAAAAGGATATCACTACAGGTTTAAACCCTGAATATTTAATATGGCACACTTGGAAAGTCGTCCAACTCCCCATGACAGAGTTACAAACATGGTGCACACTTATCCAAAGTCAGTATATCCAACATCTGTTTTCACCAGTTACTGGAAAACACTAGCATGAAAGTCTCTGGTGTTTTCCACCTGAACTTTGCTACTGTAAATGTGGCCAGCCTACCTTCACACAGCATTGTGATTGGCATATAGGAGCCAGTGGAAGATATCATCAAGCCTTAGCAACAATTGTCACCAACAACTTCCTGTTTAGTGTGAGTACCACTCATGACTACCACATTTATAAAGAACTCCATGCTTTCACCATACCGGAAACAGGTGTATCTCTAAGACTTGACTTCCTCTCTACATCTTGCCTTTCCAACTTCTGCCCCTTCTCATTACCTTGCACCCCCACAGCTTAGGCTTGCTTCTCTTTGCTCAGGCTGCAAGCGGGCTCACTTTTATCTGCTTATAAAGCCAAGCATTAATTTTGTAAAGCTGTTCTGCCACATATTTTAGCCTCTTCCTGTTTGAAATTAATCTGTATGTTAACAGCTTGCAAAGCCTTTGAAGCCAAGCTTTTGCACAAACTTACATCCACTGTGTTGCTAAGTCACCATATCAGTGTTATCTGCCTTGTCACCTAACCCACAAAGCAATAAGCAACTTAAACTTAGAAATTTAGGGTTCTTTCTTCCTCCATCTAAAGTACCAGATTTGTATGCAAGAAAGGTGGCTTGAAGGCCTGGTAGTATGAACCAAGGGATTATTAACTCTTGAGAGTTGCAAGAGTTATGTGCAAATTGAGGATTACAATTTGCAATCGCATGCAAACTCCTGTTGCAAATCCTTTAAAATATTTGCCTTTTATACCTTTTGTCTGTTCCTTCCTGAAACTTTCTGCCCTCCAGCATATCATTTTTACATACAGAAAAGATGGTATTTGACCTGATGAAAGTCTGGCCATGATATTTAGTTCACTTATCCAGAGGCTGGTACAAAGGAAAGGTCAAGCTTGCCCTTAGCTCTGCTGGGTCAGTCCCTGTCCCTGCTGCCCACTGTTCAACAACCTACCCTGACCCATTCCTTAAGGAACTTGGCAGAAAAGCCTCCCTTCTTTGTCTTGCGTTCATTCATTGGAGGTAAACTGCAGACCTACTAGCTACACAGCACTGAGCTTCACCATGAGAATCACAGATAAATATGACATCTGGTTCCTATTCTTAGATGGTCACCTCTGTTCATGCCCTTCCTGCCCTCTGGGCTCACAGTCTAATTGGCAATCTGCAGAAAGAGCTTTCTCTTTCTGGAACCCTCTACTGAATTATAAAAGTAGTTGGACTCTACCATCTTTTCTAGATTTGCTTTCTTTCATTCCCCTAAGCTCACCTATGTGGCGGCCAGATTGTACTGTTTAACATCCCCTGAACCCACCTTGCCTACAAAATTCATGGAAGAGCATGTCACTCTGTCGCCCATCGCTAGGGATATAGCCCTTCTACTTAAAGGTCTATTGTAAATATATTTTCCTTTTGCCTGGATTAAATTCTTTTTTGCCTTTTTTGACTCAGAGTAAGTGACAGGAAAAAAAACAATAAACTTTAGAGTCTAAAGGATCTCATTCTGCACTTAGGGTCTACTGCTTACTAACCATGCCCCATTGGAAAAGTTAAGGGGCCTCTCTGAGCCTCAGTTTCATTATCTGCAAAATGGAGAGAATAAAACTGCAAAAGAGTTAATGCTTTTTGATAAGGTAGTTTGCATAAACGGCTTAGCGCAGTGCCTGGCACTTAGTGGGTACTTCTTAAATGCTAGTCAGCATCCCTTCTTTGAAACCTCCACTATTAAATTTTGTTTTGGGTTTAAGTTTGCAGGAGTATTTCCTGTCTTAGACTCCAAGTTGCTTAATAATCGGCACTACAATTGATTCACATGAGATTCCCTGTAACTTTGCACAACAGCTTTGTACCCAGCAGATGCTCAGGCACATTAGATACATCACTGTTCACTGTAAAAATACAAATAATCCTAGGTCTGTAAAGAGCAAACCTGTGCACAAAGCTCAAGTTCTTTAAAGCCTTTGCTGTGCTCAGCAAGGTTCCTGAGTGTAGGATAGTTACAGAGAGAAAGTTGCAGCTATATGTGCAGGCTCACATAATTTAGGGCCCTGTGGTGACCTCTCCCTGGGGTCACACACAAAATGAATCAGGAGAAGAGAGAACAGAGGCACAACCAGCTGCTCTCAGATCCCTAGACATTCCAACAAGGGGGAGAGACTCAGTCTTTCCTGATTAATCTTTGATGATTTATTCTTTGGACGTCATTTAAAAGGAACATTTTAAAGTAAATTAATTGAACTCCCATGACCTTTTACCCTACTTGTATCATCAAAAGAAACTAGATCTTGAATTTTTAAAAATACCCTGTTTTCTGTGACTTACAAGCTACTGAGGAATCTCAGTTGGGTTTTCTTTTTCTTTCTTTTTTTTATTTATAAATACAAATCCAGCTTTTTTGGCTGTAAATTGAAACATCCCAAGTTTGAAAACCCCAATTTTTGTCAATAGGTGTTGAGTGAAGGGTGTCATAGGTATAAATAAATGATAAATTCATAATCTAAGACACACAAAATGGTAAAGTATTAGGTTGGTGCAAATGTAATTATGGTTTTGGACTGTGAATTGTAAATCATTATAACTAGGCTCAAACACACATTTTTGCCAATGAGAAATAAGTTTTTGTTTATTCCTGTAACATAAAAATCCATGCTTTGGGCTTTAACGAACTCTTGGAAAGCATTTTATGCCTCATGCTGGTTGTGGGAGTGTTTTCTCTGCAAAAAGTTGTCGAGATGCTTGAAGAAGTGGTAGTCGCTTGGCGAGCTGCGACGCTATGGACTGTAGCCCACCAGGCTCCTCTGTCCATGGGATTCTTTAGGCAAGAATACTGCAGTGGGTTGCCACGCTATCCTCCAGGGGATATTTCTGACCCAGGGGTTGAATCTGCATCTCTTATGTCTCCTGCATTGGCAGGTGGGTTCTTTACTGCTAGCACCACCTGGGACCCACTTAAGAGCTTTTTCACCTTTCCAATTTGCTTCAAATGCCAAATGAGCCCATTGAGTTCTTTGGCAACTTCTCATGTAGTTATAAGATAATCAGTTTTGATCATACACTCAATGGGTCATTGTTAACTTCCGGCCGGCCACTGCACCCCTCATTCTCAAGGCTCTCATCTCCTTTGCAAAATTTCTTGAACCATCACTGCACTGTATGTTCCTTAGCAGTTCCAGGGCCAAATGTGTTGTTGATGTTTCAAGTTGTCTTTGCTGCTTTATGACCCATTTTGAAATCAAATAAGAAAATTGCTTGAATTTGCTTTTTGTCTAACATCATTTCCATAGGCTAAAATAAATATAAAATAGAAAGCAATAAATCATTAGCAAAATAAACATAAAGTGAGAAATGTGCATTAAAATGATGTATAACATAACCACATTTATTTAAGAATATATTCCAGTGTCAAATGGCAGATTTCAACAATGCAAAAACTGTACTTTTGTGGCACCAGTCCAATATTTGTTGCCTTCAATACAGTCATTTCCCCTGTCGACCTGATAATATTTCTGAGTTCGTCCCATTTCAATATAACTTAGGTAAATTCTCATTAGTATGAGCTGGCATTTTTCAAAGTGCAGGTAGCCCATCTATAAATGAGTTATAAAATGAAGATTTCTTGAAATTAGTAGAATAGAGTAATATTGAGAGTAAAATAGAAAATATGTAACTGTACTACACAATAAGGATCAATTGTGTTTTATGAAACTTTCATTTGCATGTTATATATGTATTATGAAACATATTTACTCATGTGCTGAGTTGGGGTGTACAATGTATTTTTCACTGTGATCATATCTCAAAAACTTTGGAAGCTGTTGTATCTGTTTGGCGTCATGGTACTTTGTTTACAAATTTCCCTGGGATGGTGATATAACTCTGGACAATGAGATGTCAAGGGAATTCTGATGAGGAAGGTTGGATATGGTTAGGGATACAAGAGGAGATTCTTCTCTCAAAAGCACGATGCAGAGTCAAGCTACTGTCCTTTGTGTCATTGGATGTTCTTATATCTGTACATGCTTCCTGGAACTGAGGCACCAACTGGCAAACACAAGAGGATCTCACATGAGATCATGTTGAACACAGCAGAGTAAGAAGAGGAAGGAATCTGGGTCCTAGGTTTGGTCTTAAGCCATGATATTAAGCATTTCTAGAACTGTTCTTCTTCTGGGTTTATTATATGAAATAATATTGGGTTGGCCAAAAAATTTGTTTGAGCTTTCCATAAAATCTTAGAGACAAACTTGAATGAAATTTTTGGCCAACTCAATACATCCCCTTATCTTTTAAGCCACCTGAGTTAGTTTCTTGTTACAGCATAAATAACCCTAAGAGATAAAGACAGGTTATTTTAGGAAGTAAAAGTAAATCAAACACTCATGTAAAGGTCTGGTGGAAAGAAAGTCTGGAAAGGTACTCTGGGTCAGATCTTGATGGATTTTGAATTCCAGGCCCAAACATTGGTACTGACTCAGTACAGACTTATAGATGTGAGTATAGATTTAGAGTGGTCTGTCTAGGCTCAATCTTTGTTTTCTATTTGTTAGCTGGATTACCTTGGGAAAATGATTATTTTAAGCAGTAATGTTAGAAGATTAATGTGGTGTCATTCATTGTCCAGGGTGGACTGAAAGTTGGAAGAAATTGGTGTCAGTGAGTCTGGTCAGAAGGCTGGTGTGACGATCCAGCAATGAAGAATGAGAGTGATGCTCTGGAGATGGTGAAGGAGATGCATAGGAAGGGAAGGAGGAAGGAGCTGCTAAGAAGCTGGACCTGCTGACAGACTGCATATGGGAGGTGTGGCTGAGGAAGGAGTCAGATCTCGCCATATGATTTCAGCGCTGGAAGTCTGGAGTGGGGAAGGGATAGGGAGGTCTAGTGCGGTAAGAATAGGGAGCGGGCCGGGGAAATGACTTCCCATGATCCTCTTTGTGAGTCTGGCACTCTATTTGGTTATAACTCCTCATCTGAAATCTCATTTTATGTGCGATGTGCCAAAATTCTGAGAAGTTAAGGAGCTTCTCCTAAGCGACATAGTCAATGACAAAGCCAAAATTTAGTCCCAGGCCATTTTTACTTCAAATGTCTTGAGAGCCACTCATGACCAGAACAAGAAATAGAAAAATCAGGAGGAAATGAAAAGGTTTTAGTGAGAAGACAAAGTTCAAACTATAGATGCTTCATACAGATAGGGAATACAGGAGAGATCATGGACAGGGCTTAAATAGAGATATTTTTAGAATTATGGCTTTTTTAATTGAAAATAAAATATGGAGTGAGAAAGAATAGGTAAGTACTAAAGACAGAGGAGTATGAAGAATGACTGGGAGGACAATTAGGATGGTCCAGATACAGTGAATCCCAAGGGAAAAGTGTGTAGCAAGAGATGAGGTTCCATAATGATGCTGCTTGAGAGATTAAGAGCTTTAGGGGTTGAGCAAAGGGTACTAAATACAGCAAGAAGTGGCTTTTTTTTTTTTTTTTTTGGTGGCTTTCAGACAAGAGATTCCAATAAGCTTGGCAAACATATGTGCTAGATTATAAGATATAAGAGTTAGTGGAGGAGGAATTGTGGACTATTAACAAAAGGTCTCAATGGTAAGAAAAGATTTAACAAGAAGGGGAAAATCTTTTCTTGTTTACAGTAGAAAGAAAAGAAAATAATTTGAAGATAGCTTAGAACATAGCTGCAGGTGCCTGGAGAAAGAGTTAAGGAGAGAGAAAAGAGGAAGGAGGAGGAAGAAGAAAATGAGAAAGAGGGATGAGGGTAACAGAAGGAAGAAAAATAAGAGTGAGTATGGAGGTAACCTGTATGTAAACTGCTTTGTAGTCCAAAAGACGTGAGTTCAAAGATGAGTAAGTAGTTATCTACAGGACAAAGGAAATTGCAGTCTGGGACTTTTTCCTGCAACACCTAATGCCTTCAGGAGAAAATGAGGAGAAAACAGGCTTTGTAATTTGCAACCAGTGACTCAGGAAAATTGTGCAAGAGTGTTAGTGAAAGCAGCACTGAAGTGACGTTGGAGTTCAGTTCCCTACACAAGTTCCAGAGGGCACTATCCATAGAAAGAGTTCAGAGTTCTACCGTGGTTCTGCTCTATTTAGTTGGGAGGTCTTAATTTCCTTTTTTTTTAATCATAAGGACATCAGTTTCTTTTTCCTATATAATGGAACACATTGGCTATGGCTCCTTACAGTTTGTTATAATTTCATATATATATGAAATTCAAGAAGATGACACAGATGATGATGGTGATAAATAGCAATAATAGTTATAGAAACAGCATATAAAAATTATTTGACTCTTTCTATGGTGGGACAGACATATTTATAGTTTCTATATACATTATCTCATTTAACCCTCCCATCAGCCCTATGGGATTTCTATATTTACACCCAGTTTACAGAAGAAACTCAGATATAGTGATGTAGTTGCCTAAATTTAACAACCACTAAGTGACAAGGCCAAAATTCAACCTAGGTAACCTGACTTCAGATAAAGAATTTTGAAAATAGCCTTCTATTTTGCCATGTATTATTACAAGATAAATTAAGTCTTACATTCTTAAAACCTGGTGTAAACAAATTTCAACAGAGGATATGTTTCAAGTTTATTTATTTTTATTACTAAGGCATCTGTTTTGCTGATCCCATTGACTCTTGACTCCATGGTGTTTCCATAGTTTTGTTTGTTTTCCCACTTAGAAAACAGCACCTCCCATCTTCCTGTAGCTTCTTAAGGAAGATAAATATCTGCAGTTGTTTGGTATTTATTTCTGTGAGCAGCAGCATAGTTGATCTGGGAAGGATGCTTTTCCTCTAATGAGCAGCGTTGGCAGCTGATGCCTCAAACTTGGCTGACCCTGAGCCGATGAGTATCAGGCAAAGATGATGAAATGGAAAGGAATCCAGATCTTCTTTGACTTGCCTTGAGGTTGCATCCCAACAAACCTATTATAAGTTGAAAAGCATTTAATACAGCTAACTAACTAAAAATCATTGCCTCACCTACTTTAAATATGCTCAGGACACTTACATTAGCCTATAGTTGGGTAAAATCATTTAACAAAAAAATTCTATTTTATAATAAAGTATTGAATTTTTCATGTAATTTATTTAGTCAATAAATAAATAAATAAACCTTATTCGGGTTCTGAAAGTGAAAATCAAAGTGCTTGTATGGATCAAGAAAGGTTAGGCATATATGGGTTTTGTTACACTCATGACCACTGATTGGGAGACACAGCTCATGGCCATAGATCAGCATCAGGAGACCGTATCTACTGCATATTGCTGGGCCCAAGAAAAGATCAAAATTCACAATTCCAAGTTCAGTTTCTACTGAAGGGGTATTGCTTCTGTACCATTGTGAGGTCAAGAAATTATAAGTTGAACCATCATAAAGTTGGGAACCGTCTGTACAACTCTTTAAAGGCTAGAGGAAATTCTTCAGTATTTTGTAAAAATGGAGGAATCAAACTTTGAATGGATTTCCTGAGAGTGTCATTTTAACGACTCTGCCTGAAGTAGTCTTTGGGCTAAATTGCAAGCAAATTGTGTAGGGTAGGTGATATTCTACACTAAGAGCTAGCTGCAGAGCACCAACATAGGATTCCAGACTGTTAATAAAAGTCTTAAAAGGCTGTTCCAAAGAGCCCGCCGTGCTTGGTAGGATATCAGTGCTCTCATTACTGCTGTTCTAGAAGCTTACTTGTAGTATCTTCAGACTCAATTGGCTGTGTCTTGGAATTACTGGAGCTACCTGGGAATTTGATCAAAAGAAAGGTTAAAGAAGTTAAGTCAGGTGACATCCTCTGTTAGCATCTTGAAGAAAGCAGCAGGAACACAGCTTAATTACCGCATTGTGTTTACCTCCCTGGGGGACAGTGCTAGGAACTATGAGACAGTGGCACAAGGCTTATATGGAACTGGCTATCATAGAGTTAACAGATTATTATCCAGGGCTCTGGATTCGTGGGGTCTGTAACTTATGTAAGGTGTTGTCAGAAGATTTTTCTTTTCCATTTCCACATAGTCTCTCATACATAGCCACAATCCCGGATCAATGTTCTCCAGGGTGAACAATGGTGTTTTGAGACTCAGAAAAAATACACATTCTCTAACCTTGTTCATGTGTTTTTAAGAGAAGCTTCAATAGATAAAAAAGAAGTTATTGATTCAGAGCCACAGGTCTAGAGATAAATAGCAAAAGTCATGTGGAACTCAGGCAGGAAGGCAAGTGACATGGACATCAGCCCACACAGTGGTCTCAAAGAGGGTTAGGCACCCTCTCTGTGTCTTCAGTGATAGGACTGCTGCTGCTGCTGCTAAGTTGCTTCAGTCGTGTCCGACTCTGTGTGACCCCATAGATGGCAGCCCACCAGGCTCCCCCGTCCCTGGGATTCTCAACACAAGAATGCTGGAGTGGGTTGCCATTTCCTTCTCCAGTGCATGAAAGTGAAAAGTGAAAGTGAAGTTGCTCAGTTGTGTCCGACTCTTAGCGACCCCGTGGACTGCAGCCTACCAGGCTCCTCCGTCCATGGGATTTTCCAGGCAAGAGTACTGGAGTGGGGTGCCATTGCCTTCTCCGCGGTGATAGGACAATTCAGGTTTAACTGAAGGAAAGTCAGTGGTAATCTCAAAGGATCTCAGTAATATGGAAACATAGCCTGGCTTTTCCCATGGCAATGCTGCTTCCTACTTCAATTTTTGCTTGCTCTTAAAATATGTTTGTATTTTAACATATTTACATATGTTACAAGGGGATCTTCCCAACCCAGGAATCAAACCAGGATCTCCTGCATTGCAGGATTCTTTACCAACTGAGCTATCAGGGAAACCCAGTTAAAATATGTTTGTTCAAAATCTATTTCCACACTTTTTTTCTAAGGGTCTACTCCCCATTTTTGTCAAAAAAAAAAAAGTATTCTCTTGTTAAACTCGCAAAAATCCCCTCGACAGCAAAAAGATGAAACCAGTCAGTCCTAAAGGAAATCAATATTCATTGGAAGGGATGACACTGATGCAAAGAGCCAACTCATTGGAAAAGACCCTGATACTGGGAAAGTTTGAGGGCAAGAGGAGAAGGGGGTGACAGAGGATGAGATGGTTGGATGGCATCACTGACTCAATGGACATGAGTTTGGGCAATCTCCAAGAGATAGTAAGGGACAGGGAAGCCAGATGTGCTGTTGTCCATGGGGTGCCAAAGTGTCAGACATGACTTAGCGACTGAACAACAACAATGTTAGACAGGATGTAAACATACAAAGGACTTGATAGTAGCTCTTGAAAATCTCACTCAGAATGAGTAGAAATGCTGTAGACTTGCTGTTTTTTTTTTTTTTTTTTACATTTCAGGCGTTCTTCTGACTTGTCTTACATATTAGATTTTCTTAGATGTTAGCTACTTTGATACTATATGGAATTTACTTAGGAATATCATGTTTTCATACTCTGAAATTCAGGCTAAGCTTGCTTTATAATGTATTAAATATTCTGAAATCAATATTGTATTTCTGCCCCTACCCTCCTCACCTTCCCCCCTGCCCTGTCCCCGCCAAGACTCTTCCAATAGATTTGGGCCAAAAGAGTTGAAGTCATGACTGAATGCTCTTCCTCTCACCTTGTCTCCATACACAACATGTCAGACCATAGACCCAAGCTAGATAGACTCTAGACTGTTCCAGTCCTAAGATGGACCTTCTAAAATTTTCCAGTCTTATGTTAGCAAAAAATCTCATATAAACACATATTTGTACAACATGTTTTAACTATATTTTTCTATATTTCAATACTTTTGCTTTTCAGTATAATTACTATTATAATTCCCCTGTGAAGACAGAGGCTTACTTTGGTTGTGGATGTCTCCTTGATGAATTTTTAAAAATATTGATCACATTGTGGCACTACTTTGCTTAAAATTTATCGGTTTCCCATGACATTGGGTAAAAACCCAAATTATTTCCATGGATCTAAAGACCTGCATGATGTGGACTCTGCCTCATTGGAGGCCAACATCCTGGTCTCTCGTTCTTCAGTCAAAGAGGCCTCTTTCTGTTTTTGCAAGCTCTATCCCACCTCAGGGTCTTCATACCTATTGATCCCTCAATCTGGAATACTCCTTTGCAAGGATGACTTCCTCTTATTTAAAGGTCACATCTTCAGCTATGTCTTGCCCAATGTCCTATTTAACTAGATTTCTTCCTCTCCTCCAGGAGCTCCATCCCCATTTTCTGGATTTCAGCAACAACTTTGTTTCCTTAAGAATACTTATAAGAGTTCATTTATCATGTTTATTGTCTGTCTTCTCTGCTTAGCCATGGGATGTATGAAGTCAGGGGCCACATTCCTGGGTTATTCCTAGGGCTTAGCAAAGTACATGAAACATGGTAGATGTTCAACAACTATTTGTTGAATGAATACATGAGGTTGGGTGGGATGTGATGATAAATGCATCACATATTTGTATCTTGGGTGTAGAAGAATATAAAGAGACAAATTAAACAGTTGAGTCCAGATGATAATAACCTTCAGTAGTATTCTTTTTTTTTAATATTTATTTATTTGGCTGCGCTGGGTCTTATTTGCAGCTTGAGGATCATTGATCTTTAGTTGCGGCATGGAGAATCTAGTTCCCTGACCAGGGATTGAACCCGGACTCCCTGCATTGGGAGCACAGAGTCTTAGCTGCTGGACCACCAGGGAAGTTCCTTCAGTAGTATTCTGTAGTAGGTCAGGAGGCTAATGTCACCTAGTGTGTATTTTAGAAAGATTGATCTGGCAAAAGTACAGCCAGCTTGATTGTAGTAGAAAAATAGCCTCAGGAAGACCAGTAATAGTAAGAGATGGAAGAGACTGAAACTAAGAAAAGTGCTTTAGAGAAGGAGCAGTGTTGATTAAAAACTTTGATTTACTGAAGCAGGTAGGCAAGGAGAAGGAAAAAAAAAAAAACAACTTCTTTTGATGGGTATTTTACTCAGAATATAAGTTTTGGGAAGGTTGTTAGGGAAAATAGAAGGAAAAAAAATATTCCTTGTCTCAACTCTCCATCCTGACGAATTACTTTCAAAGATATGACTTAGTGTAGTTCAGCATCATTTCAGTACCTTTGTTCCATGGAAGATCTTCTGGTCACACCTGGGATAAAAATCTTGAACGGTTATTTAATTTTTTAAAAAGATCCTCTAACGTCTCCCAATACAGAGTCATATTAACTGAAATGTACTGATATTTGATTTTGGAACCTTTTTTTATGGAGTGTTGTAGGAAAGGAATGCTAGGCTGTGTTTCTTTGGGAAAGATGTTCTTGGTGGGATATAGGATTTTGAATTGTGTCTCCTAGGATTGAGTTGTGGCTCTTTCCTATAATAATTGGATAAATTTGGGCAAGTCATTTGACCACTCAGAACCCTATTTTCTGATCTATAAAATGGAAATGGATCATACCCTAACTTACAATAAATACTTTTAAGCTCGGAGCTACTTAACAAACTCTCATGACCAGGAATCACAGATACTCTGCAACTCCATCTTGCCACACAAATCTACGTATCAGCATTCTAACTTCTGTTTATCCAGAAGTTAGTGGAAGGGGATTTACAGATATGAAGGATGGAGGGGAAGAAAATAAGAAATAGGAGAAAATATCAGCTAGGCTAGTGTGACCAGGGAATGGTAGACTAGTAGTATAGGGTTTGTGAGCTGTACACTTACCTTTGCAATTAAAATCATCAGGGAATTGTTAGCACCAAATAGTAAATGATCAAATATTGTAATTTGTAAAACAAAAAAATGGTGGAGGGGGCAGTTTTGTGAGGATATAACAATTCCTTCCTTCCTTCCAGTGATAACGTGTTACTGTTATTGAGAGCAATTCTGTGGCTATGAGGCAATGGTTTCTGAACTCTCCTGGGTCAGGGACTTTTTGGAGTCTCTGATAAGAGGAATGGATCCTAGAAAAATTCCATGTATATGTGTGCTTGCTAAGTTGCCTCGGTCGTGTCTGACTCTGTGCGACCCTGTAGACTGTAGCCTGTGAGTATCCTCTGTCCATGGGGTTCACCAGGCAAGAATACTGGGGTGGGTTGCCATGCCCTCCTCTAGGTGATCTTCCCAGCTTAGGGATCGAACCAGCACCTCTTGCATCTCCTGCATTGGCAGGCAGGTTCTTTACCACTAGCACCACCTGGCAAACCCCTACCATGTATATATTCAACCCCAATTTTGTCTACAGATCATCTGAAATCTTTTTAGAGAGGTAGTGATCCATGGATACCAGGGTAAGAGATCTGGCCATAAGGCAGAAACTGAACTTTCTTTATATATCACTCTGTTTTCTATTTTGTTTTGTTTTCATTTAATTTTCAATGGGATTGTTACCCTGGGTCATAAGCAATCATGAGGGGCCTGGCATTGTTCTAAGAACTTCCTTAACTGTTAACAGCAATCCTGCAGGCTAGTGGGCTTCCCAGGTGGCGCAGTTGATGAAAAGCCCACCTCCCAATGCAGGAGACAAAAGAAATGCCGGTTTGATCCCCGGGGATCCCCTATAGTAGGAAATGGCAACCCACTCCAGTGTTCTTGCCATAAAAATCCCATGGACAGAGAGCCTGGTGGGCTATACAATTCAGGGAGTTGCTGAGTTGGACATAACTGAGCACACACACACAGTAGGGTTTATGGCGTTTTTTATGAAGCATTGACTAATAACCAAGTTAAGTGTTTTGAGTTGTTCCTAGATGAGTCTGGGGAGCCTGATTATAGGTACTAACAGGAGACCATCAGCTACTTGATGTCTTTCACAACAGATTATA
The DNA here is from genome assembly GCA_024291935.2 of Okapia johnstoni. NCBI lineage: Eukaryota > Metazoa > Chordata > Mammalia > Artiodactyla > Giraffidae > Okapia > Okapia johnstoni. The sequence continues at coordinate 60,609,935 of CM044317.1, read as the reverse complement.
ATGTACGCCCTGGTCCAGGCTGCCCTTTTCTCTAAGGTACCCCTCTTAGTACCACGTGGGAGGGGACAACTGCACAGCACAGAGGAAGAAAGATCACTCTTAGAGTCCTCTCACATTCAGGGCACCTTACAATATGTCAGACCACTGTTAAGCCCTAGGTGTGTGGGTGTGGGTGTGCTTTTTAAAAAATACAAAGAGTTTTTCTATTCAAGTTGAAAGAATGACCAAAAAAAGCCAAAGTTTTATTGAGATAAGAACAATTTCTCAGAGATTTGTTTTTCCAGGTCATTAGAATTTCAATTCCTGGTCTAGAAAAGAGATGCACAGATCTATATTTATTCTGGTACCTCTTACAATAATAGATATTTAACTTTGATAACACTGGTAATCAATTCCCAGGAAGCAAGCTGTTTCTAGAACATCAAAAATTGCACAAATATTCTTTAAATAGGCTTCCCTGGTATCTCAGCTGGTAAAGAATCTACCTGCAATGCAGGAGACCCCGGTTTGATTACTGGGTCTGGAAGTCCCCTGGAGAAGGCATAGGCTACCCACTCTAGTATTCTTGGGCTTCCCTGGTGACTCAGCCGGTAAAGAATCCACCTGCATTATGGGAGACCTGGGTCCAATCCCTGGGTTGGAAGATCCCCTGAAGAAGGGAACAGCTACCCACTCTGTATTCTGGCCTGGAGAATTCCATGGAGTGTATAGTCCATGGGGTCGCAAAGAGTCGGACATGGCTGAGTGACCTTCACTTTCATTCTTTAAATAAGCTAAGTGTATAAATGGTTGAAATGCTAAAATTGAGGGATTCTGAGTTTATGATTAATGCTAATATTTGAAGCCATTTTACAGAAGTGCATATAGTTGGAAAAGCAGGTTTGTTTGCGTAAAATCAAAGTATTTATTAGTAAAGTTCTCTGAGATACTTAGATGAAAGACATTGTGGAGGTATAAAATACCATTATTATCATCATCATCATTAATAGCCAGTCTAGTACTCTAATGATTTTCTTGAAGTTGTTTTGTTGGTTTTTCATGCATTAACTTTTTGGACATGATTGCAATTAAGGCCTTAGAAACTGATGATTTGGGTTAACTCTGGGAACAAGAAGAAAGCAAATTAAGCAAGCATCACCAAACCAAAAAACTCTTTAAGATGAGCAAATTTTCCATGCCTTAAGAGTACATTCATATTTACTTCTAAAGCTACCCTTTCATATAAATTAACATCCCAGAATGGAAGGTTGGTTATATCAGAGAAAAACAGAAATTATGCTAGATCTCATAATACAAGATAACTCCAGTATTTATGGATAAATGATGATAGTTCAGGTTGCATTAAATTTGAATTTTAGCAAATCATGTCAAAAGAAATGACATTATCTTATCCAAAGTCAGAAAACCCAGTGACTCTGAAATTGGTTCTTGGAAATAGGTCCATATGGTTAGTTAATGTGTTTTGATGCTATCTGAGGGTGTTCTGGAAAGCAAACTTGCTTTTTTCTGTGAAGAAAAACCAGAATCCAAATATTTTCATAGTTCTTTTACTGAACATTGATATTTTGCTCTACTTTCAATTTTTTTGTAGACATAGCCATTTTGAATGATGACATGTTCAGATAAAGTAATAGTTTTCCTGAAAGGATGATTATACCTCCAACTAAAAAATAAAACTTGGAAAGAAGAAATAGTCAGCAATATAAAGAACCCAATATGGCTTTTAAAGGAAAGTTTTGAGTCACTAAAAAAGGACCAGATAACTCCTATTAGTTACAAAGTGATTTTTAAAAACTATGTTAGAAGAAGCATAAAAAAACGGAAAAAAACGTTGCAAGCCATCTTTCATGAGCTTCCTTGTTACCAAGTCTTGGATGGATGATTTTACTACTCAAAAGCTGCATTACAAGTCTTGACAACTAAACTCCAATAGAAAAAAGAAAAAGGTAAGCGGAACATATTGATAAAATAAAATTTCAAATTAAACAATGTTTAAAGGAAAAACTCCACCTTCAATTTAAAAAAATTGTTTTAAAAAGACTTTCAAACATAAGGCAAAGCATTCTCCTACTTTAGAAAATAAAGTCTGTGTAGTCAAGAGTTTCTTTGATCATTGAAATATCCAAAAGTATCTAAAGATCATTATTTTAAAAATAAATTTAATGTTCAAGATGGTAAATCTCTTGCAGCAATTTTTTTTTCAAATTGGAATGTTCTAATATGTTTTTCAGTGTGTGTAAGTTCTATGAGAACATTTTTTTTTAATGATTTTCTGTTTTCATTTCACTGAATTAAAAATGCATATGCAGGGTACACCAGATCACCTAAAGATTGCTGTATGGACTCAGGGTTTCTATTTGTGTTACAATTGTTTCAAAGTTGAAAGATCACCTAAGTAGTCAGTATCTAATTCTTCATGTCCTGTGACCAGTCTCATGTCAAAACAGGAATTGTCCCAAGATAGCCACTGAGATGCTTTTTGCCAGTTGTAACGGCAGAACTTTTCTTTTACGATAATGAATTACAATAGGATAACCTTTTTATCGACCAAGACTAAGCTTTTTAACAATTCATGATTGTTTATTTGATATTATAAAATTGGAGTCATGAAGAAACTAACAAGAGTGAACTTACTACATAAATGAACTTTATGTTTTTTGCTATGTGGAGTGCTATGTCAAAGATGATTTTACCATAATTGGTTAGAGAGAAGTGGTGACAGTTTGGGATCTTCCCTTTTCACATAGAAGAGGAGACACACGCAGATGAATAGTGCCTGAGAGGACACAGTCAGAATACCCACGATCTTCAGGTCAGGAGTGAATGTCAGGGGTGGATCTGTCTTGTCTTTGTATGGTGAGGTACTTGTTTTTGTTCAGTTGCTAAGTTGTGTCCGACTGTCTCTCACCATCTCCCAGAGTTTTCCCAAGTTCATGTCCATTGAATCGGTGATGCCATGCAACCCTCTCATCCTCCGTTGCCTTCTTCTCCTTTTGCCTTCAATCTTTCCCAGCATTAGGATCTTTTCCAGCGAGTCAGCTCTTCACATCAGGTGGCCAAAGTATTGGAGCTTCAGCTTCATCATCAGCCCTTCCAATGAGTATTCAGGATTGATTACCTTTAGGATTGACTGGTTTGATCTTCTTGAGGCAACTTGTAAACATTCAATATTAGTAAATGCAGAAGAAAATATAAGAAAAATATTTTTAAAATTCAGTAAAATTTATTTTTTTTACATTATTATATTTTGGGATTTACTGTTGCATTTTACCAATAATGGATTGATGGTAAAGATAAGTTAATGATCAAAAATTTCCCTTTTGATTGTATGGTATTGAAGATTGAGAAAACTGATATAGAGGGATTCAATTTAATTTAGACTCACTGTTGAACAAACTATCAAAGTTATTTTTGAAATAAAACAGCAAAGCTTGATAATAGCATCTTCCCTCCTCCCTCCTTCCCTCCTTCCCTTCCTTCCATTCATCCTTCTTCCTACCCTTTCTCCCGCCCTTCCTTCTTCTCTTTTGATCTATCTCACCCTCTCTTTTCTCTTTCCTTCTCTCTTTCTTACCTCTTTATCCTGAAAGTTGAGAAAAGCAAGATAACACCCAGCTATTAATTCTGGATAATTGAGGTATTATTTATCAAAATAAAAGAATTTCTAAAACAAATCTCATTGTACATTTTCTTTTTCCTTGAGTCTTTAAGTATCAAGAATGGTTGGAGTTTCAGGACATTTGGGCCATATTTTTTCCCCTGCTGATTTATTCAGATCATACTCGTGTGAAGACTTAGCAAATCGGTATGAAATTAGACCCTAATGCTGGGAAAGACTGAAGGCAGGAGGAGAAGGGAGTGACAGAGGATGAGATGGCTGGATGGCATCACTAGCTCAATGGACATGAGTTTGAGTAATCTCTGGGAGGTAGTGAAGGACAGGGAAGCCTGGCATGCCACAGTTCATGGGGTCACCAAGAATCGGACACAACTTAGCGACTGAACAACAAAAATGAAATTAGAGTTCATTACTCTTCAGAGACCCAGGTGTCCCTGGAAACAACTCCCACTGAAACTTAATTCTTTAAAAAGATTAATTCAGCTCAGTTCAATAAATAATATTTGAGAATGTACTATATCCAAAACACTACACTAAGCCCTGGAGGTAAAAAGATAAGTTGGAAATTATTTCAGCTCTCAAGGAACTTAGAATCTGGTGTGGGATGTTAATACAGAGAACAGAAAGGTAAACATTAATTTTTAAAAATTTGTATATTTTATGTCAACCTACTAGTGCTTCTTAATACTTTTTATAAAAACTTTCTGGCATTTTTTTTTTTGAACTAGATTTCTGAACTTATGAAAGAGTTACTTCTATTTTACTGGTTTCACAGTGTGAGGGAAGAGGCATCATTATTTCATATGATATTCTTTGCAATATGAAAATGCCCTCAGGCTGGGATTCATGGATAACAGTGAAAGTAAAATAAGTAAAAAGTGAAACTGTGTTGAAAGAAGGCTGTGTCCCACATGGACACATTAGCTAGTGTTGAATGACAAATGATAGCAGCGTTTGGTCCTTTTCAGTCCTGGTGGCAGGAATGAGGAGCTCAGGTAGCCATAGGTGGTATGAGCCATTAAGGAGATGTTCCTGGAACAATCTCTGTGTTAAAAATAAAAATATAAGCCTAAACAGTACAGATTTAAGATAAAACTAAAAGTTAAACCTTAAATAACATGGCTCTTAATTATTTTGCTTTCATTTAACAAAGTGCTCACTATTAAGGGAAGGTGGGGGTATTTAATCTACACTTAGAGCAGGACACATAACTTAGTAAAACAGCTCTTCAGAACCAGAAAACAGAACAACAGCAACAAGAACAAGCATCGTGCAATCACTACTTATGTAATCAGATGTGAATAAGGGCAAGAATATTTGCAGGGTGGGTGGTAGAATGAAAGTGATGAGCCCAGAATGTCCTCTTTAGATCTGAGTTCATCAGTTGTGTCTTGGTGGGTGGTAGTGTCATGGAGAAAGTCTGTGGTCAAATAAGTTTGAGGAGCATTGGGATAAATAAAGCTAAACAGACTTGTTTATTGTAGGACATTTCCGAGCCTTGCTGATGTGCCATATAACTCTCCAGGAGAGGAAAATTTTAGAGAATTCCCTAGATGCATTCAACTATGAAACACTTCTAGAAGAACTTACAGAGGAAATGAGTCCTTGGAACATAGTTTTAGAAATGCCTATACCAGTGTAGAGCATGTGGAAAGCACTATTATTTTTTATTTTAAAAGAAAAGAAATGAAGCCAATTTAATTATCTCCTGGGTCCAACATGAAGTTAGGTAGGTGCTTGATATGTGTTATCTCATTTTATCCCAATCCCTGTGATATATTGTTACTTTTCCCCTGCCATGCTCCTGACCACCCCCCAATTTCCAGTTGCAGCTTAGCAAACTGAGGATCTAAGAGGTTTACCTGGTAAACCAGTAAGATTTAGGCTGGGATTAAAATTTATAGTCTTTTAAAAGCTTGAATTTGGAAATTTTGACTTGCAACTGAAATAAGTTGAGTCATGAATTGCATCACATGATTGATTCATTGCTGAACTCAAGAAACACTATTATGTGAAGCTCTGGTGGTACAGTGATGAAGATATAGCTCTTTCCTAAGATCTGGTGGGAAAAGCAGACCCATGAATAAATAATATCAATGCAGTATAGTAAGTGATCAAAACAGACTCACACACCTGTTTGCCTTTGTTCATAATATTTTCTCTCCACAAAGTACAGTGAACCTGAGCCCTGAACCCCACTCTTTCACACCCATGAAAAGTTGTAAGACTGAATTGCAATGCATGTTCTCTATGAAGTATTTTCTAGTCACCCTGCCCCCTTCCTCCTTTGGAATTAATTGTTCTTTATACTATGTTCCCACTGCATTTTGCTTTTCCTACACCAAAAGTTAGTTTTCAAAGTGTTAGTTGAGATGTGTCTGGTTATCTTTCCCTAGATTGGCAGTATTTTGAAGAGTAATATTATCACAGATATTCTTGGAGCCACCAGTGCACAAAGTAGTGCTTTGCTTGAATATAGCAGACCCAGAGTAAATGGCTTTTGTTTGGTTGCTTGGCCGTTTTTGAAATAAAATAAATCCTTTCTTTTTTTTAAGTTAAATTTTACCATTGTTTAAAAATCATTAGCAGCGTGAACTGTAGCATCAAGAAAATTCTTAGAGACAGAAAAATTGTAGAATGTTCTTCCTGTTTTATTTTTTTACTTCCTATAATTTTGTCATTAACTCATAGACTATGAGGAAACATCAGAGGAAATACGGCATGGACTATGTTGCTCATTAGGAAACCCACAAGAGCCTTCTCATGAACTATTAATAACAATCCGGTTCGATTACGAGGCAATTTTAGCAATTATGGAGAGAACATGAAGACTGGGAGGAAGTCCCTCATAGAGCCTTTAGCACCAGTCTTTTTTGAAATCTTGAGTTATAGACAAGTCCCAGGGGCATCTAAGGCAGCCTGGGGAAAATAGAATTATTTTAACTAGTAATAATTAAATTAGCAAGAGTGTAGGCATTTACTTTTGTCAAATCTTGTTCGGACTTTAGAGACTTTGCAAGAGATTTAAATATATGAAAGGATCTTTCTTATCTGTTTGTAATCTGAAATTAGTTGGTTATTTAAAAAACAGTTGAAGTTGGGAATGATAAATGTAATATATGTGATTCTTCAACAATCAGCATAATGGAAGCCTAGTTATTTGTTTATAAATTATCAAATCTACATGGCAAGTTTAAAACATAAATTAAAACATAAATTGCCTCATATGTTTTAGCCTTTAAAAAGAGGAGGTATAAACAACTAAGTGTCTCACAGTAAGTACAGGAATAAATACATGGAAATATAGGAAGGGGAAAGGTTTGTCAAACCTATAACCATTTTGGTTTTACTTCAGCCATATTTTAACTCTAGATATTCCCTGAGAAAATTATTTAAAGCAGGAGTCAGCCCATTTTTTTTCTACAAAGAGCCAGATAGTAGATAAAAGCTTTGCAGGCTCCCACAGTCTTTACAACAACTATTTAACTCTGCCATTGCAGGGAGAAAAAACAGCCACGGGTTACACATAAATGAATGGGCCTACCTGTATCCAATGAAACAGTACTTACAAAAGCAGCCAGTGGGCTTGATTTAAAGCATTGACACTGCTGCACATCAAGGTTATCTGTGGGAAGTGACTGAATCTCTGAGTAGCCATCTCTAGCTTTGCAAGCCCAGAACAGGAACAGCAGTCCCCTTCTTCGGAGAAATGCTCGCCCCACATTCCCACTGCGATGATGTCAGAGTTTGTGCTTGCATGTTCCCCTTTGACTGAGGGTCTTCTTTGGCTGATTCAACTCTTCCTTTCACTAAATGGATATGTTTGTCATTGGCCCATGCTAACGTGAGTTGTCCTTCTCTGTCTTGGTCCTGGGAGGGTCTTGCCAGTACAAATGAGTAGGTACCGCCCCGCTGAAGATGAGGCTAGCAGGGAAGAGGGGCAGCTGCCACCTCTTTGGCTTCACTGGTGCCCCAAGCTGAAGACCCCATGTCTTCCTCAGCTGAGACTTTCCTGAGCTCACACAGCTGATGGAAGCTGAGATTCTCCCAACTGGACATGATTGTCGATGAGTAGTCATCTTCCCCTCCTTATAAAATCCCCCCGAAGTGGGATCTCTCCAGCTAATGCCACTCTGGGGGAGATATTTGGCATGCTCGCCCTCGATCCAGCCCACAGGTTGTAAACTTGATCACTTCTCTATGCTGTGCTGGAATTTACTCCCACTTGGCCCTTCTCCAAGTGTTGTAAACATCCTAATCCCTCCGGGAAGCTTTTGTAAAAAATATTTTGTTTCTCAAAGTAGTCATTGGTCCCCTTTCACAATCCTGAGCAGTATGGTCTTGGGGGAAACTTTAGCAGAAGTGAGCAGGAGACACCCAGATAGGCCTGTTTCTTCTGCCGCTTGAACCACTGTCCGCTCTTGCCCACTGAGAGAGTCCTCCTCCTGCTGTCATGTGGAGGGTGGATTTTCTGGTTAACGTGAAGCCTTGAACAATCTGAATCCCTCCATGATTTTGGGGGATTGTTTGGACTGTGTTATGGCGACAGGGTGGGCCCCCAAAGAGGATGTTCTTGTCAGCATTCACCGATTCCTAAAGGCACACAGCTCAGCATGCTACATGTTTACTGAAACAGTCCTGTGGTTTGTCAAACTGCAGTTAAGTTGATGCTGACTATTTTCCCGGGCACTCCCACTAAAAACAAAAACTGGGCCGATGGCTCAGAAACAAGTGAGTCGTGTGCATCCAACATGAAGGAAACTAAAGGCAAGTCAAAATGAAAGCTGGAAAGGGCTCTAATTATTTGTAAGTCCTACTGTATGATTATTAACCTTGTTCCCATTAGTGAGATCTCTCAGTCCTGATTGAATTTGTGGTTTTATAAAAAGAGGATTATATATCTGCCTCGTTGAAGCTGAATACGAATTGTGCCATATAATAACAAATGATGATTTATGAGGGAATTTCCAAGTATGAATACTGAAATAGGTGGTTTTCTTTGATCATTATAACAAACTCTCAGGCAGGTATTGTCTCCATTTTATGATGAGAAAAACTGAGGCTTAGAGAGGTCAGATAACAAGCCCTTGGTCAAACCAGCAACAAATGATGGAGTCAGGACCGAAATCTGTGGAAGTACCACACTTAGCACTAAACACCTGAAGGGAACTGAAGAATCATGAATTTACTGGGTTTTTTAGTGGGGTCAGGTTTATGTTTTCTTGGACTAATGGAGTTAGTCAATGGGTTATTCAACCCTTGTTGAATACATTTACAAATTTATAATGCACAATTTCTCTGAGAACCCTAAATTAATGTTTTATCCTCTAAAACTGGATCTCAGCCAGGGGCAATTATTTCAAATCCCCATCCCCTTACCCACGAATATATGGAAATGCCTGGAGACATTTTTGGTCCTCACAACTGAGTGGGAGCTGCTATTGGCATCAATACAGAGGCTCCAATTGCTGCTAAAATCCCACAGTGTACAAGATAGTCCTTCTTTTAACAGAGATTTAACCTTCCAAATGTCAGTAGTGCCAGGTTTAGGAAATTCTACTTTAGGGTGCTCTGGAAATTAATAGATTCTTGGAAAGATCAAGAACTTGGATAAGCAGAGCTAGACAGCTCATATCCATAGAGAATGCTATCTCTAGCAGTTTTCACTTATCAGCCCCTTTAGCATGTCTCCAGCAAGACTGGTCTGTGATGTCACTGAATATTATAAAAAAGCCAAACTGATATTAAAATGGAGCTCCAGTGTTTCAGAGAAGATAACTTTGGCAGCCATGTTCCTTGTTTCTTGTTCTTTGGCAGCCATGTTTTAAAATCTTTTTTCATTCTTATGCTGAACATTTTTTCCAAAAAATGGCAATGTCTGAAACTATGCCTCTTCTTTTGAAATACAGCATATGCTTGTTTAAACGCTCCATGTAGCCAGAGTTCCAAACACGGGGCTTTTCACATTTGTTTCTCATCATTTTTGACAATTAGCCTCCCTTATTTCAATAAACACCTCACTCTTAAAGAGTAGTTCTTGAGTACCATTTATCTTTTCCTGGGTGGAGTTAAGATTTCCTATGAACAATCATGTCACATTTTTCTTTGCAAAATGTTTTTCCAAGTGTTTAACTCTGTGGGCAAACCTACAGGGTAGACAAAAAAGAATATTTTGAGAATTGAAAGTCTTCTCTAGGCTCCTGATGCTAATCCTTTAGTTTCCACATTAAGGAAACACCCCCTCTTCCTGCCTCTGAAAGAAGTCAGGACTTAACATTAGGAATATAGTTTCACTTCATACAGGCAAATAACACTCTTGTTGGCAACTATCCAGGAAATTTTAACCTAACATATATGTCTCTGAGTTCAATAATATATCAACTTCAGAATTTGAAGTAAAACTAATAGAAAGTTAAAATAATTAAGTTGTAAACCTGTTAGAAATAGTGATTGATACACTGTTACTTTTATCAATTCAGTTCAGTTCAGTTGCTCAGTGGTGTCCCACTCTTTGCGACCCAATGAATCGCAGCACGCCAGGCCTCCCTGTCCATCACCAACTCCCGGAGTTTACCCAAACCCATGTCCATCGAGTCGGTGATGCCATCCAGCCATCTCATCCTCTGCCGTCCCCTTCTCCTCCTGCCCCTAATCCTTCCCAGCATTAGGGTCTTTTCCAATGAGTCAACTCTTTGCATGAGGTGGCCAAAGTATTGGAGTTTCAGCTTCAACATCAGTCCTTCCAATGAACACCCAGGACTGATCTCTTTTAGGGTGGATTTGTTGGATCTCCTTGTAGTCCAAGGGACTCTCAAGAGTCTTCTCCAACACCACAGTTCAAAAGCATCAACTCTTCGGCGCTCAGCTTTCTTCACTGTCCAACTCTCACATCCATACATGACCACTGGAAAAACCATAGCCTTGACTAGACGGACCTTTGTTGGCAAAGTAATGTCTCTGCTTTTTAATATGCTATCTAGGTTGGTCATAACCTTCCTTCCAAGGAGTAAGCGTCTTTTAATTTCATGGCTGCAGTCACCATCAGCAGTGATTTTGGAGCACCACCCCCCAAAATAAAGTCTGACACTGTTTCCACTGTTTACCCATCTATTTGCCATGAAGTGGTGGGATCAGATGCCATGATCTTAGTTTTCTCATTGTTGAGCTTTAAGCCAACTTTTTCACTCTCCTCTTTCACTTTCATCAAGAGGCTCTTTAGTTCTTCTTCACCTTCTGCCATAAAGGTGGTGTCATCTGCATATCTGAGGTTATTGATATTTCTCCCGGCAATCTTGATTACAGCTTGTGTTTCTTCCAGCCCAGCGTTTCTCATTATGTACTCTGCAAATAAGTTAAGTGAGCAGGGTGACAATATACAGCCTTGACGTACTCCTTTTCCTATTTGGAACCAGTCTGTTGTTCCATGTCCAGTTCTAACTGTTGCTTCCTGACCTGCATACAGGTTTCTCAAGAGACAGGTCAGATGGTCTGGTATTCCCATCTCTTTAAGAATTTTCCACAGTTTATTGTGATCCACACAGTCAAAGGCTTTGGCATAGTCAATAAAGCAGAAATAGATGTTTTTCTGGAAATCTCTTGCTTTTTCGATGATTATGGGACCAATCAATTTAATTAAATAACATCATTTCTAAGTCCTAAAAAGTTTGAAAATGGCTGATTATTTTTATTGAGTTTTAAAATTGAGTTCTAAAAGTCATATCTAGAATTACTCTTAGATTATGAAAAAAAAAATTTGAGGGCACTTCTACATTGGTGTTTGAGAGACTGTTTTTAAGGCAGAAGGAGACTGACTTCCAAGAGACCTTTAAAGTGCCAAAGACTTGCATAGAGAAGATGAAACAATCATCTCCCCACTTCATCTTAACTTCATCAAAACCCGACAAAACCATGAAATTGAGATTTCCTCTTTCCCAGTTCTTTACTGTCCCATATTAGAGTCATCGTTTGTATCTATATTCCTTTTTAAGAGGAAAAACATCCAAAATTTAAAAAAAAATTAGAATTGATCTCATTATGAATGGGCATACAGAGCCGTACTAGGGAAGTATTGCCCTCAGAGTTGGCCGTGACAATATCACATGAAGGAAACGCCCTTTAGCTTATAAACATAGAGCTGGTTTAGACTGAGCAGTAATTGTTTTTTGCCCTACTGCTCTGACAGCTGAGAAACAGAGTTCCTGCATTTGTGTTGTTTTCCTTGCTAAACCAAAATTGTATGTGTGTATGGGGCTGTGTGTCTATAAAATGCATAATCAGTTACGTGGCATATAGACATATAGGCAAACTCAGACAACAGGTATCATATGTACCACGGTTGGACATGCCACTTATTTTCCAAGGAATTTCTCAATTGGAAACTTAGGTTTCTCAGTCTGCCTTGTAAAGCTTCTTCTTCCTCTTCTTCCACTTCTTCCCCTCCATTTCCTCCTCCTCCTCTTTGCTCATCTGCAATCAAAATGAGAAGATTTTTAAGGATAGTCATTTACCTCCATCAGAGTGTGAATTTTACAAAGAACTATTTTATAGTCTGGATTTCTTGGTTTGTGATTTTATTGGCTTGCCTAGCAGGCTGCTTCTCCCTGGAGAAATTAAGTCTTCAGACTTCTGGTTGGCAAAGTCTTTGAGTCCCTCTGCTGTGCTCCCCTTGGGGGATGGAAGTGTCTCAGGTTGGTCTACAGTGACTTCGCTCACTGAGCAGTGTGCTACTGTTCCGTGGGAAAATGCCAATTGGCGGCCAGGCATGAGTGGTCTGGACAATTAGCAGGCTTCTGTTCAGTTGTTGGTATTATTGACTACAGAGCAAGCATGTCACTTAGATGAGAGAGGAATTGGGGCATGTGAAGAAACTGGCCAGGATCCAGTGGCAAAGGACTGGTACTAGCCCAATCTCCATAAGCCCTCCAAATACATAAAACTCTGAATCAAAACAAACAGAGAGCTTGCTGTGCATGCAAATTCAAGACAAGAATGGTAGTACTTCTATTCCAAACAGATTTTGTCTGTAAGCCCCTTTTGATGTAGGAATGCTAAAACTGTCCAGGTCAATAACTTAGGAGGGACTATTCCTAGATTTTAAAAAGTGAGTTATGGTTGGTGTTAAGCTCACTCGCTGATGTTTCTGTAGCAATGTTGAGCCTCTTTGGATTATATAGCTCTTGAGCAAAAAAGTTTACAAAAGTTTCTGGGATTATAAGGAGTTGAGCAAACACTGACTAGAGGCATCTTGGATAACCAGAAGAGACATTTAGGATTAAACCAGATTATTAACAGATGGTTGGGAAACATCTAGAAAAAGAAGCCGTGATAGCTCAGAAATTCCACAGATTCACTGAAAACAAATCGTACCAAAGAAACACCATTTCCTATTTAAATCAGCTTTGTTGAGTGGTAGATAAGAAAAATATTATAGGTACAGTGTTTCATTTTAGTAGGACATTTGATAGAGTCTCAGTTGAGAAGATTGTTGTGTAATGAGACAATCATTGGATTTGGAGTCAGAAAACTGACCTGACCCCCACTTATCAGTTCCATGAACTTTCACAAATATGTGGCTGTTCTGAAGCTAGATTTCTTCATCTCTTAAACTGGCGTATTTACTTATGTATTTTCAATCTCATTCCAAAATTACTGAATGCTTGAGAGCAAGGTTAATAACTGTGGCTTGGATGAAACTCTACTTAGACGATGAACTCACAGTGAGATAAAGAACTAGATTCATCAGTTATACCTCTGTTAAAAAAAATTTATTTTAAATCATTAGGAAAGAGAATTAGGTTCAAAGGCTATTGGTCAGTGGATTGCTATTGGTTTTATATAAGGATCTTATTGAGGGTCCCACACAACTCTAACTTTTGTCTTATTCAGTGTATTATTGAAACATTTTGTAGAAATATAGAATTGATTATTAAAGTATACATAAATATGGGAGGATAGCTTCCAATTATGGAAACAAATTATCAAAATATTTTATACCTGCCAAGCTGAGCTAAAACACAATGCCAGGTTTATTACACATAGACATGTTATGCAAAGATATATTTTTAAGTTATAAAATGTCAGTGACATTATTATAAGATCGGAACTGACTACAATAGGAAATCAAGAAAAAAAGCGCCAAGGAATTAAATTGAAAATAATTCAAACAGCAGAAAAATTCAGATGATTCTCTCCACTTGTGCAAAAGTTTCACCTTCTATCAATTAAACAAGCATTCACTGAATTTTCCCAGTCCCTGCCTTTGTGGAACTCATACTGAGCTAGGATTTGATACTGTGATTTGATCCGTGTTATGATAGATGTATGTAAAAGGGACTGTTGAAGCTGAGAGAGTGACATATGTGAGACATTTTACATGTGTACATATATATGTTTAGGTGTGAGTGTACCTGTATGGGTCAGGGGAAGCTCAGCAGGTTGTGCTGAGTTGGGTTCTGAGGAATTGGAGTTATCTAGTTGGACAACATGGGGAAGGGCATCCTGTGTTAAGGAGATCATGGCATGGCAATGCATGGCATGGTTTAGGAGTATTAAAAGTTTTGTATGACCAAAGCTTGGATTTGTGTATGAGCCAAGTTATGAATGGCTTTTTTTCAGTCATATATATATTGTTTTTCATATTCTTTTCTGGTATGATTTATTATAGGATATTGAGTATAATTCCCTATGCTATACAATAGGACCTTGTTGTTTATTTTATATATAGAAGTTGTATCTGTTAATCCCAAATTCCTAATTTATCCCTTCTCCATCCTCTCTTCCCTTTGTTAACTATAAATTTATTTTCTGTGCTTGTGAGTCTGTTTCTGTTTGTAAATAAGTTCATTTGCATCATATTTCAGATTCCATATATATATATATGTGTGTGTTATTATACGGCATTTGTCTTTTTCTGTCTGACTTCACTTAGTATGATAATCTCTAGGTTCATCCATGTTGCTGTAAATGGCGTTATTGTATTCTTTTTTATGGCTGAGTAGTATTCCATTGCATACATATACCACATCTTCTTCTTCCATTCATCCATCATGGACACTTAGGTTGTCTCCGGGGTTTGTCTGTTGTAAATAGTGCCGTAATGAGCATTGGTGTGCATATATCTTTTCAAATTATGATTTTCTCTAGATATATGCCCAGGAGTGGGATTGTTGGATCATATGGCAACTCCAGTTTTAGTTTTTTAAGGAAACTTGAACCTGTTTTTCTTAGTGGATGCACCAATTTACATTTTAATATACTAAATTATTTGAACTTAATCTTACAGGTGATGGGGAAAGCCTCACAGATTGGTGATCCCTTGGTGGCATCACTGGATTTGTGTTTAAGAGAACAACTTTAAGGACTCAGTGCTGCATGGACAAGTCAGAAGAAGCTGGAAGCAGGGAAATATTTTAAGCAATGGGTTAGTTAGGAGCTTTTGGTTACAAAGGATAGAAATCTAAATTGATTAGTTTGAGCAAAATAGAAAGTTGATTGGATCCTGTAACCAAAAGTAGATGTAAAATAGACTCTGTAAGGATCAATGACCTGAGTGCCATTTGGATTTTCTTTTTCTATCTCTTGTCTTTAGTTCTTTCTATGTCAGCTTCCTTCTCTCATGTGAAATTCTTTATTAGGCTTGATTTGTGACTACAGGCAGCTCTCTCTTCAGGGAGTGTCAATAATCTTGTATAAAGGCAAAGTTGCCTAGTTGGGTCATGTGCTCATCTAAGGCATGTGATGGGATATTTTGACAGGCTTGGAGCTTACCTGCCTATCTAATGCCTACTTCCTATTGAAAACAGAACCCAGAGTTTGTTTTGGGATGTAGTGTGTCCAGCACTGCAATTTATCATGATTAGTTTAAGCCAAGCATTACAATTTTATTCTATATTTTCTTCAGCTTTTATGTTTACATGTGTGTATTTTGCAACTGAAGATATCCTTGAAATCTACTTCATTCCAATGAGATTTCAAGGAAAGTATGCTGCATAAGTTTCTGAAAATCCATTTACTTTCTTAATAAAAATGATTGGCATTAACTGGGGACCTCTTTCCTCCTCCTGCTTTTTTTTCTTGACCTTAGAACACATATATAATTTGAGTTGCAGGATCCAACTGGTGACCATGAGTTAACACGCATGTGGGAAATGCCAAGAGAATTACAAAGGCATAGACCCAAGTTTTTTGAGCCATTAAAACTAATGTGAGCAACTTCCTACCTCCAGCATTATTATTAGGTCAGAAAAACAAATCCTTGTTTGCTTAAGCTACTGTTAAACAGTTTTAATTACTTGCAACCAATTACCTTTTAAGTGTGATAGTACTTTTAGTCAAATACTTTGGCCATGGAGTAAGGTCAAGCAAGAAATTGACAGCTACTATTCAGAACACACATCTAATAGGATGAGGGAGGAGAACCAGTTCCCCCTGAAGACAAGAGTGTGTGAAGGATAGAAATTGTCTCTGTAGGAATCATTTTAAGTGTGGCAGAAAAAATGAATGTCAGGGTTAGCATGTCTCAAATATTCAAAGACATATGTATGGAAGAGGAATTAGACTGATCTATAATCTCGGTGTCAGTTTTATCTCAGAATAAGGCAGAAACATAAGGAGACCCTAAAATTTTGAGGTAGGATGTTTATAACTGAATAACCGCCAGGGAGAAATGTTTAGAGGTAAGTTTATCCTTAATTTTGTGGGATGTGGAGCTATGTTCTCTCGGGTGTAGTGAAGAGAGCTTATAGCCTATATTTTATCTCTGCCTTTTTGTTGTTTGGTGGCCCAGTCATGTCTGACTCTTTTGTGACCCCCATGGACTGTAGCCCACCAGTCTGTTCTGTCCGTGGGATTTTCCAGGCAAGAATATTGGAGTGGGTTGCCATTTCCTTCTCTAGGGGATCTTCCCAACACAGGAACCAAACCCGTGTCTCTGCATCTCCTGCACTGCAGGCAGATTCTTTATCACTGAGCCACCAATGCCGCCTCCATTTAATGCTGTCTGCTTGTGTGCAGGGATTGTTGTTGTTCAGTTGCTAAGTTGTGTCCAACTCTTTGTGACCCCACGGATTGCAGCATGTACAAGGGTAGAGGATGCTTGTTTGGTGGCCATGCTAAAGAGGAAGAAACTTATTCAAATTCTTTGCCACCTTTGACTATCTGATCTTCCAGATTAAAATTTTTTAGAAAACATAGAGGGAAAAACCAGCATTTTCCAGGTCTTTGAACTTGTTTTCCATCTTTGGAAACAGCACATATTTGTGGTTGAGTCTAGGCTCAGGAGCTAGGTGATCTGAGTTCAAATTTGACTTCACTTACTTATTTTGTGACCCTGGGCCAATTACTTAACATTGTGTATCTCAGTTTCCTCATAAGTAAAGGAGAAATAATAATAACAACAGCAACAAGAATACCTATTTATATCAAAGGGCTGTTGTGAGGATTAAATAAGTTAATTCATGCAAAGTACTAAAAATAACTAACTCACTGATGCTTTTCTTTCATTGACTTTTGCTATGTTTTATATAAAATAATTCACAGTTTAAAATAAAATTGGAAAATATTATTTCATATTTGTATGTTTCAGACATTACTAGACCATATACAGAATATTAACCTTGCCCACCAAGAGCTCATAGTCTACTTATGGAGATAAAGTACAAAACTCACAAGAAATAAGAACAAATGCAACTAGAAAGAGGAACATGTACAACAGTGCAAGCAATGTCACATGGTGGTAACATTGTAAGGCAAATTATTGGTGTGTGGGCTTTTTATGTTTGCTGAATGAATTTGTGAAAAAACATTGGTAAAATTTAAGCGTTCATTTGATATCTCATTATAATTGATGCTGGCAGATGACAAAAGAAAAACTAAATGTGAAAGGTAAAATAGATAGATTAAGTTAGACCTAACATCTCCTAAAGTATGAAAAATTACAGATTATGTGGGTTATTAATAAATATGTAAAACATCAAGCAGCCTTCCAACATTTGTGAAGAATTACTCTTGGAAACAGATAGGCTGGAAATATGGTCTGAGTTTATGAGAAGTTTATGTATATATCTGATCCCAGGCCAGGAACAGATTCCAAGCATGTCCACAGAGTTGGTTGCACATGTGAGTGTCCTGGGAAGCCCAGCCATAATTCTATTTCCCTGAGTTGCTCAGTCTCTAACTGAAATGTTCTTGGAAATGTAAATATGCCGAACACTGTAGAAATCAGAATGATTTATATGATTATTTTTCTGTAGAGCCATGTTTTAATCTTTGTAGCAAATAGTGTTAGTATTCCTCAAGATTTATTCACTCAATTCTGATTAAAGTTCTAATAGTGTTAAGAATCATTTACCTTTCCTCTAAGGCATTTTAATAGCTTTCACACTACTCAGAATCACAGTTTACTGTGCTTTTGAAAAAGGAAACAGAAAAATAAATGCAAAGAACCAGGCATGAAGTGAGTTAAACTGGAGAGTCCAGCCCCTAAATTCCAAGTATTTTAATGGATATTCTTGTTTTTCTCTGTGTTTTTATGGAAAACTTGCTGTCTTGAAATCTGAAATCACATTAGTTTGTAAAGTCTATTCTGTGAGAATGGAGGTTCAGAAAGTCTTGGGTGAGAGGAAGCTTTTGAAATTCCACCTGCACAGAAATCTTTTCTACAGCCTGGCTGACAGTTGCTCATCTAATCTCTAGCTGAGTCTTTCCCGTAACAAGTACCTTATTTCTACACAAGTCCATTCTACTGTTGAATATCTGGTATCAGGTCTTCTATATACAATACAAATGTCATTTGCCTCTTCAGTCTCTGAATATTTGTAAGATTATGTTTCTATTAAAACCCAAATTATGATGACTTTGAGTATCTATGGGACTCTGTAAGAGTCCGAATTTTTTAAGAAAACTTGGGTATATTTTTTATTGCCCCCCAACCACAATGGTGGTGTTTCACATATGCTCTCATACAGATCCACTCCAGTTCTTGACTCTGCCCCTTTAATCAATGTGCCATGTTATTGGCTCAAACCCAGATGGTCCTTATAAAGTATCTACTTGTTCAGGCCCAGCTGTCTGTTACTGATGATCACTGCTTTGGAACTCCCATTTTTCCTTTGGCCATCCAACCAGAGTACAGAACAAAATCTTCATGTAGTTCTCTACAGCACCTGCTGTTATTTTCATGAAGATTTATCAATGATTTGGAATTATTTGCCATTAGATATAGTTACCCTTGAGCCTGTAAGCCATGAAAGTCTCACAAAACACACCCTATGTAGCCCCTGGCTTTCTTCCTCTTGGCAGGATCGATTCATCTCCACCAGATGGAGCATCCTTGGGTCCCCCAATCACTAGGCCAAGAGAGAAAAAATTCACCTTTCACACCACTCTCAGATCTACATTATTGTGTCCTCACACCTGCTTTTTTCCCTAGGTAGTTATCCTGTGAGATTCAAGGACAATTATGTTAATATGTAACAATCCAACACCAGTCATTTCCTAAAGTGTGAGTTTTCCAGTTTTATGAAATGTCCAGTAAAGGACCTTCTATCAGGAAAGGTTCTTGTTGAAATTAACAGAATACAACTGTGGGTGACTTAAAACAGGAAAGAAATTTGTCAGAGAGAAATAAGGTGGCTCTCAGAATCAGGCTTAGATAACAGTGACCTGTGAGGTTAGACTGGAGGAAGCAGTTCAGGCCCAGCTACAGTTGAGGTCTGCTTAGAAAGTTGCCCTCAGCACAGCCATCTCTGGATTAGCCATCAGCATCAGACTCAGTCTTCTCTTACTTTTAGATGCTAAGCTAGTGCTATCAAATAGAAGTCCTCATCAGAGTGACGGTATGTCTCACTGTTCAACAAGTAGATACTAGTCAGGTGTAGTTATTGAGCACTTGAGATGTGGCTAGTGATCTAAATTTTTAATTTTATTTGACTTTAACTAAAATGAATTTAAAGAACCACATGTGGCTTAGTTAACATTATAGCTCTGAAGTTAGACTTTCTAGCTTAGAATTCTGGCTCAGCCACTTGACCACTTGGTGACTTAAGTGACTTCACTAAGGCATTTGTGCCTCAGTTTCTTCATGTATATGATGAGAGTACCCAACTCAAAAAACACATAAACAAATTCATATAAAATACAGAAAAACATCTGATACACTATAAGCTCTCAGTGAATGTTGGCTTTTATTGTTATCAATGCTATAGATACCAAAATGATTTGCAACAAAAGTGGATACTAATCCACTGGAAACATGAATGGGTATGTCTATGGAGCTACTGTGAATCAAAACACAGACTGGAAAGTTAAGGTCAAAAGACATGGTTAACTCAATGGCCTGACCTCTAGAAGGGCAATCTTTACCTTCTTAGTTGAGAATCTATCTTGTATTTAAAATTATGCCTTCTAAAAACATGTAGTAAATTGTTTGATGATGAAACTTCATTCCGTATGTTGAGAGATTAAAAAAAATCTGCCAATTTAGAGTGAGGAAACACACACAATGAAGGAAACAGTGTCAGTAAGACTAATCTGTGCTGACTCTGAAATACACATCAGTAGCTTTAGGAATTATTCCTGTCATTATAGTGAGGGTTTTTATTTTTATAAAAACAGGAACCAAAAGTGTTGAAAAGAACTCCAACATTCAGATGACTACATGGAGCTTTGCAGTGGTGAAAGAAACTGTGCTTGTCCTATGTTTAAACATTTATTTCAATCTTGAGTTCTGTTTAAACCTCACCGTGGGCCTTCAGCAGCCAGTGTTTAGAACCATGTAGTCCTGTCTTAGGCAAGATTTTATTTTTTCCTTTGCAAAAAGAAAATAAACACAATAATTCGAATCTCTCAAAAATGGTTTCCTTTGTTTTTCTAAAAAATTTCAAAAAACACTGAAGGAAGTATCTTGCTGTAATTATTTGTATGTATCCCTAGAAGACACTGTCTTATCTAGCCAGTGCAATTTTCCATCTGGTTTTAAAAACTAACAGAACTTATTTTAGAGAACTACCATATTAGAGGCAGCAAATGAAAGGCTTATAATATGACTTATTCCACAGGAAAAAAAAAACAACCTGGAGATTCTACTTCCTCATATGAGATCAATAAAAGTGCCCCCACGTGCATGTGTATATAAATTTTGCAAGTCTTCCACACATGTGTTTTTCAAATGCCACTAGCTTGTAGAAAATAGCAAATCCCCTAGTTTTCTAGGAACCAAATCAATAAGATGTGGAATCTTCATCAGTCAAAAGCCAAGTACTTTGAAGTATTCATGCATACCAGCTGGAAGAAACATACCATTGCTATACTTAAACCTAAACACGTGCACTGCATGATATTGTTACTAAATTGGGTATATTAAGGTTCACAAATTCCTGAGTGCAACTATGCATGTTTAGGCAATTTCTAGGCTGATAGAAAGTAAAAAAAAAAGAGAGAAGTGATATCTAAATTGATGCTTTAATTTTTTTGTAGTAGATCTTCTAAATTAATATGATTTATTCTGAATACTTTAAAAATTGTTTTGAGTTGATTTCCTGATAATGAAGATGAGTTTTTCTCAATCCATGTGCCTCATGGTTCCATGAATGATGGCACTCATTTGTGAGACAGGTGGCCAAGGTGAGAGGAACTTTCATTTATACAGAATTTTAGTTCTATGACATTAATATGTTCATATAACGATGAACCTTAAAAACGTTCACACTAATGCAATGTTTTATGCAGTAGTTCAGTTCAGTCGCTCAGTCGTGTCCGACTCTTTGCAACCCCATGAACCGCAGCACGCCAGGCCTCCCTGTCCATCACCAACTCCCTGAGTCCACCCAAACCCATGTCCATCGAGTCGATGATGCCATCCAGCCATCTTATCTTCTGTCCCCTTCTCCTCTTGCCCTCAATCTTTCCCAGCATCAGGGTCTTTTCCAGTGAGTCATCTCTTTGCATCAGGTGGCCAAAGTATTAGAGTTTCAGCTTCAGCATCAGTCCTTCCAATGAACACCCAGAACTGATCTCCTTTAGGATGGACTGGTTGGATCTTCTCGCAGTCCAAGGGACTTGCAAGAGTATTCTCCAACACCACAGTTCAAAAGCATCAATTCTTCGGTGCTCAGCTTTCTTCACCTTCCAACTCTCATATCCATACATGACCACTGGAAAAACCATAGCCTTGACTAGACGGACATTTATTGGCAAAGTAATGTCTCTGCTTTTTAATATGCTATCTAGGTAGGCCATAACTTTCCTTCCAAGGAGTAAGCGTCTTTTAATTTCATGGCTGCAGTCACCATCTGCAGTGATTTTGGAGCCCAGAAAAATAAAGTCAGCCACTGTTTCCACTGTTTGCCCATCTATCTGCCATGAAGTGATGGGACCGTATGCCATGATCTTAGTTTTCTGAATGTTGAGCTTTAAGCCAACTTTTTCACTCTCCTCTTTCACTTTCATCAAGAGGCTCTTTAGTTCTTCTTCACTTTCTGCCATAAGGGTGGTGTCATCTGCATATCTGAGGTTATTGATATTTCTCCCGGCAATCTTGATTCCAGCTTATGCTTCATCCTGCCCAGTGTTTCTCATGATGTACTCTGCATATAAGTTAAATAAGCAGGGTGACAATATACAGCCTTGACGTACTCCTTTTCCTATTTGGAACCAGTCTGTTTTGTTCCATGTCCAGTTCTAACTGTTGCTTCCTGATCTGCACACAGGTTTTTCAAGAGGCAGATCAGGTGGTCTGGTATTCCCATCTCTTTCAGAATTTTCCACAGTTTATTGTGATCCACACAGTCAAAGGCTTTGGCATAGTCAATAAAGCAGAAATAGATATTTTTCTTGTGTTCTCTTGCTTTTTTGATGATCCAGCAGATATTGGCAATTTGATCTCTGGTTCCTCTGCCTTTTCTAAAACCAGCTTGAACATCTGGAATTTCACGGTTCACGTATTGCTGAAGCCTGACTTGGAGAATTTTAAGCATTATTTGACTAGCATGTGAGATGAGTGCAATTGTGTGGTAGTTTGAGCATTCTTTGGCATTGCCTTTCTTTGGGATTGGAATGAAAACTGACCTTTTCCAGTCCTGTGGCCACTGCTGAGTTTTCCATATTTGCTGGCATATTGAGTGCAGCACTTTCACAGCATCATCTTTCAGGATTTGAAATAGCTCAACTGGAATTCCATCACCTCCACTAGCCGTATGCATAGACATGAAGCTAGAATATTTATATTTACTCACATTTTTCACAATTCTCTTTTGAAAGAATAGTTTACCTTTACACACAGAATATTCTGTTTTGAAATAGTAACTGCTAGAATCAACAAAGTGTGTTCTATTAGGGGATCAACTTGTCCTTGTCCATAAGGATAAAGGGTCAAGGGAGCTAGTGGACAAGAAACTAAAGAGACTTATTTGTCTCTTCTTTTCCTCTGAGTGGTAATAAGGTCACTTTCCATCTCACTTTGTGTTAGAGACACAAGACTGTTTATCTCACTAGGGAATCTTCAAAAGACAAGGGGCTATTCTGGGAGACCAGGGCAACTGATGGTCCTTTTTCCCTTAGATTTCTCTGGACATAAACTCCAAACATGAAAATTTCAGAGAAAAATAATCCTCTGAAACTGCCTCTTATTTACTTACAAATCTTTTCTTCCCTCCCCTATCCCATCACTCACGGCTAGAACAGCCTCTTAGTACTGAAGGAAGGAATTGGAATGTAATTCAGATGAGTTAATTCTCTGATGAATGAGAAACAGAATCTCAGAGGTTAATGAAGGCTTCTGGGGTTATTTCTTCTTGTTTTGAAAATAAAATAATAAGGACACATTATCAAAGAGAATTATATAAGCATATATTCTATTAAAACACAAGGGACCTGATTGAAATCCAACTGACCAAGAGTCTTCCAAATAAATAGTAACCCTGGGAGCTGGGAGGACCAAGTCTAAATACTTTTGCGACTACACACTGAGATTCTTCATAAGACAGCTTTATACAGTTTAAGCTGTTAGGTGGCTATTTTCTTTACAAAATCACAAATCAAGTGTTTTGCTTGAATGTCTAACTGACTTATTCCTCTCCTTTCATAACCCATGTTTTTAAACACACATGGAAACACAAATACATGCTGCACATAAGATTTGGTATGATACTCGTGTCACGTTTGAGTGTGAATAGCTAATTTTGGGAATCATTTAGCAATCCATCATGAATAATGTCTTAATACAGAGGGTTTGTTGTCTTTTTTAGATTTTTTCTTTTCCTTTTTTTTTAAACACAAGCATTTAATTTCTTGTTTAAACATTACATATCCTTGAGTAGGAATGAAGTGCCACATAGTCTTTCAACACAGTTCTGAGTGTTTGACCTACCCTAGAAATATCTCCCTACTCCAAAGCAAAGGGTGGTCAAGATATTAAATTTATTCTTTAGAGGGTTACTTGAGGTTTATTCTCTATCTTTTCCTCCCATGAAAATCTCTGGTGTCTGTTACCCCATGCTGGGGACCAGTAGACAAAAGCCTGGTGGTGAATCAAAAGTTGCAATTCAAGCCCTGAGAGAGAATTTCTGTTAAAATGGACAACAGATGTGAACAAAAGAAAGAAAGAGATCAAAGATGTGAACTCCATCCACGAGATTATTTGCAAACACAAAGCATGTAGGTTTTTTGTTATTTTTAACTTTTATCAATGCAAACTTCTGGGTGGAGGAGGAAATGACACACACACAAAATAAAATAATGAAGGGAGTAAGCAACCATAGAAGAGAAAGAATCATGTCCGTGGAAAAGAATGGAATTTAAAAGAAAGCATTTTTTGAGCACCTTGTTTATGTAGGCACTGCTGGGCATGCTGAGAGTAGAGACACATGTGACTTAACATGAACTCTGCTTTGGAAAATCCAGGGTCCAGTGGAGAAGTCAAAATTACAAAATAGCTGTACTGTAAGAGAAATGCAAGAATCCCAGAGGATGCAAAGTCAAATTATCCACTATATATGTTGATATAAAACTTTGGTATCCTTTTCAAGAATTCTGAATTGTTTTAGTAATTAAATAACGTCCTGAGCAATGGTTAGCCCTTGCATAAAAATTGAAACAATTTGGAAACAACTCAAGTAATTGTTGGCTTTTATGTCTTACTCTTGTGCTGGAGAGTCTGAAGCAGTTCTGTAGAGAAAACAGTGGAGGCAAAGGATAGTGAATTCAAAGCCAATGACTTTCAGCACCTTACCAGATTTTGACTTAGACTTAGTCATTTCCTATAACTTCGAACTCCGCCTCATCTCTCATTACTTCCTGACCAATTAACATTCACACCACAAGTGACAATGCCTTTTATTTGCTATTTGGCATTCCCAACCCCAAGTAAATACTCACAAATTAGTACTGCTTAGTCCAGACTTCACAAGTCTTTGGATGCAATTTAGAAGTTTCTTTTTTTTTTTAGATAAATTTATTTATTTTAGTTGGGGGCTATTACTTTACAATATTGTAACGGTTTCCGCCATACATTGACATGAATTAGCCATGCGTCTACATGTGTTCCCCATCCCGAACCCCCCCCCCCCCCCCCATCCCATCCCTCTGGGCCATCCAATTGCCCCAGCCCCAAGCATTTGTCTCATGCATCGAACCTGGCTAGAATGGTGTTCTGCTTCACATATGATAATATACATGTTTCAATGCTATTCTCCCAGAACGTCCCACCCTCACCTTCTCCCTCAGAGTCCATAAGACTGTTCTATGCATCTGTGTCTCTTATTCTGTCTTGCATATAGGGTTATCATTACCATCTTTCAAATTCCATATATATGCATTAGTGTACTGTATTGTTGTTTTTCTTTCTGGCTTACTTCACTCTGTATAATGGGCTCCAGTTTCATCCATCTCAATAGAACCGATTCAAATGTACTTACATTCAATTCAATTTACATCAATTATATCGATTCAAATATAAATACATTTGAATAGAAGTTTCTTTTGAAAAGTTATTGGGTACTTGTTGATATAGCTTTCATTTTTATAATAAAATGTTAAGGCTGGTGACAACTGTAATTATCTTAAAATATCCCTATAATAGTGATGAATGAAAAGGATGATGGTGCTTACTTCAAATGGTCATTATGCAGATATCAAAAAACTTGAGGCGAAAAACTGCCTGAGTTAGTAGAAGAAAATGGGGGAAAGTATTGGGCTTGTCCTTTCTTTAAAAATTTGTTTTCATTTTAAGAAGCATCAAGTTTAAATACACTAACTATTTATTTTAGGACCTTGAATATGCTCTAAAGTCTATGGAATAATTTTGGATGTCTCTTTTTTTGATAAGTATATTCATATAAGTATTGACTAAAAAAGATACACAACTTGAGAGTTGTTAGTTAAGTTTTATTTGGGGCACAATGAGGACTGCAGCCCAGGAGACAGACCTCAGATAGCTCTGAGAAATGGCTCCAAAGAGGCAGTCAGAGAAGGTCAATACATAAGATTTTGGTGAGGGGGGAGTTCAGTGCAAGCGCTTACTATACAAAAGGTTTTCTGCTAGTCAGGAGAAGCTGATGTCACCGTGAGGGGACTTAGTGATTTTCTAGATGTGAAGAGATGGGAGGATTGGAATCATGAAATCAGTTCCTGAAGATATCTAACTATCTAACGACCTGTTTGACCAGAGTCCCTGGAGCAGAGTGCCTCACTCTACCCTGAACTCCCTCAGGGGGTGTTGAAGGTCAACTGCAGCAGCACAGAGTTTCGTCTCCACAGAGGCAGATGGCAAACACCATTGTTGTTTAGTTGCTGGCAAATGCTCTTGGCAAGTGCCAATTTGTAGTTGATAGGCAAGTGCCAATTTGTCGTTGATATAAGGAAAAAGATGTCTGTAGTTAAAACTTTCCTGAACGATGATCTCAAATGGCAGGGCTCCCAAACCAAGTCAAAAAACTGTTCCAAATTCTAAATTAGAAAACAAATTAATTATTCTTCAATTTGTAACAAATTACAGTGAATCTATTGTAGCATTCAATTGTATTTTTATGTGCTAATTTCTTTTTTATGGTAGGCATTCACACCAATATTATTCAGTGAAGAGCATTGCTCTCAGAGGTTAAATGATTGTAAAGGTTGCTTCTAAAATTTTATATGTCCAAAGTTAATTCACAAAGTGGAAGATAAATTTATTTTTGATTTCTCTTATTCTGAGTAGCTAGGGCTAGTAAAAACAGAATTTAAACAAATGGAAGAAATAAAAAAAGTATGATTTTAATTTATTTCTAAGTAAAGGAGATTTTATTTAGAAATCATCTGTTTTGTGACACAGTTTCCAAAAATATATTGTGGTAAAAGTTAAGTTCTTACATTTAAGTAATGTAACTTCATGGATAAACACCTTAATTAATTGGAAAGTGTAACATCCAGTTTCCCTACCTAGATAGAATGAAATATGATATAAAGTAAAAAATCAATAGCACTTCAGAGTGATCAAATTATTTTCACAGTGAGTGGATGGATTCATGGGCAAAGTCAGTTTTAAAAGAGATAGACAGCTACTTAAGGTGCACATGAAAGGAAGTTAGAATGGGAATCCAACCTAACCACACAGTGATTTTAATTATTTGTAATAATGAGGGATGGAGTGAGGAAGAGCCTGTATAAAAGAAAATTGTAGAAAAGAACCCTCCCCCCCAACCAACATTTCTTTTTCTAGTCACTTTCAACATACACCTTCCCACCATATTTTTTCAAAATTTCTATCTGCCTATAGGCAACAAAATTGTCCAAAGTCAGTGTAGCCTGTTCTTTTAATCCTCTTGATCTGATGAATATAGCAATATATCAAAGAGAAAGACCTAGTTTGTGGAAGAGAAGCAACATTCTGGAATAACATCTAATATGGATGATCAGTCCTTGAGAAACTAAAGGCTAATTATGCATAGTTATAAAGGGAAATTTGGAATGACAGGAATATCAGAAGAGTTCAAAGCTCATTAAGAAAAGGTTGATGCACAATAGCTGACTGTTCCATAATAGACTGGACATCAATGAAATGGGATGGTTTTATGCCTGACTCCCATATGTTCGTAAATTAAGCAAAACACACAAAAGAAACAAATTGCTTTCCCTGCTAGTGGATATCATGGGTCCAAAGCCTGGGTTCCATAAAGTGTATTTTCTTTTTCTCCAGTTCCACTTTCTCTAATGTCCTGCCTTGCACTTCACCCTTCAGAAGCACTGAAGTGTTCATTGTGTCCTTCCTCTCTTCACCCATTTCCTCCAATACACATTTATGCCATGCTAATCCTTAGGAAATTCTCTCTCTGTGAAAATCTTTCCTGTGTTTTATTGCCACCATTCTTTTTTAATGTATGCAGTTCAGTCATTATATTGTATAGCAAAATTTCCCTGATCTGCTACTTGAACTTAGTTGGATCTTAGGGAACTCTTAAATAAATCCTGTGCAATCGCATATATAAAAATATCATCCATTTCCTTGTCTGTCTTCTTAAGTAAACTTTTAGCATGTCTCATATAGGTATAGCACATAGTACAAAACAGTGCCCAGTATACACATGGTGAAATAAACCAAATAGAATTGAAAGTTGCACTGTATTAGAGTTTGTCAAAATGTTGTCCACTACCTGGTAGGTGTGTGCGTGCTAAGTTGCTTCAGTTGTGTCCAACTCTTTGCAACCCTGTGGACTGTAGCCCACCAGGGTCCTCTGTCCATGGCATTCTCTAGGCAAAAATATTGGAGTGGGTTGCCATGCCCTCCTCCAGGGGATCTTCCCAACCCAGGGATTGAACCCATATCTCTTATGTCTCCTGCCTTGGCAGGCAGATTCTTTACCACCAGCGCCACCTGGGAAATGTCTACCACCCCAGTGTAAGTAAGTGTTAATTGAAAAGTTGAGTCTGACACTTTTCTGGCTTCCCTGGTGGCTCAGATGGTAAAAAAAAAAATCCGCCTGCAATGCGGGAGACCTGGGTTCGAACCCTGGATTGGGAAGATCTCCTGGAGAAGGGAATGGCAACCCACTCCAGTATTCTTTGCAACCCCATGGACTATAGCCCTCCAGGCTCTTCTGTCCACGGGATTTCCCAGGCAAGAATACTGGAATGGGTTGCCATCCCTTCTCCTGTAAATAGTGTCTTATACTCTGCAGTGAAATATGTACAGAAATTTAGTAGGCATTTAGAAGCCTTAACTACAATTTAATATCACTGCAATATTTGAAGTCATGACTTGTCTCGCTGAACAGGGTACAGTCCAGTTTGACTACTCTCAAACTTCTGTGGTGTGTAATAAACAGCATGATGTGCATAATAATCATGTGGTATAAGAATGCATGACAATATTCAGGTTAGTCGATTGTAACCCCAAAAGGTAGGGAAATATGAGAGAATATAAGCAGGTGTTTATTCTTATAACTTGTCATTTTCAATCATTATATTTTAATCAAGTTAAATTTCCAATATAATAACAGACAAAATATATTATTTATATGCATTTCTAATTAATTTATGGTAAAAATAAGCTTCACTGGATAATTTTTGGTTATAAAAGAAGCCTTTCTCTAAATATGGCTATAGAAATACATGAAATGATGATGCTGATGATGGCAGGGATTCCACAGAAATAAAGATTGAAAGAATTTCTGCTGCCTTTATTTGGAATTATGATTTGTCATATGCTGAGTTCCATTTTATAGCCATAAATGATTGTGGAATGCTGAAATCACAGTTGTTTATTAGCTAATATGTTTGGCTAAGGTAAAGAAATCATTCAAAGTCAAGTCAATAACATATGAATCATAAACTATAGGTTTAAAACCAAAATGATTCTAGAAAACAGACTATTAAATTCAAAAGCTTAGAGAAGCAGATGTTTAATATTTCACATCTGTGTATTACAGATTTTCAGTCTTTTTGTAAAGTAGCACTTTGATAAAAATAAGAAATCATACAATTGCTGAAGTAGTAGTCAAGGCTGACTCAAAAATGCTTTCTTAGAAACATTGGGAAAATCTGCAAAGTAAGATTATGCATATGTTTTTACTGACCTCTGTTTGATGTTTTCAGGAATTGCTTAATTCTATGGAAGGCCTAAGCATAGAATAAACAAAACTCTTAGGGTATTTTTTTTTATTTGCCCTTGACAAATGGACATATTATTAAAACAGCAATTCCTTTAGCATCTGTGTAATCTGAACATGTTGGTAACGTGAAGGAAGAGTTATTTTATCTTCATTAATGACAGTTAAATGCTAACTCTGAACTGTATAAAAGTAAAACTACAATAGATTAAATTTTAAACAAATCTGGTTTGGGGTTTGTTTTGCATAGGAGCATTGATATGATGATGTGTCAGTTGTGGCAGAAAAATCTTCCCGAGTCGCTATCTAGATTAGGAGCTTGGGTTAGGAGGTAGTTAATGTACACAGAAGTCTTGCCATTAAAATAAAAAGACATCTAATGTAGACTCTTAGTGTAAGAGTACCCTAGCAATGGAGTAAGAATTGCGAGTTAGGTTAAGCTTAATGTATTAAAGTAGAGACTATTCTCTTTATTATGATAATATGGAAACTGATTATAAAGTGCTGTTAGTGTACCCTGAGGTGAGAGGATGAAAGGGAGGAAATTCTGCCAAGAGAGCTTAAACTATGAAATACATTCTTTGTACATCTGCAAGATAAGAAACAGTTTGGTCCCAAATATTTAAAGATGGGAATTGGGCCACTGGAATTTCTTGTCTCTCTCTTTTTATTTTTTCAAATGATCTTAATACTTGCATGCATGTGAGGAAGGTATGCAACCTCCTTTTCAGTGGCTGATAAAATTGAAAAGCAAAAATAAAAGTTAGAAGCTTGAAAAGAATAGAACTTCTATGGATTATAATCTTGATATTGCACATCTGTGAAAAGTTATCACCAAACACCTTACAAATTGAATAGAATGTTGCATTATCTGTGATTCTGATAATCAGTTCAGTTCATTCACTCAGTCATGTCTGACTCTTTGCGACCCCGTGGACTGCAGCATGCCAGGCCTCCCTGTCCATCACCAACTCTAGAGCTTGCTCAAACTCATGTCCATCAAGTCAGTGACATCATCTAACCATCTCATCCTCTGTTGTCGCCTTCTCCTCCTGCTTTCAATTTTTCCCGCATCAGAGTCTTTTCCAATGAGTCAGTTCTTTGCATCAGGTGGCCAAAGTATTGAAATTTCAGCTTTGGCATCAGTCCTTCCAATGAATATTCAGGACTGATTTCCTTTAGGATTGACTGGTTTGATCTCCTTGCAGTCCAAGGGACTCTCAAGAGTCTTCTCCAATACCACAGTTCAAAAGCATCAATTCTTGGTGCCCAGCTTTCTTTATGGTCCAACTCTCCCATCCATACATGACTAGTGGAAAAACCATAGCTTTGACTGGACAGACTATGTTGGCAAAGTAATGTCTCTGCTTTTTAATATACGGTGTTGGTCATAATTTTTCTTCCAAGGAGCAAGTGTCTTTTAATTTCATGGCTGCAGTCACCATCTGTAGTGATTTTGGAGCCCAAGAAGATAAAGTCTGTCACTGTTTCCATTGTTTCCCCATCTATTTGCCATGAAGTGATGGGACCAGATGCCATGATCTTAGTTTTCTGAATGTTGAGCTTTAAGCCAACTTTTTCACTCTCCTCTTTCACTTTCATCAAGAGGCTCTTTAGTTCTTCCTCACTTTCTGCTGTAAGTATTGTGTCATCTGCATATCTGAGGTTATTGATATTTCTCCTGGCAATCTTGATTTCAGCTTGTGCTTCATCCAGCCTGGCATTTCACATGATGTACTCTGTATAGAAGTTGGAACCAGTCTGTTGTTCCATGTCTGGTTCTAACTGGTCCATGTTATTTCTAACTGATTCTAATAATAGAAAAGCCAAAATTATAGTTTATCTGTCTATATTTATTTCATTATCCTAGTAATTTATATCGTATTGTTCGAGTATAGTTATAAATAAATCACTAATAGAAACAGTTCATTCACCACAAATCCTACGAGAACTGCTCTAGATATGTGATCCTCAAATTTGAATGTGCATTTGAATCGCCTCAGGGCCTTGTTAAAATGCAGCTTCCAAATCACAGATCTCAGGTGGGGCCAGGGAATCTGCATTTCCAATAGCTCGCAGTGATACTGATGTCCTTCCTTTGTTTGGGGACTACATTTCAAACTGCAGCTTTCCAGATAATAGCTCTTGTCATTCTTCAGAGAACATTTTTAGCTATTAAAGTCACTGTACACTCTTGTTTTATGGGAAAATGGTATTTAATTTTTGATTAAGCATTTAAAGTATAACAGAAGTACATAGGGAGCTTCTAGGGACCAGGCGGTTTCTCTGCAGTACCACGGCACCTGGTGGGCAGTGCCTCTGGTCTGATGGTGAGTAAGCTCAAAGCTTGCTCAAGAGAAAAAGGAGGCCAGGGGAACTTTGCAACTTATCAAAAGCAGTTCCCTGGGAACTTAGCCACACTGTTTTTAAGTGAAGATATATCAAACTCTTTAATAGTATATTTTCCCTGGTTTTTTGATCTGCTTCAAGTCACGCATGGGATAAGAGTGCCTCTACCCTGCAATTTCACTGAAGGCAAACTGGACATGGGGTTTTTTCCTATTGATTTATCAGTATAAGTATCAGTGCAAAATGTAGAAATTTAAGGCTCTCATGTGTTACTCACTTTTAGAGATTAATATATGATAAAAGTCAGAAATATAATGATTTCTTCATGAATAGTTATGTCTTCTAATGAGAATGAATGAGACTGTGGTGTTCGACCAACGTAAATATGTCCCTTTAGTTCTAGGTAGTTCGCAGGCTAATGATATCAGTATTAAATATGTTAAATATAAAAATACAACCAAGAGCTTTTGAAATGAAAATAAATGAAAGTGTAAATCTATATAGTCTGCAAATCGATAATTTAAAAAATAGTCTTTGTTGATTTGTAAACACAGCACAATGCACTTATGCAGAAAGAGAGCTCATGACTTTGAATATAAATAAATAAATAAATAAATAAATGCAGATATAAAAAAGTATCCTAGCATAGTATCATTCTGATTCTTCCAAAGAAGTACAATTTCTCAGTGTTATGCCAATTTATGTAAGTTACCTTGTTCTAGAAAACACATTATTATCATTCCACCCTTATACTGATATTTGGTAGTGTTTATTATAGAAAAGGGGCTTCCCTGGTGGCTCACCTGGTAAAGAATCCACCTGCAATGCAGGAGACCTGGGTTCGATCCCTGGGTTGGGAAGGTCCCCTGGAGAAGGGAGTGGCTGCCCACTCCAGTATTCTGGTCTGGAGAATTCCGTGGACTGTATAGTCCATGGGGTTGCAAAGAGTTGGACAAGACTGAGCAACTTTCACATTATAGAAAGGACACCCTGATGGCAGACCCCAGACAAGTATTATACATGCAGAAAAAAGATCATTAAAATTTTTAAAATCTCATTTAGAATATTTGAAGAATGTTTGATACTATCAAGTAAAACTTTTCTTTTTACTTATCATTTCTAAAGAGCTTTCTTTGTATACAAATGTGGTATACATCACAGAGTTAAACTTAAATGGTTATAAAAATAAATTGTGCCACTTTATAATAATTATCAATTCTCAAAGCAAATTTAAGATTAAATTATAGCATGAAAATTCATAAAAGTATGCATTATTGTTAACAAATGTACTTGACTTATAGAAATTATATGGTCTCATTTGAAGAGGAATTCTAAAATAATAATGGTAATAATGAAGAACTTCTAGACCTTTCTTTGTCTGCTGGCTAGCACACCAAGAAATCCCCATTCAACAATGCAACACTTAATCAAATGTCCAAGGTGGACACATGGCTTTATTTTTCTAGCTCTCTCAAAATGGCATTGAAGTTTTCTATTTTTTTCCAAAATGTTTAACATGAAATACCTTTTTAGTCCACATCATTTCCTATTTTTTCCAACGACAGTAAAATCTGATTATTAGCAAAACGATAGAGTGCTTTCTGGCAACCAGCTGTCACAGAGTCACAATGGGCACTAAAGTAAAGGAAAAGTTACAAGAAAACAAAACCAATCTGTAACTCATGTCAGATTATTCATAGAAAGTTTTGAAATAACAGAGGCCACAACAAAATTGGATTGTAACAGGTGAAGAGAATATCTTTAAAAACGTTTACTTTCATAATGACCTTAAGTGATATTTAAAGCTAAATCTAGAAACATTACATGAACATTGATCTTGGATTGAAAAATCTCTGAAGAAAGGAATCATTTGTTGGATTGAGTGAATAATCATAGAATGTTACTTTCAAATAACTGACTATCCACTTCCTTTGCATGTGTATATTTTTTCATATTGTTAAGTAGTCCACCCCTTGTTTTTAAATATGCTGTAGTTATTTTCATGATTTAATATTAAAATATGACTTCCAGGGATCTCTTGTTTTATCAAAATTGATCCTTAACTTCTGAAAAGAACTGCTTTTTTTTTGCAGTTATCCAATGCAGGTTGTTGTACCTATATGCATTTCTCTTGGGTTGACCAAAAAGTTCATTCAGAATAACTTTTTGGTCAACTCAATATCTGTTGGGATTCTCTGTTGGATTCTTATGTTGTTGCAAATGCAATCATTCTTAAAGGAAATGTTGGGATATCTTTGTAAGAATGCTTCTCTATGGTGACAGAGCTTGTTGATGTTTCCCTTTATTTCCAATCTGACCTTAAAGTCTCCAGCCTTATTAAACTAATGCTTTGGATGTTGTAATAGTTGTGAAAAAGACAGTAGAGGAAAAGACCACCATGCATAATTAAGATAGATAATAATGGAGAATAAGTGTCTCCTATGAACTTTGAATGTCCCAGCAAACATTTCATTCATCAGTTAACTGATTCCTTGCAGAACAAGATACTAAAAGTGGAACTGATGTAAACTGAAAATGGGCTTTTAGATAGAGATTTTGTGAAAATGATTCTTAAGCTCCAATTTTCTGCTAATTTCATGTTAATTCTGAGTAGCATTTGTGCCTAACTGGGAATAATTTAAGTCTACCATATATGAGTGTTTGCCATAAAGCAAATAATAAGTAAGTTGGTCCAAACATTATGTATTGTGATTTTTTTTCATGATTCATTTTTAAAAGCTACTGTACTATGTACACATAGTTTGACTGAAATAATAAACATGGATAGGCATTTCATTTACGCAGGCTGCCTTAATTCAAGGTGTGGTATCCATCCATGGTAAACATTTACATTCTTAAACAGGCCTCTCCCAACATTTGAGGGGCAAGGACAAGAATAAAATTGTATACTAGACATATACCATGTGTCTAAATATTTAAAAGGTATAAACTGAGGTGTCAACTTTTAAATTTGTTCAAACTTCATACTCTGTCAAATATGCTTTCATATCAAAAGAATTTCTGCAAAGCTATGATTTTTTATATGCTGAAAGTTGAGATATCAAAGAAAATTGAATTTAATTATTATTGCACATATTTGAGTATTCTGTTTATGAACCAAGTATGTTTTATGGCTAATAATATAAACACATGTTATTTATTTTAGCACATTTCTGCTCTAATTGTGTTGCCATTATCAACATTTTTACATTATTTTTGTGTATTGGCAGTCACGATCTAAAGCATTAAAGTACATCCATTGAAAATATTTTTATCAAGATGCAAATTAAATGTAAAATATTAAAAGTAGTTTTTATGTTTTCAATAAAGTATATTTTTCCAGAATATTAAATTTATCTGCTAACATAAAGGCAAGTGCAAATTTTCATTTTCATATATCAAATGTAATAATTATTAAAATATTTAAAAGCTTATTTTTTAAAATATATTTTAAAAACTGATCTTTAAAAATTGAAATTTGTTAAATATTTTTGGTTAAAATATTCTAACATTCAGTATTCATCTAGTTGTCCTTAAATAGTTCTGTAAATAGTCAGGATCATGCCTTAGGCACATTATTTGACCACAGATATACAAATTTAAGGATGACAGGAATTTTTTAATACTGCAAAGAGTGCATTAGTCACCATATGCAACTTTTGTGTATCCAAAGTAATCTCTGAGTGCCTTCAGAACGACAAATTGAGACACAAAGAGAATCCTAAAAATGGATGTTTTCAGTGCTACTGGAAAATCATTATGCAAAACTTACTGCGTTCATCCTATGTGAGACAAAGGATTTGGTTAATTCATTTTTCTCCTTTCTTCATGTGTTGGCCTCCCAAATCACTTTGAAGCAGCATCCATCTCCAGTGTTGACATGACACATCTCACAGATATTTGAGCACTGTGGAATTCTGTTTTGAGGGTATAGGGCAAACTATGGGTTAAAGTGTTCCACTGGCGCTTAAATGGTGCTGGTCAGGAAGACGGTTGTTTAGGGTTCCAGGTGTAGCTCAGGGGCTCGAACTGAGCTCTGCCCTCTGAGTGACATAGTCTCTTATGTTCCCTTTAATGGAAGATTCTTTCTGTCTGTGATATGCAGAATTTTTTTAAGTATAGCTCCCAAGGCAGGGCCCTTCCTGCCCAGGTGCCCAGAGCAGAATTTTGTTCTTTCTCAAGTATGATGCAAAGGGCCTAAGAAATCAGCTTGGGAACTCAGCATACAGTCATACCCAGTCAAGACACTTTAATGATAGAGAAGTTCAAACTCACTTCAACTTGGATTTATTAACATTTAAAGGAAGAAAAGATACTTTGTAGGGTACAATTATATGATTTGCATTTATGTAAAGTATAATTTGCATGTTTGGGAGTTAAATGGGCTTGTGCATAGAACATGGCCATTTACAACTAATATTTGTAGATCCATACCAGTCACTTTCCTGTTAGAGATGACCTGATGAGACCTTGAAAAAATTCTGCAAGAATTTCATGTGCTTTGCAAACTGTTTTGTAGACTCATGTTTTAAATTAATTATTTATATTTAACATGACATTAGTTACCTCTATGAATTATAATTCTGTCAAGGGAAAACATTTTTATATTTAAAACAAGTAAAAAGAGACAGAGAGATGCTATCTATCCAAATGGCAAAAGTCTGGCGACTGGCAACTTATAGGATGAACCTGCCATATATGTCCTGCTGCTTTACCATGTGGCCACCTGCTAAATAGCTCTGCATTGCATCCTCAATAGGTTTAACAAGAGAAGTGGAAAGGGACTCAACTATAATGCTATGGTTCAATTAATAAGCACTTGTTCAGAAAATCTTAATGGTTTAAATTGAATATCCTATCCAGTAGAATGTGCAGGCTTATAGCTTCACAAAAAAAGCTAATTCTATTTGGATATTTTAAAATACCTATTTTAACTACATCAGTTCAGTCACTCAGTCATGTCCGACTCTTTGTGACCCCATGGACCAGAGCACGCCAGGCCTCCCTGTCCTTCACCAACTCCTGGAGTCTACCCAAACTCATGTCCATCGAGTCGGTGATGCCATCCAGCCATCTCATCCTCTGTCGGCCCCTTTTCCTCCCATCCTCAATCTTTCCCAGCATCAGGGTCTTTTCCAATGAGTCAGTTCTGTGCATCAGGTGGCCAAAGTATTGGAGTTTCAGCTTCAACATCAGTCCTTCCAATGAATACTCAGGACTGATCTCCTTTAGGATGGACTGGTTGGATCTCCTTGCAGTCCAAGGGACCCTCAAGAGTCTTCTCCAACACCACAGTTCAAAAGCATCAATTCTTCGGTGCTCAGCTTTCTTTGTAGTCCAAATCTCACATCATACATGACTACTGGAAAAACCATAGCCTTGACCAGATGGACCTTTCTTTGCAAAGCAACATCTCTGCTTTTTAATATGTTGTCTAGGTTGGCCATAACTTTCCTTCCAAGGAGCAAGCATCTTTTAATTTCATGGCTGCAGTCACCATCTGCAGTGATTTTGGAGCCCAAAAATTAAGGTCAGCCATGGTTTCCACTGTTTCCCCATCTATTTGCCATGAAGTGATGGGACCGGACACACTGAAACTATAATCACAGAAAACTAGCCAAGCTGATCACACAGACCACAGCCTTATCTATCTCAATAAAACTAAGCCATGCCGTGTGGGGCCGCCCAAGACGGATGGGTCATGGTGGAGAGGTCTGACAGAATGTGGTCCACTGGAGAAGGGCATGGCAAACCACTTCAGTATTCTTGCCTTGAGAACCCCATGAACACTATGAAAAGGCAAAAAGATAGGACACTGAAAGATGAACTCCCCAGGTGGGTAGGTGCCCAATATGCTAATGGAGATCAGTGGAGAAATAACTCCAGAAAGAATGATAGGATGGAGCCAAAGGAAAAACAATACCCAGCTGTGGATGTGACTGGTGATAGAAGCGAAGTCCGATGCTGTAAAGAGCAATACTGCATAGGAACCTGGAATGTTACTTCCATGAATCAAGGCAAATTGGAAGTGGTCAAACAGGAGATGGCAAGAGTGAACGTTGACATTCTAGGAATCAGCGAACTAAGATGGACTGGAAGGGGTGAATTTAACTCAAATGACCATTACATCTACTACTGTGGGCAGGAATCCCTTAGAAGAAACGGAGTAGCCATCATGGTCAACAAGAATCCAAAATGCAGTACTTGGATGCAATCTCAAAAACGACAGGATGATCTCTGTTCGTTTCCAAGGCAAACCATTCAATATCATGGTAATCCAAGTCTATGCCCCGACCAGTAACGCTGAAGAAGCTGAACTTCAATGGTTCTATGAAGACCTACAAGACCTTTTAGAACTAACACCCCAAAAAGAGGTCCTTTTCATTATAGGGGACTGGAATGCAAAAGTAGGAAGTGAAGAAACACCTGGCGTAACAGGCAAATTTGGCCTTGGAGTACAGAATGAAGCAGGGCAAAGGCTAATAGAGTTTTGCCAAGGGAACGCACTGGTCATAGCAAGCACCCTCTTCCAACAACACAAGAGAAGACTGTACACATGGACATCACCAGATGGTCAACACCGAAATCAGATTGATTGCATTCTTTGCAACCAAAGATGGAGAAGCTCCATACAGTCAGCAAAAACAAGACTGTGGCTCAGATCTTGAACTCCTTGTTGCCAAATTCAGACTTAAATTGAAGAAAGTAGGGAAAACCACTAGACCATTCAGGTATGACCTAGATCAAATCCCTTATGAGTATACAGTGGAAGTGACAAATAGATTTAAGGGACTAGACCTGATAGCCAGAGTGCCTGATGAACTATGGACAGAGGTTCGTGACATTGTACAGCAGACAGGGATCATGGAAAAGAAATGCAAAAAAGCAAAATGGCTGTCTGAGGAGGCCTTACAAATAGCTGGGAAAAGAAGAGAAGCAAAAAGCAAAGGAGAAAAGGAAAGATATTCCCATCTGAATGCAGAGTTCCAAAGAATAGCAAGGAGAGATAAGAAAGCCTTCCTCAGTGATCAATGCAAAGAAATAAAGGAAAACAACAGAATGGGAAAGACTAGAGATCTCTTCAAGAAAATCAGAGATATCAAGGGGATATTTCATGCAAAGATGGGCTCGATAAAGGACAGAAATAGTATGGACCTGACAGAAGCAGAAGAATACATAGAAGAACTGTACAAAAAAGATCTTCACAACCCAGATAATCACGATGGTGTGATCACTCACCTAGAGCCAGACATCCTGGAATGTGAAGTCAAGTGGGCCTTAGAAAGCATCACTATGAACAAAGCTAGTGGAGGTGATGGAATTCCAGTTGAGCTATTTCAAATCCTCAAAGATGATGCTGTGAAAGTGCTGCACTCAATATGCCAGCAAATCTGGAAAACTCAGCAGTGGCCACAGGACTGGAAAAGGTCAGTTTTCATTCCAATCCCAAAGAAAGGCAATGCCAAAGAACGCTCAAACTAACACACAATTGCACTCATCTCACACGCTAGTTAAGTAATGCTCAAAATTCTCCAAGCCAGGCTTCAGCAATATGTGAACCGTGAACTTCCAGATGTTCAAGAAAAGGCAGAGGAACCAGAGATCCAATTGCCAACATCCGCTGGATCATCGAAAAAGCAAGAGAGTTCCAGAAAAACATCTATTTCTGCTTTATTGACTATGCCAAAGCCTTTGACTGTGTGGATCACGATAAACTGTGGAAAATTCTGAAAGAGATGGGAATACCAGACCACCTGACCTGTCTCTTGAGAAACCTGTATGCAGGTCAGGAAGCAACAGTTAGAACTGGACATGGAACAACAGACTGGTTCCAAATAGGAAAAGGAGTATGTCAAGGCTGTATATTGTCACCCTGCTTGTTTAACTGATATTCAGAGTACATCATGAGAAAGGCTGGGCTGGATGAAGCACAAGCTGGAATCAAGACTGCTGGGAGAAATATCAATAACCTCAAATATGCAGATGACAGCACCCTTATGGCAGAAAGCGAAGAAGCACTAAAGAGCCTCTTGATGAAAGTGAAAGAGCAGCATGAAAAAGTTGGCTTAAAGCTCAACATTCAGAAAACTAAGATCATGGCATCTGGTCCCATCACTTCATGGCAAATAGATGGGGAAACAGTGGAAACCGTGGCTGACTATTTTTTGGGCTCCAAAATCACTGCAGATGGTGAGTGCAGTTATGAAATTAAAAGATGCTTGCTCCTTGAAAGGAAAGTTATGACAAACCTAGACAGCATATTAAAAAGCAGAGACATTACTTTGCTAACAAAGGTCCGTCTAGTCAAGGCTATGGTTTTTCCAGTAGTCATGTATGGATGTGAGAGTTGGACTATAAAGAAAGCTGAGCACCAAAGAATTGATGCCTTTGAACTGTGGTGTTGGAGAAGACTCTTGAGAGTCCCTTGGACTGCAGGGAGATCCAACCAGTCCTTCCTAAAGGAGATCAGTCCTGAGTGTTCACTGGAACGACTGATGTTGAAGCTGAAACTCCAATACTTTGGCCACCTCATGCAAAGAGTTGACTCATTGGAAAAGACCCTGAAGCTGGGAAGGACTTGGGGCAGGAGGAGAAGGGGCCGACAGAGGATGAGATGGCTGAATGGCATCACTGACTCGATGGACATGAGTTTGGGTAGACTCCAGGAGTTGGTGAAGGACAGGGAGGCCTGGCGTGCTCTGGTCCATGGGGTCTCAAAAAATCAGACATGACTGAGCGACTGAACTGAATTGAACAGAGTGCAGCACTTTCAATCATCATCTTTTAGGATTTTAAATAGCTCAACTGGAATTCCATCAACTCCACTAGCTTTACTTGTATTGATGCTTCCTAAGGCCCACTTGATTTTGTGTTTCAGCATGTCTGGCTCTTGGTGAGTGATCCCACCATCATGGCTTTCTGGGCCATGAAGATCTTTTTTGTACAATTCTTCTGTGTATTCTTGGCACCTCTTCTTCATATCTTCTGCTTCTGTTGGGTCCACCTGTTTCTGTCCTTTATTGTGCCCATCTCTTTATGAAGTGTTCCCTTGGTATCTTTAATTTTCTTGAAGAGATCTCTAGTCTTTCCCATTCTAATGTTTCCTCTATTCCTTTGCAGTGATCACTTAGGAAGGCTTTCCTATCTCTTCTTGCTGTTCTTTGGAACTCTACATTCAGATGGGTATATCTTTCCTTTTCTCCTTTGCCTTTCACTTCTTTTCTCAGCTATTTGTAAGGCCTCCTCAGACAACCATTTGCCTTTATGCATTTCTTTTTCTTGGGGATGATCGTGATCACTGACTCTTGTACAATGTGATGAACCTCCGTCCATAGTTCATCAGGCACTCATTTATCAAATCTAATCCCTTGAATCTATTTGTCACTTCCACTGTATAATCAGAAGGGATTTGATTTAGGTCATACTGAATGGTCTAATGGCTTTCCCTACTTTCTTCAATTTAAGTCTGAATTTGGCAACAAGGAGTTCAAGATCTGAGCCACAGTCTGCTCCCGGTCTTGTTTTTGCTGACTGTATAGGGCTTCTCCATCTTTGGCTGAAAAGAATAGTCAATCTGATTTCAATGTTGCCCATCTGGTGATGTCCATGTGTAGAGTTGTCTCTTGTGTTGTTAAAAGAGGGTGTTTGCTATGACCAGTGCTTTCTCTTGGCAAAACTCTGTTAGCTTTTGCCCTGCTTCATTTTGTACTCCAAGGCCAAACTTGCCTGTTGCTCCAGGTACACCTTGACTTCCTATTTTTGCATTCCAGTCCCCTATGATGAAAAGGACATCTTTTCTTGGTGTTTGTTCTATCAGATCTTGTAGGTCCTCATAGAAACGTTCAACTTCAATTTCTTTGGCATTATTGGTTGGGACATAGACTTGGGTTACTGTGATATTGAGTGATTTGCTTTGGAAATGAACATAGATCATTCTGTCATTTTTTAAAGTGCACCCAAGTACTGCATTTTGGACTCTTTTGTTGACTATGAGGGTTACTCCATTTCTTCTAAGGGATTCTTGGCCACAGTAGTAGATATAATGGTCATCTGAGTTAAATTCGCCCATTCCCATCCATTTTAGTTTGCTGATTCCTAAAATGTTGATTTTCACGCTTGCTATCTCCTGTTTGACCACTTACAATTTACCTTGATTCATGGCCCTAATACTCTAGGTTCTTATGCAACATTGTTGTTTACAGCATCGAATTTTACTTCCATCACTAGTCAGATATACAACTGGGCATTGTTTTCACTTTGGCTCAGCCTCTTCATTCTTTCTGGAACTATTTCTCCTCTTTTCTCCAGTAGCATATTGGGCACCTATCTGGGGAGTTCACCTTTCAGTGGCATATGTTTTTGCCTTTTCATGCTGTTCATGGGGTTCTCAAGCCAATAATACTGAAGTGGTTTTCCATTCCCTTCTCCAGTGGACTATGTTTTGTCAGAACTCTCCACCATGACCCGTCTGTCTTGGGTAGCCCTGCATGGCCTGGCTCATAGCTTCACTGAATTAGACAGGCTGTGATCCAAGTGATCATTTTGGTTAGTTTTTCTGTGATTGTGGTTTCCATTCTGTCTGCCCTCTGATGGATAAGAGGCTTGTGGAAGCCTTCTGATGGCAGGGACTGGCTGTGGGGGAATCTGGGTCTTGCTCTGATGGGTGGGGCTGTGCTCAGCAAATCTTTATAATTCAGTTTTCTATTGGTGTGTGGGGCTGTGTTCTCTGCCTATATTTTTGGCCTCAGGTAGTCCTTCAAAAGGACTTATGCCAGGACTGTTGTATTCAGTGCCCCTGACTCCAAGGCTGGCCACTGTTGAGCCACGCCTCTGCTAGAGACTCCGGGACCCTCACAGACATGTCTGGCTCAGTCTCCTGTCACGTCACCACTCCTTTTTCCTGAGTTCTGGTGAACACAAGGTTTTGCTTGTGCCCTCCAAGTGTCTGTTTACCAAGTAGTGTGGAAGTTCTGTAATCACATCCCATTGGCCTTTAAAGTCAAATTCCCTGGGGGTTCTCCGCCCCTTTGTGGGATCCCCAGGTTGGAAAATCTGTTGTGGGCCCTAGAACTTGTGCAGCACTGTGAGAACTTCTTGGTACAATTGCTCTGCGGTTTGTGGGTTGTCTGTTCAGTGACTCTCTGGTGGGGTTTACACGCTGTGGCTCCCAGTTGGGCTGCAGCTGGAATCCCTGCTCCTGTGGCATGCCGCTGTTGACCCGTGCCTCTGCAGGAGACACTCAGTTGCTCAAAGGCAGGTCTGGCTCAGTCTCTTGTGGAGTCCCTGGTTTCTGGTGCAGACATGGTTTTGTTTGAGCCCTTTGAGCGTCTCTGGCGGGTATAGGGTTTGATTCTAAACGTGATTTTGCCCCTCCAACCATCTTGTTGGGGCTTCTCCTTTTCCCTTGGATGTGGGCTATCTTTTTTTGGTGGGATCCACCATTCTCCTGTTGATGGTTGTTTAGTGGTTAGTTGCAATTTTGGAGTTCTCACAGGAGAAGATGAGTGCATGCCCTTCTACACTGCCACCTTGGGAAGCCATGAATAAATGTTTTCTGAGGGCAATTGAATTTACCCAATGTATAGAAGTTGGGATTAAATTCAACAGACTGGTAAATTCCTTTGATCCCATGCCAGTAGCCTTAGGGAGTAAATGTCTCAAGATGGGAGAGAAGAGTAGGGCTTAGGTAGCATAGAGGAGTGGGTGTGCTGCCCCTGCAATTTTTTCTGCAGGCATTTACCCAGTTAAGAATATAGATAAAGGGATAAAGTCAATTCGGGTTCATCTTATGTATATTATCTGTAGCAAAATGTCACACACACGGCAGGCACCTGCATGCTGCTTCCATGGCTTTCAGTAGGAGCCTTAGGTGAATGTAGTTAATGGGGAGGTTTGGTATTAATGAAAACAACTTTTAGATTCATTTAAATATTTGCTGCTATAATTTATTTATAACACCACATCCCTAGATTAGCAGCTAGAGATTGGTATTAACTTACTAGTATTTTTTGTAGGGTAACAGAGAGGGGCAACAAGAGCAGCTATGTTTACGTTTTCCTTTTTGTAAAAGTACGTCAATGATGAAATGATCAGATCTCAGTAAGTGATCTTTCTATACTTGGTTACCAACAAAAATCAATTCTTCATATGTGAAATATGAGTAATGATGTAGCCTCATAGGGTCTTGAGGGAATTAAATAAGGCAGTATCTAATATTAGCATAGTTCCTGGCCCAAAGTTGGGGATTAATTAATGATTCATTATGGTTGCAATATATATGGCTTGTTAAGAATAAACAATAGCAAAAGCAATAGTGGGTGCCCACATTCCTGTGATGCTTCATTGAGTTCTTTAGACAATGAAGGAAACATGCT
Source organism: Okapia johnstoni (assembly GCA_024291935.2). NCBI lineage: Eukaryota > Metazoa > Chordata > Mammalia > Artiodactyla > Giraffidae > Okapia > Okapia johnstoni. The sequence continues at coordinate 60,565,518 of CM044317.1, read as the reverse complement.
TAGGATTCTCTATATGATCAAAATTCTTAGGATTTTTCAAATATGTGAGTAATTGAAATGTTTGTATTTGAACCAAACAAAGAATAGAACAAACAAGTATTGTGTATTTTAATAAAGTGTTATCTAATTGGTTCCATACCAAGAAAGTTGAAGACTAGATAATGAATTCAAATAGCCTAATCATATGATCATCTTGATAAATACAGAAAGAGAAGTTGATAAAATTCAGTCTCCGTTTATGATAACAAAGTGGGTACAGGGGGAGCAGGTGTATGTGTGCTCAGTCGCTCAGTCATGTCCAACTCTTTGCAACCCCATGGGCTACAGCTTGCCAGGCTCTTCTGTCCATGGAATTTTTTCAGGCAAGAATACTTGAGTGGCTTGCCATTTCCTCCTCCAGGGGACCTTTCTGACTCAGGGATCAAACCCATATCTCCTGCATTGACAAGTGGATTATTTACCACTGTGGCACCTGGGAAGTCCACAGCAGTGGGGGGAGTATGCCTCACTATAATAAAGGCCATATTTGACAAACTCACAGCTAACATATTCAACCATGAAAAGCTAAAAGCTTTTCCTCTAAGACCAGGAACAAGGCAAGTATACCCATCCATGCTATTTTCATTCAATGTATTATTTGGAGTCCTTGCCACAGAAATAAGACAAGAAAAAGTGATAACAGACATCCAAATAGGAAAAGAAGTAAACCATTCTCATTTATAGATGACATTATACTATATATATAAAACCTGAAAGACTCCAGAAAAAGAACTATTAGAACTAATAAATGAGTTCAGTAAGTTGCAGGATGTAAAACCAATAAATAGAAATCTGTTGCATTTATATACATGAATAAATATATATATGTATGTATATATATATAGTGTGACATTACTCACAATGAAGAAGAAGGAAATCCTGTCATTTGTGACAGTGGGTGGACCTAGAGGGTATTATGCTAAGTGAAATAAGTCAGAAAGTCAAATACAGTATGATTTCACTTATATGTAGAATCTAAATAACAAAGTAATGAACAAATAAGACAGAAAGAGACTCAAGTACAGAAAACAAACTAGGAGTCACCAGACGGGTGATAGTTGGTGGGTCTGGCAAATCGGTGAATGGGATTCAGAGGTACTCCAGTTACAAATAAGTCATAGGAATGTAACGGTGCAGCATAGGAAAAATAAACAATAATATTGTAACAAACTTGCATGATTACTGGATTTATTACAGCAATCAATTCTTAATCTACATAAGCATTAAACCACTATGTTGTATACTTGAAACTAACAATATTGTATGTCAACTATACCACAATAAACTTTTTTAAGAAAAAGAATCCAAAATGACTTTAAGGTGGAATTACGTCTCTTTTTTTTCACACTCTGGAATTAAAAAAAATTATTGAAATATAGTTAATTTGCAATGTTGTGTTAGTTTCAGGTATACAGCAAAGTGATTGTTTTATATAAATATATGTATCTTCTTTTTTTACATTCCCTTCCATTATAAGTTATTAGAAGATATTGAGTATAGTTCCCTGTTCTATACAGTGGATACTTGTTGGTTATCTATTTTAGTTTTAGTAGTCTATATGTTTTAATCTCAAATTCTTAGTCTATCCCTCCTCCCATCTTTGGTAACCATAAGTTTGTTTTCTGTGTCTCTGGATCAATTTCTGTTTTGCAAATAAGTTTATTTGTATTATTTTTCTTAGATTCCACTTACAGTCAATATCATATGTTTGTCTTTGGCTTCACTTAGTATGATAATCTCTAAAGTCCATCCATGTTGCTGAAAATGGCATTATTTCATTCTTTTCTATGGCTGAGTAGTGTTGTATATATGTACCACATCTTCTTTATCCATCTGTTGATGGACACTTAGGTTGCTTCCATATCTTGGCTTTTGTAAATAGTGCTGCTATGGACATTGAGGTGCATGTATCTTTATGGACTATGTTTTCCTCCAGATAAATGCCTAGGAGTGGGATTGTAGGATCATAAGGTAGCTCTATTTTCAATTTTTTTAAGGAAACTTCATACAGTGTTCTATAGTGGCAACATCAATTTATATTCCTCCCAACAGGGATTCCTGGTTGGCTCAGATGGTAAAGCATCTGCCCACAATGGGGGAGACCCGGGTTCGATCCCTGTGTTGGGAAGATCCCCTGGAGAAGGAAGTGGCAACCACTCCATTACTCTTGCCTAGAAAATTCCATGGATGGAGGAGCCTCGTGGGCTACAGTCCATGGGATAGCAAAGAGTCAGACACAACTGAGCAACTTCCCTTTCTTTCAACAGTGTACAAGGGTTCCTTTAAAGTCACTGGTCATTAGCTGAACCTGAAGTTCTTCAAAACATTTTCTATTTATCTTTAGAACTTGTAACATATAAATGATAATATATAAACTAGACATTGGAAATAAAAACTTAAATATACTTAGTCTTTACTATGAACACGTACACGGAAAATCATTGCTGTGTAATTTCTGAAGCTGGGAAATTTTTGTATTGCATTTGCTATAGTGAGAAGGGCTCTGAGGTCAGCATCACAAGGCCTCTATTGTCATGATCATTCTGCATCTAATACTCATATCAAACCTGGTTCATTTGCCCCAAGCACAGCAAGGCAAACGTGGAGGTTTATAGCAGATAAAGGAGTCATTCACAAGGCAGCTAAGCTAGGAGAACAAAAAACATCTCACATCTACCTCTCCAAAGGCCAGGAACTCAGGATGCTTATGGGATAAAGCTGAGGTGTGGGGAGCAAGACTGGCTAAAGGTAACTGGAGACAAGAAAAAAGGTGGGCAAGGAGACTTCTGTGTAGACCCACAACTGAGCTCTGGCTCCTTCAAGGTACACTTGCTTGGAAAATGGCAGCGTTGGTGTGCTCTGAGGGTGGGGCTTTGGCCCTCTGAGGTCAAAAGTTCACCAAGTGGACAATTGCACATGGACAGATGGAGGGCTCGTGGGTTTATCCAGTCTTAAACAGCTGGAGCTCCCGCAGGATGCTGCCAGCTCCAAGTTCCTAAAAAACAATTTGGGCAAATGGCTTGGCGCTTGGATAGTATGCTTGGAGAGCAAGTAAGTTTTTATAAAAACAACTGAAGTGTGAGTGAGTGAAGGCAGGTTATAAGTGTAATGGTTTTAACTGATGATTAACCTGGGCTTCAATACCAGGTTAAGTTTCTTACTCTGAGACTTAGTATTCTTATGTTTAAAATGAAATCTGGTTCCTTTGTACTTTGAAGAATTAAATAAGATCATAGATGTGGAATGCTCTGAAAAAGGTGTCAAGTGTGGTAAAAAGGGAAGTTTACATGAGTGTTGCTATGCTCTTGTTCAGCTCCTGGTATGCCAACTACTGTTGCAATGAAACCTAACTAGGCAGTGTCATGGTTACCTAATTTTCAGGAATTGACTTCCCCAAACCTAACAAACATGACATGAAACACAGTGCATATTGAGACCCTCTTGCTTTGCACCTCCCTGAGAAGAGCATGATTTGGTCTACACACTAATTATTATCTTTCTCTTTACATATCAAAATCTGGCCCAGCCTATGAAGCCTGAGTGTTCCAACTGAAATTACCTCATTTTTCTCTGTTCTTTTCACAAGTGTTAGTGCCACTTGAGGACTAAATTGTTTATCCTTTGCTTTGTATCCAAGCAAACTTTGGATCCTTAAGGGTAAAGTGTGTATTCGATGTGTGATTTTACACCCAACAGAGTCTAGCAGAGTGCTTGGCCCCAAGTAGGCAGTGATGAGCAGGCATTTCTTTATTGGTGAGGATATGTTACAGGATTTGAAATCTTATCCAGCATATAAATTTTGATAGGAGATAGAGAAGCAAGGGAATATTGGGGCAATTAGAAGATCGGAGATGAGCAAAAGGTAAATTGAAAAAAATGGGTTTAACCAGTTTAAACAAGGACAGGGAACTATAGTCAATATTTTGTAATACCCTATAAGGGAAAATAATCTGAAAAAATATATGTATGTATAATTGAATCACTTTGCTGCATACCTGAAACTAACACAGCATTGTAAATCAGGTATATGTCATTTTAAAAAAAAAGAGAGAGAGAAAAAGAAAAATTAGGTTTAGACATGATGAATATGAGAGAACTGAAATGAAGGATTAAGTCAAACCTGCAGGTCAAATTCAAAGATCTGTAACAGGAGAATTTTTTTAAACCAAGAAAAAACATATACTTTTATTAAACTACAGTTTAAATCAGTTGTCCAACAATCAAGTATCAAAGATGCAGTAAGATATGTGAAAAGAATGAAGAAAAGGGAGCTATTATTTCACATGCATATTATGTGTCAGCATCTGGAAAAATGCTTTATATAAACTCCAGTCTAAGAGAAAGGATGTGGTTTTCTGTTAAGCTATAGACAATGCAAGGGTGAAAGCAACTCTACGGATGATATTTGGATTAAGGAAGATGGTGCATTTCTTGGATTTAAGTTTTGTGGTGTTTTTCCTCCCTCAATATTAGGAGTTATAATGCAGGACAAAATATCTGCCAATGCTTATTAAAAGAAAGCCTGAGAGTACTGAAAAGAATAACTAGCGACAGATACCAGGAAATATTTTCTATATTATTGTAAGATTTGCAAGGCATGTGCATGATCTCTGCAATTCATAAGCAAACAGAGAAATCATGCTGGGTTCTTTGACACTCTATCAAGCTCATCAAAGAAAGCAGAACAAAATGAATTGCAAAGACATATTTTTGAGGAGAGATGTTTGAATGATATATGAGATAACAAAATGAAAGGGAAGTTAATAGCCATGATTTTTTTTTCCCTAGGAGAGGGAAGTCAAATAAATATTCTTTTGTTTTTCTTCTAAGAAAAATGTGAATTCTAATGAATCTTAAACTACATATCACCTTTGGGGAGCTATTAGTTTTTGTATGGAGTGGTTGATAGAATGACATTTTCCTATTGAATCTAGATAAGAATAGGCCAACACTGTAATTGTTTTCAGAAGTTTGAAGTCACTAAAAACATATTTCCGTAGAGAATGTAAAAGAAAAATTATGTTTAAACCATGGGAAAAAATACATAAGTGACATTTTGAAAGGGAATGGGGTATCATTTAAAGTTATTTCAATGATAGAGGAAAATTCCACTGGCTTTGATTCTCATAGCAGATTCTCTTTCCTCCCCTAGTCTGTGTTATCATTGGGTTGGAGAGTATGCAGGTAAATTCTTGCTGTTTTCATCCTTGAATTCCAATCAGTCTCAGGATTTGTTTTCACATGTACTATCAATCAACAGGGTAAAAGTCACACATTAATAAATAACTTGAACTTTCTTCTCCTCCTGGAGATTTAAGAAGCGAACTAGCTTAAAAAAAATGCATAAGCCAGTCCAAACTTGGTAGATTTCTGTTTTATTTCCTTAAGTCAATTTTGTCAATTGCCAAACCAAAAAAAAATTTCTAATTTATTAATGGTTGAATGCATAATTTACTCTCAGGCATGGAATGATCCAAAACAAACAAGCCAGTTTGTAGTTTTAGTTATACGAATTTTTGAGTATACTACCTCATAAATCTAATACATTGATGAACTTAAGAAAAAAAAGTGTTGACACTTAAGGGGCCCACCATTAATTATCTCCCACTGCAGACATCATGACCTCCCTTTATTCTATAGGATTTTTTTCCTCATTATGGTGCTATAAATATGTCACGTATTTTTTTTCCTATTAGGTCTGTGGTGCTCCTCAGTGGGTATGGTCTCAGTAAATTTTCTAGGATATTCTGCCATTTCTATAAAGATGTTTGCTGTTACTTATTTTCTAATATAAATCTGTAGTTGGTATTAGTATATTCAACTCTGCTAACGAGGAAATAGAGCTTCAGGCAGGTTGATTTGTGGACATGGTCATCTCAATTCCCAGTGATGCACTTGTTTTGGGGGATTGGCTGTAAACCATGTTCTTTGCCTCTGCTCATTCCTTTGCTGCAGGCTCATCTAGTAGGAATGATGCCATTTTCTGTGACTTCTGCCTTAATGATGCCTTGCCTGACTCTCCAGTCTAAACTGGAACCTCTAAACTCTCTTCTTCACCTTATACGTTCTCCTCAGCATTTATAATAATTTGGGGTTTTACATTTGTGTGGCTACTAATGCATGTGTCACAAGCTCTCCTATAATCTCCACGAGGGAAGGAATTGTGTTTCCAGTACCCACCACAGAAACAGATGCAGAGAGGGCGCTCAGTAAATATTCTTGAAAGTATGAGTTAAGGTGAGAATCAAACCCAAGTCTGTACTACTCTAGAGTCATGGATTCATCCATTAAGGAGTGGTTTCGGGGCTCCTACGGTCAATTCTTGCATGGGGATTTTGGAGGTCTGGTGGCTACACGTGCGCTACCCTGTATGCTGTATCCTGAATTGCTGTATTGAGACTAGATTGGAAGCCCGCTGAGCGCATGTCCCATAGTTTACATTTATTGTAAGTAAAGCATACAGTTGGTTGGTCTTCAGTAAACACTGAATATCAAGAGCTGATCTTAAAGTGTACTCTATCACAGAGCATTCTCTCTTTCATTAATGGCATATTCCTACCACTGTTCCTTGGCATTCTCTGTTCTTCTGTTTTAATGACTGATGATCATAATCATGATTGTGTCACCAGGCTGTACATAGTGTTAATGTTTCCCTTTTTCTCCTTTATTTTAAGACATTTGGAGTGATCACGCTTTCAAATCCTTGAAAAGGTGAATGTCGCTGTCTATGGCAAGCTGCATATTTTTATAATGTACCGCACAACTCTGAAAGCAACACAGAAATTCAGAGTACTCAGATTGAAAAGTGAACACTTTCTACGTTTAAAAGTGAATGAGTTTTACATTTTTTTGGAGTTACATACGTTTTTCTTCCCATTTATAAGAACCAGAACCCGTAGCTGGGCACAAAGCAGGAGATTTAATAGTATTCTGCTTTGGGTCTTTGTTGATTTTTCTTCCCACCCCCACCCCATTCCATCCACTCCATTCCTTTTGTTCTTCATAGTTTCGTGCTAACTTTGGAGCTGCAGACATGTCATAGATCACAGGGTTTTATATATGAGCTAAGAGCAAGAATGCTAAAATAATTTCTTTCTCAGGACTTAAAGATAGATGGCAGGTCAAGACACTTGAGTTCATAGCCAAACATACTGAGGCACAGAGCAACATGGCAGTAATTTGAGTTGCGAGTGCCAAAAGTGCTTGTTCAGCACTAACAAGAAATAGGAGAACAGGATCAGTATAATCTCATATTCTTATTAAATTAAAAAAGAAAAAGCAGTGTAATGCCAAGGTTATGACATGAACTGACAAGACCAAAAAAAAAATAAATAAATAAATAAAAGGAAATTCAAGAAACAAAACACACACAACTCAGAGTTTTTCAGATGCTTCATCTTCTATTTGCAGGCATGTGAAAGAATAAAAATAAGCCCCATGGCATGAGTTATAGATGAAGTATCTGCCTTTAGCTTGGAATTTCCTGGCATTTTTCAGCTTGTGACACAGACTTGATGTGATTAAACAAGGGCTTTTCTCCAAATGTAAAGTTGTTTTTTTTTTTTTTTAGTTTCAAAGCTGAATCTAATATGCTCTAACTTTTTTAAAATGGGAGCAGATGCCTCTGTTCTGTGAGCTGGCTACCAGACTTTCAGAAATAAGTGGCGAGTGGAGGCCTGTTCTGGTAGAGGTTAAGGAAACAGTCCTCCATATTTGTCTTTTAGCACTACACGTTACCCTTGCACTACCAAGCAACAGGGCCCATGTCCCTCCACAGGATGAGGCTGGGCAGGGGTTGGCTTCCCTTGGATTGGATTTTCTTTGGACTCCCTTGAAGAAGTCTCTGAAGAAACACAGGCTTGGGGCCAAGCTCACCAGTGAGCCACAGCATTGCTGTCCCCAAGAGACGATAGAAAGAGGGTCGGGGGCACCTCTAGTGGGGGAGTACAAGATTGTCAAAATTACTATTGTCATTTTCTTTTTCCTAAAGCTGAAGGCATATTAAAAAGCAGAGACATTACTTTACCAACAAAGGTCCATCTAGTCAAAGCTATGGCTCTTCCAATAGTTATGTATGGATGTGAGAGTTGAACTATAAAGAAAGCTGAGCACTGAAGAATTGATGCTTTTGAACTGTGGTGTTGGAGAAGACTCTTGAGAGTCCCTTGGACTGCAAGGAGATCCAACCAGTCTGTCCTAAAGAAAATCAGTTTTGAACATTCATTGGAAGGACTGATGCTGCTGTCCAATACTTTGGCCACCTGATGCGAAGAACTGACTCATTTGAAAAGACCCTGATGCTGGGAAAGATTGAAGGTGGGAGGAGAAGGAGATGACAGAGGATGAGATGGTTGGATGGCATCACTGATGCGATGGACATGAGGTTGAGTACGCTTAGGGAGTTGGTGATGGACAGGGAAGCCTGGCATGCTGCAGTCCATGGGGTTGCAAAAAATCGGACATGACTGAGCAACTGAACTGAACTGAAAGCTGAATGGGGTGCTATAAAAATGGGTAGAGGTAGGCTGAGTGAAGTGGTGAACAGTCTGGCAATCTCCTGGATATGCCTGGGTCTGGTCCTGGGGCAGGGGCAGCCAGGATTCTCTGCATGCTTGGTATTTTGTGTAATGAGTCATGTAGGGATGGGAAATAGGGCCAGCCCCTGGTAAGTTCAGCCCAACCCCTGAGGTAGTGGCTGTCATCATCACTGAGGAGCACAGACTGGACTAGGAAACTCTGTCCTGATCATGGACGGGATCATGGGGGGATGCAGAATAGGACCAGAGGCAAACCTTATGCTAGTCCTTCCTTCTGCAGGGAGAGTGAAGGGAGCTAAGGAATACTCTTTGCTTTCCTTTCAACTTCTGTGATCCTGAACATATACAGTGAAGGTAAATATGTGCTTGAAACCACCTGGAAAAGGTCCCCTGCCCCTGAACTGTTCCAATGTCAAATGTCACCACTTAGTGATATATTTGCAATCATAAATAATGCTTTCATAATGTTAATAATAATTAAGTATTATACTTGAGTTCTCTTGGTTTTGGTTTTTGTGAATCTATTGTGTTTTTGGTTTGTGGTTTCCCTGATTTTTGAGTATGTTAACCCATTACTATATCTACTTGCTTTTGACTGGGAGTTATACAGACTCAAATACCATTCTTCTTTTTACCATCTTGATCTCTCTCTCCAAGAATAATCAAGCAATAATTCAATAAATCTGGTGAGGGTTGGAGGGAAGGAATCTATATCTCAGGTTTGCTATAGATTGTTGTTTAATAAAATTATTGTCTCTACTTGTAGATCAGCTCTACAAAGGAAAGTAAGCTATTGATTAATGGAAGGATTGCAGATTTATTTCAGTGGTCTATGACTAGGATCTTGAAGCATTCTTGTCCCACTGATGTGACCACACACACATCACCAAGCTTCTTGGGGCTCAGATTTGTTGTCTGCGTAAAAGACGTGTGGACATGGTGGCCAACTTGGATCATTTCTAAGGTTCTTTCTGGGTCTGGGTCTGACACTCTGTGGGAAAATGATTCTTGAGAAGGAAGCAGGGGGCTTGAGAAGCACAGGACGTGGGGTCTGGCAAGGAGATTCAAAGTGGTGCAGAGTGTTTCAGGTAAGTGGTTTTCACATTTCTCTAAAAAGATTTGACTGGAATCTATACTTCTTTGTTTTTGAGCCACATTCTTTGGGCTTACTCTTGACATCCACAGCCTGGATGGTGTGTGTGTGGGGGGTGCTGTGGGTGGGTGTTATTTGGTCATTATCTTGTTTTGGCTCCTCTAAAGCCTAACCTACTCAAAATGTAAGTCTTTACTAGTTTCTTGACTTTAGAGGTTATAATGGCTATAGTTAAATTCATATTTAGGCACATTAAAACTTGACATTAAGGAAAGCAAAAGGACTTGAAAATTTGGAGGACTAAAATAAAATTTATTTGGTAACTGGTTTTACCACCCACTCATTTTTCTGAATACTTATAAACCATCCATTTAATAACGAAATTATACATGAAAATGTTACCTCAGAAGCTACAGGGTGCTTTGAGGATTTAAGCACGAACAATCATATGGTCCTTGACACAGTTCAGACAGAATAGTATAAATGTCATGCAGAAATGTGCTAAAATTGATTTAAGGCCATGCTCTAGTATATGACCTGTAAAAACATTTGAAACCCCTAAAATATGAAACCTGAAAGTCCACAGAAGCAGCTCAATCTAACAACACCTTCACAGACAATATTTAACTTGGTAAAATGTTGATAACATTAAGGAATTAGTCATGGAAAAATCATTGCACTTTCCCTTAGAAGCTTTAAAAAGTGATGGGCCTGAAGAGTTATAGACTCTGACCCACAGGGACTGAGTGGGAAGGTAGAGAAATTTTCCGGAAGAGAAGAATCACTTAGCAGTAGGCTATCAAAGGTGACATACGGCAGAATTAGCCTCTCCCTTTTAATGCTCCTAAAGTGTTTTCTTGGGGCCTGTTGCAGCTGTTACCAAATATCTCACCTGTAACACATTCAGCTGTGAACATGACTGTCGCTCCTATCCTCGGGTGACTCCCCGAGGAAGGGAACATGGTCATTTATTTCTCTCCCCTCCAGAACTACTGTTCCAAAGACTAAAACTCTGACCATTGAAACCACTCATGCCTGTTAGTCTCTGAACTAGCTTGCCCAACTACCTGAAATTTTCACTCAGAAGTGTAATTATCATCTCAGACTTGACACTGCAAACAGAACTCTTGCTTTCAACCTCAGCTTTTTCCGAATTGGCTGTGTCTCCATTTCAGTAGTTGGCACAACTCTCCACCTAGCCTTTCAACCCAAACCCCCAAAACTATCCTTGATTCTTTTTGCCATTTACAGCTGGTCCTCTGATTCTTCAGCACCATCAGCAAAACTTATCCTGAAACCACCCACTCTTCTTCCCTTCTTATGCCACTTTAATTCAAGCCAAACTGAAGACTACTATGAGAGCATGCTTCAGTTTCCATGCTCAGCCCAAACCACTCTCCATGGAGCAGCCAGAGTGAACTTTTGAAAAGTCAGACCTGAGTAGGGCACTTTGGTAGTATACCCTTCACTGTATTCCTGTTGCATTTAGAATAAAATATGACATTTATTCCAGAGGTGTGCTCCGGCGTGTCTTGCTGTGTGCCCTGGCGTGTCTTAGTTCTTTGACTTCCTCTTGTCCACTCATCACTCACTGTCCTTTGGTCACACAGGCCATCTCTGGTTGTGAACATAGGACCCCATCATGCACTTGTTTTCTTTAGCAGCAGATTCTCTGCTTCATGAGCCTCAGGGGGCTGGCTCCTTCATATCAGTCTGCTGTCAGCTCAAATGTCTATTTTTTAGCAAGTTCTTTACTGACCATCCTGCCTAAATTAGCACCCGCCCACCAATACCCCTTATCTCTGTCACATCATCCTGTTCCGTTTTACTTGGAGCGTTCATCGCTAGTAAACATTATTATTTGTTCATTTTTTATGTGCTTACTGATTATTTTCGGCTGTGTCCCTCACGTGGAAGGCCTATATGAGCAGGAAACTTTCCTGTTTTGTTCTTCATTGAAGTCATCCTAGAACAGCATCTAGGTCATAGTTGTTGTTCAGTTGCAAAGTTGTGTCCAGCTCTTTGTGACTCCAAAGACTGTAGCCTGCCAGCCTTCCCTGTCCTTCACTATATCCCAGGATTTGCTCAAATTCATGTCCATTGAGTCAATGATGCTATCCACTGGAGTGGGGTGCCATGCCCTTCTCCAGGGGAACTTCCTGACCCAGGGATCAAATCAGCGTCTCTTATGTTTCCTGCATTGGCAGGCAGATTCTTTATCACTAGAGCCACCTATGAAGACCTTAGGACACAGTAGTACTCCATATATAAATGATGACCGAATAAAGGAATCCATCCGTATTTCCAGCTCCATTCCTGAACTCTGCCTTTAGTGAGAAGTGTATGATGACCCTTTGGTATGGAAATCAGTGAGGGTGGTGAGAAAAGAAAAGAAAGGCATAAAATGTGGCCTTGTTTCCCTTACCTATCTCACCCCTCCTCAAGACATCAGAGTGTGTGGGAGGTGAGCTACATGATGTTGCTGGGAGGTCTGAGCAGCCCCTTCTCATCCCACTTTTGTTAGTATCATAGTTTGATCAGTGAAATCAGAAATGACACATTAGGAGTAGAAAAGGAAACAGGAAGTTTAAAGTTCATGTCCCGAGCTTCTCAGGAGTTATTTTACTGGGCTCACCATTCTTATTGGTTTAGACGGAACTGAGGGTGTCTTGGAAGGCTGATCTTGTTCCTGGGCCTCTGGATAAAGGGAAATGGCTTTGGTGCATTTAGATGAGTTTCTCTGATCTACACACACACACACACACACATGCATACGCATGTGCACACACACACAAACACAGTTTGAGGCCTAGACCTTCAGAGGGCACTTATATCTATGTAATTTGGGACATACCAGGACTCTATCTCTGATATCTAAAAGCTTCAAATATATTTGGGAAGGTGACATATGCACAAGGAATATGAGATACTTATTTAAGGAAAAGATTTAAATACTACAATTTGTTATAATGTATGTGAACAGTGATGACTCAAAAAGCAAAGAGAAATAACTATGAGTAAAAATTATTAGGTCTTCATCCACATTTTCCCAAGCTATATAAAACCATAGGGGATTCAGTGAGGCTGAAGAAAACAGTTTTCTCAATACACTGGAATTAAATATTCACCTGTATTTTTTTGCAGCTTGTTGCAAGATCTGAAGTTGAATCACATTCAATTAGTAACAGTTAGCATAACCAATATGTCAATTAAATTTTAAAATAATGAACTAATGGATAGAGCGTTTTTACATTCCTAAATGTTAACATTTTTAGAAGAAAAAATGAGTATTTGTCTTTCTGCAGACATATTTATCTCTTCACTTTTTGGAACCTATTTTCCAAATAAAGATTATATAATTCCTTTATTATTTTTCTCACATACCTTGCCCTTCTTTACCTTTTAGCAACTCAGAAAGAAAGAGAAATCAACATACTCACATTTATTTTCTTTTAAGTTCAGAAGCTCTAATGAAAATCTTGGAAAGAGAGAAATTTGAAACCAATTGTTTCATGGTAATTGTGGGTTTATCTGGTAACTTGCAGGGCTCTCCAGGTGGCTCAGTGGTAAAGAATCCACCTGCCAATGCAGGAGACACATGAGACACAGTTTTGATCCTTGGTTCAGGAAGATCTCCTAGAGGAGGAAATGTCAACCCACTCTGGTATTCTTGCCAGGAAAATTCCATGGAGAGAGGAGCCTGATGAGCTACAGTCCGTGGGGTTGCAAAGAGTCAGACCAGGCACGCATGCTGGTAACTGTGCTCTTGGTATCACCCAAGATCACTTTGCACATAAATGTACACAACTGTGGGTACATAATTGTGGATGAGATCCTGACTTGCTCTGGTTTATCAGGGCTTTTGCAATGTGCCCTGCACTGTTCTCCACAGCTCTTCTGTAAGCTGGCTGGCCTTCCTTAAGAGCTTCCTTTCCAAGTTGCATAGGCTCTTTCAAATCATTACAGAATATTGTTAGTCTTGTACGGACTTTGCCTTCATGCTCTTTAGGACTCTATTGCTCTAAAACGATCTATTTTTAAAAGGAACATCCCTGTGACTCGAGAAAACACAGAGTAAATGCAGGACAAAGTAACTTGGTTAATATAAGCTCTTCTCCAAAAAAGATAATGAAAACCTGCCATTTGATTATTGAGGCAAATTTGACATATTTCAACCTTCATTCATTTACACTTCTTCAATAGGTAATTTTTTATCGAAGACTACTAGGTCAGGAATTTCTCGGGTCATCCCTGCATGAGACATCTGTGGGTTGAGTAGCTTTTATAACTGACTTCTTTATCAGAAAGACTTCATAGGCAGCTGCATATTTTATTGCCTTTCCCCATTCTAGTCTTCCTGGAGCTATTCCAAGCAAAAGCTTAATTTGCATAACAAGTACACTGTTTCATCTTTATGTGACTTTCTTTTCCTTTGTGTGGTCATTCATATACATAGTGTGCTTGCAGGTTAAAATTTCTTGGCACAGCAAAGCCACTGCTATCTATTTACTTTAAACAGAAGCTCAAGAAAAATATTGATTAACTACAGTGGGACTTTCTTCCTATTTTAGCATGACTACTAATACTACTAATATGACTATTAATATTAATAGAGAGTTCCAGAAAAACATATACTTCTGTTTTATTGACTACGCCAAAGCCTTTGACTGTGTAGATCACAAAAAACTGTGGAAAATTCTTGAAGAGATGGGAATACCAGACCACCTTATCTACCTCCTGAGAAATCTGTATGCAGGTAAAGAAGCAACAGTTAGAACTGGACATGGAACAACAGAGTGGTTCCAAATCAGGAAAGGAGTACATCAAGGCTGTATATTGTTACCCTGCTTATTTAACTTATATGCAGAGTACATCATGAGAAACGCCGGGCTGGAGGAAGCACACGCTGGAATCAAGATTGCTGGGAGAAATATCAATAACCTCAGATATGCACATGACACCACCCTTATGGCAGAAAGTGAAGAAGAGCTAAAGAGCTTCTTGATGAAAGTGAAAGAGGAGAGTGAAAAAGTTGGCTTAAAGCTCAACATTCAGAAAACTAAGATCATGGCATCTGGTCCCATCACTTCATGGCAAATAGATAGAGAAACAATGGAAACAGTGACAGATTTTATTTTGGGGGGCTCCAAAATCACTACAGATGGTGACTGTAGCCATGAAATTAAAAGATGCTTGCTCCTTGGAAGAAAAGTTATGACCATCCTAGACAGCATATTACAAAGCAGAGACATTACTTACCAGCAAAGGTCCGTCTAGTCAAAGCTATGGTTTTTCCAGTAGTCATGTATGGATGGGAGAGTTGAACCATAAAGAAAGCTGAGCTCCAAAGAATTGATACTTTCAAACTGTGATGTTGGAGAAGACTCTTGAGAGTCCCATGGACTGCAAGGAGATCCAACCAGTCCATCCTAAAGGAAATTAGTCCTGACTATTCATTGGAAGGACTGATGTTGAAGCTGAAACTCCAATACTGTGGCAGCTGATGTGAAGAACTGACTCATTGGAAAAGACCCTGATGCTGGGAAAGATTGAAGGCAGGAGGAGAAGGGGATTGCAGGATGAGATGGTTGGATGGCATGACTGCCTTGATGGACATGAGTTTGAACAAGCTCCGGGAGTTGGTGATGGACAGGGAAGCCTGACGTGCTGCAGTCCATGGGGTCGCAAAGAGTCAGACACGACTGAGTGAGTGAACTGAACTGAGTGTGACTACAGATGTATGTGTATAAGTTTTTTCTTACTTCCTCTATCCTATAGTAGTAAAAATAATGTAGACTTCAGAATACCGAAAGAAATCCTTGGTAATTTAAATCTTTACTTGCTCATCTTAAATTGACTTTGCTTGCTAGTTTTAAATTGGTATACAAAGTTGTTAAAGTGCAGCATCATTGTATAACTCCAATCCATGAAAAACAAGAGTTCACATCAGAAACAACTGAAAGGTAGAGAGAAGGCACTGTATGATAGAGGGCAGCTGATGTGACCAGTCTTAATATTTCTATATTTCAAAATCCTAAGAGATCTTTGGTTCGAGGGTTCCTGCATGGTGGCAGGCTTATGTTTGAGGGAGGGTGACACTCTTTCTATTATTTCTATAATGAAAAGTGTTTTAGTTCCCAAATTTCCCTATTGTTTGTGAATGAAAAGGAATGGGACTTCTATTTTACACATTTATTCATTCTCATTATGTTTCTAATGTTTTTGTTAACTGTTAGACAATGTAGACAATCTGTAAGGTACACATAATTTCTGTTTCTGAGGTGCAGAAACTGGGGTTCAAAGAAGATATGCAAATGCTCATGGCCACAGTAATTAAGAAAAAACTGGAATTTACATGTAGGTCTCTGATTATAAAATCCAGATCCTTTCTTTTATGGGATGCTGCCAGTGAGCCCAGGGCCTTTTGCCTTCTTCCATTTTTCTTTGTGCTGTAAATATTTAATCATCCTTTAACATTTTTCTGCATGCACCCCCAAGTTTTCCAAGGCCCATTAAGGGTGAGACCCAGGTCTGTCGGAGCCCTCTAATAAAGGAAAAATTCATCTCTGAAAGAAGGTCCTACCTGGGGCAGAGAATACTATATAGCATAGTTCTCCAAACATTTTCAGTGAAGCAGAGTTAATATAAACGCCAAGATCAGGCTTAAAATGGAGCAGCAAGGGAATGAATGCCCCCATTGGCCATCTGAGGCCCAAGGAAAGTGGGCAATTTGGCTTTAGCCATTGTGTTTGTAACTGTATATGGAGTCAGGGGTTCTGGCCTGAGGAAACTCAAGGAAACTGAGACTTAACTGGGTTTCAACTGAATTTATCTGATGAGTTTGGGGAATCAGTGTACCCAATTTGATTTGCCTGGGGGTTTATTTGGCTTTAGGGGTGGGTGAAGGTGTTAGTGATAGAGCCTTTGTGTGGTGGAAATTTCCCTGAACCTACCTGTTGTCGGGGTGCACAGAATGAGGGGCTGCAGTAAAACTGAAAAAGTTGGAAGGTCTCTGTGAGTTCCTGAGAGGGAGGGGTAACAGGGTTTGCAGTGACTCTGTGTGGCATGGTGTGGGGGTAGAATGGTCTCCTATGTCTGTGGGGAGTATAGCACGCTCTGGCATATGTACCTGGCAGTGCCAGGGGCATCAGGGCCTCTTTCCAGGAGCATTGAAGGTGCTGTCAGCAATGATGGAGGCCTGGCATGTTAGTGAGGGATAGAGGAACATTAGGAAGGAATGCCCTGGGAGTGGCATATCTGAGATGGCTTCTTGGACTCTCAGAAATATTCGGAGGAGACATTGCAGAGACATCATCACCCTGTGTGTGGAAGTGGGTCAAGTTTGGCTTGTTACTTTTATCTCCTAACCTGACCACAGCTGCATCCATGATACAGTGAGCCAGAGGAACATTTGGGTCATAATTAATGGAGAGTGTTAAGAATTCAAGGAAACCAGAGGGTAATAGGTCTCCACCTTGCAAGGGAAGGACCCACTGTTTTCTGACCATGGTTTGATGCTGGTGATACAGCACAATGACGGGTCACATGGCTTCTAGGACTCTACCCTGAAAGCCTTAGTCAGCTCCAGGTTTCCTTCAGAAGGAAAAGAGTTTGTATTGTTTCTTTTGTATTTTTAAGACACTCAAACCAAAGTCTTTTCTGTCTTGTGCTTTATGTAACCAGAAGTTACTACTGTGTCAGAATACATTAATGAAGAGAGTACCTCTAAGTCTGCAGTTTTTGCTATTGATTGAATTTGTGTGTGTGTGCCTCAATTCAAAATTCCTCCTGTGCAGTTCCTGTGTAGAAGAGGTTTTTTTTGGTGTGTTTTTTTAATCATCTGTTTTGTACCTTAAATGTTGAATACAGTGTAGCTTCAATCATTTCATCAGAAATTCCGTTGATTGTTGGGGAAGAGTTAGTCCAGCTTATATCTTGTTGACCTACGATCAGGACATTGACTACCTCTGCAAAAGGTCCAGTATATTACTGATTCAATAGAAAACATAAAATAAAGAAGAAGAGGAAAAGTTGAAACAGGGCAGAAAGTGTGTATGTGGAGACCCAAGTTGTATGTCTCCCTTCTCAGTTCCAGATGGTGCCTAGAATCCTCAGTCACATTTTTAAATATGCATCCCTCCAAAATGGATTAAAAGGAATGATGTATAGTTAGAGTATCTAAGACCAGAGCTTTAGAAATATGAGTGAGAAACCTGTGGTTAGACAATGGCAAATGACTCTAGGATGAAAATATGACTGTTTATTTCAGTTATACTTCATGTAGGAAAAAAACAAAACAAAACTGTCTCTCTTATTTTGGTAAGGCAAGATATTTAACCCAGCATTTTCCAAAATGTGTTCTGAGAAGTATCAGTCTGGCCAGATGCCAACCAGAAACCGGTTTTTCAGAGTTTCATGGCTTCATAAGTTTGGGAGGTACTGTTACAAAAAGCAAATCACATTTATGCACCCCTAGAATTTGCAAGACTTTAATAAACCAATATATTCTGTAACTCCCCCAGTCAGGGGAAATAGCTCATACATACTCTGCTTTTCTCTGAGGTCATTTTTAGGGCAGTGAAACCACTTTGAGAAATGTGGGTTTTCTCACTGAGAAGGAGTGACTCAACCAGGCAAATTAAGGGTCAAGACAACTAACAGAAAAACTACCTTTCCCATTGAAATCATTAGCAAACTAAACAGTGATAGGATTCTTCATGGCTACATATTTTCGTCTGAGTTAGTTTCCAAAAAGTTACCCAGAACAAGTGCCTCTTAAATGTTAAGATACTGGTTTTGGTGCTCATAAAAGCTTCCTAGAAAATCAAGCTTTTACACTACAACTATACAATTGACCTGAAGAAGTTACTGTTCCCTCCTTAAAATGAAAGTTAGTCACTTAGTCGTGTCCTACTCTTTGTGATCCCATGGACTGTAGCCTGCCCAGCTCCTTTGTCCATGAAATTCTCCAGGCAAGAGTACTGGAGTCAGTTGCCATTTCCTTCTACAAGGAATCTTCCCGATCCAGGCATAGAACCCTGGTCTCCTATATTGCAGGGAGATTCTTTACCAACTGAGCCTCCTTAGGAGATCTAAGAAACATAGAAGATGGCTGAGGATGTTTCTAGATAAGAGAAGGATTAGCAGGTGTCATGTGAGTGCTGACATTAGCTCTTGATTGCTGAGACATCTATTTCAGAGATATCCATCTCAAATAAACATATTGCCAGCTATATGACACAGTGACCGATAAAACAACTAGGAAGAAACCAGGTTGCCCCCACTCATTAAGTTCCCCTTTTAGAAAGCCCTGTATAACTTAGATAGCTATCTACTTGAGTGGTCCTGCTTATCCCTTCTTGCATTCTAAATTCCCCTCCCCTCCCTTTTTTAATCTGCTGATAAAGAATGAACCTGTGAAACCCTGAAAGAAAATGAAAATTGTTCATTTGTATCTGACTCTTTGCAACCCCATGGAAGTCCATGGAGTTCTCCAGGCTAGAATACCAGAGTGGGTAGCTGTTCCCATCTCCAGGGGATCTTCCCAACCCAGGGATCAAACCCAGGTCTCCCATATTGCAGGTGGATTCTTTACCAGCTGAGTCACAAGGGAAGCCCAAGAATACTGGAGTGGGTAGCCTATTCCTTCCCCAGGGGATCTTCCCGACCCAGGAATCGAACCAGGGTCCACCTGCATTGCCGGCAGATTCTTTACCAGCTGAGCTCCCCGGGAAGCCCTTGTGAAGCCCTAGCTGCCCCATTCTCCAACCCCAGTAAAGGCAGAGACATAAGACTCCACTGCCTCAGTTTCTCTCTGTGACCTTACTGTGTGGCTCGTGGATGTTCTGGGTACTCCTCTGAATGAATCTTGTTCTTCAGTGTCCTAATGTTTTTTTTGTGTGGGTGTGTCTTATAGTCATAATGGTCTCAGGGACTGGCCAAGCCACAACATTGGGAAAAACTGGGGGAAATGTCTGTTGGAGGCTCGCCCCAACATGTATGGTCCAGGGGGTACCCCAGCATTTCTAGTTGATAGCATTACAATCAATAGGCTGAAACTTCCCCCAGTGGCTCAGCAGTAAAGAATCCACCTGCAATGCAGGAGATGCGGGTTCAGTCCCTGCGTTGGGAAGATCCCCTGGAGGAGGACATAGCAACCCATTCCAGTATTCCCGCCTGGAGAATCTCATGGACAGAGGGACTTGGCAGTTTGTAGTCCATGGGGTTGCAAAGATTCGGGCAGAACTGAAGTGACTGAGCATGCACGATGATGGTAAGTAATGTGACTTAGGAATTCTCTCCCTCCCAACATTTTCAACCCCCTACATTGGGGTGTATCCTTCAGGACTGAGAACATGGAATTTCCAGGTTCTGCTTGGTGCTTGTCTAGATAGACTGCCACAGGTGCTGAATGCCAGGCTGGGTTCAAGATTTGCCTGCTGGGGAATCTGTAAACATCGCTTTATGTACCAAAGAAACAGAACTTGATAATGTCCAAAGACAGCTGAAGTAGAAGTTTATTTTAAAAATCCATTATGCAAGAAATTCTAACTCAAAAGCAATAATTAAGAAACATTTAGAAAATCTGGCAAATGTGCTCTATAAGACAATGCAGAAGGGAGACTACTAGAGGCATCTTCATCCCCCGGTTATGGGGATGGGACTTTGAGAGGTGTGAACTTTGCCTAATTTGGAGAAAGTGTAGCAGTCCAAGCTAGGAGCACAAATAGAGGCTATGGAGCCCTCCCCTGGGCCTTTAAGCAGGAAGCAGTGGAGACAGACCATGTTCTCCATCATTTTAAAGGCTCTGAGTTCACCATCAGAAACTCACTGGAGGAAAAGCCAGGAAAATGCCTACATCTTCACCCTCTCTAATTTCTCATTATAGTTTTCTATTTTTTCCTCTCCCAGGTCATAAAATATAATGTAAAACCAAGATGGATTGTAACAAAGCATGATCCAGATATGTAACTAATTCCTGCAATTTAAGATCTTTAGACTTCCTAAAGTCTTTATTATATGAAAAATTAAGGTAATGTAAAATCTAGACTTTACAGACAATTCATAATTAGCTGAAATTGTGACCTTTTCCAATACTCACATCTGAATTACATCATTCTTAAAACTACTTAGGGTTTGTCTTAATGTTTTTCCGGAGGTTAGTGCTATAAAGCATTGTAGGTCATATGGAATTTTAATTTTGAATCATGCAAAAAAATATTTTGCCTATAATAGGATCATTACTTTTTTTCTATGCTTTGAATATGAACTACAAGGAGAATAAGAGAACAAAAACATGTTCAATGTTTTGAGTGAAAATAATTTTGTTAAATGTTATGACTAAAGATTAGAATTCTGTTTAATACATTTAATACAAATTGAGGGTGCTTTAATACTTTTGCATATCATTATTCATTGATATTTCTAAATGTAATGATGTGAAAGCCTGTTGCCATCTAAGAATAAATAATGCAAGTATGTTTGAATTTCTGTACATTTCACATTTTACCAAGTGAGTATATTTCATATGATAACAACTCTGTCCTAGAATAAAGAATACTCAAATTGATGGAAATTTGATTTTAAATGTAAGCATAACATCAAGGAATATGGACACATTTTATAATTGTTTTTATATCACTCAAGAAGTCCTGAATGAGTCTCTGGGAAAGTGTGCAAGAGACAAAGGAAGATAAGATTAATAGTGTCTTTCAAGAATCTTATGGCTCAGTTGGAAGAAGAAAATAAGTCTGTGGAAAGCTGAATGATTAACAAGAAGAGTAAAAGTAAAAAGTAAGATGAATAATAAAGACATGATTTATTAATGGAGTTCAGAGGAGAGAGAAAGAGGACCACATAGCAGAGGTAGTATTTGAATCTGACATAAAAGGATAGGGAAGATTGTATTAGAGAGGACCACTTCCACTGTACATGTGTGAGAGAGTGAGAATATGGAAAGACTGTAGCAGCAACAGGACACTATGGTTCTAATGCAGGGGCTAGTGAATAATACAGTTTGTTTGGAGTCAAGAATTTGTAGAGGTGGAAAGCTATATTTCTGAAAAGGAAAATTAGATTGGATTATGGAGAATCTTGAGTGGCAAACCAAATTTAAACTTTGTAATATAATGTGAGAGCATGGGAATACAATGACATCAGTTGATTTTAGGAAGAGTGACTAATATGTGGGAGAAGAAGGGAAACCTGGAGGCAAGGGAGGTAGCTATTTGTCTACTAGTGTTGGCCGACCAACCTCTGGACCACTGAGTTAGATGGTGGTCATGGAAGAATGGGAGAGAAGCCGAGACTGCATGATTGTGATTGAAAGGGGGAAAGAGAGGAATCAGTGATAACTGTTTCTGAGGATACCATGAACTGGCTCTCTTTAAGTATCGTAGAAATGAAAGTTGCAGTTCATTTTAACCATGAATTGACACATTCACTGGCTCTTGGGGGTAAAAGTGAGATCAAGTAACTTTGGTCAAGTCTTCTGTTTTTAGTGAAATTTGCGTATCCCTATTTTATAGACATGGTCATTCAAAATCAAGGAGACTGAGGAGTCACATTGGCAGCAACTAGTTGTCTGGGCTCTGAAAGCATGGCCCTGGGCCCTGCCACATTGCCTTTTCCCAGAAGAGGTTATTATAGGTGGGAGCAAAGATCTTAGGATGATATTTTAAATGTGTGAATATCAGTATCTGGAATTTTATTGGAATAACTTAAAATATAAAATGAAAATTGCAGCATGCTCAGCTGCATATTTCCAGTCGAATGCAATGGTTTTGCATACCCAAAGGATTTGAGGACAGTTTTCTATTTCAAAAAAATATTTTCTTAGCAATTTCATGAAAACTTAGTGTAGTGATGTCTGTCTATCTATCTCGCTCCCTAAAAAATATCCTGATCATTTCTGAGTGAATTGTTTCTGAGAAGTGTAAAGCAGCTCAATCTTGTTTAAGAAAAGAATGTGAGAGAAGTTCTGAATTTCTCCAAGGGTTCTGCACAGCGCTGTCATATTATTACAACCTCAATATCCTGTGTTAGCAACACTTATTGAACTCGTCACATTTTAGTTTTATGGGAGAGCAATGAATGTAAAAGGCACATAAAACCCACAGCCGAATGGTTGACATCTGACCTTTAATCATCTCCTAGACTCTCCCTTAGTAATACCGCCTCCTCTTCTCTCCATACACAGCGGGTATATTAACTGCTTCTTAACTTACTAAGCATCATGGTGTTGTTTAAAAAAAGAAATCACTGACTTTCTTGATCCTGGGGGCCTTCTGCACCCTCACCCCTCTTTTTTATTTTTTACCACTTATTTTCTGATGTTTGGCCCTTCAGATTGCCACTTCCTTTGTGATTAAAATTAAGATTTGGAGCCTCAAGCAAAGGTGTTAAAAATAACATATTAAACACTCACAAGATCAAGAAGAAACTAAGTAGTTTGTTTTGAATTTTGAAACTCATCACCAATAATATAGTTCTTAATTTTTACTAATATATGAATAATTATATAACTTGAAATTTAAAAGTATATATATATGTGGCAGAAAATTAAAGAATTCGAGATGGAATATGTAGGAGCGGACCTCGGAAGAGACCTATCCATCCATCACTTGACAGGGATGAAGGTTGAGAAGTTTGGAGGTTGTCACTAATGTCACATGGCTACTTATGGTTGAACTGGGACCAGAACCCTCTTGAGCCCCAAACTGCTCCCATACAACTTACTTTGCCCTCAGACATGACATCTCTGTCAGATAGACAATGCTGTGCCTTAAATATACAAAGATTGAACAGGAGCGCCACACTCTTCAGAGTAAACCTGGAACTAGACCCCATCTTGGAAGCAAATCTCTTGTTTGCTGTCTCAGTTTCATGAACTTGCATGAAGTATGGCTCGCAGACACTCCCACCTGCCTTAGTTTTGCCTTCATGGGATGAGAAGGGGTATAAAAAGTCTGGAAACCTGACCCACCTCAGTCTATAAAAAGGCTTTTGTCTGGGAACCTAACCACAAGTGATTCATTAATAGGCGATTGAAAGATTTTCTTTTTTTGGTCAGGAACTCTCCTTTTCTCCCCTTTTATAGAAATGAACAATTTGAAACACAACTAAAGTATAAGATGGTATCAATTCCCACTTCAAAATAGCTCTATCTGCTATACATAAAGATATTTATTTCTTATGACAAAACATTTGTTAGCTCTTCCATAAGTATCCCCTTAATTAAATATACCATTTGTTTTGTCAAAAGTGCGGTACAAAAAGTTCTTTACAAAATATTTTTGTGCATCCAAAAGTAGTAGTTTAGTTAGTTAAAAATATTTTTTTAAACTCTAATTTTGTGTTTCTAGTAAATGAATAATTATATGCTTCAGGTCAGACAGTGTTGTGATTTCATTTATTGATGTTCAAAAGAAATTAGTAACTCAACTTGGGATTTTTTTCATTTATTCTTTAATGCTTACTAAGATAAGTACAAACATTTTTTAAAAAGTGCTTACTTATGTGTGGATTGCATTTCACTTCTATAGTATTCTTCCCAAGGATCATATGTTATGTTTGACCTTTTAATAACTGCCTTCAATTCAAATAAGAAAAAGTAATGGCATTAAACTACATTCAACATTTATTAATATAGCATGTAAACTGAAGGACAATGCCAGACTCCACCATTCTGACAGTGAAAATTCATCCTAATCAGCTTTTGTCTCTGCCCTTTGTAAGAAAAGCAAGAAACTGGAACACCTTCTAGTTAATCTGAATCACAGCAAGTACCACCCACTTGTGAAGTTAAAAGTCTTTTCATCATATTTACTTTGTATTTAAAAAATAGGAATAGGTTCTCTCCAATTACCTCTCCAAGTTGTGATGTGAAAGAATCAATAGACAAAAACATGAATCATCACTAAGGGCTTGAAATCCTAGGGATGATCCCATTCAGACGGAAATATAAGATAGATTATATTTAGTGGTGGTGGTGATATTTATAACTGCCTCAAAGCCACTCAGGTAGAATCCCCACAAACATTTTAATATTAATTTTCAACTCTCTTTATAATTGCTTATATGCCTTTAAGACTCTACCTCACTTGGTAAAAACAAGACTTAAGCCCTCAACCTTCTGAAAGCAGCCTGGGCAAGCGATTCAGATGAAGGTCTTGATTAACACACTCTCTCTCCAGGTCTGCTCTAACAAATCAAGCATTTCCTGGAAATTCGTTCACAGATTGTGAGACTATTTTTAGTAGCTCACCTCCCGGTAAAGGCAGCTATTAGATATTCAGCCCCTTTCAGGTGCGGTAAAATAGAACATAAAGGAGTGTCATTGAATGATTACAGCTAAGGACTGTAACCAGGAGCCTAGGGGCTCTCTCCTGCTGGGCACCCTGAGACATGCCTCTGAGAGCCTTCCTCCGCCCCGCTGCCAGGGGAAATCTACACAAGGCACTGCCTGTGCCCTGCAGAAGCAATGCCACCTCAAAAAAGGCACTGCTGGGCTTGTTCTCTGTTCACACACATAGCGTGGAGAAGAAGGGAAGGGGAACTCGTTTCTTTAGAGAGATCCTGTGCATCCCTGTAATTATCTTAGTCTCAGGAGGTAGATGGGTAGCATCATTCTCTCTGTACCATGAGCAGAGCTTATCCATCAGTGGAGTTTGTGTGCCGCTGAAGGACACATGGCTAACACGCAGCAGAGCTGGGTTTAAGCCCAGTCCATCCTATTCCTCTCTACTTTTCCAGAGGAAACTGACAAACAAGCCCTAGAACAAGGTGGTTGAATCATTTTCCCATGAAAAATGGGAAACATTTTCCCATGAAAAGCCCCATCGTCTAGGCGGAAAAGGAAGGTGGGACTTCCAGGAAAACATGTAGCTGAGTAGGAGGTAGAGGGTGTCCAAACATACACGCAGAGCTGGTGCTGATCACTTCTGTCTCCCCCGACTGTGGACTAGTTTGGACTTTAGTCACTGGAGCAGAGAGCTGTGATGGAAAATGAACTTCCAAGGCCTATTTATCTCATTAAGCAATGTTTCTTCTGCCTCTCCTCATACTCTAAATGTTTTGTTTATTTTAGGGGAGAATTTTTTTTTTAATTCAAGCTGAAAAAATTTGGCTTGCAAACCTTTGCATGTTTATGAAGGGCAAAGACTATATACATTTTGAATTCCTGTAGCCTCTGTGACATAAAAATAGTTAATCAAGTATGAGATGATCTCGCCAGTCACAGTGCAGGGAAAGCATTGTGGATAACCAGTAACTAGCCTACATTAGCAGTTAGTAGCAGTTAAGGCGTGATGGCGTGAAGTTAAGATTTTAAGAATTTGGAATTAGTCTGGTGGTGGTACTCATAGGCCTTCTCTGAGGAGAAGGAAGAGCTACTTTGTGGTGACTTCCTGGGATGGAATCATTTTAGAACCAAAGCTTTGTTGAACATTTTGCACATAGTTTTTTGTTTGTTTGTTTTTATACCAGTTTGTGTGTTGTTACAATTGCTTCACCCATGCAAAAGACACCCTTTTATTTAAACCATGAGATCTGACTGTAATTCTGAAAGTGAGTGAAAATAGTCTGCTAGCAGAAAAGAATTCTCAACAAAATCAATGGCTTATTTTTGTTTTGGCCAGAGCCCTTTTCAGGATCCGAAGTGTGCACTGTGTATGATAAGGCAGCAGTTAATGGAAGCCTGTGCTTTAAAAGGAGACATTTAAAGATGACAGAACAGGAAGGAATCAAGAAAACATACCAGTCTAGGACCAAAGAAGGCAATGGCACCCCACTCCAGTACTCTTGCCTGGAAACTCCCATAGACGGAGGAGCCTGGTAGGCTGCAGTCCATAGGGTCTTTAAGAGTCGGACACGACTGAGCGACTTCACTTTCGCTTTTCACTTTCATGCATTGGAGAAGGAAATGGCAACCCACTCCAGTGTTCTTGCCTGGAGAATCCCAGGGACGGGGGAGCATGCTGGGCTGCTGTCTATGGGGTCGCACACAGTCAGACACAACTGAAGCGACTTAGCAGCAGCAGCAGCAGAACCAAAGAAAAATGAATATCCACTTGTTAATGATCGTTGAGGGCATTAGTGTTGTTGGAGTCTAGATCAGTCAACATGGGCTAGTTTATGCTATGGTGCCCAAATATTCAAGAATCTCAGTGCCTTGAACAGGAAAACTTGACTGATCAGTCATATTGCCTGTTATGATTGAATGGGCTTTACTCTGTAGAATCCTAGTCATTCCAGGCAGAGCAGCCTCTACCTGGAAACACACTAGTGACCACAGCAGAGGGGAAAAGTGTGGTTCTGTGTGGGAGTGACCACGTTGCTTCTGGTTGCTATTGACTTTTGTAAATCATACGTCAAGCCTCATTTCCAAGGAGCAGGGAAGCATAACCCTTTCCCAGGGAGGGAAAGCAGGCCTCAGTAACTGGTGATAGAGTCTATCAGAGAGTCCAGTAAATAATTGATGCTTACAGAGTTAAGTAGTCTGAGTAATGAAGAAGTTGAATGAGTCCCCATACACTTCATTCAACAAATATTTATTAGATTCTTTAAATATTAGGCAGTGTACTGAGTACTGTTTTATAAGGCAGGTAGATGATAATATGTGTTCATCAAGCATTTGCACTTAAAGGAATACATTTTATCTATCTGAGAAGAAAGTTTGTGTGGGTTAGCTGATTTCCCTGAGACAAAGCAAAGGCACAATATGAACTGTTTTAGTTCTGTAGTGAGGCATTGCAGATTACTATAGGTTATAAAAGCTCAAGTTGTTTATAAAAACTCAAGGTTATTATGTCACAGTTTCTGTAGGTCAGTGTTTTAACATGGTGTGACGGGCTTCTCCAATTAGGGTCCCATCAGGCTGAAACAAGGTGTCAGCTGAGGTTCTCATCTGGCACTTGGGGTGCTCGCTAGTGGTTGGCAGAAGCCATCTCCTGTGGTTGTAGAACTCAGGTTCTGGATTTCCTGCTGGTCACTGGCTGCGAGCCCCTTTCAGTCCTAGGGGCCACCCTGGGCTCCCTGCCCTGTGGCCTCCACAGGCCATTCACACTAGTTTACTTTCTGCCAGGCCAGCCAGAGTGTGTATCCCAGACTTCTGGTTTGACCAGCTGGAGAAAAGGTTCTGCTTTTGAAGTGCTTGTGTGACTCGTTCAGATCCACCTAGATAACCTCTCTATTTTAAGGAGAGCTGATTTGGGATCTTAATTACATCTGCAGAAACCCTCCATGGATCAACCCTTCACTAGGTGAGTATTTGATTGAATTATTGGGATCTGTGTTATGTGACCACGAGAATTGGGCAGTAGGGGGCCTCCCAGAGTTCTGCCTATTACCTGATCCCACTGCAGGGACGTGGGGGTTAGTATTACTTGCATAGGGCAGGACTGATGAGAGGCCTGTTCTAGTGTCATGTGGTTCTCCTGAGTAAGAGCTAGACTTACTTAGATTGGTGTCTAACTGAGTGCATTTTGTGATTAGTAAAAGCCTGTCTCTGCGCTTCTGATGTGGTTTCTCTAAGAGTTGCACTGAACGTAATCCCTTAAATGCTGAGAGGGTTAGCATCTGAAGAGGGTAGCAACTGAAGTAGTCAAGAGTACTGGCAGGAAATAGACAGTGTCCTCAAACTTGGTAATTGGGGAAAGTTTAATAAAAAAAGGGCTTCCCCCCCCACCCCCTCCCGTTCTTCCTTCCATCCCTCTCTCTGAGCTGTAGGCAGAGTTTAGGCATCAACCAGCTACAGTGCAGTACCTCTCCTGGGCCAGAAGGGAGGAGGAGGAGGTATGCGGCCATGAATCTGGAGTGGGACACCTGACTGCGGCCTTTCGTGGAAAGATCCAACCAGTCTATGGAAAATGAGCAGGGTCTTGGTGGGGAGCAAGTAGCTTGACTGCATTCTCCTCCCACCCTCTTATATTTAGCCAAGAGGGCAAAAGAAGCTGTTGGTTCAGTTCTCAGAGGACAGCCTCTTGGGGCAAGAGCATGGTGGAGAAAGGAGCCGATCTAGAAGGATGGACAAGAAATATGCAGCCCGGTTACCAAAGACATGTTTCTTGGCTGTGGTCGAGGTCGTGGGCTCTGTTGTGACTTGCAGCTGTAATGTTTCTTTTTCATGTATGCTTCATAGAATGTTTTGGTGAGCTTGATTATAACTCACATCTCATTAAACTCACTCATTTGTGTGTATGGCTGTCTTTCTGCTATTTTGAACTTACTGAGTGCAAGGGTCATATCATATTCATCTTTATACCTACAGTACCTGTGTGCTTGGCTCAGAGCAGGTGATTAACAAATGCTTGTGGAATTATAATTATATGAAACCAATGGTAAGTTATTATCAAAGACCTATAAATCGATTTGGCATTAGAGGTCTAAACAAATATACATTATTCCAATTGCTCTCTAAGATGTTCTAGTCCATGTGAGCTGAGAGAGAAGGTGCACTTAGCATTGTTGCAACAAGTCTTACCCTATGACAAGTTGATGTTCCATTTCATTCTCTCTTTAAAGGTCAGTAATTCCAGGCTATCCTACATACTCCATTCAATAAGTATTAGAATCGATCAACACAGAAGGACAAGAAAAGGTAGGGTAAATCAGACAGTTTGGAGCTACTTGTGATCAAACTGCAGTTGGCTGTCTATCTCTTGATGGCCTCAGAATGAGAGGGTTGGATGTCCTGTCTTCATGCCATTGTCACGTGTGATTCTGGCTGCCAGCAGTGAGGGGCGTATGCTTAGTCTATGGAAAAACTGTTTTCTCTTGCTTTACTTTTTAACATTTTTTCAAAGCACTACATAAAGATAAATGTGGTCAGCTTGATTTATGATCATTATTTTGATTCCTATAGAATCACATGCTGAAGAATCTCAGGGACTGACAGTCTGGAGAAAAATGTAAATGTCATAATTTTGTTAATTGTTTTAGCGTGTGTTTCTTCCACGTGTCTAAAAGCAACTATAATTGAGGATTGTGGTTTCTGGGGCACAGCCAAAATTACAATGTGACTAACAACTGAGGAAAATATCGTGGGATGTCATGTGCTGTTGGATCTTTCATCTTTTTTTTAAATTAACCTCTGCCAAAGTGAGTATTTTCCAGTATTTAAGTATGTTACTGGAGTATGAAAAGAAGAATTGCATGAAATTCTTCTTTTGTATGGAAATACAAATTGAATTCTTGGATTGGTGTTTTTCATCAGATAAAAAATAACATATAAAACTCATTTTAAATTCTGTGACTATCTATCCCATCCTGGAGTTTCCTATTTCAAAAATTGGATTTGTGGCAAAAAACTGAGCTCTCTCAATTCTTTAAACATTTCAATGATAAGAGTCTTTCTCAAGGAAACAAATATCAGGAAATTCAAATACAGGTAAGAAACCATAATCTGCCCTCACCTACTTGCTCCAAAGCATAATAACTCTATTGAGAATGCCTGAAACCAGTGGGTGATCTGACCCTGAGGCTTCATATACAATTTCTTATTTTTATGACAGAAATTTCACAACTTCAAGGCAAGGTTGAAAAACAGTCTATTTTCTCACTTAAGCAAGTGATCAGGTTGCTGCAGGAACAAAGCAAAGGGCTGAGCTCACATGCTCAGCCAGGAGCTCTCTTGCAAGCTTCCTGGTTTGGGATAGACTGCAAATGCTATTAGTATATTTCCTGGTATTTCAGCCTTCTGCGAATTGCACAGTAACTAGATCTTTGAACAACCAACATCTGGTAGCCAGAATCCCACAAAAACTTTCCCATATTTTTCAGAACTGTCTGCTTGTTTGGGAGCTGTTCTCCCATTGTTTTATGCTATTCCTTCTGTTTCTCTCCCCACATGTCTATAGTTCACAAATATTTTTGTCACATTTAAAACGGACTCTACATAAGTGACTAAGCTGATCGTCAGTGCGTCCAGCAGGTCATAGGAAGCTGTTGCTGGCATAGTCGCTTCATTTTCCTGACACACTCACACCCCCTCCTTTATCCAGGCTGACTTGCCCCACAGCTGCTGTGAGCTGCAGGAGCAAATGGAAAGTCTATCCTGCCAGTGGCTGGAGAAAAGGTTCCAAAGTATCATTTGGAGTAAAATCAGACAGAAAAGCAAAGTGCAGAGAGCAGAGGAAGAAAGGACAGCTAAGTGTTCTAGCTTCTTCATGGAACTGTGTAAGGGCTTTGAAGAGCCTGAATTGTTGTGTAAAGATCTGCCAAATGATCATATACAATGTTTTTTTTCTAAAAAGAGTTTATGTTATATGCTTAAGGGGGTTGGTTAATATTAAATTTTATAATCAAGAGAGAAGGAAGATTAAAGGGCAGTAAGAAATAATAAAAGGAGGATACATAGAAGGAAATAAGGACAATGCAATAGCCCTTTACTCTTCTCATCAGTTACTTTAGACTTGATCTTGTGAGCTAGCATGTAAGGATACCATTTATACAGCAAACACACATGTAATTTAGAGATGGGAAAATGAAGGTATAGAGAGGTTAGCAATGTGTGTGCAAGCTCAGTCACTTAGCTAATAAGTATCAACCATAAGCTCTTGGGGGCTGCTCTTAATCATTAGTGTAAACCAAGAGGCTTTCTCTTTTTTCTGATATGTGTTATAGCATTTTTTTTTTTTATAATCTGGAGGATAAAGTTATACACCAAACTGTTATTCTGGGTGTCGCAATTATGGGAGATTTAAAATTTTATTCTTACCTGAATTTTATATAAAATTACTTTATTTCTAAGAAATTAAAGTTCAAGATTGTTAATCCCTCATCAACAAACGGCACCAAGACTATGAACAAGAAAGAAGGGTTTGGTATTAATTTATAATGACTACCATCATTATAGTGAAACGTGACTTGTTCATAGTAATTAGTAAGATGCTTAATGAAATCAATGAATGAAAACAGTCCCAACAAAGAGTAATTTTAATGTAAATTTATGATACTGGACTAAATAAATACCTTTTATTTCTGTAACATGTACACTGATGCCCCATGACCATGTGTCTTGGTTGTGTCATCATAGGCACCAAGAAATGGGGATCTGGGCTAGTTATGTGGTAATTTCTGCTTTGAAAAATTTCCAGGTAAAACCCATCTTGGTGGAGATCTTAAGGAGCTGATTCATCCATTACTTATTTGCTTCAACAGACTAAACACAGGGACTTCTCTGATGGTCCAGTGGTTACTTCATCTCCAGTGCAGGGGGTGTGGGTTTGATTCCTGGTTGGAGAGATGAGATCCCACATGCCGCATGGCCAAAAATCCAAAACATAAGACAGAAGCAGTGTTGTAACAAATTCAATAAAGACTTTAAAAATGGTCCACATCAAAAAATCTTAAAAAAAAATACTTAGGACAGTTGCTTGAGGAAAATCCATACTTTTCTATCAATTATCTTTTTAGTGGAGGCAGTTGAACAGTTCTTCTTTGAGGCAAGGATCCTGGTTAGGCTTATTTCCACAAAAGGATCTAAAACTAAATAATTGCCCCTTCCCAAATCCTAAAGTGTAGGCTGCTCCTTCAACCAATCCACTCAGGATGTGGACCTTTTACTCTCCATTCAGACTCTGACTCTCCACAGAGAATGAAATTGGGTTGCCTCCAGCCCCTTTGTCCAAAGCTCTGCTGAGGAAGTGACCCTTTGGAGGGTGGTTTGAAGGTGATTCCCTGGGCCCTCAAATTTCTCTGCATGCATCAGGCCAGACCACTGAAAAGCAGTACCATTCAGACCACATTGTTTACCCCATTCAGAATTATTATTCCCTAAGCTTTTGTGGCATGTCCTCAGTCCTTATCAATGCATACTATGAAACTATCAGCCACCTGACTATGTTTCCAGATGTCATCTACTACTTAGGCAAGAGTACATGTCCAAAATATTACCTGAAAAATTGTTCAGATTAAGCACTAGGAATTTTTTTTTTCTTTGATCAAGTGATTTGTTTCTAACAATAAGAATACTTGAGAGGCAGGATGAGGTTGAGTGTCTCTGGGAGAGAAATTCTCACTGAGTTGTCAGTATTCCAGGTTTGATCAGACTCAGTGAAGCCAATTCACTCTGCTCAAGGTTCTAAAAGTCAGAATCCTAATGTGGAATGCCATTGTCTTTATCTGAGGTCTGCTTTTCCTGCCATCTTTAAGTTTGCTTAAAAAACACAAGAAGCAGAACCAACAGAGATGGACAATTTTAAGAGAAATTCTTTCTAGTGCATTGTCCTGGTCAATAAAACACTCAGTTCTCTGCAATTCAAGGCCAAATTTTTCTCCCAGGGTGATACTGGATAATCCTGTACCATCTTCTATGTCTGTAGCTTTCTCTTGATTTGGTACAGGAGGAACATCCCCTTTCTAGTCATATAGTGGTTTTCCCAGGTGAACAAAATATATTTTGTTAGGATTCCTCTTAATATACCCTATAACATCATAGATTTTGCCTTGTTATGTTAAATTTCAGTTTAACCTTAGTTTGGATATTGTTTGGATAAAGTCTTGTGTGTGTGTATTTATATCTGTGTAAATGTAAAATTTATAGAAATGTATCTCTCACAGCTGACAGATCACACTGATTGTTGTGAATTTTACTGAGCACACTCAGAGGGCAAACTTCTTTCAAAATTGGGGTGTTGAGGAGCGCACATCAGTATTTTCTTCATTACTACCCAAAAGCTTATGTAACTCATTTTATCTCCTGTTGTTTATACTCAAAAAAAAGACAGACTTACAAGAAATTAAGGTTAGATCATGTAGAAATGTATAAGCCCTTAGAACCCTTGTGATATTTATCGAAGTTTGGCCTTAAATAATCTATTCTCAGTTATATTTACTTTCATCTTTTTTATTGTTTTTATTTTTGTAAGTCTATTCACAGTCATCTGTAAACAGAGGTGAGGCAAAGAACATAACAGACAAACAAATGAACAAATCACTTGTTTACCCAGCCCCTCTGTTTAGGATGTGGCAGTTTTCTATGGTCTGTTGGGTAAAATCAGAAATCCTCACTAATATACAAATTTTCCATTGGTGAAATGAGAAACACTATAAACTTTTATGGTTAGTAAAATATAATTTAAATATGAACAAAAATGTTAGAAGTCAAATTCTGCTCTTAAAAATGATCAGTTTATGGAGTATTCTAGTAATTAAATACATTATCTGAGAGTTATCTTTAATTTTAGGCATAAATCGTACAAATATACCTAGAGAGAGAGAGAGAGAGAGAGGGTATATATAATGTCAGTAGTATGGATATGTGTTCATATGCAATAGAAGTCGATTTTATACTAAGATCTGTTCAGACTTTTTGCAGTCAGTCTAAGCAATCAAGTATCATTGGTGAGAACTGGGAAGGAACTAATCCTCTGAACTTTTATATTCTTGTTTCAATTGTAGATAATGAGAGATTGAAAACGTTAAGAACAAATGCATACCATGTGCTATGCCTTGTGCTGCTGCTGCTGCTAAGTCACTTTAGTCGTGTCCGACTCTGTGCGACCCCAGAGACGGCAGCCCACCAGGCTCCCCCGTCCCTGGGGTCATCCAGGCAAGAATACTGGAGTGGGTTGCCATTCCCTTCTCCAATATGTTTTGTGCAAAAGTAGGCAAATAAAAGAGTTACTGTTTGTGTCTACATACATAGAAATCGTATAACCCATTATGTTGCTAATTAGACATGAAAAAAGATGGCTTTCATATAAACATCAAGTTCTTCTTGTTGCTTCCATCTCCCTCAGTGTCAAGTTTCTGATTATTTCTAGGAGCTTCTTGAAGAAGGCATTGCTGCTGCTGCTGCTAAATCGCTTCAGTCGTGTCTGACTCTGTACGACCCCATAGACGGCAGCCCACCGGGCACCGCCGTCCCTGGGATTCTCCAGGCAAGAACACTGGGGTGGGTTGCCATTTCCTTCTCCAATGCATGAAAGTGAAAAGTGAAAGTGAAGTCGCTCAGTCGTGTCCGCCTCTTCTGCGACCCCATGGACTGTAGCCTACCAGGCTTCTCCGTCCATGGGATTTTCCAGGCAAGAGTACTGGAGTGGGTCGCCATTGCCTTCTCCACGAAGAAGCCATTAGGAATAGACAATTCATCACATTCCTAGTATTAATTGGTGAAACAGTGATGGGACTGATGATCTAATACAGTTAACAAAAACACCATCATATATTTTATCTCTTTTTTTTCCCCTCATCACAGAAAACAGGGAAGGGACTTTTTTTCCAGTAGTGAAGAGCAAAGGCAGTTTGGAGGGTGGGTTGGATTTCACATATTACCCTCCACAAAATTGTTTTTTTTTCCCTAGAAGACTAATCAACACACAAAAATGCACAATGGGTATAATAGTTGAGTAAATTTGTGTCTTTAATTGTATATTTCAATACAGTTTACTTTTAGAAATAGTTTTGTGAATGCTATAAATAAATTATAAATGGAAGAATTACACTGAGAATGAAAAGAACTTCGAAAATAAATATTGGCATGATCCAGCTATTATGAAAAAGGAATGGATCCAATTAAAAAATGATGGCAGGTCTCATCTTGATAGCCTATTCTTTTTTTTTTATTATAGTTAATTCATAATGTGTTAGTTTCAAGTATACAGCAAAAGAATTGTTTTGCATATATATTTTTCAGATTCTTTTACATTATAGATTATTGCAAGATATTGAATATAGTTCCCTGTGCTATAGAGTAGGTCCTTGTGTGTGTTAGTTGCTCAGTTGTGTCTGACTGTTTGTGACCCCAAGAACTATAGCCCGCCAGACTCCTCTGTCCATGGAATTCTCCAGACAAGAATACTGGAGTGGGTTGCCATTCCCTTCTCCAGGGGATCTTCCCAACCCAGGGACTGACCCAGCGTCTCTTGCATTGCAGGCAGATTCTTTACCATCTGAGCCACCAGGGTGATACCCTTATATAGAGTAGTGCATATGTGTTAATCCCAAACTCCTTATTTATCTCTCCTCACACCAATTCCCTTTGGTAACTGAAAGTTTGCTTCTGTCTGTGAGTCTATTTCTATTTTTAAAATAAGTTTATTTGTATCATTTTTTTAGATTCCACATATAAATGATAGATATGATACTTATCTTTTTCTGTCTGATTTCTCTTATTATACTTCACTTAATATGATAATCTCTAGGTCCATCCATGTTGCTGCAGATGGCATTATTTCATTCTTATGACTAATATTTATATATATATACACCACACACACACATATATATATTTATACACCACATCTTCCATTCATCTGTTGATTGACATTTAGGTCCATTTATATCATGAGTACCAGAGAACATTGATCCAGCATCTAGAGATGATGCCTAACCCATTTTCCTGAAAAATTCATCCCATAATTTGACAATTAAAAGACCAATAATGTCAATGAAGAACGTTGTATTTCTTCCTTTCCTCGTATCTAAGACTAGTGGTTATAGCCATGTAGAGGATTTTCAGGGCTGATGACTATCTTTAGAAATTTGGGGCCCATTCATGTCCTTTGTGCTTTCCCCACTGACAAAGTACATACTTTTACATCTGACCAACAAGGGAAGCCTTTTGGAGGAAAAGAATGACAGAGTGTGAGGACTCTGGGAAAAGAGGGTTATGTGTGGACAGCATGACCAAAGTGAACCATCTCTAAAATCAGATAGGTATTCCAGCTCTGCAGGTCATAAACTGTGTGATTTCAAAAAGAGTTTTTAAAGTACTGTTTTTCCCCTAACTGAGCTTCAAACATTTTGAAAATCAGAAAGAAGTATTTCTTTCTTCTGAGTCATTGACCAACTACTCCCAACTGATTCAACATGCAGAATGTGCTTGCTGTTTACTTGGTCTGCTGCAGAAAAGCTTCCCTGGAAGGCTAGCCCCTTAACTGAAACTGGTCAGGAAACTATCACTAATCAAAGGAACTCAAGAAGTTATTACCATACTGTCATCATCCATGTGTTAAGGGAGTCTATTAGCAATTGCTAAGGCATCTGTCTTTCCAGATTCAACACAAGCCAGAAATAGAAAACACCTGGATAAACCAGAGGGCATGGACCGGTGCAGTTACCTATCTCCCGGAGACAGAGCCATTGGTCTGTTACTTCAGCTAACTTTAGATAGCCACAATAACATAACCAATAGTTTGTGGTCATCACCATTAAGGAATCAAGCAAACTGCCATATTGACCCAGGGTTCAAGATGTGACAAAAAGTATACTTT
Source organism: Okapia johnstoni (assembly GCA_024291935.2). Taxonomy (NCBI): domain Eukaryota; kingdom Metazoa; phylum Chordata; class Mammalia; order Artiodactyla; family Giraffidae; genus Okapia; species Okapia johnstoni. The sequence goes on along the minus strand of CM044317.1, from coordinate 60,528,634 downwards.
CCTTCCTAAAAAAGCAATGAAGGATAATTTCTTTCAGTTGAAAAAACTGAGTATTTATTATGTTCAAAATACTATGTTAGACCATTGAGGCTTACAGAATTCTGCAAAACAATTCTTTTTTCACAACGTAACTAGTAGTTGTCAGAGCCCTAAATAATTTTAATTCCAAGTAAAGTGAAAGTAAGCATTACTGACTGGTTAGATGTTCAAAGGGAAGGCTGATCTCTTAGATTACTCTCATAAGTGTGGGGAACCTTGAAGAAGAAAGTGATGTGTGAACCAGGCCTTGAAAGATAAAATTTGGGAGGAGGAATGGAAGAGAGAATAAAAGAGTGAACTTGTTCTCAGATGGAGGGACTAGTGTAAACAAAGGCAGAGGGGCAAGGAAATTTAAGAAATGATGAGGGTAGTTTTCTGAAACAGGAGGTTATAAGATGGGACCGAAAAAGAAGGCTAAAGAAGTGGGTTGTTTTGAAAGCATAGGGAGCCTTGGGTATTAGACTAATGAGTTTGTTATTTAATAAGGAGTTTTCTATCATAGGGAAACATTGAAGGGTTTTGAACTGTAGAAAGATGGGGTAGCAACCCGTGTTGCAGTATTTGCATTTCGGGAGAGGCGTATGTCAGTGCTCATCAGCGTTTTCTTCATTATCGCCCTTATAAGGGGCATTTGTAGATATCAGCCTGATATTTCACAGGGTTCCCATACAGTCATGTTCATTGAGAGCTGATCTATTGCATCTTGTTTCCATCAATGGCCAGGATATTCTTTTTTTCTTATCTTTTTTAATTTCCTGTAGTGTGTTTGAGCCTTGAGTAGCTGTTGAGATAGAGCAATCTAACATCATTAGGTACTTGGTGAGTGTCATAGGAGTAAAATTGCAAAAATGAGACTTCCCTAGTTTTGAACCAAATGAAGAGCTGTGTAATGTTTGAATCAGATTTTTTTTTAAAGAAGTTACCATTGTTATAAAAACATCATAACAAACAGCGGGTTGCAAGCATATTTAGATCATTCTTACTGAAGAAAATAAACATTTATTGCCAACTGTGTAAGGGCAGATTTGATGACTGATGGAAAAATCACACTGTTTTGTCAGTTCACATAAATAATAATTCATCAAAGGAACATGTGTTGATGAGTGCAGTCTGGTTTGAATTGAAACCACAGTGCATTCTTGGGCAACAGCTAAAGTACCTGAGCCTCATTAAAAAATCTCCAGCACATTATCTAAGTATATAAACAACCCTTCCTAAGCTATATAATGAATCTCATCAAAAATGCTCAGGGATGACTAAAGTGGCCTCTATTTACCTTGAGAAAAACATATCTGGGTGCCTAAGAAAGTCTGATGAGTACTTAAGAAATATGATCTGAGTTCACTTTTGCAATAGATGCTCAACAAATTGATCTGGGAACAGATGAGTGTTTACCAGACACTAAGGAATATAATAAGCATTGGCTGCTCAGCTTTCTCTGATAATCATTGTTCAGTGAAAAAGGATAGAATGTGATATTTTCCCTGGTGAACATTCCACTCTTGGGCCACCCCAATCCAAAGGCCCTCTGTGCTGTTGATGAACTGATAAGATTTGGCAAGCTGGTGTGTGAATCTGGCGGCCAGGTGTCTTGGTGTGGTTGAGACAGGAGCTAACAGATTCGACATGTGGGAATATTGCTCCCAGATGCTCCCCCAAGGGAAAGAACAACTTTCTTTCAGTGACCTGTCCTTTCAAGATGAGTCCTATGGTACAGGCACTGCAATTAATTAGCTCTGTGAGAGGAAGCAATGCATCATGGGTGCCTTTCTGCCAGAAAAAATAAGCAGTTCCAGAGGGTGCTGCCGATTTCTTAGTAAAATCCAGTGGTCTGTGTTTGGAGGTTGTCCAAGGCAAATCAAATAAAGAAATCTTCAGATATTGAGGTGATAAGGAAGAAAGAACACAATAAGGATGAGTGGTGCTGATTTTAAACTGAAGAGAAACCTAACAGGCAAAGCCATGTCACAGATAGTCATGGCCCTTGCTGCCAAAATCTGCGGAAAAATACAACCAGAATTTGATGCCCCTGATGTCAGTGCTCTGATGTCCAGAGCCCCATAGTCCGTCAGTTTTCAAATACTATTGTATCACTTGGAAACAAATATCTGTCTCACAGTATTTTGACATATATATGTTTAAGAGACGTTGTTACTCAATATGAATTGCATTAGCAAAGCTTTTTCAGCTTGTCATTTCAGCAGAGTTCTCAGCGTTCTTCCTATCTTCCAAACTCTAGAATGAAATGCCTATCTTGTCAACTGCTTTCATGATTCCAGATTACACATCCTGAAAAATGAAACCATCTCTATGCAGAACTGGATTGACAACATCTGAATCCATGTTGGTAATGAAATAGTTTAGGCAAAGTAACACAGATACTTGGCAGGCATGGGTTATATTGCCCAGATTTCAGGGAAACGAGCCCAAGTCATGGCTCTCATCCTCTAAGGGTCTTTGTCCTATACCCAATGTCTAAGAGGAAAGTTTGACTGGTCCCTTCTTGGAATATAAATGTATTTTATTCATTCATTCTATTACATGAAATTATTATTGTTTACTTTCCAAAAATTAAATAATTTCTGTGTTTCTATTTCTCATTGTTCTTTTTTGGCCTTCTGCATCATCTCTTGGGGCTTCCCAGGTGGCTCAGTGGTAAAGAATCAGCTGCCAAAGCAGGGGCAGGGGTTCAATTCTTGGGTTGGGAACATGCCCTGGAGGAGAAAATGGCAACCAAGTGTTCTTTCCTGGAGAATTCCATGGACAGAGGAGCCTGGTGGGTTACAGTCCATGCGGTTGCAAAAGAGTTGGAAATAACTGAGCGACTGACCCTGCATACATGCATCCTCTCTTTATTACTCTGAAGAGCAGTAAAGAAGTAATCTGTTGTGTGAAAAATATTTCCTATTGCAGGTTCTGGTTAGGGTCATCTGGGACAATTTTGGTAATATTTCAAATATTCCATAATCCTCATTTCAGGTTACATAAACCTTCCTTTTTATTAGATTTCAAAGAGAAAAAAGAAAAAGTAATGTGTTTAACTCCTGGGATTTAAAAACCTGTAATTAATTTGAACCAAGCTGTATTACTTTTGCAAGGCTCCCTTTTAAAATTTTTGTTGGCTTATTAAAAAAAAAAATCAAAAAGACTTTTACAGTTTTCTTTTAGAAATAGGATGTATTAACTGGCCTTAGTACTTCTGTGGGGCTTCCCTGGTGGCTCAGATGGTAAAGAATTTTTTTGCAGTGTGGGAGACCTGGATTCAGTGCCTGGGTTGGGAAGATCCCCTGAAGAAGAGAATGGCAATCCATTTCAGTATTCTCTCCTGGAGAATCCCCATCGATAGAGGAGCCTGGTGGCCTACAGTCCATGGGGTTGCAAAGAGTCAGACATGACTGAGTGACTAAGCACAGTACTTCTGTATTATATTAATTTTATATTATACTGTATATTAATTTCCATTATTTAATTTTGCTTTGAAGCTTGTGTCAGTGATCATTTTATTGTCTTTCATCTCTGAATCCACCCTTCTCTGCCCTGCTTTGGGAAAATGAACTGGACCCTGTAAACATTTTTCCTTTGCTGCTGGTGTGATGCTCAACTTTGCCAATAGAGGGCACTAGAGGGATAATACAAGTTGATGGTGCCAGGTTGATACTTCCCTCCCGGTTCCAGGCTTCCATTTGTTATTCAGCGTGGAAGTCTAGAAGTTCCAGCTACATTCTCAGGGTACACTTTCATCAACCAGGGGCTACTTCTGAGCACCTCTTATGGACCGTATCTGTGGTAGCTTTGGTTGAACTCTCAGACCACGCTGAGATCTGAATCTCAGTTTGGGGTCCCTTTCCCTCAGCCAAGCGATAGTAGCTGCCTTTTTGCACATTGAAATTCCAGACTGCTTAGAGTTGTCTTTTAGTCCTTTTAGTAGTTCACCTCCTTTTATGAATTAATAATTATTTATATTACTTTATTTTCTACTCAAACTACTGATCTGATTTCTGTCTCCTGACAGGACCCTTACTGATGTAAGTTGTTTATAGGTCTTCTTAATGTATACATACCTAATCCATCTAAATATTTTTTAAATTTTCTGAGAGTGGGGGAGACCCTTGCTTCTGTATTTGTAATTTCTTTATTCCTTTCAGAACTTTGTATAATATTCCATATTAATTGGGCTTCCCTCGTAGCTCAGTTGGTAAACAATCCACCTGTAATTCAGGAGAGCCCAGTTTGATTCCTGGGTCGGGAAGATCCCCTGGAGAAGAGATAGGCTACCCACTCCAGTATTCTGGCCTGGAGAATCCCCATGGACAAAGGAGCCTGGTGGGCTCCAGTCCATGGGATCGCAGAGAGTCGGACATGACTGAGACACTTTCGCTTTTACACACTGACTTTCACTTTTACCACATTAATTAAACACTTCTGACCAACAATGATGAAAAAGACATGGACGTCAAGAATCTCATTGTCTAGTAGGAGAGAGACGCATACAAACAAGTAACTTTAGAATGTGATAGATACACCACAGAAGAATGTATGTGGTATAGCGGTGCCACCCTGTGTGGGCGGGGCTGGGGCTGGGGACCGGATGGACCTCACTGAGCAGCTGTCACTGAGCTGAGTTTCCGAGATCGAAAAGAGGGATGGTCCCACAGATTAGGGAGGAAAGGGCAATGCAGACAGAGGGAAGACGTGAAGTTTCAGGAATCCATGAAGCAAGACAAGGTGAACTTGAGGAATGTCAAGTAGTACACTACTGTGACCTAAGGGAAGTGTGTGAGTGTGTGTTTGTGGGACTATAATGTGAGTAGGGAGGACGCAACATTGAGAGTGGTGGGGGAGTGAGGCTGAGAGAGAGGAGTGGGTTAGCTCCAGACCAGACTGGACTTTGCATGTCCTGCTAAAAAGTTTGGATTTTATCACGGACAGCTACCAGCTCAAAGAACTCAAGGAATACAAAGAATATAGAGAAAAAGTTAACTATTAGATTTTTGCACCGAGTATATTTAATCCTTTACAATGTGGAATACATTTTTGAAGGATTCAAAGAAATTCAAATCCTTAGCCTCACCTTGGAGTTAAAAGAGGGAGATTTTAAGTGTTAGGAAGGAACAAGAAGCACTAAATTGACAGCTAAAGAGCAAAGTGTGCCCTGGGGTTTGAGCCAGGAGAGACTGGGTAATTAAGAAGTAGAACTGTCTGGCAAGGCCCTTGGGCACCTAACTTTCTTCCTCTGCATTGTCCTTTTCTCTCCATCTGTAGGGACTGTTCCTCTCCTCTTTGAACACTCAGCTCAGCGACAACTGTTCTGTGAAGTGTATTCAATCCCCATCCCAGCCCCACCCAACATGGGGCCCCAGCACAACTGTATCAAGTACATTCTTCTACAGTGGTTATCTTCATACTAGAATAATAGAAGGTCACTTGTTGGTATGCAGAGTTACTTGCTTGTAGCTATGTAGAGGGACTGCATTGTAGGGAAAGAGCAGCCTTTTAGAAAAGGGAAGCATGATCACGGAGTGATTTTGGTAACAGGAGAGAATCTTCTGAAGCTGAAGCTCCAATCGTTTGGCCACCTGATGCTGACTTATTGGAAATGATCCTGATGCTGGGAAAGAGTAAGGGCTGGAGGAGAAGGGGGCAGCAGAGGATGAGATGGTTAGATAGCATCACTGACTCAGTGGACATGAATTTGAGCAAACTCCGGGAGACAGTGAAGGACAGGGAAGCCTGGTGTGCTGCAGTCCATGGGGTTGCAAAGAGTTGTACACAGCTTAGCAACTGAATAACAAGGTGGGTTTTTACTGGTAGATTGCTGATTATAAAGATTTTTCTATATTGTTAGCAATAATGAATGGAAGGGAAGAAACCAAATATGAAAACCAAATGCTGTTGAAATGTTCTTTTGTATCTATTTCTAAAGTATATTTCAAGTGTTGAGATGCTACATGTTTGGGCTGTTGGTTGGAAAGATGTAAAGAGTGTTTGTGTTTAATTTACATGGATGATATCTCCCTGGTAGCTCAGCTGGTAAAGAATCTGCCTGTAAGATGGGAGGCCTGGGTTCAATTCTTGGGTTGGGAAGATCCACTGGAGAAGGGATAGGCCACCCACTCCAGTATTCTTGGGCTTCCCTGGTGGCTCAGCTGGTAAAGAATCTGCCTGCAATGTGGGAGACCTTGGTTCGATCCCTGAATTGGGAAGATACCCTGGAAAAGGGAACAGCAACTCACTCCAGTATTCTGGCCTGTAGAATTCCATGGACTGTATAGTCCATGGGGTTGCAAAGGGTTGGACTTGACTGAGCAACTTTCACTTCACTATCTCCAAAAGAAACAAAGCCACAATGCACCAAATGTCATAAATCAGAATGTCATGCTGAAAAGGTCGTTTCACATTTCCATTACTCCCTTAGGAAATAGTTGACCTCAGAATAGGAATTCAGAAATCTCCCTGCCTGCCTCTTTGCTACTAAGAAAACCGACACTGGTTCCCCAAACCCCTGATTAAGAAAGAAGCTGGAAGAACAAGCAGAAGTGTTTTGAGACTGCGAGTACCCCTGCCAAAACCCAGTGGGAGTGTCTCTGGAGAAATGAAGCTCATAGAAGTTTAAAAGTTTGATTATTTTTCAAAGTTTTTGTTACCTTCCCAGTAAATAGTACCTTCCATTCTTCACTCTTACTAGCAAATTGTCATTTATCACCCAATAATTCCCTTGTTAAGGCCTAGAGGATTATTATTTTCAAGGATGGGTGAATTTAATCGTCTTGCTGTCTCCCACAACTTTGCCAAAGTATCTTAGGGGTCAAAGTTCTTCTCATCTCCCACCTCCCAGAATATATTCTCTTTTATTATAAAGCATGAAACCTGGACTACCTTGAATCAAATGTATGAGAGGTGAAAAACGTATCAGGGCAAAGTGATCGCTCAGTTCTAGGCTTGTTTCTGTGAAGGCCTCACTAGTTCTGACCATTGGAAAGTTATTTAATCTCTCTCTCTTGTCTTTTTAATTAGTGAATATGGATATTAACAATATTCTCTGACTCCTTATAAGATTTTTGTCCAGATGAAATGAAATAATAGACATTGAGAGTCATTTTGAAAAAATACAGTGTTACCAAAATGTAAGAAATCCTTCTGTTATCCTGATTACAGTAACCCTCATGATTAAGAAGTGTAGATGGTGGTGTTTGGAAAGATTTGCTGGATATAATAAGATGGGGCATCACAATGTACACGGTGGCCTGTGTGTTTTACTTCTCCTTGTGCGTGTACAGTGACTTACCAGCCAGCGGACCAATGATCTCCTGCATGGCTGCATCTTCATCTTTCCTCATTCATTAACAATTATTTATGAAATCCCTATTGTGTACAAGAAGGACTTCCCTGGTGGCTCAGGTGGTAAAGAATCCACCTGCAATGCCGGAGACCTGGGTTCATTCCCTGGATTGGGAGGAACCCCTGAAGGAGGGCATGGCAACCCACTCTAGTATTCTTGCCTGGAGAATTCCATGAATGGAGGATACTGGTGGATGTAGTCCGTGGGGTCAAAAAGAGTCAGACATGACTGAGCAATTAAGCACAGCTCAGCACAACATGTAACAAGAAAGGTTTCTAGATACTGGAGATGCTGCTTAAAGGAAAGAGACAATGTAGCTTATACCCTAATTAGAGGAAACATAAAATAAACAAGTAAATACACAGTATGGCAGATGGCATTAAGTGCTATGGAGGTAAATAAAGCAGGAAAGCAGAATGTTACACAGGGTGTGGGGCACTATGGCCAACTAGCCAAATCTTGCCCATGGCTTGGTTTTGCAAATACTAACCATGACCACTCATTTATATCTTGTCTACTGCTGCCTTGAGTAAGTAGTTGAGATGGAGAGCAGTTTTTTTTTTTTTTTTTTTTTACCATGAAGCAAACAATATTTACTCTTTGGCTTTCTGCAGAAACTGTTTGAAGCTCCTGATATAGGCCTTTGTAGGCCATCTCAAGGACTTGGATTTTTACCCTGAGTGAAATGGGATAACCAGGGAGGGTGTGTGGAGTAACATGATCCAGATTATGTTTTAGAAAAGTTTGCCCTGGTGCCTCTTATGAGATGAGATTCTGGGGGCAGGAATGGCAGCGCAGAGACCAGTTAGATGGCAGTTGTAGTCATGTGAGGAGAGTGACCCACTCCAGGGTAGAAAGGATAAGAAGGTGGGATGAGTATGAAGTCGGTTTCCAGATAAAATTTTAAGGTAATACAGTGAAGGATTTTGGCCTGAACAACTGGAAGGGTGGAATTGCCATCAGCAGAAATGCAGAAGCTGCCAGAGGAGTGGGTCTGGGGATAGAAGTGAGGGGTTTGGTTTGACATAGTGAGTTTGCACTATTGTGTAGCCCTTGAAATGGTCGCACCAATGAGGCAGGTGACTGAATAATGCTGGAATTCTGAGGAGAGGGCAGTATTGGGAATAAAAAAATCTTACAGTTAGCAATGTATAGTGTTGATCAGTGCCATGGGACAAAACAAAATCACTTCCTTGGCTTTACTGCTCTGTTTTGTTTTGTCCATTAGTGCCCAGACAGACTCTGTATTTGCTGGAAAGATAAGGGAAAACTTTGTTTGGGTACAGAGTGTGATGCCTGTGTATTTCTTGATAGCTCTGCAAGTCATTGTCCTCAAGCTACAATTAGCTTGAAGGAAGTGAGAAAGGGAAACATTCAAAATTTAAAAAGGATACATTGAGCTTAGATTTGAAAAGCAAAAATCCTGCAAGACGTATGTCTGCTTCAAGCGTGCATGTGGCTGAGTTTCTCAGTTGTGTCCAACTCTTTGTGACGCCATGGACGATAGCCCACCAGTCTCCTCTGTCCTTGGGATTTTCTGGGCAAGAGTACTGGAGTGGGTTGCCATTCCCCTCTGCAAGAGGGTAGGATGATTTGTCCCAGGTGCACTTTCTCTCGGAATAGGTAAACAAGACTAGGAGAAGTTCCATTTAGTTAAAACCTACTGGATTCCAGGAGTTTTACAAACAATAGTTCATTCTACAGCTCTCCTCTTGAATTTTGCAAAACTGGGCTGGAGTTATCCCAATATTTCTATCGTTTTATTCCTCCAGATGGATATTCAGTGAGGATAATTTCTGGCTCTTACCATTTCATTCTCTCTTTTAACAGAGAAAAATTGAAAATGAAGTCCCAAATTAGTGCAAGCACTTTCCTGACTTTCAAAAAAGTTCACTTTTAGGTCACTTCTAAATTAACTTTCTATTTAATTAGAACAGGTTGGTCCAGCCCACTAGCTGCTGTTCTAGTTCCAAGGCTAAATATAGTTCTGTAAAACATCAACTTTAAAAGTATATGTAGTATAAATTCCCTGATACTGTAATGATTATTTTTATTTAAAATAGGCACATTTGTAACCATGGTCTGTGTAAGATGAGGGGACAGAGTGTACATTGTTCAGCTCTCTAGATTAAAGTGCATAGCATAGATACTACACATAGCTGAGGACAGAAAGAGAGGCATTCTGCTGACTGAGTCACTGATCTGGAATTGCTCCCTATTACCTAGAACCAGGTTTCTCAATCATGGCACTACTGACACTTTAGGCTAGGTAGTTCTTTGCTTGGATGGTGGGCTGTGCTATATAGGATACTGAGCAGCATCTCTGGCCTCTACCCTCTTGCTACTGACTGCAGCCATCTAGTTGTGACAACCAAGTGTCTCTAGAGATTGCTAAATGCTTCTAGGGGGGCAGTGGGTGTTGAGAACCACTTACATAGAGGCTAAGTTCTGTTTCCTTAGTTTGGCATTGGAAATTTTCTGCAGTTTACCTTCAAGTGTTTTCAAGCTTTCCCTCCATAAATCTACCTTAAAATGCCTGATCTACTTATCATTCTCCTTAAAAGTTTTGTTCCTTTTGGAGTTGGTGCCTCTGTAAATGCTCACCCACTTCCCACTATGGAATTCTATCCCTTTCTTCTAGACAAATACTATCAATGCATATAAACCTGATGTATTCCTTTCTGTTTCATGAAATGATAGCATCAAGTCATAGAAACTGAAGGAGGTTAGCCTAGTTATTTTGCAGGTGAGGACAATGAGATCAGGGGAGTCACTGTTGACCAACATCGTGGGGGCTACATAGGGAGCAGGGGATGCAGAGCCCTTCCTCTAAATCTACCGTGCCTGCCATCCCACCTGCTTCCTGGATGTATCTGGACCCATTTTACTTTCACCCTGAAACTCTTAGAAATTTTGTTCTTATGATTCATTTTTGTAATCAGAGTCCTTCCACACCGAAACATAAACATGCCATTTAATACATGAATGAGATACAAGGTTACTTACAAAGACAAGATAGAAAGAAACAATTTCATAGATTTATCATAATTCAGTAATAATATTTTTAGAGGAGAATTTTTTACATAAATAAATTTATTATTTTTTAATTGTCCCACAGGACTCTGAGGCTCTATTCATTTCTTTCTTTCCTTTTTTTTGTAACTTTAAACTTTTTATTTAGTATTGGCGTATAGCCAATTCACAAAGTTGTGGTAGTTTCAGGTGAACGTGAAAGGACTCAACCATACGTATCCATGTATCCATTCTTCTCCCAAACCCCCTGCAGGGGAATTTTTTAAAATTCAATATTTTATTAAAAGTTCCTCACATTAGCACTGTCCAATAAAAATATGAGACAGATACGTAAAGGTAATAGTTTCTCGTAGTCACATTAAAACAAAGTGAAAGCAAACAAGGGAATTTAATTTCATTAAAATATTTCAATTAACCCCATTATGTCCAAAATATTATTTCAACATGTGATCATCATAAAAATTGTTAATGAACTATTTTACATTCTTTTTTCTGTATAAAGTCTTTGAAATCTGGTGTGTATTTTATAGTTATTCACACATCAGTACAGAGTAGATACATTTAAGTGTTCAGTGTGCTAGTGGCTGAGAGTTTCACAGTGTGCATTATACTCACATGGATCTCCTCACCTCATGGATACTCTTGTGTATGAACTACTTGATCATCAAACCAAATGCAGTCTTTCCCTCTATACCTGCTCCTCAGAACTCTCCATCTGGACTAGTATCAGCTACCACCATCTGAGCCAGACACCTCTGTACCATCGTGGCTCACAGTCCCCATCTTGAGTCTTTTTTTTTTTTAACACTCTCATCTGATAGATCTCCAACTGTTGTCAGTGTTGACACAAAAGCCTCTCAACTCACTCCCTCTCTCTGGTTTCCATCCCACTGGAGGTTATAAATGGCTTCCTAGTCCATTTCCTTTCTGTAGCCTCTCACCCTGTCCACTGGTCTCTACACTTATGTGATATGTAATCATTGATCTGACCATTTCCTTCCCCACATCTCCCATAGATTTAAGGATTCAGGCCTAGGATTCAGTGAAGCAATCAAGCACCATGCAGTCAGCCTTCTCATCCCCGGCTGCCCATGTGGACCTGGTTCCAGCATCGCAGGTCCCACTCTTCCCTGATGACACTGTGCACTTGACTCACTTTTGCTTGTGACTTTGTTGCTCTGGCCTAGATACCCTTTACCATCTTTACCTTGACTTTGATTGTGGAGACCTTAACTTGTGTAACTAAAGTCAAATGTACCTTAAATATAAAAAGCTTCCAAACTGCCTGAGAACATGCCATCACAGATAAAAGCATGTCCATTTCTTTTCTTATAATTGGATGTGTATATGTCTGCTTTTGCCAGTAGGTTATAAACACCAGAGGGCTGATTTTGTTTTATTTGTCTGTATTACATAAGATGTAGAACCTGCAAGTGGGATTGTCTCACAGGAGGAAGTCCCTCAGTTTCTTTTTAGTTGAAATTACTATTTCTGTCGTGTGAGATTCAAAATGAGTCATGGGTCATGGTCTAAGGGCCTCCTCTTCATCCTTGAGTCCATAGTATATTGCCCATCCTACACACCCACTCACACCTGCAGAGGGACAGACACCAGGACAAGACACAGGCACCTTCTCATGTGCGTGGACACAGATGACAGCAACTTGTTAAACTAAACCTATCTCAACCAACCCTGTGAAACTCTGGCTAGAAAGGAACTACTCAGCTGCCCAATGCTTGGTTTTAGCTAGTGTTGTAAAATCAAATCTTTTGAACAAAGTTATTGATAATTTAAAATATTGACTCTTTAGGGTCTTACCATTTCTAAATTGCCAGGCCTAAATTTTGGTGCTAGCCCATGGTCAGCAAAAAACCAAAAAGTTCGTAGAAAAATAGGGAGAGGGAAGTTGTTGAAAATATCACACAGAATCATAAATACCTATTTAATTATTAAATTTTAGTAACTCTATCTGTATTCCAGTAGAAATGATGACATTTTATTATTTAATTAAATGTAACACTATTTTTAGGTGTTGGTTTGGGAGCTGGCAGTATCAGGTGGTATATCTTTAAGGAGAAATAGGGATAAGTGGGTTGTGCCTTGCTTCCAGGTAATTTGGTGATGGGAGGAGGTATGGATGACATTTAGTTGTTTATGTCAACCAGCGTGAAAACCAAACATAAGGGTAAATTGTTAACTGTAAAAGATATTTCCATTCTTTAGGCATGTTCCTGTGGCTAAGGCGGAAATGAACCCATTTGAGATCTTCTTTAAATAGACATTTTTAATAATATTTAAGTAGCTGGTACAGTAGATATTAAAGGATGTCATGACTTCATATTATTTTTAATGGCTGTAAAAAAAGGGTCTAATATTGAATTAATAGCATTCTATACTATGACTTTTCTTTATTTAGAAATATTTTGTATGTTAAATATCAATCTGTTGTGTTATACTTGAAATTAGTAAAAGTCAGAAATGGATTCATAAAAGATGTTCCAGTTTGAATTCTGGATTCTCTTTTGACATGTTAGCATTTTAAAGATTCTTTTTTCTAGTACACACCTATAACCCATATACAACCTTCTACTTGACCCAGATTCAAAACGTAGTCCTTTCAAAAGATTCAGGGAAGTTTGTTTTTTATCTGCACTTAATGTAAGGACTGCTTCACTTAAATAGTAATTGCTCCTGCGAAGCAACCAACTCGAGGTAATTCTAGTCACTGCTCTTGTATGGAGAACAAAGACACACAAAAATACGCAAAGACACAATCTGGGTGAAGTTACCTGGCTCAGGGGCTTTTCTGTATCACAACCAAAGGGGTTTTATTGTCTGTTCCCTTGGTTAATTTATTTTTCCTCTAAACATTGTAAAGACTAAAAAGGTTTAGGGAGGGAAGGAGGCAGATGGTACTAGCATTATGGAATTCATGTGTTAGGCAGTGTTTCGAGTTCTTTACATGAATTACTTCAATTTATAAAAATTTTGAGTTAGGTATCGTTTTTTCCCCAACCCTTAAAGATGAAGAAAATGAGGTTTGGAAAAGTTGAGACATTTGTGTAAAGTCTCAGAGCTAACATGCCTTAGAGCTGGGATTCAGCCCATTTTCCCTCCTGTAGCAGGTGACCTCCCACCATGACAAGACTGAGTCTCCCAGAAGGCAACATGCTACTGACGTTTTCTAAGGGTGAGATTTAGCAGGCTTAAGTAGACGTACCCAATGTATGCTGCAGCTAGCTTGCATCAGCTTACAAGAGCTGGTTGCTGAATTTTCAAGTGATGGTTGTTACATACAGACATGTTGTTGTCACTAAGTGGTGTCCAACTCTTTTTTGACCCCATGGACTATAGCCCACGAGCCTCTTCTGTCTGTTAATAAGCATCAAATTCCATAAACTCAAATTCTAATAAATTTTTTTAAAAATAATAAAAACTAAAAACATCACTTCCAAATTATTTTTCCACAGTTTGCCATTACCTCTGCTTGAGATTACTTGTATCTGTTGAATGTACATGGAAGAAATATAATACTATATGATGATGTGCTGCTACACTGTTGTCTCAACTCCACATCCAAGGACCTCGTGTTGATTGCTTGACATTAGCCATGGTAGGAGCATTTGGACCATGGAGTTAAGTAAACACTACAGATCTGCACCTTCCACCCTGGGAAAGCCATTTGTTAATATTTACCAGCACACTGCTGTGCACAGCACTTGCAGTTGATATGCACACCTCAATTCTTTGATGCTTTCTGTTTCTGTGAACTCATGAGCATTCAGTGCATATTTACCTCACATTCACTGTGTGTGTGTTAGATGTTTACAGTACACACTTCTGCCACCCTTATTTCATTTATACCTCTTAAAGTAGCTATAAGGTAGATGTCATCACTCCCATTTTGTAGATTAAAAAACTGAGATTTAAAGTAAAATAACATTCCCAAGTTCATACAGTTAGTAAGTAGTGGAGCACAAGCTTGAGTCTGTGCTTTGTGAATCCACATTTCACAATACCGCAGCTGTAGGGACATATTGTGGGGACAGTCCAGGAGGCAGTTGTAGTCAAGGAAAAGCATTTTATTAAAGCCATACATTTTCTTTCTATTTTACTACTACTGTATTCGTTTGAATGAATAATCAGCACATCTGCTGGAATGCAACATGGCAATCTGTAATGTTGAATAGAAAAGTGAAGGCTAGAATAGAGGATAAGAGGAGCTTTAGAGGAAAAAGCACAAAACACATGGCGATTCAGACTAGCTGCCTCATACAAAAAAAGAAAAAAGTTAGTAATGTCCCTGCCCTACAAACTGGGCTACACAACACGTCACCCCATTCTGAGGATACAGTGTTCCAACGATAACTTGATTAAGGACAGAAAGAGCTGAAGGCATCTATTCTTGAGTCGATTTTGTTATGAGATGCCCACCTGATACTTTGCAATATAGAGTCATGCTTCTTTCCAAGAGGACATTGTAGAGGGGCTTAGTGGACAACCTTAGCTTTTATCATTTCAACAGGTAATTTTATAGGGCAGTAGCACAAACCCTAAAGTTTCAATGGTTTAATACAAGACCCCTGAGTGAACACAGTTTACTTTTGCTCCCATCATAATCTGATACAGATCAGGTGTTTGTGGCTTAATATCCCCCTAGTTATGTCTCAGGGAGTCAGCTGCTTCCACTTGCAATGCCTCTATTTCAGAGTTCTTCACTTCCAGCCAAGATGTCTGTGGAGAATTCACATTTTTCTTAGCTTCATGAAGCTGAGCTTTCACTCACATTTTTCTCAGTGTGCCCTCATTCACATGGCCACAACCTATTTATAAGTGAAAGTCACTCAGTCGTGTCCGACTCTTTGTGACCCCATGGACTGTGTCCATGGAATTCTCCAGGCCAGAATACTGGAGTGGGTAGTCTTTCCCTTCTCCAGGGGATCTTCCCAACCCAGGGATCAAACCCAGGTCTCCAGCATTGCAGGCGGATTCTTTACCAGCTGAGCCACAAGATACTGTTAATTTCAGAGAGCACAGGGATGGCTGGTGCTAGGGACCATCTTCTCCATGTTCCCTAGAGCCTACAAAAGCTTTCTTTTATTCCATCCACTCTTACTTTGCTCTCAAGTCAAAGTAGATTTTTGTCTGCCAAACACACCAGAAGAAATAAAGCATGACATTAAGACTTCTGTATTTCTGTTCCTCTTCATAATGGCAAGATTTTGACAATGTAGTCTGAAGTCAGTGTAGCTGTTAAGCAACTTCACTTGCAGAGCCTTCTCTAACACAAAGGCTAATCAGAGTTCTCATTATATTTGCTCCTTGGCATTTAAGTTCAGGAATTAAAGAAAAATATTGGAGAAATCTATCATACTGTTTTTATAGTTTAGCCAGTGAACCACTCAGTTGCTCATACTTAACTTTGTTCTTTATGTGGTTTATAAATTCTCGTTTCTTTTAATTAGGAATGCTAACTATTTTACTGACATGTTTAACTTTTACCCATTTTGGTGGGTTCTTGTACATTATCTTTTGGAACTTCCGAGGCCCAGTATAAAATTTGCCCTTGTAGATTAATGTACAATCATCAATGGTTACTGCTTCAGAGTAGCCAAATAATCATTAAGTATTAATGTGAGGTTTATGAAAAACCATTTCTAATCTCTGCCTCAAATCTCACACAAAATACAATTAACGGGCAGAGAATGGTTTGCTGAGAACTAAGGAAATTCCTGGGACACAGGGCTCTTTAAGCTAAAACTGGGAAAGTTCCAGGCAAACCACAACCGGTCAGTCACCTTATGAGAGTTCCTCCTTGAAACACAGATTTGGTTTCTTCTAACTGACTTTGTATTTTTATCTTGTGTCCTAGCCCCTGTCCTACAAGTGGGAAAGAGATTTTATAAGATAGTGTCCTAGGCATATACAGGAGAAGAAAATCAAGCATTTCATCCAAGTGGGTTCATGATGAATTTGTTTGGGTCACTGAAAGTTTCATCTTGGCAGAGAAGATTCACCATAAATGTTTCAGCGGAGGAAGTTTCCAGTTTTCACAATCAGGTCTTTGTATCTAAAAAGTTTCTCTCTTGATTTTAAATTAAGATAATGTATGAAATTGTTCTCCACTAGTTATTCCAACTTGGCTTTCAAACTAGTAATTTTTTTTTTCACAGCAAAGAAGGAAAGTAAATAACAACACAGAGAGAGGAACTTTTGACCTGATAAAGCTTATGCCTTTCAAGCCTCTCTGCTCCATCCCTTTTGATGGTAGCTGGAATATTTCAATTTTCTTTTCTAGTGGCCTCAACAAATGAGAAGAAAGGTTGAAACTGCTCATATGGCATTTAAAAATTATGACTTCAGCAAAGTTGCTTAAGAAAAATGGACTTTGCTTTTAAAATGAGCTCTTTCCCCCCTGTTTTAGTAAAAGTTTGTGTTACCCTAAAATAATTTGTTCCTTATATGAAATGTAAGGCCTTGTTGTCATTTCATCAGCCCGCTCTGGCCCTGCTCTGCAGAAATTCACTGACAGGTTGTTTTCTCTCAGAAAACACGTGGCTCCAAGTTATAAAGATAAAATTAAATGTCATGTAAAGTCATAGGAAAGTCTAATTCACCTCCAAACAGTGAACAGAGGAAAGAAAAGTTAGATTTTATAGAGTGCTTTGTGGTCCCTTAGGTATAGTTAAGTCAAATTGAGAATAAAGTGAACCTGGAAGAAAGCAGAGTTGAGATGGATGGAAACAGAGGGTGGATGACAATAAAGGGGCCGGGAGAGCCAGAGAGCCTGTTGTGATGACATCATTTGTGAGCGTGGATCTCACCATGTCTAATCCACCCCTTGAACTTTTCAGATAATGTGAACTCATATTTCCTTTTGTTCTTAGCCAGTTTGCTTCCAAACAAAAGATTTCTGACTGACAAGCTCTCTCAGGAAAGGTTGCGTTCTAATTGTTGACATTGTGCAGCTTCTGGGACTGGAAGCATGACTGAGTGACACCCTCTCAAGTTTGTGCCCTTGCAATGCAAATTCTTATTTATTCATTTACTCAAACAGCAAATACACATGTTTTCTGAACCCATAGAAGAGATAAGGATAAGGGGTGATGGGGGTGAAGGACACAGGCTCTGGGATGGACTGATTGCCCAAATCTGCACAGTTTTTCCACTTATGTGACTTTGTGATTGGCTCGCCCCTCAGCCAACTGACTCATGACAAGATTGTTTTAAGAATAAAAAAGAATACTTGTAAGATATAAGATATTGAAAATAGCAGGCACCTTATAATTGACCTATCATTGTAATTGGTATTAATGATATTGTCATTTTGGATACGTACAAAGTATTCAGCTAGTGTCTCCATGATATAAGTAGAAAATCACAACAAGAAGTTGTAAGTGCAGGCTGTAAAATAAATACACTTAGTGGATCATAGTAATATTTAGGATATTTAAAAGATATAAACTTTGCCAAAATATGTTCATATACAAGTTGTTGTTCAGTTGCTCAGTTATGTCCGACTCTGTGTGACCCCATGGACTGCAACACACCAAGCTTCCCTGTCCTTTACCATCTCCCAGAGTGTGCTCAAACTCAGGCCCATCGAGTCAGTAATGCCATCCAACCATCTTGTCCTCTGTTTCTCCTCTTCTCCTGCCTTCAATCTTCCCCAGCATAAGGGTCTTTTCCAATCAGTCAGCTCTTCGAATCAGGTGGCCAAAGTGTTGAAGCTTCAGCTTCAGTATCAGTCCTTCCAATGAATATTCAGGATTGATTTCCTTTAGGATTGACTGGTTTGATCTCCTTGCATTCCAAGGGACTCTCAAAAGTCTTCTCCAGCACCACAATTCGAAAGCGTCAGTTCTTTGGTGCTCAGCCTTCTTTATGGTCCAACTCTCACATCCATACATGACTACTATATGCGAGTTGTATAACTGAAAAAGGAAAACAACACATAATGTTTGCCATGTAAAAATAATCATATGCCCTTATTTTCCTCCTTACTTTATATAAAAGGTAGCAAGCTTTATCCGTTGTTCTATAGCTTTCATTTTCCACTTGATATCCATGATATGGCAAAAGACATGCATCTCAATTTGTATTTTACAGTGAATTGTATTTGATAAGTTACTTAATTATAGCTTGTGTGCTTTAGCTAGCCATTGGGATTGTAGCTGAACTTAGGCTCTTACACACTCAGCAATAAGTCACTTTTGAGGCACAACATTTTCACTTAAATATAGTTCTTAAAGGTGATATTGCTGTGTCTGCAAGCACACACATTTGTGATATGGATAATGATTGCCCACTTGTCCTTGTAGGGCATGCAGACAGTAATTTATGAGGTTGGTTCTTTGCTGATAGCATCTCCAAACGTACTAATCAAAATTTCAAATACTTCCCATTTTGATGGGTAAGAAAAAAGAGTAGATTTGTTGAGCAACTTTGATGTTTATGAGCCATTGTCTTCCCTTTACTATGAATTGTATTCTGACCACTTTCTTATTTGGTTATTGGTCTTTGCCTTTGGAAATTTTGGAGAATTAGTGTTTTGTCTATGATAGAATGGCATACTTTCTGTTCATTTGTCTTTTGAATTCACAGATCTTTTTTTTGCAAAGTAGTCATTTAAAAAATTTTGTATCAAATTTATAAAGTGTTCCTTTTGTGGCTTAGGTATAATTTCAAGTAAATTAGAAGGTCCTTTTTATCTTTTTTATGAAGGCATTTCCCTACATTTTCGTTCAATATTCTTGTACTTTAATGTTTTTTACGTTCCAATCCTAATGAATTAGGAATTGAACCTAATATGTAGTGGGAAGGACAGATCCATTCCAATATCATGTACTGATTTGCTACATGTAGTATATAATGAATTATCATTTGTATTTAGTCTATTTCAGGACTCTGTCTCGTTAGTCTTTGTCTACATGTCAGTATGAAACTGTTTTAAATATTAAATCTTTATAATCTACTTAAATAGTTGGTTTAATCTCTGCTGGTTGTCCTCTTTCAGAGCTTTGCTGGCAACTCTTGTTTGTTTAATTTTCTATGCAAACTTTAAAATCATCTTGTCTGTTTATACCCTCCCTGTAAAGCTGATATTTTTATTGTGCATTCTAAGTCATTTCAGTCGTGTCTGACTCCTCTGACCCTATGAACTGTAGCCCACCAGGCTCCTCTGTCCATGCACTTTCCCAGGCAAGAATACTGGTGTTGGTTGCCATTTCCTTCTTGGGGGATCCCCCTTCAGAGGATCTTCCTGACCCAGGGATTAAACCCACCTCTCTCACGTCTCCTGGACTAGCAGGCAGGTGCTTTAACACTAGCCCTACTGACTGCATTAAATTTAGAAATTAAGTTTGAGAGAATCAATATCTGTATTATTGAAAAGGTGGTCTTTCAAGACCACACAATGTGTCTTTCTGTTTGCTTAAGTCTACTTTGAAGTCTTCCAGTGTTTTAAAATTTTGCTTCATATAAGTGTGAAGCATTTCTTAAGTTTATTCCTAAGGTTTTTTTCCCTTCTGTGTTGCTTTTGTAAGATGAAGTAATGTCTTGAGTGTTCTAAGCATATAGCCATATATCTACAAATAGTTGAAAAATGAACTCTTTTAAAACATGTATACTTCTAGATTCTGTTTCTGTTTGTATTGTCAGTGCCTCTATCACAGTGCTAAATGATAGAAGGGTAAGAGGATCTTTGTCTTGTTCCTAATCATTAAGAGTGTGTATAAATGAGCTGGTTGAACAGTCTCCGTAAGACTAATGCTAGAGTTTGAAATCCGCAAATCAGACAGTCAGGTAGGGGAGATGGATGTAAAGAAGGAAGAATGAGGACAAGCTGGAACTCATAGGCACAGTCAGGGACCTATGAAGATGGACTGAAACACATGTCAATTTCAGGACTTGTTGGTATCCTTCACTTCAGAGCTGAACAGATGACTGGCCCTTGGTCCACACTTAAAGAAAAACCAGTAGGGATGCTTACTATATTATATTATCTTATTATTAGTGACCTTATTTAGTGCTTTTTACCTACTTTGCACAACTGGAATGAGAAGGGAACACATTTATGTATCTTACTCTTACTTGTCATTCAGGATAGATTTGCTAGTTTTTTTCCTGCCATTGTATTCGCCATTTCCCTTTGTTAATCTTCCTCTCTGCTTCCATCACTCGGGGAAATCTGTTTTTTATTACACTGTTTAGCACTTGTTCTCCCTTCTGCTGATAACTGTACCCTGAATTTCATCTGGGTGCCAGCTCTTTTCCCTTCCTTGGTCCCTGGACTTCAGGTCGAGTTGATTCAGGCTCCCCTGATTCAGGGTGAGAACATGGCTCATATCTGGTCAATCACATTCCCATGGCTATGGCAGTTTACTCAAAGATGAACAACTAACCTAATCAGGACCAATACAATAGAGCAACATTTAATTGGTATTCTTGAAGAATATACTTACATTGGAAATAAAATTAAGAGAAAAATGGAAGCTAACTTGTCTCCTGTGGAGCCTGGAAGCAAAGCCATCAGTTGGAAGACAGCAGAGATGAAAAGATCAGAATCTTTTGATTTTATTTGAGCCCTAAATCCAGCTATGTGTGAAGTAAGCTCCACCCATGAGGTTTTCAGTTATAGAAGCCAATAAATTTTCACTTTCCTCAATCTATTTTGAGTTAAGCTTTCTATCATTTCTGACCCAAACAATACTAAGACATATAACCAACAGATGCTCAAGTACGTCCATTGATTATAACTGTGATTCCCTTTTCCATGTTAATAGCTACTCCATATATATTGCCCTCTAGCCTTATTATTCTATGAGCACCTTTAGAGAAAGGAGTGATTTTTAAATTTCTTATCCCCAGGGATGATTATTAATACATTTTGCAAATATCAGGGACACAAATGTTTGTTGATTGAAAGAAAAAACAAATTAAATGTTCTTTTTGCCCAGTGAATTTTTTTGAACCTGGTAAGTAGCTAAGTTAGACACCTGCCATTTTCATGTCTTGCCAGTGTTCTCATCCTTTCTTCTTTGGGCTGTGTGCTCTTTAGTTTGTTTTCATTCACATTGGGGAGAAATTGCCCGATTCTTTACCTTTCTATTTTTTACCTTCAGAAGCTTGCCCTTTTCTTTTTGATTTGTGTCACACAGCCACCTGTGTTATTACTTATTCAGTTTTTTAATCTTTGATTTATATATTTTGTTTACTTTTTTGATAGTAATTCGGTCATTCAAGCTGTTTTCTATGAGCATTTCCACCCACTTACAAGATCTCTTACTGAATTTACTTCCTGACACCTCGGAGTATTATTTACCATCTATCTTTTAATATGCATTTAAGGCTATTTTCTACCAAGCCCAGATGACAACTGAGTAAAACTACACCCTATGAATCTTTCTAAAGATGAGGGAAATAGACAACCCTCTCTTTCTGCAATTAGTTAATCACTGAAAATATGTCATATTGGCATTGTGTGTCTGATTCTGAGCTAGGTGTTCTGAGAGATATAAAGATGGAAAACACGGGGCCTGCCCTTTTAGAGCAAAGTAAATATAATAATACGAGGCAAAGGGAAAAATTGCTGCACAAATGTATGATAATTCAGTGAAGAAGTGAGAGAGAAATGAATACATTTGACTTGGAACTCAAAGATGATCCAATCCAGGCAATGAATTGTGAGAATTTTAACTGTGGGGCTTGACACCCAGTGGAGGAAACGGTAAGAATTAAGGTATGAAAGTCTCTGTTCTCAACCCAGTGCTTCATTTTTGTCATGGTAGCTGCTGGGACGAAAGTCGTTGATAAAATGGCAGAAATCCCTGCCGTCATGGCATTTATATTTCAGTGGGGATGATGGACAATAATTAATATAACTAAGAGGGCTAGGTAGCATTTTAGACAGTGGTAAGTGTTTAGCAACAAATGAAGCAGGAAGGGTAATAGAAGATGTTAGGATTTGAAATTTCTGATAAGATAGTCATTGAGAAGGTAACTTTACAATAACAACCTATAGGAAGTGAGGTAGATCTAAGTACTCTCAATTTTTGCAGTTGGAATCTGAGGCTTAGCAGGCTAACATTGACTGGTACAAGTTTTGGCTGCTGGGCACTTCCTCTTCCTGAGTATGAGCTGCCAGCCAGTCAGGAAGAGCTGAGGTGGGAGGCGAACATGGATATGATGCTGCCTCTGCCCTCCAGGACCTTACAGGGAGGGAAGACAGAGCTCAGACCATTATCACCTATGATATAAAGTGATTATGAAAGTGCCAGGAGGAGGGGGAAATGAAGAAGTGCTTAAGTAGGAGTTCACTTATCATCAAAAGTGGCAAAGAGCCAGAAAAGTATTCAGTCCTATAGAATTCTAAAAGCAGTTCACCAGAGGAAGAATAGCTGGTCACGGTGGCTTTTTGAATGTTCTTTCATTCTTTTATTATGAATATGAAACAATAACCTAGAACAATTGATAAGAAAGAAAGATTTGCAGGTAGCATCTTGGAACATGTGTTACGTGAAGCATATGAGTGAAGTGAGGTAGTCTTTGACTCCCTTGGGTAGTAGGATAGTGGTCGCCCCAACACGCGCCAGGCTTCACGTGGGCACTGGCAGCCAGAAACCGCCCTTCAGAAACACAGGGCCCTTGTCTGGCATCTTATTCCTGATGTCCTTGCCTGTCAGTCGGCCTCCAGCCACCTGGGTTCTTTCCATTATGTTTTTGTTCCTTGTAATAAAGTGGATTTTCTTTCTCAGAGAATGAGCATAAAGATACCCAGAAAATAAAACCAGGTGCCCGTTCACAAGGCTGTAGCAAGCCAGCGTGCAGATGAGGCCTCTCAGCCTGTCCTATAATTTCCCCCAGAGGAAAATGCTGCTGCTGACATGAATAGCAGAGGCCAGACAATGATTCTTAAGGAAGATAAACAGGCCTGTGATTCCCTCCTGACGGCTCCCTCTCCTCTCCTCAATGAGTGATCATGGAGCAAAAGGTCAGGGGGATAATTCTGCACCTGCAGCCTGGGACGGCCAGGCTCAGTCCTTGCACAGAACTCTCCCATAATTGATGCTAATTATTATTGAACCAAATGCACCCTTTCATAGAGGGCCATGTGGGAGGCTGTGTCACTGTTGGGGTAATTTTACCAAGAGCAAGTTTAGAATTCCTTGCACAGATGGACACACACCCAAGGAGACCCAAGTATTGCATAAAGGTTCTTCATAGAGAATATTATTAGAAATTCCTGCAGCTGTATAACGAGATGTTCAGGACTCAGGTGAATGATAAATGGTATCCAGTACCAGGGCCAGAATACTGAGTGGGGGAGCATGATTTATTCATAGGGGCTTGAACTCCACTGCTGGGCCTCTGGGCTGCTTGTGAGATTTTGTACCCTGCCATCTGGACTCTGAGATAGGTTAACAACAACTTTTCTTTCTGGGGATTTGCTTTCATGACATCCATGTCAATGAGAGTTTTTAAAGGTTGTACCTTTTTTACTATTTTTCCTTTCTTTCGATATAGGTTGTCCTTACATATAAAAATAGTATTGCTTGTGAGATTTTGCACCCTGCCGTCTGGACCCTGAGACAGGTTAACAACAACTTTGGAGACCTTGGAACCCACTGGCTAATTTTTCAAATATACTTTCACCCCCTACCCAGGAATTCTAATTATATGTAAATGTGCATACAAAGGGATAGATTATGCTCAAATTTATAGTTTTACTATAACCATATCCCTTAAGCCAACTATTGATTGGAGGGAAAAGAGTCACATAGTCACCATTCATCAGAAAATTATTGCACCCAGAGTACATTCTGGGTCTTTATTCTGGATTCTGACACAAAGATGAGGGAAAATCTTATCCTTCTCATTATTTTTCTTTCAGTACTTGAAAGATGTTCTTCCACTATCATCTAGCTTGCATTGTTTCCCGTGAAAAACCTACTGTCAGTCTTAGTTTTGCTCCTTTGTAGGTAGTTGATGTCTCTTTTTATTTTTTTCCTGGCTGCTTTTGAGATTTCTTCTTTATTCATTATAAGAAATTTAACTATGTTAGGCCTTAGTGTAATTTTTTCGTTTCTTGTGCTTGGGTTCACTGAACTTTTCGAATCTGTGATTGTATTGTTTTTTATCAAATTTGGTAGATTTTTGTTAATTAATCCTTCAAATATACTTTCACCCCCTACCCAGGAACTCTAATAATACATAAATGCTCAAAGTTGGTCCACAGTTTGCTAATGTGCTGTGCTTAGTAGTTCAATCGTGTCCGACTCTTTGCAACCCCATGGACCGTAGCCCGCCAGACTCCTCTGTCTTTGATTGATTGTCTTTGAGGATTCTCCAGGCAAGAATAACTGGAATGTGTTGCCATGCCCTCCTCCAGGGAATCTTCCCATCCCAGGGATCAAACCAAGGTCTCCAGCACTGCAGGCAGATTCTTTACTATCTGAGGCACCAGTTTGCTAATACTGTATTCAATTTTTTCAGTCTTCTTTTGCTCCATTTTTAATTTTTTGATAGTTTATATTACTATGTCTTTAAGCTCACTAATTTTTTTCTACACTATTTAATCCATTGTTAATCCTATCCTTCGGATGGATGCATTTTTCATCTCCAGAAGTTCTATTTGTACTTTCTTTGTATTTCCCATGTCTCTTTTAACATGCTCATGCTTCCCTCTACCTTTTGTGAATATGCAGAATATAGTTATAATAATATAATAATCCTTATATCCTTCCTAATTATTTTGTCATCTGAGTAATTTGAGTCTGTGTCCATTAATTAATTTTTCTGCTCTTGAAAGGCCTGATTCTTTGCAAGTCTGGTGATTTTTATTTAATGAGTTTACTTTTTTTTTTAATTTAATTTAATTTAATTTTTTTTTATTTTAGTTGGGGGCTAATTACTTTACAGTATTGTAGTAGTTTTTGCCACACATTGACATGAATCAGCCATGGGTTCACATGTGCTCCCCCTCCTGAACCCTCCTCCCACCTCCCTCCCCCTCCCATCCCTCTGTGTCATCCCAACGCTCCATCCCTGAGCACCCGTCCCATGCATAAAACATGGAATGGTGTTCTGCTTCACATATGACAATATACATGTTTCAATGTTATTGTCCCAGAACGTCCCACCCTCACCTTCTCCCTTAGAGTCCACAGGACTGTTCCATGCATCTGTGTCTCTTATTCTGTCTCACATATAGGGTTACCATTACCATCTTTCAAATTCCATATACATGCATTAGTATACTGTATTGGTGCTTTTCTTTCTGGCTCACTTCACTCTGTATAATGGGTTCCAGTTTCATCCATCTCAATAGAACCGATTCAAATGTATTTTTTTTAATGGCTGAGTAATATTCCATTGTGTATATGTACCACAGCTTCCTTATCCATTCGTCTGCCGATGGACATCTAGGTTGCTTCCATGTCCTGGCTATTGTAAACAGTGCTGTGATGAACATTGGGGTACACGCGTCTCTTTCAATTCTGGTTTCCTCGGTGTGTATGCCTAGCAGTGGGATTGCTGGGTCATATGGCAGTTCTATTCCCAGTTTTTTAAGGAATCTCCACACTGTTCTCCATAGTGGCTGTACTAGTTTGCATTCCCACCAACAGTGTAAGAGGGTTCCCTTTTCTCCACACCCTCTCCAGCATTTATTTCTTGTAGACTTTTGGATAGCAGCCATTCTGACTGGTGTGTAATGGTACCTCATTGTGGTTTTGATTTGCATTTCTCTAATAATGAGTGATGTTGAGCATCTTTTCATGTGTTTGTTAGCCATCTGTATGTCTTCTTTGGAGAAATGTCTGTTTAGTTCTTTGGCCCATTTTTTGATTGGGTCGTTTATTTTTCTGGAATTGAGCTGCAGGAGTTGCTTGTATATTTTTGAGATTAATTGTTTGTCTGTTGCTTCGTTTGCTATTATTTTCTCCCATTCTGAAGGCTGTCTTTTCACCTTGCTCCTAGTTTCCTTTGTTGTGCAAAAGCTTTTAATTTTAATTAGGTCCCATTTGTTTATTTTTGCTTTTATTTCCAATATTCTGGGGGTGGGTCATGGAGGATCCTGCTGTGATTTATGTCGGAGAGTGTTTTGCCTATGTTTTCCTCTAGGAGTTTTATAGTTTCTGGTCTTACATTTAGATCTTTAATCCATTTTGAGTTTATTTTTGTGTATGGTGTTAGGAAGTGTTCTAGTTCCATTCTTTTACAAGTGGTTGACCAGTTTTCCCAGCACCACTTGTTAAAGAGATTGTCTTTTCTCCATTGTATACTCTTGCCTCCTTTGTCGAAGATAAGGTGCCCATAGGTGCGTGGGTTTATCTCTGGGCTTTCTATTTTGTTCCATTGATCTATATTTCTATACTTGTGCCAGTACCACACTGTCTTGATGACTGTGGCTTTGTAGTAGAGCTTGAAGTCAGGCAGGTTGATTCCTCCAGTTCCATTCTTCTTTCTCAAGATTGCTTTGGCTACTCAAGGTTTCTTATACTTCCATACAAATTGTGAAATGATTTGTTCTAGTTCTGTGAAAAATATCATTGGTAGCTTGCTAGGGATTGCATTGAATCTATAGATTGCTTTGGGTAGTATACTCATTTTCACTATATTAATTCTTCCAATCCATGAACACGGTATATTTCTCCATCTGTTTGTGTCCTCTTTGATTTCTTTCATCAGTGTTTTATAGTTTTCTATATATAAGTCTTTTGTTTCTTTAGGTAGAAATATTCCCAAGTATTTTATTCTTTTTGTTGCAATGGTATGTTGAATAGTAGTGGTGAAAGTGGGCATCCTTACCTTGTTCCTGACTTTAGGGGAAATGCTTTCAGTTTTTTCACCATTGAGGATAATGTTTGCTGTGGGTTTGTCATATATAGCTTTTATTATGTTGAGGTATGTTCCTTCTATTCCTGCTTTCTGGAGAGTTTTTATCATAAATGGATGTTGAATTTTGTCAAAGGCTTTTTCTGCATCTATTGAGATAATCATATTGTTCTTATCTTTCAATTTGTTAATGTGGTGAATTACATTGATTGATTTGCGGATGTTAAAGAAACCTTGCATTCCTGGGATAAATCCCACTTGGTCATGATGTATGATCTTTTTAATATGATGTTGGATTCTGTTTGCTAGAATTTTATTAAGGATTTTTGCATCTATGTTCATCAGTGATATTGGCCTGTAGTTTTTCTTTTTTTGTGACATCTTTGTCTGGTTTTGGAATTAGGGTGATGGTGGCCTCATAGAATGAGTTTGGAAGTTTACCATCTTCTGCAATTCTCTGGAAGAGTTTGAGTAGGATAGGTGTTAGCTCTTCTCTAAATTTTTGGTAGAATTCCGCTGTGAAGCCGTCTGGTCCTGGGCTTTTGTTTGCTGGAAGATTTCTGATTACAGTTTCGATTTCCGTGCTTGTGATGGGTCTGTTAAGATCTTCTATTTCTTCCTGGTTCAATTTTGGAAAGTTATACTTTTCTAAGAATTTGTCCATTTCTTCCAAGTTGTCCATTTTATTGGCATATAGCTGTTGGTAGTAGTCTCTTATGATCCTTTGTATTTCTGTGTAGTCTGTTGTGATCTCTCCATTTTCATTTCTAATTTTGTTGATCTGATTCTTCTCCCTTTGTTTCTTGATGAGTCTGGCTAATGGCTTGTCAATTTTGTTTATCTTCTCGAAAAACCAGCTTTTAGTTTTGTTGATTTTGGCTATGGTCTCTTTTGTTTCTTTTGCATTTATTTCTGCCCTAATTTTTAAGATTTCTTTCCTTCTACTAACCCTGGGGTTCTTCATTTCTTCCTTCTCTAGTTGCTTTAGGTGTAGAGTTAGTTTATTTATTTGCTTTTTTTCTTGTTTCTTGAGGTATGCCTGTATTGCTATGAACCTTCCCCTTAGCATTGCTTTTACAGTGTCCCATAGGTTTTGGGTTGTTGTGTTTTCATTTTCATTCGTTTCTATGCATATTTTGATTTCTTTTTTGATTTCTTCTGTGATTTGTTGGTTATTCAGAAGCGTGTTGTTTAGCCTCCATATGTTGGAATTTTTAATAGTTTTTTCCTGTAATTGAGGTCTAATCTTACTGCATTGTGGTCAGAGAAGATGGCTGGGATGATTTCAATTTTTTGGAATTTACCAAGGCTAGATTTATGGCCCAGGATGTGATCTATCCTGGAGAAAGTTCCGTGTGCACTTGAGAAAAAGGTGAAATTGTTTGTTGGGGTGGAAAGTCCTGAAAATATCGATTAAATCTAATTTGTCTATAGTATCATTTAAAGTTTGTGTTTCCTTGTTAATTTTCTATTTAGTTGATCTATCCATATGTGTGAGTGGAGTATTAAAGTCTCCCACTATTATTGTGTTATTGTTAATTTCCCCTTTCATACTTGTTAGTATTTGCCTTATATATTGTGGTACTCCTATGTTGGGTGCATATATATTTATAATTGTTACATCTTCTTCTTGGATTAACCCTTTGATCATTATGTAGTGTCCTTCTTTGTCCCTTTTCACAGCCTTTATTTTAAAGTCTATTTTATCTGAAATGAGTATTGCGACTCCTGCTTTCTTTTGGTCTCCATTTGCATGAAATATATTTTTCCATCCCTTCACTTTCAGTCTGTATGTGTCCCTAGTTTTGAGGTGGGTCTCTTGTAGACAGCATATGTAGGGGTCTTGTTTTTGTATCCACTCAGCCACTCTTTGTCTTTTGGTTGGGGCATTCAACCCATTTACATTTAAGGTAATTATTGATAAGTATGGTCCCGTTGCCATTTACTTTGTAGTTTTAAGTTCGTGTTTTAAACATCCTTTCTGTGTTTCCTGTTTAGAGAAGATCCTTTAGCATTTGATGGAGAGCTGGTTTGGTGGTGCTGAATTCCCTCAGTTCTTGCTTGTCTGTAAAGCTTTTGAATTCTCCTTCATATCTGAATGAGATCCTTGCCGGGTACAGTAATCTGGGTTGTAGATTTTTCTCTTTCATTACTTTAAGTATGTCCTGCCATTCCCTTCTAGCCTGAAGAGTTTCTATTGAAAGATCAGCTGTTATCCTTATGGGGATCCCCTTGTGTGTTATTTGTTGTTTTTCCCTTGCTGCTTTTAATATTTGTTCTTTGTGTTTGATCTTTGTTAATTTGATTAATATGTGTCTTGGGGTGTTTCGCCTTGGGTTTATCCTGTTTGGGACTCTCTGGGTTTCTTGGACTTCTGTGACTATTTCCTTCCTCATTTTAGGGAAATTTTCAACTATTATCTCCTCGAGTATCTTTTCATGGCCTTTCCTTTTATCTTCTTCTTCTGGGACTCCTATGATTCGAATGTTGGGGTGTTTCATATTGTCCCAGAGGTCCCTGAGGTTTTCCTCATTTCTTTTGATTCTTTTTTCTTTTTTCCTCTCTGCTTCGTTTATTTCCACCATTCTATCTTCTACCTCACTTATCCTATCTTCTGCCTCTGTTATTCTACTGTTGGTTCCCTCCAGCGCGTCTTTTATCTCCTTTATTTCATTATTCAATATATATTGACTCCTTTTTATTTCTTCTAGGTCCTTGGTAAACATTTCTTGCATCTTCTCAATCCTTGTCTCCAGGCTATTTATCTGTAACTCCATTTTATTTTCAATATTTTGGATCATTTTTACTATCATTATTCTAAATTCTTTTTCAGATAGATTCCCTATCTCCTCCTCTTTTGTTTGGTTTGGTGGGCATTTCTCATTTTCCTTTACTTGTTGAGTATTTCTCTGCCTTTTCATCTTGTTTAGATTGCTGTGTTAGGCGTGGCCTTTCTGTATTCTGGTAGTTTGAAGTTCCTCTTTATTGTGGAGGTTCCTCACTGTGGGTGGGGTTGGATGGGTGGCTTGTCAAGATTTCCTGGTTGGGGGAGCTTGTGTCGGTGTTCTGGTGGGTGGAGCTGGATTTCTTCTCTTTAGAGTGCAATGGAGTGTCCAGTATTGAGTTTTGAGATGTCTATGGATTTGGTGTGCCTCTGGGCAGCCTGTATATTGATGTTCAGGGCTATGTTCCTGCGTTGCTGGAGAGTTTGCGCGGTATGTCTTGCTCTGGAACTTATTGGCTCTTGGGTGGAGCTTGGTTTCAGTGTATATGTGGAGGCTTTTGGAAGATCTCTTATTAATTAATGTTTCCTCTGGCTTTCAGTCTTATTCTTGCAGTAGCCTCAAGACTACTCCATCCATACAGCATCAATAATAAAACTTTTAGGTTAATGGTGAAAAGATTCTCCACAGTGGGGGATACCCAGAGAGGTTCACTGAGTTACATGGAGAGGTGAAGGGGAGGGAGGTTGAGGTGACCAGGAGGAGAGGAGGGGGACTCAAACGTGGGGAGAGCAGTCTAGCCAGTAAGCACTTCCCTCTGTGCTCTCCACAGTCTGGAGCCCTCAGAGAGGTTCACAGAGATACATAGAGAGGGGGGAGGAAGGCAATAGAGGTGAGGATGAGTAGAAAGGGAGGAATCAAGAGGGGAGAGAGAGATCTGGGCAGTATTCTGTTCCCGAAGTGTTTTCCGGTACCCAGAACACCCTCAGAGATTCACAGAATTGGGTTGAGAAGAGAAGGATGAGGGTGGGAGATAGAGGTTCCCTGGGGGGAGAAGAAAGAGCGTCAATAGAGGGAGAGAGTAATCAAGCCAGTAATCACACTCCTGAGTAAAAATGGGTACTAAAGATTGTATTCTTAAATGCACAAAATTGATATCAAATATGTAAAACAAAGATTAAAAATCTAGAGTAGAGGTTAGACTCTTATAAATCATACAATATAAAAAAAAAAAAAAGAAAACAGTATAAAAAAAAAAAAAGACAGTAAAACAGTATAACAGTAAAAAAAAAAGAAAAAAACAGGAAAAAACAGTAAAAAATAAAAAAATAAAAGAAAAAAAAGAAAAAAAAAACACAAAAAGTGTAAGATATATGTACGCAGTTTGTTTTAAAAATAGGGTTATTTTTTTTTTTCAAGGTAGTAGTGGGTTATGAGAATGAAAATTAAAGGTGTAATAGAGGTCTTAAAGAAAAAAGAAAGAAAAAAAATAAAAAAAAATAAAAAAAAATGATAATAGTAAAAATATGTATCCTGGACTTTCTCTGGAGCAGTTGTGAGCCGTGTGGGGTCTCTTCAGTTTCAGATAGGTCCTTGTTCCTGCTTACACTTTTCAAGATCTATAGGCCCCTTTCAATGCAGTCAGTGTTAACTACAGGGATTTTAATCTGTTGGCCTGTCCCTTCCAACGCGCTTCCCTCTGTTTATTTGGCTTTTGTTTGGAGGTCTCTTCAGTGTCTAATTTCCTCCCTGCCACAAAGGGGCGGAGGTGGTCTCTTTAGGTTCACTTGCTCAGTCCTGCTGTGGGGAGAGAGGACCACTGCAACCAATGTCACTGGCGTGTGTGTGGAGAGCTCGCAGTGTCTCGGCCACACTGGGTTCGCCCCCGCTCACGGCGTGTGTGCTTTCCCCGTCTACCCTGCTCAAGCTTCAGGTTACTCTGCCGGGGGGTGGGCCCTGATATGCGCGCACTTCCCAGGTTTAAACCGCTCAGGTTCAGGTTCCCGGGTACTCCAACAAAGGCGCAGACTCGGTTGGGCCGGCGGTTTGCGCCGTTCCTGGTCAGAGCAGCTCAGGCAGCCAGGAGTTTGGCGAGCGCACACTCCCCTGTTGGGGCGATGCGGCTTATCACCTCCCTGGTCCCCGCTTCAGTTTATGGGCGCGCTTCCCAGGTACTCCACCGAGGCGCAGACTCAGTTGGGTTCGCGGTTTGCGCCGTTCCCGGTCGGAGCAGCTCAGGCAGCCGGGAGTTCCGCGAGCGCCCTCTCCCCTGTCGGGGCGGTGCGGCTTATCACCTCCCTGGTCCCCGCCTCGGTTCGCGGGCGCGCTTCCCGGGTACTCCACAAAGGCGCAGACTCGGTTGGGCCGGCGGTTTGCGCCGTTCCCGGTCGGAGCAGCTCAGGCAGCCAGGAGTTTGGCGAGCGCACTCTCCCCTGATGGGGCGGTGCGGCTTATCACCTCCCTGGTCCCCGCCTCGGTTTACGGGTGCGCCCGGCTCCAGCTCCGGTGTGCTTTGTGTCGGTTATGGGGAGCTGGTCTCTGGCTGTGACACTCCCGGCGGCTGTAGACCCTCCGGGATCTCAGGCAGTCTTTGCTTAGAAACTGGGAGCCTGTTTGCAGTTTGGTAGGGGGTGCCCTCTCTGGAGCCGAGTTTGCCCCTTTCCGGCTCTGGCTGGTCCCGCCTGCCCGCTGTGTCCGGCGGGGGATGGGGCGGTCCGCAGCCGGCTAGCTCTTCCCCTGTATCGCTCAGTCCTTTGTTCTGTGAGCGGGCCGGCAGTGCCTTAGCTTTGGGCTTTTCGCGGGATAGTTCTCTCTCTCTGGCTGTCCCACAGTTTAGGTTACTATCTCACGTTAGCTCCCTCCGATTGCCCTCAGGGCATTCGGCCCGGTCCTTACCCCAAGCAGTGCCGCCCGCTCCTCTCCGTTCAGCCCCCACTTGCTGGTGGCGGATGCGGGCGTCTGGGGTTCTTTACTGGAAGTTGCCTTTAGGCACGTAATCAGTGGGTTTTATTTATTGTTTCTCCCGGTTATGTTGCCCTCCGAGATTCGAAATCTTCCCCCAAACCCACCGGTGAGAAGGTTTCCTGGTGCTTAGAAATTTCTCCTCTTTTACGGCTTCCTCCCCGGAACGGGTCTCCGTCCCTGACTCTTTTGTCTCTCTTTTTATCTTTTATAATTTCTCCTACCTCCTTCTGAAGATAATGCGCTGACTTGATTAATGTCTGACGTCCTCTGCCAGTGTTCAGAAGTAGTCTTGTGAACTTTGCTCAGCTTTCAGATGTTCTTTCGATAAATTTGTGGGGAAGAGAGTGGTCTCTCCGTCCTATTCCTCCGCCATCTTAGCCCCGCCCCCCATGAGTTTACTTTTTTGAGTAAGGAATATTTCTTTAAATGTTCTTGAGTTTTTTTTGAAGGGATTCAGCCAAGTTTTTACTTGACTCTTTCAAGCCTTTCTTTTTTGTTTTGTTAGATTGAACATGAATGTCATTTGAGCTGGAACAAATTTTGCTCCACTGTTCAGGCAAAACCCTTCTGAGTACTCTATTTAATGTCCTATGTATTATGGGACTTCTCCAGTGTAACTTGTGGGAATATGAACTATTCTTGGACTTGTGTAATCTCTAAAAATTGTTCCCCCTGCTTTGGTGAGTCTTTCCCCAGCCTGGATCAATTTTCTCATAGGCATGTGCCGATTAGTCCTTAGTTAAAGCTTTAAGGGTCTTCTGTTTATCTCCAGAGCTGTTTTTCTCCATTCTGGGCCTCAGCTTTGGGAATTCTACCTACCTTGATCTCTCTATATCCTCAACTCTGTCCTCTCAATCTTTGAACCTGCTTCTGAATCACATGGGTGCCTGTTAAAAAATGGAGATTCTGAGGTTACCCACATGAGTTGAATTATAATTTCTGGAGATGAGGCCCAGAATTCTGTTGGTTGATTACTCAATGCTATTGATTGCTGATAACCACAACCCTGATGAAATCTTTCTCAAGGTTTATCAGTTGCCATCTCCAACGGTCTTCTCTGGATCTTAAGTCTCCTTGACTTTGTCTGATATACAGCCATACTCATTCTCTCCGTTTGGATGTCCTCAGGATTGTAGTATATTAAAACAGCTATTTGAGAGTTATCCCAGCTCAACAGTCAACCAATCTGGGGCCTAGGAGAGCAAAAACTTGGCCTATAACTTAAGAGACACAAGTTCTGGACTGAGGGGGTACCACTGACTTGCCTCAATTATACTGGGTCTTGACTTCTGATTCCCCATCTGAAAAATGAAAAATAATAATTACATCTACCATACCAAGTGGCTATAATAATCAAACTAAAATGGAAAGAATGCTAGACATACTATAAATACCTCTCAACTTTTTCTATACATGTATCTCAGCTCTTTGTCCTTTGTATCTACATTCTGAGTATCCCTTAGGGAGATATTCCAGCTTATTTGTTGTGTCTTCTTCTCCATCCAGTATACCACTCAGCACATCAATTGTTTTTATTTTTTAAACTTTGTGATCATGGTTTCCTAAGATCTCTCATTGTTTTTCTTTTTTTTTCATAGAATGAATTCAATATCAACTAAAACCTCTCTGCGGATATAAATCACACCTATATATTGCATATAAGCTGTCTTCTGTTATTTTAACTCAATTGCCATGAGTCTTCTTTTATGTGGTGAGTATGGCACCTTTTTTTGTGTGTGTGTGGTGCTGGTTTTCCTCCAATCTTAGCGAGTCTTGATTGTTCATATTTGCATATGATAATCAATGTTTAATTGTGAACATATATTCTGGTTATAGTAGCTTTCTCTGAAAATTGTGTGGAAGGATAAGGACATTTTCTGCCACAGTGTGCGTGCGCTAGTCATTTCAGTTGTGACTGACTCTTTGCGACCCCATGGACTATAGCGCGCCAGACTCCTCCGTCTGGGATCCTCTGTATGGGATTCTCCAGGCAAGAATACTAGAGTGGGTTGCCATTTCCTCCTCCAGGGGATCTTCCCAACCCAGGGATTGAACCTGAGTCTCTTATGTCTCCTACATTGGCAGGTGGGTTCTTTACCACTACCACCACTTACATCATTAATAGGGAGTTGCTACTGTGTGGAGGCTCCCTATTCATTCCACAGTCTTAAATTAGTTGGGGTACTGCTTTATTTCCCCAGGTACAATATTTGTTCTGGGAGTCTTTCATGCCGAAGACACACAGTTTCAGCAAATCTTGTGTTTATGCTTTAGCACAGGAAACTAAAGTCCACTAGCCTCCTCGTTTCTTTCTCTCTCTGGTTTCCTTATGGAAGGTGACATTTCATTAGGCTTTACTCTATTTTTCTCTATACTTTGATAAGAGTGCTAAAATTGCTAACCTGGAAGATCATTCACATTTTCAAGATCTAGATTTTCTTTGGAGAGAGTGAAAGAAAGGGTATTTGGAGGAATCATACCTACTACCTGTTGCTTAGCGTAAATGGGCATAAAAAGGGTCAACGGATCCTAGTTATTCAGAATCTGTTGCTTCCGTTTCTCTGTTTATTTTCTAAGGTCCTGTTGTCTGTTGACTCTGAGCTTTGTTTAAATGTGAAATTGCTTAACAGTAATTGTCTCATCTGTGTGTTTGGACTGTTCTTTTCTCCAATTTTGTTTCTCTGACATTCTGACTCCATCTGCTTCCTATCTTTCAGGAATTCCTCAAAATTTCCCAGGAGCTTGTGGCATTCTTTCTGTTTGTGACAGTTTTTGTTAATTTGTGTCTTTCAGAACATTTAAAGATATATGTGCTCGGCCCCCATCCTGAAGTAATCTTTACCTCTAGTTTTAACAATCTAGGAGAAAAAGTTCAGTAACTTAAATATGCTTCTAGAGATTTTTTTTTCCATATATGTCCCCAGATTTTGAATACACAGCTTATTTGGAGCTTCTAATCATCTTTACATGATTGCCTTAAAGAAGATCTCTTATCTGATCTCATAATTGGTTGATAAATTGAAAAGTTGGTTGAAGCAGATAACCATAAAAATGATACATGGATTGATACATTTTGTTTCACTGTGGATATACACATGTACATTCTCGTGTGAGTCTTTTGATTACCGTCCATGTTCTTTTGAGTATAGACAACCTGTTGATGGGCTTCCCAGGTGGCTCAGTGGTAAAAGAATCCTCCTGTCAATGCAGGAGATGTGGGTTCAATCCCTGGATTGGGAAGATCCCCTGGAGGAGGAAATGGCAACCCACTCCAGTATTCTTGCCTGGAAAATCCCATGGACAGAGGAGCTTGATGGGCTGTAGTTCTGGAGTTTGCAAAGAGTGAGACACAACTGGGCAACTGAGCCTCCATGCACACAACCTGTTTATAATCCCAATTCATCTTTCTTTCATAAACATGCCCTTAAGATATCGTCTGTTTTCCAGATTCAATTTCTCCACAATGTATAAGAAGTTAAAACCATGTGAGTGGAGGATTCCTCTGTATCTATCCATCCCCTTCTCCCAATCAGTCATAATTGCCTAGCCCACACATATTTTGCAATAATTATTTTAACAATTCTCCTTATTGCAGTCCTTCAAAATAATCCTTATTGAAACAACTCTTTGTACTGTTATTTATTTATAAGAAGAAAAGAAAGGATATTTATTTATATATTTATTTCTATATTTGCCATAATAAGTGTAGTAGGCATAAACAGTTTTGGAACTAAAATAACTAATTTTTATGAACATATACTTTAATTGCTAGGTATAAAAATGCAAGGGACTTTTTATTTTATTTTAATTAGTTTATTTATCTGTTTATTAACTTTACAATATTGTATTTGTTTTGCCATACATTGACATGAATCCATCATGGGTGTACATGATTTCCCCTTCCAGAACCTCCCTCCCAAGTCCCTCCCCATCCCATCCCTCTGGGTCATCCCGGTGCACCAGCCCTGAGCACGCTGTATCATGCATTGAAACTGGACTGGCAATTTGTTTCACATATGATAGTTTACATGCTTCAATGCCATTCTCCCATATCACCCCGCCCTCGCCCTCTCCCATAGAGTCCATAATACTGTTCTATTTATCTGTGTCTCTTTTGATGTCTCACATACAGGGTTATCTTTACCGATTGACTAAATACCATATATATGTGTTAGTATACTGTATTGGTGTTTTTCTTTCTGGCTTACTTCACTCTGTATAATAGGCTCCAGTTTCATCCACCTCATTAGAACTGATTCGAATGTATTTTTTTTAATGGCTGAGTAATAAATCTCAGCTGTGAGTGTTCAGAGATTGTGAGCATGCTGCTATGTTAAAAATGGGAAAAGAACTCTGGTCGATCTGAAAATTATGTAAAATGGACACTGGTTAAAAAGGCTTTATTATGAATGTGCTATCATCATTTATTTCACCAAAAGTTTTAGGCATTCTGCCAGGCTTTGGAGATATAGAGATCAATATGATGAATAAGAATAGATAAAAAAAGAAAAGAAATATAGCAATAGCCTCAGAGACAGGTTAGTGTATGCATATGTGATAAAGAGAACATCATAATTAATGGGAAAGGAACCAACTGTTTAGTTGATGATGTTGAGAAAATTATTCACTGTATGGAGAAAAATGAAATGGGATGCCTATATATTGCCACATACAATAGTAGACTACAGATGGTCTAAAATATTTAAGTGTGAAAGACAAAATTGGAAAGAATAAAAGAAAATATGGGATAATATCTATGTGATTAAGAGATGGAGTGGGGAAAAACTTCTTAAATAAAACTTAAAGTACAAACCATGAAATGAAATGCTATTTTATATCAAAATTAAGCATTTCTGTTCTGTGAGGAATTTAATGGGCTATGTAATAAGCAGATAGCAAAATGGAAGGATGTATTTCATTGCCTAAATCTGGGAGTGGATTAATATGTAGAATACACAGAAACCTTCTGAAAATGATCAACAACAACAAAAAGACAACAATCCCAATAGAAATATGGACAATGACATAGATAAGAGAAACCACCAAAAGACTAAGTATATAAAATGATTCTGAAACACAGTACTAATCCAAGAAATGCAAATTAAAAACAGAAATATAATTTTGCATTGCTGGAAAGGCAAGATTTGGGAAGTAAGCAATGCCAAGTGTTGGAGAGGATGTAAATGTATTGATATTCTCATGTGCTGTGGGTAGGAGGGTTGACAGATTAAGCCATTTTGGAAAGAATATTTTCACACTCCTTAGTTAAAAAAGAATGTGAAGTTCCTGTGACCCAGAAATTCATCTCTTGAAATATGTATATATTTAACATCTGTGTATATACACACATACATTATACACATGTGTGTACATACATATAAAATGTGGTAGTGGTGTCATTAAGTCATGTCTGACTCTTGCAACACCATGGTCTGTAGCCCGCTAGGCTCCTCTGTCCATGGGATTTCCCAGGCAAGAATACTGTAGTGGGTTGCTATTTCCTACCCCAGGGGATCTTCCTGACCGTGGGATCAAGCCCAGGTCTCCTGCATTGCAGGTGGATTTATATGTGTGTAGATATATGTTTGGGTTTTACTGGTGGCTCAGCAGTAAAGAATCTGCTTGCAATTCAGGACACCTGGATTCAATCTCTGGGTTGGGAAGATCCCTTGGAGAAGGGAATGGCTACCTACTCCAG
Organism: Okapia johnstoni; assembly: GCA_024291935.2. Classification (NCBI taxonomy): domain Eukaryota; kingdom Metazoa; phylum Chordata; class Mammalia; order Artiodactyla; family Giraffidae; genus Okapia; species Okapia johnstoni. Next base: position 60,490,002 of record CM044317.1, on the reverse strand, counting down.
TATTCTTGCCTGGAGAATTCCATGGACAGAAGAGTCTGGCAGGCTATAGTCCATGGGGTTCGTTGTACATATACACACGTTATACACATGCTAAAGAAATTCTCATAAGGTCTAAAGGGGCTTGTAAATGAATGCTTGTTGCTGCATTACTGTGGTGGTGAAGATTTGGAAGCAACCAGTAAATGTCTTGGGAGAACAAATAGGTAACTTGTGGCAACTGTTTACCAGAGAACATTATGCATCAATTAGAAGCAAGTGATATCGAATGTACATGTGGTGCCATGGATGGATCTTAAAAATATACCGAGTAAACAAATCAAAACACAGAATAAGTTTAGTTAACAAATTAAAACCTAGAATGTAACACAATGTCGCTTATAAAAATTCAAAAATACACATAAAGCAGGGAACAACAGGAACACAAATTCAGGAGTGTGCATTTTCACTTTACACAGTTGCCTGTGGATGGCAGAGGAATTGCAGTTCTATAAAGAGACTAAGTCAATGAGGAAATAAATAGGTAAAATTTGGCAGTGGGTGATCTTAAGATGACCATGGGTGACAATGGGTAATGTATTCAGAATCAGGATTAACTCAGCCTTCCTCCGTTGAGATCCAAATTACTTAAAAGAAAAGAAACCCCTATAAAACATAAATCTATTCCTCAGAGGACTCATGGATTGTCAAAGTCATCAGAATAATAGAATATAGCAAGGATCATGACAGAGAGAAGTGCAGCGTTTGGCCAAACATCACTAATGCAGTTAATTTTATGTCAAATGGACTAAGCCACGGGTACATAGGTATTTAATCAAACATTTTTACAGTGTGTGTGTGTGTGTGTGAGTGTTTCTGGATGAGGCTAACATTTGAATCAGTGGACTGAGTAGAGCAGATTGTCCTCCCTGTTACGAGTGGACCAAATCCAATCAGTTGAAGGGCTGAATAGAACCAGAAAGCTGAGTAACAGGGAGCCCCTTGTGCCTGAATGCCTTCAAACTGAGATGTTTTCTTCCCAGTCTTCAGACTCAAACTGAAACATCCGCTTTCCCGAGTTTCCAGTTGGTGAACTACAGTTCCTGAGACTTCATAATCGCATGAGCTGATTCCTTATATTAAATCGCTTTATATGTACTGTGTTTATATCCTATTGGTTCTGTTTCTCTAGAGTACCCTCACTAATGTAGTAACCACTGTCCCAAGGTCCTTCTCTTGTATAGCGCTGACCTTATGAATGCTCACTTCTATCCTGGAGATCCAGCCCTCACATTTGTGTTTCAGGCAACAAGCCAAAAAAGAATTGGAGAGCCAACTTCCAGCCAAGTTGACTCACCCTACAACTTGTGCCACTTGCTACTGGCCAGTTCTGTGGCTATTTTATCTGCAAAGGAAGGTGGGAAATGTAGTTTTTCAGTGTGGTACAGTTCCATGCCTAGGAGAAAGGAGGTTCTACTCTTTAGGAAGAAGTGGTGTTTGAATAGTGGGTTGGTCCTTAGTGGTCTGTCTCAGCAACAAATAACTTTTGCACACAGTTGGCATTCCAGAAATACTAATTGAATCAAAATTTTAAATTTTCATAATATTATCCTATATCATAGAATTGTAGAGAAACAAAATACCAATTTCTGAACCTTATTACTCTGCTCCTATTTTGATTAATTCTTGCATGAATTAGTTTAAAACATACATTCTAAAAAAATGCTGTTGAATGACTTTTGTGTTGTTGTTAGCAGTTGCTCAGTCGTGTCCAACTCTTTGAGACCCCATGGTCTGTAATACCAGTCTTCCCTGTCCATTGTCTCCTGGAGTTTGCTGTAACTCATGTCCATTGAATTGGTGATGTCATCCAACTATCTCATCCTCTGTCATCCCCTTCTCCTCCTGCCTTCAATCTTCCCCAGCATCAGTCTTTTCCAATGAGTCAGCTCTTCACATCAGGTAGCCAAAGTATTGGAGTTTTAGCTTCAGCATTAGTCCTTCTGGTGAATATTCAGGGTGATTTCCTTTGAGATGGACTGGATTGATCTCCTTGCTGACCAAGGGACTCTCAAGAGTCTTCACCAGCACCACAGTTCGAAAGCATCAATTCTTCGGCCTTCAACCTTCTTTATGGTCCAACTCTGACATCTGTACGTGACTACTGGAAAAACCATAGCTTTGAGCAGAGTGACCTTTGTAAGGAAACTGATGTCTCTGCTTTTTAATATGCTATCTAGGTTTTCTTCCAAGGAGCAAGCGTCTTTTAATTTCATGGCTGCCGTCACTGTCCACAGTGATTTTGGAGCCCAAGAAAGTGAAATCTGTCACTGTTTCCATTTTTTTCCCCATCTATTTGCCATGAAGTGATAGGATCGAAAGCCATGACCTTAGATTTTTAAATGTTGAGTTTTAAACCAGCTTTTTCACTCTCCCCTTTCACCTTCATCAAGAGGCTCTTTAGTTCCTCTTTGCTTTCTGCTTTAGGGTGGTGGCATTTGCCTATCTGAGGTTATTAATATTTCTCCCAGCAATCTTGATTCAAGCTTGTACTTCATCAAGCCTGGCATTTCACATGATGTGGTCTGCATATAAGTTAAATAAGCAGGGTGACAATATACAGCCTTGTCTTACTCCTTTCCAAATTTTGAACTAGTCCATTGTTCCATGTCCAGTTCTAATTGTTGCTTCTTGACCTGCATAGAGATTTCTCAGGAGGCAGGTAAGGTGGTCTGGTATCCCCATCTCTTTCAGAATTTTCCAGTTTATTATAATCCACACAGTCAAAGGCTTTAGCATAGTCAATGAAACAGAAGTATATATTTTTCTGGAATTCTCTTGCTTTTTCAGTGATCCAGTGGATGTGGGCAATTTGATCTCTGGTTCCTCTGCTTTTTCTAAATCCAGGTTGTGCATCTGGAATTTCTCGGTTCATGTAGCACTGAAGCCTGGCTTGAAGGATTTTGAGCATTACCTTGCTAGCATGTGAAATGAATGCAATTGTGTGGTAGTTTGAACATTCTTTGGCATTGCCTTTCTTTGGGATTGGAATGAAAACCGATCTTTTCCAGTCCTGTGGCCACTGCTGAATTTTCCAAACTGGCTGGCATATTGAATGCAGCACTTTCACAGCATCATCTTTTAGGATTTGAAGTAGATCAGCTGGAATCCCATAACCTCCACTATTTGTGTTCATAGTGATGCTTCCTAAGGATCACTGGACTTCACACTCTAGGATGTGGAGTTCTACGTGAGTGGTCACACCATCGTGGTTATTTGGGTCATTAAGACATTTTTTGTACAGTTCTTCTGTGTAATCTAGCCACCTCTTCTTAATATCTTCTGCTTCTGTTAGGTCCATACCACTTCTGTCCTTTATTGTACCGATCTTTGCGTAAAATGTTCCCTTGGCATCTGTAATTTTCTTGAAGAGATCTATAGTCTTTTCCATTCTACTGTTTTCTCTATTTCTTTGTACTGTTCACTTAAGAAGGCTTTCTTATCTCTCCTTGATATTCTTTGGGACTCTGCATTCAGATGGATTTATCTTTCCTTTTCGCCTTTGTCTTTTGCTTCTCTTTTGTGTACTGTGAGTTTTTCAATTAAGTTAATGAATTATTGTAGAAGAATCTTTAGCAGACAAAAGGTAAAATTTTATCAGGCAGATAGAAATGATATACACATATAAATTATTTAAGTATAAGTCAATACTTCTAAATTGTTCTAGCATGTTTGAAAATACATACATTTTTAAGAAGTTTAAACATTACCTCATTGATCTTATCATATTAACTGGCTAAGAAAAAAATTTTTTTGTTGAAAGTAAAAGCTAAATTTAATCCTCAGGTCTGAGTTATCATGAAATATAAACAAATGGACACTATGTGATGAAAGCTTTACCTGTATAAATATATTTACTACCAGCCCTAAAATATAAATGCATATATTTTATGCATTTTAAAGATAGTTTTTTTTCAGTGTTAATTTGTGATACATTTTTTTGAATATTTTATACATTTTTGTATAAAATATATAAAATTCAGAGCAGAGAGAATTGCAGAGCCCTTGACTTAATCTTGTAAATCAACGTTGTATGCTTAGAAAAGAGGTGGGTCAATACAATAATTCATTTGTCATATTGATGCACTAGAAGTCAGTTATATTTAAAACATGCACACAAACACACACACAGAGCACTTAATGGCATAAGGTTAAAAGCAAAAACGGCCAAACTAGCTTACTCATGGAAAAGAGAAAACTCTCTTAACCACTGCAGAAATGACACTTCCTGATTTTGCAAAGAGGTCACTAGTGGGCCACCTCAGCTCCTGCCCTGGGATAATTCCCAGCGTGAGTGATGCTATTGCTGGAGATGCAGACTCTGGTAGAAGGGTCTCCAGGGCTATAGGATCCCATGGCAACGGGCTGATATAAACGACTCAGCCCTCTGCTGCCAAAGCTCTTTGCCAGGCTGTGAAGAGTGAGGAGGCTGTATAAACTATGATTAGTTCTTGGTATTAATAGCTGGGAAACGTGTTGCTCATCTATAAATGCCACTTGTCCACTCTGCATGTTTGCTGGTCTACTTTTTCATCCGTATTAGTCAACCATTGCCAACTTCTTCTTACCATCTCACAGAGAGAATGAGAATCTGTGATGTAAGAAATGGTCACTGCAATTAGATTATTTCTAAAAACAAATAACACGGAATGTCATATGCAGAAAGAATTGATATAGTTACCTAAAATGTTTGTAATTTCTCACAGTTGGGAGAATCAGTTTTCTGACTTTAACACTAAATAATAGAAACTAAATTTTAGCTTTTCATGACAATTTATTTTTCTACTCTGTAATGTATTTAACACTGAGAATATGTTTGACTCTAAGTAAAATTCTAGTGTTTTGTCCAAATTAGTTTGGACTAAACTAGAAATAAATTCTTGGAATTTATTTATAAAACAGAACATATTAATAATATTCCCTTTGTCTCTATAAAGAACAAAATATACAAAGAATGATAAAAGCTACATTTAAATGACAACAACTGAAAAAACTCCCAGTTCCTTACTATTCTGTAATTCAGTCAATATGATTACACTCTTTTTGAGATTAGCTCTTTGCAAAATTTCTCATAGAAACTATTTCTTGATATATGAATATTGTAAGGTAACTGCTATCGAAAAAGAAAGAGAGTTTCAGAAAAACATCTACTTCTGTTTTATTGGCTATGCCAAAGCCTTTGACTGTGGAACACAACAAACTGTGGAAAATTTTTTAAGAGATGTGAATACCAGACTGCCTTAAATGCCTCATGAGAAATCTGTATGCAGGTCAAGAAGCAACAATTAGAACTGGACATGGAACAACAGACTGGTTCCAAATCGGGAAAAGAGAAGTCAAGGCTGTATATTGTCACCCTGCTCATTTAACTTATATGCAGAGTACATCATGCGAAATGCTGGGCTGATTGAAGCACAAGCTGGAATCAAGATTGCTGGGATAAATATCAATAGCCTTAGATATGCAGATGACAGCACTCTTATGGCAGAAAAGTGAAGAAGAACTAAAGAGCCTCTTGATGAAAGTGAAAGAGGAGAGTGAAAAAGTTGGCTTAAAACTCAACATTCAGAAAACTAAGATCGTGGCATCTGGTTCCATCACTTCATGGCAAATAGATGGGGAAACAATGGAAACAGTAAGAGACTTTATTTTTTGGGGGGGCTCCAAAATCACTGCAGATGGTGATTACAGCCATGAAATTAAAAGACACATGCTCTTTGGAAGAAAAGCTATGAACAACCTAGACAACATTTTAAAAAGCAGAGACATTACTTTGCCAACAAAGGTCCATCTAGTCAAGGCTATGGTTTTTCCAGTAGTCATATATGGATGTGAGAGTTGGACTATAAAGAAAGCTGAGTGCTGAAGAATTGATGCTTTTGAACTGTGGTGTTGAAGAAGACTCTTGAAAGTCCCTTGGACTGCAGGGAGATCCAACCAGTCCATCCTAAAGGAAATTAGTCCTGAATATTCATTGGAAGGACTGATGCTGAAGCTGAAACTCCAATACTTTGGCCACCTGATGCGAAGAACTGACTCATTGGAAAAGACCCTGATGCTGGGAAAGATTGAAGGTGGGAAGAGAAGTGGACCACAGAGGATGAGATGGTTGGATGGCATCACCGACACTATGGACATGAGTTTGAGTAAGCTCCAGGAGTTGGTGATGGATAGAGAAGCCTGGCGTGCTGCAGTCCTTGGGTTTGCAGTGAGTTGGACACAACTGAGCAACTGAACTGAACTGAACTATTATCTTGTTTTTCAACATTTGGTCAATAATTCTGGAAGTAAAAGAACTGAAATCCATCTTCGTGAATGAGTTTGACTAAAATTTGTAGCAAAGATTCAAGCAAGAATTTTCTACTACTTTTCACGAGAAAGTGATATATTTCAAAACACAGCTCTCATAGTATTAACTTAGCAAAGCAGGGTGATATTTAGTGCCATCTTCCCCACAGTTAAGTTCCAGAAGATGAATCCAAATGGATAGTGAAGAGAACACATAGAGAAGCTAAAACACATTTTTTTTTCCAGAATAATATCCCTGGTATCTGGGCTTCTAAGCTATAAGATTTTTTAATGTCCCTTTTGGGGTCCTCAATAACCTGTATGTGATGTGGCCATCTGAGCATTTCATTCCTAAGGACTGACCTTGCAGCCAGTTGCTCAAAACATCTGTGTTACAGAATCACTCCTTCACTTGAAAAGTGAATTACTTTGGATACTTGTCATCCAATTAAGTCTGGTCTAATTAGGACAGCAGCTCTGTCCAAATTGGGGTGACTAGGATCTCTAGCACTGCCCTCTGGTGGCAAGCTTTGCTCACCCAGTCTCACAGGCGTGATTGGTGGCTCCTTTGTCAAGTCAGCTGGACGAAACTTTTAGAATGTCTTCAAATTGGTGTCCTCATTCAACAGCTCTTCCTCTTGGTCATTGAATTTCAAAACATCATCTCCAGACTAGAAACATCAATGTCACTTGGAATTTGTTAACATTGTAACATTTTGGTGGGGCCATCCTATACTGTCTGAATCGGCAGAGAGCAGTGCTCTGGATTTTGTTTTAACAAGCAGTTCAGGTGATTCTGATGCCCACTAAAGTTTGAGAACCACTGTCTTCCTGTTTTGTCCAGTAATTTGAACTCTTCAGGAACACCCACACCAGAATGTTCTGCCAGAGCCCCAACTTCTTTCCCTTAGTCTCTTAGCCTTCACAAAGACCAGAATCGTATGTTTCAGTTCAGTTCAGTTGCTCAGTTGTGTCCGACACTTTGCGACCCCATGGACTGCAGCACGCCAGGCCTCCCTGTCCACACCAACTCCTGGAGTTTACTCAGACTCATGTCCATTGAGTCAGTTTGCTTAATAGTAAATTTAAGTAATTGTAACAGTGCTGTTTCGAGCATTTGTTTTTACGGATCTAGCTTGTGTATATTTCTACAGTATAAATTTCTAGATGGTAAATTGCTGAGTCATAGAGTATACATATAAGTATTAATATATTTACTCTTTGTGACCCCATGGACTGTAACCTGCTGGGCTTCTCTGTCCATGGAATTTTCCAGGCAAGAATACTGGAGTGGGTTTCCATTCTCTTCTCAAGGGGGTCTTTCTGAGCCAGGGATTGAACCCAGGTCTCTTGCATTGCAGGTAGATTCTTACCAATGAGTCACCAGGGGAATCCAAAAAATAACAAATGAAAAATTAATATATTTCCTTATTTCCTATATTCTTGGTGCTTTTGCGTCTGGGGCCTTTCTGAACCTGGAGAGACTATTCCTCCGAGGGTCATCTAATTTCAAGAGAGGCAACAATTTGCCTGCAAACTCACCTTTAATATATAAATCAATCAATCGAAAGCCTATACTCTGAACTCTATCTTGTTCTTATACTCCAGCAGGAAACATTCCTCTGACCTGCTTATCCTATAGCACAGAACCCACAGAAAATTTTCAAACTATCCAGTCCTAAGTCTGCTCAGCTAGCATACTCTGCCTTGCCTGTTTTTGCCATGAACTCTGATACCAGAATACTTGGGTTTAAATTCCAGCATCTCTGCTTCCTGGGTATGTGGATTTTTCCCTTGGTGAGTTATTTGATTGCTCCATTGACTCAATTTTCTCATCAGAGTATGGTTGATAATAACAGAATCTACCTCATAGAGTCTTAAATATTAATAAACATAGAATATTTTTAACAATACATAGCACGCAGTAACTACTTGCTGTCATTTTTGGTCAACTTATTTAATCAACCTCAAAAAGGCTGAAATAGTTTAATCTTCTTAAAGAACATTTGTAAAAGCCTATCTATTATATTCCTAGAAAAATGGAATCATTGAATAATTTGTATTAAAATTGTATTGAAGTTAAACTGTATTGAAATTGAATAATATTTTGAATATTTTTCCACCTAATTGTTCAGTGTCTCAGTCGTGTCCAATTCTTTGTGACCCTATGGACTGCAGCCCACCAGGCTTCCCTGTCCTTCGCCAACTCCTGGAGTTTGCTCAAACTCACGTCCATTGAGTCAGCGATACCATACAACCATCTCTGATGCCATACAACCATCTCATCCTCTGTTGTGCCCTGCTCTTCCTGCCTTCAATGTAATAGATTTTTAAAATAATCTCTATTAGCCCTTTTTTTTAGTTATAAGGATGATTGAAAATTTTTAGTGTATTTTGAGGCTTTGATTACCTTTTGCTGTAAAATATTTATTTTTTTCTCTTTTTGTTATTTCCTGTTTGACTAATGAATATTAGTCCTGTATTTAAAATTGAAGATCTTTTTGTGATTATATCTTAAAATTTTTATACCAGTATTAACCAAACATTTAAAATTTTATAGGGCTAACTGGTAATGCTTTTCATTTATGATTCCTGGCTTTATTTGTTTAAAAGTCTCCTGTATTTTCTTCAAGTACTGTAAATGAAGTATTCCTTCATTTACAATTCAGTCCTTCTAAGCTGGGTTTTGACCACCTTAAAGTGTTTTTTTTTTTCCCAATATTCAGACAAGCCAATATCTGTATAGTCATAAAAATTCCCTGAAACTTTCTTTGTTTTTTTGTTCCTAGTCACCTCCAATCCTTCTTAGCATTTTCCTATATGTGAAATATAGGATAGAATCTCTTACCTTGGGAATATCTCAAAAGAAATTTCTTATTTAAGGAATATATCCATCTTAACCATTGACATAGAAATTTGTTTGGAAATTAAATTTTCTGTGATGTGTGTGTGTGTTAGTCACTCAGTTGTGTCTGACTCTTTGTGACCCCATGGACTGTAGCCCACTAGGCTCCTTTGTCCATGGGATTCTCCAGGCAAGAATACTGGAGTGGGTTGCCAGATGACAATGGTCAAATCTCTGTATGTCCTGGACTTCACCCAACTGACCAAATAGATAAATTAATTTCTAATGTTCTTTTCCAAGAGTGGCAATCATGCTAATCATTTCTACAAATCCAAAGACAACTTGTTCACCATTGAGGCCTTCCTGCTTGGCTCTGCCTCACCCTTCCATTTTTTTCTTTCACTGCTGCTAATACTGTTAAACTGAAAAGGGATTTCTACTCAGTGGGGATTTTTTCTGATCACTCTCCAAATACTCTTCTCTGCCTCATATTTCTACTGATTTATTCATCAATTTAAATATTACATTACTGATTAATTATAAAGGGCTTATCAATGGCAGGCACTTGGGATACCTCAATGATGCAAATCCCAATGGCAGGAATTTTTGTTCTCATGAAGATTTTGTCTCAGAATTGTTATGGAGTCTGGAACACAGCATGTACATGTACGTGCATAAATAATGAAATGTGCTTGGAGATAATTGGTGGGAAATGTTAATTGATTTGGATGCAGCTATGTTCTCTCTGTGTATGTATGCTTTTTGATTAAATTAATAGGCTTAATTTTCTGGAACAATTTTAGGTTGCAGATAAATTGAGCTGATAGTACAGAGTTCACATATACCTCTTCTCCCACCCCCCTCATCAGTATTTCCTATTATTAACATCTTGCATTAGTGTGGTATATTTTGTTGTAACTGATTAACCCATATTGATATATTACCATTAAAGTCCATGGTTTATATCAGGGTTTACGCTTTGTGTTATGCAATTCTATGCATCTTGACAAATACATATTGTGATGATATGTATGATTGCAGTATCATACGGAATAATTTTACTACTCTGAAAATCCCTTTTGGAAACCTATTCTTTTTTTTCTCTTCCTCCCCACCCTCAAATCTTTAATCCCTGGGAACTACTGATCTTTTTACTCGATGGTTTTGCCTTTTCCAGAATATTATAGACTTGGACTCAGACAATATGTAAGATTTTCAGGTTGATTTCTTTCATTTATCAATATGAATTTATGTGTGTGTGTGCTTAGTTGCTCAGTCATGTCCGACTGTTTGTGACTGCATGGATTGTAGCCTTTCAGGCTTCTGACCATGGAAATTCTCCAGGCAACAATACTGGAGTGGGTTTCCATGTCTTCCTTTAAGGGATCTTCCCAACCCAAGGATCGATCCCAGGTCTCCGGCATTGCAGCCGGATTCTTTACCATCTGAATCACCAGGGAAACCGAAAGCAGTAGTACTGAGTCATACCCAGCTCTGTGAAGTGAAAGTTGCTCAGTCATGTCTGACTCTTTGGGACCCCATGGACTAAACAGTCCAGGCCAGAATACTGGAGTGGGTAGACTTTCCTTTCTCCAGGGATCTTCCCAACCCAGGGATCGAACCCAGGTCTCCCGCATTCAGTTCAGTTCATTTCAGATATTCAGTTGTGTCCGACTCTTTAAAACCCCATGAGCCGCAGCATGCCAGCCCTCCATGTCCATCACCACCTTCCAGAATTTATCCAAACTCATGTCCACTGAGTTGGTGATGCCATCTAGCCATCTCATTCTCTGTCGTCCCCCTCTCCTCCTGCCCTCAATCTTTCCCAGCATCAGGGTCTTTTCAAATGAGTCAGCTCTTCATATCAGGTGGCCAAAGTATTGGAGTTTCAGCTTCAACATCAGTCCTTCCAATGAACACCCAGGATTGATCTCCTTTAGGATGGACTGGTTGTCTCCTTGCAGTCCAAGGGACTCTCAAGAGTCTTCTCCAACACCACAGTTCAAAAGCATCAATTCTTCTGCACTCAGCTTTCTAGTCTAATTCTCACATCCATACACGACTACTGGAAAAACCATAGCCTTGACTAGACGGACCTTTGTTGACAAAGTAATGTCTCTGCTTTTAATATGCTGTCTAGGTTGGTCATAACTTTCCTTCCAAGGAGTAAGCGTCTTTTAATTTCATGGCTGAAATCACCATCTGCAGTGATTTTGGAGCCCCCCAAAACAAAGTCAGCCACTGTTTCCACTGTTTCTCCATCTATTTGCTATGAAGTGATAGGACCGGATGCCATGATCTTAGTTTTCTGAATGTTGAGTTTTAAGCCAACTTTTTCACTCTTCTCTTTCACTTTCCTCAATAGGCTTTTTAGTTCTTCTTCGCTTTCTGCCATAAGGGTGGTGTCATCTGCATATCTGAGGTTATCGACATTTCTCCCGGCAATCTTGATTCCAACTCGTGCCTCATCCAGTCTGGCATTTTGCATGATGTACTCTGCATATAAGTTAAATAAGCAGGGTGACAATATACAGCCTTGACGTACTCCTTTTCCTATTTGGAACCAGTCTGTTGTTCTATGTCCAGTTCGAACTGTTGCTTCCTGACCTGCATACAGGTTTCTCAAGAAGCAGGTCAGGTGCTCTGGTATTCCCATCTCCTTCAGAATTTTACACAGTTTGTTGTGATCCACACAGTCAAAGGCTTTGGCGTAGTTAATAAAGCAGAAATAGATGTTTTTCTGGAGCTCTCTTGCTTTTTCGATGATCCAGTGGATGTTGGCAATTTGATCTCTGATTCCTCTGACTTTTCTAAAACCAGCTGGAACATCTGGAAGTTCACGGTTCACATATTGCTGAAGCCTGGCTTGGAGAATTTTGAGCATTACTAGCGTGTGAGATGAGTGCAATTGTGCAGTAGTTTGAGCATTCTTTGGCATTGCCTTTCTTTGAAATTGGGATGAAAACTGACCTTTTCCAGTCCTGTGGCCACTGCTGAGTTTTCCAAATTTGCTGACATATTGCATGCAGCACTTTCACAGCATCATCTTTCAGGATTTGAAATAGCTCAACTGGAATTCCATCACCTCCACTAGCTTTGTTCGTAGTGATGCTTCCTAAAGCCCACTTGACTTCACATTCCAGGATATCTGGCTCTAGGTGAGTGATCACACCATGGTGATTATCTGGGTTGTGAAGATCTTTATTGTACAGTTCTTCTGTGTGTTCTTGCCACCTCTTCTTAATATCTTCTGCTTCTGTTAGGTCCATACTATTTCTGTCCTTTATCGAGCCCATCTTTGCATGAAATGTTCCCTTGGTATCTCTAATTTTCTTGAAGAGATCTCTAGTCTTTCCCATTCTATTGTTTTCCTCTATTTCTTTGCATTGATCACTGAGGAAGGCTTTCTTATCTCTCCTTGCTATTCTTTGGAACTCTGCATTCAGATGGGTATATCTTTCCTTTTCTCCTTTGGTTTTCACTTTTCTTCTTTTCAGAGCTATTTGCAAGGCCTCCTCAGACAGCCATTTTACTTTTTTCCATTTCTTTTTCTTGGTGATGTTCTTGAGCCCTGTCTCCTCTACAATGTCATGAACCTCTGTCCATAGTTCATCAGGCACTCTATCAGACCTAGTCCCTTAAACTTAAATCTATTTCTCACTTCCACTGTATAATCATAAGGGATTTGATTTAGGTCACACCTGAATGGTCTAGAGGTTTTCCCTGCTTTCTTCAATTTAAGTCTGAATTTGGCAATAAGGAGTTCATGATCTAAGCCACAGTCCGCTCCCGATCTTGTTTTTGCTGACTGTATAGAGCTTCTCCACCTTTGGCTGCAAAGTATATAATCAATCTGATTTCGGTGTTGACCATCCAGTGATGTCCATGTGTAGAGTCTTCTCTTGTGCTGTTAGAAGAGAATATTTGCTATGACCAGTGCATTCTCTTGGCAAAACTTAATTAACCTTTGCCCTGCTTCATTCTGTACTCTAAGTCCAAACTTGCCCATTATTCCAGGTGTTTCTTGGCTTCCTATTTTTGCATTCCAGTCCCCTATAATGAAAAGGACATCTTTTTTGGCATGCATTTAAGGTTCCTTCATGTATTGTGACTTGATAGCTCATTTCTTTTTACCATTGAGTAATATTCCATTCTATGGATGTACCACAGTTTGTATCCATCCACCTATGTAGGGCATATTGTTTGCTTCCAGTTTTTGATTATTACAAGTAAACATGGTATAAACACTCATATGTTTTGTGTATATATTAGCTTTTATATCATTTGGGAAAACACCTAGGAATGTGATTGATATACCACATAAAAAGAAGGAAAGATAGTGCTAAGTCATGTCTGACTCTTGTGACCCCGTAAACTGTGGCCTGCCAGGCTCCTTTGTTCAGGTAAGAATACTGGAGTGGGTTGCCCTTTCCTTCTCCAGGGTACCACATTAGACTGTGTTTAAATTTGTAAGAAACTACAAAATTGTCTTCCAAAGAAGCCGTACCGTTTTTTACTCTAATGAATGAGAGTTCCTGTTGCTTTACATCCTCACCAGCATTTTGTATCATCATTTTTTAAGATGTCAGTCATTCTAATAGTTGTATAGTGACATGTCTTTGTGTTAATTTCCCTAATGATAAAACATATCTTTTTAAAATGCAAAAATTTGGAAAGGCTATTGTATTAAGCTGATATGAATAATTAACATCACATTTTCAGTTAAGAAAGAGACAAACATTATGTCACTTCCTCTTTTCTTCACTCAAATATTTTCAGTGGGTCCAATCACCTATAAGTTGACATATATAATTTAATATTAATCAAAAAGCCCATAATTGTCTAACTGTAATTTTGTTTAGCCCAAGTTCCTATCCCTTCCTTTTGGTTTTTGCTGAGGGGCATACATTCCTCTTTCAAATTTTGAAAATATGGGCTGAAAGTAAAGTGAAATGTTAGTTTCTCAGTTGTGTCTGACTCTTTGTGACCCCATGGACTGTAGCCCGCCAGGCTTCTCGGTCCATGGAATTCTCCAAGGCAAGAATACTGGAGTGGGTAACCATTCCCTTCTTCCAAGGATTTTCCTAACCCAGGTATCAAACCCAGGTCTCCTGCATTGCAGATGGATTCTTTACTGTCTGAACTACCAGGGAAGCCCTGGGTGTGCAAATATGGGCTATATTCTATCAAGACCCTGTCCCTTTGGACAGGTAAGTCCTTTTGATAGAAATGTCCTCTTGCCCTCCGTTTCCTTAGCCTGGCCAAGACAAAGTGCTTACCATTCTTCTATGTTTGGCTTCCTTCTTTCTTTGATCCTTCTCTCTCTTCCTGATCCTACCTTGACTCACATAAATGGGTCAGTGCCCTTCAGAATTTTATGTGGTCTTTCAGGTTAGTACCTACTGATTGTATTGTAAATGTCTTCCTGGTTGGGAAAAATGTTTATGAGAGTGAAACTATTTCTTACTGAGAATTCCTAAAAAGGATTCTTCGCTGACTGAATGAGGTGATGAGAGAAAGAAAGCAAATGAGAGAAGTTAGTGTTACATTCTTTGTTTTAGAAAAGGTTTTAGGAAGGCAAAAATTAAATGTGTGGGAGAATAGGGCTGGAGCCAAATAGGCCAAATTACTAAAATATGAATATGTACATACAGGGCTTAGAGATAGCATAAAGTAAGGTGCCAAGAAATAAATACCCAGTCCCTAGCAACTAAGTAGAACCATTACAGAAAGAACAACCTATTTAAAGGTGATTTTAGCATGTGAGTGGTTAATTTAAGATTTAATTTGAGTATTTAGTTCCACTTAGATAGATAGACCCTTTGATTGTTTTTAAAGAGCTAATTTGAAGTGGAGTAATTGGTAAGAATTCCACCTTGCTTCTTTATGTGGAACTACGGCAGCAGTCTGAGAGGGAGAAAGATCTCAGGAGATGGCTGAATGTGGGGCTGATAGAGGCTGGATGTGGGCTTCCAGGATTATCAAAGATTTCTGTACCTTAAGCATGGTTCCAGACCTGACTGTACTCTGTAGTTTGAGATGTGGAGAATCTTGTGTCAGTGGTAGCTCGTGTGGACCTTAAGTGTTGACTAACAGAGGCTCCCTGGCTCTTTGTTTACATGTAAGATCCTGGGCAGTGGAATAATGTTGGGTGTGTGAGTATGAGAGGGTAATGACCTGTAACAACTGAGGCAGAATTTCCCACCAGTTTAGTAGGATAGAATCTCAGTCAAAATTAATTTAGTTTAAAGAAAATAAAGAAATATAAAACAAAATTGTCATTATCTTCTTGTAGTATATTTGTCTACAAAGAAAATACTAGATAATGGAGAGAATCTTTTTTAGAATTGGTGAGTATTCAATAAGATTTGTGATTAATATTTAGAATTCAGTTGTGTTTCTAGATACCAGCAATTATTGTTTTGAATAGTGTTTACAATAGCAATCAAAACATATATGTAACAAACGATATGCAAATCTTCATGGAGAAATAGATAACATTTTATGGAAGTGTATTAAAATGTAGTATAGAAATACAGGGTGTCACCAGGTCATATATAGGAAGACTGTTGCCAATATGTGCACTTCTGATAATTGTGTGTGTATATGTATATATATACACACACAAAATGCTGTATCATTCAAAATCTTAAATGTTTTTGAGAAAATTTAAAAGTTGGCTTTGCAGTAAATATCAGTTTATAAAAGAACAAGAGGTATCTTCCAAACACTGAGGTTTTAGTAATTAGGGCAAGCTTAAAAGTACAGCTATGCTAATTAGTAGGCATACTGCTGGTTCAGGAATAGATAAAAAATAATGCTACTAGACAAGCAAAAAATGGAAGAGACCATATCTTTATGGAAAATTGAGCTATAATAAAGGAAACATTTTTTAAAATGGTGGGATACAGGTATCAGAAGAATGAATGAACAAGCCTTCAAGATGACCCTAACCCCTGACTATAATCTGAATATAATAGAAACACCCTACTACTGAGCAGCTTCCAAAATCTGAATCGACACAAATAAGGGGAATTAATAAATAAATACTGTTGCTTCAAGCCACCATGTTTTAGGGTGAATTCTGATGCATTGCTAGATAAACGAACAACTCCTTTGTTTCTCATCCAAGATATAACTGCAATTACTAGTTGTGTGTGTATCTTTAAAGACATTTTGTTAAATTTTCAACAACTTAATGGGCTCATTTAAAAAATGGTGGGATAATATACTAATTATACAAAAATTGCTATGGGGAAAATTGATTATGTGAGAAAAGATAAAATGTTTCCTTATCACATCATGCACAAACAAAATTCAATTAGGGAAGCTCACCTAAGTCTTAGTGTCCAGTGGACACTATTAGATTTTCATCTAAGCTTGTTGGGTGGCTTGTGTAACTGATCTTAGGCTGACCTTACTCTCTACCCCCTCTATAGGTCAAACATTGCATGGTTCAGGTCCTCCACCATAAATCACTTTGTTAGCATAGACTGCCTGGCACCACCCAAGGGCCCTCAGTAAACAAGGACTCTTACCATGCAGGACACTCCAAGGGCTTAGAGGATACCTCCCAAGAGCTGGACAAAGATCAAATCTTTCCTTTGAATGTGCAGGTGTGAACAACTCACACTTGCTGAGTTGTCCTTTACTACGCAGTGTATAGCCTTCCCTCATAGCTCAGTTGGTCAAGAATCCGTCTGCAGTGCAGGAGCCTCCCTGCAGTTCATGAGCCCCCAATTTGATCCCTGGATTGGGAAGATCCCCTGGAGAAGGAAATGGCAACCCTCTCCAGTATTCTTGCCTGGGAAATCTCATGGACAGAGGAGCCTGGCGGGCTACAGTCCATGGGGTGACAAGAGTCAGACACAACTTAGTGTTTAAACCACCATATAGTATATAAATAAATTGTGTTATATTCATACATCTACAAATAACAGAATGGATAAATTTTATAAAACTACTGTTGAAAGAGAAAGCAAACTGGAGGAAGATGGGTACAGTGCAAGCTCATTTATATAAAGTTAAAAATTAGGTAAAATATTGTTTGATATGGTACATGAATACATAAAAATGTAGAAAGAGTATTATGGAGAAGGAAATAGCAACCCATTCCAGTGTTCTTGCCTAGGAAATCCTATAGACAGAGGAACCTGGCAGGCTACAATCCATGGTGTCGCAAGAGTTGAACACAACTTAGCAACTAAATCATCACCACCAGAAAGAGTATTAAAATGTTAATGAGAATAATAAATTCTAAGTACAGGCTAGTTTTTAACTCTGGGGACAGAAACTGCAATGATCTTCTAGGAAGTACATGGTAGGACATTAAATCAGAAATGTTTTATTTCTCAGGCTGGGTGGTGGGTACATGGATGTTTGTAAATTATTATTCAGTGACTGGATATGCGTAGACTATTTCAAATTTTTTAAAAAGAGTAATATTTTCATATAATTGAGTTTGTTTACTAAGCATAAGCACATTAGGTTGGTACAAAAGTAATTGTGGTTTCGGACCATGAGTTTTAAATCTTTATAACTAGTCTCAGACACATCTTTATCAATCAAAATAGGAACAATTACAATCAACACATTTTTGCCAGTGAGAAATAAGTTTGTTTATTCCTGTAGCATGAAAATCTGTGCTTCAGGATTGGACAAACTTTTGGAAAGCATTTTCTGCCTCTTGCTGGTTATGGAAGTGTTTTCCCTGCAAAAAGTTGTTGAGATGCTCGAAGAAATGGTAGTTGGTTGGTGAAAGGTCAAATGAATATGGGGGAGGAAGCAAAACTTTGCAGTCCAATTTGTTCAACTTTTGAAGTGTTGGTTGTGTGGTATGTGGTTGTGTGTTGTCCTGGAGAATAATTGGGCCATTTCTGTTGACCAGTGTTGGCTGCAGGCATGGCAGTTTTTGGTGCAGCTCATCAATTTGCTGAGTGTCCTTCTCAGATGTAATGAATCCTTTCGTCAGGATTCAAAAAGCTTTTGTGTGTCAGACCAGCCTTAGAGTACCAAACAGTGACCGTGAGCTTTTTTTGGTGCAAGTTTGGCTTTGGGAAGTGCCTTAAACCTTCTTCTCAGTCCAACCACTGAGCTGGTCTTCACCAATTGTTGTATATAATCCAATTTTCGTCACATGTCACAATCCAATTGAGAAATTGTTCATTGTTGTTGCATGGAATAAAAGAACGTGACACTTCAAAATGATTTTTTTGATTTGTGGTCAGCTCTTAAGGTGCCCACTTATTGAGCTTTTTCACCTTTCCAGTTTGCTTCAAACACTGAATGACTGTAGAATGGTTGATGTTGAGTTCTTCAGCAACTTCTCCTGTAGTTTTAAGAGGATCAGTTTTGATGACCCTCTCAGTTGGTTGTTGGCAATATCTGATGGCCAGCCACTATGCTCCTCATCTTCAAGGCTCTCGTCTTCTTTGCAAAACTTCTTGAACTACCACTGCACTATAAGTTTGCTGGCAGTTCCTGGGTCAAATATGTTGTTGATGTTGAGAGTTGTCTCTGCTGCTTTATGACACATTTGAACTTGAATAAAAAAATTGCTCGAATTTTCTTTTTGTCTAACATCATTTCTATAGTCTAAAATAAATATAAAATAAACAGCAAGTAATAAGTAATTAGTAAAAATACATAAAGTGATAAATGTGCATTAAAATGATGTATAACATAACCACATTTAAGAATGTATTCCAATATCAGATGGCAAAGTTCAACAATACAAAACCACAATTACTATTGCACCAGCCTAATACCATGGTTATTTGCTACAAATTGATTTGATTTGTTATGATATTCTAAGGAGTCAGGTCTATTTTGAGGATTTATCATAGCACTGAATCCAGCTTCAAGATGGGCAGAAATAAAGCGAGACAGAAATTGCCGAGTTAATCTACCAACCTCCTTTCATGTTATCTTCTTCATCTTAACTTCTCAAGCACAGAGCCTGTGCCTCATGTCTTTTCTCCTGGCACCCAATGGGGGAGTATTGAATGGATTGATACATTAATTAAAAATTTATACATGAATTTTTCTGAGGATAACTACTCAAAGTAGGGTCCTAAGATAAGGACCATTATGAGACAGACTGGAAATGGGTTGATTTGGAGAGTATGTTCTCTGAATCTCAATGTTGCAGGTATCAAGGGCATTTAAAGATCTGGAACAGGGCCTGTTCGAGACTCTCGGCATATGTTCTGGAATAGAGGTGAAGAGAGAAGCTCTTAGATAGATCTCATCAACTTCACATGTAACATGAAGCTAACCCTGGCTTATGCTGAAAATAAAAGGGCTAATAAATAAGACCCATTTTTATTGATGTTGCCAAATCACAGAAACTAAAGGAGTATTATATGGTGATAATTGTCCTAGGATTAAATTTAAAATCCACTTAGAACCCTTTAGACTGAAACACCTAGTGAATTATAATTGGCTGCTATAATTGGCTGAGAGCCTAATTGGCAGATGTACACGGAGAGGGAAACTTCCAGTTTGCACTGGTGCCTTGGGGAATGTCTAGTTTGAAGTCCCAGAAAAGAGATTACTTCAATTCTGCTAACGCTTGAGTTGCTGACAATCAGGTGTGATTTGAGGGTTACTGGAAAAGCATGGCATCCACCAACCACAGGAAAAAGTCAGACATTGCCCTAGAAGCCGAATCCAGAGAGAACCCATTCTTGCCCATCACACAGGATTTAGTGTAAATAAATCAGGGCTGTTTTGCCAATCAAGAGGGGTACCCTTTCCCCTGTTGAGGAATGACATGTTACAATTTTAACTAACTTGGCACTAGTGAAAAATGATGGGTTATAAAATCATATGTATAGTGGCATCTAGGATATTGAAATTCCATTCCTTAAGCTGCAATTGTGTATGCGTGTGTGTGTGTGTGTGTGTGTGTGTGTGTAGGTGGAGGTGGGTGGTGGTGGTATGTGATCTCAATTTTAACTTTCCTGTTATATGGCTGAAAGACTAGTTATATTCTGTAATGACTGTTGTTTTAGCATCATGAATGAGGAGAATTTAGGATGCTGCCTGGTAATAATAAAAACTAAGAGATACTGAATCCTGTCTATGTGCCAGCACCCTGATAACCACTTTAGCTGTGTTTTGTGGTTTGCTACTCAGAATAGCCTTATGAGGAAATCCAGAGAATTGCTACCCAAGGTAGCATAGGTTGTGGATCTTTGAACCCTTATCTGTCTGACTGTAAAACTCAGATTGATCTTGATCTTAATGCCATGATGACAGCTTTCTCTTTTAGTCACTGTTGCTATTGGCATACAAGCAGGGCAATTTAGTTTGCTAAATGTGCCTATTAGGAAATAGGACATTCACATTGGCCTGTTTGCTTCAAAAAATCCTGTGAGAATGAATTAGGTTGAGTCATATTTTAAATTTTCCAGCAAATGCAAAAAAAAACTAGGAGAAATATGACTTATCTTTAATCTCCTGATTGATCCTTCCCCCCATGCCCTGTTGGATACTGAGCTGAGCTCATGAATGCTGGAACAATAACCATTTCTTGCAGCATTCACTTTCAAAGTCCACAATATAAATGACTAAGGGTATAAAATTTCCAGAATTTTGTATTAGGAGGAGAGGAAAATTGCATTATGAGAAGAAAGAAGATTGATGGTACTTTGTTATTTACAAGGGCCTAGCAGGCTAAGTGTTATCCATGGACTCTCACATTTAATCCTTGCTCTTACACTATATGTGGCTTCTCTGGTGGCTCAGATGATAAAGAATCTGTCTGCCATGTGAGAGACCTGGGTTCAATCCTTGTGTTGGGAAGATCCCCTGGAGAAGGGAATGGCAACCCACTCTAGTATTCTGCCTGGAGAATTCCACAGACAGAGGAGCCTGGCAGGCTATAATCCATAGGGTTGCAAAGAGTTGGACAGGACCGAGTGACAAACACGTTCACACATACATTATACTGTAAAGAGTAGTATTCTTGTTTTAATGTCACTGCTGATTAAAGTGAGGCACAGAGAGGAAAAATGACATTGCCAATGTCATGTCCCAGCAGTTCCACTCAAGAAGGCAGGCTCCTACCCATGTGCAACACGGTCTCCACTTGATCAGGCTGATCGAACTGATATGAATGGAACATGGGTTTTAAGGGCGAAAATGAGAGCTGGAGAAAACTCTGAATTCAATATATAAATGTAATCCTTCAAAAAGTCCTGTTTTAGAAGGGCAAACCCCCCTCCCCCAAAACATGAATGACTTCATTGGTAATATATTGAATTAATTTTTTCATCATCTAATAAAAAACATAGTTATTTCAGAATCTGGGGAGGCAGGCAAAGGACTGTCCACAATGAAGTGCAGTGAAGCAGTTGCTAGTTGAAAAAGAACAACTTTTGGGGTACTGGGTGAGTAACCATGATTAGACCCTGGGCTTAATTAACCAAGAAAGAAACAAGTATCTTGAAAAGGACCCTGCCCTCCCTTCCTAATTGACCATTTAGTAGACTCTCAATGTTTTTTTCTCTTCTTTCTTTTTTCAATAGACCCTCAATCTTTTCATTTCTTTCATTTCTGAAGCTGCTTTGCCATTATGACCTATTCATAATGATATAGATTTAACAGAAAATGATAGTTTTTTAAAAAAGCGAAACTCTTTTTTTTGCCATTATTATGGTTTCTGCATTTATTGATATATGTAACAACTATTTATTAAGCCTCTACTTTTATGTCAGCCTGTCCTTCGAGAACTAGAAGTATGGAGGTGAACAAGACAAAGCTCCCACCCATGTGGGGCCTGTGTCTAATGGGGAAGATAGAAAATGAAATGCAAATTAGATACAGAGCCAGACAGGGTCAGGGATATGAAGGAAATAAAACCATCTCTGTGGAGGAGAAATCTGAGCAGACTACATTTTGCATGGAATGGGATCATGGAGAGAGCTGGGGAAATGTGTTCAAGGCAGAAGGCATATTGCGGGTATAACCCAGGGCACAAAAGAACTTGATGAGTTCTCTGTAGAACAAGATCATGGTAACTGTCACATCATATCATGATTATTTGCTTACTTACTGTCTGCCTAAGTAGGATGTTAGGACATACTTATTCATTTTTATTGTCAGTAGCTAGCAAGAGTTTGTAATCTGGTTGGCACCCAACACCCAACATCTACTAACAAATGAATGAGTCACCACGAAGTTTTTTTAGCTATAAAAAGGTGAATAATCTTACTCAGCACTGTGTGTTTACTGATATACACTACATTTCCAACAGTTATTTTTTTAGTAATTTTAGTTGAACATGGCTAAAGTGATGATGAATGTGTCTGTGTTCATCAGCATTCTGATGATGATTTTGTTATGTATTTTCATTTATTGGAGAAACTTAAGATATTAAATTCAGTTTATTTAGAGACATTATTAAGAAACATATTAGGGTCATTTAGGTTTTCTAATTAAAAGTTGTCCAGAATTTACATTCTAGGAGTACTTTGATATTTAAATGATCCTATGAAAATGAATCTTAATGTTTGATCAATTTTTTATTGTGGTATTCAAAACTGAAATATTAAAGTATTTTGATATTAAGTATCATAAAATGAACTATAACATTAAATATGGATATTCTGAAAGTGTGTATTTTAAAATTTCAGTACTCAATTTTGACTTCATTAGTGTATTTGTAAGTGCCAGTATGATCTAGATCAATGATAAAAGAAATTTAGAGAATCTTAAAACTTACAAGTGCCTGATGAACTATGGACAGAGGTCCATGACATTGTGCAGGAGACAGGGATCAAGAAAATCCCCATGGAAAAGAAATGCAAAAAAGCAAAATGGCTGTCTGAGGAGGCCTTACAGATAGCTGGGAAGAGAAGAGAAGCGAAAAGCAAAGGAGAAAAGGAAAGATATTCCCATCTGAATGCAGAGTTCCAAAGAATAGCAAGGAGAGATAAGAAAGCCTTCCTCAGCGATCAGTGCAAAGAAATAGAGGAAAACAACAGATTAGGAAAGACTAGAGATCTCTTCAAGAAAATTAGAGATACCAAAAGAACATTTCATGCAAAGATAGGCTCGATAAAGGACAGAAATGGTATGGACCTAACAGAAGCAGAAGATATTAAGAAGAGGTGGCAAGAATACACAGAAGAACTGTACAAAAAAGATCTTCACGACCCAGATAATCACGATGGTGTTATCACTCACCTAGAGCCAGACATCCTGGAATGTGAAGTCAAGTGGGCCTTAGAAAGCATCACTAAGAACAAAGCTAGTGGAGGTGATGGAATTTCAGTTGAGCTATTTCAGATCCTGAAATATGATGCTGTGAAAGTGCTGCACTCGATATGCCAGCAAATTTGGAAAACTCAGCAGTGGCCACAGGACTGGGAAAGGTCAGTTTTCGTTCCAATCCCAAAGAAAGGCAATGCCAAAGAATGCTCAAACTACCGCACAATTGCACTCATCTCACATGCTAGTAAAGTAATGCTCAAAATTCTCCAAGGCAGGCTTCAGCAATATGTGAACCATAAACTTCCAGGTGTTCCAGCTGGTTTTAGAAAAGGCAGAGGAACCAGAGATCAAATTGCCAATATCCTCTGGATCATCAAAAAAGCAAGAGAGTTCCAGAAAAACATCTATTTCTGCTTTATTGACTATGCCAAAGCCTTTGACTGTGTGGATCACAATAAACTGTGGAAAATTCTTAAAGAGATGGGAATACCAGACCACCTGACGTGTCTCTTGAGAAACCTGTATGCAGGTCAGGAAGCAACAGTTAGAACTGGACATGGAACAACAGACTGGTTCCAAATAGGAAAAGGAGTACGTCAAGGCTGTATATTGTCACCCTGCTTATTTAACTTATATGCAGAGTACATCATGAGAAACGCTGGGCTGGAAGAAACACAAGCTGGAATCAAGATTGCTGGGAGGAATATCAATAACCTCAGATATGCAGATGACACCACCTTTAGGGCAGAAAGTGAAGAAGAACTAAAGAGCCTCTTGATGAAGGTGAAAGAGGAGAGTGAAAAAGTCGGCTTAAAGCTCAACGTTCAGAAAACTAAGATCATGGCATCTGGTCCCATCACTTCATGGGAAATAGATGGGGAAACAGTGGAAACAGTGTCAGACTGTATTTTTTGGGGCTCCAGAATCACTGCTGATGGTGACTGCAGCCATGAAATTAAAAGACGCTTACTCCTTGGAAGGAAGGTTATGGCCAACCTAGATAGCATATTTAAAAGCAGAGACATTACTTTGCCAGCAAAAGTCCATCCAGTCAAGGCTATGGTTTTTCCAGTGGTCATGTATGAATGTGAGAGTTGGACGGTGAAGAAGGCTGAGCGCCGAAGAATTGATGCTTTTGAACTGTGGTGTTGGAGAAGACTCTTGAGAGTCCCTTGGACTGCAAGGAGATCCAATCAATCCATCCTAAAAGAGATCAATCCTGG
Source organism: Okapia johnstoni (assembly GCA_024291935.2). Taxonomy (NCBI): domain Eukaryota; kingdom Metazoa; phylum Chordata; class Mammalia; order Artiodactyla; family Giraffidae; genus Okapia; species Okapia johnstoni. The sequence continues at coordinate 60,465,390 of CM044317.1, read as the reverse complement.
GTGTTCATTGGAAAGTCTGATGTTGAAGCTGAAACTCCAATACTTTGGCCACCTCATGCAAAGAGTTGACTCATTGGAAAAGACCCTAATGCTGGGTAGGATTGGGGGCAGGAGGAGAAGGGGAGAACAGAGGATGGGATGGTTGGATGGCATCACCGACTCGATGGACATGGGTTTGGGTAGACTCTGGGAGTTGCTGATGGACAGGGAGGCCTGGCGTGCTGCAATTCATGGGGTCGCAAAGAGTCAGACACGACTGAGTGACTGAACTGAACTGAAAACTTACAATGTTTTACTGTACTGTTTGGGATTTTGGAATTAATTAGGTTTGGCCTGACTATTTTCTGTGCTGATAGCTTCCACATGGAAACACAAATATCAGTATTTCCAGAGCATCATCACTAAAACCAAAAATAAAAATCTATCAGAAATGGACAGATCTCCATGAGATAAAATTTATTGACTAGTAGCAGACTTAAATCTTTGTTTCATTCTGCTTTTGTCTTCGTGATACTAAGACAGGCTACCTTGTCAAATAGCTAACGACACACACAAGTCTATGGTTTTGGTTTTAAGTCAATTTAATTATTTTCCTTCTGTTTTCTAAGCTGTTTTGGCAAATGCACACTGAAGTCATTGCTGTACACGCCTCCCATATTTTCACAAAGCCTGACAGCATAGACATCTGTAACCATCCTTCCCATGGGAAGCTTTTTCTTCTAGAACAAGGACCCCCCCAAAAAAAAGAGTCTGCTTCAAATTCCCATCCTCATCTCTTTTTACTCCCTTAGCTGAGACTGACAATAAGGAGAGGGCAAACTGCAAGGATGACATTTCTACTCTAAACAGATTTATATCTTAAAGGAGAGAGCCTCATTTAAAATAGTAATTCTATTTGTCTATTTTTTCCTTAAGCTTTCTCTTTCCTATCTTAAAAAAATATATATGAATAGCTATCAATAAGACTGAGTTTCAGGGAAAAACTCTTACTATAGAAGGCCAGCCAGATGACCAAGACTCAAATGGTTTTTAGAAACCCTTTATATAGATCTTGTGGTAACAGGCTCCTTAGGGAGCATCTCAATTAGAGATAAGTTCTGTTACTGTACTTAAGTCCAGCATTGTTTCCACGCATCTACATGAAGAACTTTATGCTCCTGAATTCCTTTGGGCCTTGGACTTTATTTTTATCTATTCTACCCCGAAGATATTTATTTTTTTTTTACAAGCTTCCACTGCTAATAATTATTTTAGTGGTTTTATAGATAAAGATGCAGGAACACAATTCTCTTTATAGATTAAAAATTACCTTTTCATATTCCAAAATTACTGGAGAGATTGATTTGTATACCTTGGGTTTTTTTGGTATTTAATTGTGGTCTAGCTGCTCAGGATTCATGAAAACAAAACAAATGTTGCCATCATTGATAGTAATTTGAAAGGAAAATTTCACATTCATGTTATATTCTTGCAGAACCAAATAAGCTAGTAAGCAAAAAGTCATAAAATAAGCTTAATAAACCTTCATATTGAGGCAAAGTTAACATTTGTCACTTGGCAACTGGATAAAAATTCAACTCACAAGACAGAATTTGGGCTGCAATCAATGCTTATGAAAACCACGTGCAGTTTGTGCAAACCCTGCTGGATTTGGCAGCGTTGGGAGTCAGCTGTGATTCCTGAGCATAATAAATGCATTGGTTTGAATTCTCCTGTCTGTTGTATGTGAGGTTTGTCTGGAGCTCATTCAGATTCAAGATGCACTTTAAGATAGAATTATGAGGGGCAACTGAAGGAAAGAAAAAAAACTCCCATTTGAAATGCTTTCATCGGAGGATGGCCCTAATAGGTGATTGTTCCTCTGGACATGTGTCATTTTCAGAAATGAAAATAACATTGCCTACTTCGGTTAAGATTCCACCCACAGAAACTGCTCCATCCCTATCAGACTCAGCTTCAGCAGTGGATGAAATCTTAGTCCTTTATGGAAGGGGAATCATCTGGTCTCCTGTTGCTAAAATAGTCTAGAGATTACTCATTTACTTCTCTGCAATTATAGCCATCTGATCCTTTGAAATTGTGGAAGGGTGAGATAATGACATGACTGTAACACAAATCCATATTGAAGAGCCCAGTATTTAAAATTCCCTGTGTTCGCACGCCGGAGGTTTACTTGTGAGCTGATGGCACATCACAGATAATCATCAAATATGGTTATCAACTTAGTGTCTGGACAAAGAATGAAAACAGGAAATAACATTCTATTATTAACTCCTAGTTGTTGAATATAGGAAACGCTTAAAACATATCAAGCACCCTTAGTAATCTTTTCAGTAAACAACTACAGTGGAGCACCCTCTACAGAGTCCTCTCTAGTCAGATGAAAAGGTCATTTATTTTTTTTAACAAATAAGACTTTGAAAAATTCAAGGCAAGTAGGCCAGATTATAGCGTGACGCTCTGAAGGCAAGGAACGGTGCTGCTCCTCCTCTGCTTTTTCTGCTCTCAGACCACCTTCTCATCTCTTTTGCTTTTCAACAGCAAAGCCCCAGCATGGTGAGTTGGAGGTTGAAGAAAATATGTCCACGAGCCAGAACTGCCACTGTTAAATCTGAATACTTCCTTTATAAAAGATATCTAAGGTGTCATTCCCATCACTTATTTATTTTTAATTTAATGTACTGATGAATAAAGAACACTAGATTAGGATCTAGAAGATAGGTTCAATGTAGTCTCTGCTGTATACTCATCACTGAACTTTCTATATAGTCTGAGCATTAGTTTCTTTTTTGGAAATTGAAGATACCTGCTAGACTCATGTCAAGAAGTTGCTAGATGAATCACAATGAGGTAGGTATTTTGTGAGTTGCAAAGTGCTGTATTTGTTGTTGTTTAGTTGCAAAGTCGTGTCCGACTCTTGAGATCCCATGGACTATAGTCTGCTAGGTTCCTCTGTGCATGGGATTTTCCAGGCGGGAATACTGGAGTGGGTTGCCATTTCCTACTCCAGGGGATCTTCCTGACCCAGGGATAGAACCTGGGTCTCCAGCATTGGTAGGTAGATTCTTTGTCACTGAGTCACCAGGGAAGCCCAAAGTACTATAGAAATGCATTTTATTATTATTGCCTGTATCTAATAAATAAACCAGTGAACATGTATCACGTGATTCAGGAATATTAAGCTTCCTTTGTGCTTTTATTTTATGTATACTAAATCTTCCCCTTTTCATTTCAGTTTTATCCATGTAGGGTGTTTTTCTCAAATGCTTTACCCCATAAAGATCATGTAAACTTTTAAAATTATTTGATTCCTTTTGTACTTTGTTATTTGTCATTTGACTAAATATTGCTGTGCATTATTCAAAAGGTTCTTTGGTTGTAAATGCAGTTGCCTTCAATAATTTTGTAACTTCACAACAACTTCATTTCTATTCTGCTGATATGATACATATGAATGTAAAATATAGTACTGGACAAATTTGATTTCTTTGTCAGGATGGTTCATCACAAATATGGCTACTGTGAGCTAGAATCCAATGTGTTGACCCCCATACTATGCTTCATATGCTTCTTGGGTCACTCTGGCCCAAATATCTTTCCTCCTTGGTTAATCATATCCTTAGTTGTTTCTGCCTCTAGAGCTTTGATTTTTTTAACTTAGTTGACTATAGTGGACTTGAACAATTCTTTCTTGGTATGTAAGTACAACATGCTGAAATAACAAGGAAAATACTTACGAGTGAGGAGTAGCTTATATATAAAGACAAGAATGTCTGTCCCTATTTTAATTCAGATTTGTGTAGTAAAATTGGTTTGGAAGGGGGAGATTGTCTTCAATTGCAAACAATGATATACATTGTCAAATCAAAAATAGATAAACAAATAGAGCCCCGAGACCATTAAGCAGCACAGTGCTGCACGTGGAGCTATATTAGAGGAGAGAATGCTTTGACCGGATTTTGCTGCATTTGTCAGCGTTGCAATCATGTTTCTCTCCAATGCATGTGGTTGTGGTTGCCCAGAGGTCTATATTCAGATGGTTCCCTGGAAATTAAAAAATAATGAATTGAAATTACCATTTTTCAATGGGATCCCCAGGCACAAACTCTGTTATTGCCATTTAGCAGCCAACATCTCTGTTCAAGCTTCTGTCTAAATTTGCAAACATCATACAGTTGCCTCATTTGGTAATTATAGAGCCTCAAAGTACTGAAAAGAGGTGGCACTTAATAACATACATTACAAAAGCATGGTAACTTAGGCAATAAAAACACTGCTTAACAGACACCATTGTAATGGGAGCTGCATGGTGGGGTGTTTATAATAATCAGAATAGATTTAATGTACATATTTATGCCAACTGTAAAAAGGTTGCAAGCAACAGCAGGAGAGGCAATATGTTACAAGGGTGAAACATTGAAATAGGGAACAAAACATATTCTTAACATATTCAGCCACAATTTTGTTTCCTAAAGGATGATATAACACTGTGAGTCTATCAATAGAATCAGCTATTTGTTTTCAGTTCTAGTGTGTTTGGGTTATGAATTATGAAAGGATTATCCTGATTCAAACTAAATTTTAATTAAATTTCAAAACATCTGTGTGGTCAAGTGTGTCAAACCCCATTGCAACTGTTTAACTTTGTTGACCAAATAGATTCAATTTATGTATGTTTTCTTTCTAATCTTATCCCCCAAATTGTTCAAGACACCTAAGTAAAATCCAACTAATCTTTGGACATTATTGCATTGACTGTACAAGGCTGTGAATTTTGATGGTAGGGAATTTCCTGGTACACCATAATACTACCAACAATACAGTTTTGCAGTGGTGAACAATAGAATATTCAACTGCCTTTAAAAAGCCACAGGCTGACTCCTTAGGTGTGCTGAGAGCTAGTTAAGTAATTTCTTCATGTTATATGAAACAGGGACCTTTAACAATCTCAGATATGTAGACCAAGAAAAGATTTTTGTTAATAGAGACTTGATATCCATTTAATAAAATTAGAGTCTTTAAAAGGTCCCCAAAATAAGCTAAATTATAGTTTCTGTGTGTTTTTTTTTAAAAATGAAACAAATTTCTATTACAAGAGCAGTATCTTTTGCTGTAGGTGGCTCTTAAGTCTTTACATCTTTTAAATCTTTTGTGGACTTCCCTGGTGGCTTAGCTGGTAAAGAATCCACCTGTAATGTGGGAAACCTGGGTTTGATCCCTGGGTTGGGAAGATCCCCTGGAGAAGGGAAAGGCTACCCACTCCAGTATTCTGGCCTGGAGAATTCAATGGACTGTATAGTCCATGGGGTCGCAGAGTCAGACATGGCTGAGCAACTTTCACTTTCACCTTAAATCTTCGTAATGTTCGTGTCTCTGTGCACCCCATTTACAAGCAGCAGGAATTCCATTTAATACCCAGATAACACTAATCCATGTTCTCTCTCTTCAAATCACACACAAAAAGATGTCCAGACAACTACAGTGTAATATATGGTAATCCTCAGCAATGCTCGCATGCTTTACAAATCAATGCTGGTGCCATTGTCAGTCTACCAGCTATGTTAGCCACACTACATCTGCTCCAAAGCTTTGAGGTCATATTTTGTTGTCTTCCAAGATAGTTGCTTGTCCATCCCACATTGCTTTGTCCCAAATGTAGGTATAAATCTTTCCTCAATTTTCTAAAATATGGTTAACTGTGGGGTATAATAATTTTAATAGATTTATTGAGATGTAATTTGCATATCTTAAAGTTCATCCATTGTATTAATATTACTATTATTTTTGGGGGGGGGGCTAACTGGACATGGAACAGCAGACTGGTTCCAAATAGGAAAAGGAGTACGTCAAGGCTATATATTGTCACCCTGCTTATTTAACTTATATACAGAGTACATCATGAGAAACACTGGGCTGGAAGAAACACAAGCTGGAATCAAGATTGCTGGGAGGAATATCAATAACCTCAGATATGCGGATGACACCACCCTTATGGCAGAAAGTGAAGAAGAACTAAAGAGCCTCTTGATGAAGGTGAAAGAGGAGAGTGAAAAAGTTGGCTTAAAGCTCACCGTTCGGAAAACTAAGATCATGGCATCTGGTCCCATCACTTCATGGGAAATAGATGGGGAAACAGTGGAAACAGTGTCAGACTTTATTTTTGGGGGCTCCAAAATCACTGCAGGTGGTGATTTCAGCCATGAAATTAAAAGACACTTACTCCTTGGAAGGAAGGTTATGGCCAACCTAGATAGCATATTTAAAAGCAGAGACATTACTTTGCCAACAAAAGTCCGTCTAGTCAAGGCTATGGTTTTTCCAGTGGTCATGTACGGATGTGAGAGTTGGAAGGTGAAGAAAGCTGAACGCCGTAGAATTAATGCTTTTGAACTGTGGTGTTGGAGAAGACTCTTGAGAGTCCCTTGGACTGCAAGGAGATCCAATCAATCCATCCTAAAAGAGATCAATCCTGGGTGTTCATTGGAAGGACTGATGTTGAAGCTGAAACTCCAATACTTTGGCCACCTCATGCGAAGAATTGACTCATTGGAAAAGACCCTAATGCTGGGTAGGATTGGGGGCAGGAGGAGAAGGGGACGACAGAGGATGGGATGGTTGGATGGCATCACCGACTCGATGGACATGGGTTTGGGTAGACTCTGGGAGTTGGTGGTGGCCAGAGAGGCCTGGCGTGCTGCAATTCATGGGGTCACAAAGAGTTGGACACGACTGAATGACTGAACTGAATACCACATAGCTTGCAGGATCTTATTTCCTAAACTAGAGATTAAACCTAGGCCATGGTAGTGAAGGTGTTGAATCATAACCACTGGGTTGCTAGGAAGTTCCCCAAATTCATCCATTTTAATAGTACAATTCAACAAGTTTTAGTATGTTTACAGAATTGTAGAGTCATTTCCACAATTTAATTTTAGAATATTTTCATCATCCTGAGAAAAACTTCTGCCCATTTATAGATATTCCTCATTTACATGTCAGCCCAAAATAACTGCTAATCTGCATTAGGTCTCTACATTTCTGGACATTTTATATAAATGAAATTATGCAGTATATATTCTTTTTAGTCTGATTTCTTTTACTTAATGTATTTTCAACATGTATCCAGGTTGTAGCATCTATCAGTACTTCATTCCTTTTATTGCTGAATATTATTCCATTGTAGTGTACATTATGTTGTGTTATTTGCTCGCAGGATGTAACATTTTAAATCTTCACTGAAGGGGTACTTGTGCCATGTCAGAACAATAATACCAAATTTACCTCACAGTAGGAAAACATGACAAAATGTAAGCCACTACTACTATTGTTTTCAGATCTTGGTCAGTAGGCTCACAGGACTGTGATACCTGTTAGAAAAGAAACTAATGAGGTAAGGTCTGCGGTGGCCTTGGTTTTCTATCTAGAAGTACTTTACAGACTGTGGAAAATTAGGGAAATTCCAACTCAGGACAACAGTCTTGCTGAGTTGAACAGATAAGAGTTCATAGGAGAGGGAGCTTGGGTGCTAGGAAAGAGTACTAGAAAGAAAACTTTGCATAAAAAGAGCTATAGTAATATTGTTAAAGTTTCTTTTGAATATTTTGGTAAGAGCAAGCATCGAAACCCTGTGAGGACAGGCAACAAAGTACCTGAGAGCTGTAAATGGGACATTTCTCAGTGTTCATACAAATTTGGGAAGTGTTTAAATTTGACCAATCAAACTTGAGAGAACTCACTATAAACCTTATATATGCAGTAAAGATTAAAGAAAGGTCATGCCTGAGGAATAGGGTTAAACTAGTCCTCATACAAAGGCAGTTATGCATATTCCCTTAAATACCTTATGAACAAGTCTTGGAAGAATCATTATGACCCGAAAGTATATCAACTGCTACCTCAACAAGATTCAACAGTCTTTAAGGGAATATAACTGAATCTAAACACTCAGCAATGATAAGCATCCATTTAATAACAAAGGATTGATGCTTTTGAACAGAATTACTAGGTACATAAAGAACTGATGCTTTTGAACTGTGGTGTTGGAGAAGACTCTTTGAGAGTCCCTTGGACTGCAAGGAGATCAAACCAGTTAATCCTAAAGGAAATCAACCCTAAATACTCATTGGAAAGACTGCTGATGAAGCTGAAGCTCTAATACTTTGGCTACCTGATGTGAAGAGCTGAGTCATTAGAAAAGACCATTATGGTGGGAAAGATTGAAGGCAGAAGGACAAGGGGACAGCAGAGGATGAGAGGGTTGAATAGCATTACCTACTCAATGGACATGAGTTTGAGCAAACGCTGGGAGATAGTGAAGGACAGGGAAGCCTGGCATGCTGCAGTCCATGGGGTTGCAAAGAGTCAAGCATGCTGAGTGACTGAACAACACTGAATATCTGTGCTCCAAGAAAAATTCTTCAGATGGAAGAAGTGACTTCAAATGGAAACTTGGACCTACAAAGAAAGTGGGAAATGTCCTTAAGTGGTAAATAAATGGGGCTTCCTTGATAGTTCAGTTGGTAAAGAATCCTCCTGCAATGCAGGAGATCCTGGTTCGATTCCTGGGTTGGGAAGATCCCCTGGAGAAGGGAAAGTCTACCCACTCCAGTATTCTGGCCTGAAGAATAAATGACTATATGTAAAAGTTTTCTCATTTTAAAATATCTTTAAAAGACAGCTGTTAACACAGATTAGTAGCTATGGATTTGGGGTTTCACAGCATAATTAAAAGTATAATGTATGACAACACTATCAAAAAGGATTGGGGAGAATATAAAGTTCTAATACGTACAGTAATAAAATATAATGTGAAAGTAGACTGTGAAAGGCTTTCCTGGTGGCTCAATAGTAAAGAATCTTCCTGCTAATACAGTAGATGTGAGTTCAATGCCTTGGTCAGGAAGATCCCCTGAAGAAGGAAATGGCAACCTACTCCAGTATTCTTGCCCGGGAAATACCATGACAGAGGAGCCTGGCAAGCTACAGTCCATGGGGCCACAAAAGAGTTGGACATGACTTAGTGACTAAACAAAGCAATACTGAAAATTTAAAGATAAATCAATCATAAGTCAATTGATCAATCAAAGTTATATGCTAATAAGTGAATAATGAGATATAATGGAATACTGAAAATTGCTCAATTAACCAGGGGACAAACAGTAGATGAAACAAATAATACACATCTTGCAAGATGCTGGACTTAAATGCAACCGTATGATAATTACATGAAATGTAAATGGTCTAACAAATTAAAAGGTGTAGTTTATCAAAATGGATAAAAAGCAAGATTCAATTTTATGCTATCTATAGGAAATCTCCTTTCAATATAAAGACACAGATAAGTTAAAGGTAAAATAATGAAATAGGTATACCATAAAACTGATAATCAAAAGTAGAATAACTATATTGTTATTAGACAAAGACTTCAGAGCAAGGAATATTTATTTCAAATAATGAAAAATTCAGTGATAAAATGGAATTAATCAAAAGGCAAAACTATCTTAAATAACAAAATACCTAATAACAAAACTTCAAAATTCAGGTAGCAAAACTTACATAGTTTAAAGGAAAAAGTAGGCAAATCCATTATTATCACTGATTATTGTTAGAGATTTTCACTCTCTTCACTCAGCAATTGATAAAATAATAAGCTGAAAATAAGTAAAAATATCATAAGCAATATTATAAACCAGCTTGACTTAATTGACCTTTCTAGAATACCAAGCAGCATGGTTCACATTCTTTTCCAGTATTCAAGTAAATTTTACTGGGATAGAACATATTCTGAAATTTTGCTTAGACTATCCTGGAACATAAAACGAGTCTTAATAAATTCAAAGTACCTGAAAACATAGAAAGTATGTTCTCTAATAATAGTTTAGTTAAATAGAAATTAAATCAACACTCTCTTAAATAATCTATAAGTAAAAGAAAAGATAACAAAGGACATTTAAAAGATTTTGAAATTAATGATAAAGAAAATACAAGATATCAAAATATTTGGGACAAAGCTAAAGCAATACTTAGAAGGAAATTTATAGATTTACATGTTTGTCATGCTCTTGTTAGAGAAAAATGATAGATCTGAACATCAGTAATGAGTTTCTACCTCAATAAACTAGAAAAAGAAGAGCAAATTAAATGCATATTTCATTTAAATTAAAAAAATTAAATGAAATAAAAGGCAATCAAATTCAAGGAAATAGTGGTAAATAATAATACCAATTAAATTTGAAACGTTATTTGAAAAGATCAATAAAAATAGACATGTAGCTAGACTCCAAAAAGGGAGGAAGAAAGATAAGTTGCTGTATATATTATAAGGATAATGAAGAAATATTATGAATAACAGTATGCCAATACATTTGATAGCTTATAAGAAATTAACAGATGCTTTTAAATATACAACTTAGAAAAATAAACTCAAGAAGAAATTGAAAATGTCAATAGATCTTACCAGTTTAAAAATTTTGTTTTTAAAAATATTTCCATATAGAGCATTTGAGGAACCTGTAATTTCACTGAATTCTCTCAACTCTTAAAGGAAAAATTAATATCAATTGTATACAAATTTTTTTTTAGAAAGTAGAAGAGGAATGATACTCATTAAGTCTGTATCTGAAGCTAACATTTCTCTAGTGCCAAGATCAGGCCTACACATTACGGGAAAGCAAACTATAAACTAATATTTCTCAGGAACATACAAGAAAAAAATCCTTGCTAGTAATTATTTAGTGGCATATAAAAATAATAATAAATGATGACAAGGTATTGTTTGTCTCTATGTTATAAAGTTGATTTAACATTTGAAAAACACTGGTTTATTTACATATTAACAGAATGAAGATGAAATACCATACGAGCATCTCAATAGATGAAAACGGACATCTGACCAAATCCATTTCCCATACATAAAATTTCTATGCAAGCTAGGGATAGAATGAAATTTCCTTATTCTAAAAAACAACACTTAAAAAATGTCAGCAAATAACATACTTAATGATGAAAACTTGACTGCTTTCTCCTAGAATTGGTACCAAGGAAAGGATATTCACTCTCAACTTCTATTTAACATTATACTCGTATTACTGGTTAGTACAATAAGGTAAGAAAAATAAAAGACCTCCAGTTTGGAAAAAAAAAAAAAAAGGTTATGCTGTCTTTATTCCCAAACAAAATGGTTGTGTAATACAGAGGCTCCTAAGAAATGTACAGAAAATCTGTTAAAATTAATAAGGAAATTTAACAAGGTCTCAACACCAAAGGATGAACAATCAGAAAACATAATTTAAAATATTTCATTTATAATAGCATCAAACACATGAGCTATTTAAAGATAAGGTTAATAAAGCAAGATATAAACCAGTACACTGAAAGCTACACAACATTGTTGAAAGAAGTTAATAAGAATGGAGAGATATATATATATCATGTGCATGGTTTGATCAACTCAATATTTTTAAGATATCAATTTTCCTTAAGCTCATCTTTAGATTTAACACAATTGCAGTCAAACTTCCAGCAAGATCTCTCTCTCTTTTTTGTTTTTTTAGAACATGCCAAACTGATTCTAAAATTTATTTGAAATTGCATTACAAACCACTTTGGTATATGGTCTCTGATCTTTCTGTAAACTTGCACCATGCCAAAGAGCTACTACAGTCAAAGAAAATCCCTCTGCCCTAAGCACAGCCACCCTCAATTGGATATTAACCAAGCAGCAATCCTCTGATGGAATTAATTCACATTAATAGTGAAAGAGAGGTTCACAAGGGTGCCAGCTATATTTCTTAATAAGATGAATTGGTCGAATTTTGAGCATGCAGCAGATTAAGTTAAAATTGTGGTGGTGTGTATATGATATATTTGTCCAGGTATGTGTCACCATCTATTTAGGGCATTGCAAGTTGAGAATATGCCATAAAGGCCACCTCTTCCTACATGTCACAGCACCTTTGGTTTCTTCTCCTGAGACCACAAATACCTCAAAAGCTTGAAAAAAATTTATTTCACAATGCCTTCTTTGGCCCTAGTGGCTATTTCTGAGGATTGTGAGAGGGATATTTGTAAGAGGAAGAACTGCTTACATTACAGAATTTTCTACAGTATTTCACCATTAATAGCGGTGGTTTCTTTCTGCAGCAACAACTGCTTACAGAAAGGCAAACGTCATTAACATTCTTCAGTCCTGCTGAGTCTCCCCTGCAGCTCTCAGCAGTCATTCACATTTCCAAAAAGCTTGAAGGTCAAAATTCTGCCTCTTCATGTGTCAGAATCACCTCATGACTTCAACTTATATTCAGACCACATCAATCTCCATTTTTGCTTCTGAAACTGAAATCCAAAAAAGACTCACTTTGCTTAGACCCGTCAGATTGCAAGAGCCAGTGGATAGTACAATCTTCAGTCATTCAGGCAAATTTGCTTTGAAAAACTAACTAGGTGATGCTCCAAAATATGATTATGGGCATGACTTAATTATTTAATTTGTAAATATGATTTATAATCAACCTAATTCCAAAAGACATTCTATACAAAACATATTAGGAAACTTCTTAAGGACATGAAAATGAATATATTAAATTAGAGGTCAGCACTCAAAATTGCCCAATTATTTTAATTTTAATTTATTATTATTTATTAATTTATTTATTTTGGCTACTGTCCTACATATGGGATTTTTGGTCCCTGACCAGGGATTGAACTGCATCCTCAGCATTGGAAGTGTCAAGTCTTAACCACTGGACTGCCAGAGAAGTCCCAATTAAATTTTAAATTTTAGAACACTTTTATATTTCTTTAGGGTTTGTGTGTGTGTGTGTTATTTGATGCTTTTTAAAGCATTATTCTTGTGTTCTTTTCTCTCTAGTTTTTGTGTATTTTATTTGTTGTAGGTTTTGATTTGTGGTTACCACAGGGTTCATATGTGCTGCTTTGTAACTATATCCACTTGTTTTAAACCGATAGTCATTTAAGTTCAAATACATGCTGAAAGAGCTGCATTTTTTTGTTCCCCACTCCCACATTTTGTGTTTTTGGTATATTTTATATCTTCATGTATATCCCTTTACTCTTGATTGTGATTATACTTAATTTTACTTTTCTTTTTCTTTTAATCACTGTAATAGCTTACTTAAGTTTGATCTACAGTCTTTATTTTTGCCTTTACTAGTGGAATTTTTCCTTTCTTATAGATTTTTATTTTTGTAGCCTTTTCTTTTCCACTTAGAGAAGACCTTCTAACATTTCTTTTAGGGTTGGTTTAGTATTGATGAACTCTTTTAGTTTTTGCTTGTCTGAAAAATTCTTATCTCTCCTTCAATTCTAAATGATAATCTTGCTGGGTAGAGTATTCTAGGTTACAGGGTTTTCCTTTTCAGCACTTTGAATATATCACCCCACTCCCTTCTGTCCTACAAAGTTTCTGCAGAGAAGTCAGCTGATAGTCTTATGCATCCATGCATGCTCGGTTGCTTTAGTCATGTTTGACTTTTTACAACCCCGCAGACTGTAGCCTACTAGGCTCCTCTGTCTGTGGGATTTTCCAGGCAAGAATACTGGAGTGGGTTGCCATTCCCTTCTCCAGGGAATCGTAGGGGGTTCCCTTATATATGACTTTGTTGTTCTCTTGCTGCCCTTGGAATTTTCTCCTTATCTTTCACTTTTACCTTGTTTAGGACCCTCTGTGTTTCCTTTTTCTCTTTCCTTCTTCAGATTTGGGAAGTTTACAGCCATAATTTTTCCAATAGATTTTCAATTATTTTCTCTTCTTCTGGGACCCCTGTAATGCAAATGTTTATATACTTGATAGTGTCAAGTATAAACTGTTGTCATTTTATTATTATTATTATTTTTCTTTTCTTTCTGCTGTTCTGATTGGGTGATTTCCATTATTTTATGTTCCAGATCACTTAGGCATTTCTGGGTCATCTAGTCTGCTAGTCCATCATTCTAGTGTGTTTTCCATTTACTGTTGTATCCTTCAGTTCTGACTAGTTCTTTTTATATTTTCTTGTTCCTTGTTAAAATTCTCACTGTGTTTGTCTATTCTTTTCCCTAACTCAGTCTTTTTAATTAATGACACTTTAAGTTCATTATTTAATGAATTATTTGTTCCATTAGTTGTTTTTTCAGGAATTTTCTCCTTTTAATTAAAATAAATTCCTCTATCTTCTCATTTTGCTTAACTTTCTTGATGAAATTAGGTGAAACAGTTACCTTTCGCTGTATTGAAGGAGTGTCCTTGTGTAGGAACATTCCTATACAGCCTGTGTGTGCCCCTTGGCTATGGTGGAAGAGCTGGGTTTGATATGAGTCACATTTCTTCCCAGGGCATGCTGGTAGCTGTCTCCTTAGTAGGAGGCGGAGTGGAAATGGGACTAGCGCCACAGCCAGTCATGAGCCAGGACTTTTCCTGGCTCAGGACACAACACCACCTTGTTGAAGGTCAGGTCATGTCTCAAGCTGCTGGAGCAGAAGCCCTGAGGGTCAGGTCTGAATTGGCTCCTTTTTTCCTAAGTGGTACCTTTGTCCCCAAGTGGGCACTTGGTGAGGGTATGGACTCCAGCTGTGGCGGTCCTGGTCCCAGTCCAGGCTACTCTCAGCATGCTGTCTCCATGAGAGCCGGTAATGGCAGTCTGTTCTCTATTTCGATGCTGTTCTCTGTCCAACCCCATCTCGCACAACTGAGCGCTCTTCCTGCAGCAGTGCTCCTGACCTAGTGTGGATCTGCCCCACAAAGCAAGCAGGGCCACTCTGGGGGCTTGGCTCAGGTTGATACAAGTGCTGGACTGATCACAGAAAACTGGCCAGACTTTCATGCAGTTCCAGTCTGCTTTCTCTGCCTTCATTCTGGAGTAGGCAAGCATGTCTTCGCTCTTCAGGAGTGGAGTCTGGGTTTCTTACAACCCTCCTGGTAGTCCCTCTGGTTTTCTAATCAGCTAAGTGGACTGATCTTCCCAGTGCTGGACTACAGGGCTGGGGTGCTGAATACATGGCTCTAACTGCTCACTCCTCAGGGAGGACCCCTCAACCCATGGAATTCCCCTCCTCTTCTGTGTCCTCTCCCAGGGTCACAAGTCTCAACCTGATAGCTTCTCTTCCCTTCCTACCCAGTTCCATGTATATCTTTCTTACAGCTTTTCTTACAGTTGTATGAGAATCTTTCTGCCAATCTCCAGTTCATTTTTAGCGAGAACTGCTCCATATGTGGTTATATTTTCAGTATGGTTCTGCAGAGAGGTGAGTTCTGTGTCTTCCTGCTCGGCCATCTTTATCTGTCCCCCTGAATAGTTTTAGATTTATAGAAAAATTATGAAGCTGGTACAGAGTGTCCATGCACTGTAACAGAGAACTGTACAGTGCACTTACACAGTAATAGTGTCCTTTATTATTATAATCTAACATTATTAGCGTCTAATATGGTACATATTTTACAATTAATGAGCCTTATTATTAACTAAATTCTATTGAGGTTGTGTATTGTCATCCTGCTTATTTAACTTATATGCAGAGTACATCATGAGAAATGCTGGACTGGATGAAACACAAACTGGAATCAAGATTGCCAGCAGAAATATCAATCACCTCAGATACGCAGATGACACCCCTTTTATGGCAGAAAGCAAAGAAGAACTAAAGAGCCTCTTGATAAAAGTGAAAGACGAGAGTGAAAAAGTTGCATTAAAAGTCAACATTCAGAAAACTAAGATCATGGCATCCGGTCCCATCACTTCATGGCAAATAGATGGGGAAACTGGAAACAGTGACAGACTTTATTTTTTTGGGCTCCAAAATCTCTGCAGATGGCAACTGCAGCCATGAAATTAAAAGATCCAACCAGTCCATCCTAAAGAAAGTCAGTTCTGAATACTCACTGGAAGGACTGATGCTGAAGCTGAAACTCCAATCCTTTGGCCACCTGATACGAAGAACTGACTCATTTGAAAAGACCCTGATGCTGGGAAAGATTGAAGGTGGGAGGAGAAGGGGATGACAGAGGATGAGATGGTTGGATGGCATCACCAACTTGATGGACATGAGTTTGAGTAAACTCCAGGAGTTGGTGATGGACAGGGAGGCCTGGCATGCTGCAGTCCATGGGGTCTCAAAGAGTCAGACACGACAGAGTTACTGAACTGAACTGATACTTTATTCATGGGCTTCCCTGGTGGCTCAGACTGTAAAGAATCTGCCTGTAATGTAGGAGACCTGGCTTTGATCCCTGGGTTGGGAAGATCCCCTGGAGAAGGGCGTGCCAACCTACTCTAGTATTCTTGCCTGGAATTCCATGGACACAGGAGCCTGTAGGGCTACAGTCCATGGGGTTGCAAAAATCAAACATGACTGAGCGACTTTCATTTTCTTACTTTATGCATATTTCCTTAGTTTCTACTTAACGCTCGTATTCTGTTCCAGGATCCCATCCAAAATACTATATTTAATTGTCATGTCTCCTTAAGCTCCTCCAGACTATGATAGTTTATGACTTATTTTTGATGACCTAGACAGCTTTCAGGAGTACTGGTTAGGTATTGTGTAAACTATCTCTCATTTGGGAATTTTCTGGTTTTTTCTTTTTTTTTTTTTTTAATGAACAGACTAGGGTTATGGACTTACTGAGGTAAACTGCCATTTTCATCACATATCAAGGTGGTATGGTATCAGTATAACTGCTATTGATGTGAACGCTATCATCTAGCTTAGGTAACATTCATTAGATTTTACTTCTGTAAAGTTACTCCATACAGCCACTTTTGGAAGGAATACACCTTCCCAAACTGTATTCTTTGTAAGGAAGTGATGATGCACAGTCCATACTTAAGGGGTGGAGAGTTGTGCTCCACTTTATTTGGTATTCTGTATAGGAGACTTGTCTGAGCAAATGAACATACACATACACACACACGTGCAAGACTTGTCTCTTCCTTCTCATTTATTTGTTCAATCATTTATCTCAGTATGGACTCATGCATATTTATTTATACTGTGAATTATAGTCTAATACTGCATTATTTATTTTCCTACTTAAATTATTTTGGTTTTATCCACTGAGAGTTTACTCAGTTGTCTCCTCTGTCCCTTGGAGGGACATTGTTTTATATTTGATCACTTCCCTACTTGTGGCACTAGAAGATGCTCCAGTCTTGTATTCTGCCTTCTCCAGTCCTAGAATCACTCATTTCTCCAGTGACCACTAGTTCCTTTTATTGGAGAATGTTAATAAAAACCAAGATCTGGATTCTGGGGAGACTGTTTAATTTTTGTAATAATACTTTTCTCTATCTGACTGAAAGAGATGTCTATAGATTGGTACATGTCTATTTTACCAGTGGATATCTGGGTCATTTAAATGTGTTTTGAATAGGTCACTTAAAGGAGAGCATCAGGCTAAGTAATGTTCTAGTTTCCATTGAATAATTGAGGCAAACAGTACAACCGGGAGTTTAAATGTATGCAGACTCTAGATGTTTAGAATCAATCAACATTAGAGCTGTGCTTCTCAGACTTTAATGTGAATGCTAATCACTTGGACATCATTTAAAATGCAGTTCTCATTCAGTGGGTCTGGAGTGGGACCTGAGATTTTGCATTTCTAACACTTTTCCTGGTGATACCACACTTTCGATAGTAAGATCTTAGAGCAGGGGATGGCATTTTTTTTTCTCTGTAAAGTGCTGGATGATAAATATTTTAGAATTTGTGGGCCATGCAGTCTTTGTGACAACTACTCAACTCCACTGTTACAGAGTTGTACATGAAACATGGAGAATAAGTATGGCTGCATTCTGATGAAACTTTATGGACAGTGACATGTAAATTTAATATAATTTTCACCTGTCACAGAGTATTAAGGTAAAGGCTGTTCTTAACTCTGGGGCTATACAAAACAGGTGGCAAGCCATAGTTGGATGACTCTGTCTTGAGCATTTATTCCCAAACCTAGTCACATTATTAGTATCTTCAGCTAGGAAGTTTTAAGACCAGTTGTCCAGATTTTATGCCACAGGTGTGCCACAATCTGTGTTCTTTACAAGTTCTATATGTGATTGTGATACACAGCCTGGTTGGAGAACCACTGCTGCAGAGGGCTTTGCATAGCTTTCCCATCATAACCATTTTCTCTCTCTTGCACACTTCTAGTGAGAGGAAGCTCATCACCTGGCAGGTAGATCATCCCAGTTATGAACACCTCTAATTGTGGGAGTGCTTTTCCTACCACTGCACCTCAGTTTGTTTCCTTGTTCAGTTCAGTTCAGTTCAGTTCAGTTCAGTCACTCAGTCATGTCTGACTCTTTGTGACTCCATGGACTGCAGCATGCCAGGCTTCCCTGTCCATCACCAATCCCCGGAGACTGCTCAAACTCATGTCCATCAATTTGGTGATGCCATCCAACCATCTCATCCTCTGTCATCCCATTCTCCTCCCACCTTCAATCTTTCCCAGCATCAGGGTCTTTCCCAATGAGTCAGTTCTTCACATCAGGTGGCCAAAGTATTGGGAGTTTCAGCTTCAACATCAGTCCTTCCAATGAATATTCAGGACTTATTTCCTTTAGAATGGACTGGTTGTATCCCCTTGCAGTCCAAGGGACTCTCAAGGTCTTCTCCAGTACCACCGTTCAAAAGCATCAATTCTTTGGCGCTCAGCTTTCTTTATAGTCCAACTCTCACATCCATACATGACTACTGGAAAAACCATAGTTTTGACTAGATGAAACTTTGTTGGCAAAGTAATGTCTCTGCTTTTTAATAAGCCATCTAGGTTGATCATAACTTTTCTTCTAAGGAGTAAGCTTCTTTTAATTTCATGTCAGCAGTCACCATCTGCAGTGATTTTGGAGTCTCCCCAAAATAAAGTCTGTCACTGTTTCCATTGTCACTGTCTCCTTGTGGCTTCTGTAAGGTATAGTTTGGGCTGAGGCAGAAAAGAAGGAGAGACGACCTCGACGGACGTAGGTTACCTTTATTCAGGCAAGGAGGGGCGACCGTCGGCCTAAGCACCAGGCTGAGCTCAAGAAGAATCAGGGAGGCTTCATAGTTAAAGGGAGATTTGTGGAGGCGATAAGGGAAACGTTAGGCAGGCAGGACGTTTTGGGTAATCTTTAGTTGAGATTGCATTTGTAGTTGAACAGGGGCTGGAAGGTGTTGGACAGGGGGTGATAAGTCCCCTGGGCAGGGGGCAATAAGTCCTGGGGAGATGTAGGGGGTGGGAGGTTTCTGGGCAGGGGATGGGAGGTTTCTGGGCAGGGAGTGATAAGTCTCAGGTAGATGCAACCAGCCCGGACGGAGCATCAGGGCGGGACTTAAAGTTCGGTTTTGTTTTCCCCGAAGTTAGATGATTCAGCAAGGCCCTTTGAGACCGTTGTTTTCTTTTGTAGGCCCAAGGACTTCTTCAGCTTCTACTTATAAGCTCCCTCTTCCTTCCAAAGCCGCGAGGAGAGGGGCACATCTAATCCTGCTTCTATGTTATAATCTTCTAAAGTCTTTGAAGAAAGCTAGTTTTTTCAGTTCCTTCAAATCTTAAATCTTCTCTTTTGCAGGATAGGATTTGTATTTCTAGCTTCCTATCACTTAGATCACACTCCTCTGGAACACACTTTGTTCCACTTTACCCTGTCACTTATTGTGTGCAGAACATGTGAAGTATGCAAGATTCCAGTACTGCCACTTAAGATTACACTAGCTCTTTTCTCTCTTTGGATGGTCAGTTCACATTGCTCAATGTTGCCAACAAAAATTCCTAAAACTTTTCAATGTAAGTAAAGTTAAATGAGGTCTCCATTCTCTAACTATATAGGGGTGTTCTGAATGTAACTACTGTATTCTATATTTTATCCCTATGAAAATTCTCTTTGAATTTTTGGTTTGCCATTCTTGCCAATTAAAAAAATTTCTTATTTATCATCTGTGATAGGTTGTTACAGTAATGGCCACAATGGCATTGTAACTTATTTACACAACAGCCTCAATTTATTTATATTTCTCTTTATCCCCTGCATTTTGCTGGTCCCTCCTAATCTGATTCAAGGCTTGGCCCTGCAGCTTGTTTTAGCCAATGAGACAATAGTAAATGTGACATGGTAGAAACCTGAGAAGTGATTGCTATAGGGTCTTGCATTCTCTGTGGCTGCTCTGTGGAACCGTGAGACTACAGAACGAACAAGCAAGCTAGCCTGCTGGAGGGTGAAAGATCGCCTGGAGCACTGGGCACTCCATCCCACAGTTAGCCAGTCCAAAGGAACTTGCATTTGATTGTGAACACATGAGTGAACGTTTGACAAGACATATGAAGCTCAGCCCAGGTCTGCAGAACTGGGCAAGTGAATCTAGCCTAAACCATGGAACCGTAGAACTATGAGCTATAAATGCTGGAGAGGGTGTGGAGAAAAGGGAACCCTCTTACACTGTTGGTGGGAATGCAAACTAGTACAGCCACTATGGAGAACAGTGGAGAGATTCCTTAAAAAACTGGGAATAGAACTGCCATATGACCCAGCAATCCCACTGCTGGACATACACACTGAGGAAACCAGAATTGAAAGAGACGCGTGTACCCCAATGTTCATCGCAGCACTGTTTACAATAGCCAGGACATGGAAGCAACCTAGATGTCCATCAGCAGACAAATGGATAAGGAAGCTGTGGTACATATACACAATGGAATATTAGTCAGCCATTAAAAAAATACATTTGAATTGGTTCTATTGAGATGGATGAAACTGGAGCCCATTATACAGAGTGAAGTAAGCCAGAAAGAAAAACACCAATACAGTATACTAATGCATATATATGGAATTTGAAAGATGGTAATGATAACCCTATATGCGAGACAGAATAAGAGACACAGATGCATAGAACAGTCTTATGGACTCTGAGGGAGAAGGTGAGGGTGGGACGTTCTGGGACAATAGCATTGAAACATGTATATTATCATATGTGAAACAGAACACCATTCCATGTTCGATGCATGAGACAAATGCTCAGGGCTGGGGCAATGGGATGACCCAGAGGGATGGGATGGGGAGGGAGGTGGGAGGGGGGTTCAGGATGGGGAACACATGTAAACCCATGGCTGATTCATGTTAATGTATGGCAAAAACTACTACGATATTGTAAAGTAATTAGCCCCCAACTAAAATAAATAAATTTATTTAAAAAAAAAACAAAAAAACTATGAGCTAATAAATATGTGCTGTTTTAAGTCACAAAGTTTTTCATCTAATATCATAGCATGCATTCTTTTCACTTGCATGTCACTCACAAATGTGGTGTTTTCTATCTCCACATTATTGAGTAAATTCTGACCAAATAAAAAGTTCTGAGATTTAACTGTAATGTTGACATTGGCCAAGTCTCTTTGTGCAGCCGGGTTTTCAAAAAGATTCTAACTACTTTACATGCAGCTGACAATTTGCAAAGGAAAAGACTGCACTGGAATAAAAGCTGGGATTAGTTTATAATGTTAACATATTTCCTTCCTTCTGATCAGTCTGGAAGACAATGTTCTGTTTTCTAATATCACAATATTATTTGTGGTCAGAATGTTTGAAGTATCTGAAAGTAAATTATCTTTGTAAGAAAAAATTAAGCAAAGCTTTTCTGAAAAAAAAAAACAAACTTTTGGACATTTGAAAAAGTCATTCAAGTCTTCTCATACTGATGAATTTTATGTTTTCTAAATGCAATGAGAAGGGTTTCTTTTTCTTTTCCTTACCCCGCCCCCATTTTGATTCTGTATTTTTGTTTTCCTCCTGAGGCCTGTAACTGGTGCCTTCAGTCTGAAATAGAAGTGCTGAAATCTTGAAAGTGGAGATTCAGGGAAAGAATGAAAAAGACATTTCCTGCATGATTAGTAGCAGGAAATACCAGAAATCGCATCCAAAATATTCCTTTCCCTACAGAGTTTTTCGTTCCATATATTATTTTTATTTTTGTTTTTTAAAGGAATATGTTATCCGTTTCAGTGCGTTTATTCCATTTATATTTGGTTCAATTACTACATTTTTAAACAGATACATTACTCTTTGGAGTAATCAGAGACAGCAAATGATCTTATAATGAAACAGACTAATGTAGTGGAGAGTACACTCAATTGGTAATCAGATAGCCTGATAGGATTGTCTCATATACTAATTTCTAGCTCTGTGACACTGGGCATCTTTCAGAAATTTTGTTTCTGTTGAGGATGATAATAATATCTAACTTTCTAGATAGTGAGGACTGTCTATGTAAGTGCCAAGTACATTGCTATGAATTAACAAATAGTAGCTGTTATAAAACTAATAAGAAATAGAAAATATTTAATGAGCACTTGTTTTGCATCAGGCACTCTGTTAAGAGGTTGGCTTGAATGGTATGGTAAGACATGATTATTAGGGACCAAGACTTATTAATTCTGTTCTTATTAGTCCTTATATAGAATGCGGGGCTTGTATTTTGTTGTCCACCACACGTAGCTTCCATTCCTTGCCAAAGAGGGCTGCCTAGAACCGAATTACAGCATCTCTGCTTATAATAGCAACTAAAAATGGGGATATATTTTCTGCCCTTTAAGAACACTTTCATCTTCCTCATGTGGCCACACTTAGCTATAAAAGAGGCTGGAAAATGTGAGTTTTATTCTGAGTAGCCATGTGCCCAATTAAAAATTCAGAATTCTATATTAGAGAGAATGGATACAGGGAGGGGATGAATTAAAAGTCTCTGTTATAGCATTGATGTGAACATGTTTTTCAAATGCATTATTTCATTTTAGTAGGTGAGTGGGAGCAAAAGTAAGGCGAGGTACCACTAAAACATACCTAGTTCCAAGTTTTGCCTAGGGCTAGCCCAGAGGAGAACTCTGATTAGGAAGTGATTTTTTTTTGGCAGCCTGAATATTAACACACTCTAGTTCTTCTTCTCTTGTTCCCTCTCTTTTCTTTCTTTCTTTTTTTTTTTTTAATTTCTTCTAGGTCAGGAAAAGAACTAATTTCTAAAGATATTGACTCTTGGAATCCAAATCTAATTTATCTTTCCATTTAGAAGCTACACAAAATTTGGCTTTTGGAATAAAAGCATGCTATTCATCTGTAAAGAAAAAAAATACTAAATTGAACCTTCTTTCATGCTTGATCAGTTAAATAAATTTGAAAGGCAGTCTCAGGGAATACTGAAGGAAATGACAAAACAACTAATTTTTACTTTCATTAAGAACTATGCTTTAAAAATTCTTCATTAATTTTTACTTTTTTTCTTCCAGATCTTCATATTTTGTTCCCTGAAACTTTATAATTTCCTGCTCTCAGTAATTAATTTAATTTAATTTCCCCTTCCTTTTTTTCTTATAATACATGGTAGTAAATACTGTAGACATGATATTCTAATGACAAAATCTTTCCTGGTGGCTCAGATGGTAAAGAATCCACCTGCAATGTAGGAGACCTGGGTTTGACACCTGGGTCAGGAAGATCCCCTGGAGAAGGAAATGGCAACCCACCCTAGTATTCTTGCCTGGAGAATTCCATGGACAGAGGAACCTGGTGGGCTCTACAGTCCAAAGGGTCGCAAAGAGTCTGACACAACTAAGCAACTAACACTTTTCTAATGACAAAAGTTCATATATTGATATGAAGAATGACTAGGTTAAGAATTCACAATATGTGCTGTAATAGCTGTAGTCATTTCTTAGGGCTGCCATAACAAATCGCCACAGACTTGTTGACATAAAACAACAGAAATTTCTTCTTTCTCAGTTCTGGGGACCAAAAGTTTGAAATCAAGGGGTTGGCAGGGTTGACTGCTTCTGGAGATTCTGAGGGAGAATCCCATGCTTCTCCTGGTTTCGGTGGCTGCTGACAGGGAGGCCTGGTGTGCTGCAGTCTGTGGGGTCACAAAGAGTCGGACATGACTGAGCGACTGAACTGAACTGAACTGACAATCCTTGGCTTGTGGCTCCAACACTGTAAAATGTGCCTCCATTTTCACACTGACTTCTCTGTGTTTGTCTAATTATTCTCTAAGGATATTTGTGATGGCATTTAGGGCACTTCTGAATTCATCTCAAGATTCTTAATTATATTTGCAAAGGTTTTTTTGTTTTTTTGAAGGTAACATTTAAAGATCCAAGGGTGAGGACTTGTTTTTTGGAAGGCCAATATTCAGCATATTACTATAATTTATAAGTGTTGCTTAACACAATGTTTTGTGATGTTTAAATACTCAATATAAACAGAATTCAACTCTTTAAACTGGATGTAACAAGCGGTACAATTGGCAGACATTGTCATTTTATGAAAATTATGAGTAAAATGGTTTTTTCACAGAACAAGTAATTTTTTGTGTGTGTGAGGAGGCACTTTAACTGTTTATCATCTGACATCTAGTTTTGGAAGTAGAAAAGGGCTCCAAGTAGCTAATCTGAAAAAACATTGACTCTCCTCCCCATGACTGCATTTCACCTTCTCTTGCAAGTCCTATAGCAAAGTTTAGGGTGTTATAAATAATAGAAAGTGGCAAAGGTGGTACTGCCAAAAAATGTAATAATAATAATGTGTTACACTCACAGTCTTCATTCACTAGTCCTGGTTAGAATACTCAGCCTCTCTCTGTCTTACTAAAAGGGTAAACCTCTCCCCATTGATTCAGAGAGGCTAGTATTTATCATCAACATATATGTTATTGATGTGCATTAAAGAAGCCCTTATACAAACTGACTGCAAACAGAGCCAATTTCTGGGATGACAGATGGTAAACCTGGAGACTATCCTGAAGTAACTATGTATTTTAACACAAAATTTAAATAGGCTATTTGATGAATTTTCTTTTTTCCTATTGGTTTATATGTGTATATGATATATATATTTCTATGATGTATAATTCAATATAGGTGAAATATTTTGATGGCAGGGTCTCTGGGAGGTGGCAGAGAAGATTCATCACATGCATAATGTATTCAGTTGTACATCTTTCAATTCAGGTGTTTGTTAATTTTCCTCTAGCTCTTCTCCCAAAATTATTCTATTCTTATTCAAAGAAAGTAATGATGAAAATGTAGATTTTAATCAAAGATTATCATTTTTGTGATAATTTTGATTGGTCAAAAGGAAACAAAGAAGTCAATGAAAAAGATGGGATAATTCAGGCCAGAGACAGACAGGATGAACTAGTCTTTTCACTATAGATTGAGGAGTAAGAGCACATTTTTGCAACAAAGTAGAAGGAGAAAAAATGAAATATGCTGAATACCTCTGATAAGGGTAAATGGAATTACATGGTAGGGAGAATAATTTTGTATTTTTTTAAGTTCATTTGTCCTTGTTACAGGCCAGACTTCATATCCAGTCTTTTCTGCCAAGATCTTGAATCATATCAAGCTGCCAGGCTTGGAATACTTGAGCTAATAGCTGCTCATACCACGGTTTTCACTTCTAAACAATGTAGTGGGAAATAATGCACCTCGATAAGAGCAGTAGTTAACAGTGTTATCACTTAAGAACCAACATCTCATGGAGTACTTACCTGAGGGGAGACAGTCAGATTTAAGGACATAGCTGGCACGTAAATAATTTATTGACACAATATCTCCTCTTGTTCCCCATTAATGTTCACATATTCCATATTTCTTAAGATAAAGCAAGAGATTCCATTTTCTGATTTGCCTCTCTGTCAGAGCACGATCTGGTGAATTGATTCAGTTATTCTGCTGTCATTCTCCTTTCAGAAGCTCTATTTGAAAATGAAATTTCTGTACAGGGCTGTGTACCAGACTGGCCTGAACATTGATGATAATATGTCTTTACCTCCAAATGACAAGTAGAAGTGATCTATGAGGAAAACATCTTGTTTTATGTGCTGCATCTTTGGCAATTAGCACGCCATGAGATTAAGAGAAATACTATAACCTCTTTTAAAAGCAAACTCTTCTAAAGTATAGGACTCAGAGCACTAAGATAAGAAACTGAAATTCTAGATTTTAATTCTGACTCTGTTACTAATTAAGTGGTCCTAGGCAAATTATTTTCTTCTTTCACACTTACAAAATAGAGATATCAATGGATATTTTAATTACTTTAATTACAGTAGCTGGGAAGAATATGTATGTCTGTGTATGTATTCACTTTGAAGAAAGTGTATAGGAATTGTACAAATGTAAGATTTTAAAATAAGAGTACTGAATACTTGCTTAGGGAAAAAAAGTGTATATATGTAGATACATATACATACTTACATATAATGTATATACAATATTTCAAGACACACATATGAGAACAGTGTTGTTTATTTTTCTTTTGGCCTCTGTTCCATGGACATCAAGCTATGACTTCATATAAGTATTTCCATCTGGAACAAAAAAGTAAAGAAAAGACGAGGAAGTCATATCATGCCTTCTCAATCTTCCAGACCACATCTCCCTAGAGTTCAGGTTCTGGTATGCTTGGGAAGAGTTAACAACATTCTATACCTAAAAAAAAAAATCCTCTTTCAACAATACAAATTCCTCTGGAACAGGCATCCAGAGACAAAATTCAACATGTTCAGAAAAACACCTAAATTGTGTCTCCGTTACTGGAGTGACTAGCAGGAACCCTGCTCTTCTGGAATATTTATGGGAAACACATGCAGAGAAGATGCTATTAATAATTACAGATCAGTAAGAGTAGTGAAACTGAAAAAAATTTTCT
Organism: Okapia johnstoni; assembly: GCA_024291935.2. Lineage (NCBI taxonomy): Eukaryota > Metazoa > Chordata > Mammalia > Artiodactyla > Giraffidae > Okapia > Okapia johnstoni. Next base: position 60,438,727 of record CM044317.1, on the reverse strand, counting down.
CCAGATTATCCAGTGAGAAGCCGTAGAAGAAATTTAACTCTTGGACACTGTAGGCAGAAACTGTACCTGTGTTGGGTATATTGTAGATTTCCAACAGAGAGGACCTCCCTGATTTGGTAGTCTCCTCTAATGAGTGAGCTTTGTTTGCTACTTTCTGAATAGTGTTAGAGTCCATTCTGAGCACTAGTTGTGTCTACAGAACTTTTAAACATTTTCAGTGAAAAATGATATTTTGGTCAAGCACTCAGAAATGTGATGTGTACGATGCTAGGAGTTGTTTTCTAATAGTTTGTAGATGGTATTAAAAACATCCTGAATGTCACCACTAGGGTAAACGATAAGTATACAGGAGCACTTCTATTGTATGATGGAAAGCAGGGAGGCAGAACCAAATGGGCAAGAATAAGGGAAATGAGAGAAAAGAAAGGGGAAAATTATGAGCCATCATCAAGTGTCGTAAATGGCACATTGGAGTCCATGCCTGGTGCTGACAGGACCTCACACAGATCTGTGACCCTAGCTCTAGAAAACTGCTCTTATAGTTCTAACCACTCAGAAAGAATAAACTGTGTTTACAACTTAGCAAGTGAACAGAGAATAAAATTAATATTCATATTATATGCAACATTTCTGCAGCTGCTAACTAATGCCAGGGCTAGCACCATTTCATAACTACTTTGAATAAAAATTAGGGTATGGGCAGTAGGAATAGTACTAGCCAGTCAAGAAACTCTAGTGTGATATTATTAAACACACTTAATTGAACATTTGCAAGTAAAAAGGAGATAGCAAATATTTTCTAAAAGGTCAGTAACTTGTTACGCCATATGTAATCATTTTATCTTTTAATATGACATTTTCATATAATTCCATTCTTTAGCAAAAGGCTGGACACATATGTCATAACTCTGTTATTATTTAAATTTCATAATTGATTAGTTATTTGCATTCTATACATATTCTGATAAAATATAAATTTTAGAGGATCCTTAAATTGTCTTAACCATTTCAACTTTTGTGAAAAACTATAGAATCTCATTATGAAGTTCCTTAAGTATGATCATTCACAACCTTCTGTGGTTACGCCAAATGCCTAGGTGATTAGCATAATATAGATAACAAGTAGAAATAATACATACCTTAATTTTTATCTTGAAAACTGCATGTCTTTTTATTTCATCAGCTACTAATAATTGCTATAGCATGTACATATCTTAATCTATAAACTCTGTTTTTTTTTAATTGAACTTAATCTTTGTTTTGAGCTCTCATTCTGCCAGGTGATGAACATTTTCCCCGAAGTTGTACCTCCATTATAGGAGGTTTACAAGGTTCCAGTGTATTACAAGTTGATCTGAGCAAATTTATTCTTTGTAGATAGTGACAGCCTTCCAAGAGATTTAATTCAAGGTAACAAGAAAGGCTTAATCCACCATATATATACATGTGTATATACACACACACTATACACACATCCACAGAGAGAGAGAGAGTAGAAGAGAGAGAGTGCTCCATTAGACAAACCCTCATGAGTTAGCCAGTACAAACATAGACCTATTTTGCAGTCTCTATGGAGTCCCAGTTTTCTAATCTCTGTTCTTTAATCTGTTCCAACCACCACCTTACATGAATGTGCCCTAAAGCAGATATGATAATTTTCCAGAGGCTGAATTCCATGATCTTTTCTGTTGTCAACAGCTGTCAAAAACTGTAAAGGATTTGAGATTTACCCTGCTTGCAAGCTCACATGTTAATCTACCATAGTTTTGTGAGTACTGGCAGAAGACATGAGACTTGGATCAGAGAAAAAAAGCAGTTACTACTCACAATAGAAACAGCCCGAGTATCAGTATTTACACTGGTTCTCACAGGCACTGTGAATAGGGTCAGATAATACGTTCAGAAGAGAAAGGCTACCCACTCCAGCCAGTATTCTTGGGTTTTCTTGGTAGATCAGATGGTAAAGAATCCGTCTGCAATGCGGGTGACCTGGGTTCAACCCCTGGGTTGGAAAGATCCCCTGGAGGAGGCATGGCAACCCACTCCAGTATTCTTGCCTGGGGAATCCCCGTGGACAGAGGAGCCTGGCCAGCTACAGACCACGGGGTCACAAAGAATTGGACATGACTGAGGGATTAAGCACAGTTAGACAGAAGAGTAAACCTGAGTTTCGATAACTCAGAATTGTTTATAACTCAGGATCTTTTAATCTTTTACACTGAGTTTTGATAACTCAGACTGCTTTATGCTCTGGAGAGAGATAGTATCTTTATCTTTTTTTCTATAAAGTGATATTATATTAAGTAAAGGGCCAAACAGTAAATATTTTAGATTTTCTTGGGTAAATACAGTATCTGTTGCATATGCTTCTTAACTTTGTCTTATAACACTAACAATTTAGAAGCCAGTTAACTCACAGGACATTCAGAAATAGGCTGCAGGCTGAATTAGGCCCGCTAGCCATCATTTGCCAATTTCTGCTAAAACAAACAAACAAACCAAAAGCCCCCCAAAACTTGTCAACTGCCCAAGAGAGAAACTCATCTCTTTCCCAGGCCCTTCACAATACAATAAGCCATGGAAAGGTAGTCCAAAATGAGAACAGTCAGTGCCTGTCTTCAAAAACATGCAGAAACCTGAAAGACCACGGGAAATTGACTCTAAGTAAGGTCTGCCCCTCCTTTCTGCACTGTCTTGATTTCTGGTGAATTTTTCCATGAGATTGCCGCTTCATAAGCAACTCTGATTAATCTAACCTACAAAACTGGGACCAAATTTGTTCAGGTGTCTTGTATAGCATTTACTTCAGGTTGTTACCAAAATAAATCCAAGCAGTCAAGGCTAAGAGTGTATCTAAAATATTTTATTCAATCCACATTTTGTAATAGATTAACTGTCAGTGAAGAAAGTATATTTCAAATAATCTTCATGCCATCAATAAATCACTAATTTCACTAATGAAAACCCATTTTTGACATTCTGCTAATTAGCTAAATGTCTTGTGTGCTCAGAGATAATGATAGCTGAAGTGCTCATAATAACCTCCCCTGGATAGTGATTTTTCTTATATAATGCTTGCTGACCACTTCTGAGGTAAGGATTCTTAATTAAAATACCAACTGCACATGAAATATCAAAATATTCATCCTTCACTATTCTAATGAAAATTATAGATGCCCTACCCCTAGGCTTGAAGGTGGCACTTGGTTTTTGTCTTTATCATCTGCCTTTGCAGGCATTTGCTGAATTATTTGATACTGAGCAATCATCAGTCATTAATCTCTACAGATGTATCCTTTCTCCCCAATCACAAAACCTCTCAAGGTCCACCCTCTCAAAATTAATTTTATGTTTTCTTGGAATGGCAAGAAATTCTTAACTATAGCTGTTCTTTAAGGACTAGAAAAGACTAGTCCTTAAAGGACTTTAAGGACTAGAAAGAAATACCATTTGAATACTGCCTGGGCTGTACTGATATGTGAGAAACTCGAGATTGTCCCAGGTCTATCTGCCAAGATAATGCCTCTAGTCATTGCTATGCTATTGCTTCTGTGTTATGTTGAGGTATGAAAAGTTCTGGAGTTTGGCTAATTTCTTTGAGACTAAAGAAATCTGTGAGTAAAGTCTAGCACCCATAGGTTTTCAGTTCAGGTGTCTACTCCCATGGAAAATAGGTTCAAGCATTTTCTCAGAGATTCATATTAAGGCCTCATTCTGTAGCTAAATATTCAATCTTCTCTCCTTTGCAACCTCATCTCAGTCTCTAGAGAAGTGTTGTGCAGTGGAATTTTCTGTGATGTTGGAAATTATTAATATCTGTGCTCTCCAATATGGTAGCCACTAGGCATGTTTGGCTATTGAGCATTTGAAATGTGGCTAGTGTGACTAAATAACTGAATTTAAATGTTATCAATTTTATTTCATTTAAATTTAAATAACCACAAGTGACTAGTGGCTACCATTTTTGAACATGTAGTACTGTTCTAGAATCTTTACATAATCTAGGTTGGGTAATTATTAATAGGAAAGAAGGGAAATATAATACATGTTTTCTATTCTTTAAAACTTTTTTATGCCCTAAACTACTATTCTGAAAATTGTAAGTCAAAGATTGGCCTTGTTCCAAAACAGAAAGCCCCAGGCTTAGAGGGGTATGCTATCAAACATTTAAGGAAGAAATTAGCCAATTTTCTACAATTTGTTTTAGAGGCTAGAAGCAGAGGAAACAATTCCTAACTCACTCTATGAGGCCAGCATTACCTAATACCAAAACTAGATAAAGATATTACAAGAAAAGAACACTATAAGCCAATATTTCTTATGAGCACAGATTAAATAAAATATTAGCAAATTGAATCCAAAAAAAGGATAAAAAGAATTTTATATCATAGCCAAGTGGAATTTATCCTAGGTATGCAAGACTGGTTCAACCTACAAAAATCAATTACTATAATCCATTACATCAACAGACGGGAAAGGACCAATTATATGATCATATCAGTAGATGCAGAACAAAAGCATTTGGCAAAATTAAATATCCATTCATGATAAAAATTTGCGGTAAAATAGAAATAGAGGAAAACTTCCTCAACTTGATGAAGACGATACAAATCCTAAATCTAACATATACTTTATGGTGATAAATTCACCGTTTAAAAAATTGCCTTTATTTGCAAATGACATTATTATCTACAAAAGAACTGGCAAAAAGAAAACTCTTGAAACTAAAGGAGATTATACCAAGGTTTTAAAATACATTTTTTTTTTAAATACATTGTTAATATACAAAAGTCAGTTGCTTTCCTATATGCTAACAATGAACAACTGGAAGTTGACATTAAGAACATAATGCCATTTACATTAGTGCCACCAAAAGTTAAATAATTAGATATAAATATAATAAAATATGCATAAGATATATATGAAGAAAACTACAAACCTCTGATGAATAAAATTAGAGAAGTAAATAAATTGTAATATGTCCCATGTTTATGGATAGGAATACTCAATATTGTCAAGATGTCAGTTCTTCCCAATGTGATCCAAATCAAAATACCAATGAGTTATTTTATGGCTATCAACAAACCGATTCTAAAGTTTATATGACAAGGCAAAAGACCTAGAATAGCCAACACAATATTAAAGCAGAACAAAATTGGAGGACTGCTGCTACTCAACTTCATAACTTAATATTAAAAGGTTACAGTAATCAAGAAAACATAGTATTGATGAAAGAATAGACAAATAGATCAATGAACTAGGGAGCCTAGAAATAGACTCCCACTAATATAGTCAACAAAAGAGCAGAGGCAATACAATGGAGCAGAGATAATCTCTTCCACAAACACATTTGGAGCAACTGGACATCCACAAGTCAAAAAATGAATCTAGACACAGACCACGCACCCATCATCAAAATCAACTCAAAATGGATCATAGACTTAGTTAGCTGTAAGACTCAAAACTGTGAAAGTTTTTTAAAGCAATATAGGAGCAAACCTAGAAGACTTAGAGCATGGTGATGCTTTTTTTAGAGACAACACCAAAGACATAACTCATAAAAGAAATATTTGATAAACTGGACTTCATTAAAATTAAAAAACTTCTGCTCTATAAAAGACAATATCAACAAAATTAGAAGACAAGCCACATTTTCAAATATTTTTCAAAATATTTTTGAAAGATACATCTGGTAAAGGACTGTTACCCAAAATATACAAATAACTCTTAATAATAAGAAAACAACCTTATTTAAAAATGGGCTAAAGATCATAATGGACACCTCACTAAAGAAGATACACAGAAATGAGCATATGAATAAAAGCCCTACACCGTATATCATCTGAAAAATGCAAATTAAAACAACAGAATACCACTGCACATCTATCAGAATGGCCAAAATCCAGAACACTGACAACACTGAATGCCAGTGAGTGTGTGCAGCAACAGGAATTTTTGTTTATAGATAGTGAAAATGTAAAATGGTACAATGACTTTGGAAGACAATTTGCTGTTTTCTTATAAAACTAAGGGTTCTCTCATAGCTCAGTTGGTAAAGAATCTGCGTGCAATGTAGGAGACCTGGGTTTGATTCCTGGGTTGGAAAGATCCACTGGAGAAGGGATAGGCTACCCATCCCAGTATTTTTGGGCTTCCCTTGTGGCTCAGCTGGTAAAAAATCCAGCTGCAGTATGGGAGACCTGGGTTTGATCCCTGGGTTGGGAGAGTCCCTGGAGAAGGGAAAGGCTACCCACTCCATTATTCTGGCCTGGAAAATTCCATGGACTGTATAGTATATATATATAATAGTATATATATATATGCACACACACATATATAGATATATGTGTGTGTGCATATATATATATACACATATATAAACTAAGCATACCATATATAAAAAACTAAGCATACTCTTGCCACGCAATTCATCAGTCATGCTCCTTGTTATTTACCCAAAGAAGCTGAAAAATTAAATCCATGTAAAAACCTACATAAGGATGTTTATATCAACTCTTTTTTTATAATTGCCAAAACTTAGAAACAACCAAGATGTCTCTTAGTAGATGAATGGAGAAAGAAACTTTGATATATCCAGACATGGAATGTTATTCAATGTTAAAAATAAATGAACTATCAAGCCATGAAAAGACACAGAGGAAACCTGAGGGTGTACTATTAAGTGAAAGAATCCGTTGAAGAGGCTGCTATATGACAATCTAGGAAAGACAAAACTATGGAGACAATAAAAAGGTCGGTGGTTGCCAGAGTTGGCAGGGAGAGATGAAAAGGCAGAGCACAGAGAATTACGAGTGCAGTAAAAATACTCTGTGTGATAATTGTAATGATGGATTTGCTGATTGATTTTTCCAAACACATAGAATGTACAATACCAAGAAAAGGTAAACTACGAACTTTTGAGTTTTATGATATGTAACTGTAGGTTCATCCTTGTTTAAAAGAAGTATCACTCTGGTAAGTGATGTTGAGGATGAGGGAGACTATGCGTGTGTGGGACCAAGGAGTATATGAAAAATCTCTATGCCCCCTTCTCAATTTTGTTGTAAACCTAAAAATGCTCAAAAAGTAAAATGCTTTAAAAATAGCATCTGTCATTATTTTAAAATGAAGAATTGGCCTTTGAATTCTGCTACATTGCTCCTCTGCTCAGACAATGAATGTTGCTATCCAAATGTGGAAGGACATATGTGAGTCCAGACAATATTGATTATGAACTTGAAATTTAATTCTTTAGATATTATAATACCTGCACTTTTCTTGGGTTTCAGTTTAGGAAAAAATCAATGCAAGGAACTGGAAGATTCATTTCTGAAATAGAAAAGCATAGAAGAAATTTCATAGGTGCTTAAATTTTAACCTATCTTTACTACTTACTCACAATGTTACCTTAGGAAAATCACGTAAATTTTTAGAAGGAAAATTTATCAACTTATAAAATAGAGGCTAATAATATTTTCTCGAAATGATTGTATTATTTCAAGCTAAATAAGATCATTTATACAAAGCATCATCACATTTCCAAAAATATTATATTTTTGGAATGTCGATATCATTGGTCACTCTTCCTCTGTTTTTGAAACAAGATATGTCTAGTAGTCACTTGGTTTGCAGTGGACTCTGTTCAAATTAAACTTTAAGAAATATATAATTATATATACAGTATTTTATCAAATCATTGATAATTTTATTCTCCAAATATTATTTAAACTATAACATTACTGATAAACCACTGTGTGACTGCTGTTATGTTTAACAATTATACATTTCCAGGTGTGATATCAGCCCAAACTTTACCTACATATCCTATAAATAAATATTTATAAGAACCTATGATATACTTCACTTATGTATACATATATATTCACTGCTTAAGCACTATCTGTTTTAAGAAAGATTTATTTTGCAGTGCTAAAAAAAAAAAAGTTAAATCCATATCTGAATTTTCAAGTCTATTTGTGAAACTGGTTGTTTTCAGAGGATGATCCAGGCTATAATAAACTTTTTTATAACCATAAGCCCACACAGTTGAAAGCCTTTACTTTCTTGAGAATGAAGACATCAGGTTAGGAGATATTTATAAAAAGATGTTATGAACTAACTCTACCTAGAATAACACGTAAAAAGGTCATTGCACCTTTGCGTAATGCTATTGAGAGCATACACAGCAAATTCATGGCTGTATATAGGAGTAAGAGCCAGCCCTAGTGAATGAATGAACATTAACCTCATAAAACATTACCAGGAGATGCTACAAGGGAAAATTACAGATAGCAAGTGCTAAGGCCATTTGTTTATTTATGAGCTTAGTTAACCTGTATTTATTGTCGTCTATATTGTGCTAGATTATTTGTCAACGTGTTCTCATTAGCAATCCCCCGAATTGTACTCCATTACTATGAGAGTGGTGAAGAGTCCGCTTGCCAATGCAGGAGATGTGAGTTGGATCCCTGGGTCAGGAAGATCCCCTGGAGAAGGAAATGACAACCCTCCCCAATATTCTTGCCTGGGAAATCCCATGGACAGAGGAGCCTGACGGGCTACAGTCCATGGGGTCGCAAAAGAGCTGGACTCGACTTAGTGACTAAACAACAACAACAAACCATTCACTGAGGGTTGTTTTTTTGATGCTTGTATAACCCCCACTGAGAATGCACGTACTTTTTGCCAGTAACAGTGGTGAACAAGGCAGGTGAAATTTCTGTCCTCAGAGAGCTGGCAGTTTAACAGGTAGACAGACACACAAATAGACAATTATACATCATGAGAAGCTCTACCATAGAGGTGGCAAAGAACCAGCTAACTTATTCCAACTGGGGAAATCATCTCCCAGCCCCAGCCCCCACAATCAGGATGGGAGCCTTTCTTCCACTAAGTGGTCAGGGGGTTGCTACAAGTGACTGCAGTTTGAGGCTTCAGTTTGAGCCAGTTTGGTTTTGAATACTTTCAAAATTAAAACACCAATATTATTGTTAACAAGAGAACAACTAAATTCAGTTTAAGATTTCCCCCCATGACGCTTGTGGGTTACAGTAGATTTATGTTTAATGCCTGAAAAATGCTACGAGGCTGCCTGAAGAGGCTAACAAGCAGAGAGGGTTGCTTGGGGGAACTGACTGTACTCCCACAGAAAGATGATCAAAGGCACTTTATTCTTTAAAACCAGATGTGGAACTTGCAGTAGAGCTGATGACCTGGGGCTATTTTAAAAAGAATGATGCCCAGGAGGGCCTCTGCCAGAGGGCATGACATCTGCAGCAGAAAGAACCAAAGGTGAACTGATGGATGTGAAAGCCACGGAGAGGTTGCTGATGGCAGGAGGGGTCCTGCCAGAGCCAAGGGACTGTGTTCAGAGAAGCTAGCAGAAGAATGAGGAAGACAAAAGTGCCCATGAGAGATTTTCAACTACGATGGCTGAAGGAAACTGATGCCACAGAATATCAGGGCCAGACAAATAAACTTGTCCTGCCCTTCCTTTCCCTTCCCACTCCTTCCTTCCTCAGCCCAGGAAGTGGAAGGAAGAAGGAAAAGGCTAAGACAGGGAAACATATCTATCCATGTACCTCTTTCCCTCCACAGGTATACAGCCTGCTATAGGCTCAAAGCGGGAGATGAAAGAAAATTCAACCTTAAGTAAATTCTAGAGATTAAATATTTCTCTCCCTGTCTTGGACATAGTAGTTACTGTGAAAGTGTGAAAATGTTAGTTGCTCAGTTGTGTCCGACTATTTGTGACCCCATGGACCATAACCCACCAGGCTCCTCTGTCCATGGGATTCTCCAGGCAAGAATAATGGAGTGGGTCATCATTCCCTTCTCCAGGGGATCTTCCTAACCCAGGGATTGAACTTGAGTTTCCTGCACTGCAGGTGGATTCTTTACCATCTTAGCCACTAGGGAAGCCCTGAAATGATACTTTTTGTTCTAGAATAGACTGGAAAATTTTTTATTATTGTAGGGTAATTAGTAAACTGTGAAACTTGCTCAGGTTTTGAGAAGCGGGAAAATAATCTCCACAGGGAGAAGTTAGTTCTGAACGGGCTGTGTGGGGAGAGCACAAGGTTGTTTCTGATCGCTGTCTAGGAGGCCTGTGTGTTCAAGGGACCAGTCATGCTTGAGCGTGATGAGAGCCATGAGCGGGTCAAGAGCAAGTGACACTGTTTCAGAAGTTGGTGTGAGACCAGCAAGGCCTACTGGGCATGTGGCAAACAGCAGGAGCTAAGGGGAGTTTGAATCCTCAGAACAAGGGTACTAACCTATGGAAGGGTAGATCCCAGATAAGAGGAGGCAGACATCACCAGCAGAAGTGGGATATAAGTTCAGAGATGGCCAGGTCAGCCGTGCTTCATTGATGCCCACCAAACACTGATGTTGGAACCGTGGGGAACCTGAGTAACTCTACACTGGTCATCAGACTCTTTCCTCCATCTCCCTAGATCCACTGTACCCCTAAACTCGACCTTAGAGAGAAGAACTAGGAGAGCCTGAGCAATGTTCCCCCAAGCTGATCATTACCTAAAGGGACTATTTTATCGCACAGATTTATCAACCAGATTGGATATTTGTTCCTTGTTTCCCTGACACCTAGACAGTGAGGATGTCTGAGGAGAATCAGAGCAGTTTTAGACAAAAGAAGCATTTTCCCTGCCCTTGAAATTGCAAATAAGTATATTCTGTGGTGCCTCACCTCCACATTTGGCCTAAGCACTTTAAATAACAAAACTAAAATGCGGATACATGGTATAATTTTTATTAATTTGCTTTCTCCTTTTACCAGAGAATAGTACATTTTCCTAACATCAATGATGAGAAGTAGATACAGTCCTGGCTCCAGTTCTTATTTTTAATGTGGTCTTTTCCATGAGGATCTTGCTTTACAACACTTGGTGTGCAGTGGTAATCAATACATGTCGACTGAACCAAAAAGGCATCTTTTATTACATCATATATTTGAAACATGATTTCCAGCCTCTGTAGGTACCCTTCTACTTCCTGAAGTCTATTCCCAGTGTATTAAGCTGAATATCTTAACTATAGCATCTGCTTTTACTCTTACTGAAACCCTTTTTTATTTTATCTTTTTTGTCTCTGCAGTTTGCACTCTTGTGCTCTGCATATGATTTCCAAATGGAAGCTATTTATCTCTCTCTAGTTATGAAATCTTTTAGGCATTTATCTAGAGCTCTTCATTAATCTTTTCTTGGATTGATTTTCTTAAGGGTCTAGACTTCTATCTTGTGCTGCCCTTTGTATCCTACTTCCTTTGGAAATCTTCTAAAGAAAACCTCTATAGATATTGTGACCACAGGTGTGATCTCAGAGATCTTAAGTTCTTTCTGTTCTGGCTGATACTGACCATTATGGCCATTTGCTGTACCTACCTATGTGTCCCCTGTGATGGTCACAACTTTGTGGTTAGGATACCTAGATCTTCATAGTTTCTAGCAATTTCCCTTTGAACTCAGCCCTCCTGAAAAGACCATAATCTTCTCACCATAGTTTTGGACATGAATAACTTTGGGCATTGGGTGGCTATGAAAACTCCCTTTATAGGAATTGTATTTTTTCCCCATTCCTGGTATTTGTGCCTTTGTTTCCTTCCCTCACATATTGACCTGTGTTACCAGTGTGATATTGCAGAACTGAAGATATATGACTTCTAACCTAGGTCACAAAAGATATGTGGCTTCCTCCTTGCCCAGTCTTGTATGACTTATTCTTAGTGAAACCACCCATGGTATCATGAGGGCACTCAGGAGCCCTATAGATAGATTTGTGTGGTGAGGAATTATCCTCCTGCCAATAGCCAGCATCAACTTGCTAACCATGAGAGCAAACCATCTTGGAAGAAGATCTTTCAGTCCCAATTAAAGATGCAGCTACATTTGCATCTTGACTACAACTTCATGAGAGACTCTGAGCCAGAACCCCACTTAGGTAGGGTGCTTCTGGAAACATGGAAATTATGTGTGATAGTAAGCATATATTGTTGTTTTAAGCTGCCTTGTTTTAGAATGATGTTTTATGCAGCAATAGATAACTCTCATCTTAGGTCTGTAGTGAATTTAATGTGAAAAGCATGGTAGAATATAGTGTTGACTTGAGGAAAAATCATTTGGGAAATAATAGCAAGGTTACTTAAAAAAATCCAACAAGAGACAGTGATCTTGGAAGATGAAGAACAATGGTGGTGACATCAAGGCTACACCACGAGTCAAAAGAAGCAGTCATACAGAAAAATAAACGACCCAATCAAAAAATGGGCCAAAGAACTAAACAGACATTTCTCCAAAGAAGACATACAGATGGCTAACAAACACATGAAAAGATGCTCAACATCACTCATTATTAGAGAAATGCAAATCAAAACCACAATGAGGTACCATTACACACCAGTCAGAATGGCCGCTATCCAAAAGTCTACAAGCAATAAATGCTGGAGAGGGTGTGGAGAAAAGGGAACCCTCTTACACTGTTGGTGGGAATGCAAACTAGTACAGCCACTATGGAGAACAGTGTGGAGATTCCTTAAAAAACTGGGAATAGAACTGCCATATGACCCAGCAATCCCACTGCTAGGCATATACACCAAGGAAACCAGAATTGAAAGAGACGCGTGTACCCCAATGTTCATCGCAGCACTGTTTACAATAGCCAGGACATGGAAGCAACCTAGATGTCCATCGGCAGACGAATGGATAAGGAAGCTGTGGTACATATACACAATGGAATATTACTCAGCCATTAAAAAGAATACATTTGAATCCGTTCTATTGAGATGGATGAAACTGGAGCCCATTATACAGAGTGAAGTGAGCCAGAAAGAAAAGCACCAATACAGTATACTAATGCATGTATATGGAATATGAAAGATGGTAATGGTAACCCTATATGTGAGACAGAATAAGAGACACAGATGCATAGAACAGTCCTGTGGACTCTGAGGGAGAAGGTGAGGGTTGGACGTTCTGGGACAATAACATTGAAACATGTATATTGTCATATGTGATGCAGAACACCATTCCATGTTCTATGCATGGGACGGATGCTCAGGGATGGAGCGTTGGGATGACACTGAGGGATGGGAGTGGAAGGGAGGTGGGAGGAGGGTTTGGGAGGGGGAGCACATGTGAATCCATGGCTGATTCATGTCGATGTATGGCAAAAACTACTACAATATTGTAAAGTAATTAGCCCCCAACTAAAATAAAAAATAAATAAATAAATAAATAAATAAATAAATAAATAAAACAATTTATCAACAACAACAAAAAAAAAAAAAAAAAAAAAAGAAGCAGTCATAGATTAAGGTGGCCAAGAAGAGAAGAAAATATGTTTAAGAGAAATTAGCATGTGCAATGGTTTTCAAAAAGAAGAAATAAATTTCTATTACTTTGTCCACGGAAAGAAAACAATGCTGAAGGAGCTAAAGGGGTACGCATCATGAATTAAAATTGTCTTTACCCTTGCAAGAGTTACCAGTGATAATTTTTTAATTAATTAATTTATTTTAATTGGAGGCTAATTACTTTACAATATTGTGGTGGTTTTTGCCATACATTGACATGAACCAGCCATAGGTATACATGCATCCCCGATCCCAAACCCCCTCTCACCTCCCTCCCCACCCCCTCCCTCTGGGTTGTGCCAGTGCACCAGCTTTGAGTGCCCTGTTTCATGCATCAAACTTGAATTGGTCATCTATTTCACATATGGTAATAAACATGTTTCAATGCTATTCTCTCAAATCATCCCACCCTTTCTTTCTCCCACAGAGTCCAAAAGTCTGTTCTTTATATCTATGTCTCTTTTGCTGTCTCACATATAGGGTCATTGTTACCATCTTTCTAAATTCCATATATATGCATTAATATACTGTACTGGTTTTTTCTTTCTGACTTACTTACTTACTTCACTTATAATAGGCTCCAGTTTCATCCACCTCATTAGAACTGATTCAAATGCACTCTTTTTAATAGCTGAGTAATATTCCATTGTGTATATGTACCACAGCTTTCTTACCCATTCATCTGCCAATGGCCATCTAGGTTGCTTCCATGTCCTAGCTATTGCAAACAGTGCTGCGATGAACATTGGGCTACACGTGTCTCTTTCAATTCTAGTTTCCTCGGTGTGTATGCCCAGCAGTGGGATTCTTGGGTCATATGGCAGTTCTATTTTCAATTTTTAAGGAATCTCCACACTGTTCTGCATAGTGGCTGTACTAGTTTACATTCCCACCAACGGTGTAAGAGGGTCCCCTTTTCTCCACACCCTCTCCAGCATTTATTGTTTGTAGACTTTTTGATAGCAGCCATTCTGACCAGCATGAGATGGTACCTCATTGTGGTTTTGATTTGCATTTCTCTGATAATGAGTGATGTTGAACATCTTTTCATGTGTTTGTTAGCCATCTCTATGTCTCCTTTGGAGAAATGTCTGTTTAGTTCTTTGGCCCATTTTTTGATTGAGGTAATTTATTTTTCTGGTATTAAGCTGCAGGAGCTGGTTGTATATTTTTGAGATTAATTCTTTGTCAGTTGCTTCGTTTGCTATTATTTTCTCCCATTCTGAAACCTGCCTTTTCACCTTTCTTATAGTTTCTTTCATTGCACAAAAGCTTGTAAGTTTAACTAGATCCCATTTGTTTATTTTTGCTTTTATCTTCATTACTCTGGGAGGTGGGGTATAGAGGATCTTGCTCTGATTTATGTCAGATAGTGTTTTACCTGTGTTTTCCTCTAGGATTTTTATAGTTTCTGGTCTTACATTTAGATCTTTAATCCATTTTGAGTTTATTTTTGTATATGGTGTTAGAAAGTGTTCTAGTTTCATTCTTTTACAAGTGGTGGACCAGTTTTCCCAGCACCACTTGTTAAAGAGATTGTCTTTTCTCCATTGTATATTTTTGCCTCCTTTGTCAAAGATAAGGTGTCCATAGGTGTGTGGATTTATCTCTGGGCTTTCTATTTTGTTCCATTGATTATATTTCTATCTTTGTGCAAGTACCATACTGTCTTTATGACTGTAGCTTTGTAGTATAGTCTGAAGTCAGGTAGGTTGATTCCTCCAGTTCCATTCTTCTTTCCCAAGATTGCTTTGGCTATTAGAGGATCTTTGTATTTCCATACAAATTGTGAAATTATTTGTTCTAGTTCTGTGAAAAGTGCCTTTGATAGCTTGGTAGGGATAGCATTGAATCAATAGATTGCTTTGGGTAGTATACGCATTTTCATTATATTGATTCTTCCAATCGATAACATGATATATTTTTCCATCTATTTGTGTCATCTTTGATTTCTTTCATCAGTGTTTTATAGTTTTCTATATAGGTCTTTTGTTTCTTTAGGTAGATTTATTCCTAAGTATTTTATTATGTTTGTCGCAATGGTGAATGGAATTGTTTCCTTAATTTCTCTTTCTGTTTTCTCATTGTTAGTGTATAGGAATGCAAGGGATTTCTTTGTATTAATTTTATATCCTGCAACTTTACTATATTCATTGATTAACTCTAGTAATTTTCTGGTGGTGTCTTTAGGGTTTTCTATCTAGAGGATCATGTCATCTTCAAACAGTGAAAGTTTTACTTCTTCGTTTCCAGTCTGGATTCCTTTTATTTCTTTTTCTTCTCTGATTGCTGTGACTAAAACGTCCAAAACTATGTTGAATAGTAGTGTTGAGAATGGGGACACTTGTCTTGTTCCTGACTTCAGGGGAAATGCTTTCAATTTTTCGCCTTTGAGGATAATGTTTGCTGTGGGTTTATCATATATGGCTTTTATTGTGTTGAGGTATGTTCCTTCTATGCATGCTTTCTGGAGAGTTTTTATGATAAATGGGTGTTGAACTTTGTCAAAGGCTTTCTCTGCATCTATTGAGATAATCATATGGTTTTCATCCTTCAATTTGTTAATGTAGTTTATCACATTGATTGATTTGCGAATATTGAAGATATCCCTTGCATCCCTGGGATAAAGCCCACTTGGCCATGATGTATGATCTTTTTAATATGCTGTTGGATTCTGTTTGCTAGAATTTTTTTGAGGATTTTTGCATCTATGTTCATCAGTGATATTGGCCTGTAGTTTTATTTTTTTGTGGCGTCTTTGTCTGGTTTTGGTATTAGGGTGATAGTGGCTTCATAGAATGATTTGGGGAGTTTACCTTCCTCTGCAATTTCTGGAAGAGTTTGAGTAGCATAGGTGCTAGCTCTTCTCTAAATTTTTTGTATAATTCACCTGTGAAGCCATCTGGTCCTGGGCTTTTGTTTGTTGGAAGCTTTTTGATTACAGTTTCTATTTATGTGCTTGTGATGGGTGTGTTAAGATTTTCTATTTCTTCCTGCTTCAGTTTTGGAAAGTTAAACTTTTCTAAGAATTCGTCCATTTCTTCCAAGTTGTCCATTTTATTGGCATATAGTTGCTGATAGTAGTCTCTTATGATCCTTTGTATTTCTGTGTTGTCTGTATTTCTGTGATTTCTCCATTTTTCATTTCTAATTTTGTTGATTTGATTCTTCTCCCTTTTTCTTTGATGAGTCTGGCTAATAGTTTGTCTATTTTATTTATCTTCTCAAAGAAGCTTTTAGTTTTGTTGCTTTTTGCTATAGTCTCCTTTGTTTCTTTTTCATTTATTTCTTCCCTAATTTTTGTGATTTCTGTCCTTCTACTAACCCTGGGGTTCTTCATTTCTTCTTTTTCTAGTTGCTTTAGGTGTAAAGTTAGGTTATTTATTTGATTTTTCTCTTGTTTCTTAAGGTAAGCTTGTATTGCCGTGAACCTTCCCCTTAGCACTGCTTTTACTGAATCCCATAGGTTTTGGGTTGTTGTGTTTTCATTTTCATTTGTTTCGATGAATATTTTGATTTCTTTTTTGATTTCTTCCATGATTTTATTGGTTATTCAGAAGCGTATTATTTATCCTCCATATGTTTGTATTTTAAATCATTTTTTTTTCCTGTAGTTGACATCTAATCTTACTTCATTGTGATCTGAAAAGATGCTTGAAATTATTTCAATTTCTTTGAATTTACTAAGGCTAGATTTATGGCCCAGAATGTGATCTATCCTGGAGAATGTTTCACGTGCACTTGAGAAAAAGGTGAAATTCATTGTTTTGATGTGAAATGTCCTATAGATATCAATTGGGTCTAACTGGTCCATTGTATCATTTAAAGTTTGTGTTTCTTTGCTAATTTTCTGTTTGGTTGATCTATCCATGGGTGTGAGTGGGGTATTATAGTTTCCCACTGTTATTGTATTACTGTTAATTTCCCCTTTCATACTTGTTAGTATTTGCCTTACATATTGAGGGGCCCCTATGTTGGGTGCATATATAATTGTTATGTCTTCTCGGATTGATCCTTTAATCATCATAATGGTCAAAGAAGTGTCCTTCTTTGTCTCTTTTCATGGCCTTTATTTCAAAGTCTATTTGATCAGATATGAGTATTGCTACTCCTTTCTTTTGGTCTCCATTTGCATGAAATATCTTTTTCTAGCCCTTCACTTTCAGTCTGTATGTTCCCGTGGTTTGAGGTGGGTCTCTTGTCGACCACATACATAGGGGTCTTGTTTTTGTATCCATTCAGCCAGTCTTTGTATTTTGGTTGGGGCATTCAACCCATTTACATTTAAGGTAATTATTGATAAGAATGATCCCGTTGCCATTTACTTTGTTGTTTTGTGTTCGAGTTTATACACGTTTTCCATGTTTCCTGTCTAGAGAAGATCCTTTAGCATTTGTTGAAGAGCTGGTTTGGTGGGCTGAATTCTCTCAGCTTTTGCTTGTCTGTAAAGCTTTTGATTTCTCCTTCATATTTGAATGAGCTCCTTGTTGGATACAGTAATCTGGGTTGTAGGTTTTTCTCTTTCATCACTTTAAGTATGTCCTGCCCTTCCCTTCTGGCCTGGAGAGTTTCTATTGAAAGATCAGCTGTTATCCTTATGGGGATCCCCTTGTGTGTTATTTGTTGCTTTTCCCTTGCTGCTTTTAATATTTGATCTTTGTGTTTGATCTTCATTAGTTTGATTAATATGTGTCTTGGGATGTTTTGCCTTGGGTATATCCTGTTAGGGAATCTCTGGGTTTCTTGGACTTGGATGGCTATTTCCATCCCCACTTTGGGGAATTTTTCAACTATTATCTCCTCAAGTATGTTCTCAGGCCCTTTCTTTTTGTTTTCTTCTTCTGGAACTCCTATGATTCAAATTTTTGGATGTTTAACATTGTCCCAGAGTCTCTGAGGTAGTCCTCATTTCTTTTAATTCTTTTTTCTTTTTTCCTCTCTGCTTCATTTATTTCCACCATTCTATCTTCCACCTCACTTATCCTATCTTCTGCCTCAGTTATTCTACTGTTGGTTCCCTCTAGAGTGCTTTTGACCTCAGTTATTGCATTATTCATTGTTGACTGACTCTTTTTTATTTCTTCTAGGGCCTTGTTAAACATTTCTTGCATCTTCTCAATCCTTGTCTCTAATCTATTTATCTGTAACTCCATTTTGTTTTCAAGATTTTGGATCATCTTTACTATCATTATTCTCAATTCTTTTTCAGGTAGACTCCCTATCTCCTCCTCTTTTGTTTGGTTTGGTGGGCATTTATCTTGCTATTTTACCTACTGAATATTTCTCTGCACTTTCATTTTGTTTGGATTGCTGTGTTTGGGATGCCTTTTCTGTAGGCTGGAAGTTCGTGGTTCCTCTTTATTGTGGAGCCTGCTTCTTGTGGATGGGGTTGAACTAGTGGCTTCTCAAGGTTTCCTGGTTAGGGGAGCTTGTGTCTGTGTTCTGGTGGGTAGAGCTGGATCTCTTCTCTCTGGAGTTCAATGAAGTGTCCAGTAGTGAGTTTTGGGGTGTGTATATGGGTTTGGTATGGCTTTGGGCAGCTTGTCTTTTAATGCTCAGGGCTGTTTTCCTGCTTTGCTGGAGAGTTAGCATGATATGTATTGCTCTGGAACTTGTTGGCTCTTGGGTAGAGCTTGGTTTCAGTGTAGATATGGAGGCTTTTGGATGAGCTCTTGTTTATTAATGTTCCCTAGAATCAGGAGTTCTCTGATATTATCAAGTTTTAGAATTAAGCCTCCTGCCTCTGGCTGTCAGTCTTATTCTTAAAGTAGCCTCAAGACTTCTCCATCCATACAGCACAAATGATAAAACATCTAGGTTAATGGTGAATGATTCTACACAGCGAGGGACACTCAGGGAGGTTCACAGAGTTACATGGAGAAGAGAAGGGGACAAGGGAGATAGAGGTGACCAGGAGAAGAAGAGAGGGAGAGTCAAAAGGGGAGAAAGCAATCTAGCCAGTAATTAATTTCCTATGGACTCTCCACAGTCTGTAATACCCAGAGAGATTCACAGAATTACATAGAGAAGAGGGAGGAGGGAGATAGAGGTGACCAATAGAATAAGAGGGGGAGTCAAAAGGGGAGAGACCAATCTAGCCAGTAATCAGTTCCCAAAGTGTTCTCCTTATTTTTCTGGGCTCCAAAATCACTGCAGATGGTGATTGCAGCCATGAAATTAAAAGACGCTTACTCCTTGGAAGGAAAGTTATGACCAACCCAGTTCAGTTCAGTTCAGTTCAGTTCAGTCGTTCAGTCATGTCTGACTCTTTGCGACCCCATGAATTGCAGCACGCCAGGCCTCCCTGTCCATCACCAACTCCCAGAGTCTACCCAAACCCATGTCCACCGAGTCAGTGATGCCATCCAACCATCTCATCCTCTGTCGTCCCCTTCTCCTGCCCCCAATCCTTCCCAACATTAGGGTCTTTTCCAATGAGTCAACTCTTCGCATGAGGTGGCCAGAGTATTGGAGTTTCAGCTTCAACATCACTCCTTCCAATGAACACCCAGGATTGATCTCCTTTAGGATGGATTGATTGGATCTCCTTGCAGTCCAAGGGACTCTCAAGAGTCTTCTCCAATACCACAGTTCAAAAGCATCAATTCTTCGGTGCTCAGCCTTCTTCACCGTCCAACTCTCACATCCATACATGACCACTGGAAAAACCATAGCCTTGACTAGACGGACTTTTGTTGGCAAAGTAATGTCTCTGCTTTTAAATATGCTATCTAGGTTGGCCATAACCTTCCTTCCAAGGAGTAAGCGTCTTTTAATTTCATGGCTGCAGTCACCATCAGCAGTGATTCTGGAGCCCCAAAAAAATAAAGTCTGACACTGTTTCCACTGTTTCCCCATCTATTTCCCATGAAGTGATGGGACCAGATGCCATGATCTTAGTTTTCTGAACGTTGAGCTTTAAGCCAACTTTTTCACTCTCCTCTTTCACTTTCATCAAGAGGCTCTTTAGTTCTTCTTCACTTTCTGCCATAAGGGTGATGTCATCTGCATATCTGAGGTGATTGATATTTCTCCTGGCAATCTTGATTCCAGCTAGTGTTTCTTCCAGCCCAGCATTTCTCATGATGTACTCTGCATATAAGTTAAATAAGCAGGATGACAGCATATTAAAAAGCGGAGACATTACTTTGTCAACAAAGGTCTGTCTAGTCAAGGCTATGGTTTTTCCAGTAGTCATGCATGGTTGTGAGAGTTGGACTATAAAGAAAGCTGAGCACCGAAGAATTGATGCTTTTGAACTATGGTGTTGGGGAAGACTCTTGGGAGTCCCTTGGACTTCAAGGAGATCCAACCAGTCCATCCTAAAGGAGATCAGTCCTGGGTATTCATTGGAAGGACTGAAATGTTGAAGTGTTGTTCAGTGAAGATTGAACACTGAATTTTTGAAGCTGAAACTCCAATACTTTGGCCACCTGACCCAAAGAGCTGACTCATTTGAAAAGACCCTGGTGCTGGGAAAGATTGAGGGCAGGAGGAGAAGGGGAGGACAGAGGATGAGATGACTGGATGGCATCACTGACTCGATGGACATGGGTTTGGGTGGACTCTGGGAGTTGGGGATGGACAGGGAGGCCTGGCATGCTGCAGTTCATGGGGTCGCAAAGAGTCAGACATGACTGAGTGACTGAACTGAACCGAACTGAACCAGTAATCAAACTGACGTGTTCTCCACAGCCTGGAACACTCAGAGAGATTCACAGAGTTAAGTAGAGAAGAGAAGGGAGACAGAGGAGATAGAGGTGACCTGGGAGGAGATAAGGGAGAGTCAAAGGGGAGAGAGCAATCAAGCCAGTAATCACACCCCTAATTGAAAATGGATACTGAAGTTTAGATTCTTAAAGGTACAAGTTGATAACGAATAACAAAAAGCAAAGATTAAAAATCTAGACCAGAGGATAGACTCTCAAAAATACAATATTAAAAATGCAAAACAAAATCAGTCAGAAAATTATAAAAAATATATATGTAAAATTTGCTTTAAAATTGGGTCTTTTTTTTTTTTTTTGCAAGGTAATAATAGGTTATAAGAATGAAAATTCAGTTCAGTTCAGTTTAGTTGCTCAGTCGTGTCCGACTCTTTGCGACCCCATGAATCGCAGCACGCCAGGCTTCCCTGTCCATCACCAACTCCCGGAGTTTACCCAAAGCCATGTCCATCGAGTCAGTGATGCCATCCAACCATCTCATCCTCTGTCATCCCCTTCTCCTCCTGCCCCCAATCCTTCCCAGCATTAGGGTCTTTTCCAACGAGTCAGCTCTTCGCATGAGGTGGCCGAATTATTGGAATTTCAGCTTCAACATCAGTCCTTCCAATGAACACCCAGGATTGATCTTCTTTAGGATGGACTGGTTGGATCTCCTTTCAGTCGAAGGGACTCTCAAGAGTCTTCTCCAACACCACAGTTCAAAAGCATCAATTCTTTGGCGTTCAGCTTTCTTCACCATCCAACTCTCACATCCATGCATGACTACTGGAAAAACCATAGCCTTGACTAGACGGACCTTTGTTGGCAAAGTAATGTCTCTGCTTTTAAATATGTTATCTAGGTTGGTGGAGTATTAAATAACTTAAATTAAAAAAAAATTAAAAAGTGATAATAGTAAAAATATATTTAGGAATTTCTCTGGAGCTGTTGTGGACAGTGTGGGGTCAGTTCAGTTTCAGATAGTTCCTTGTTCTAGCTTGTAGTTGTTCTCAAGGTCTATAGGCCCCCTCCAATGCTTAGTCAATGTTAACTACAGGGTTTTAATCTATTGTACCTTTCCCTTCCAGAATGTTTCCCTCTTCTTTTTTTATTTTGGCTTTCTCTACTTGCAAGTCTCTTCAGTGTTTAATTTCCACCCTGACACAAGGGGGAGAAAGTGGTCACTTACTTAGGCTCACGTGTTCAGCTGTGTTGTGGGGAGGGAGGAACACTGAAAAGAAATATCACTGGCATGTGTGGGAAGTGCTCACAGTATATGGACCACACTGGGTTTTCCACAGCTCACAATGGCGTGTGCTTTCTGGGTCTACACTGCTCAGGCTCCAGGGTGCTCTACAGGTCACTGTCCAAAGTGGGCCCTGCGTTTCGTGCACTTCCCAGGTCTAAGCCACTCAGGTTCAGGCTCTCAGGTACTCTGAACAGGCACAGACTTGGTTGGGCCTGTGTTTTGTGCCCTTCCCAGGTTGGAGCAGCTCAGGTGAACAGGTGCTTTGTGAGCACACTATCCCAGATGGGCTGAGCATCTTAATCACCCCCAACCCCTGGTCCAGGCCAGTTGGTTTCCCGGGTGTGCCGTGAGAACACTGTCTCAGGTGTGCCATGTGCCTACTTTGGGGAGCTGATCTCAGGTTGCGACCCTCCTGGCAGATGTCAACTGTCCAGGATCCCAGGAAGGCGTGGTTATCAACTGGGAGCCTGCTCACGGTTTGGTGGAGGATGCTGGTCTCTGGGGCCGAGAATACAGCAGCCCCTTACCTTCTGGCTCTGGCTGTTGGATGCTTGCTTCTCCGCCTCTGGCTGGGGAGTGGGGGTGTGCGCTGTTCGCAGTCTGCTAGCTCTCCTTTGGTATTTGCTCAATCCTTTGTTCTGTGAACGGGCCAGGCTGCGAGTTAGAGCCTTTTGTGGGAAAGCTCTCTTTTTTTCCCCTCTGGCAGTCCCACAGTTTGGGTTGTTATCTCACGTTAGCTCCCTCAGATTGTCCTCAGGGCATTCAGGCCTGGTCCTTACCCTAAGGACTGATGATGCTGCCCGCATCTCCCTGTCCAGTCCCGGCTCGCTGGTGGCAGATGCGAGCGTCTAGGGTACTTCACTGGCAGTTGCGGTTAGGCGCCTATTCTGTGGGGCTTTTTATTTTTTTTCCTCCCAGTTATGTTGCCCTCTGAAATTCCAAAACTCCCCACAGACCTGCCTGTGAGAGGGTTTCCTACTGCTTGGAAACTTCTCCTCTGTCACAACTCCCTTCCCAGGACAAGTCTCTGTCCCTAACTCTTTTGGCTCTCTTTTTGTCTTTTATATTTTGTCCTACCTCCTTTTAAAGAGAATGGGCTGCCTTTCTGGGTGACTGGTGTCCTCCACCAGCATTCAGAAGTTATTCTGTGGAAATTGCTCAGCATTCAAATGATCTTTTGATAAATTTGTGGGGGAGAAAATGGTCTCCCCGTCCTATTCCCCTGCCATCTTGGAACCACCCCCTTACCAGTGATTTTTTATTATAATTCTCTTACAGTGACTCAGACAGCATTCATGTACTGCAGTAAACAATACATCAATACACATATTACTTTTGTCCAGAAAAATAAGCAACACATATGTTACATAGAAGATATTTATCAGGTGATAAGCCATTTGATTACAGAATAAGAGCATACATTTTGGCAGAGATTAATATGTGGTGATTTAGGTTGGTCAGAACTGATAAAGCCATGCTCCAGTCACAGGCAGACTCTAAAGCTAATTGAGTTTTATCAGGTTGCCTCAGCAATGCTGGACTACGTCATGAAATACTTGAAAGCAGCTGTTACAACATATTTCAATTCCCTGGGAACCTCTTCCCACTCAAAAGGCCACATATCATCAGGGAGTATTCTAGTCTGTATTCTAGAAACATATATACCTGGTTTACACACCCCAAACTTGACAAATGTATTTCTCATCAGTACAGGGCTAACAACCAGTTAATGAAAACTAGAAATTATTAACCATACAATACAGGACAATTTAATATTTGAGACCAAAAGATACAGTAACAAAGGTCCCCTGTTGTGATTACCAGAAACATATGCACTGTCTGTAGAGAAATATTTACAAGGTCATGGGCTAGGTTACAGATGGACCAGCATAATGTTACCATAGGAATCAACTAAAATAGATTTCTCTGCAGGGAATCTTGACAGCAGCATAGTTAAAAGCAACAACTCCTGTATATCCATTTAGTACAGCAATTTTGGTCTTATATGAGACCTCTCAGAGTGACAAAAATGCAGTGAATAGGCTTTTCTCAGTGCAAATGCTGAAATAGGCTTTCCTGATGCTTCTGTAGTCAACAGTATAATACCAAGACTGTCTCAGTAAATGAAATTTCTGTCAGTTTTGGCTAAGGGTTTAAGAGATGTGGTCATTGTCATTCAGTATTGTGTTGGATTTTCTGAGTTCTGTTTAGTACTTTGTTCTCCTTTGACTTCTTGCAGTTATTTGCTGTTGCAGTGATTAAAGGTGGAGTTTACCTCACATAGAGTTTGTATTTAATAAACAGCTTTCTTTGGAGGCTTGCTCATCTCCATTTTCTCATTATCATTCCGAGAAACTGTCTATTTATAGGAGAAACCAATTTGATGAAAGGATTGTATAGTGTATCCACCTTAAGGAGGTCTGAATAAGTGGAGCCTAGAGCATAGTTTAACATTAGTGTGCATCAGAATGATCTGTGAGCTTGTTAAAATACAGATGCTCAAGACCTTCTCAGGCTTACTCAGTCAGGCTTGCTTCTGGGATGTGACCTGGCATGTATATGTATATGTATGTGTATGTGTGTGTGTGTGTGTATTTTTAATGAGCCACTATATAATTCTGAAATGTACAGGTTTTTGAGTACCAGTAGTTAGTGTGGAAATAAGGGCAGTCAGGGGTCAGAGCTATTAGTCAGTGTCCTTTGCTTCCCACATTCAATTATCGAGAAGAGGTTTCTCTGCTCCTTGGGTACCAGACATATGATGCCTCAGGAGAGGCCCAAACAGTCTTCCTTACTCATTCTCAGAACCGAGCTTGTCCCTCATGGAAGGGAATGAGGATCAAGCACCAAAGAGGAGTACCTTTAAAATGAAACATCACTTAACTTTAAGCATCAACTTTCAGATGAAAAAGGTATCTATTTGCATCTTTCAAAAAAAGAAGAAAACTGTTCATGAGAGTCATCACATTTCATAAAATTGCTTCTCTTTGATTTTTTGTTGAAATGCACTTGGCATACATTATCTTGTTTTCAGGTGTGCTACATTCATGATGTGACATTTGCATATAATATAAAATGCTCACTATGATAAGTCTTGAAACCATCTGTCCCCCTATAAAGTTATTACAATATTACTGATCATATTCCTTATGCTGTATATTACATCTACATGGATTATTTATTTTAAAATGGGAGATTGGTACCTTTTAATTCCTTTCACCAATTGTACCCCCCTTCCCTCTGGCAACCACTCATTTGTTCTCAGTACTATTCACAATAGCCAAGATATGACTATTGGGGATATTGGGGTACATAAATACATACCCCAGTGAATATTGGGGTACATAAATCTTTTCAAATATGTTTTTGTTTACTTTGGGTAGATACACAAAAATGAAAGGGCTGGATTATATGTTAGCAATATTTTTAATTTTTTGAGTAATCTCCATACTGTTTTCCATAGTGGCTGCACCAGTTTCCATAGTGGCTGCACCAGTGCCCACCAACAGTGCATGAGGGTTCCCTTTTCTCCACATACTCGCCAATACTTGCTGCCTTTTGATAAAAGATATTCTGACAGGTGTGAAGTGGCATCTCTTTGTGGTTTTGATTTGCATTTCCCTGATGATTAGTGATGTTGAGCATCTTTTCATATACCAGTTGGCCATCTGTATGTCCCCTACGGAAAAAAAGTCTATTCAATTCTTTCCATTTATTAATTGAGTTGTTTGGTTTTCGATGTTGAATTGTATGAGTTCTTTGCATACTTTTTATATTAATCGCTTATCAAATATATGATTTGCAAATATCTTCTCCCATTCGTTAGGCTGCCTTTTCATTTTATTGCTAGTTTCCTTTATTATGCAAAAGCTTTTGTGTTTGATATAGTCCCATTTATTTATTTTTGCTTTTGTTTCCCTTGCCTGAAGAGACAGGTCAGATCATTTTATAATTTTTTGCCATCTTAACTATAATGTATCTTGGTGTAGATATCTTTCAGATCATCTTGGTTTTGATTCTATATCTTCCCTGAATCTAGGTGTCTGTTTCCTTCCCCACATTACGGAACTTTTCAGCTTTTATTTTTTTCAAATAAGTTCTCTGTTCTTTTCTCTACCTTTTCTCCTTCTGGGATCCCTATAGTGTGAATGTTAATATGCATGATGTAATCCCAAGGGTCTCTTGAACTATCTTCCTGTCTAAAAATTCTGTTTCTTTTTCTTTTCAGCTTGGGTAATTTCCACTACTCCATGTTCCAGATCACTGGTTCATTCCTCTTCACCATCTAATCTGTTAATTCTTTTCTAGTGTATTTTTTATTATGGTATTGTATTCTGCAACTCTATTTAGTTCTTAGTTTTTTCCAACTTTTGTTTAAATTCTCACTGTGTTTATTCATCCTTCTCCCAAATTTGTTGAACTCTGTGATTATTACCTTGAACTCTTCATTGGGAAGATTGCTTATCTTCACTTTGTTTAGTTCTTTTATTGGGGGTTTTGTCTTGTCCATTCATTTCTCTGTTTCTTTGTTATGGCTAATTTTCTGTGTCTATTTCCACTTATCAGGTAGGTCAATTATATTTTTCCATCCAGGAGACATGGCCTTTGATGGAAGCCATCCCGTGGGCCCAGCTGCATCCTCCCCTCTGATCATCAGAGCTATATGCTCTAGTATATATAGCTTTGTGGGCTTCCTGCCCCCTTCAGCTGTGCAGGTGCTGACTACTGTGGTTGCACTGGTGGGTAGGGCTGGACCCTACCCCATTGGCTGTGAGAACTTGCCTTGTGTGATAGCTATGAGCCTGCTGAGTTGGGGAAGGCAGATACCCACATGGCTGGCTATATGGGCCAAGAGATCATGGGCCCAAAGGGCTGGTATTGGTTGGTCTCCTGTAGTCTGGGCTGGGTCCCTGCAAAGCTATATGTGTGGGCACCAGGGAATGGAGAGGTTGGTGCTGGCCAGTTGGTGGGTGGATAAGCCTCTGATGCTAATATATTGGCTGGAGGGAGGTTTCCAACTGGTGTTTGACAGTGTCATTATCTCTGCAATAGAAGGAGCTCCCCAAATGAGTCTCACAAATGTCTCTATCCCCAGGGAGCTTCTAGATTGCCTCTTCCCTCTCTGACTGCTTCTCCAAGATCAGCAAGTGGGTCTAACCCAGGCCACTTTCAAACTGTTGCCTCTGAACTTGGACATAGAACATGTGAGATTTTGTTCACATTCTTTAACATCAAAGTTTTCATTTCCCATAGTACTCTAGCCCTCCTGAATGTAAGCTCTATTGGTTTTCTAAGCCAGATACTCTTGGGGCACATCTTCCCAGTGCAAGACCCCTAGGATGGGGAGGTCACTGTGGGGCGCTGACAGCTCACTCCTTGGGGAGGACCTCTGCAGTTGTGGCATTCCTCCCATTTGTGGGTCACCAGCCTGGGTTGTGAGTCCTGATTGTGCTCTGTCTCCACCTCTCCTATCCATCTCATTCCTTCATCATGTTTTTAGATGTGGAAAATCTCTAGTAGTAGTTTTCAGTCGTTCTCATAGATTTTTGCTCTGAAAATTGTAATTTTGGTGTGTCAGTGGGAGGAGGTGAGTTCAGAGATTTCCTACCCAGCCATCTTGGCTATACCACATTTCATGAAATTTAAAATTGAGCTACCTCACAGTATTATCTATGACCCTCCAAAAATTATAGTCAAATCTTTCTATATTTCTCACAAATATCTTTTAACAAATTCTACAGTAGAGCTAGGCTTCCCTTCTGGCTCAGCAGTAAACAATCCGCCTATCAATGCAGGAGACACGGGTTCAATCCCTGAGTCAGAAAGTTCCCCTGCAGGAAGAAATGGAAACCCACTCCAATATTCCTGCCTGGAAAATCCCATAGACAGAGAAGCCTGGTGGGCTACAGTCCATGGGGTCGCAGAGTTGAACACAATTGAGTACACATGCATGCATACACAATAGAGCAGGTGGTATTAAACATTCTGTGGCATGAAAGAAACAAATTTCTTCATCTAGCCCTGCAGATTTCTCATTCTTAAAAATAGTAATTTTGGGGATTTCAATCAGATGAGCTACCATCTTTCAAACTGTGGTTTGAAGGAAGCTTAAGATACACTATTTTATAAGGCACAAGAAACTATTTTATTTTCTTTCTCTAGCTGACCATAAGTTTGCTTTCTAGTGGTTGGTTAAGAATGATAACTCCAATCTCTTATATCTGAAGACACACAGGATTTGGTCAAAGGAAACAACTAACACCTCTACTGTCTCTGACAGCATTACATGGTAGCTTCAGGATGTTTATGATAATTTACGAGCTACAGGCTTTGTAGTGATTGTGGATCTAAGATCTGATATTAGTTTGGCTCTCTGCAGAAGTAGTGGCTGTAAATGGATTCTGCCTTCACTATATTGTGTGAAAAGTAGAGCTTCAATCCAGTTGCTTCCTTAATATCCTAGATCACAGATGACATAACAGTGTTCTGCTGGAAATGAGCATAGGATTGGACTTTTGAGAGTGTGCATTTTTGTTTCTAAGCAAATATTACCATTAGAGATTTACAAGGTGTGCAGACAGCATTAAGAAAGTTATCCTAGGTATTTTTGCAAGTGCCCAAGCATGTAGATTAAGTTTTGTTCTTTGTCTCAGGTTGTTCAGGTTGTCTCGGGTTGTTCTTTGTCTTTTCACAGGTTGCCTATTGTCTCAAACAAATGAATGAGAGGCATATTTGCATTTTCCAGATTAAAACTCAAGTCAGTAATAGCATTGGCCAGATTCTGGCACAACATGGCTAGTCAGTTATCAGGTTCAGTGGCAAGCATGCCAGGTTAGTAACAGGAATATGAAGTCAAGAGGTAAACTGTTTCCAAGACCTTGGAGGCTTCAGGGGAGGGAAGCATAAAGAATGACCAGGGTCAGTAACAGCATTCCACAGGGAGTAACTAAAGTCATTTCAAAAGACTATAGGAATACAAAGTCCAGACTGCATTGTTGTGTCAGATGCTAGAGGATATAGCTGGATACCAAAGATAAGAGTCAAGGGTCAGGTGGGGAAGATAAGATAGATTTTACCAAATGATTTTCTTGCTGTCTCTCTAGATTTCCTTTGGCTTGTTGTCAGTGATAAAGCTCTTGTTCTGGATGATGCCTTAAAGACACCAAATAATTCTCCAACCTTGCTTTAACATCTCACCACAAGGCACAAAGAATAAAACATAGAGTGTGGATTCAGGCAGTTAGCATTTTTAAGTTTTATTTTTAAAACTGGCTCTTCACTTAGCATAAGGCAGGTGGACAATTTTTTTATGCAAAGCTCTGGAGAAGGTAGACTCCACATAAAATTCTACTTTGCCTTAGCTGTTATGAAAACTAGTTTATATAAAAATCCCATCATATGGCTGAAAGGTTTTACTATTACTATCATATTCAAATGTGAAAAGTCAGAGGGATTAGATGGGAATATCATTAAAGTAAGAGTCAGATGCCTGGGATTCTAATCTCAGCTAAATAAAAGTGTAAACTTAGGCAAACATTTAATCTTTTCTTTTAATATTAAAATTTTTTTTGGAGTATAGATGATTGACAACATTGAGTTAGTTTCAGGTGTACAGCAGTAGATCTGCTATACATATATATCCACTCTTTTTTTATGGATAATCTTCTTGATGCTATCTTCATGCATTGCAAATCTTTAGTGGTAATATTTGCTTAGAAATAAAGCTGCATGCTCTCAAAGGCCCAATCCTATTTTTTACAAAAAATAGGCCATTACAGAGTACTGATTAGAGTTCCCTGTACTACACAGCAGGTTCTTATTAGTTATCTGTTTTATATAGAGTAGTGTGTATATGTCAGTCCCAACCATTTAACTGTTTTAGACTTTAGCTTCCTCGTTTACTGAAAAATGCTAATCATTCATTCATTGCCTAGTAGACTTTTAGTGAGATGAAACTGTGATAATGCACATAAATAACTTCCTATCTTTCAAAATCATTGCAACAGGTGGTAATTTTAAGTTGTTAAGAACCATAAAAAGTTAAGACTGACATTTATATTGCCATTTTATAAATACTCTTACAGCATCTTTTCATAAATAAGGACCCCATAGTTGCTACTTGGATGAATGATTAAGCAAATTCCCCCACCCTCTGGTAACTTACTTTCATGTAGGGAAGAGAATCACGTGTAGTGATATCTCCTGCTTGCCTCCCAAGCATCCACTTCTCCATCTCCCTTCCTGTGTGATTTTGAATTTTCAGTCTGAATGGTTCTGAGATTACTGCCTCCGCTAGTTATTATTATTGGCTTGTATCTGTCTAAGGATTGGTTTTGTTGTTGTTCAGTTGCTCAGTTGTGTCTGACTCTTTGCCACCCTGTGGACTGTGGGATTTGGTAACCAATTGAGGCTCATCTAATCAAAGTGAATCTCAGACATTTTGCTTGTAATGTTGAAATGTAGACTCTTCCTTGCTAGGCTTATACTCAAAGGATGAGAAGCCTGGTACAGCAGCAACCACAGAGACAGAGCCAGGAGCTACTTTGCAACCACCCAAGCAGATGCAAATCCTAGAGAGGGAACCTAGTGACATCATTTAGGTTCATGATAAGAACCTTGCCATTCTCTCTCATTTTCCTAGAGATTTTGATCTGGGACCCCAAGGCATTTTTAAAAGTCTCTCAGAAAGATCTTATTTGCATCCGGATTTGATTATTAAGGGATGGAACCAAGAGCACTTGTCACTTTCACTACAGAATGAAGGGTTTCTTTTGAGCATGCAGTTCTAGAAATTAGATTTGTTTGTAAATCTTTGTTTCTTTGAAATTAATTTGTTCTTTTGACACACTATACTTGCACATGTATTTACAGTTCCTCTGTTGGCTAATTTCATTATTTACCTAGTAATGATTGCACTTTTATGTGCTTAGTCACTCAGTTGTGTCCAGCTCTCTGCGACCCTTTGGACTGTAGCCCACCAGGCTCCTCTGTCCATGGGATTTTCAGGAAAGATTACTGGAGTGGGTTGCCATTTCCTCCTCCAGGGGATCTTCCCAACCCTGGGATCTAGTAATGATTGCTTAGTGCTAAGTGTTACCATAAGTAGTGGCCTGACATGGGAGAAGAAAGGAGGATGGGTGTCTTCCCTACTGGTTTCTGATAGGTAGATCTAGGTAACTTAGTGCATGGTATTGGAGTGCTCCTGTTGGCACTGTGTCAGACTGATTGTAAACCACCATTATACACGAAAAAATGACAGGTATCAATGTAATGAGCGAACTTCTCTATGAGGTAAATGAGGCTTTCTAAGTAGAAAGAGGATGCAGTCACTTCCAGTTGGAGGGGGTGTGTTTGGGAAGACTTTACAAAGGAAAAAGAACTTGCAGTGACCTTGAAAAACAGACTTTGGATAGGGAAGGAAAGTCATAAACATAGCAAAGAGGTGGGGAAAAGCATGTTTGGGGGGCAGTCCACAGACTGGCTGGACAGTTTCAGCTAAAGGTGTAAGGAATAGCCATGTTTATCTTCCCAGTGTAGAATGCTGTTACACAACTCTGTGCTTGTTCTTTCATGAAAATGAGGTTTGTAAAATGCTTTTTATATGCTGTTGACACCTCATCTGTTCACGTGGGCAGCAGCCTTATATCTGAAAGCAGTGTGGCTGCAATGTTGCAATGCTGGTGCCCTATTAAGTTTGTTGAAAAGGAGTTCTACCTGTCATGGATAGTTAGCCGCTTTGGCCAGCTCTTAAATCAACATTTAAATAAGGAAACCAGGAGACCCAAGGGACAAAAGTCCTTGCTACAGTGTGTATCTAAGGGTTTTCCTTAAAAGAAGTGAAAAAAAATAAATAAATAAGTATTGAAAACTTAGGAGGGTTAAAGGAGTGCAAAGTGTTTGCTTTTTTGCATGCTGTTCTTGGACCCAGGCCATTTTCACAGTACCCAGCGGTGTTTTTGTGTTTTCCCTAATTTATTGGTGACTTCATTTTATGATCTTTAATCCAGGAAATGCCACATAAGAAACACACTGAGGAAACTTTCCTATCATAAATTTTAAATATACAAAAAATGATCATTCCTGGGTACTCCAATTATCCTGAAAATCTTGTTCCAGTGCTGATCACAGAAAATCATGAGACCTTCCAAAGGCATAGGAGAGAACCTTTTCCCTCATTTGATATGATTACACCTATTATAATAAGTTTCAATTAAGATAAATTATAATATAATGCATTTGTCTTTAATGTAATATGGCTTAATAGCTCCTTCAGCTATCTCAGGAACAAATGTTCATTCCATAGGACCAGCTAGGCTGTCCCAGGTTTCTTCCTCAAATGGAATTTTTCACTTAGCACAGTAAGTATAACACAGCTCTGATATCTTTGATACCTGGTACTGCTTTGATCTGCTTTTCTCCTGTCCTTTACGCCCCACCTAGCATTTCAACTGTTATTTGTTCCCAACTAGAGTTTCCCTTAATTCTGGCTCCTGGTTTTGTGCTTCCTGGTTTCTTATCTAATCCAGTCCTTTCTGTGACTTAGCCTTACTCCCAGATTCCAAGTTACCTGCTTTGGTCCCTACTGTGGCTCACCTGTTGAGTTAGGTTTCTCATCTGCCCCTTTATGTGGAACTCTCTGCTTCTGCCACATTTTACAGATAACATATCTGGCTGCCTCCTGACAGAACGTCAACTCTAATTTAGCCCTTTCAGATGGAGGAAGATCTAATGCCTCTGGTTCTCGGAAATATTCATTTTTTCCTTTCATCTAGGTTTTATCAACATTAAAATTCATGAAGAACATTTTTTTTTAAATAAAACAAAATTTCTAGACATAATCTTCCCAGAGTATACCTACAAGGAGAAAAGCAGACAACCTCGTACAATCTTAGGATATTTGTTTCTTTATCACAAGATATAATTTGGAGTTATAGTTGCCACATCATGAAAATGTATTATGCAATAAAGTTAAATGGCACTATTACAAAAATTCATCCATATATCCAAAGATAATTCTTGAATTATCAGGGATTTGTTTAGTTAGTTAAGATGCTCACTATCAGTTTTGGTCACCATGATAGTGATATAGGTGTTCCTGACTTTGCTTCCCTCCCAAGAAGAAAAACTAACATTTATTCAATGTTAGTGAACATGGGGGTAGAACTGAAGCACACCCATGCACCTCACAGACCAAGACAGGCTGCATTAAAAGGTAAGAAAAATAGCTCCATATCGGCTGTGTTTTCCTATCCCAGAACAGGCTAGCCCAGGATCTGCTGAGAGATGTCTTCGGAGCCTCCATTTGCCCCAGTGGTGAAAGAGAACCCAAGGAGGGTCAGCCAGATTCCCTCAGCATTGCAGGTCAATTTCTGGGAGTCCCTATTCTCACCATGGGGATTACAGGAAGATCTGAAAATCCAGTCTCTGGGAATCTGACTGGAATAGAGAAGTGGGGAGGGGCTTGCAGCAACCAGGAGAGGAATCTTGGCTGACCAAGTTCATGCTGACAGTGCCACGTAACTAGTGGCTTTGCTTGTCTGCAGAACCAAGTCAGGAGTGTACTCCGATCAAGAAACTTGACTGGGTGCAGATTTACCTCATCCAAAACCTCAAGAGAGGAGTTTTGCCCAGTTTTCCATGCCTAGGCAAGGTGCTGAGTCATTGCCCCACCCACTGTGACAGTGGAGAGTGCCTTCTAGCCCTGTCCGACTGGAAGGGATGGTGACAACTCCAGTGTGGCCCACTGGCACTTGAGTGGAGACAAGGGCAGACAGAGCTAATGGTTTGCAAGGCCAAGCCAGTGGTCCTGTTCAGCCAGGGAACTTGGGGTGCAGGTCAGCTTAAGACAGCAAATGGAGCTTTCCTGGTTCTATAACTGCTGCTACTGCTGCACTCAGGCAGGAAATCTCATTTGTAGTTGTGCTCTTTGTTGAACACAGCCTTAAACCTGTCCAACCAGGGAACCTAACCAGAGCACATGGGAAGATTTATAGGCCATTCAACAGCCCTGTGTACAGTGGCACTTATAGAGCACAGCCTATGGCTTCCCCAGTTAGTAGAGCAAAATCAGTGGACTCACCTGACCAGGGAATTCAGTGCATACTCAAGCATGATTTGGGCCCCCCAGAAAATGAGCTGCATAGACCCTGGGCCTTGGTCTGCTGTCTTGTCAAGTCAGAGAAGTGAAGTTGCTCAGTCGTGTCTGGCTCTGAGATCCCATGGACTGTAGCATACCAGGCTCCTCCATTCATGGAATTTTCCAGGCAAGAGTACTGGAGTGGATTGCCATTTCCTTCTCCAGGGATTCTTCCCAACCCAGGGATCGAACCCAGGTCTCCTGCATTGCAGGCAGATGCTTTACCATCTGAGCCATCAGGGAAGCCCCAAACCTGCTTCTACTAATGAATATAGAACTCAATCCTGACTATCTTTATAAGCCTGACCTGAGACTTCAGGCAGTATGTAAAATGTTATGAAGAACTCATACAACTCAATAGCAAAAATTTCATAACTCAATTTTAAAAAATGGATAAACTAACTTAAATAGATATTACCTAAAGGAGATATAAAAAAGACAAACAGGTACCTGAAAAGATGTTCAATATCATTCATCATTAGGAAAATACAAATTAAGACCACAATGAGGTATCATCCATTTCAAGCCTATTTAAAATGGTCATCATCAAAAAAGATAAGAGATAACAAATACGGGCTTGGATAAGGAAAGAAGGAAACCTCCATGCACTGTTGGTGGGATTGTAAATTGGTACAGCCACTACAGAACACAGTATATAGGATCCTTACAAAAATTTAAAATAGAATTACCATATGATCCAGCAATTCTGCTTCTAAGAATGTATTCAAAGGTATTGAAAATTCTAACTTGAAAAGATATCTGTACCTTACCCCCTGTGTTCATAGCAGCATTATTTACAATATCCAAGGCATGAAAACAACTGAGGAATCCAAGGATGGATGAATGGATTAAAAAGTTGTGGGTATATATGTGCACATGCACACACTCACACACACAGACACACACTCCTATAATGGAATATTATTCAGCCATAAAAGATGAGGAAATCCTACCATTTTTGCCAATGTGGATAGACCTTGAAGGCATTATGCTGAGTGAAATAAATCAGAGAAAGAAAAATGCTGTGTAATCTCACTTATGTGTGGGATCTGAGAGAATGAAACCAACAAAAACATCAAACTTGTAGAAAAAGAGTTCAGACTGGAGTTACCAGAGGTGGCGAGTAGGCCAAGGGAGAGTTAGAGGAAAGCGACTAAAGGGTACATACTTCCAATTGTGATATAAATAGCTCTAGGGATGTAATATACAACATGATGACTGTAACTAACACAAGTGTGTAATATGTAGGAAATTTAAGACAATCAATCCTAAGAAATCCCATCACAAGAACACTTTTTTCTTTTCTTTTTACTGTGTAGATATGAAAATATGAAAGTTAGCTGAACCTGTTGGAATCATTTCACAATACATGTAAATCAAATGATTATGTTGTACACTCTAAACTTATACAGTGATATATGTTGATTATTTCTCAGTAAAAATGATGCTTTTATATGTATAAAAGATGCTCAACTTATATTGCAAGTATCTGTATTTTTATAAATGTAAGTGATTCTTATGTGTGGCCCAGTACTACTCTTGAATGTGTTTTGAACCATCTAGGGACCTTGTTAAAATGTAGGCTCTGATTCAGGTCTCAGTTAGAGCCTGGTTAGAGAGTAAGAGTCTATATTTTTAACAAGCTTCCAGGTGTTGCTAATGCTGCTGATACTTTGGTTAGCAAAGCTCTAGACAATGACTTCATCTGTATTTTTAGAATTGTACATAAACAGCTTCTAACACACAGTCTGTATATATTAATTGAAGGAAGGAGTGAAAGAAAAAAATCAATTGTTGACAATTTGGGAAAATTAATGGCTTGTTAATTTAAAAACATAGAGCCCTAAAAAATGAATATAGACATAGGTCATTGTTGAAAGTTCATTCAGTGTGAAAGTGTGTTCAACTTTTTAAAAGATGCTATGTCATGATTCTGATATATTTAGCTAGAGTCAGCATGTGTGCATTGAGACCAACTGTATATGAGAGACTGTGCTCAGTAATACAAGGATGACAAATGAATTAAACAGTCATGTCTGTAAAAAGGTTATTCTGAACTGCAGGTCACAAAAACTAACATTGTTTAAGAAATGATACATAATTTGGTTTTCATATCTATTACTAGGGTTGATCCAGCTATTGTAGATGCTGTTATATTCACTTACTCAGTGTCTCAGATAGTTTTATCCTTAAGCTAGGTGCTTGTTGAGAAAGAAAAGGAAAGATTTTTCTCTAGGGTCGTACCATTTAATGGCATAAAATAAGCCATGTATTATTTTAAAAAATAATGATGACAATGGTGACAGTAATAGTGAATCTAATAAGGATAGTAAAAGCTAGCATTTAATGAGCACATAGAATATACTAAGTACTTAACAAAATTATTTTCTTTAGTTCTCCTAACATTCCTGTGAGGTAGATACTATAATTTTCCTAGTTCATGTATGAGAAACCAAGACTCAGGAAGATAAACTAACTTGTTCAGTGTCACATGGTTTAGTACATGATAGATTCAGAATATGAACACATGCAGTCTGGATTCTGGAGTTCATTCTCTTAACTCTGAACATATACTGCTGTAAAAAAGGCATAAACAAGTATGCTGGCGATTCCAAGGAAAGGGGGCCACATTTGAGTGAAGGTATGGGCTTTCCAGGTGGTGCCAGTGGTAAAGAGCCCACTTGCCATTGCAGGAGACATAAGAGATGTGGGTGCAACCCCTGGGTCAGGAAGATCCCCTGGAGGAGGGCAAGGCAATCCACTCCAGTATTCTCGCCTGGAGAATCTCATGGGTAGAGGAGCCTGGTGGGCTATAGTCCATGGTGTCACAAAGAGTCAGACATGACTGAGTGAGTAATACTTTCACAAATTTCACATTAAACCTTGAAAGATAATGAGATTTCAGTAGGTGGAGTAAGGTGAGATGACAGTCTGGGGAAATGAAACAGCCTGAAAAAATGCTCTGAGACTAAAGAACCATGACTTTGAAGTTTTAATCTTGGGTGAACAAGAAAATGATGGTACAACAATAACACTAACAGGAAATTAACAGGAAAATGAAGTTTTTTCAGTTTATCAATGATCACATCAATCATTACAAAATTGGAAGCAATGTTCTTGAATTACAGGAAAAAAAAAAAAAGCCAGGCTGAAAATACTGATTTGAAAATTGGTCACATATTTAAAAAGAAACTACTTGAATGAACACTTTGTCTTCAGAGTGGAAATAATTAGACAAGAGATAACAAAATTGCAAATGCTTTCATGTGTCTCATAAGACAAAATGCTTACTTTTGAGACAATTTTGGCCTTTTAATATTTTAAATTTTACCCCCAATAAAATTGAATTACATTGAGGAGGATATATATAATTATTAAAATTTAACAAAAAAATTACTTCTTTGATGTATTTATTTATTCAAACCTAATTGGAATCATTCACTACTAGAAGGACGTGTAATAATTAGATAAGATGAATGAGTGCTCTGGTTTTATTCTTAAATCCATGATGTATTAATAAACAACTAGAATGTTGATCAAGAAGGATGACATGCCTTGTTACACATTGTCAGTATGAACCAAGAACCAGAATGGCAGGGTGGTTAAGAACTCTGGTCTAGGTTCAGATCCAAATTTGTGAGATTATCAGGATCTTCCTCTAGAAAATGAGAGTGATAATAATAATAATAGTACCTACTTTTTAGAAATTTTGGAGAGAATAGTTAAAATAAGTCATGTAAATTTACTGGAATGATATCTGACATAAAATAATGGTATGATAATAATAGTTGTGATCTATCAAGGATTATTTTCAATAAGAAATATTAGATACTATTATTACTGTCAATAACTCTTACAGCAGTATTATTTTTACAGGGACTCTATCCTGTTAAACATTCATACTTATCTGAAAGAGATGGCCATGGCAGTTGTATATGCTTTTTTTTGTTTCCTATTCTCTTCAGTTTTAATCCATTTCATATTTTCAATACTGTACTAGTACCAAAGTTGATATTTAAAGATGACTACTAAAAGTTATAGCAGAGTAGACATTTTCCCCAGAGGTAGAGTTGCATGTTCATAGTTGAAGTGATAAAACACTTTCTGGTGTTTTGAGTGACACAAGATGACATTAGACTGTGTGAATCATAAATTCAGTTCTATTGTAAGAATTGTGAATATATTTTTAAAAAATTCTGAATAAGTTATTCTTCTCAAAATCTGTCCTATTCTAACTCTTGGAGAAAAAATGAGAGAAGTTAAGACACTTTTTGCACACTTCCTATTATTATGGTCCACAACTGACCTGTGTCTCAAGTTCCTGAAGCATGGTATTGATAAAACTTTAGTCATCCAAATACTATTCTATTGGTGAAATTTTATAATTTGCATTCTTATATTTTTCATGGAAATAACATTTGTT
This sequence comes from Okapia johnstoni, assembly GCA_024291935.2. NCBI lineage: Eukaryota > Metazoa > Chordata > Mammalia > Artiodactyla > Giraffidae > Okapia > Okapia johnstoni. The sequence continues at coordinate 60,399,847 of CM044317.1, read as the reverse complement.
TCCTAGAATTCAAGAACTTCTTATTTTACCATTATCTGTTTGCATTACTGTTCTTTTAGTTACTGATATTTCAAAATTCCTTTAATTTCATAAGTAAAGGATTATTACTTCATGTAGGGGGAAATGATCACTGAGACCAGTTTTTTTTTTTTTCCACAAGAATCTATGGTACTCACAAAACTAGGGAGCCACTTATATAAGAAAAAAATTGTTTCCATAATTAAAACATATTTTTTTTCTTGTGAATGTAACCTAAATACTCAAACTTACATATGTGTAGAGACAAATGCACTATTTGTTGTTGCTGTTCAGTTGCCCAGTCTGTCCAACTCTTTGTGCCCCATGGACTGCAGCATGCCAGGCCTCTCTCTCCCTCATCACCTCCTGAAGTTTTCCCAAGTTCATGTCCATTGCATTGGTGATGCCATCCAGCCATCTCATCCTCTGATGCCCTCTTCTCCTTCTGCCCTCAATCTTTCCCAGCATCAGGGACTTTTTCAGTGAGTCAGCTGTTCACATCAGTGACCAAAATACTGGAGTCTCAGCTTAAGCATCAGCCGTTCCAATGAGTATTCAGGGTTGATTTCCTTTAAGGTTGTCTGGTTTGATCTCCTTGCTGTCCAAGGGACTCAGAGGATTTTTCTCCAGCACCACAGTTCGAAGGCATCAATTCTTCAGTGCTCTGCCTTCTTTACGGTCCAGCTCTCATGACCATATATGACCACTAGGATGACCATAGCCTTGACTATATGGACCTTTGTCAGCAGAGTAATGTCTCTATTTTTCAACACACTGTCTAGGTTTGTCATCACTTTCCTGCCAAGAAGCAAATGTCTTCTGATTTCATGGCTGCAGTCACCATCCACAGTGATTTGGAGCCCAAGAAGAGGAAATCTGTCACTACTTCCACCTTTTCCTTCTCTATTTACCATGAAGTAATGGGGCCAGATGCCATGATCTTAGTTATTTTAATATTTAGTTTTAAGCCAGCTCTTTCACTCTCTTCCTTCACCCTCCTCAAGAGGCTCTTCATTTCCTCCTCACTTTCTGCCATTAGAGTGGTATCACCCTCATATATGAGGTTGTTGATGTTTCTCCCACCTATCTTGATTCCTGCTTGTAACTGTCCAGCCTGGCATTTCTCATGATGTGCTCAGCATGTAAATTAAACAAACAGGGTGACCGCAGACAGCCCAGTCATACTCCTTTCTCAACCTTGAAGCAATCAGTTGTTCCATACGGGATTCTAACTGTTGCTTCTTGACCCACATACAGGTTTCTCAGGAGACAGGTAAGATGGTCTGGTATTCCTATCTCTTTAAGAACTTTCCACAGTTTATTATGATCCACACAGTCAAAGGCTTTGGCATAGTCAATAAAACAGATATAGGTGTTTTTTTTCCTGGAATTCCCTATATTTCTCTATGATCTAGTGAATGTTGGCTATTTGATCTTTGGTTCCGCTTCCTTTTCTACACCCAGCTTGGACATCTGGAAGTTCTTGGTTTGCATAATGCTGAAGCCTAGCATGCAAGATTTTAAGCACAACCTTACTAGCATGGGAGATGAGTGCAATTATCCAATAACTACAACATTCTTTAATATTACCCTTCTTGGGATTTGGGATGAGGATTAACCTTTTCCAGTCCTGTGGCCACTGCTGGGTCTTCCAGATTTGCTGACATATTGAATGCAACACTTTGATGGCATCATCCTTTAGGGTTTTGAATAGCTCTACTGGAATTCCATCACATCCACTAGCTTTCTTAACAACAGTGCTTCCTAAGGCCCACTTGGCTTCACTCTCCAGAATGTCTGGCTCTGGATGGCTGACCACACCATTGTAGTAATCTGGTTCATTTGGACTTTTTTAATACAGTTCTTCCATGTACTCTTTCCAGCTCTTCTTGATTGCTTCTACTAGGTCTCTACCATTTATGTCCTTTATTGTGCCCATCTTTGGGCAAAATGTTCCCTTGATATCGCCAGTTTTCCAGAAGAGATCTCTAGCCTTTCCTCTTCTATTGTTTTGTTTTTCCTAGTTTTATGCACTGTTCACTGAAGAAGGCCTTCTTGTCTCTCCTTGCTCTTCTTTGGAAATCTGTGCTTAGTTGGACATACCTTTCCGTTTCTCCTTTTTCATTTCTCTTCTCTCCTTAGCTATTTGTAAGACCTCCTCAGATAACTGTTTTGCCTTCTTGCTTTTCCTTTTCTTTGAGATAGTTTTGTTTGCTACCTTCTGGGCAGTATTACAGACCTCCATCCGTAGGTCTTCAGGCACACTGCTTACAAGTTCTAATCCCTCGAGTCTATTCATTACCTCCACTGAATATTCATAAGAAAGAAAGTGAAGTCACTCAGTCGTGTCTGACTCTTCGCAACCCCATGGACTGTACCCTATGAGGCTCCTCCATCCATGGGATTTTCCAGGCAAGGGTATTGTAGTGGGCTGCCATTTCCTTCTCCAAGGGATTTTTCCAACCCAGGGATCGAACCTGTGTCTCCCACATTGCATGCAGATGCTTTACTGTCTGAACTACCAAGGAAGCCATAGGGGCTTTGATTTGCATCATATCTGGCTGGCCTAGTGGTTTTCCCTCGCTTTCTTGATTTAAGCCTGAATTTTGCTATGAGAAGCTGGTGATCTGTGCCACAGTCAGCTCTACATCTTGTTTTTGCTGACTCTATACAGCTTCTCCATCTTCAGCTTCAAAGAATGTAATCAATTTGATTTCGGTATTGGCCATTTGGTGATGTACATGTGTAAAGTCGTCTCTTGTGTTGTTGAAAAAGGGTATTTGCTATGACCAATGAATTCTCTTGGCAGAATTCAGTTAGCCTTTGCCCTGCTTCATTTTGTTCTCCAAGGCCAAACTCACCTGTTACTCCAGGTATCTCTTGACTTCCTCCTTTTGCATTCCAGTCCCCAGTGATGAAAAGGACATCTTTTTTTGGTGTTAGTTCTAGGAGGTCTTCTGGGTCTTCATAGAACTGATTAACTTCAGCTTCTTCGGGATCGTTGGTACGGGCATAGACTTGGATTGCTGTGATGTTGAATGGCTTGCCTTGGAAATGAACAGAGATCATTCTGTCATTTTTGAGGTTGTACCCAAGTACTGCATTTTGGTTTCTTTTGTTGATTGTGAGGGCTACTTCTTTTCTTCCTTGGGATTCTTGCCCACAATAGGAGATATAATGGTCATCTGAATTAAATTTGCCCATTCCCATCCATTTTAGTTCACTAATTCCTAATGCACTATATTTGTTATTAATACATTTTCAGGTTTTATTCCACCTATGTGTACATGCTTTTAAGAATGCAATTAACATTTCTAAAAGTTTAGTAGATTTACTGCAGCTTAAAAAATAAATTTGGTTAAATATTTGAGGGAAAATTAGATTATCCTGTTCATAGGTTCAAGACAATTATAGTAGAAACACAAGTAATTCAAATTCCCCAAGAGGTCAAGAAGTTAATACAAATGTATCGAAAGACCTGATGTAAATAAATGGGGAGCATAGGGCATTGATGGCAGCTTGCATGCCACACCTAATAACACTATAGAAACACTTAAATAACTAAGTAGGTGAAAGTCGCTCAGTCATGTTTGACTCTTTGCGACCCCATGGACTATATAGTCCTTGGAATTCTTCAGGCTGGAATACTGGAGTGGGTAGCTGTTCCCTTCTCCAGGGGAACATCCCAACCCAGGTATTGAACCCAGGTTCAATGCAGGTATCCTGCATTGCAGGTGGATTGTTTACCATCTGAGTTACCAGAGAAGCCCTTGGAGCCAAGCAAACCACCTATGGTCTGGCTACATTTTTATTCTCTGTCTTGTGATTTGCTGCCACTTATTTTAGGGGATTTGATTTATGCTAGTTTTAAATACCATTTCTTAGCTTCGCTGATCCACATCTGCTTGCCTAAGTTCTATTCTAGAACTGGAATAAAAATTTATATCATTAAGTTATATCAGATATTTCAAAGACTGATAATTTGAATTAATTCAAGGAATATATGTAGGGTATAAATTATATGCCATTTATTAATACAATCTGCAAGCATGACATAGAGGAATGCAACTTGGGATAATTCAATAATAAGCTTCAGATTGGCAAGAAGAGGAGAGTTAATTTATTCTTTCCTCTTCTTACTCACCTGAATGGTTTAACCTGGTTACACACATACCTTTGTCACTTCTTTGATTTTCACGAGTGCAAATTATGTTCCTAACTTTAAAGATTGTGTGGAGGAGAGCAATGAGAAGCAGCGGCAAAAATAAATAAATAAATAAAACCACTTTCTTGCTAATGAAAAATTCTGTGTATACGAAAGACACAATGTGATGAGGGCTCTGATAGACCCACTGGTACCAAGGGGAGGAGGGAAGCATCTAATTGGGGGGGTGGCTGTGGGTTGATTATCTCTCTCTGCAGAGTGGAGAAGGGGAAATTCTAGGTAGAGGCAATACCAAGTATAAAGGGCTGAAGATATCCAAAGCTGAGTTCAATTATAAATCATGTGCCTATTTCCTGCTTCCAAAAATCATGGTCAAGAGCACGAGGCTGCAAAAAAATAAAATGAAATTGGCACTATCCTTAATAACTTAAACAACATGTTTGATGTGTATTCACTTATTTAAAAGAATTAAGTAAATCAGCCCCTTAACAGTGTATAATAAAAGGCAGGTTCATAAACACTTTCCTTTCTCAGTCATTTGCACTGGAGCCTTACGTTGCCTTCAGCCTCGCACCTCACTTATTTTGCTTATATTTTTATTGCTGAAAAGCTTACCCAGTGCTTCCGACACCTGTGGCCAGGAAATATTTCATGATGCCTATGGCCAAGAGATATTTAATGAGTATTTTTGATGATGATAACCCATTGTAAGGCAGCTCAAGGAAAGAACAAATTTATTAGATAAAAATGAAATGATACTTGAAATTCAGTACTCATTGACACCCAGTAAATACCAACTTGCTGTGGACCATATAGGACTCCGCCCCAGTATAGCACAGGGAGCACACTACTACTGTACTGCATATTAATTAATTTACATATTCATCACCTTACTTCTGTTGTGTTTTCAAATAACTCTCCTATTCCCATCACTCCACATCTTATCTGCAATATAAAGAGAAGACGACTGTGTATAGGATATTGAAAAGGATAAAAGATAATACACATAAATTAGTACTGTGAGTGCATAGACATTAGAAGGATAAATATTGCTGGTACAGTGGGTATTGGTGTGGGATGCATCACCTAACCTTGAATTCTATCATTGGCTTCCTGGTTGATCTTCTGGTACCCAGAATCTGCAATCACATTCTGCTTCTCATTTCTTAAATGTCTGAACTTAGAATGTCTTTCAGAGCATCTGTTTGATGCATGCTTTTTTCCCACAATCAGACCAATAAGTACAAGATTCTTTGAACTAATAGTAAGGCATTTTTACCTTTTAAGTCATTCTATACAGTATTCAGTTAAAATAAATGTTACATAGCTCTCCCTTTGAGCAAATTTTCTCTCCCTATGATTTCTACTCATTGATCTTAGATCTATCTTCTCTCTACCCAAAAAGAATAATTTAATTTTATATTTGGATTAAATTTAATTAAAACATCTTTAAAAAATCACATCTGATCAAAATTTTCTGATTTCCATTTGCCTAAAGAATAAGTTCAAAATTTCCCTACCTACCATTGAGAGACCTTTATGACTCAACCTCAACTTACTTGTGTTGCCTTGTCTCCTATTAATATTTTAATATTTGTAATATAAACTCTAGTTTAGTCAACTCAGTCTTCTTGCAATTCTTCTGTTGCACTTCATTTATTCAAATACTTCCACATTTCTTCTCCTCCTTCAATTGGCCCAACTCATCTCTTCCTCTCTATAGCCTCAAGGCCTGAGGGTCCCTGAGATGTCATTTCTCCATGAAAAAACTCCTTAGGTTTTGTTGCTCTTTCTCGTTTTTGATCTTCTGTAGGAAACTTTCCCCATCGGTAAATGTTATCCAATTCCAATCTTTTGATACTCTCTGCTAGCTTTAAAATTCATGTTTCTCTGCTCCTTCTATTATATTTATGTATTTAATTACACACCATCTGATATCTTTCTTGGTTTTATAGTTATTCAAGTTGGAATATAACTTCTATAGACCTTTTTTGCTATTTGATTTGTTATCATTTAACAATTTCTTATTTGCGAGACTGATTTCCCAAATAACACAATACACTTTGTAAATGTAATACCTCTGTCTTGTATTCCCTTTGTGGTTCAATGTACCTCATACTTTCTTATAAAGCACATGCTCAAGTGTGATTTGCTTGAAATTATAAGAGAGTAATGACCTGCTGCACACCCGGTTCTATATCGGTTATTGTACAGAATACAAAGGCAAGGCATGAACATCTTCCTCAAAGAACATGGTGTTGGGAATATTGTTTTCCCAAAGATGTTCTCCTTCCTTATCAGAAAACTTTATCAAATTATATTCCAGTATGTTTCAAGAAAGAAGAGTTTGTTTAGTTCATTTTTATCGCATGCATGTCTCTACCTAGTTATGAAGTCAAATGAAAGGTAATCTTGAAAGAAAATTTTATTTGCAACTTCTAGAAGGTCAAGATGTCAATGTCCTAGTAGATTTTGGCAGCACCTCATAGAATTCTTTTTTGGTTAGAAATATTTTTTTCCTTAATTCTAACCTTCTGTACAATTCTAAGAACTGACTTATCTTGCAGAAGCTCATGTAAGTCAGCAGTCTTATCTTGAATATGTAGGCCAATATAATATTTATTTCAAGCTAGCAGCTAACAGTAATTTCTGAAAATCATCTGGAAGGACAGTTTATCAGATTACACACTCTCTCCTCCCAACTTGGCCCAGATAACAGGCAGTTGACTGAATGGAAGATTATCCCTGTATTTCCCAGAGGAGCTGTTTTGGACACAAACTCCTAAATGATTTGATAAAGCAAAGTTTGGCTTGGCAATTTCACCAAAGATTAACAATATTTACACGTGTACCTATTGAAACAAGAGACTGTTTAGGCTGTTGTTTCTATTACTTGTTAGTCTTTTAACTTGCTGATTTTGCAGAAAGCCAGAAGGACTAAGTCATAGGTCTCACAGTTGGTTTTCCATAAGTCAATGTTTTGGGGCTTTGTTGTTGGAGAGCAGCAGTGGTTACAGTGTGGAATGACTCTGAGAATGTAGCATTTAGACAGGCTCACTGAGTTACAACATATGTCTGTAGAGTTAATTTTTCTGAATGTGGTCATAAAGGAGCATGATACAAAGGTTTTTCTTAGCTACAAGTGGCACCCAAATTTTGGAAAAACTAGAAAATGCACTCACATAAGGTGGTTTTGTTTTGAGGAAGATTTCCTTCAGTGAATATAGAATCAGTTATTTCTGGTGCAGAATCTTTAAAATATATGTGTGTGTGTGTGTATATCAGAAATTAAACAACTGGAAAAACAATTTATCCTTCAGTAGATTGAACTAAATTATGTTGGTATTTAAGAGAATTAAGTCTCAAGGACTGTACTTTAAACACATTTTGAAAAGTGACTAGAGATGGCTTCAATGACTCTCTAAGCTGGACTTGCCTCCTGCTGGATAATTATCTGATGCCTGCTCAACAATTTCCACTAAAACTTCAGATGGCTTGGATCTGCTTTGTATCTCACAAACAGTAACAACTGTAATATATTACCATCTTGGCCCATGGTTAGATTCACATCTGTCCTAGAATACTTTCTGTGCCACTGTAGATTACACAAGAACAGAGGTACTGGAAAGAATAAATACAGTAATAGCACCTTTTATTAATTTCTTTAGAAGGTAAAGTAGAACTGATGTATGTATATGTGTGTGCATTTATTTCCTATGGAGGCTTTCATTTACAATTTTATTTAGAATAGATTGTGGTCAGCCATTGTATTCTGGTCATAGAAATTAAGTTTACTCCAGAATTTCAAGATTGGAATTAGCAAGTTTGTTTTCTGTAACAGGGATAATTTTTTTAATCAAAATATAGTTGGCATAAAATAGGATGCTCATATGAGGTGTACTACATAATGACTTGACATTGAAATGGTGACCATGATAAGTCTAGTAACTATCTGTCCCCATACAAAGTTATTATAAGATTGTTGACCGTATTCCTTATGCTGTGTATAACATCCTGATGACTTATTTGTTATATAACTAGGGGGTTTTACTTCTGAATTACCTTTACCTATTTTGAGACTCCTCTCTTCCTTTTGAAAACCACCTGTTTGCTCTATCAATGAGTCTGTTTTCATTTGTTTTGGTTTTCAGATTCAATATATAAGCACAATCGTGTAGTGTTTGTCTTTCTCTGACTCATTTCACTTAGCATAATACCCTCTAGATCCATCATTATTGTACAAATGGTAATATTTTTTTCAGCTTAGTAATATTCCATTGTGTTTATATACCACATTTTCTATATCCATTCATTTATCAATGGATACTTAGGTTGATTCTATATCCTGATTGCATTAAATAATGCTTCAATGAACATTGAAATGCATATATAATTTCAAATTAGACTTTCTGTTTTCTTTGAGTAAAGAAAGTGAAATTGCTGAGTTATATGGAGGTTCTGTTTTTAATTTTTTGTTGAATCTTTATACTGTTTTCTGTAGTAGCTGATAGGGATAAATTTAATTTACACATTGAATTTCTATTCTACTTTGTTTCTCCTTACTTTTATGATTTTTGGATGACTCTAATGGTCCACCTGTAAAAGGTTGGATATAGAATGCTGTTTAGCTATCTAAGGATCTCTCAATTCATTATTTATTTATTTACTCAGTTATTCAAATATATATATATATATATATACATTTACTATATAACAGTTACTTTAGTAGGTTCCATAAACAGAAATGAAAAATGTAGCCTCTGAACTCAAGAAGCTCTTAACACAGTAAAGAAGACCTAAGACCTACATCTTCCACAGCAGATCAGAATGCAAAATAAGAAATACACAGTATACTACTTGACTACAAAGGAGGGAATGAATACTTTCTCCAGGTTGGGTATATGTGAAAGAAGGGACAGTTCAACAGAACAAACATTTCTCTGGAAAGATGTCAATGGTTCAGAAGAGAGGATGGATTGAAATGCACTCATCTCATCATATCCAGTACTCTTGCCTGGAAAATCCCATGGACGGAGGAGCCTGGTAGGCTGCAGTCCATGGGGTCGCTAGGAGTCGGACACGACTGAGCGGCTTCACTTTCACTTTTCCCTTTCATGCACTAGAGAAGGAAATGGCAACCCACTCCAGTGTTCTTGCCTGGAGAACCCCAGGGACGGGGGAGCCTGGTGGGCTGCCGTCTATGGGGTCGCACAGAGTCCGACACGACTGAAGCGACTTAGCAGCAGCAGCATCATATGACAACTGTGGACTCTATTGAAAACAAAACAAAAGCCTCATATATTAAAACCTTTTACACTTACAAAAGTGAAAGTGAATGAAGTCACTCAATCCTGTCTGACTCTTTGCCACCCCATGGATTGTAGCCTGCAAGGTTCCTCCACCCATGGAATTTTCCAGGCAAGAGTACTGGAGTGGCTTGCCATTCCCCTCTCCAGGGGCTCTTCCCTACCCAGGGTTTGAACCTGGGTCTCCAGCATTGCAAGCAGACAGTTTTACCATCTGAGCCATCAGGGAAGCTCTTACATCTCCAAAGTACTTCATAAATATCTCTTTATTTGATTCTCAAAGAAATGAATGAGATGGATATGGTGGTCAAATGAATGCAAGATGAGAAGCTTTTGCGGAAGATGACTGGAATGTCTTCCCTGGGTTTCTGTGTGGAAATTCAGCTAGAAGGGTTATATGATTATGACCTTCACTGGGACTTCTTTGTGTTGACGATCCCCGGTGTAGGAAGCAGTCAGGACTGAGTACCCCCTTTACCTAGGAACTAAGGAAAATTGTTAATATAATAGCAAAGTGTTTTCTCTCTTTATCACACAAAATATGACTTGTTTAGTATTTAATTCTAGGAGTCTTAGTTATTTGTTAACTCGTGGAGTTAAAAGAGAAAAGTGAGTATCACTCTCCTGAAACAGGGATGCTAATTTCTGACAAGTCCTGTCATTCTGTCAGTTTACCTCCTGCCACAGTCTGTGGAAGAGAATTGAGAATGAGATTGATCCTCTTTCACCTTACTGGGGAGAGTGGGTTCCTCCTAGCCTTGGGAGGGAAAATGAGTGTGAAATGCATGTTATTTGCTTTCCTTCAAAAATACATAACTGGAAAGAAGAGAATACCATATAATTTTGCTAATCACATGTTCTACTAAGTAAACAAAGAATATTTAAAGATAGATTTATTTAAAGTCATCACCTTTCATAATTATTTCATTCTGCATCATAATTTCCTAATTAGGCAATGTAATTATAGGTTGAAATTCCTATAATCATATGAATTTAGGTTAATTATGTCAACCATTAATTACTTTGAACTACTGAAATGGTAACCTGTGCAAATGAAGTGCTTATAGAGAAGCAGCTTAGGTTTCAAAAATTGTACCATATGTAGGCATACTTCAAAGATACTGCTGGTTGGGCTTCAGACCACTGCAGTAAAACAAATGTCACAATAAAAGATTCATAAGAATATTTTAGTGTCCCGGTGCATATAAAATTTATGTTTACCCTATACTGTAGTCAGTTAAAGTTGCAATAGCACTATGTCTTAAAATGTACAGTCTTTAATTAAAAATTTTATTGTTTAGTCGCTAAATTGTGTCCGACTCTTTTGCAAACCCATGGATTGTAGCCTGCCAGGCTCATTCTGTCCATGAGATTTTCCAAGCAAGAATACTTTCATTTTCTACTCCCAGGGATCTTCCCCACCCAGGGATCAACCCCACATCTCCTGCATTGGTTCATTCCTTCACTGAACCACCAGGGAAGCCTATACAATAATTAAAAACCACTTTATTGCTAAAAGAGCACTAACCATCATCTAAGCCTTCAGCAAGTTATAATCTTTTTGCTGGTGGAAGAATTTTGCCTTGATGTTGATAGCTACTGACTGACCAGGATGGTAGCTGCTGAAGGCTGCAGTGGCTGTGCAATTTCTGAAAATAATACAACAGTGAAGCCTGCCACATCTATTGATGCTTCCTTTCACAAATGGTTTCTCTGTAGCATGCAGTGCTGTTTGATAGCATTTCCACTCACAGTCAGAGCTGTTTCAAAACTGGAGTCAATCCTCTCAAACCCTGTCATTCCTTTATCAACTAAGTCCATGTGATAGTCTAAATCCTTTGTTGTTATTTCAGTAGTCTTCACTAAAGAGATTCTATCTCAAGAAACTATTTCCTCTTCTATTAGAAGCCACTCCTCATCCATTAGAGTTTTATCAGATTACAGTAATTCAGCCACATCTTCAGGTTTTACTTCTAATTCTAGCTTTTTTGCTATTTCCACCACATCTGCATGCAATGTAGGAGACTTGGGTTCAATCCCTCGGTTGGGAAGATCCCTTGGAGAAGGGAAAAGCTACCCACTCCAGTATTCTGACCTGGAGAATTCCATGGACTGGATAGACCATGGGGTCGCAAAGAGTCAGACAAGACTAAGTGACTTTCACTTTCACAAGCAAAAAACCCCACCACATCTGTAGTCTCTTTCTCCTCTAAAATCTTATACTCGTCAAAGTCATCAATGAGGATTGAAATCAACTTCCAAACTCCTGTTACTGTTGATGTTTTAACCATTTTTCATGATTGTTGTTAATGGCATCTACAATGGTAAGTTTTTTTGGTGCAATTTTCAACTGAGTTTGCCAAGATTCATCAGAGGAATCACAATCTATGGCAGCTATAGACTTACAAAATGTATTTCTTAAATAATATGACTTGAAATCATTCCTGATCCATGGGCTGCAGAATGGATATTTATTAGCAGACATGAAAACACCATGACCTTTGTTGTACATCTCCATCAGTGCTCTTGAGTGACTAGGTGCTTTGCCAATGACAGTAATATTTTGAAAGAAATCTTTTCTTCCTGAGCAGTAGATCTCAATAGTGGCCTTGAAATAGTCAGTTAGTCGTGTTGTGAACAGATACGCTGTCATCCAGGCTTTGTTCCTCCATTTATAGAGAATAGGCAAAGTGCATTTAGCCTGATTCTTAAAAGCCCTAGAATTTAGGGGATGGTAAATGAGTATTAGCTTCAATTTAAAGTCACCAGCTGCATTAACCCCTAACAAGGGAGTCAGCCTGTGCTTCGAGGCTTTGAAACCAAGCATTGAGTTTTCCTCTCTACCTATGAAAGTCTGAGATGGTGTCTTCCTCCAATACGAGGCTGTTTCATCTACAATGACAATCTGTTGTTTAGGGCAGCCACATCTATTAATTATCTTGGCTAGATTTCCTGGATAATTTGCTATAGCTTCTACATCAGTATTAGCTTGCACTTTGATGTTATGGAGATGGCTTGTTTCTTAAGGAAAAACCAACCTCTATATCTTCAAACTTTTCTTCTGCAGTTTTCTCACCTCCCTCAAGCCCTCATAAAATTGAAGAGTTAGAGCCTGGATCTGGGTTAGAGTTTGGCTTACAGAAATTTTGTGACTGGTTTGATTTTCTATCCATATCACTAAAACTGTTTTGCTTTCATGTCATTTATATGTTCACTAGAATAACACTTAATTTTTTCTTTCCAGAACTTTTTCTTCATATTCACAAGTTTGCTTTTTGGCACAAGAGGCTAACTTTTATCTTATCTCAACTTTTGAGATGCCTTCCTTACTAAGCTTAATCATTTCTAGCTTTTGATTTAAAAATGAGAGATATGACTCTTCCTTTCATTGAATTCTTAAAGGCCATTGTATGGTTATTAATTGGCCTAATTTCAATAATGTTGCATCTCAGAGAATAGGGAGGCCCAAGGAGAGGGAGAGAGTGAAGGAGGAGTCTGTAGAGCAGTCAGAACACAACGTTTATGCATTAAGTTCACCTTCTTACATAGATACAGTTAAAATCATAATTGGTACAGGAAATGGCAACCACTCCAGTATTCTTACCTGGAAAATCCCATGGACAGAGGAGCCTGGCGGGCTACCGTCTATGGGGGTCACAAAGAGTTGGACACGACTGAGTGACTGAGCACACAATTATAAGAGTAACATCAAAACTGCTGATCACAGATTATCATAAAAGATTTAATAATAATGAAAAGATCTAAAATATTGTAATAATTGTCAAAATGTGACACAAGGACAAAAGGCAAGCAAATAATGGGGGAAAAGTGTTTCTGATAGACTTGCTTAATACAGGGTTGCAATAAACCTTCAGTTTGTTAAAAAAAAAATGCAGTATCTGTGAAGGAAAATAGAGCTCAGCACAATAAAATGAGGTATGTCTGTAATAAAGAAAAGAAAAGTCTAACATTGCACTGATTAAGATCCTGTATGAAACTCATTAAGTCAAAGAAATTTGAACAAATTCAATTAGCATTCCTTTAATGTTGATTTCAAGATGCTCATAGAGTTATGTTTAGATAAATTTATAATTTATGTCTATTCATAGTACAGCAATAAATGCCTTTGGGGTGAATTAACTATCATATATGTTATAGCTAAGTAGTGAATGTTTCCTAATGGAAAACACAATGAAGAAAAATTAGCATTCACAAATTGTATTTCCTTTACTTTACATAAATAAAACTGCCATCATTTGCTCAGTTCAAAATGTCTTTGTCATTGGTAAGTGAAAAGATGTTTGCATTTACATAGTAATATGTGAATTTCATAATGCTATTGTTTGACCTGGTTTTGTTTGTGCCTAAAATGTATACTAGTCTTTTACCAGAGTCAACAAAGAGAATGGTATCCTCCTGTATTCTTACACAAGTACACAAGTACTTTTCTTTAAAAAATTTTAAACTGTTCAGTTCAGTTCTGTTGCTTAGTCGTGTCTGACTCTGAGACCCCATGGACTGCAGCACACCAGGCTTCCCTGTCCATCACCAGCTCCTGGAGCTTGCTCAAACTCATGTCCATCGAGTTGGTGATGCCATCCAATCATCTCATCCTTGGTTGTCTCCTTCTCCTCCTGCCTTCAATCTTTCCCACTATCAGGGTCTTTTCCAAAAAGACTGTTAGTCACTTGCTAAGGGTAGGCTGTGCTGCATGTGCTTAGTTGCTCAGTCGTGTCCGACTCTTTGAGACCCCAAAAACTGTAGCCTGCTAGGCTCCTCTCTCCATGGGATTCTCCAGGCAAGAAAACTGGAGTGGGCTGCTGTGCCCTTCTCCAGGGCATCTTTCCAACTCAGGGATCGAACCCAGGTCTCCCACATTGCAGGTGGATTATTTACCATCTTGAGTCACCAGGGAAGCCCAAGAATACTGGAGCAGATAGCCTATCCCTTCTCCAGGGGAACTTTCCATCCCAGGAATCAAACTGGGGTCTCCTGAATTGCAGGCAGATTCTTTACCTGTTGAGCTACCCAGGAAACCCCCCAAGATGAGGTTCCTCCATCCGTGGAATTTTCCAGGCAAGAGTACTGGAGTGGGTTTCCATTTCCTTCTCCAAGGGTAGGCTAGGAAGGACTAAACACTAATTATTATAGGACAAAAATAAGCTTGTCATATGAGGCAGATTTCTTCTAACAGTCAGATAGGTAGCACTAAATCTGTTTTAAAGTTTAACTTATTTAGTTTTTTGGGTGTACATTTTCTTCCTAATATTACAGTGCGTACAAAGTTGAATATAAGTATAGAAGGTAATTTGAATATATTTTAAACCACAAGTGAATATTTGTTTGATAATTGTTTTTAAGTCGTTAAGTCGTGTCTGACTCTCTGTGACACCATAGACGGCGGCACTTCAAGCCTCTATGTCCCTCACCGTCTCCTAGAGTTTGCCTAAGTTCACGTCCACTGAATCGGTAATACTATCCAATCATCTCATCCTCTGCTGCCCTCTTTTTGCCTTCAATCTTTTCCAACATCAGGGGCTTTTCCAATGAGTCAGCTCTTCACATCAGGTGGCCAATGTATTGGAGCTTCAGCTTCAGCTTCCTTTTAATGAGTATTCATCTTTGATTTCCCTTAGGTTCAACTGGTTTGATCTCCAACCAGGATTTACTGGTTTAATTCATAATTTAAACTCTATAAAATTATACAATTATTTAAATTATCATTTTTAGCTCTGTACTACAGAATTTCAGGGAATCAGTTGTAAACTTGTTCAAACACATTAGTAACTACCAATTTGCTTTTGTGAAATTCATCATGTTGTTTGAGACTCTTACTATTCAGAGTGTGATCCACAGACAACCAAGGTTGATGCCACTCAGAGCTTGCTAGAAACACATGATTTCAGGCTCCACCTTAGAAGTGCTCAATCAGAATCTAAATTTTCGCAAAATCCCCAGATGATCAGTGTGCATGTTAAGGTTTGTCATGGACTGCTCTGGACCACAGGCATTATCTTTTCATCAACAAAAAAGAGCACTCAAGTCTTCACCTACTTGGCCATCTTATTTTCATGAGCCCTAGAACCACAAATTCAAAACCTTGCTAAAGCACATAATGTTTGTTGAACAGGGTAGTCTAATGGGTGAGTGAACCATTTCGTTATAGTATACATTCTAGGACACTCTTATTCAGAAATGGTGACCAGTTGTTCATGATGTAATCAAAATATATGTATAAACTTGAGTTTCATTAAAAAATATTATATACATAATTAAAAATTGTAACCTGAAACATGAGTATTTTCATCTAAGATAGCCACTTATTTGCCAACTTCAGATATAAAGTTAAGGCAATGTATTTGAGTGGAGTTTGAGGTCATCTTTTCTGTTAAAACTGAATGTATAGTTCATTATTTGATACCTGATTTTAGCTTCTTTAAAATGGAAACCAAACAAACCCTAAGGACACTTGCACAGTAATCTGAGTGTAATATTTTAAATTTTTGCTTACTTTAAACATATTTGCTGTCTCAAGTTGAGTAAATTATACTACTTATTTGATGGACTATTGCTATCATTTCTTTGCTTAAGGTCATGTTACCACTTGACCGACTGGCATGAATACCTCTTTTCTAATCTTGGTCTTCTTCTCCATCCTCATGTGTTTAATGTAATGACAGCCATTCTAATGTGTTTAATTGCATATGCTTTTTATTGTATGTGTGCTAGAAAAATGGATTATTTTGTGTGCTGTATTATAAATGTAGTATAAATTGCAATATATCTCATTTGTTTCTGCTTTCATTCAGTCCCCAATTTTTAACATCCATCTTTGTTGGTTTGTGTGCAATTTGTCTACTTACAATGCCGTGTGATACTTCTCATTGTGAATTCATTACACTTTCTATATTCAATTCTCCAGTGATGGACACTCACCTACAAATAATGCTGATATACTGTGATATATGTACAAAAATTACATATGTCTCGTTTTGGATTGATGTGTGTTTCTTCTCATAGATACACAAGAGAGAAATTGTTGGTCCACAGCACATGCCATATTTCTTTTTAGAATTAATGTACCTGTCTATAGTTCCACCAACAGTATGTAAGAATTTCTAAATTTGCACATCCTCACCAACACTTTGCTTTTCTTAGTGTTTCAGTTTTTGTCTAATAGATGTAAAAAGGTATTTCATTTTTATTTAAAAAATCTATTAAATTTTGAAATAATTTTAGATTTATATAAAAGTTGTAAAGTCAGTGCAGAAAATTCCTTTGCACCCTTCATCTAGCTTCCTTTAATATTAACCCAGAAGTACTACATTTATCAAAACTAAGGGACTAATATTGGCGTAAAAGTATTAGGTAAACTTTTTACTTCGTTTAGAGCTCACATTTTTCCACTTAAGCCCTCTGTTCCAGGACTCACTCCAGAATGTTACATTGCATTTAATTATTGTGCTCCCATTCCTCTCTTGGGTGTATATCTGAAAGAATCAAAAACATTAATTCAAAAACGTGCATGCACCCTCAATGTTCATAGCAGCTTTACTTACAATTGCCAAGATATGGAAGCAACCTAAGTGTCCATCAACAGACGAAAAGATAAAGAAGAAGTGGTGTATATCTATAGATCTATAAACTTATGGGTATGCATACATACAGTGGGATATTACTCAGCCATAAAAAGGATGCCATTTTGTCATTTGTAGCAACATGGGTTGACTTGGAGGAAATTAGTCAGACAGAGAAAGACAAATACTGGGTGATAACACTTATGTGTAGAATCTGAAAAATACAACAAACTAGTGAATAAAACAAAAAGGAAACAAACTCAAAGAACAAATTAGTGGTTGCCAGTGGGGAGAGGCAATATGGGGATAGAGGGAGAAAAAGGGTTACTATGAGATTGTATTAAATCATTTATGTGAAACTTTTGAAATACTGTAAAGCACTATAAAATTAAAAGAATCTTTCATTCAATAAATATATATGTACATAGAATATTATGTGCTCTTTTGGACCCTCTCTATCCATGACACTTCTCTAGTCTTACCTTTTTTGCATGAACTTGAGAATTTTGAAGATCACTGGCCTGTTATTTTGTACCATATCCTTCATCTGGGCTTGTCTGATGTTTTCTCCTAATTATACCTGGTTTGGGTGTTTGGGAAGAGTGCTAAAGAGATGATCTTCCCTTCACGTCATGCCATATCAAGACACCCAAGATATTGATGTAATTTATCATCAGTAATTAAGTCAAGTGGATCCCATTGTTTTAAATTACTTTTCTCCTTTTACTAGTAAGTTTGTGTGAGACTTATCTTCATAAACTTGATAATCTTTTAGGTTGCCTCTTCTGTATGTTTCCTATTTACATGTTTTGCCCATATTTATATTCCTTTTTGGATCCTATATTTTTTTAGTTGATTCACAGACATTTTTTTATATTAGAGATACTAGCCCTTTGTCGGTTTTATACATCGCCAGATTTTTTTTCTGTTTCAGATTTATTTTTAATTGGCCTGTCTATTCATGGAAATCTTCATTGGCCAAACATCCTTACTTTCTTTGCAATCACATTCTTTTATTTTTTTTATAGTGCAAGATTTTGAGGTTTTAAGAATTTCTTTTCTGCCCTCAGATCTCTATTTTTTTCTATTGCATATATAGTTTTATCTTTTAAGTATTTATTCCATCTGTAGTCCACACTGCTTGCTGTGTTAAGTAAAAATAGGTTTTTCTTTCTCACATTGTGAATTAGTTTCCAAGCTTTATTTTCTAAGCAACTTGTCTTTTTCAATTAATTTGTATTGCTATCTTTGTTGTAAATTAGGAGTCTTCTCTGAGTTGTCTGTGTTGTACCACTGAGCCATTGTTCTTTTGCTCTGGCAATATCTATCACAGTAGTATATTTTTTTCACTTTGATCTATCTTTGTAGTATGCATGGCTTAATACTTGGTAGGGCAAATCCCAACTTTTAATGCCTTTTTGAAAGCTGACGTCTATTCATCATCCCTTATTATTTCATATATATGTATGCACACACATTTCATATATATGTGTATGTAAACTATTCTACATAGTATAAAGAAAATTTATGTTAATTTTTTCAACTATTCAAATGGAATTGGTATTGGGGTTGTACTGACTTTATAAGTTAATTTAAGGGGAGAACTGATGCAAATGTCTCTATTCAGAAAATCCCTTTTACCCTTATTTACCAGTCTAAAGTTTTAGTCATGGAAGTTTTTTAGACTCTTGGCTAAGAAAATTTTTCATAATTTTGTGTCTTTTGTAAAAAATGTTTAAAAAAGTATCTTTCTAATTTATTACTGCTAGTAGAGAGAAAAATGCTATCAGTTTTCATAAGCTGATTTAGTAAATGATTAACTCATTTACTCCCTGTGTTTTGCAGCTATCTTTTCTAAACTTCATTTGTTAATACAGTTAGTATTTATGAGTGTCTGCTTTGTGCAGGCACTTTTCTAGCCACTTGCAGTAGATCAGATAACAGGATACTCCCATGGAGACTATATTCTTTCTACCTCATAGGGATAGACAGACAAGCAATAAAAACTAATAACTAAATTATGTACTATACTAGAAATGGAATGTGCTAGTGAAAAGCAAATCAGGACAAAGGGCATCAGGAATGTGGGGAAGCATTTGCAATCTTACTAGAGTTCAGGGTAGACCTGTTTGAGGAAATGACATTGAACACAGATTTAAAGGAAGTGAGTGAATCTGTTATACAGAGAAGAAGGAGCCTTCCAGCAGGAAGATCAGACAGTGCAAAGGCTCTGGCAGCTACGCTAGGAGGAAGTCCAAAGGCAAAAGAGAAGAGACAAGGATACCCTGAGGAGGCTAGGAAGAAGCCAGTCAAAAATTCTGGCTTTGAGCAAGCTGGTACCAGTGGAGATGGTAAGAAACAACTGGATTTTAGTTATATTTTGAAATTTTGACAGTTTTTTTTTTCCCTAAAGCGGGAAGCTTGTATTAAGTCCTTCCTAAGTCTTAAGCTGATTTATTTTTAGATATCTCTTTTCACATTCTCATTCTGTAAGCATGAATATATTTTAATTAACTAGATTATTAAAATAACAAGCATCACAGTATGAAACTAGCTTTGGAACAAATCCAACTGATGTAATTTTGTATATGACTCAAGACAAATACATATCAGCATAATGCAAAGTTACCTTCTAGTGGGAGTATGAATGTGCCCTGGGCCACAGCCAAAATTTTTACAGAAGAAATAGAGAACATTGCTTAACCTAGCAAGTAAGCTAAGTGGGGGTCAATTTAGACAGTTTTCCATTCTCTGTTGGTCTATGTATTATGGATGTATGTATGTCTGTGTATATATACACATGTACAGTCTACCTAGTTCCAGGAAGAATTTAGTACAGCTTTATAAACATAGAAAGCATAGTAAGGTGAAAATATAATTTGAAGTAAGTAGATGAGGAAAGCAGACATAAAGAGGAAATGAAATCAGGAAAGATAACATAAACATAGGCAAGAAGAGTGGTTTTGTTTATTTTAGAACAGGTGAGTTATAAATCTTGTTCCAGTTTTTAAGTTTTTAAACCATCACTCCTCAAAATTCTTTAGGCTGGTCATACAGAAATAATAAACTACATTTTTGAGTTATTTGACTCTGACATTTTTCTTTATTTTTTTCATCTAGAAATACATCTTAAATATATGCTATAGAATTTGGATGAGAGTTGATATAAAATATGAGGGCTTCCCAGGTGGTGCTAGTGGTAAAGAACCCACCTGTCAATGCAGGAGACATAAGAGACTTGGGTTCAATCCCTGGGTCAGGAAGATCCCCTGGAGGAGGGTATGGCAACCCACTCCATTATTCTTGCCTGAAGAATCCCATCAACAGAGGAGGCTGGCGGGCTACATTCCAGAGGGTCACAAAGAGTCAGACATGACTAAAGTAACTTGGCACACACACGTAAAATATGAAGATGTTTCTATATCTATGTATATAGATAGAGATATGTGCTATGAATAATGTCATTCATTAAATTATGTAGTACTATCTGCAAAAATACTCAGCCTAGTTCCCTTCAAGTACATATTTTTGTCTTTCTGTGCTGAATTGCAGTGCTTACTTTCAAAGAACAACGGGTACTCTGCAGCTTGTTTTCTCTTTGCTTTGACTTCTAGAAAGCTTAGGGGTTATTGCTGGAGATTTTCTTAATTTGTTTTTTCTGGCATGAAAATCTCCTTCATTCTCAGGCCCTCATATTATTTGGATCTTTTAGTGTTTCAAATAATTTTTTGTTTTATTTGTGATATAGCCACTTCAAATCCTTTTTGGAAGCAATGTGTGTTGAATTGACTAATTTATAACTCCTCTCCTTATAATAGCTTCCCTGGTGGCTCAGATGGTAAAAGCGCCTGCTTGCAATGCGAGAGACCCGGGTTCAGTCCCTGAGTTGGGAAGATCCCCTGGAGAAAGAAATGGCAACCCACTCCAGTACTCCTGCCTGGAAAATTCTGTGGATGGAGGAGCCCCATAGGCTACAGTCTATGGGGTCGCAAAGAGTCAGACACAACTAAGCGACTTCACTTTGCACTTTCACTTTTGGAAATCATATAAATAGAAATCAATCTTCAGCAAAATACATTAAATATTTTTTAAGGTTGAAAGAGGCAAGACTAACACAGACCTTGGGAGTGGGGACTGGAAAAGGGATCAGACTCTTGTTCATGTACCTCTGGCAGATCTATTTCCTTTTTCCTTCTTACTGTGACTGTCTTTCTGTGCTTCCTTTGTTCCCATGCTGGGTGGAAGAGGTTCATCCTAGTTCCTCAGGCCTAGAGCTTATAGATCAAATCGCCTGAGAGAGCTGGCCACAGCCTGCCTTCTCTTACTCTGTCTCCCCCTCCTTTTCTTTCTTTACCCCTCGCTCTGAAAGATGCTGGATAGACCCAGTTTTGGTCAGGAGACCACTTGGAACCTATGAACTCTGCTTAGTGAACAGAATGATCTGACTGCTGGTCCTTCCACTGGTCCATGAGACGTTCACACCGTCAGGCTTTCTCTACAGATGAACAGAAAATTCCATGGTTTAGAGGCAGAATACAAAAACCAAAACTAAATCAAATGATAAATAAAGCTAAAAATACACAAATAAAAACACTAATGCTTTTGCTTCTGATACAACTGTTGATGCTGCAAATTGAGAGTCTTGCTAATTTAACATGCCTAAATGCTTACAGACTTACATGATTTGAAGATCTCTATATACACATTTATATATATATACATACACACACGTGCATATATATACATGTAAATATAAATACAAGGCTTTCTTCGTGGCCCAGATGGTAAAAAAAATCTGCCTGCAGTGTGGGAGACCTGGATTCTATCCCTGGGTTGGGAAGATCCCCTGGAGGAGGGCATAGCAACCCACTCCAGTATTCTTGCCTGGAGAATCCCCATAGACAGAGGCACCTGGTGGGCTGCAGTCCATCGGGTATCAAAGAGTTGGACACGACTGAGCGACGAAGCACACAGCACACAAAAATACAAGAATGTGCATTCTTTTTGAAAGCTACAAAAAATAAGAATTTAGTAAAGAAATATTATGAAGCACCTACTGTGTTCCAGACAGTGTCTAAGCTTCTAGATTCTGGGTATACAATGTCAAATAAAACAGGCAATGCTGTTTATGACTCTTGAGTAGGAAATATCTTCCTATCTATCTGTATATTTATCTGTGTATAGTATCTGTATATTTATAAATATCTTCCTATCTATCTGTATATGTAGAAAAATAGACAGGTGTCTTAACATCTCTTAAACAAAAGAGTTTAAGGTGGCATAGGTGTTTGTGTTGGAGCAGGAAATGGCAACCCACTCCAGTGTTCTTGCCTGGAGAATCCCATGGACAGGGGAGCCTGGTGGGCTACAGTCCACGGGGTCACAAAGAGTTGGACACGACTGAGTGAGCAAGCACATGTGTTTGTGTACATTCTGCACTTTTACACGTTGTATTCATGCACACACTCTTGTTTGCTCTGGTGTCCTCTGTGAAAGTAGGTCACTCAAAACTATTGAAGAACTAATGGACCTTCCTTTTACTTTCAAAATTCCTGGGGTTTATAGAAGGTGCACATATGCAAGATTATTTCTCAACTTGTGTTACTATAAAGATATATTCATTGATATACATGAATTAACACAAACGGAAACAATGTTAAAGTAAGATTTATGTTCATTAGTGGAAAAACAATGTTGTCACAGTCCTTAGGCCCGCTGGGCCCTTGAGAGAGCCCAGATGCTTGGTCATGCTTCAAAGGCTGCTGCCCCTCTGAGGTCAAGGCTTTGGCCTCCTCCACAGGCGCCAGACCCACAGAGAGACAGCCCAGTCTGCAGTCTGCTTTAGGGAGCAAGAGCCTAGAATTTCTCCATAGGAGGAACCAGCAGGGATTTCATCAAAAGGAGGGACAAGTAAGTGCATAGATTTACAAAGGTCTACTCAGGGACAAATCAAAGAGGGACACTAACATCTTTGGCTTGGGTCCTGGTTTTAACTGTAATAAGAAAGATGCTCAATATGCTCAGTGATACTTTAAAGTTTTGTTCTTAGAGATGATATGGCACTGCATTCATAAAAATATATATGTGTGTGTGTGTATCTATTGTTTTTTTCTTTTCAAGACAAAGATACCATGATAATATTGACTTTACATTTGATTTTTAAGAGGGGTGGGATGGAGAGGCAGGTGAGAGGGAGGCTCAAGAGGGACGGGACATAGGTGTATCTGTGGCTGATTCATGTGGATGTTTGGCAGAAACCAACACAGTACTGGAAAGCATTTATCCTTCAACTAAAAATAATAAATAAAATACAGACTCAAAAATTCAAATTTTAGAATTTTAAGTATGTAATATCTATTATTAATGAAGGGGAATTAGTATGGGGAATAATAAGTGTATTTGTCCCCCTTCACACTAGATAGCATAGTTCAGTTTTAATACGATTGATTTATTGAGACACAAGCTCCTATTTAAAAGTGATTTTTACCCTTCTCTATGAAAATTGTGGTATTTCACAAATGTAGATTCTCCCTTTGAAATTTCTGCCCAAGCATTCTAAGTATTCTACGTATGCAATAAAAACTAGTGGACACACACACACACACATACATGCGCGCACGCGCACACACATGCATATACACACACAAAGGGAGGAAAATAGATATACATCAGATTGATTCAATTGGTGGCAAATTTGGTAATCAAACTAGATTCATTAGGTTCATTATTTACTTTGTCTGATACGTGTGGTGGCTTACTTGAATAAATTTTCCACTCAAGTGGGTTAATGGCACTAATTTAGATAGACGCTTTAGGTTTCTTAAGTCACACTCCCTTGCCTGCGACATGGTGAGGTCTTGCCACGTGGGTAGGCTCTGAATTCTACCCTGTCATCAGAAGACTACCTCTCTTCCCTGCTTATTGTTGAATTATCCCCGATCACTGGTCAATATAAAGTTTTGGAACTTAACAAAACACTTCTGAAAAGAAGACATATCCAACTTGCTTAGGAAGTAATATATTTTCTAAGAGTAAAACTCCTATATCAGGTAGGATTGGTTGTTTTGTTTGTTGGGAACGACATTTAATTCAGATCATTTTCCATGTGGTAGGGAATGTGAAACTAAGTAATGGAGATTTTTCCAAACAGGATGTGGTGTGATACCTTGGATAGTAAGCACACTGACAATAGTTAATAAAGTAAGAACTACCAGGCAAGAAGAATTTAGAAGGTAAGGGGCCTTTTGAGAGGAAGGCTGAAGCTGTAACTCTACACCACCAGCAGTAATGGGTGGACTAAATATCTAAGTCAACCAGAATCTAGTCCCATGGGAAGCAGTGAAAGGAACAGGTAGGAATTCAGAGGTTTCTCTAAGCCAAAAATGTCATTTGCTGGCAAAGTCAATTTAATTCAAGCAGGAAAACAGTCCATCTGGTATTATGATTTATTTTGAAATTACAGGAAGATTGTCTTTTCTCTTGTTACTCCCTACATAGTAAGTAGGCTCTTAACACTCCTTTTGAAAATCTTAGTAAACACACATTAAAGCTCGAAGGAATTCATAGTTTGTTTGTAGTATCTCTCTATTTTTTCCTTCGTGAGTAAAACAATAATATTCCTGGAAGATGAGAAAAAAGTTGTGGTGAATTTTATCGGTATAAGAAACTTCCCGCAGGAGGGTTTTGGTAATCTCAAATGCAATGGTTTGTTATGATTTGATTCTTCCACTCACATATTCCATTATTGTCTGTTCGTGAGTAATCTTGAACTCCTTCTTCGAGAAATAACTCGAACTACTTTCAATAGACATTTTATTGAGCTCATAGTGCAAGCAAAATCTCTAGGCCAGGTTCTCATAAGAAGCACCAAACAAGTCTTGTGCCCACAACTTGCTGTCATGTTTCTTAGCAATTAATGTTAAATGAGGTATCTGGGATATTTTGATGTGATCTGATTCCATTGTGCAGATAAGTGGTAATAAAGACACTACGTTTACTATGATAGAGTGAGTAACGAAAGATACAGGCCCAAAAGAATTGCTTGCATGACATTTCAAGTGAAGAAATAAGGAATTGAGATGGATGATAGATGAGTAATTACTGCTACAGTCTCCATAAGCCATAGTGAAACAAGTTCAGTTGATTCAGTAAAGTCTAAAGTCCATCATGAGTACCAGCTCTTAGGTTTTTTCATCAATTTCCCTTTTGCCCCACTTTCCACTAACCCCCATTCAAGGTATACATGGAGCTACCTATTCCTACTTGACTTCATTTTGACCTTCCATTAATATCCGGGAAAGATAAAGATCCATTGAAAAGATGAGAATTGTTCCTAGCCCTGCTGTAGGAGTGTAGCATCTTTGCTCTCCTGAGCTTCTCCTGTCAGTCTCCTTCCCTGCTTCTACCTGAAACTAAATAAAGAAGGGACCCTTCAGACCTTCCTCCTTTCAGTTTTGAGCCCCTACAGTGTCCCAAATAGTGTTCCATGATTCAGACTCATACTTATATCTCCCATGCTCTAGGATCAGAAGCAAATAAATGACTTAGGTACTAGGGGAAAAAGATTCTGAAGCCCTTACTTCTAAGCTTCAGATCTGGCCAAAGATCTGAACTCAAAGAGATGGAGGTGTAAAGACAGGATTTCCCAAGAACAGCAATCTGAGTTAGAAAAGGATAACTAGACAGAGAAGGCAAGTAGGTTTTCCAAACCCAAGTGCTTAAGTGGGGAAAGAACTAGAGACAGTGATGGATCTATTTGTGTAAGTACCATTCTATCTATGGATGAAGAAATCTGTTTCTCAGTGATTTGACATATAATAATAAGGCATGCAAGAAAATAATTATTAATGTTTTCTGAGACAATCATCATGACATCTTTCAAATATACATCATCCCCACCCACTTAGATCTAGTGTTTCTGACATCTGCTAGTGAGTTCTTCTGAGCTCACCAGGGCCTTGGTCTCCTCTTCCTTCCTAAGCATTTTGAGATCTTTTATTCTCTGCTAACTGTAAGGCAATGTGTGTTGAAGGTATTTGGTTGAAGTCTATTTAAAAAGAAAAAAAACGTATACCTGTCATTTTGATGTCTTAAAGAACTTGGATGGGGTGGTTGCCAACCTCTGGCAGGAGAGTTCTCTCCTCTTTTCTTCCTTCCTTCAGTGAATCATTTCAAATCAAAGTCTTAGTTCCCATTTAGATTTTGAGTTCTCTTTCTTTCTTTACTATCTTTACATCCACTTAAATGGTTTAAGAAAGTATTTGAGGAAAATTAGCCATCAAAATGCCCTAGTCCTAGCACATCCTGATTGAGGTAAAAACACAAAGAAGAATGGGAGGGATGAAGAAAGAAGGGAGGGGGAGGGGAGGGAACAACTGCAGAAGCTCAGGCCCATTCCCCTGGCTGCCAAGCCAACTAGCTATAAGTACGCTACCTTCCTTGAATTTTGTAGATTTCCTCAGTTAGATTTGATTGTCTCTACTTAACAGATGAGGAAGCAAAGATTTACTGAAATTAAGACATTTTCTTAAAGTCACAGACAATAAACCAAAGAGAAGAGAAGAAGGACCAGAATTAAGAAGTAGCTGTTTGTCAGAGGACACTGTCCAAAACTGATCTTTTTCAACAATTTTCAAAGATTATGCGGTTATTGGGAGACTTATGAAAAGGTATTAGGGAAAACTCAGTGAACTCAAGTCCACTCATCCTTCCCCTGAGTAGTCACAAAACACAGAGGAAGACATGTGGGAGAGACTCTAGCACCTCAGTCAGGGTGCAAGGGTAAAACAAGTGACTTCTGCTGCAGCATTCAGTCTACCCCCCCCAGGCTTCCAGACCACCAGAGAGCATGTCAGTTTTGAGGTGCGTGAGAACGGAACCTTTATAAGTTTAACAGAAAATGGGTGAGAACAGTAACTGCTACTAGGCCCAGCTACATAAATTGCTGGGCTCCATGTTCAAACGTTATTAAGAATTTCGAGACAATAAGAGCAGAGCTTTAAACCAAATGTAGATTTCTGAGCAGAGAGCCCTGTGTAATTCACCTGCATGCCCATGCAGCTGGCCTGGACACAGGAGTTTTGCGTAGACAGTCACTGCTTAGGAACTGAGGCTGTTTCCCAGTGCCCTTTACATCCAGATAAACAAGCACCTGACAATGTGTCCTCCCATCACTGAGCAACGCTTGTCTCATCCCTCCTCTCTCCTCTGTGAGGAAGGGGTTGCCAGGAGCATCTGGCCTTTGGGTCCTGGCCTGCATTATTTCATCTGCCCTCTTTGGTCAGATGTATCCTTGGTTGTTGTTGAGTCGCTAAATCATGTCCAACTCTTTGCGACCCCAATGGACTATAGCCCACCAGGCTCCTCTGTCTATTGGATTCTCCAGGCAAGAATACTGGAGTGAGTTGCCACGCCCTTCTCTAAGGGATCTTACTGACCTAGGGATCAAACCTGCGTCTCCTCCATTGGCAGGCAGAATCTTTACTGCTGAGCCACCAGGGAAACCCTATCCCCACCCCCCCCAACCCAGCCTCCCCTGCCCCCCACCCCATGTCCTTGGTAGCTTATCTCAAGCTCCATTTTCTTTATAAATGTTTTCTGACCAAACCAGGCAATTGATTGCTTCCCCTCACATGTCATGCTGTTTGTATTATATGTTAGTCCCCGATGGTGTTTCATGTAGCAGTTCATTTATTTAACCTATTGTATGTCTAATTATTTACTATATGAGACTTGTATATCCTCCAGCAAATGGTTGTGTATTTCCTTCAGGCTGGGATTCCACCAAACACTTGGCATCAGGGTAATGAGGCTAAGGGAGGAAAACGCAGAGAGGGCGGGACTTCCTCCCTCCCATCTTCAACAGGCTTTCGGAGAGTCAGGAAATACCAATGTGTGGAAGTCCCTATGGCGTGGCCCTGACCTGCATAGCACTAAAATAATTCTGAGTGGCTCCTATAGGAGTGGGCTGATTTCCCTGGAGCTGCCCCGCTCAGTATGGCCCACTGTGAAAACACAGCAGAGGCCTGTGCGGGCTAATTGTTTTCTGACAGATTTATAGTTCCGCTTAATCAAATGTCACTGTAAAGACCAGATGGAAGGCTGTGAACCAGAACAGCAAAGAGAAATATGGGCCTCCATTCCCCCTTTTCCCTCTTCTGGAGGACAGGCAAGCCGTGGAGGGGGCCACCGGGAGGTGGGAGCTTGGATAAACTGCTCCCACCCTTTCCTTGTAGATAGGGTGATGGAGGAGGGGTAGTGATGATATCATGCAGCGTGCATGAATATATGTTTAATGTATTAGACAAGAGTCCTGTGCTGCACAGCCCCCCGTGTTCTTTTCCAGACACCACACACTGGGGGCATTACAATAACTGTTCAGCTGGAGAACTCCTTATAATTATACACACTGGAAATCTCTTTGAGCCACTCTTCTCCCTGCTGCAGGCTACAGGAGGCAAACATAGAATAAGTTTGGTCCTTCCCATGCATTTTGACAACTTTTTAAGGCATCAGGGTAATGTTTGCATGCATTATGTAGCTGGAAGAATGAAAACTCCATTACAAGGACTGAAAGGAGGAGGCTCTCTTAAACTGACATCCGTCAGATGCGTTTGACATCACCACTTTCAGCACTCAGGTTGCAGGCATCAGGCGCAATATGCAAATGTGTGTTGCTTCCTAGTGACAGGGGATGGTAAAGCCTCAGACAGAAAGATTTAGAATGCAGCTACATCTAATGCCCAAAGATATTAAAATACCCTTTCTCTCTTTGTGGACACAAGTGAGTGTTTGGGGCTATTGTAACTGCCAGTGACCATAATAGCATCATGGTGTCCTATTGATCTGAGGGTTTAATATCCTTATCTAATGGAGTGCAGACCATATGAGACGTTTATAACCCCTGTGCCTTCTCCCAGCAGACAGTAATGTGCACTTGGCTGTATGTAATTGGGCTATAATTCCTTTTTGGGCTTCCCGCACATCTTAACGTGCAAAGAAATCTCCCATGATTTAGTAATGTCGGTAGTCTAGGGTGGATTATCTGTATATATGCAATTGTACACTTGATTGTTTATAATCTGCTTTGTTAAAATTTTAAAGATAATGCAGCATCACTTTTCTGCTTTGGTGGTATTTTTAAATTTGCTTTAAAAGGTGAAAATATCTGTTTAATTCTTTTAAACATCTTTTACTAGTAGCTTTACTGCTTTACGTGTTTGGATGGTAAAATATCCTAGACGTTTATGATTTCTTAATAGAATATAAAATCCAAAAGCCAAATAGTTTGGATAAAAATATTGATGTGAAAACTTTAGTGTGATTGTTTTAAGATCTTGGTCTGAATTTTCCTTATATTTCTGTTCTTTTACCAAAGATTTATGAGTGAACAGTATTCTAAGGAGTGTGTATATGTATGAGAGAGTTATATTTTGATACTGAATACTATGATCATCTTAATCTCAAAATACATTTTTATAATAAAATGTGGAAAGATAGAGCAACAAAATACTCCTTTTGCTCTTTAATTTTTACTAAAATGAAACATACAAATTGCTTTCATCGTTTCAAATAATAAAGTCAGAGAGTCTAGGTTAATTTCTTCCAAATCCTTTTAAACTCATTCTTCCCCCAGTATTTTATTTATCTAGCCATAAACAAATAAGACAATCTGAGTTAGTCTCTGTGTGTGCCCATTTGCTTGTGTGCAAGAATGTATGTGTGAGCATGTCTGTGTGCATATAGGTGCATGTCTGTATTTGCATGTGAACAAGCTATTTTGAGTGGGTTTTTTTGTCTGCAGAATTGATTTGGTTTGTGTGCAGGTATAGGCATGTGTGTTTGTGCTCATGTAAGCTTGTGTGTTGGTACCCATGCATGTGCATGAATAAGTGTGTTTATAAATAGAAGCAGTTGGTGCTGAGCACATATTAAGTTAATTTTCATATCAACTTAAATTCACTGAGCACCCACTCACATCTCTAGCATTTTATTAAATGCATGGAATACAAAACTGAGTATGACCCAGTTCTGGACCTTGAGAACATCCAGAACAGGAGAGACAAGTTTGCATACAAAGAGCAATAAGGTAATGGAATGCATGTTTTACTGATTTAATGAACAGAGTGCTTAGTTAGCTGATAGGATGGAATTATACATTCAGAGGAGGGATAGACAATTTGGAGGAAGGTGATGATGATTTTATAAGATGGCCTTGAACTTTGAATAGAATTTTGCCCTTTGAAGAAAGGAGGGGAAGGTGATTTAGATAAGGGAGTTAGCACAAAAATGGAGTTGTGAAAGTGCATGCTGTGTTGGAGGAATGGTTATTTATCTGATAGGAGAATAGGTACAGGGAAATTAAGATGCCTGAGTGCCTACTGCCAGATAGAGAGATGCAGTGGTGAGAATGGTAGAGTTGGGTTGTCTAGCTGTGAATGTTTCTTTCATTTACTGGCTGTGTGGTTTGTTTTCTTGTTTTTTTTTTTTTTAATCCTTTTATTCATTCATGGCTGCACTGGGTTTTTCGTTGCTGCACGGGCATTTCTCTAGTTATGGAGAGTGGGGGCTACTCTCTAGTTTGCTGCGAGGACTTCTCATTGCAGTGACTTCTCTTGTTGCAGAGCACAGGCTCTAGGTGTGGGGAGCTTCAGTAGTTGCACACGTGGACTCAGTAGTTGTGGCTCTTGGGCTCTAGAGCACAGGCTCAATAGTTATGGCACAATGGCTTAAGTGCTCCTTGGCATGTGGGATCTTCCCAGACCAGTGATTGAACCTACATCTACTACATCTCTTGCATTGACAAGCAGATTCTTTACCATTGAATCATCTCATCTAGGAAGCCCTGGCTGTGTGGCTTTGTGCAAATGACTTAATCTCCCTGAGCCTCACTTTCTTTTTCTGATAGTAACTGCAGTGATGATTCATTGAAATAATATACTTCTTAATGACTAGTATATTAGTAGATATTTAACAAGGAGTATTTATTATTATTCTGTGCTTAGCCCAGAGATAATATCAATATCTAGAAGTTATTGAGGTTACTAAATTCCCCTCCCTGGTGGCTCAGATGGAAAAGAATCCGCCTGCAATGCAGGAGACCCAGGTTTGATCCTTGGGTTGGGCAGATCCCGTGGCGAAGGGAATGGCAACCCACTCCAGTATTCTTTCCTGCAGAATCCCATGCACAGAGGAGCCCGGCAGGCTGTAGTCCATGAGATCAAAAAGAGTAGGACACGACTGAGTGACTAACACATGTACACATTGGGGTTACTACATGATAGACACTGTGCTAAATATACATCATTCCATTTAGTCTTCACAATAGCTTTTTGACATGGTCACTATTGTTTTCCCCTCTTATAGTTGAGGAAATATCTTAGGAAGGTCACTGAGACAAACAGAACCATACCTGGTCTGGAGACTGGACATCAAGACTCTTCAGGAGAAGGATACTGGTAGGAAGTAAACTAGCATGAGAGTCTGGGACTCAAAAGGTCAAGTGCTACAGTGATAAGACAAATAATTTGGATTTTCTCTCCTCAGCACTAGAAAGTAGTGAAATATTTTTCTTGAAGAATTGACAGTATCAATCATTAATTCATTTAATAGTTACATATTGAATTCAACTAGTAAAATATGCATAGCACTTTTTACTGCTTTTTGAATACAAAGTTCTCTTACTTGCTGTAGTCTGATATTCTCATGTCCTGACTTGTGTTTTAGTAATCTTTGCACCCTAAGCTACTATATGCCTTTCCCCATGTTAAACATTGAGAGAAAGTGGTGACCAAAACCAGATGTTGTCTCTGATCTCATGGAACACACAGTTTAGTTGGGGGTTGGGGCAAGTGGGTATCTAATAAGTACACAGGGTAAAATTGCCACTGCGACCAGGGTTACAATGGTGAGGTTCACGGTGATGTGAAAGCAGATATGAGGAGAATTGGACCAAGACATGGAGATCAGAAATGTTTTCCTTGAGGAAAAGAGGCTTGAATAAAGAGCTGAAAGATAAGTAGAGATGAACTGAGCGAAGGATGGAAAGGGATAGGAATAGCATGTGCAAAGACCGTGTGAGGGGAGGAAGAATTTGTGAGTCCAAGGGGCAAAGAGGGGACAGGAGTGTCTGGAGGAAACAGACCTAAAGCAGCAATAAAAATATAATGAGAGTCAGACATGTAATGTAAATTTTCTACTGGTCACTTAGGAAAAGTAGGGAAAAAAAGAGGTAAAATTAATTTTAAGTGTTTTTTTTAACCCAATACTAAATATTATCATTGCAAAATATAGGCAGTATAAAAACTATCAATTTGATATTTTACCTTTTTTCCCTTGCACTGTTTGAAAACCAGTGTGCATTTAAAATTTATAACACATCTAAATTTAGATACTAGATTTTCACCAGGAATATTTGATCTGTATTTAAATTTCATAAGATTTATAGTTGAAAAAATAACTGCACATGTCAGATTCTTCCAAACATACTTAAAATTTCTGAATAACTAAATCAAGTGTCTATTTTTAAATTTAAATTAATTACAATTAAATAAAATTAAGAACTCAGTTCCTCAGTTGCATTCATTGCATTTCAAATGCTTGATAATCACAAGAGAGACTGGTAGCTACTCAGCTGGACAGTGAGAAGTGGGAAAGTACGACTGTGGACAGATCATACAGGCCTTGTAAACTTCATTCACATTTTGTCTTTCTTTCAAAATCAGTGGGACACCCTGAGGAATGCTAAGCGTGGGGTGATGTTAGGAGATGTGAGCTTTGAAAAGATCACTCAGCATTGTGGAGAATGACTTGGGGTTGAGCTGGAGGCAAGGAGAAGAGGGTTGATCATTGAAAATGCCATTGCCATAATTTAGGCCAAAGATAATGGTAATTTGAACAAGAGTTTTTTTGGCAGAAGATAGCAGTTCATAAATTCAAGAGATATTTAAGGGACAAAATCCAGAAGGGCTGATGTTGTTCAATAGCTACGTCTGAACACGTTATTTTTCAGTCCCTAAGTATGAACATGATGTTGTTGTTGTTCAGTTTCTTTCCTATCCACAGAAATTGATAATACATTTGAAATAGAGGATGACATTGAAAGAAGACCAAAGTTGCTATCTACTGCTGCTTTATCTCTGCATCAGGAATTTAGACAGGGCTCAGTGGGGATGGCTTGTCACTGTTCCATCACGTCTGGAGTCTCATCTGGAGAAAATCAAATGGCCAGAAGTAGTGAATGCAACCATCTGAAAGTTCCTCTTTCTCCTCTCCAGATCCTGGGCTGGGATGACTTAATGACGTAGGCTCAGCCAGGCTGTCTACTAGAATGACTACATATGTCCTCTCTTTATGAATCTTGAGCTTCCTCATATCATGGCAACCTTGAGGTTGCTGAAATTCTTACATGGTAGCTTTCCATGAGCATTGTATCAAATGACTTGGAAGCTGCATGACCTTTTATATTCTAGCTTTGGAAATCACATGTCTTCATTTCCACTGTACACTATTAGTTGAAAAGGTCACAGGCTTACACAGGTCGTGAGAAAGGGAACAGAAAATCCATCACTCAATGGGAAGAATTTCAAAGAATTCACATCCATGCTGTGTGTGTTTAGTCGCTAAGTCCTGTCTGACTCTTTGAGACCCCATGGACTGCCATGTTTCCCTATCCTGCACTATCTCCCGGAGTCTGCTCTAGCTCATGCCCATGGAGTCAGTTACACTATCTAACCATCTCATCCTGTGCCACCCCCTTCTCCTTTTGCCTTCAGTCTTTCCCAGCATCAGGGTCTTTTCCAATGAGTCAGCTCTTCGCATCAGGTGATCAAAGTATTGGAGCTTCAGCAACAGTCCTTCCAATGAATATCCATGGTTAATTTCCTTTAGGATTGACTGATCTGATTTCCTTATGCTGCTAGGTCACTTCAGTCATGTCTGACTCTGTACAACCCCATAGACGGCAGCCCACCAGGCTCCCCCGTCCCTGGGATTCTCCAGGCAAGAACACTGGAGTGGGTTGCCATTTCCTTCTCCAATGCATGAAAGTGAAAAGTGAAAGTGAAGTCGCTCAGTCGTGTCTGACTCTTCGGACCACAGCCTACCAGGCTCCCCCATCCATGGGATTTTCCAGGCAAGAGTATTGGAGTGGGATGCCATCGCCTTCTCTGAGATCTGATCTCCTTATAAAATCACATAAATGCAGTTTGGAATATTCTCATTTTATGATGCATCTGATGAGAAAAGTTGATTTCATTGGAAAAGACTCTGATGATGGGAAAGATTGAGGGCAGGAAGAGAAGGGGACAACAGAGGATGAAATGGTTGGATGGCATCACCATATCAATGGACATGAGTTTGAGCAAACTCCAGGAGATAGTGAAGGACAGGGAAGCCTGGCATGCTGTAGTCCACAGGGTTGCAAAGAGTCAAACATGACTGAGAGACTGAATAATAACAAAAACATTTTGTAGTGCCTTTGAGTCATCTAAGAGAGATGTTCAGATATCCTGATCTGGAATTCAGAGAAGTCCAGGATGAGACTATAAATGAACAAATTTTCTGTACTGATGTGGTAATTACAGTATAGATGAGAACCCCTCAGAAGAGAATCTTGGTTGAATACAATGCCTTGAGGATTTTCAACCAGTTACTGTTCTGAATAAAGGATAAAAGCAGAACAGTCAGAGCGGCAGGGAGAAAGGCAGGAGGGTGTCATACCTGGGAAGCCAGGAGAAGCATGTGTTTCAGAAAGGAAAGAGTAGTAACAGCTTTAAATCTTTGGAAATGTCAAGAATGATAAAGGCAGATGATGTCTATTGTGTTTGTTGGGAAAAAGATCTAAACAGACATTTCTCCAAAGAAGACATACAGATGACTAACAAACACATGAAAAGATGCTCAACATCGCTCCTTATTAGAGAAATGCAAATCAAAACCACAATGAGATATCACCTTACAATGGTCAGTATGGCCATCATCAAAAAATCTACAAACAATAAATGCTGGAGAGGGTGTGGAGAAAAGGGAACACTCTTGCACTGTTGGTGGAAATATAAATTGATACAGCCACTATGGAAGACAGTATGGAGATTCCTTAAAAAACTAGGAATAAAACCATCATATGACCCAGCAGTCCCACTCCTAGGCATATACCTTGAGGAAACCAAAATTGAAAAAGACACATGTATCCCATTGTTCACTGCAGCACTATTTACAATAGCTAGAACATGGAAGCAACCTATATGCCCATTGACAGATGAATGGATAAAGAAGTTGTAGTACATATACACAACGGAATATTAAGGAATGCGTTTGAGTCAGTTCTGATGAGATGGAGGAACCTAGAGCCTATTATACAGAGTGAAGTAAGTCAGAAAGAGAAAGACAAATATCATATTCTAATGCATATATATAGAATCTAGAAAAATGGTACTGAAGAATTTATTTACAGGACAGCAATGGAGAAACAGACATAGAGAATAGACTTATGGACATGGGGAGAGGGGAGAAGAGGGTGAGATGTATGGAAAGAGTAACATGGAAACTTACATTACCATATGTAAAATAGATAGCCAACGGGAATTTGATGTATAGCTCAGGAAACTCAAACAGGGGCTCTGTGTCAATATAGAGGGGTGGGAAGGGGTGGGAGATGGGAGGGAGGTTCAAAAGGGAGGGGATATATGTACACCTATGGCTGATTCATGTTGAGGTTTGACAAAAAACAACAAAATTCTGTAAAGCAATTATCCTTCAATAAAAAAATAAATGTATATAGAAAAAACAATGTATACTCAGTTTGTTTCATGCAATGTTATAGACTTGAGAGCTATAAACATTGTCATAAATCTGACAAAATTTTGTTGTCAGATTTGGGAAGATAGCTATGTGCTGCGTATTTGATTCTGGGTATGCTTGGGTTGGGAAGATCCCCTGGAGAAGGGATAGGCTACCCACTGCAGTATTCTTGGGCTTCCCTGGTTGCTCAGAAGGCAAAGAATCCACCTGCAATGCAGGAGACCTGGGTTCAATCCCTGGTTTGGGAAAATCCCCTGGAGGAGGGCATGGCAACCCACTCCAGTATTCTTGCCTGGAGGATCCCCATGGACAGAGGAGCCTGGTGGGCTGCAGTCCATGGGGTCGCAAAGAGTCGGACATGACTGAGCGACTCAGCACAGAACAGCATGACCGACATAGGTTCCCAGGTGCTGCTAGTGGTAAAGAACCCACAGGTAAATGCAGGAGATGTAGGAGACCTGGGTTTGATCCCTGGGCCTTGGAAAGATCCAGTGGAGGAGGGCACAGCCACCCACCTCAGAATTCTTGCCTGGAGAATCCCATGGACAATGGAGCCTGGTGGGCTACAAGTGGTAAAGAACCTGCCTGCCAATGCAGGAGACATAAGAGATGTGGGTTCGATCCCTGGGTCCAGAAGGTCCCTTGGAGGAGGGTGCAGGCAACCCACACCAGTATTCTTGCCCAGAGAATCCCATGGACAGAGGAACCTAATGGGCTGTTT
This sequence comes from Okapia johnstoni, assembly GCA_024291935.2. Taxonomy (NCBI): domain Eukaryota; kingdom Metazoa; phylum Chordata; class Mammalia; order Artiodactyla; family Giraffidae; genus Okapia; species Okapia johnstoni. Next base: position 60,363,262 of record CM044317.1, on the reverse strand, counting down.
TCCATAGGTTTGCAGAGTCAGACACGACTGAAGCAACCTAGCATGCATGCATCCTATAAAAAATGTAGATGTTTTTGGTGTGTAATAAAATTTCAACAGTTTTAAAAAGGGATTCAAAATTTAGTTACTTAACATACATATACACAACACACATAAGCACAAATCTAATATTGTGGGACAAAATATTTTATCTCAACATAACATTTTGATTTGATACTTTGTATGCATATAGTTATTTATCTAATGAATTTAAAATATCTGCCATGAATTCCTAGAAACATAAATTGATATGATCTCATTTTGAACTAACAAGAATTTAAAGAAGATTCTGCAAAGATAACTATTTCTAGTATACCTACTTCAAGTATCTTTGAAAAACTTGTTATACCAATGTAAAATGATGTTTAATGAACTGAAACTACAGTGTTTTCTGTTTGATTGTTGAGGCAGATCCGTCAAAGCTTTGTTGCCTTTGTGACCGCTGAGCTAGGCAGCCCTTCAATTGAGCTCATCACATCATTTGTTTTCATGATGTGTACTTAGAGCTGCTACCGAATCAGTACCAGTCCCAAATGAATGATCACAATGGTCACGAAGAATGGGTCATATGGTCTACAGTATGTTCCCTTTCAATTCATAGTCTTGCCAAAATCTGGAAGGGCAATCAGAAATACAAAATGACGGTTTATTTTTCTGGTAGGACTGGCTTCTGTCACAACAAAAAAGCACAGTTTAGTGAAATAATATAATTATACATTGAACAAAATAAAATAGTCAAATATGTTGCTTCATGAGATTAAGATCAATCAACCATTTGACTGATTTTAAGCCTGTTTTCTTTTATATGCAGATTCAATTTCCCTTTATTTTTCAGTTCCTGTGAAAAGTTAGCATTTTTGTCTGACTTGATAAGAGGAGATATCCCAAGATGAAGAGCCAGAAAAGCACAGGTTAATGAAACTATGCTGGCCACTACTTCTATCTCGGTTTTCTTTCTTCCTCCCTTCCTTCTCTCTCTCCCTCCCTTGTCATTTTCCTTCTGCTGTTTTCTTTTGCACCTTCATTACTTTTACCTATTTTTATTTCCACGATCTTATTTTATTTATTTATTTATTTTTCCTCTTCAATCTGCCTCCATATCCTTTGAGCTTGGCAGCTCATTGAATTTCACTATTGATAACAGATTTAACTGTAGCTGATAAATTTTTGCTAGAGGTGCTGACTCCTAAATAATGCACGTTGTAAATCATTACCTCTTAGCATTAGTGATCAAAGTAAGGGACAAACAGGTGAAATCTGGGGTTGATTTGCTTTAAAACAATCATTTAACTCTTTCAGTGTTGGATTGCTATTTAGGAAATCTTATGAGAGCTATACACAGTCCTTCTGAAAGATGAGTCATGTATTGATTTCTCTCCGAGAAGGCAATGGCGCCCCACTCCAGTACTCTTGCCTAGAAAATCCCATGGACGGAGGAGCCTGGTGGGCTGCAGTCCATGGGGTCGCTAAGAGTCGGACACAACTGAGCGACTTCACTTTCACTTTTCCCTTTGATGCACTGGAGAAGGAGATGGCAACCCACTCCAGTGGTCTTGCCTGGAGAATCCCAGGGACGGGGAGCGTGGTGGGCTGTTGTCTATGGGGTCGCACAGAGTCGGACACGACTGAAGCGACAGAGCAGAACAGCATTGATTTCTCTCAGAAAGAAACAATCTTCCAGGCCTACAGTGTTATTTTTAGTTATTTTTATTATATTGCGATCTACATATATACCATATAAAATTTGACATAAATTTACCTTGCTTATACTGATTGTATAAGAATTTACAAATTAAATACAAAATAGTAAATAAACATGTGAAATTCAAATTTTAATGTAGGAATATGTTCCTTTGGATCTATTTTTGTCTTTATAATTATCTGTTGCCTTTAGTCACCAGATTCAGAATATGCCTGGTAGCATTTCAATAGTATATAAAGCAGTAGTAGTAAATTCAAGCTCTGGATAATCTGGCATTCATTAGAAAGCAGTACTCTAATGTTGTTTTATTATTCTTATTCTTATTTTTAATTGACAGATAATTGCTTCACAGTATTGCATTGGTTTCTACCAAAAATCAACATAAATGTGCAGTTCTTGTTAAGTCTATAAAGCTGTCTTCTTCATTTGAAGAAAAAACTAGCATGTGATGTTATTAAAATTTGTATCCAGTGGGTATGTATTCCAATTATTTCTGGAATCAGAAACTGGAAAATAGTATTTGAAGTTGGTTTCAACTCTTTACATGAGAAGAAAAATTTTTACTTTTAACAAAAGATGTCAATGGACTATGGTTGAAAATTACTAAATATTAGAAATGGATCCTCTATTGTTTTGGACTAGGAATATTCAAGCCCTCATGAAGCTATTATTTGGCATTTAGCCTTGGCCTGAACATTTTATTTTAGGACTAAGTCATTTTCTTTTTCTTTTTAGTCTAAAAGAAAAAGACAGTGTATTGAACTACCACAAACTGTCATTTTTGCCATGTAGAAACAAAGTCTTGGCTTATTAAAGAATTAGGAAATTAAGGAGTTTTATCATAGAAGTATACATCAAATGTAAAGTATTCATATAGAAGAGGAATTTTATATTTATTTCTAGCATAATGATTCAGTATGAGAACAGTAATTTAGATCGGACCTGCTTTGCTCCTAGATATATTCACCAGAAATTAAATGTGTTCATGATTTGTCACATGCATGCTTGTAAATAAGCACAGAAAGGTGTACACCAAAGTCCTGTGGAAAATCTGGTAATACATGATAATTCAGATAAGCTGTAATAAACAATTTTTAAAATAAACTTTTAATTTGACACGAGTTTTAGATTTACAGAGAATTGATACAATAGGAATTCTCCAATTGATACAATAGGAGAGAGTTCCCATACAACCCAACCCCAGTTTCCTCTATTATTAATAGTCTATATAGATGGGGTATATTGTCCAGTACATTGAATCAGTACTGATATTATTATTAATTGTAGTCCTTAGTTTCGGAGAAGGCAATGGCACCCAACTCCAGTACTCTTGCCTGGAAAATCCCATGGACGGAGGAGCCTGGTAGGCTGCAGTCCATGGGGTTGCTAAGAGTCGGACACGAATGAGAGACTTCACATTCACCTTTCACTTTCCTGCATTGGAGAAGGAAATGGCAACCCACTCCAGTGTTCTTGCCTGGAGAATCCCAGGGACTGCGGAGCCTGGTTGGCTGCCGTCTATGGGGTCGCACAGAGTCGGACACGACTGAAGTGACTGACTTAGCAGCAGCAGCAGCAGTCCTTAGTTTATTCAGATTTTTCTTAGTTTTACCTGATATTTTTTGCTCCAGCATCCAATCCAGGATACTGCATTACATTTTGTTGTCAGGTCTCATTAGGCTCCTCTTGGCTGTAGCTGCTTCAAATACTTTCCTTGTTTTTGATGACCTTGAGAGTTTGAGGCGTAGGGGTCATGCATTATGTAGGACATCACTCTATTGGATTTTGTCTGATTTTTTCCTCACGATTAGACTGGGATTATGAGTTTTGGTGAGGAAGATTGCAAAGGCTAAGTGCCACTCCCATCACATCATATCAAAGGTCTGTACTCTTAAGATGACTTATCACTGTTGATGTTGACCTTGATCATCTCACTAAGGTAGTGTTTGTCACACTTTTCCACTGTACAGTTACTTTCATCCTCCTTTTTACATGTTATTCTTTGGAAGGAAGTCACTATGTGCAGCCCATACTCAAGGTGTAGAGAGTTATGCTCTATCTCCTTGAACATAAATTATTTGGAAATCTCCTGTACAAATTTGTTTCTTCTCCATTTATTTGTTTATTCAGTTCTTTACTTATCTTAGTATGGACTCATGGATTCCTGGATATTTGTTTTACACTTGGGGTTATAATCCAATAAGCCTTTGGGTTGTTGTTCAGATTGTTCCAACATTGGCCAATGTGAGCTCTTTCAATTGTCTCTTGTATCCCTTTGACAGGCTGCCACTGTTGTGTCTGTTTAGCATTTTCTTACTTTCTGGCACTACTGATACTCCAGGCTGTCTTGTGTATTGTATCTCCTTCCCCAGTCCTAGAATTAGCCATTTCTCCAAAAATCCTGTAGTTCCTTTTACTAGAGAATGGTGTTAAAAACTGCTCTCTGGGCCCTAGATGTTCTCATTATTACTTGAGTGCCATTGCTTCTAGGCCTTCTTAGCTGGCAGAGCAAAGAAATGCATGTGTCTGTGGTAATCTGTGCATGTACACATTTAAAAGCATGGAATGAATTTTTCCCTAGAGCCTCTAGAAGACATTCAGTTCTGATGACACCTTAATTTTCACCCCATAAGACTCATTTTGGATTTCTGACCTCCAAAACTGTCAAAGAATAAATTTGTGTTGTTTCAAGTCACTAAGTTCCTGGTAATTTATTACAACAATAATAGGAAACAAATATAGCTAAAGACAAATGGTGGAAAACATTTTTCTCATACATTTATTTGCCTTTATATCTTTGGTGAGATGTCTGTTCAGATCATTTCCCATTTATTAAATTAGGCTATTTTTCTTATTTATGCCTTTTAAGAGTTTGTGTTTTTGGATACAAGTCCTTTATCAGATACCTTATTCATTAATATTTTCCTCTAGTCTATGGCTTGTTTATTCATTCCACTAATATCATTTGTAGAACAATTTTAATAAAATCCAACTTTTTCTTTTATGGATTATGCTTTTGTTGTTATAGCTAAAAGTCATAAACAAATTTAAAAATCATATAGATTTTCTCCTATGTTTTCTTCTAGAAATTGTTTAGTTTTGCGTTTAGTTCTATGACCCATTTTGAGTTAATGTGAAAGGTTTGCACCCAGATTTATTTTCTTGCATATTGGCCAAACTTTACCAAAATTAGCCTGGCTCCTCTGAGCTTTCTTCTTGAGTAGGTTTTAACCCTCCTCAGACTGTGGATTTTAATACTATTCTCCAAAAAACAAAAACAGCTTTATTTCCTTTTTCCAATGTGCATAGTTTTTATTTCTTTTTATTTTCTTATTGCATTTACTAGGACTTCCAATAGTATGTTAAGTAGTAGTTCCATATTCCTAATCTTAGGAATATATATGTATGTGGTTACTTATATGATTTGTTTGTAAGTGTTCTTGATCAAGTTGAGTAAGGTTCTCTTTATTTCTAATTTACTAAAAGTTTTTATCATGAATTGGTATTAGATTTTGTCAGTTGTTTTATTATGTACCAACTGTATAAGCATATGATTTTTTTTCTTTGCTGCTGGTTGATATGTAGTTTATATTGATTGAATTTGAAAAGTTGGGCCAGCTTTGCATACTAGGAATAAGTCCCACTTGGTTATGGTATATAAATAATTTTATACATAGTTTCATTAAATTTGTAACATTTTCTGAAGGACATTTGTGATTACATCCATGAGAGATATTGATCTGTAGTTTTCCTGTCTTGTAATGTCTTTACCTGACTTTGGTTTTGTGTAATGATGGTTCTCATAAAATGAGTTATGAGTTATGAGAAATGGTCTCTATTTCTACTTTTTGGAAGAGATTGTGGGGAATTCAAATTCTTCACAGTAGAGTAGTGGACAATTGCTATGACCCAGACTTTCCATGTGGGAGTAAGCACCTTCCTCATGTGAGAAAGACTGTGGATGTTCCGTATTATTCATGGCTGAATGTAATCTCTCAATATATTTTCAGTTATATTTGATTGTATGTGATTAAAATTATGTGGAAGATGATTAATTATTGATTCGACTTGTTTAGGCTCTATTACCTATTTATCCTTGTGTGAGTTTTGGTAATTTGTGCCGTTCAAGGAATTGATCTATTTTACCTAAGTTATGAACTCTGTTGACATAGAGTGTAGTGTTCATTTTTCTCTTATTTTTTTAATGTCCATGAGTGGTGATACGTCTTTCATTTCTAACACTGGTAAACTCCGTCTTCTCTTTTTTGACTTGGTTAGCTAGACTAGAGCTTTTGGGGGCATCCATTTCTCTTTGTGTGCGTAGTAACTTGTTTGTTTATTTTTAGTAATTGTTCCCTTTCATCTAAATTTTCAAATTTATGTTAATAGAGTTGTTTGCAGTTTGTTCTTATTTTTTGATATCTATGGAGTCTGAGCGAATAGCTTCCTGTTTTATTTCATATATTAGCAATCTGTGACTTCTCCCTTTTTATTTTGTTCTTCTTGCTAGCATTGATCACTCTTTGACCATGTGAAAGAACCAGCTTCTATTTTTGCTTGTATCTGTTGCTTTCCAATTTTTAGTTTTATTAGTTTCTGCTCTAATTTTTATTATTTCTTCTCTTCTACTTGTGTTAAGCTCAAATTACCCTTTTTCTTTAGCTGCCTGAGGTAGAATGTAGGTTATGGATTTTATATCTTTCTTATTTTTTAATGTACACACTTAATGATATAAATTTTTTTCTAAACACTGCTTTCACTGTAGTTACAAACTTTGCCAAGTTGTATTCTTATTGAATTTAAAATATTTGTAAAGTTAGGATATGGATTTTAAAAAATATTAAATCTGTGATACAACAATAAAAATTTCTTATAGAAGTGCTTTTGGATTCTGAGAATACCCAAGAGTTTGCACTTTTGAGATTTGAGATATCTAGTAATCACTAATGATACTTTGTCATGATCCATATTGAAATCTTCTTGACTAGCAAGTTGGAAGTTTGACAAAAACTGTTTAGAAGGACATAGCACTATGATTTCCATAGTGAGACCAGAAAATGAGTACTGTGTGTTGATACTTAGTCTCAGAAAAATTTACTTTGCAGAAGAAAACCTTTGGACAAAATGTCATTGAAGTGAAATTAGCCATTTTTTGCCAAAGAGCTTCCATATGAGGGCACGCCATGAGAAATGATGATAGTCAGACTTGGAACTCTTTCCAAGAGTTACCAGGTAGGTGATTCCAGCCCTTTCTAGTACTGTAGAAAAGCTAAGAAAGTAGAGTGCTTCTTCTTTCTGATAATGAAGAATAAAGAAGTAGTTGTACACACTTTACCATTAGCCATGAAACTCTAGTCTCATAGCCATGTAAGGTTTTTCTCTGATCTACTCACACCTTTCATTACACTTTGTTTCTCCACATATGTTTTATATTTTCTGGGTCCTTATTCTGTATTCTTATTGAGTTTAAAAATATTTTTTATATGTATCATGGTAAGCCTCTAAAAATAATTTTTTAACAAGTAAGTAGGCAATTCTCAATCAATCTCTCTGTCTTTCCGTCTGTCTTTCAGTCTGTCTCTGTCTCATTCTAGGTACAGCCTATGTGCAAGGATAATTAGTTTTTACTTCATATTTTCCAAGTCCCCTAATCTGCTCACAATTTTCCCCATCCACATTCTATTTTTCCTTCATAACCTAGTAAGAAATGGTCTACATGTTGTATCATGAATTGACGCATGTTTTTCTAGCATCTACCATATTTCTAATCCTGAACAAGGGCCTCTCATACATAAATGAATTAAATGACTTTCTCCTTCCAGAAACTACAGACTTGTTGGATTGACAAGACTAATAAAATAATTAGTGAGTGATATAATCAATATGTTATTAAGCCCTGAGTGGTCAAATAATGACCATAAATACCATGAAAACTTCATGTAAAATTGTTCACAGTGTTCCTCTTCCTTTGGAGAGTTTAGAAAGAGTCTGTTTGAATGATTGGTCAAGAGCATCTCATCAGTTGTTTTTATTGGAAGGGACAGAAATGAGTGAAGACTAAAATATCCAAGTAATTAATAAACTCAAGATAGCTCAGGTCAGTGACCCTGCAAATTGTTTTTTAATGCATAGACACATCAGTTCCTCTGATTTTGTCTCCTTGGATGATTTTTGGTATGTGATCTCTATTCGAAAGGAGAAGAATCATTTTTGACTTACTTTCAGAAAGAGATGCCCCTACCTTGTTCTGTGTGTATGTATGTACACGCTTGCAAGTGCACACACATGTGCTTACTTATACACATTCACAAAGAGGAAGATGCACTGCTTTGTGCTCAATGTAAATGTTTAACTGTTTATTGAATTTAAATGAACACCAATGTCATTCACCAAAAACCTCTCAGATCTTTTCCTTTACTCTCAAGTTGATGAACAATACCTGGTGCTCCCCTGAGGCAAAAAGGAGCCTGAGGAATGTGGCCACTGGGTAGAAACTTAGAATGGGACTGACTGCACACAGGTGAAGAGCTTGCAATGATATACAGGGCTGCGCCATGCTGGTGGTCTTCTCAAGTGGACCATCCCAATAGCCTCCTAACTGCTGCTTTAACGTTTCTCCAACTGAAGTTGTGTTCCACTTTTATGGTTTTTACCTTGTCTGTGTACTGCTTGTGTCATTATTCATTTGATCTGTCCTTTATGTCCTTCATGTCCTTTTGTTAGCAGCAGGAGTTGCAGTATTACAGGGCATTTTGTGTTCCTTCTGCAAATGTAAAACCAGTATTTCATGGTCTGCACTGAAGAACTTCATTTTAAAAAGATTTTTCCTGGGCTTCCTTGGTGTCTTAGGGATGAGTGAAGAGTTAAAGTCGTTCAGTCACGTCAGACTCTTTGCAACCCCATGGACTATACAGTCCACGAAATTCTCTAGGCCAGAATACTGTAGTGGGTAGCTGTTCCCTTCTTCAGGGGATCTTCCCAACCCAGGGATCAAACCCAGGTCTCCCACATTGCAGGCAGATTCTTTACCAGCTGAGCCACCAGGGAAGCCCATCAGTGCAGGAGACATAGGTTCAATCCCTGATCTGGGAGGATCTCATGTGCCACAGAGAAGCTGAGTCCATGTGCCACAGCTATTGATCCTGTGCTCTAGAGCCTGGGAGCTGCCACTACTGAACCCATGTGCCACAACTACCAAAGCCCATATACCGTATAGCCTGTGTTCCACAATAAGAGAAGTCACAGCAAAAAGAAGTCCGTGTATCACTAGAGAAAAGCCCACACAACAAAGACCCAGCACAGCCAAAAATAAATAAATAAATAAAATTATTAAAAATATCTTTCCACAGAATGTTTGGGTAAAAATAACCAAAATATCAAAAAAATCCACCTAAAGTTAGTTGATGGTCCACTAAAGCATGCATGTTACATTCCAGGAGGTATGGACATACAGAATAAGATCCACATGACCAGAGCAGACAAAGCCTCAGTGATCCAGCCCTGGTTTCTCCCCAGCTTTGTCTCTTTCTGAAACATGCTTCACATTTCAATACTTAGCTTGCTTGAATAATTCATATTTCCCCAAGCCACCTTGTTTTAGAGATCTGGCTCACAGCATCTCTTAGGTGCCAAAAAACTTTCACTCCTTTGTTTATCTAGAAAATATCTTCACACCTTTCAGACCTAGAGCATCATCTTTTCCCTGAACCCTAAGGTGAATTTACTTCTTTTTCTCTGTCTTCTCCTTTAACCGTTAAATGACCTTCCTTGTTAGGGAGTCTTTCTTTCTTGATCAGATTACAAATGCTTTCTGATAACTTGCAGGCACTCAATGCTTATAGAATAAAAAAAAAATGATGGCAGAGTAAGTGATTGAATTCATGGGGGTAATCTCTGTGGTACCCCTTAAATTAGTGTTTCTCCATACTTGCTCAGGGCTTCCCTGGTAGCTCAGCTGGTAAAGAATCTGCCTGCAATGCAGGAGATCCCAGTTCAATTCCTGGGTAGGGAAGATCCCCTGGAGAAGGGATTGGCTACCCACTAGAGAATTCATGGGCTTCCCTGGTGGCTCAGATAGTAAAGAATCCATCTGCAATATGAGAGACCTGGGTTCGGTCCCTGGGTTGGGAGGATCCCCTGAAGGAGGGCATGGCAACCCACTCCAGTTTTCTTGCCTGGAGAATTCCCATGGACAGAGGAGCCAGGAGGGCTACAGTCCATGGAATCACAGAGTTGGACATGACTGAGTGACTAATCACACGTACTTTCTCAAGCCTGAAATTCTGCAAAGGAGATAGAGTTCCTTACTTCAAGCATCTGTGTTTGCTGCTGAAGTTTAATGCCCCTAGGATTGGAGTCAGTTGATCATGTTAAAGTATTTGAAGGTTCATCTGAAGGTTTTGCATACCCTGTCCAGAGAGCAGGTTTTGAGAGGAGGGAATTAGGAGAGAATAGAAATGTGAACGCTGAGGGGAAGATGACACCAAAAAGACATGAAAAATTTGGAAGGAAACTGTCCGTTCTGAGAGTTTAGCTATAGAGCACCATATCGGTACTTTTAATCAGAGCAGGCTAGAGTGATACAGAGAAGCTTAGGTCATAGAGAAAGTGTTACCCCCGCTACTACATGCTCAATCCTGGCTCCAGGGTAGAAGTGACTATGAGGATAGAGGAAATTCCATGGGAAGAACACACTGGAATCATAGTAAGTATAGTGATACATATCTTGAGGAGACTCAGTTCCTGATATTTTGAGCAATGACCAATATGAACATTTTGAGCAATAAAAAAAACAATTAGTAACTACTGTATTCATTGAAATTGATCTATGAGGTGAAGGTGTGGTCCTGTGGGATGGTCATTTTTTTTTAGGTATGTATAGCTATAAGCGTCTATGTAGGAGGAATGGAATAGGAAAGAAAGGAAAATTCTATTGGAAAATCTAAAATTAATTTCATAATATCACAGTTGAAGATGGTATAAGATCATGAAATTGAAGTAATATTATAGAAAATAGCCAGTGTAACCCTTTAACTTGCTTTCCTTTTTGGTCTCAGGCAGAAGAAGTAATTCTGGTCTTCAACTGAGAGTTGGAAGGTGTAATGCTTTCAATTTAGAACCAACTCTTAGGTCTGTATGTCTCATGTTTTGTTTTTTTAACAGTCATTTAATTTTGGTGGAATAGCTTTGTAGAACCATCTTTCTTTTGTTTCTTACTTCTTTAAAACCATTAATTTTCACAAATAAAGGTCTTGGTATGTCAGTAGGACATGTTTAAAACATATAACATCTGAATTGTTTCTATAGTGAACAAGTAAGAAAATAAAGAGCCAGGCAAGAAATCCTCTAAAATGTAAAAAGATTATGAATATTTTATTTCTACAGGAAAATTTGCTTCTTTTCTACAAAACATAAAATATTTCCTTCTGTGGTCTTAAGGAGGCTGTGAAATATCTGATGGAGAGGCACATGAAGGAGGATTTTTTCTCATTTAGAAAGACATGAGCCTGTGATAGATAAGCCTAGCTGTTATATGAATTATATTGCTTCTCTTTTTCTCTTTTAAGGATTTTATACAGAGGGAAAAAATTCTAGAATATAAGTTTCTATATACATATATATATATATATATATATATTTTTAATGACCTGAAACTAAAAAGGCACTAGATTGTAGAAACATATGTCCACATTAATGAAAGTCCTTGGAAATAAAAGTTTGGTTACCATCACTGCAAGGGGGCCAGCTGTCATAATTATGGCTCAATTGGGTCTTTTACTTGGGGGGTCCTATTCATTATCTTTGGAATGCCACATAATAAGTGATTCTCTGAGGATACCATCTAATAAAAATACCATCCAGACATGTTCTGTTATTTCTGCCTCTTCCTTCCTCACCAATTCAAGATTCTAATTATTACCAGAAACTAGATTCAAGAGAGTTCCTGAGGTTGGTAGTATCTACTATTTCCTGTTTACTATCACAAACTAAATAATGGAAGACTAGGTTGTATATATATATATATATTTTTTTTTTTCCAGAAAGATCATGTTTCTATATTCTAGTATGAACACATAGTACATGCTCTCTAAAGTTCCCATTTCTGGCATTGTAGCTTGAATCCTGAATTTTAACTCAGAAATCACGCAGTTATTCAGTGTCTGCAATTCCTGGTTCAATTGTCAGTTTGAGAAAAGTGTATCATGCTTTCAAATGTCTAGGCATTACCTTAGAGCAAACTTTGTTTGCACAATATTTTACAGTATCCAGCTTCTTTTTATTGGCAAATCCCTTGTCATTATTATTATTTCACACCAAGAGCCCATATCCTGCTACAAAACACTGTAAGTAGTAGCGTATGTAAAAACAATCTGTGTTGTGGAATTTATATCCTAAAATTCCTTTCCTTTGAGATATGTGAAATCTGAGCTCCTGTGGTTCTGAGGAGCTTGATACTGTGACAGATTATCTGTGCATGTGTGTGTGTGTTTGTGTGTGTGTGCGTGCTGGGGAGCAGTAGCGGAAAGGCAGTAGAATCATTTGGAATGGAAGGATCCTCATGACACATGGGATGATGGAAATGAAGCAATAAATTCCCAGGCATCCTGAGGCACTTTCCAACGTATCCAGAATGATGCAAAAGTCCAGTGCAACTTTAGCAGATAGAATAGGAAGAGGGTGTCTAGCGAGAAACCCATATCTTGTGTTTTGTTATATGCTACGTGGTATGAACATAATACTTGTCTTATTAAATTCTAAGCATGTTTCCCATTCAGGGAAATGTGCAACCAAGCAGACATTTTAAAGAGCTGAAGTATAAAAATATAAAAAGATTTAGTGTCTCTCTCCAGGCCAGATATGTGGAGCTGTGTCTTATATATAGTGTGTGCTTTAAGTTGAACAGAGTTCCCAGAGCTGCACCACAGAGTGAAATGCTTCCAGGAGGTTTTCATTTCAGCAGCACTGGAAGCAGAGACCTGCTACCCCATCCTTCTCTGCTAAAGTATAACTTGAAATTCCAAGCACCTGGGAAATTCCCAGGAGTTCAGTGAGAACAGTAATGGCCTAAAACTTCTCCAGCCAACCCAGAGACCATACTCTCTGCCCTGAGAAACCCCAGTCTTGTAACAATCCAGTTCTGCCCCTCCACATCTGTGCCCACAGTCCAGCCCACAGAACTGGGGGAATCTGTGCCATGTTAAATCCATGGCCACCCATCTCCACAGTGCTTTTAACACTTCATAGAAATTCTAATGAGATTTTTTTTGTTATTGTGAGCCTTGCTTCCCCTCTCTCTGGAATGGCAATTTAAAACATTTTCCACTCAACTCACATCTGCAATTTGCTTTCTTCTTGTTCCTGGCAGATGTCTGACTTCACAGAAAATTAAAATAGAAACCATGAAAGCGAACCACTTCAACTTCCTGCTGTCATATCTACAAGTCTACCTCAATTTGCCCCTTTTCCTTTCCTCTCGCCTGCCAGCACAAAGGAGAAAGCGTCTCTTCTCCAAGTTACCTCTCCTCTGGACTGACTCCCCAAGGCCACTATCATTCTCTGAAATCAGCAGCCAGGTCCCACCCAGCTGACCTCGTTCCTGGCTCACAGAAGAGGCTTCCTCTACAGCACTCCACTCTCTCCTTGTCTCCCTGCTCCATCCAGACTGCAGCCAGAGGGAACATGCAACACATAACTGGGGTCATGTTACTGTCTTGTGCAAAAAACCTTTCTTCATGGCCTGAATTATGTCTAACACCCAGAGCATTCATATATTGAAGGCCTAAAGCCTAGGACCTCAGAATGTAACTGTATTTGGAGACAGAGTTTTTGAAGAGGTGTTTAAAATGAGGTCATCACAGCAGAGAAGGACATAGACTCAAATAGAGAAAAGACTACATGAAGACAGCCAACAGCAAGCCAAGGAGGGAAGCCTCAGTGCCCCTGCTAATACTTTGATGTTGGATTTCTAGCCTCCAGGAGTGGAAAGAAGTTTCTTGGTTAAGCCACCCAATCTCTGTGGTACTTGGTTAGGGCAGCCCTAGCAAACTCATGCAATTCCCAGTGACTGTCAGTCATCTCTAGGAAAGTCTATTCATTCAGTGGGCTTTCAAATGAATAGAAAGTCTATTCATTTCTAAGTCCCAGGACGATCTGGCCCATGCTTGCTTCTCTTGCCTCATCCTTGGCCACTCTGCCCTTCTCTCTGTTCCAACCACACTAGCTTCTGAGCTGTTCACTGAATACGCTATTATCTTCCTTCTTCTGATATTCTTAGATGTACTGTTCCATTCTCATGAAGCATTCCTACCTGCTCATGCTACACATTCACCTACTTACCATGCTCATCTTTCAAGTCTCAACATAAACATCACTCCTTAGAGAAACCATCCTTGTTCCATAAGCCTAGGTTAGGTTCCTCTCTAGTAAGCTTCCATAGCATTCTGTACATCTCAGCATTCTCTACAGCCCATATCACTCCCAATGATTTGGTCAATATAAGTTTTCCCTTAAAGACTGTAACCTTCAGGGTCTCAGGAACTTATTCTACTTTGCTCACTGTTCTGTCTGCAGTCCGTGTGCCTATTTCTGTCATATATTTGTACTCTTAGGCTAAAACCAGAATCATAACTCCTGCCAGAAAAGTATACAGTTATAGTATTGCTTCGGACATGGTGTTAGTAAGACTCCCAGTGATTATCAAAATCCAAAGAGGCAGGTATCTGTTCCTGAAGTTGAAGTAGTAATGTAATTGCCTATAGAGAAAATGTAGGTTACTGATTCAGTTCAGCTTATCAGAGGCAAAGGTTATTTTTTATTTTCTCAAATTTATCAAATGTTCAGAATTTGTTGGACTAGGCATACACTAGGTCTAATTTATTTGGGGGTATAATTGAAACAGTTCTGCAAAAGATTAGATTGTATATCTTCACCTGGCATTTTTTTATTTTTATAGAAACAGTGAAAATGTGTACAAAACTGGGGCACAGTCACAGGACACATGGCAATGCATGTGTTACTATTATGGGAAGTAGGGTTTGCTGCAGTTCTTCATCTCTGGTTTATACCAGAAGGTGAAAACCCCTATAAGAAGCACTTAGAGGTTCAGAGTCTCTTCTGTGGTGTGCCGTGGGAGTCAATTGCACATAGATGTGAAGGAAGCACTGTCAGGGGCCACTTTCTGAAGAGTGGTAGACAGATGCTGCAAGAGTGAACATGTGGTTTGTGTACCTGGCTCTTGTGGTCAGGAAGAGGGTGAACGTGACAGCGATGCCATGCCAAGGGAAGTCTTTCGTAGCACTTGTGTGATAAGTACAATGGTGCCGTCTATTTGAGACTGATATTTTTGATGGGATTGACTATCCCTGAGTGGTGTGGGGACAAAAAGACTAATGTAGCTGGCCATCACGCGCACATTTATTTACATGTCAGGGCTTTTGTTCAGATTGTGACTGAAGCCTATTTGTAGAACCAGGCATAATGAGGTAAACTTCATTGAGATTCACTTCAGGACATACCCAAACAAACAAGATCTTCATTCTGAGCCCATCCAAATGTCTGTAATTTGGTAAATTACTCATTCTGTTTGAATGCATTAGTCATCATTTATGAATGTCAGTGAAATTGAATGGACTTTCCTCAAAGAACTATAGAACATTTCCATTACGCTACAAATGCCTTGTTTTTCAAGACATATTTTTCTACTGCATTTACAATTTCTGATCCATGAAATAGATAGGCATCCCAGGAAATAAAAAAAATCATGTTCAAAGAGCTAATTGGTATTTATAAAATATTTGTTTTAGATTTGAGCAGATTAAGGTCACATCACATATGTTAAAATGTGTAAATCTTTATAATCTTCAGATTTAGTCAATACTTACTAAGCACCTTGGAAATCTTAGTAACCTTCAGCATGAACAGCTATCAATACAAAATAAAAAGGAAGAATCTTAAGGAAGATAATGCCTCAATAATTCAATTTCTCAAAAAAATATTTAAAAACAATTTGGCATGATAAAAGCTTTTTATTGAGTATATTGACTCATGGCAAATAATAAAAATATAAAAGGCCTTGGACAGACATAAGACCTAGAACACTTTTCTGATACCTTGACATTTTGTGTTCTCTTTAAAGTCAAAGAGTTTTAACAAGACAGCAAAGAAAGAAATCTTACATTTTGCCATTATTCAGGTATTTGCAGTGAAGTTATGTCAATTAAAAATTCCTATTCCAACACATTTTACTTGCTGCATCCAGCTGTAAGTCTTTATACCACATTGCAAATGCATGATGATGACAGGAGATAAGATAAAGGCTTACCATTGAATTTCTGAGTATATTTATGTAATTCCCTAAATTCTGATTTTTTCTCTGCCAGAGTAATATACTGAATTCTCTTTTACATTTATCTAAGGAGTGATGGAGACAATGGTGTCTGTAAGTCATTATTGCTCAAATGATTAGAATTTTTGCTTACCAGGTGGCTCAGTGGTAAAGAATCCTCCTGCTAATGCAGAAGACTGGGATTTGATCCCTGGGTTGTAAAGATCCCCTGGAGAAGGAAATGGCAATCCATTCTAGTATTCTTGCCTGGGAGATTCCGTGGACAGAGGAGACTGGAGGCTACAGTCCATGGGGTTGCAAAGAGTCAGACACAACTGAGTGAATGAGCACGAATGCTTATTAATTTAGTGAGGAAATGTTCTTCTCAGGAAATAATCTTTTTAACTCTTTCCCTGGAAAAAGTTTTTACATTGAAGTTGAATTTTTAAATGTTAGCAAGAGAGGTCTACTAATCTAAACACGAATTCTTGATTTTTCCTATATCTCAGAACTTTCCCTATGGTATGCATTGGCAACTCTAGTTTTTCTAAAGAGAAAGTTGGCTATTCTAGAATCTCTGTACAAAATCTGTTATTTAATTGAACCATTATATCTCAGCTACACTTATGCTGCTTACTTTCTCTACACATTCCTTGAATTTTAAATCCTAGAGGACTTTCATCATAAGAAACCTGTTTCCCTTTTAGTAATTCAGATTTGAGGATGATTTGATTCACAATTATATGGCTATATGCTTTTTTGGCTTAAGCATGTATGTGTATTTAGCAAGTATTTATTACACAATTGTACTCATTTCACATGCTAGCGAAGTAATACTCAAAATCCTCCAAGATGGGCTTCAATAGTACAGGAACCTAGAACTTCCAAATGTACAAGCTGGATTCAGAAAAGGCAGAGGAACCAGAGATCAAATTGCCAATATCCATTGGATCATTGAAAAGGCAACAGAATTCCAGAGAAATATCTACTTCTGCTTCATTGACTACACTAAAGCCTTTGACTGTGTGGATCACAACAAACTGTGGACAATTCTTAAAGAGATGGGAATACCAGGCCACCTTACCTACCTCTTCCAAAACCTTTATGCAGGTCAAGAAGCAACAGTTAGAACCGGATATGGAACAATGGACTGGTTCAAAATTGGGAAAGGAGTAGCTCAAGGCTGTATATTGTCACCCTGCTTATTTAACTTACATTCAGAGTACATCATGCAAAATGCTGGGCTGGATGAAGCACAAGCTGGAATCAAGATTATTGGGAGAAATATCAATAACCTCAGATATGCAGATGACACCTCCCTTATGGCAGAAAGCAAAGAGGAATTAAAGAGTCTCTTGATGAAGGTGAAAGAGGAGAGTGAAAAAGTTGCCTTAAAACTCAACATTCAAAACACTAAGATCATGGCATCCAATGCCATCACTTCATGGCAAATAGATGGGGAAACAAAGGGAATAGTAACAGAGTTTATTTTCTTGGCTCCAAAATTACTGTGGACAGCGACTGCTGCCATGAAATTAAAAGACACTTGCTCCTTGGAAGAAAAGCTATGACAAACCTAGACAGCATATTAAAAAGCAGAGACATTACTTTGCTGACAAAGTTCATCCAGTCAAAGATACACTTTTTCCAGTAGTCATGTACAGATGTGAGATTTGGACTATAAAGAAAGCTGAACTCCAAAGAAATGATGCTTTTGAACTGTGGTGTTGGAGAAGACTCTTGAGAGTCCCTTGAACTGCAAGGAGATCCAACCAGTCAATCCTAAAGGAAATCAACCCTGAATATTTATTGGAAGGACTGATGCTGAAGCTAAGGCTGCAATATGTTGGCCACCTAATGTGAAGAGCTGACTCATTGGAAGAGATCCTGATGATGGGAAAAATTGTAGGCAGGAGGAGAAGGGGACTACAGAGTATGAGATGGTTGGATGGCATCACCGACTTGATGGATATGGGTTTAAGCAAACTCCTGGAGATGGTGAAGTCTGGCATGCTGCAGTCCATGGGGTCACAAAGAGTCAGACATGACTGAGTGAATGAACAACAAATTATTGTACAGTATCTCATCTTGAAGTTGAAAGACTAGATCATTTTTGAAGGGGATATGAAGCTGTCTCATGCAAGCATTCTTAGACTCAAATGCCTCAAGTTTTTGGAGAGGAAAGAAGATGAATAAAATGGTTGTGGGCACAGTGGCTTGAGAACTCTTGTCTTGTCTTAAGCACAGTGTCTACTTAACTATAGTCAGTCGCGGCTATGCAAGAACGGTCCCAGGGTTGTTAAGTCATCCAGGTTAAAAGAGTAGTCAGAAAATTGGATTTTCATCTGAAAGCTCCAAATATGTAAACTCTAGTAGCTAATTCTAAGTTAAACATTGTGTGTACCGAACAAATAAGTTAGTGGGTGCCTAGTATGCAATTTCTTCTGTAAAACAGAGGCTATATCATATCTAGAAAGAAAATATTATGACTTACCAACTTCATTTAACAGCAATATAAAATGCATATAAAAATGTAAATGTAAAACGCACATCTAGATCGTATGTTTTGGAGAAATATCTTGTGTAAAGAATTCCTCCCTACCCATGTCACTTGAGTCTGCTGGTTCTGGGGACTGGTTCCATTCATCACCACCCACTTCCTTACGCTGACTCCCACCAAAATAGGTGCAGGGCCTTTTGTTTCCTCAATGCCCACTTCTTTGCCCACTGTCCAGGAAAAAGTGTTTTTTGGTTTCTGGATGTCCTGGAATATCAGGAGAGTCAGAGAGGTGATTCAAGGACATTTTCAGATTATGGAACATCATTCATGCTGGGCATGTACAGAGGGAATTGATGGCAGAGAGGCAGATGTCTATGCCTGACAATAGCAGGAAAGTGAAAAGAATGGCTCTCAGCTTTGTTGGCCTCAGTGCATATGGGACAAGCATGGGCTGGCCAGCTTACATATGACCACTCAGCTCCTGGACAGCCCCAGGACACCAGTGACCATGAAAACTGAGTAATCTGCTATGCAGATTTAACTCTTTGCTGAAAAGCTGAGAGCAAGGCCCTTTTGGGGCTTCCCTGGTGGCTCAAACAGTAAAAGATCTGCCTGCAATGCAGGAGACCCAGGTTCAGTCCCTGGGTTGGGAAGATCATCTGGAGGAGGATATGACAATCCATCCCAGTATTCTTGCCTGGAGAATTTCATGGACAGAGGAGCCTGGCAGGCTATAGTCCATGGGGTCGCAAAGAGCTGGACATATCTGAGCAACTAATACACACACACACACACACACACACACACACACACAAGGCCCTTTGAAGAAATACCCCTCATCTCTTCATTCCTATCCTCTCTCAGACTTCTCCCTTCTTAGCATCTTTCAACATCTCTGTTCTCACCATACTCCTTTCTGATAAGAAGAAATCTCATGTTATCACACCAGATGTTTCTACCCCAAGTTTGTCCATGGTGTAAGTCTTGTCTGTATCCCTAAGGCCTTAAAATTTCCATAAGAAACTCCAGAAGACTCCCCTTTCCTCAACTTTTTACTCTATCACGTTCATCTCTGAGGCGATGGGGTCGAATCCAAGTCTCCTGCATTGCAGGTAGATTCTTTACCAGCTAAGCCAGCAAGGAAGCCCTCTGAGACAATGAACACATTGAATAGGCTGCTTGAACGGAGGAAAAATGCTAAACATTAAGATAAAAAATTAGTTAAAACTTTTTTCAAAAAGCTGTCCTTGCACAAAATATGTTTAAAGTAGAATACGTTTTTGCTTTTATTCTTATTGTTGTTTGTATTAAATTATAAATCTGAC
Source organism: Okapia johnstoni (assembly GCA_024291935.2). Lineage (NCBI taxonomy): Eukaryota > Metazoa > Chordata > Mammalia > Artiodactyla > Giraffidae > Okapia > Okapia johnstoni. Next base: position 60,343,373 of record CM044317.1, on the reverse strand, counting down.
ATAGCAGCCTTTTTGGCCTGTGAAAGAAAATCACAAATTCAAAATAAAAATTTACTTGAATGGGTGAACTTGCTCTGAGTTTCTTCGCAGCCCCTTTACATGGTGTAGAGGCTGCAGACCGTTTTCAGCTGTGTATCCCTCCTTCTACTCCTAAGGTAGAAACATGGACAAATACAGTTGAAAATATATAGAAAGCATTTTATTGTTTAACTATAAGCATTATCTATTATTAAGAGTATTACAAGGTATCAAGTGCTGTTAAACCAATGATGAATGAAGTCTGGGTGATTTTAGTACCATATCAGAACTGAACATCTGATAGAGAAGAAGCTGTAATTTTTTTTTTTTCCTAAAGGGGAAATGTTTAAACCTATTACTTTTCTGACAGATACCTAGAAATCTTACTCCATGATGAAGAAAAAAGGTCTATTTGACTCCACTGTTTATAAATTCTTTGTTTAAGAAAAAGAATTCAATTACTCACTTGTTTTGATTATAATCATAGTGGAAAACACTCTCCGGCAGAAGTTTAGAGATTGCATTGAAAACGGGCAAGAATGCAAACGGAGGCCAACTACGAAGGTTTGTTGTAATCTAGGAAGAGGCCTGAACAAGGCAATGGCAAGAGAGATGGGGGATATGGGGCAGAGTCCAGGACTATTTAAGAGATGTAAATAGTCAGCATGACTCAGTGAATTTTTGATCTGAAAAATAAGGGAAGAGAGTCTAGGTTTCTGGCTTTGACACCTGGATATATAGTGGTGCCAAAAACCAGCATAGGAAATTCAGGAAAAGGATGAGGTTTTAACACATGGGATATGTTGAGTGTATTTTTGGACCCACCAAGTGCAATTATCTGTGGTTTATCTAAGATTAGACGTATATTCAATAGTTGAGAGCTTGGTTCAGATGTGAGTGAAAGAGGAAAATCTGAGACTTACCAGGTCTTAGTTGAAGCTATAAAAGTGGATGAGATAAACCAGAAAAATGTGTGGAAGATGTGGTAAAACTTATCTGGAAACTTTAACATTTAAAGCATAGGCAGAGGAAGTGATGGCTGCAGGTAAAAGTTGGGTTTAAATCTCAAAGATTAGTGCTCTAAAAACCAAGATGTAGGGTGGTATTTCAAATATAAGTGAGACAAATTAGTCTCTGGCATCAGGTTCACAGATGAATTAGGCAAAAGAAGAATTAAGGAGAGTTACTGAGATTTAGCATCCTGGTGGTTATTGGTACTCTTGGGTAGCTCTTTCAAGATGTAGTAGAGATAGTAGCCAGACTTCAGGACTTTGAAGATTGATCGGATTGTAAGGGTTCTTAAGTATGGTTATTGCAGGCAGGCAGTTTCTTGCATGAGAACTCCCGCCAAGAAGGTGAGTGTGGGGTAAATATACCTACTTGGTCTATTCAGTGAGTCATATGCCCTGTTACAAGATAACATACATCCTGAGGAATTGACAACTTTTGCTAATTTTTTCAAAGTCATTGATGGGTTAACTGTAGCTTGAGGGAGGATTTCCCAGTAAGTAGAAAAAAGAGAAGGTGGGTAACAGCTAGAGGGATGTAAAATTTATTTGATTTTTAAAGATCAGCTAGTCTTAACCATAGAGGCTTCCCTGGTGGCTCAGATGGTAAAGAATCTGCCTGCCATGCAGGAGACCCCGGTTCAATCCCTGGGTCAGAAAATTCCCTGGAGAAGGCAGAGGCTACCCATTTGCCTAGAGGCTTGAGCATCTGAGAATTTTGGCACTTAGGGGGTCCTGGAACTAATCCCTTGCAGATGCCAAGGAATGACTGTATATGTATGTGCATCTGTATATATACACATAAATTATATAAATTTATAATTTATTTCTTTGTAATTTGTAGCTTCTAAACTATCAAAGCTTAAAAGAAGATGAGGGACTAGATGACTAAAAGCATATAAAATGGGAAAAGACTGTAGCAATAAATCTAAATGTTCCAGCAATTTCAATAAAATATAAATGGACTAACCTGCTACTAAAGAAAAATCTATTGAAATAGCAAAACACAAAAAGATTATCATGTATTACTGGCAAGAGAGACACCAAGCCAGGTGATTTAGAATTACTGAAAATAAAGAGATATTAAAAGATATAGTGTAAAATTCTAACCCAAGTTAAGTGTATAGAGCAATATTAATATCAGACAAAACAAGATTTAGTGAAAAAAGACTCATACACAAGCTAGAGATAATAGATACTTATATATTAACTTCTAGCAAATGGAGAAATCTTTACATATTGAATATTACAATATAACTTCAAATTATTTAATGAAAAATGGATAAAATTTCAAGGGGAAATTGACAAACAATAATTATAGTATGAATTTAACACATGCTTTATAAACCAATAGATTTAACTTGACAAAATTTAAGTCCATATAAGATTTTAAGTATTGTTTAAATTAGTAAATGGGATAAACTGAAAGTGAAAGTCACTTGGTCATGTCTGACTCTTTGCGACTCCATGGACTATACAGTCCATGGAACTCTCCAGGCCAGAATACTGGAGTGGATTGCCATTTCCTTCTCCAGGGGATCTTCCCAACCAAGGGATCGAACCCAGGTCTCCCACATTGCAGGCAAATTCTTTGCCAGCTGAGCCACCAGGGAAGTAAATAAAATATATATTGCTATATGCATATGTAATAGATTATTTTCTCAAACTGAAATGGACTTTAAAAATGACCCTTCATAAGGCCACAAACTCAAAACTTTCTGAAAAACACATAACATACATACAATTTTCTCTGACCACAACTGAATTGAATCAACTATTAACATAAAAAATGGCCAATTTCCTTATCCAATGCTTCTAAATAAAGAATAAAATAAAATTAAATAGTTCATGGATTAAAATATTTCACTGGAAATTATAAAATGTTAAGAACTAAAAGAAATTTAAAATATTCTGAAGTTCCAATACCTTGGCCACCTGATGCAAAGAGCTGACTCATTAGACAAGACCCTGATGCTGGGAAAGATTGAAGGCAGGAGGAGGAGGGGATGACAGAGGACGTGATGGTTGGATGGCATCACTGACTCAAAGGACATGAGTTTGAGCAAACTCCAGGAGACAGTGAAGGTCAGGGAAGCCTGGAATGCTGCAGTCCATGGAGCACAGAGTTGGACAAGACTGAGCAAATGAACAACAAATAAAATATGGGCTGCACCTGTGGACCAGAGATTGTTTTGTGCCCTGACTCCAGATGTTAGAGAAAGATTATAACTTGACATTAGTTAAAAATTAAGAAAATTGGCAAATAACTTATTTAAGCATTCAAGAACTAGAATCAACTCAAGATATAGAACACAGAAAATAATTAAAAATGTAAATTATTGAAACAGAAACCATAACCAACAATAATAAAACCAATAGAAATATTTAATGAAAAAAAATCATGTCTTTGTAAAGATAAGCAAAACAGAGAAAGCTACAGTGACATTAACATTACAAAAAGATATAACTATAGAGTGGATATTTTAAGACATTATAAGGTACATTTTTAAAAGCAAGACAATTGCATCTAATAAATTAGCAAATTAATATTAAATAATTTTCTTAAAAGCATAAAGAAATAAAATTTAATAAAGAAAATATTAGTCAAAATATTTTTTTCTAAAATAAACTGGTTTTAAATTGTTTTAGAAATATTTTATCTAACTTAAAAGAAGCAGACAATTACCATATTATAAAATTTTCTTCTAAAAAAGAAAAAGAGAAAACTTATTTTATGTAACCTTAACATGTACCCTAGACTCAGTCAGCATAAAATAAAATCCAGTTCAGTCTTCTTACTGAACATACAGTCAGAACTACTTAATAACCCATGTGCATAATTCAAATGTTTGCAAGCTAGCAGGTGGATAACATCAATGTTTGAAAGAGGTTGGATGGGGATCAGAATGATAGTTGTAGATACCATGGCAAATAGGAGGGCATACATAAACATGCCCTTGTGAAGTTGTGAGAATACTCTTAGTTTTGTCAGAATTGACAAATATTTTTCAGGAAAAATCCTAAATATAATCTCCTGATTTTTAAATGTTGACAACTTATTCAACTTTTTGTGGGCCCACTGCACATGCCCATAGGCTAGATTTGGTTGGAGGACCAGGAACGGCTTTGGTTGACTATTTTCCAACTTTGCAATGAGGGCCAACAGCAAGGCTTGGAGAAAGAGTATATCCATTCATCCTTCCTAACTCGTCAGTGCTTAGATGACCACCAGAGCCTCCAACACATAGCCAAAACATTTCTTTGCAAAAATTGACTTAATCAGAAATAACTGGCATTGTTCAAAAGTTTAGCTGTGGAAGGCAATGATCTGAGAACATGGAACCGAATTATCCATTTTTATGTTCTGTGCCCAGAGCCCAGCTTCTGACTGGATCCAGGGATGCTACTATTGGGTCAACGCTGCCTTCATTATTCTGCTTGCCGAATAAGACCTATAAGAACTTTGAACATTAGTGTGTAGAAATTGACTTGAGCAAGTATATTTTTTATTTTATTTAGCATTCAAACCAAAACAAGGCTATTTTTGATGACTACAATCAACTGCCTTCATGCTCAAGTCTAAGCTTCCTAAATCAGAAAGTGCCAGAAATTACACTTTGAACCTCCAAATAGTGTGAGTTGAACAGAAGTGTATTTTTGGATACCAAATGTGCTCTCATATCCTTCCAACTCTGCAAAATCAAAGAAGCAGGAATTTCATTATCTGGGCGTTCAGCCTTGATTCCTCACAACTGGCCCTGTCTTCCTGTGACCCTGTTCCCCTGCATCAGACAGAGCCATAACTGTGTCTCAGTGTTCATTTCCAGCCTACCACTACCCCTCCCTCCACCCCCTCCCTTCTCCCCCTCCCCTTCCAGCAGGGAAATGCTTCAACGGAGGGAGAGAAAACTCAAAGAATCCCCCTTTACTAACTAGAACTAAGATGAATTGTGTCAGAGTTCAGAGCCCCCTTGTTGCTTTCACATGAAATCACTGCCCTTGGTTTCTGCCAAGGCGGGTGTCAGCTGGTGAATTATAACACTGGCAGACAGGACTGAGATAAGCAAAAAATACAATGACAGCTGCTACACAGAACTATTCTTTCTGGCCTAGTGAATACAAAAATACATTGTGTAAATAAAGACAGCTTCATTATGCAATTGTCTGCTACTATGTCACTACTAAAGAGCAAGTATTGATTCTGGAAAATATACCCAGACTCTTCAGGCTGATATGGTCTTACTCTGGGCATGCAGGAACACTAAGGAGAGTAATCATCTAATTGAACTTCTTAACTTCAGAGCTGAGCCAGTATGGATATTTATTATAAGATCTCATTACTTTGGTTGTTTACTTAACTTTAAAAAAGCTTCTTTTGCGTTCAAGTCCTCAATATTTATATGACAACATACATATTTGAAGTAAAATTCTGGGGCTTTGATTAGCTTTTATGAATTGTAAAGTAAGTGTATATATTAGTCTGCTCAGTTGCCATAACAGAATACCGTACACCAGATACCAAATACCATAGGACAAAATACCATAAAGTACTGGTGCCTTAGACAACAGAAGCTTCTTTTCTCACAGTTGTGGTGGCTGGAAGTTCCAGACCATGGTCCAGCAGGGTTATTTTCTGGTGAGGGCCCCCTTCCTAATTGTGCTGTCACTTGGTGGAGAAAACAAGAACAAGTTCACTTCTGTTCTCTTATAAGGATACCAATTCCACTGGATCAGGGCCCCATGCATATGACCCCTGCTGCTGCTGCTGCTAAGTCGCTTCAGTCGTGTCCAACTCTGTGCGACCCCATAGACAGCAGCCCACCAGGCTCCTCTGTCCATGGGATTCTCCAGACAAGAATACTGGAGTGGGTTGCCATTTCCTTCTCCGACATATGACCCCGTTTAACCTTAAATACTTCCTTGTAGGCCCTGTCCCCAAATACAACTGTACATGACATTACAGCTTCAACGTATGAATTTGGGTGGACAAAACATTCAGTCAATGCCAGTGTGTTTGGGACAATTTGATTTTTGTTATAAATAAACAATTTAATAAACTTAGCCATTTATCTTATAGTTTGTAATTCTTAATATAACAAATAGTATTTTTAGCAAGATATTATATATAGTGACTATCTTTTCTTATTTAGTAACACAATACCAGGAATTAAGCAGAAGACGTGTATAGCACAGCAGGCTTCAAAGTATGGTTGTGGGTCCCTAGGGCCTATTTAGCAAGATCAAACCTATTTTTGGAATAATACTCAGTTGTTATTTGCTTTTTTCTGCATTGCTATTTATACTAGTGCATTTGGTGTCACTGCCTTGATACACATGTTAAGGTGCCCACAATTTTATCCTCATCACTTTTGCAACATCAATGTGAATACATATATATTTATATGTATGTACATACACACACACACACACACACACACACATACATACATATATATTTCTTTCTCTATGAATTTAGGTGAAACAGTTATCTACTGTAGTCTGAAAGGGGTGCCCTCCTGTGGAAGTGTCCCTAGATAGTCTTCAGGTGCCTGTTGCCTTTGGTGGAAAAGAAGTCTCATTTCTCCCCAAGCTGTGCTGGCAGCTGTCACCTTTGTAGGAAGTGGAGCTGGAGATGGAGGAGCTTATGGCAGAGGCAAGTGTAAGGCGAGACTTCCTCCTCCACTCGTTGGCTATCACTGCCATACTGGGGGCAAGGTTGGATTTATGCTGATGGAGCAGAAGCCCTGATGGTCGAGTCCATGCTGGCTTGGTTCCCTTTAAGTGTGCATTCTTTCCTCTCCCAGCGGGTACCCTTGCCCCAGAGGGGAGCAATGCTGGAGCAGGAGGGAACCATGTGGACTCTCAGCTCACGAGGAGGTGCAGGTTGTGGTGGGCTGACCACAGAGGACTCAACTATAACTGATGTGCCGCCTGTGCACCTGCCCCCAATGACAATCCCTGTTGCATTTAGGTCTCCGTTATTCCTCACAGGTGATCACTCCCCTGTTGCCTCTTCCAGCCCCCGCCCTGTGGTGGAGCTACTCTGCAAGGTGGGTAGGGCCCGTGTGGACTCTATGGAGCACAGGCTCCATAGAGTGGCAGTTTCAGGCTTGTAATTTGTTTGTTTGTTTGTTTTTTAATTTTAAGTAATAAGAACGTGTTCACATTTAGAAGCAATGAATCAATATTACTTAGCAAACTGCCATTTTCTATATGATCAATGCTTGATGTTATAGTCATTCATGAGTATAGGAGTCATTCAGCATGCAATATAATTCAATGTACTTCAAACTAAGAAATTACAAAAAAAAACTCCTTGATAAATTTTCAGATTCCATTGAAGTTAAACTTTTGAGGAGCAACCGCTCATTGAGCTTTCGGTGTGGTATCAAAGGCCAATATGCACAGCATCTAAAAAGGCCACTGAATACTCCTCCCTTATCCATCTGCACATCAGTGTGAGACAGTATTTTCTTTGTAGGCTTTCAGTAAAACTGTGTATATTGACAGAGTGAGCAGAAGTTGATCTGAGAATTCAACTGTCTTCTATTTAGTGAGACATTACCTTTGGCAAATATGTAAAACAATTTTACTCTTCTTAGTAATTTTTTTTCTGTTTTGAAAATAAAACTTTTTTGGTAAAATGTGTTATCTATGTTAGCATGTACTATGCTTATTATTATTGATTTAAACAAGTCATTAAATAATATTTTATAAAATTTTCAGCTTTATGAAAAACCTTGGGAGAGATAGCTAATATAAACAAAACCTCTTTGGAATACTCAGTAGTTTTAAGTGTAAAGTGTCTTGAGACCAAAACAGTGTGAGAACCACTGGTGTATGGAAAAATAAGAGCATTTACCAACTGGATACCCCCTTTTAAAAAATAACTTCTGCTAGTTATTTTGTGAGTTGGAGCAAGTTACATCATCTGAACTATAGGTACAATATTTATAAAATAGAGATAATAAAATCCGCTTCACACAGTTTTTGTAAAGATTTATTTAATTTGTTTCATGGTTATTTCATGAATATTAAAGCACTTTATAAACTGTTAAGTCCTAAACATTTTCAGTTGTGTGTCGATGTTTGTCTCTAGCATAGATTTATGGGACTGGCAAGATACTGAAACTCACAGAATTTTCCAGTACTTCTTTACTTATGATTTGTCTCTCTTAATCCTGCTCATCAACAGCAACAGAACAAAAATTATAAATGTCATCCTTCTTTTTAAGGAGCTCTACAATGCAGTTCCAATTTGTTGTTGCAGGAACTCAGTTGTGTCCTACTCTTTGCGACCCCATGGACTGCAGCACCCAGGCTTCCCTGACCTTTACATCTCCCAAAGTTTGCTCAAACTCATGTCCATTGAGTCAGTGATGCCATCCAATCATCTCAACCTCTGTGGCCACCTTTTCCTACTGCCCTCAATCTTTCTCAGTATCAGGGTCTTCTCCAGTGAGTTGGCTCTTTGCATCAGGTGGCCAAAGCATTGGAACTTCAGTTTCAGCATCAGTTCTTCCAATGAGTATTCAGGATTGATTTCCTTTAGGATTGACTGGTTTGATCTCCTTATAGTCCAAGGGACTCTCAAGATTCTTCTCCAGCACCACCGTTCGAAAGCATCAATTCTTTGGTGCTCAGCCTTCTTTATGGTCCAAATCTCACATCCATACATGATGACTGGAAAAACCATAGTTTTGACTAGACAGACCTTTGTTAGCAAAGTGATGTCTCTGTTTTTTAATATGCTGTCTAGGTTGGTCATAGATTTTCTTCCAAGGAGCAAGCATCTTTTAATTTCATGGCTATAGTCCTCATTGGCAGTGATTTTGGAGCCCAAGAAAATAAAATCTTGGCCACACCATCGTGGTTATCTGGGTCATTAAGACCTTTTCTATACAGTTTTTCTCTGTATTCTTGCCGCCTCTTCATCTCTTCTGCTTCTGTTGGTTCCTTACCATTTCTGTTCTTTATTGTTCTCATCTTTGCATGATATATTCCCTTGGTATCTCCAATTTTCTTGAAGAGATCTCTAATCTTTCTCATTTTATTTTTTTCCTCTATTTCTTTGCATTGTCACTTAAGGCTTTACCTCTTCTTGCTAGTCTCTGGAACTGCATTCAGGTTGGATATCTTTTCTATTCTCCTTTGGTTTTAACTTCTGTTCTTTCTCAGCTCTTTGTAAGGCCTCTTCAGACAACCATTTTGCCTTTTTGCATTTATTTTTCTTGGGGATGGTTTTGGTCACCACCTCCTATACAATGTTATGGACCTCTGTCCATAGTTTTTCAGGCACTATGTCTACCAGATCTAATACCTTGGATCTATTTGTCACTTCCATTGTATGATCGCAAGGGATTTGATTTAGGTCACACCTGAATGGCCTAGTTTTTCCCTACTTTCTACAATTTAAGTCAATTTTGCAATAAGGAGCTGCTGATCTGAGCCACAGTCATTTCCAGTTCTTGTTTTTGCTGATTGTATAGAGCATCTCCATCTTTGGCTGCAGAGAATATAATCAATCTATTTTCAGTATTGACCATCTGGTGATGTCCATGTGTAGAGTCTTCTCTTGTGTTGTTGGAAGAGGGTGTTTGCTATGACCAGCGTATTCTCTTGGCAAAACTGTTAGCCTTTGCCCTGCTTCATTTTGTACTCCAAGGCCAAACTTGCCTGTTACTCCAGGTATCTTACGACTTCCTACTTATGTATTCCAATCCCCTAAGAAGAAAAGGATATCTTTTATTGTGTTAGTTATAGAAGTTCTTGTAGGTCTTCATAAAACCATTCAACTTCAGCTTCTTTGGCATTTGTCGTTGGGGCATAGACTTGGATTACTGTGATGTTGAATGGCTTGCCTTTGTAATGAAACAAGATCACTGTTTCATTTTTGAGGTATAATACAGTTCTACAATGGCACCCCACTCCAGTACTCTTGCCTGGGAAACCCCATGGACAGAGGAGCCTGGTAGGCTGCAGCCCATGGGGTCGCGAAGAGTCACACACGACTGAGCGACTTCACTTTCACTTTTCACTTTCATGCACTGGAGGAGGAAATGGAAACCCACTCCAGTATTCTTGCCTGGAGAATCCCAGGGATGGGGGAGCCTGGTGGGCTGCCGTCTATGGAGTCACACAGTGTCGGACATGACTGAAGCGACTTAGCAGCAGCAACAGTTCTACAGGAGCTTCCCAGGTGGCACTAGTGGTAAAGAGCCCGCCTGCCAAGGCAGGAGACATGAGAGATGCAGGTTCGATCCTTGGATCAGGAAGATCCCCTGGAGGAGGGCACAGCAATCCACTCCTGTATTCTTGCCTGGAAAATTCCATGGACAGAGGAGCCTGGTGGGCTGTGGTCCATAGGGTCGCAGAGTTAGACATGACTGAAGCAACTGAGCACAAACAGTTCTACAATATAGCTCCAATTAACCTGGCCCCAGTTATCTTCTACAAATGCAGTGTTATCATCAGGCGAAGTTCTGGCCAGAGGAGCTCTGCTTGAAGGTCCTGTATTGTGCTCTCTGCTCATGTTCTCTCTGCCTGGGATGGGTCACGGAACTCCTCCAAATTCAAGGCCTGCTTCAAAACCCTTGTGAGGCCATTCTGGCTATTTCCCTCCTCTCCTGCATTTGGAAATGTTTTCCCTTTTTTTGACTCTGCATATTAATTTAATGTCCTTAAAGTGACTTAAGTTAAGTACATGTAAAATGTGCTTCTCCTGGTTTACTTGTCTTTGCAGTTATTTAAGCTCAGGCCACTTCTCTTGGACCATGATTCTCACCAAAGTATTTTATTAAGCTCACCTCTTATTCTCTGTAAGAAATATTGCTTAGAGGAAGCAGTTAAGAAATTTTCATTGAGTAGAATCAAACTAATAAATATGCCAAAACTGCCAAACTAATAGATATGTCATCTATTTTATATGGTGAGAATAATCTGCTTATAAGGGACAAGATGATATATGAGGCTCAGATTCTTTGGAAGTCTGAAAAGTAATTCTCTGAGCATGTATTGTAGGGGAAACATCAAAAGATTATTCGTGATTTTCTTATGGAAGCAGGTAAATAATGCCTCCCTGTCGCATCTCTCTTATAACTTCCTGTTACTGGTGATACTTATGCCATGCACCACCTGTAGCACATCTACACATCTCCAAGTGGACCAGTTCAATAGTTGATTCAATAAGCTGAGCTAAAAAAAAAAAAATCATTCAAACTCTTTGCAGTCCATTGTAGAACTTTATTTTGCTTTTGTTTTCTATTTTTTACTTTTCAGGAATTTGTTTTCTTCTGTAGAGATCATTGAAATATTTCTTTTTTCCAGTTCTCAAAGGATCTCTAGCCTTTAATTCATGTTTAATGATGGCCCTATGAATTCCCTGTTCCTCTTGGCAAGCTGTAACATTAGTGGAAAGGAGGGCTGACCAACAGGACTATTGGCAATATGGAATTGTTCTCTATCTGTGTTGTCAAGCAAAGAGGCACTGGCTACAAGTGACTTTTGAGCACATGAAATGTGGCTAGTACAACTGGGAAACTCAATTTTATTTTCAGTTTGATTAGCTTAAATTTAAATTAAATTAATTTAAATAACAGTGGCTAGTACCTCTGTCTTTGACAGCGGTGATGTCGATTGTGACTTAAATTTTGCCTGAAACAACTGCCCCATGAAATGGTAAATTGAGAGAAATATATTAAAAGTAACTAAAATTGCCTTTTTTCTTTTCCTTCAAGAAATACAAACAGGAAATGTCTTTTATTTTTAATCTGAAAGAGCAGGGAAGAAGAATTTATAGACAGAGACAAACAGAGAAAACAGAAATGTGGAAACAAATATGCAAAATGACCAGTACACAAATGGAAAACTGAAGGGAAGGGAAAGGTGACGAGGACTCTGGGGGTTCCAAGAAGTCAATTTAACTTTCATCCTTCCATGTGTGGCATTTGGGTTGTGTCTTCAGATTATTATCACTATCTTGTCCTTTTACATTCTTGTCACTCATTTCCCATTGTTCTTTGTTTTCTTTCTTCATTTCTTTCATCATGATCTTTGTCTTTAAAGATCACTGGTTCTATTGCAGGTAATTCTAGAATTTCACTTTGATAAAATGAATTCACTCTGTTGCCATAGTAATGTCCAGGAAAAAAAAAATACTCACAAGGATGCATAGAAGTCAGTCAAAGGCTACTGTGAGTATGAAGTTATTCAGAAACATGAAGAAAGGCAGGATCAGAAAAGTAATATTCTTAATAATTGAGAAAGGGGAAGATATAAAAATACTGTTTTATGGGAAATTTGGATAAATAATAGAGAATTTGCCACTTCATCCTTCATCCTATTTCTTTACTAAGTAATCAATGAACCTGCAAATTTAAGATGTTAATTATTGACAGGCACATTTAGTAAAAGTCATTAGGTTTCATAAAGAAAAGCTGAGAGGGTTTGCTTCTTGTTAATCTGTACACTGAGTAGCATTCTGTCAGCTGCATCTACTAAAGTACGTAGTACACCTAATGACCACTTTAGTAGATCAATTCCTCAACATTACTGTAAAAACTGATAATGTTCTTAAAGACTACCACTAAAGTTGAGAAAGTGGTAAACTGGAGATATTGTGAATGATCATATAGTTGAAAACAGAATAAATTTATGTTCCCAACTTCCAAGCATACTCCTTCTTCAAACCTTTTCAATGCTCTTGAAGTCCTTTATGAAGTAATAATCTATACTATTGCCATAATTTCACTACTATTAAAAAAAACAATAAAAGGGAAACTTGAAGTAAACTTCATTATGCATTAAGTCTAAAAGGGCAATATTTCTTAAACTAATGATCCTAGAACTTAGTGAAATAAAATAGGGGATCTCAATAATGTTTCTCTCTTTAAATAAAACAAGATGGGGTAGACTATTACATGTAGTAAGGATAAATATTATACTGTGAACTTCTGTTTCCTTTAAATAAATATATATTTATTTGTATACTGTTTATGTTGTATAAGGGCTTCCCTGGTGGCTCAGATGGTAAACAATATGCCTGCAATGCAGAAGATCTGGGTTTGATCTCTGGGTCTGGAAGACCCCCTGGAGGAGGAAACGGCAACCCATTCCAGTATTCTTGCCTGGAGAATTCCGTGGACAGAGGAAGCTGGTGGGCTGCAGTCCAACTCCTTGGGGTTGCAAGAGTCAGATGCAACTGAGCTACTAATCCTTGTACTTTGCATGTTTTATAATGTTTTCTGTTATGAGTTACCTTAACAAAGACTGTTCTAAGTCAACATTCAGTTGATTTAGTGCTAGTTCCAAACTGGGCTAAACCTTCACCACAGAAGCACACACATTTTTTTTTTTTCTTAGCAATGGAAAAAATGTTTAATATATTTATAGAAAATCCTTGTTGATACTTTGGGGTTAAAAGATGGTGAACTGATGAGGGCTTGCTGAATTGAAAATATAAATACATGAGATATGAGTATTTATCATGAGGTTTCTATGCTTAATTGGTGCTGGGCCCTCTGTGGGCTCTTTCAGTCTTGAAATACCTGCTGTTCAGTTCTGGGAAATCTTGAATTACTTCTTTGGTAATTTCCTTCCATTTCTTTTGTTCTCCCTTTATGAAACTTTTATTTGGATGTACCCTTAATGGATTAATAAGCTAATTATTATGTCTTTTCCCGTGATGTGTGTGGTTTTTTTTTTTTTTTTTGCTGTATCTTCTGGAAGGTTTCCATGTCTTTATCTTCTGAAATACTTCAACTGGGTATTTTATTTCTTCTATCAGCCTTTCAGTATCCAAGAGCACCTCCCTTCAATCTTTTTATGTGTTTCTTTTTAGTAAGCTTATGCCTCTTGCCTATAAACTTTAAGAGTTTCTTGTTTTCTTTCTCCCTCCATAGGTAGGACAGGACCGGAGTTAGGTATTCCCTTTTCTCATGGTCAATTAGGCTTTGATTGTATTCTAGCAGATTTGGATCTGGTTAATTTGTTTCTCCTGCTTACTCCTAGGAAGAAAAGTTATGACCAACCTAGACAGCATATTAAAAAGCAGAGACATTACTTTGCCAACAAAGGTCCGTCTAGTCAAGGCTATGGTTTTTCTAGTAGTCATGTATGGATGTGAGAGTTGGACTATAAAGAAAGCTGAGTGCCGAAGAATTGATGCTTTTGAACTGTGGTGTTGGAGAAGACTCTTGAGAGTCCCTTGGACTGCAAGGAGATCCAACCAGTCCATCCTAAAGGAAAACAGTCCTGAACATTCATTGGAAGGTCTGACGTTGAAGCTGAAACTCTAATACTTTGGCCACCTGATGCAAAGAACTAACTCATTTGAAAAGATCCTGATGCTGGTAAAGATGCAAGGCGGGAGGAGAAGGGGACAACAGAGGATAAGATGGTTGGATGGCATCACTGACTCAATAGACATGAGTTTGAGTAAACTCTGGGAGTTGGTGATGGACAGGGAGGCCTGGTGTGCTGCAGTCCATGGGGTCACAAAGAATCGGACGTGACTAAGTTACTGAACTGAATTGAATTAAACTCAATTAGTTTCTCCTGAGGGCAGGCCTCGTTAAGAACAGAGTGCTGCTTTTAAGTTTACTGAACTGAATTGAATTAGCTCAATTAGTTTCTCCTGAGGGCAGGCCTCGTTAAGAACAGAGTGCTGCTTTTAAGTTTCAAAATGGCTTCCTTGCCTCTCTCCCTGCTGGAAGCTCTAGGAGATTTTTCTCCTTTATTTACTGTTATCATGTGGTTGAGCTCCTGGAGGTGAAACTAAAAAACTGTGGAAGTCTCCCAGACTGGGTCCCCTGGAGTTCTGAACTCTCAGAGTTCTCCATACTCGAGCAATTAGTCGTTTCAGTTTGGTTTGTTTTCCTCCCAGCAGCACCAGTTTCGGCTTTTGCGGCTGTTTCCTGCTCCTGCATCTCTGCTCTGGTAAGCTGGTTTATGTTCCTTTTTTGTACATCTTGTTTCATGGTAGCAATGTTTTCTTATCTCTAAAATATATTTGTGTGTGTATGTGTGTGTGTGTGTGTGTGTATATATATATATATATATAATTTTATGTTACTTCATCCTCCTTGCCTAATCTTTGTTTCCTTTCTTTTATTCTTTTTCTGTTTGGGACTATAACTCACATTAATTTGTGGCATGAAATGTTAAAAATTATTTATAATTGTTGGCTTAGTCTCCTAATAAAAATAATTTTTGCTCTCCTTAGTAATCCTTATACATCTTTTATTTCTTCTTGACTAATTTTCTGGTGGTGAGAAAACTATAGAGTAGGAGTAGCAGGCTTTTGCATCTCATTCCAGCTCAAGAGTAAACCAATTCATTGTTTAGTCATAAGTTTGATATTTAGGTTTATTTCTTTTAAATATATTTATCAGATTAGGGAAATTTTTAAATTTTTTTTTATTTATGGTGCATTTAAAAAGTAATTATTGGATATGGGATTTTATCACTTGCTTTTCTGAATTTAAAAGTATTATATGGTTTTTCTGTCTTATTCTTTTAATGTGGTAGATTAAATGAATTGATTTTCAAATGTCAAACTAATGTTTCATTCTTGAAATAATTCCATTTTGGTTGTGACATATTATTTCTACACATTTCTAGACTTGCTAATGTTTTGTTTATGATTTTCACGTATATGATTCATGAAGGTGATTTATCTGTTGATCTGTAATTTTCCATTGTTAAAATGTCTTTGTTAGACTCTGGTATCAAGTTTTGCTGATCTCTAAAAGAAATTGATTAAATGTTTTCTCTATTTCTGATCTCTAGAAAAAAATTTAGGTGAGATAGTTTATATCTTAAGTATTTGGTAGAAATATAATAGCATCTGAATCTGGATATTTCTTTATTGGAAGGCTATTAATTATAGATTCAGTTTTTAAAATTGATATATATAGCATATTACTTAGACATGTATTCCTTCTCATATTGATACTGATCATTTGTGTTTTCCTAGGAATGTGTCTGTTTCATCTGTTTTGTAAATTTATTGCACTAAAGTTGTTGATAATACACTGTTTGACTACTTAATGACTCTAGAATCTGTAGTGATTCCCCTCTTTGTATTCCTGATATTAGCTCTTTTTTCTTCTTCTGATATTAGCTCCTTGTTTTCTCTCTCTCTCTCTTTTTCTTCAGTTGCAACTGGGATTTATTAATTTTGTTAATTGCTTCAAAGAACCAACTTTTGGTGTTTTTTCCCTCTAAGATCTATGTTTTATTCTGATTATTAAATTCTGCTATTTCCTTCTACATAATTTCTTTGGATTTACTTCCTTTTATTTTTATTTTATCTCTCTCTGCCCTCAGGTTAATGAAAACCATTAACATTGAACATTTTTAAAATGTGTACCTTCTCAAATCAATTGATGGGGTGTATGGAATGGATAATTTAATAATCTGTTAAAAATCAGTAGTTAAAAAATTGTATTACTATTTCCTGTGAGGAAATTGCAGTTTTTGGAGACAGAAATTTAAAACAGTCTGATAATATCATGCAACTGGGAAAAATCTATATAGTTTCAAAAGGTTTTAATTGAATTAACAGATATATTAGAAAAAAGTAAAAACTAGAAATATTTCTAATATTATAAGGAAGAACTAAGTATAGGGATTCTTTGAATTCATAATAATTTGGTGTACAGAATGAAGAGGATATTATTGCTCAAAATTAAATTTTAAAAGCTATATATAAATTTCAAATACTTTACAATTATTGGCGTGCTTTATATTTTAAAATAAAGTAGAAAAGAACTCAAATTATTAATATTACTTTCAGAAAAGGTAAAACTTACAGACTAATATAATGTTCCATATGTAATTTTTAGAATTTATATATTACGGGTCAGTCTCATAAAAATTCTGGAATTGTGAGATGAATTTTTAAAATGTGAATGACTTACACTGAGTTAAAAATGTACTATTATCAAATGGAATACTGATTGGATTGCAAAATTAAGAACTAATGAAATTTAAATATTAGTATAAATTTGTGGAAACAGCTTTTCATTTTCCACTCTTTTTTCTTTCTACTTTGATAATCTTGCTTTTAATCTCTTTTTTTGAACATGAAGGAGAGTCTAAATTATTCTCAATTAAAATATCATTCTTCCAAAGTATCCATAGAAGTATGCTATGGAAATAAGCTTTCTCATGAATATTTGTGGTGAACAAACATTCTATCCAAAGCATTAGTAGTGGTGAGCCCCGGGATCATCCTAGGAGAGAGAATAATTGCAAGATGCTCATCTAAAGTAGGGCTTCCTCTAGTGGCTCAGTGGTAAAGAATCCACCTGCAAGGCAGGAGCTTCAGGAGATGTGGGTTTTGATCTGTGGGTCAGGAAGATCGCCTAGAGGAGAACATGGCAAAACACTCCAGTATTTGTGGGCTACAAACTATAGAGTTGCAAAGAGTTGGACATGACTGAAGCAACTTAACATTCATGCATCACAGCTTGCCCTGAATAGGACCTAGCTTTGCACTGCATTGTTAAAGAATCCTTAAGGAAAAAAAAGCATGGTTATCTGGACTTGTAATTTATACATTTATAATTTATTAGTGATCAGGCATTTAGTATATGCTTCACAGTGTATCAATCTGCTTATGTGCAAAATCTCATTTAATGTTCGCAAGGAACTGCATAAAGGAGGTATTATTAATATTTGACTGCTTTAACAGATAAGGTCTGCTAAGGTTTATAGGAATTAAGCATTTGCCTGAAGGTCACTTAAATTGTGGTCTTCCCCACTGTGGACTTTCTGGTGGCTCAGACTGTAAAGAATCAGCCCACAATGTGGAAGACCTGGTTTTGATCCCTGGTTAGGAAGATCCTCTGGAGAAGGAAATGGCAACCCACTCCAGTATTCATCCCTGAGAAATCCCATGGACAGAGGAGCCTGGTGGGATATAGTCCCTGGAGTCACAAAGAGTGGGACACGACTGAACAACTTTCACTTGAGTTGTACTGAGATTCGAATCCAAGAAATCTGCTTAGAATGCTTACTTTTAATGTATTTTAAAAAATACAGAATAATGAAAATAAACATTACAGTTCTCTTCTTTAAATTCGTATCATCATGGAACTCAATGTTATCTTTCAGGGGAAAGTGTTTTATAGGTCTTTGATTACCATTTAGAGCTTTCTGATGTTTGAGATAATCTTAAATGTGGAATAGGAGATTTTTCTGAACTTCTGAGAGTTCAAAGATACCATTGAGGACAAATAGCAAGAAGTTTTCCTTGCCCTATGAATATCCTAGTTAGAAAATATGTTAATTTTGAACAGTATTCTAGTAAAATAGTTGACTCTCAAAGAAATGATGATCTTGTAGGTATTAGCAATAATTTCTGTTCTTTAAAATACACAATTCCTCTCAAAACCTGTATATTACTGTTGAAATAAATTTTAACATACTTGTAGGACAGATGTACATATGATACAAATAAACTGCATTTTTTTAAAGCCCAAGGGCACTCAATACAAACAAGACTTTAATTGTTTATTTTTTTCAAAGCTTTATTTTTAAATACGACTCAGACCTCAAGAATTATCCTTTTCTCAAGGTCATTTCATACTCAAATGTTTACTATTTCTTTCATTCCTGTAGCCGTGGCTGCCATCCCAATTCGTTTCTTTCAGTTGTAAGCTGTTTTTGGTGTGTTGAGGGGAAGAACGGTCCCTGGTTAGGTGAGGCTGATGGAAGAAAATCATCATATCCCTCCCAGAAGGGTGTTCCTCAATGCTTTCAGAAATACATTTTACGATTGAAAGATACTGAAATGGTGGCGGCTAGTTTAACTATTTTCAGAATATGGCCAAGAAGGAATGTGGATTTGGTAGAGGATTTTTTGTTTGTTTTTAATGCTAAAGTTGTATAATTTCAATCTTGCATTTTATTGCTATTGTAGTCTCACATATCGCTCAATGTAGAATGCAGTTCACATGAGGACTCATATAATTTCTTCCAAATTTATTCAATTCATTTTGCTCTGGATCCGTAATGCCATGGCTATTATTCTTAAATATCTTTACCTCATCTTATTCCCAATCCATATCCAATTTTATATCCTTCTCAATCTCCTCATAAAAATAAAACCAAAACGAAGCAGTCAGCTAAAGAAGAACATTACTTCCAAGTGATCTTTGTTGTTGTAATAGATGAGTTGTTTTACTATCAATTTTAAGGATAGCCAAACAAAAGAGTAACAACCAGCTAAGTGATCAAGAAGCTGTAATTGCAACTGTTCTATGCTTTATTCTATTGAGATTCAAGCAGGGTCAATCTGCAGGCTTTCGTTTCTAATAGTCACTGATATCTTTAAAAGCAGTCCTCAGAGTTCTGTAACATGTTTAGTTATATTTTGTTCAAATATACAGGCTCACTAAGTCTGTATTTTAGAATGAAAGAGCTGGAAGGCCTCTTAAAACTCTTTTAGCTTAATGTTTCAAAGTTAGGACAGTGGAGCATAGAGGCATGTGTACTATGGCTCACTCAACCATATGGCAGGTCAAGAATCAACCTAGGGTTACTGACTCCCAGCCTGGTACTCTTAGTAGCATCATTCTACTTCACTAGAAACTAGCATATTTTAAAGTGTACACATTTTGTGTCCTAGAATGTATATAAATATACTTCATGCTTTTCTGTCTGTAAATGTACACATGGATGCAAGATCAAAGCAAGTGGTTAAATCAGAATGGGAAAGCATGGGATTTAACCAGTGTTTCGAAGGTAACTAAGCAAGGATATACAGGTCAAGTGAAAGGTATTTTAAGCTATGAAGGTCATTATGAGTCCATGTTTTGTCAACAATAAAATCAAGCTGCAAGGAAAAGAAAATATATCCCAGGGAAATCTAGTAATTTGAAAAGCTTGAGCCAAGAATGAACAAAATAATAGTGTTTAAATGGAAAAGTTGGCCCAGTGTCATCTTTGATGAAAATAGATGAACTGTGTGTTTTTGGTCTGCAGACTAATAGTCAAAATAATTCATAATGTGATGTTGAAAAATGAATGTAAAATAATAAATTATTCATATGGACTATAAGAATTACTGCTTAGAAAATATAAATATGTTTATATTTGATTCTTTTTCTTTCTCAAGGGATCTCTGCTTGAATAATTCATTCAACCTAGCACTTCTTTTCATTCTTATCTGGGAATATGTCTTATTATCTGAAGTACCATAATACTTTTTTTTTTAATTTATAAGTATATATAAAATATACACTTAAGCTCTAGTATCTTTCTCCTCATATTTAATATCATAGCAACAACTTCTTTCCAAAGCCCTTTTTATTTGAGAAACTTAAACAGTAAAAGCTCTAGGAGTGGTGCCGTATAGACCACTATATAGATTAATAAAGACATCTTGAAGAGCGTTGATTTGATCATTTTTTCTAAGCGATATAAAAAGTATCTCAAACATATCTACAAATTAGAAGACCAAATACACAGTATAATAAAAAACTGTACAAATTAGTATCCTTCCAACTAGCCCTCATGTGTACTAAATTTGAAAATAACTGAATTTTTGCCTTCCGAATTTGTTTTCCTGTGTGTGTGTGTATGTTTTTAAGATGTTCAGTGCTATTAAATGATCCCTATCTCCAGAGAAGGATGACTTCACAGATTAAGCATTGTTTCTGTTGCTATTATTTAGAGGTGTGGTGGGAAGTTCCTTGCCCAATTCCTGCTTCCTCGGGGTCCAAAGTAGTTATTGTTTCCTCTGGACACAAATATTCTGAAGATCTTCCCTGTCCTGCTGCCTTGTGTGTGCCTCAGAGGAACAGAGGTGACACTCCCTTTCACTCTCCAGTGGGACAGAAGAGTGTGATGGTGGGACAGAGGAGGAAAGCTCAGTGTCCCAGAAGCTCCTGTCAACTGCCAGACTTTTTTCTCTCTCTACATTACTAAATACATCTCCAGTTGTTTAGAAACCTGCAACCAATGATATTTTCCAAAATCTAAGCTTGTCCTTTAGCGATTATAGATTATTTTCTATAAGAAAATAAACTGATCATGTAAAACTCTTGGTAGGGAGCCACAAAGATTGAGAATATCACCTGTTTTTCTTTAAAACTATATTATATTTGATGTATTTATCATTTTTAAAGACTCTAAGAGTAAATCAAGAGGTATTTTGCAATTAAATCCTACCACATTCACTCTTTCAAAGCACTTGTGACCTGGTATAAATAAAAATTTTCCTTTACAACACTTATCTGAAAGACTCAAAACAGTGTGTGATTGTATCATTCTCTCAGTTAACTTAATAAGCCTTTATTGAACTCTTATTATGTGCTAGGCACTACTCTGAGTGCTAATAATGTGAATATGAAGAAAACTGGCCTCAGAGCTTTCTAATACAATAGACAAAAATTTACTATACCAATAACAAGGCTTTCCAGGTGGTGCTAGTAGTAAAGAGTCTGTATGCCAATGGAGGAGACTAAGAGACATGGATTCAATCCCTGGGTCAGGAAGATCCCCTGGAGAAGGGAATGACAACCCACTCCAATATTCTTGCCTGGATAATCCCATGGACAGAGGAGCCTGGTGGGCTATGGTCCATAGGATTGCAAAGAGTCAGACATCACTGAAGCAACTTACATGCATACCAATAATATGAATTAGTATAAAATAAGAAATTTTCAACCTGTGAAAAAATGCAAGTACATATAAGGCAGAGAGGCAGCCTAGAGAGGAGAGAGATGAAGAATGATAGAGTCAGGAAAGGCTTTTTGAGGAGGACATGTCTGAACAAGTTTTAGACTATTTGCAGCCCCATGGATTGTAGCCCATAGCCACCAGGCTCCTCTGTCCATGGAATTCTCCAGGCAAGAATACTGGAATGGGTACCCATTCCCTTCTACAAGGGATCTTCCTGACCCAGGGATCAAACCTGGGTCTCTTGTATTGCAGGCAGATTCTTTACCATCTGAGCCACTAGGGGAAGTCCACCCTGAATAATTATTTGAAGATTAATTGATAGATTGGGAGTAATCCAAGCAGAGAGATCATGGGTTGAATAGTGTCTCAGAACCTCACAAGATGACCTTACTTAGATTTTTACCAAGTTTAAGTTTTTAGCAAGTTAAGATGAGGTCATTAAGCTAGACCCTAACACAATGCAACTGGTGTTTTTCAGCTCAGTTCAGTTCAGTTGCTTAGTCCTGTCTGACTCTTTGCGACCCCATGGACTGCAGCACACCAGGCTTCCCTGTCTATCACCAACTCTTGGAGCTTGCTCAAACTCATGTCCATTGAATCAGTGATGCCATCCAACCATCTCATCTGTCGTCCCCTTCTCCTCCTGCCTTCAATCTTTTCCAGCATCAGGGTCTTTTCTAAGGAGTCAGTTCTTTGCATCAGGTGGCCAAAATATTGGAGCTTCAGCTTCAGCATCAGTCCTTCCAATGAATATTCAGGACTGTTTTCCTTTAGGATTGACTGGTTGAGTCTCCAAGGGACTCTCAAGAGTCTTCTCCAACAGCACAGTTCAAAAGCATCAATTCTTCAGCGCTCAGCTTTCTTTGAAGTCCAACTCTCATATCCATACATGACTATTGGAAAACCCATGGCTTTCACTAGATGAACCTTTGTTAGCAAAGTAATGTCTCTGCTTTTTAATTTGCTGTCTAGGTTGGTCATAGATTTTCTTCCAAGGAGCAAGCATCTTTTAATTTCATGGCTACAGTCACCATCTGCAGTGATTTTGGAGCCCAAGAAAATAAAATCTGTCATTGTTTCCATTATTTCCCCATCTATTGCCATGAAGGGGTGGGACCAGATGCCATGATCTTAGTTTTTTGAATGTTGAATTTTAAACCAACTTTTTCACTCTCCTCTTTCACTTTCATCAAAAGTTCTTTGCTTTCTGCCATAAGGGTGGTGTCATAAGGGTAATGTTTTTTAAAAACAGGAAATCTTGAGACACATTGGCACATATAGAGAAGGCATGTGAACATTGAGAAGAGACCATTGATGTTCTGTACTGTGTCCAGGTTCTTCCTCACCGCCTGCAGAAGATATCTTGATCTCAGACTTTCTAGTCTCAAGAACTGTGAGAAAATAAATTTCTATTGTTGAAGTCACTCAGTCTGTGGTACTTTGTTAGGGAAACCCTAGCAAACTAATATATATTGGCAAAGGCGTGGAGGTTGGGGATAAAAAATATGCATTGTTTGAGGCGCTATCAGTAGTTCTGAATGCTAGGCTCCTAAAAGCTGACAGAGTATTGACAGGTGAGGCTCTATCAGTGGACTGCAGTGGTTCCAGAGGGCTCAGGCCAGGAGTTAGACTTTATCAAGTAGATAATGAGGAATCAGGCAGCAATCTTAATAGAGGTGATGCTGCCATTTCTGTCTTAAAAAGACCCATCTGTTGGCATTGTGAATTCTAGTTTGGAAAAGAGAGAGTAGGAGTAAGAGATTATAAGAAAGGAACTCCTTGGCCACACTTACCAGAGTCCAGCGATGGCTGGGTGATTTATTGAACATCTCAGGGGAGCAAATTGCAGATGGTACTAGAGTCTGTCCTGCAGAGACCCATGTATTAAATCAAACCACAGGGAATTTTATTCGCATGTGTGTTCCCCCCATTAACTAAAACCAAAGAACAAGGAAAATGCTGCCTGAGTCTTAGAAAAGATCATTTCTTTTTTCCTTCAAATTACAGTCATATTCCATGGAAAATGCTGGATAGAGGTTTTTTGACTTGTTGAGGAGTAGACTCTATATAATAAGGTGCATTTTGCTAATCGCATGACTGGCTCTCTAAAAACACATTTCTGTGGACAAAAGCTTTCTATGGGGTCTAAATACCTTGTTGTGCTTTGAGTCACAGTTGCTCTAACAGCTCTATTTCAGAAGTGATTGCAGGGTTCAGATAATGTATTAACAATTTCCAGCATTTACTGAGTCCTTGTCATATACCAAGCTTTTTACCACATACTTTGTACATTTTACTCTATTTAATTCTTATATCACAATGTGGGTTTATGATCATTATTCTTATATGGGGAAGTAGTCTTAGAATAATTGAGTAAATTACCTAATAATTTTAGTAAATACTGAAGCTAGTTTTTCATAGGAAGAAACAACCATTAGTCAAAACAGTGTCAAATGCACACAGGAAATAGAATGTGTGTGTTTGTGTATGTGGGTGGTATGTATGTGCATGTTCATATTTATGGTATATATCAGTGTGTGATATGTGTGTTCCATGTTGGGGTAAGGTCTCGAGAGAACAGAGGGGAAGTTTCACCTCTTCTTTAGAAAGAGGGTGTTGGTGTGATCCATCCCCGTAAAGGGGGATTATGTCAGTATTTACCAGGCTATGTCCAAATGAATTGTGCTTTGAAAAATAAGTTTATTTGTCATCTAAATGTACATTTCATATGCTTTTCCCCATTTCTCCCTACTCATCATTCCCCCAAGGGCAAACACATGTCATCTGCAGCTCTACCCAAGGCCACAAACCAAATAACTCAATTCTCAAAAGGCCTGGTGAGGAACTTCCTCATAAAATGACCACATTAAAATGAAGCAGACTCAGGAAATTTTGTGGACCTGTAGAATGCACCTAATTATGTACCTAGAGGCCCAGCTTGTGCATATGGATTGTGTCATGTATAAACTTAGTTGGCAGCTCAACTTGCTGGGGTTGATTTATTCAAAGAGAGGGGGACAAGACTACAGCTTAAGGAAGATGTTTCCAGCAAGTCATGGAGATTTGAAAATGATTTGGCTTCTGATTGCAACATCTCTCCCCCTACACAGGTGTATTTTGGTAGGCTAACACCTCTAGACTTCTCATGGAGGGTTACTTTCTTCCTCAACTTCAAATATTCTAGTCACACTTGCACTTCTAATTTTGATCTTTCTCCAGATGGAAACTTTTCTTTGACAGGATTCAACTTATATAAACAAATGTGAATATTAAACTTCAAATAAAAAACTAGAAATAAATTTAGTGACTAAAGTTATTTAGTATACTCTCTATGACCTTGGAAAATGTCTGCCAGTTGGCAGCAGCCTCTTCATATAATCATGCTGTTGACCTCAGCTACGCCTTTCCAAGAACTCAAATGGTAACAGAACTCCTAAATGGAAAAGGGACTGCTCAGCTTAAATATTTTGTTTTCAGTTCCCTCACACCTGCTACTGGACTCAGGGAGGAGGTTTGCAAACACAGAGGGATACAGTGGATAGATCTTAGGTCAGGGCTACGAAAACAAACACTGTTTTTTTGTTTTGCAACCACAAAAAAAATGGCCACTTCCTCTCTGAAGAGCTGTGATAAACACACCTGGAGGTGTGTGTTGGGCTCTGAATGAAATGAATCTTTCCATCTTAAGTCACAAAAAGCCTACAGCCTTCATTGTTAGCACAAGTTCACACCTCATTTCCTCAATGCCGCTCCTTTTTCAAAAGCCTCCTTCCTCTTCCTTCTGGCTCCAATAAACCTGAGGAGGATAAAGACATGAAAACATCATGCACCCAGGCGCGCATGGGTGAGCACGCACACACACATTCTCCCCCACAGTGATACTAGTATTTTCAGAGATTCACATTTCAGCTTGCAAATGGATTATCTAAAATAAAGCAGAGAAATATTATTGAAATACGTGTATTTCTTTCTCTCCTCCATGCCAGTAGTATAAGAGTAAACTTGAGTTTACTGATAAGAGGAAAAATAAACTCAATCCTATGGAAATACTCAGTGAAGTTCTTTGCTTTTTTGTTGCAGCAAATATTTATTAAGTGGAGCAGATTTGTTTGCTTTGTATTAGAAGGTTATAGTTCAACTTTGTAATATATATAAAGAAATTAGTACAGATGTGCCAATTCTCAGAAGAAAGGTGGTTCTTTTAAGGTGTATATTTGAATATGAATTTTTCTAGAACAAATCATTGGGGATTTGCTTATTCTATTGACTTTCCTGAGAGATATCTTAGGAGATAAGGATTAACTTTCCTGGGAGGGAATAGACAATTGATGACTACCATAATATAATTGGAAAAGAGACTGGCTTCCTAACAGAATTTTTTTTAACTTTTTATTATACAGTCGAGTATAGCTGATTAACAATACTGTGATGAGGGACTCAGTCATACATATATATGTATCCATTCTCCTCCAAACTTCCCACCCATACAAATTGCCACATAACATTGAGGAGAGTTCCATATACTATACAGTAGGTACTTGTTGGTTATCCATTTTAAATATAGCTAGCAGAACTTTTCTGACAAACTATTTTGTGTGTCTATGTTTCACTTGTAATTCACCAAAAGAATACAAATACTGGAAGATGTTATTGACTCTTGACAGTATTCAAAGAAGAAAAAGTCCAGATAAACCTATTTTAAGTCATTCTGGTCACCCTTTTCCTAGAAACTTGAGCCACTTTTTCTTGACAATTCTCAATCATTGAAATAATGTTGACAATATCAGATCTTATCTAATATGTATAGAGAAAGCATGATTTTTTTCCTGTATCTGTGCTGCATATGTGGCTATTAAGTATTTGAAATATGACAAGTTCAAATTCTATGTGCTATAAATGTAAAATACACACTGGATTTCAAAGACTGAGAATGAAAAATATACATTATCTTGCTTATAATTTTTGATAAAGATCACATGCTGAAGGATAAATTTTATTTAACCTAATATATCTAAAATGCTATTGAAATTAATTTTTTATGTTTAACTCTACTTTTAGAATGTGTGACTGCTAAAAATTTAAAATTACATATGTAAATCACATTCTTTTTTTATTAGAATAATGCTACTCTAGGTGATTCATTTTAATTTCTACGTAACATGACCAACTATGAAGATATATTTTGTAAAATAGGTTTTGAAAATTTTTCTTTTCCCAAAAAATAAAACTTGAAGTTTATGGTTAGATGTCTGGTGCCACTTGCATTTCCCAGTAGGCTTTCCAGTAATTATACAGAATGAAAAAGTTAAATTTATTGGAAATTTACCTTTTTATATGTGTTTAATATTTCTTCATATTGTGTGTGTGTTTATGTTTCTAGGATGACTAAATGGTTACTCTCTGTATTGTCAGATTAAGTTTTTACTCAAAATTACTATTATCAACATAGCTCATTTTCATTGTAGCACCACTTTCTGAGATTCTTAGATATTCTTTTAACCTTAAGATTAATAGTAGATTTGACTTATATTAAAATAGATATTGAATAGCAGCTCTGTAGAGAGTGGCCTTCTCTACCCTGGAATGGACTTAAGCAGTGAGTCATGTCTGTCAGTCAATCAGCAATACCTATGTTATCCTTTCTGTAAGGCTTGGCTCTCAGCTAATGCTGTTGAATTAGTAGAATGAGGTACTGGCTCAAACTGTTAAGAAACTGATAGTTTCATAGTTGAAGAGACAAAATGATTTGCATTTAAACACATGAAGTAAAACACGATAGGGAAACAATATTAAAATCATTTCTGGCTTCTCTTGAAAAATGGAAATCCTGGCCTATATTGTTGTTCAGTCATTAAGTTGTGTCCAACTCTTTGCAACCTTTTGAACTGTAGCAAGCTCAGCTTCCCTGTCCTTTACTATCTCCCTGAGTTTGCTCAAACTCATGTTCGTGGAGTCAATGATGCCATCCAACCATCTCACCCTCTGTCATCCCCTTCTCCTTTTGCCCACAGTCTTTCCTAGCATCAGGGTCTTTTCCAATGAGTCAGCTCTTATCATCAGATGGCAAAATTACTGGCGTTTCAGCTTCAGCATCAGTGCTTCCAATAAATATTCAGGACTGATTTCCTTTAGAATTGACTGGTTTGATCTCCTTGCTGTCCAAGAGACTCTCAAAAATCTTCTCCAGCACCATAGTTTGAAAGCATCAATTCTTTAGTGCTCAGACTTCTTTATGGTCCAACTCTCACATTTGTACGTGACTACTGGAGAAAACATAGCTTTGACTAGACAGACCTTTGTAGGCAGAGTAATGTCTCTGCTTTTTTAATATGATGTCTAGATTTGTCATAGCTTTTCTTCCAAGGAGCAAGTGTCTTTTAATTTTGTGGCTGCAGTCACAATGCACAGTGATTTTGGAGCCCAAGAAAGTAAAGTCTGTCACTGTTTCCACTTTTTGCCCATCTATTTGCCATGAAGTGATGGGACTAGATGCCATGATCTTAGTTTTTTGAATGTTGACTTTTAAGCCAGCTTTTTCACTCTCCTCTTTCACCTTCATCAAGAGGCTCTTTAGTTCCTCCTTGATTTCTGCCATTATGGTGGTGGTATCTGCATATCTGAGGTTGATATTTCTCCCAACAATCTTGATTCCAGTTTGTGATTCATCCAAACTGGCATTTTGCATCGTGTACTCTGCATATAAGTTAAATAATCAGGGTGACCATATACAGCCTTAACAACTCCTTTCCCAATTTTGAACCAGTCCATTGCTCCATGTCCAGTTCTAACTGTTGCTTCTAAATACAGGTTTCACAGGAGGCAGGTAAGATGGTCTGGTACTCCCATTTCTTTAAGAATTTTTCACAGTTTGTTGTGATCCACACAGTCAAACGCTTTAGTCCAGTCAATGAAGCAGAAGTAGAATCTTTTCTGGAATTTCTTTGTTTTTATGTGATCCATCTTTATGCAAGCCATTGCCTAAAGTTAGTAGCTACTGTCCACATTAGATGGGTATACAATATGCAATGTGCTAATTTGCATTGTCTGGCTCATGTAGACATTTGAGTTCAATTCCTGATTGAGATAATTATTAATGCCCCTTTAAGCTGCCAGCTGTGATTATGAGGTTCTTGACCTAGTAGCTTAGAAGTCTTCCTCAAAGGACTCTATTGTCAAAGTAGAGTTGGATCCCTTCTCCTACATAGTAACTTCTACTGAAAAAACATAATCCTGTAAACATTTTTTATTCCACTAGTGAAGTAGGAAGAATATCAGGGGGCAGTTAAAATAATAAGTATTATGGAAAATCATTTATTATCTGGATGAACTTTTCATGATAATAAAATTAACCCAATATTTAACAGATCTGGTTTCTACTGCTAGTGTGAGGTACTGTTTTTGGGTAAACAAATACAGGCACAGGATTATTAAAAATATTACTGATGCATTTTTATTATTTTACAAGGGATAATCTGTGTGGTAAAACATTGTGATGTTATTGTTTACTAGCTCATTCAGAATTGTGTGATAAGATGCCATGATGGGAAACTAAATTGCCAATATTTTCCGTATGCTCTTGAATATAAAGAAATGTGTTTGTCACATAAAACTCTCCATTGGGAACTATAATAAGCCAATAGTTCCCTTTATTGGGTATCCCTAAGCAAAGCAACATGTTAATGGCTTAGGGTATTTTGTCCTAATGGATGATAGTGTTCTATCCTGAAAGAAAAATTGACAATAGAGAAAATGACTGCAGTAATATGAAGAAATAACTATATTATTATAAGAATATTTAAATTTTAATCATATTAGCCAAACAATTATAACAATTAAATTAACAATAAAATCAACATTATGTCAGTTTAAAAAAATTATTTCTACAATATATATCATTGTTTGGGATGATTCAATTCATATTTAGAAAGCACTTTTTAGAATTTCCTACCATTAAACAACAAATAGATACTGATAATTTAAAACTGGTTCAAAGAAAACACTATTAATAATGAACAGAACATTCTAGGCAGAGTAGAAGAGTTATCTAATGGAGAAGGCATGACGAGGCTAGGTATGAAGAGATTCAATTCTAGTTTGAGTTGTTTTCTGTGTATTAATTTGCTAGCTCCTCATTAGTCAAGGGCTGACAAAGAACTTAACAACCAATTTTTATCAATTCTCCTTATACACTAAATAGCTTTTGGATTATGTGAGGGATACAGTGAAAACCAAGAATTAGTCCCTTTGAAGAAGTAAACACTATGTCTTGAGATTCAAATAAGCAGAAAACAGATGCTACTTCGTAATATGTAATCAACTGCTTTAGGATTTAGCCAAGTTTAATTGAAATTTCTAACACTGAAGTAGCCTGAGATAGCTTCATGGATGAAACAGGACTTGATGAAGACAAGTATGAGGCTGAATAATAGTGCTTACATATGGCAGAAATGGTATAAATACCAGGAAAATTTAGGCATAAATTGCTTTTCACCTGACATTTCCATAATTTATGCTCTTTCCATAACTATGGAAAATTATGCAATAGAATTCTGAATCTAGTTTCTTATCTGTGAAAAGAAGATACTATTTTACTTAGTTCTATGATTCCTTGCAATATAGAAAGTTAGAAAGTCAATTTCATTCCACTCAGTTCTTTCACTGGTAGAAAAAACTGAGACCTAAGGATGAGAAGTGATTTGCTCAAGATCACTCAGTTGCTTCTAGATGTCCATAAAGTGAGTAAGTTACGGGAGTTGGTGATGGACAGGGAAGCCTGGCATGCTGCAGTCCATGGGGTCACAAAGAGTCGGACATGACTGAGCAACTGAACTGAACTAAACTGAACTGATCCTGGCTGCATTATACAAGTGACAGATTGAGCATGTATACAAGCCATTATAAGATATGGCCTCAAAGATATTTTGGGGAAAGATGGCAAAGACTTTTACATGGACATTAAAAATGCTATCAAAAGAAAAGAACTTTATTGGATATTCTTATTTTACATTTCAGTATTTTGATTTTGATTTATATAGATGAGTGGTGAAGATTGGGCATGATATTTTACAATGTAGACTTCAAAAAATGTTCATATAGCCCTTGTGTATAACACCTATTTTGGTCTTTACTTTTAAAGCCATCTTTACTTTTTTACAAGAAGAATCTCAAATTAGCTTTATATTATTTATACTTAGTGTAAAAGTCTATGTTCTACTATTAGGCCTAGCTTCTCTGGGCCTTTCCCCAAGTGTATATGCTCTTTCTCTGAAGAATATCTGCACCTTAGAGCAGCATCTTATTCCTTGCACATAGCATGGGTGGAAAGGGTCAGGCAATGACCATAGCAGTGTTCTACAGCCTCACTATTGGACTTTGTCCTTCTTGTAGCATCTTGAAAGGGGAACTCCTGGGAAAAGGTCAAACACAGATACACAAGGAAGCAACTCTCTTCATCAAAAGAACTTACACTTGCCATGCAGCAATGTACTTTTATGAATCAGGCCCCCAAAGATCAAATGGACCATGCACTTGATCTAATTCTTGCAAAAGATCGTATTACCAAAAGGCACATTTAATGGAAATGATGTTGCATAAGAGTTGCCACAGTAGTCAAAGGAGGTGGAATATCATTATCTATTAATTTGAAAGCTACATCACTGTCAGTTAAAGGGACAACTTTTACTTGTATCTTCAAGCCATCCAAAAAACTGGTGGTGTATTTGGCCAGTAGAATGAGAAACAGCATTGGCCATTTGAAATCTGTGCCTTTGGCATTATTTGGAAAGCTTCTTGTAATATTCATAACACAAAATTAAACAAGGCTTCAGTTTTGACTATGAGAATTTTTTAATCCAATTATTTGGTTTATTTATAATTTTGTGTATTAGTATCTTGTGATGAAGTAGATTTTCTCTCTAGCTGTTGAGTCAGTTCTGTCTGATACCGAGTTAGGAAACCCTTTTGATAATGATTTCTGCTGTTCATGGTGCTAAGATGCTAAAATGCTAAGTGGGTGTGAATTGATGAGGATGATCAAGTTTAATTTGTCAGTGGCATGAAGAGTATGAGGAGCCAGAACTTTATAATAAGGAAAGCATATCTTTACCAGACTCAGTTAAGTGTTTTACCTTCAATTTGACATTTTCTTTGGATGAAGCTTGCAAATGATAACAAATGTAATTAACTTGCATCTTTTATTCATTTATGACACACAAATATATTCCACAAAAGTCTTAAGGAAGAGTGCTCCCATAGAAGAGGAGTGTCTGGCAACAGTGCTGGAGATTATAATTGTGTTCTCTGTTTTACCTGTGGCATTGCTTAATTGAATTATGGAATCATGGAGATAGCAGTAGAATTTCCTGTGGGCCTAAAATGATTAGGCTTTTCAGAATTTGTTTATGTTGCATGTTTTATCAAAAACACACTGAGAAAATATTTTTTCTGCCTGCATTATGAACTTGATTTCTCTGTTGATAGTTCATCAATATTAGTCACTGAGTGACAGATTTTGTTTTATGTGTTTGTATTCATTGCTCTCCAGAGTGGCTGTTGTATCTTGAATATGCCAGCTGTCTCCTGGGCCCACTTCATAAAATGAGAACCTTTTCTCAAAGGATAGTATTTTTTTCCCCAGAAAGTGGAAGTCAAGTTCTATTTTTTTCCCTTCATTATTTGAAAAAATTAAATATTGTGAAGGAAAAACATTTTATTTTCAAATTATTTCTCTCATACAAATGGTACTTCGTTCAAAGATTTTTTTTACATTTTTCCCCCAAATGTAGATGAGTAGCACAAAGGAATCTGACTTGAATTTAATATATTTACATGGTAAACACTGCAAAGCACATGGGATTGTCTTCAACAATGGCATATAATAAGATTTTATATCAATAAAAGACTATAAGACACGATCTGGGATTCCTAGAAATTCGTCATGCTTAATTTTACCTCTACAAATAGGAAATGGATATCTTGCTGAGAGGAAACATACTGGATTTGGACAAGGATAATCATGTTTGGTGTGAAACAGAATTTCCCAGTTTTTTGTTTTTTTTTTTTTTTTGCCTACAATGTGAATCCTGAATCAGGGGTAGCTAATATTGAAATCTACATACATTTAAAGATAAGTGAGATGTATGGTTTGTAGAAAGTTCATATCTTTGGTTCAAGTACAGTAGATTAAGAGCTAGGACGATAAGTCTCACATATCACTACTGAGACTAGTGAGCTTAGGAGACAGCACCAGAAAGAAGATCACAGGTTTGCACAAGTGTGAGAGATGAGTGAGACTATGATTGCTTCTCAAATTGTCAGATCTTTGTTGAAGCTTCAATACTCCTCTGCATAAATTAATGGCTGACTGATGGAAAGTTCTATAACCAGAGGGTAAAAGTATCATCTCTAGAACCCAACTACCTAGTACACTTGGGGATAAATCAGGATATACCTCACAGCTAACCAGTGAGAATCCAGGGAAGAGAGCTATATAGGAATATGATTCAATGGGAATTAAGGCCTACTTCACAGGAAGAATTAAAAACGGATTTGCCTATTGAAATTGCCCTGATTTGCAAGTCCTTTGCCTCTAAGACCAATTAAAGAGAGGAATAAGAATGGATATCATACTGAAAAGTCATCATGTTTGATCTTCAGGGGGGAAAACCCTGTTTGGTGGTTTTATTTATATCTAGAAAAGTGATATCTGTCAATTGTTAGGACCCCGGGCACAAATATTAACTGCTTCAACATCTGAGCAATTATTTTGGCCTCTTCCAGTTAGACAATCAGAATGGGTCTTGAAAATATTTTTAGAGTTCAGAGCCAGGGCCATGGATGGTTTGAACCACATGATCTAATTAGGAAATCACTACTTCCCTGAATTTACCTCCTCAGGTCCAAATAGAGTAAATGTGGCCCCACTTCCATCAATATAATGTTCTATTCCTTAGTGGAAGCTGGGACTAGTCCTACCCACATATAGTTCAATGTGCCTTTTTTGTCTTTTTTTTTTTTTTTTAAGATTCCAGGGTAACTTTTAGTAAGATATAGCTTTTAATTTGGGGTATTACAAAAATGAGAATAAAATGACTGCATGTTACAGTTAGGTGAAATGTGCAAGTGTTTGAGATACCAGGTATCAAGCACAGCATCATTAAACTATGTTAACAGATTTCTCAAGACCTCCTACACAATTAGTGATACTCCTCAGAAAAAAAAAACTTTCGTAGCCAGGATGAGAGTGGAATGCAGTAAAGAAAACTCTATTTTAATCAGCTGGATTATATCATACTGTGAAATCTAGAGAATTCCTCTCATGTCTTTTGAACAATGAAGAAAACCCTAAATAATAACATAGTACTTAAAGGCGTATAATTATCATCTTCATGTGCAAAAGTTAAAGTTTACTGGGAGTTGTCTTTCATGTGTCGAGCATGGATGTGAGAGTTGGACGGTGAAGGAAGCTGAGCACCGAAGAATTGATGCTTTTGAACTGTGGTGTTGGAGAAGACTCTTGAGAGTCCCTTGGACTGCAAGGAGATCCAATCAATCCATCCTAAAGGAGATCAGTCCTGGGTGTTCATTGGAAGGACTGATGTTTAAGCTGAAACTCCAATATTCTGGCCACCTGATGCGAAGAGTTGACTCATTGGAAAAGACCCTAATGCTGGGAAGGATTGGGGGCAGGAGGAGAAGGGAACGACAGAGGATGAGATGATTGGATGGCATCACCGACTTGATGGACATGGGTTTGGGTAAACTCTGGGAGTTGGTGATGGACAGGGAGGCCTGGCGTGCTGCAATTCATGGTATCGCAAACAGTCAGGCACAACTGAACGAGTGAACTGAACTGAAACAGTGTGTACACTTGGGCTTCCCAGGTGGCACTAGTGGTTAAAAACTCACCTGCTGATGCCGGAGAAATGGGTTCAATGCCTGGGTTGGGAAGATTCCCTGGAGAAGTGTATGGCAACCCACTCTAGTATTCTTCCCTAGAGAATCCATGGACAGAAGAGCCTGGTGGGCTACGGTCCATAGGTTCACAAAGAGTTGGACACGACTGAAGCAATTTAGCAGGCACACTAGTATCACCTTTTTTTGTGTTTTGCTAAACGTTTATTCATAGAAAATTCTAAATACATAAATATAAAGCATTAACCTTTTTTTTTTGAGTAATGATTTTCTGGATCATTTTCTTTTTATGCTTATTAAAAGCATAAAATTTCTAATTTGCTTGGTTGAGAATATTTAAAAATTGAACTAAAAGAGTAGTACACATGCACAAACACACATGTGAAAGTCTCAAATTTAGTAAGGAAATGAAATGACTACCAGATTTTCAAATGGAAAAAATTTTTCTGGATTTCCAAACAATTTAATGTCTGGTAAATTAGCTTCTAAACTACAATCTAAATAAGAGTTGATATAATTTACCTAGGGGCTTCCCAGGTGGCTCTAGTGGTAAAGAACCTGCCTGCCAATGCAGGAGACATAAGAGACATAGGTTCAATCCCTGGGTCGGGAAGATCCCCTTGGACAAGAAAATGGCAACCCACTACAGTATTCTTGCTTGGAGAATTCCATGGACAGAGGAGCCAGTTGGGCTATAGTCCAGCGGATTGCAAAGAGTCGGACATGACTGAAGTGACTTAGCACAGCACATAATTTACCTGAATACTGATGGGCACTAAAATATTATGTTTCTTTATTAATTATATGAAAACTATTGAGATTAAAAGAATAGATGTTTAACTGAACAGTCATCAGTTTAACAAAAGGAGAAACCAACATCATGATGAAATATATCCCATAGACAATAGCAGGGTGGGTCAATTCTTGTTTTGATGATTAATCCTGCTCTTGTCCCTCATTGTATAGACTGTCTCAGAATTATTTACTGACATTTTTCATCAGCAATGGATTAATTTATTTAAACAATAATTCTTGCATTGCATATTAAAGATAATTTGATATTCTCCAAATAATTTTTAACTTTAGGAAAGCGATAATATTAGTTGCTTTTTAAGTTAATGAAAAAATCTCACCTATTAATTACACCCTCATATGAATCATCTTGAATATATATTACAATTGCAAATTTTTTAATTTGATAGTTTCAGAAGACTTTTTCACAGTAATCCAGATTTTAATATTCTTGTTGGATAACAGAAGAATAAAATTTGATGTTTAGGTTTGTTTTTAACTTGAATATTCACAAACGACAACTAAATTAAGGATATTACTTTTGGCCTCTGATTCCTCAGCTGTCAAGATTTATTATACCTTTCTCCGTTCTGTCATCTATCTGTCTGTAGGAAAGCAATCTTCCATTTATTTATCATACACTTATGGTATACATAACATTTATTGAGTGTTAGGAATAGAAAATAAATGCATATATGCATTTCCCTACTAACTGGAAATACAATTACATATAAAACACTCATTTTTGAAATGTTATATTATGAAGTAGAATAAAAGTTTCTTGGATTAAAAAGCTAATGAATTTTTTAAATATATCTATTTTTAATTGAAGGATAATTGCTTTACATTATTGTGTTGGTTTATAGCAAACATTAATATGAATCAGTCATAGATTTACTCATGTCCCCTCCCCCTTCCCTCCCCATCCCACTCCTCTAGGTTGTTACCGAGCCCCAGTTTGAGTTCCCTGAGTCATACAGCAAATTCCCATTTGCTCTCTAATTTATATATGGTAATGTATGTTTCCATGTTACTCTCTCCATACATCCCACCCTCTCCTTCCCCCTGAGTGTTCATAAGTCTGTTCTATATGTCTGTGCCCCCATTACTGCTCTGCAAATAGGTTCATCAGTACCTTCTTTCTAGATTCCATATGTATGCATTAATATGTGATATTTGTTTTTCTCTTTCTGACTTACTTCACTTTGCATAGTAGGCTCTAGGTTCATCTATCTCATTAAGACTGACTCAAATGTGCTCCTTATTATGGCTGAGAAACATTCCATTGTGTTTATGTACAACAACTACTTTATCCATTCATATGTCAGTGTACATCTAGGTTGCTTCCATGTCCTAGCTATTGTAAATAGAGCTGCAATGAACATTGGGCTTCAACAAGCCCTGCTTCAACAATACGTGAACTGTGAACTTCCAGATATTCAAGCTGGATTTAGAAAAGGCAGAGGAACCAGAGATCAAATTGGCAACATCTGTTGGATCATCGAAAAAGCAAGAGAGTTCCAGAAAAACATCTACTTCAGCTTTATTGACTATGTCAAAGCCTTTGACTGTGGATCACAACAAACTGTGGAAAATTCTGAAAGAGATGGTACTACCAGACCACCTGACATGCCTCTTGAGAAATCGGTATGGTAGTCAAGAAGCAACAGTTAGAACCAGATATGGAACAACAGACTGGTTCCAAATCAGGAAAGGAGTATGTCAAGGCTGTATATTGTCACCCTGCTTATTTAACTTATCTGCAGAGTACATCATGAGAAACACTGGGCTGGATGAAGCACAAGCTGGAGTCAAGATTGCCGGGAGAAATATCAATAACCTCAGGTATGCAGATGACACCACCCATATGGCAGAAAGCGAAGAAGAACTAAAGAGGCTCTGGATGAAAGTGAAAGAGGAGAGTGAAAAAGTTGGCTTAAAGCTCAACATTCAGAAAACTAAGATCATAGCATCCAGTCCCATCTGTTCATGGCAAAAGATGGGGAAACAGTGGAAATAGTAGCTGACTTTATATTTTTGGGCTCCAAAATCACTGCAGATGGTGATTGCAGCCATGAAATTAAAAGACACTTGCTCCTTGGAAGGAAAGTTATGACCAACCTAGATAGCATATAAACAGCAGAGACATTACTTTGCCAACAAAGGTCCATCTAGTCAAAGCTATGGTTTTTCCAGTAATCACACATGGATATGAGAGTTGGATTATAAAGAAAGCTGAGCATCGAAGAATTGATGCTTTTGAACTGCGGTGTTTGAGAATACTCTTAGAGTCCCTTGGACTGCAAAGAGGTCCAACCAGTCCATCCTAAAGTAAATCAGTCCTGAATATTCATTGGAAGGACTGATGCTGAAGCTGAACTCCATACTTTGGCCACCTGATGTGAAGAGACTCATTTGAAAGGACCCTGATACTGGGAAAGATGGAAGGCAGGAGGAGAAGGGGATGACAGAGGATGAGATGGTTGAATGGCATCACCAACTCAATGGACATGAGTTTGTGTAAACTCCGGGAGTTGGCGATGGACAGGGAGGCCTGGTGTGCTGCAGTCCATGGCGTTGCAAAGAGTTGGACATGACTGAGCAACTGAACTGAAGGATGTTTTTCTGGAACTCTTTCTTTTTCGATGATCCAGCAGATGTTGGCAATTTGGTCTCTGATTCCTCTGCCTTTTCTGAATCCAGATTGAACATCTGGAAGTTCACAGTTCGTGTATTGCTGAAGCCTGGCTTGGAGAATTTTGAGCGTTACTTTACTAGCGTGTGAGATGAGTGCAATTGTGCGGTAGTTTGAGGTTTCTTTGGCATTGCCTTTCTTTGGGATGGGAATGAAAACTGACCTTCCAGTCCTGTGGCCACTGCTGAGTTTTCCACATTTGCTGGCATATTGAGTACAGTACTTTCACAGCATCATCTTTTAGGATTTGAAATAGCTCAACTGGAATTCCATCACTTCCACTATCTTTGTTCATAGTGATGCTTCCTAAGGCCCACTTGACTTCACATTCCAGGATGTCTGGCTCTAGGTTGGTGATCACACCATTGTGATTATCGGGTCATGAAGCTCTTTTTTGTACAGTTCTTCTGTGTATTCTTGCCACTTCTTCTTAATATCTTCTGCTTCTGTTAGGTCCCTACCATTTCTGTCCTTTATCGAGCCTATCTTTGCATGAAATGTTCCCTTGGTATCTCTAATTTTCTTGAAGTGATCTCTAGTCTTTCCCATTCTATTGTTTTCCTCTGTTTCTTTGCACTAATCACTGAGGAAGGCTTTTTTGTCTCTCCTTGCTATTCTGGAACTCTGCATTCAAATGGGTATATCTTTGCTTTTCTCCTTTGCTTTTCGCTTCTCTTCTTTTCACAGCTGTTTGTAAGGCCTCCTTAAACAGCCATTTTGCTTGTTTGCATTTGTTTTCCATGGGGATGGTCTTAATCCCTGTCTCCTGTATAATGTCATGATCCTCTGTGCATAGTTCATCAGACACTCTGTTTATCAGATCAAGTCCCTTAAATCTATTTCTCACTTCCACTGTATAATCATAAGGGATTTGATTTAGGTCATACCTGAATGGTCTAGTGATTTTCCCTACTTTCTTCAATTTAAGTCTAAATTTGGCAAAAAGGAGTTTATGATCTGAGCCACAGTCAGCTCCTGGTCTTGTTTTTGCTGACTGTATAGAGCTTCTCCATCTTTGGTTGCAAAGAATATAATCAATCTGATTTCGGTGTTGGCCATCTGCTGATGTCCATGTGTAGAGTCTTCTCTTGCGTTGTTGGAAGAGGATGTTTGCGATGACCAGTGCATTCTTAATATTGATGAAAATTCTATCATGAAATTCTTAACACAAGGGCAAAGAACCTGTTTTTAACCCCCGACTTCTAACCCATAATTTCTTTCATTTAGGTAGAAAACCAGTTGGTCCTCAGCAGCCTCACATCTATGATGTTATGCTTCAGTCAGTACAATAATAAACTGAGGCTGTTTTCTCATAGTCAACTATCTGCTCATACTGGGGCCTCCCATATCTCATAAATGATTTGTTCCTCTTCTGACATGTGTTGTCCAGATACCTAGTCTCTTTTCAGCATGGCTGGAAAGTGCTGTGTCGGCAGGCAGTGTTTGGGAGTTAGTGCAGACTG
Organism: Okapia johnstoni; assembly: GCA_024291935.2. Taxonomy (NCBI): domain Eukaryota; kingdom Metazoa; phylum Chordata; class Mammalia; order Artiodactyla; family Giraffidae; genus Okapia; species Okapia johnstoni. The sequence goes on along the minus strand of CM044317.1, from coordinate 60,303,795 downwards.
TGCTTTCCTCTTGAGCTGAAAACAGAGGAAAGGAACGTGTCTTCCTGTAGCCCTGAGCTGCCCTCCTGGTAGGACGCGCTCTGCAGCTGCAAGGCTGGCCACCTGGGCCGGCGGCCCTGTTCAATAGCTGGATATCCTGTTCTGCTTTTTCTGCTGCTGAGCTGTCCAGGATGATCGCCTGGGAAGTGAATTGTGACTTTCCAGGGTTTTAAGCTTGCCAAGATTAGTTAGGAAAACACAGTTTGGGGTTATACAAATTCCAAATCTTCTGGCACTCTTGTTGCCTGAAATTTGAGAGAAGGAAAAAGTATTGGTGGGAGTTGTGAGCTGAAGTGTCTTCTAAAGCAAGGATTTTTTTGAAAATACATAAATTACCAGTGAGTATATTTTGTATGCAAAACACAGGGGCCCTATTGAATTTTTTAAATTATATATTTAAAAATTATGAGGTCCCTCTGAGCTGTGTGGACTAAATAAGGTAGAAATTGCTCTCCAGAGGTAGTTTGGCAAAACAAATGCTGAGTTAGAGTTAAAAGACATCTTTGAGTTTTGGTTGAAGAGTAAATGGACTTAGATTTTAGAAGGATAGTCTTACTTTGAAATTGTGTTGATATTCCAGGATAAAAAGGAAAAGAAAAAAATGTTTTGAGGGGAACAGTTGCTTATATGCTCTCTCACCCGCAGTCCTGATCCTTCTCATGGATGTGCTGTTGCTGAATAAATTCAAGTGACAGTTGGATCCCACATCAAAAAGTTTCCTTCAGCCTCACTTTAAAAGGGATAAAGTCCTGAATCTATTGTGTCAGAAGATCAAGTCTGACAAAATTCTTTGCACTTAATATTATATAGACTATCGATGGCCCTGTTTGTAGCTGCCTTTTAGGGAACAATGTTTTCAATCAGTTTCAAATCATGTTTTGAAGTCCTAAACTTTCTCACTAACATGTCTAAATGTTTGTGTTTGCTTTAAGATAGACTATTTCTTTCTCTATTTCTTTGATTTGGGGAGGGTCATTAATGAATGAAATCATTATCTCTGCCTTGAGGATGTCAGCTTATTCAGTCACTTGGATCTGTTTGGAAAAAGAATATCGTTTTATCACAAAGTTAAATCATTGATACCAGATCTTATAATAATCAAAATATTTAGCATGAATAGAGCTTGATAATTTAAAAATTACCAGTACAGCATTTTAAAAGTGGAAGAATGTAAACATACTATTGCATAAAGAAAATACATTAATCTCCCCGCCCCCTCCCCCTTTTTTAATCATCCCCACCCCTGTTGCTATCCTACAGCCACATACTCTGGTTCTGTGCTGAGAAATTTCAAGGAGAAGCTCTGGGTGGATGTTTATGGGAGGATTTTCTTCCCCTCCTTGATCATCACTTCACTTTTTGCTGTGCCCAGTGAGAATCATAATGACTAATATTTTGAGAGATATATAAATATTAAGAAACCAAGAATTCACTGAAGACTAATATTAATTTGGAAGTCTGCAGTTTTACATGTGAGTCAGATAATCCTATCTTCATCTAAACGTTGCAGTTCACTTTGCCATTTCTAAACCATAGAATATGAAAGCCAAATTGTTGTGGGAAAAAAAGCATTTAAGTTTTCATAGATACAAAGAGGAACAGTGATTACTTACCACCACCAAACTTGATAAACTTAATTCTGAAACTAGGATATTGGCCTTCAATATTCTTTTCACTAAATTTGCCATTATAATATGGAAGCCTAAAATATCTGAGTATTTTTATGGATTTTTACTTTTCTATTATTTTAAGATCTATAGTTAAAATTGAAATTTTACTGTGATTGTAATATATTGGCATCAAAAATTATTTTTTGTATCTACACCTAAGTGTATCTTTTGAAAATTTAGCATATAAATGTAAATTTCTTAAAGACTCTTGCCAAGAATGAAGTTTTATATCCTATCATTCAAACTATGTGTAGGGTTTGCTCAGATTTTCAATTTAAATTCTGAGGGACTGTTTCTTATACATAAGAATGTATATATAAATACCCACACAATACATGTGTGTAAATATATAAAAGAAACTGAGTCTGGACCTTCAAATAGGTCAAATTTTTTAAAAATTCATATTTTGATTTTATGCACAGCTGCAATTTTCACTCTTCTGTTTTTGGTAGGGCTGTAACTTCTGTTTTTAGTGAAAGCAAAACAAAATTTATGGTGAGTCTGAATGTTACTTTTCATTCAGTCTCTAACTAGGAGGAGTGTACATGTGTGAGTTTATCTACCAGTATAATTAAGCATGATATTAGATGGTTTCCAAGGTGAATCTCAATTTTTGAATAGAACAGTCTTAGTTTTACTTATGTTTTCTAATAAATAGAATTAGTTTTAGACTAGCAATATCAATACAGGTGATATTTGCTCAGCATGAATGTAGTGTGAGTAATATAAGCCACTATGTCTTGGAAACCTAATTCCTTACATACCATTAAATAATTTAGATTGAATGATCTTTGGTTGCCTTGCTTCATTCATTTCATTCATCCATTTAGCAAATCTTTATTGTCCAACAAAAGATTACTTCAATTTGCTCAAACCACAACTGTGGTTATTGTTTGACCATAACCACAGAAAAATTTTGTGACTAACTTTATATTAAAATCTAATGTATTGATTATCCTAAATTGTTGACATTATGAAGCTAAGAAAAGCAGACTATTTTAGGATTGACTGTGGATGGTATCTACACATTTTAGGCATAAATATTATATACCATATATCTAATAAGGGATTAATAACCAAATAAATAATATATAAGGAACTCATATAACTCAACAGTCAAAAATCAAATAACCCAATTAAAAAATGGGCAATGGGCCTGAATAGACATTTTTCCAGAGAGGACATACAAATGGTCAACAGGTATATGAAAAGTTGTTCAACATCACTAGTCATCAGAGAAATGCAAATCCAAATCACAATGTGATATCAGCTCATACCTGTTAGATTGGCTATTATTAAAAGCTCAAAAGATAGCAAGTGTTGGCAAGAATATGGAGAAAGGGTAATACTTATAGACCATTAGTGGGAATATAAATTGATACAACAATTATGGAAAACGTTATGGAGTTTCCACAAAAAAAATTAGAAATAGAACTGCCATAAAATCCAGCAATCCTACTTGTGGGTATATATCCAAAAGAATTGAAATCAGGATCTTGAAGAAATATCTGCTCTCACATGCTCACTGCAGCATTATTAACAATAACCAAGAGGTGGAAGCAACTCAAGTGTTCATCAGCAGATTAATAGATAAAGAACATTTATATATATATATATATATATATATATACACACACATATATATATGAATATTATTCAACCATAAAAACAAAATTCTGCTATTTTTGACAACATGGATGAATTGGAAGACATTATGCTATGTGAAATAAGACAAAAAAGACAAATACTATATGAACTTACAATGTATGGAAAATTAAGTTGAACTCACAGTAACAGAGACTAGAATGGTGGTTTAGCCAGCCTGTAGGGGTGAGGGAAATGAGGATAAGTTGATCAAAGCTAAAACCTTTCAGTTATAAGATGGGTTAGTTCTTGAGACCTAATTACAGCATGTGACAATGTAAAATAATCTGTTTAAAGAACATTTTTATAAAAATAAATGTGTTTTTAGGCTTGAAGCATCAGGTAAGATAGCGGAAAATCTAACACAAAATAGTCCTTAACTTCAACTTCAATTTTTTTATAAGCAAGATTGTTTGATAGTGAAATAAGAGGGCAAAATATTAAAATAGATTTATATGAGTGAAAGGAAATGTAAAAAGAAGAAGTCATCACAAGAGTTTTCATTTGGAATGAAAATTATTACCAAGGATTTTTCCTTGTCTCTTTTCTTATTTTATTAAATTCATGACATTATTGAACATTATGTCCTATTCCCCTGACATCCTACTGAGTGAAAAATGATAGAGCTCAGCTAATGATTTGATTATGGTATAGTATTGTATCTGATATGTCAAGATTAATGTTAACACTGCTACAAAATTTATGGATTTGTAGACAGTGTTTAATTTTTGGAAAGAAATCTTTTATCAAAATTATTAATCATCTATTATTGTCAACACAACTGTGTGACAGGTTTCATTACACTACAGTAAAAGATGTTGAATGTAAAAATCTCTTTCTAGCCTGACTGTCATGCAACACTCAAAGCATTTGAGGAGAAACAAGTTTTATCTGTCTTTTCACAAAGATTTACACCATCATCAATTTTGTATAAGGAGATCCCTTGTGCCTGTGGAGAAGAGATACCTGCAGATAAAATGTGCATCAGGGTAGATGTGTCTCCATGAGATCACTGGGGCCAGGAGTCAGATTACTGATATCCTTTTATTAATTTTGATAATTAATAGAATGTAATTTTTAGAACAATTTAAGTTTGACAGAAAATTGAGCAGAGAATTCCCTTGACTCTAGCTTACCCAAGCTTATAGATTCCCTCTATTTTTTTCTTTCATTAAAAGGTTTCTTTGGAGTTTAGTTGATTTACAATGTTATGTTAGTTTCAGGTGTAGAGCAAATGAATCAGTTATATATATCCTAAGGTCCACTCTTTTTTAGATTCTCTTCCCATATAGATCAAAGTATTGAGTAGCGTTCCCTCTGCTATACACTAGGTCCTTTTTATCTATTTTATAAACTGTAGTATGTATATGTCAGTCCCAATCTCCCAGTTTAACCACCCCCCCTTCCTTTCTCACCTGGTAACTATATCATATATTATTTGTCTTTCTCTGACTTACTTTATCAATCTGACAGTCTCTACATCCATCCATGTTGCTGCAGTTGGCATTATTTCATTCTTTTTTACGGCTAATATTCATACCATGTCTTCTTTATCTATTCCTCTGTCAATGGACATTAGGTAGCATCCAGGTCTTGGCTGTTGTAAACAGTATTGTAATGAATATTGGGTGCATATATCTTTCCAAATTACAGTTTTTTCACCAAATATATGCCAAGAAGTGAGATTTCTCGATCATATTATGCTTCTATATTGGTTTTTTTAAGACACCTTTATACTGATCTCCATCATTCCCACCAAAAGGGTAGAAGGGTTCCTTTTTCCCAATACCTTCTTCAGAATTTATTGTTTTTATATTTTTTGATGATGGCCTTTCTGACTAGTGTGAGGTGACACCTCATTGTAGTTTCAATTTGCTTTTCTCTAATAATTAATGATATCAGGCATCTTTTCATGTGCTTTTTTGGCCATCTGTATATCTTCTTTGAATAAATGTCTGCTTAGGTCATCCACCCATTTTGGGGCTGTTTGTTTTTTGATATTGAGCTGAATGAGCTGTTTGTATATTTTGGAAATTAATCCTTTGTTGATTGCTCTATTTGCACATACTTTCTCTCATTCTGAGGGATGTCTCTTTGTTTAGTTTATGGTTTTCTTTGCTATGAAAATGTTTCTAAGTTTAATTAGGTCCCATTTGTATCCTTGCAATGTTACCAAATTCATTAATGAGCTCTAATAGTTTTCTGGTAGCATCTTTAGGATTTTCTGTGTATGGTATCATGTCATTTGCAAAGAGTGGTAGTTTTTCTTTTCCACTTTGGACTTCGTTTATTCTTTTTCTTCTCTGATTGCCATAAAGGGCTTCCAAAACTATGTTGGAAGGGCTAGGACTTCTAAAACTATGTTGAATAAAAGGGGTGAGAGTGTTCCTCATCTTAGAAGAAGTATTTTCACATTTTCACAATTGTGAATAATGTTAGCTGTGGGTCTGTCATATATGGACTTTATTATGGCTAAAGTAGTTTCCCTCTGTGCCCAGTTTCTGGAGAGTTTTTATCATAAATGAGTGTTGAATTATGTCAAAAGCTTCTCTGCATCGATTGAGATGATCTTACAGATTTTATCCTTCAGTTTTTTAGTGTGGTGTATTGCACTAATTGATTTGCATGTACTGAAGATTTGCATGTACTTGGATCCAAAAATTCTTAAAGAGATGAGAGTACCAGACCACCTTACCTGCCTCCGGAGAAATCGGTATGCAGGTCAACAAGCAACAGTTAGAACTGGACATGAAACAACAGACTAGTTCCAAATCAGGAAAGGAGTATGTCAAAGCTGTATATTATCACTCTGCTTATTTAACTTATATGCAGAGTACATCATGAGAAAAGCTGGACTGGATGAAGCACAAGCTGGAATCAAGATTTCCGGGAGAAATATCAATAACTTCAGATGTGTAGATGACACCACCCTTATGGCAGAAAGCGAAGAAGAACTAAAGAGCCTCTGGATGAAAGTGAAAGAGGAGAGTGAAAAAGTTGGCTTAAAACTCAACATTCAGAAAACTAAGATCATGGCATCCGGTCCCATCAGTTCATGGCAAATAGATGGGGAAGCAGTGGAAACAGGGACAGACTTTATTTTGGGGGCTCTAAAATCACTGCAGATGGTAGCTATAGCCATGAAATTAAAAGAAGCTTACACCTTGGAAGAAAAGTTATGACCAGCCTAGACAGCATATTAAAAAGCAGAGACATTACTTTGACAACAAAGGTCCATTTAGTCAAAGCTATGGCTTTTCCAGTATTCATGTATTGATTTGAGAGTTGGACTATAAAGAAAGCTGAGCGCTGAAGAATTGATGCTTTTGAACTGTGGTGTTTGAGAAGACTCTTAGAGTCCCTTGGACTGCAAGGAGAACCAACCAGCCCATCCTAAAGGAAATCAGTACTGAATATTCATTGGAAGGACTGATGCTGAAGCTGAAACTCCAATACTTTGGCCACCTGATACGAAGAACTGACTCATTGGAAAAGACCCTGATGCTGGGAATGATTGAAGGCGGAAGGAGAAGGGGATAACAGAGGATGAGATGGTTGGATGGCATCACTGACTCAATGGACATCAGTTTGTGTAAACTCCAGGAGTTGGTAATGGACAGGGAGGCCTGGCATGCTGCAGTCCATGGGATTGCAAAGAGTCGGACACAACTGGGTGACTGAACTGAACAGAACTGTATCCCTGGGATTAATCCTACTCGATCATGGTATATGATCCTTTTAATGTATTGTCAGGTTTGCTTTGCTAGCATTTTGCTGAGAATTTTTGCACCTCAGTTCATCAGTGATATTGGAATGCAATTTTCTTCTTTTGTGGTATGTTTGTCTGGTTTTGGTATCAGAGTGATGTTAGCATAGTATAATGAGCTTGGGAATGTTTCTTTCTCTGCAAATTTTTGGAAGAATTTCAGAAGCATAGGTATTAATTTTTCTCTAAATGTCTGATAGAGTTTTCCTGTGAGGTCATCTGGACCTGGACTTTTTGTTTGTTGGAAGTTTTTAAATCACAGTTTCAATTTCAGTACTTGTGATTGCTTTGTCCATATCTTCTATTTCTTCCTGGTTCAGTCTTGGAAGTCTGTACCTTTCTAAGAATTTGTGCATTTCTTCTAGACTCTCCATTTTGTTGGTCGTAGAGTTGTTTGTATTAGACTCATGATCCTTTGTATTTCTGTGGTGTCAATTTAACTTCTTTTTCATTTCTAATTTTATTGATGTGAGCATTCTTTGTATTTTAGCAGGACAAGAAAAAAATCTTTTAAGTGTTAAAATTTTTTTGACAGAGTTGCTTTTGTATATATTAATTTATAAAGTATATTCCATATCTATTGGTTTGAAAATAAGTTATTTTATTTCATGTTAAACTCACCAAGAAGGATGTGTCTATTCCACATCCAATATGCCAATTAAAGATATTAACTTACAAAGGGTTCTAAAACCTGCAGTATTTTAAATACAGTCCTATCCTTCTTCAGAGTAAAATTCTAAATTGAAATGTAGTTTTTCATCCTGATTACTTGAGTAGTTGGTAACAATTGTTATATAATTGTAATGACATGCCTGTTAGCAAATTCACTGTTTTTTAACGCATAGAGTGAAACAAATAAGCAGATAGCAGAAACAAAAGGAATGCTTCTTGGCAATCTAATTTAAAACCCTCTTCTATTACCTTAAAGAAATAACTAGCTATTACAAGTGAAAGAAACAAGTTTATTTCTCAGGATAATTCATCTTGAAGTGATTATATAAATATGAGTTAAATCGTATATGCTAAAATCATATGAATTAAATGCTCTTGTGTATAATTTAAAAAATAATGTCAATATACTGAAAACTAAACCCTAGTGGCCTTAAAGAGTTAATGTATTTCTAAAAAGAAAAAAAAAAAGCTTAATTAACCCCAGGGAATAATTTAGGCACTGGGAAAATTGGGTTGAAAAAATGAAAATTTGTATATGAAAGCCAGTTTTTAATGAGTACTAGCATAAAAATCTATAGAATACACACAAGATACCAATTCAAGTTTTAGTTAAATTCTTTTGAATAGAGATCATCTTGATTAGATTTAAGAAAATGACCCAACAGGGAAATTATGTGTATATATTCTGAAACAATAATTTATGTTCAATGACTTTCTGTATGACATGAGAAAAAGTTAAGCTAGAGGATTTGAGATTTACATTGAGCATGCACTTGTTCTGATTTTTTTTTCCAGTTGATGACTTCCTAATGTGGCAAGTCTTAAATCTCTTCTTAAGAAGAAATGTTTCCTGTGCTTAATTGTAAAATGAATTCTCCTTTCCCTATCAATACCAAATGAAATGGATGACAATGGAAAAAGATATAAACATTTTTCTTGCTATAAATATGCAGTTTATATAAAAAATATACTATTAGCAAAAGCTTGCTTTAACTTAATAAAAATTGAGGATCAGTGCCTAATCTAAATACTAGATAAACATTGGATTTTGCAGAAAATAGGAGAACACCATTTACTAAAATGACAATTCCATAGAGTTGTCCATGTCCATTGTGAATGACTAATCTAGACTGACACGTCTATTGCTATACCTTCCCTCAAAGATCAACCACAGCTTCTGAGCACTATTTCACGTCATTCCCTGAGGGTCATGATCTATCTTGAGTTGTACTCACTTATAATCTGCTCTTCCCCTCTTATTTATGATTTAATTCTGGCATATTAATTTCATCATGGATATATATTCTTTCTTCATTAATTCTTGGATCTCTCTCAGGGTCTTAGTTTAACTTTCCTACTAGCTCTTATGTTCCCAACTCCACATTCAGCTAGTCAAAGATTCATGGTGCTTTTCGTTCTGAGTATTTACAGAACTTGCCTCCTATTCTTCTCACTACCACCATTTTCGAAGTTCACAATTTCATCTTCTCTTACTTCAAATATTACAACTTTCTGCTCACTAGTTTTCTTGCCAAAATCCTTCTCAACATTTAATGTATACACTATGCTTTTCTAGAGTAATCTCTCTGAAAGAAAACATTTATTAGGTTCCTCCTTAAAACCATTTGATACTTTCCTAAACCTTTTTGAATATCACGCAGACTCCATTGCATTTTTTTTAGCCTGGCTCTGGCCTTATCTGTTTATGACTATCAGAAGGAACGCAATACTTCTGCCATACTGAGCTACTTTCTCTTCTTTGAACATGTTGTATTGTTTCATAACTGTGTGCCTTTGCGATTGTTGTCTTCTCTGCTTAAAATAAACTTCTTTGTTTATCTGTGAGAAATTTGAATACATTTTTGAAAAGTAGAAAAATAAAATTATTAAATAATGTATGTCATTTCACTTGAAAACAAATTTTTAACTAAATTATTGCTTTCAAAAATTGTACAGTCAGAAATAAAACCAGAAATAAACATGGTTGCCTAGTGTATTGCAACAGAAGGCATATAGTTGGTTTGGGCTAAAAATTAATATTAAGGGATTAAGCAATTAAATGCATATTACTTGGAAAATTGTTATTAAATTATTAAAGTAAAACCAACAAGTGCATTACAGAATGCTTCAATATCTCTAACACTGCTTATTCAGAGTTATGTAAGATGGTGAAATCTTGATTTGTTTCAATAAACAATTCATGAACCCACCATGATGTCAACATCATCAAAACTGTAGGAATGATTTCTTACCATACCAAGGTTAAAAGAATATCTTCACTAATAACAGTAGTAAAGTTAGTCATTAATTAATGTGAAATACTTTAAAAAAAACAAAGATCTTAACTGTACAGTCACAGGTATATAAAAGCTGTACTTTAGCAGGAATAATTTCAGAAGCTTTTGCCATTTATAAAATCATTTTGTAGTTTTGTAGTTCAAATATACATGCATTAGAAATATTTTACTTCAGGAAGCTCTGGAAACAATGTTTTGATATTTTATTTCATTTCAGTTATTCTTCCCATGGATTATTTTTATACTTATTAAATTCAGAGTCAAAGAATCAAGTCTAATAACATTTTTGTGTCTTCTATTCTGTTCATAGAGACAATTATATGTTATTACTTAGTGGAACTCTGGTTTCTAATATTCAAGAGAACATTTAGTGTCTAAGAGACTGAGAATGATAGAGAATCTAGATATTCTTTCAGCTCACTAAGTCTGCACATTAAATAATCATGAAGGCATTTAAAACCACCAATGGGTTTTTTTTATAAAATGCCCCTTTCAAGTGTCTGTTCTTCCTTCCTTCCATTTTACGGAATTAGCACATGCCCTTCTTTTGTTCTGGCCTTCGTATTTCATTGGCCCCAAGTGTAACTCAGATGTCACACCTATTTTAGCTAAAACATGAGACTATTCTGTAATGTGAGTAAACTCAGATTGTTAAGTAGATCCTATTACAAAAATTCCTGCTTTGCTATTTTTCTCAAGGATAGCAAGAGTTGTTAGCATTCCAAAGCAAAAAGAAACTATAAGGGGAAAGGGAACTAATCCATCATGTTTTTTAAGTCCAGTGTGGTGAAAAGGAAACAGTTTTTACTTGACTTGTTGAGTGGATCATTTTTATAAATCATTTGAATGATCTCAATGCATATTGAATACATATATAACGTATATATTCATTTTTGATGTATCATTTTACAAACTTAGAATTTAAAAGTTGAAATAATTGCAAATATGGGGCAAAATAGGTGATTTAGAACATTTCTTCTGAAAGGCTTTCCCACCCTATATCAATTCTAGACTAAAAGAGACTCTGTTGATTTTACTTGGATTATTTATGGCAACACAATCTGTTTCTGACTTCTTTGGGTGGAGAAGTGTTTGAGGAATATTTTTTATCCAGTTTTTAAAATTGCCATATCATCCATCTCTTTTTTTCTATCTAATATAAACACTTGTATTCATACCACATCAGATAGGGGCTAAAGCTCAGTATCTCAAAGTGAGATAGGACTATCCTTAAAAATAAAAATAGTACTCACTGTAGAATATATTATGTATATATTTACTTATTTGCTTGGTTTGCTTTTGTTAGATGAAATAGGATCCCCAAGGGCCTATGCCATGAGCAAGCAGTCTGTACTAGATATTCTCTCATGGGCACCTTGGGTAGTTGCCTTAGGTGGAGAGGAGAGAGGTGCAATGGCTTCCAGAGAGTTGAAAGAGTTCAAATAACTTCAGGGGTACTTCCTAGAATGTAATTTATATACATAGGAAATCCACCTCATTTTTCTTAAAGACCAAAATGTACAACCTATCCCCTAACATATTTTAAAGCATTATTTATTATCATAGATGTTATAAAAGGAAGCACTTATTTATACTATCGTTTTCCCAGATGTATATTTTTTCAAGATACCCTGACAACTTTGCCTAGTAGAACTCTAAGTGATTCCAAGGTGATATTTTTAATCATCAACTTGAAAAAAAAATTAAATTTCTCATGCTAAGCTGCTTCAGTTGTGCCCGACTCTTTGTGACCCTATGGACCATAGCCTGCCAGGCTCTTCTGTCCATGGGATTCTACAGGCAAGAATACTGGAGCATGTTGCCATTTCCTTCTCCAGGAGATCTTCCCAACCCAGGGGTTGAACCCACATCTCTTGTGTCTCCAGCATTGGCAGGCAGGTTCTTTACCATTAGTACCATCAGGGAAGCACCATCATTTAGTAGAACTCTAAATGATACCAAGGTGTTTTTTTTTAATCATCAACTTGAAAAAGATTTGAATTAGCATCCTAAGTTTTTACCCTGATATCTGTAATTAATCCCTCAACTTTACTGAAACCAGTTTATCTAAATTAGCCTTCTGTGCTGATAGTCTTCAAAATTTGTAGGGCAGAATAACTCAAATTCCTTTGTTTTCTCTTCCATTCAAATTTCTTGAAATTATTAGTTTTGAGTATCTTTCTTCTTTGAATTGTACATATATTTTACCATGTTTTAAAGTCCAGAGTATCTACATTTAATAGTAGAAATCTCATTATTATTTTGTTAAGTATTATTGAATTATGTATAGATAGTCAGTTATTCAATTATAACCTTGTACTGCAAGTACTGAGCAATGCATCATTCTAATGAAGTAGTTTAATCTTAAATATAATTTTATTTCCTTATTTTCTTTAAATTGATTAAAAGTTTAAATGTACTTATTTGCTTACGTACTCATTTGCTATTTATATAGTAAAATGCATTTACTATTCCTGCATTTAACTGATATCTTTTGAAGGTAGGCTCTATCACTATTCTAGGCATTTCTACAGGGTAATTTGAGGTGAGAGAGTATGTAAGCGTTACCAAGGAAAGTTAACTTGAAGTCAAGTTGCCTATTATTTTATGGTGCAGAAATTGCAAAACCAAGATATATGGTTTTTTTTGTCCATTTGCACATTTTTCTATTGGTAATGAGATATATTGGGTTTGGATTAAAGATCGGACTGCTTAACATTAAAAAGAAATATCTTAAACCCATGCAATTAAATGTTCTCAAGTTGTTCACTAGAATTTGACAAACCTTGGATGTGATAAGTTTATCTTCTTATATGGGTAAATAATGTTTTGAAAGTCTGATTCAGAACAATTGTAGATTAAACACTTTTCCTACTAGGAATTCCAACTTCATAAAAAGTTAAATCACAATCTAAGTTGTTAGTTATTGTAAGTTGTGTCAGTTACTATATTCCAGACAACATGTCCTCTATGGAAACCACTTCTGAAAAGAAGTGAAAAATAAAATGACACAGAGAATACTTCAGAAATTGAATTGTGTGGAAGCTACTCAAGTGTATGTGAATATCTCTCTGTGCGTGCATTATAGATAGAAAATTCCTCTTTGGTACTGGGCTGTAACCTCCCACAGAGTCTGAATTAGCTCTTAACTGGGAAAGAAATAGGAGACAAAAGACACAAGTCTAAAACAACAAACATTCACATAAATATCAAAGTTAAGACCTTGGGGACTTGCACATTTTTACAAAAGTATATGCCCGCTATTTGCTATTATCTTCAGTTTAATTCAAGTTTCTTTATAGGCTTTTTGAATTTCTGTAGGGGTGAGTGTGTGTGTGAGTGTGTGTGTAAATGTGTGACATATATCTCATGGGACAACCCACTAAATTTTCCTTAGAGCTTAATTTACATGTTCTGTATTATTTCAATCAACATGAAAATCAGAGTGGAACTAAACTGATCTTAAGATAATTCATGAGTCAAAGTTCGACTATTGACATAACAATACATCCAGTAAATACACATCAAAGACAAAGTCTAAGCACTTGAAAGTTAATGTTATATATATGTTTGCTAGACTTCAGTGTTGGGTAGACTTATTGAAAGTTTTTATAATGGAATACACAGACAAACACATAAACATATACACATGCACTCATGCTCTTGCATGTTTAGAATAAGCTCCCAAAATTTAGATGAACCTCTCAATGAAAATGTCTCAACTCAAATGTACTGAACTCAAGTATTAACATGTTTCTCTTTTCTATGAGTAAATATCTATGCAGAGTATTGAAACAATATTGCACTTATTTTGTGAGATTTGGCACCCTGGAAAAATATTGAAGAAGACCTATATTCTTTCCTGCTTTTAAAATTTGTGAGACCAATTTTTTTTTACTTTATTTATTTATTTATTTATTTTTTATTTATTTTAGTTGGGGGCTAATTACTTTACAATATTGTAGTAGTTTTTGCCATACATTGACATGAATCAGCCATGGATTCACATGTGCTCCCCCTCCCGAACCCTCCTCCCACCTCCCTCCCCTTCCCATCCCTCTGTGTCATCCCAACGCTCCATCCCTGAGCATCCGTCCCATGCATAGAACATGGAATGGTGTTCCGTTTCACATATGACAATATACATGTTTCAATGTAATTGTCCCAGAACGTCCCACCCTCACCTTCTCCCTCAGAGTCCACAGGACTGTTCTGTGCATCTGTGTCTCTTATTCTGTCTCACATATAGAGTTACCATTACCATCTTTCAAATTCCATATACATGCATTAGTATACTGTATTGGTGCTTTTCTTTCTGGCTCACTTCACTCTGTATAATGGGCTCCAGTTTCATCCATCTCAATAGAACCGATTCAAATGTATTTTTTTTTAATGGCTGAGTAATATTCCATTGTGTATATGTACCACAGCTTCCTTATCCATTCATCTGCCGATGGACATCTAGGTTGCTTCCATGTCCTGGCTATTGTAAACAGTGCTGCGATGAACATTGGGGTACACGCATCTCTTTCAATTCTGGTTTCCTCGGTGTGTATGCCTAGCAGTGGGATTGCTGGGTCATATGGCAGTTCTATTCCCAGTTTTTTAAGGAATCTCCACACTGTTCTCCATAGTGGCTGTACTAGTTTGCATTCCCACCAACAGCGTAAGAGGGCCACATTAAGATTCAATTTCATAGTCTCAGATGCCCCCGAAGTGTTTTAGAGATTCATTCCCTGAACAAGACATATTGTCTGTCCTCAACAGGTGACAGTTTCGTGCTCAAATATTAAATATTCTCAGACAAAATAGTAACAACAGTATTTTTCAGGCAACTGTAAAATACTTGATTTTTCTCACAAAGAATCAATTGTGACATTTAGGAATCTTTATAGTCAAACTATGCTATTGTACAGTTAGTTATAGTCTTTTATGTTGAAACTAAATCTCACTTTTTCCTGTGTCCTCTGTAGAAACAAAGTTTCTGACAATGTTAAACTCTAAATATATTTTTTGAATGAATAAATGAACAAATAGCCAATTAAGTGTTTTGCTTATGAAACTCTGTTGGCCAATATATAACTATAAACATAACTCAAATGGAACTTTCTCATTTTCCATATTTTCATTGCATTGAGCTCTCTTGTAATATACTAAATATAACAGAGCAGTATGCTTTACCGTCTGAGTCACTAGGGAATCCCCATACTAAACCTGAAAATTTCATGTGTACAATAAAGATCCTCAATTTTTTTTGCTGCCTACCAACTCATAAACTCCTATCTGCCCTTTCCTGGTCTCCTTCTAGACTTACTCTTTCTAGCCCAAGCCTTTCTTGTGCACTGCTTTTCAGGCTCCTGACCTAAGGCAACTTGCTTTACCAGGGATTCTGTTTCCCTTTCTGTGATTGCACTTACTCCTTCGATTTAAGTATCAAGTGTCTCCAAGCTTAAAGCAGCAGATCTGACGTGGTTTCACACTTTGCTGCCTGTCCTTATTCACTTTTTATACCTCAACTACATCCAGATTTCTCCCTCATTATCCCATTTAAGCTATTTGTATGATTCCATTACTGACCACTCTATGGTACATTTTCCAGTTTTTATCTTACTTGATTTCTCAGGGTCATTGACTGGATGACCAAAGACATCATTTTCCCTGTTGGAAACTTGCTCTCAGAAAAAAAAAACATTTGGTTTAGGTGCTTCTAATTTGCTAGTTATGGCTTTTCAAGTTTGTATATACTTGTCATTTCATGCACTCCTTAAATACTATTCCTTTCCCTCCCCCGCCAGAGTACTGCAGTGAATATTCTCATGAATAGGATCATGAGTCTTCATTTCTTGTTATCTGACAAACTCTCTCTGTGAAGGCTTCCATACTGACAACAGCTTCCACTGCCCCTGAAAGGAAGGTTGACTTCCTTGAAAAATCTAAATTTCAAGGCCAGAATTCCTTCCCGGGACATATGGGGCAAAGTGGAGTCTTAGAGTCCCAGAAATACCTTTTGGCCAACTACTTGAGCTTCTCAGAGGTAGATAGGCTTGCCTGAACACTTCATGTTTTTGACAATTTTTTCCTACTCAATTAGATGTGATTCAAAACAAAAATTAAAAATCCTGATTTTAAATTAAGTCTATCAATATTAGAATCTTTTTTTAATAAATTTATTTATTTTAGTTGGGGGCTAATTACTTTACAATATTGTAGTAGTTTTTGCCATACACTGACATGAATCAGCCATGGGTTTACATGTGTTCCCCATCCTCAATATTAGAATTTTTTATTCCATTTTATAAATAGCAGTAAAACTTAAGGTTTTAATTGAATGAACATAAACATAGATTATAATATAATGTTACATTTATATAATTTTTTATTTTCAAAGGATATCCTCACATCTAGTCAAATTCTCATAACCACCATATAGCTTTATTATTAGTATTTATTGTAGGAAACTTAGGCTTCTAGAAGCTTGGAGGCTTGCCAACGTCCACACTAGACAGTGACAGAACAAGACTTAAAATATTAAGGGAAAATTAAATATCCATGCATAAATATTACATAGTCTATAATTGTTACTAATCACAAATTAATCAAATTCTGTACCATACCAATCACAAATTAATCAAATCCTGTACCATAACTAAGAATACATTTCCTCAAAGATGTTACAAAGAAGGAAACATTGTTTCTTATTTTTTTTTTTTTTTTACTAACTGGTCCATTTTTTTTGGTAAGAGTAATAATTTAGTGCTAAGGCATAAGAAAAAGCTAAAGATTAAAGATGTAAATCAAAGACCATGTATCACCTATAACTTAACTTTTTTGTTCTAGATAATCAATAGTATGTAAGCTTTCTTTTGCATGAGATTCAAAATAAATGCAAGATGGACAATATGTATCTAAAATTGGAAATAGATAGACCTTTAATTTTTTTTTTCTTAAAGAATTAAAAAGCTCCTTCCCTAAGATTCAGAGAAGTGTCCTGACTCCAGTGGCTTTTGCCCAATTTGCTCATACGGCAACGGCCTTTTGACATTTGCCTTAAGTGCCATCGATGATCTTGCCATCCATTCCACAGGTTTAAACCCCAAACATGTGGTTTGCCAGTGTCCTGCTACCAACCAACCAGGAAACATAATCTCTGAATGAGTCAGGAGCCAAGACCCCAGCAGTTCTTCAGAGTTAGGCTGTGATGAAAGTCCCTGCTAGCAGTGAGGGCAGCAGCATTCCTCTCTGGCGCCTGCTGAAACAAATCTCAAGAATGGTAATGGCCTTGTTTTAGGGTTCTAAAACTATCAGTCTGGGATCAGCAGCCTGCTCTGAGAGGGTGGAGATGTCAAATTCCAGCTGTCACAACTCGCTTCTGTGAGAACCTCATGCTCAGTCAATCTGAGACCGGGAAGACAAACTTGGTTACGACTAGGCACCACAACTCTTTTTATAGACAGACTAAACCCAAACCACAAATCTCTCTCTTGAAAACCCCAGCCCTTCCTTCCTAGTTTGGAATACAGGGTCAACGCAGGGTTATCTGTAGGTTGGGTGTGAGCACCCAAACAAAATATTTAGCCAACTGCATGACTAGTTTGCGGTTTCAGGTTTTCATTTCAAAATCTTTGCAGCCCATTAATCACTAACATGAGAGAGTCTTCATCAAGAAAGAGTTCATGCCCAGTTCACTCATTGGGCTACAGAATCAATGTTTGTATTTTCAAAGTACAAAGAGAAAGGCAATAATTGACCAAATTGTATCAAAGCATGCCTAGAATCTGGGACTTCCAAACAAAGATTTTCCTCTGGACAAGATTTTCATTTATCTACACATGACTCTACAGTAGTTACTGGGGTGATATTTGTTTTCTTAGGAGGAAAAGGTAAGGTTTCAGCTCCACGTGTGTTTTAAAGAACCAGAACCATGACTAATGAATTGCTCATCAACAGGAATAATAGCTGAGCTTCAAAAATTTAGCAATATTTAGCTGGTTAGCTGCAGTGAACCTTACAGTTTGTTTAAAGTGTTTATGGGACCTGACTGGTCTCTGATTACACTCCTTAAACAGAATTTCCTAAATTATTATCAAGGGCAGTTAAGCAATAGTTAAAAATAATTGAATTCTTAATAAGTGCAGTGGACTGTGATGATCTTTTATTTATGTTAATGCTCTTAGTCCTCAGGATACTGTTATGAAGTGGCTATTTTCATAAGGCCTGTTTTATTAATGAGAAATTTTAGGCCCAGAGAAGCTAAATAACTTGAGCAAAGTATCACAGGTAGAAAAAACCCCGACAGGATTCACCCTTGATGTTGTGATTTAAAATAATAGAAAGCAATATACAGAAGGCTATGTTTTTTTATGATGGAACTTAGTCTTTTGACTTCCCTTTCAAAATTTGAGAGGGAGCTGCTTATGCATTGGGTATGTCTATGAAATAATAGTGTGTTTGGATTTTCAGTAGCATTGCTCTTCCCATTTTTATAATTTGACATTGTTGTCTGAGGGGTCATTTTATAAGTCAGCCACAGTGTTGATACCTTTGGCCAGTATTTCAGATGGTGCATGAGGTTAGGAGTCAGAAGGCCTGGGTTTTAGATTCATCTCTGCCACAGACAAAGTCTTGGTCCTTGATGAGTTACTCAACTATTTTGATCTTGTTTTGTCTCTCTTGTGGTCATAAGGCTTGCCTTATTTTGCCCATTTGATGGAACTGCTTTATACATCAGATACAAGAAATCTGTTAAAGAATTGTGTCCATAAAAATATCATATGGATGTAAGCTGTTGTTAATTATTGATAAAATAAATACCCACTCATCTTAAAGCCAAAAGAGTGACTTTGACAAAAACTAATAGCCATTTAATTATAAGTCCAGAAATTCTGTCATATGTTCTAAAATTTAATTTTGATAAAGTATAACTTATCCATTTTTATCTTCAGTGCTTTCAGTGCTATATCTAAAAACTCACCATCAAATTCAAAGTCATCTAGATATTATCCTATGATTTTTTCTAGAAGTTTTATAGTTTTGCAATTTACATTTTAGCCTTCAGTGCAGTTAGAGTTAATTTTTATGAAAGATTTAAACTTCTATATCTAGATTCTCTTTTTTGCATAGGGATATTCAATCATTAGTATAATTTGTTGAAGAGACATTAATACTTTTGCTCCTTTTTCAAAGATAATTTAACTGTATTTGGTAGGTCCATTTCTGGGCCCTCAATCCTGTCTCATTGATCAGTGTCTAGTCTCTAATCAATCAATCAGTCAGTACTACATCTTGATTACTGCAGTTTCATGGTAAGTCTTAAAAACCCTCCAACTTTGTTCTTCTCCCGAATCCTGTTAGCTATTCTAGGTTTTTTAAATATTCGTATAAATTTTAGAATAAGGTTGTAAGTATTTGCAAAATGGCTAGCTGAGATTTTGTTTTGGAGTATATTGAATCTATAGAACAAGATACAAAGAGTTAATATTTAACACTATGAAGTCTTTCAATGAATGAACATAAAATAGCTTCATTTATGCATAGCTCTTTCATCAGTTTTAGTTTTTGCATATGGATTCAGTACATACTTTGGTAGATACCTAAGTACTTTGTTTATAAATACTTATTTTACTTGTATCTGGACTTCCCTGGTAGCTCAGCTGGTAAGGAATCCGCCTGCAATTTGGGAGACCTGGGTTTGATCTCTGGGTTGAGAGGATCCCCTGGAGAAGGGAACGGCTACCCACTCCTATATTCTGGCCTGGAGAATTCCATGGACTGTATAGTTGCAAAAAGTCAGACACAACTGAGTCACTTTCACTTTCACTATTTCACTTGTTGATATTATTGTAAATGTCATTTATTTCCCTAAATTTCAAAACCTAATTTTTCATTACTGGTACAGAGTAAAGCAAGTGACCTTTAGATATTCACCTGTATCTTGCAGTCTTGCTATTAATTCATAATTTTTTTCTTTTTTTTTTTATCAATTCTTTAGCATTTTCTACATATAAATATATATCATCATATATAATTCTTTGCATACATTATTGGGGCCATCCCTGGTGGCTCAGTGGTAAAGAATCTGCCTGCCAATACAGAAGACATGGGTTCGATCCCTGGATTGGGAAGATCCCCTTAAGGAGGGCATGGCAACCCACTCTAGTATTCTTGCCTGGGAGATTCCATGTACAAAGGAGCCCGAAGAGCTACAGTCCATGGCATTGCAAAAGAGTCAGACACGACTTCGTGACTAAACAACAACAAATATATTATTTGATTTAAAAGCTTATATTTTTTTGAGGAATTTTGTTTCTATGTTCATGCAAGATATTAATTTGTAATTTTCCTTTCTTAGGATGTTCTTATTATAGTGTTTAAATGTATCCAAGAACTAATTCTAGTGTAAATCAGGATGCTAAATCCAGTCAGCAAAACTAATTTATGCATGCAGTCAAAAGCACATTTTAGGTAATTTTTTATTCTCATTTGCTGATCCACGTTAATGTTATCTCTGTTTGGCATCCTCATCTCACTAGAACATAGCCCAGAACTTAAAGGCAAGTATAAAAGGTCTTTGATGGTTTACAGTGTATATTTATTTATGAAAACACAGAGGAGATTACCATCAGAGCTTATTTACTTCTTTTTTAATTATTTATTTTTAATTTAAGGATAATTACTTTACAATATTGTGTTGGTTTCTGCCATATGTCAGTATGAATCAGCCATAGGTATACATATGTCCCCTCCCTCTTGAACCTCCTTCCCACATTTCACCCCATCCTATCCTCTAGGTTGTCACAGAACATCAGATTTGAGCTCCGTGCATCGTAAAGCAAATTTCCGTTGGCTATCTAATTTTCATATGGAAATGTATAAGTTTCAATGACACAGCTTATTTACTTCTATTTGGTATACAGTATTAACAATGTTGGTAACATGACTTTTAAGTCCATAGACTAGAAAACACAAATAATTTGATTGAGGCTGGAAATACCAAAAGAAATCTTATTTACAGAAGTGAAAAGTTATAACTGCCAGTTTCAGAGCACTCACCACATGAACACCTGTCCCAAGACCACTGGTATAGGGATAAGATTAAAGACCTCTCCCATCTCAGCCGACAATATAACTATTACTGTGTTATAACTATACACATTAATCGCTTTCACAGTAGTGTCATTAAGTTCTCAAGAAAAGCTGGAACTGCATCTCACATGTTTTCATTCTGCATACCCATCCATTTTAGAAGAGATATATACATGATGAAGTTGAAAAAAACTGCCATAAACATGATAAACAAAAAAATAATGATAAACAAATTGTTATCTAATACCATTTCCTTTATCTTCAAAATACAAAGGCAGAGCACCATCTTCTCTATATTTTTGAATGTAGCATTTCTTCTGAGCCTTTTCTTTCTACGGAAGCAAACTCAAATCATGAATATAGGAATGAGTGGTGACAGGCCAAGTAAATGTCAGCTTCACCTTCCATTCACACAGGACCAAGTCATCTGAGCCAAGTTTTTGAGGCCATATTTGGCACTTGATGCCTTCACTTCTTTCCCTCTAATTTTCTGCTCAATCAACAGTGATCTGGGTTTTACCTTCTACTACTTAAGTAAACTTACTATTGATTCAAAAACACAGTTTCTCATCATTCTATCACTTGAACTTTTGAGGTATTCAACATTATTGACCACTTTCTTTCTTTAATGCATGTTTCCCTTGGTTTCTTGGACATTAGACTGTCCTGGTTTTTACCTATACCTCTGGCCAAATCCTCTTGATCATCTCCACAGTCTCTTCTTCTTCTCCTAATTCATAGGTATATACACCCCTCTTCCCTAGAATTTTATCCTCCCCAAACTAATTTTATCATGTCCCTCAACTCATTCTTCAACAATATTCCCTAATGTATTCATTTTCTATTGCTGTTGTAATGATTTACTGCAAACTTTGTGGCTTAATACAACATGTGCTTATTGTCATAATTCTGGAGACCAGAAGTCTGAAGTTGGTCTCAGGTAAAATCAAGGTTTAGCTGAGCTATGGCCCTTCTCCCTACTCAATGCTCTGGGGGATAAACCCATTTCCTATCCTTTTCCAACTTCTAGAAACCACTTGATTTACTTGGCTCATGCTCCTTTATTGGATTGTGTAGCATCTTGAAATATGTGTTTGATTTTTATGTCCTTTTCCTGCCTCACTTTTTTCATGTTAAAGTACTCTTGTGATTACATTGGGCATATCAGGATAATCCAGAATAATCTCTTTATTTTAAAGTCAGTTTATTAACAACCTTAATTCCACAAACAACCTTCATCCCCCCTTAGCATATTGTATAGCATATCATAGGCTTCAGGACCTAGACGTAGGAATCAGGACCAAGACATGTTTGAAGGCCATTTTTCTGCTTACCACACTTACTCCAAGCCAAAACCCTGGAGGTTTTCCTAGACTCCTGTTCTTTCTCAAATCTGAACAGAATGTGTTGCCAAGACTTCTCAGTGCTACACTAGGATTTTTCATAAATCATCCTCTCCTCCACACAATCTCTGATTCTTTCTCCAACATAGAAGCTCATGTTTTTAGCACCACATAGTCAGGTAACAGAGGTACCCTTCTGGTTGCTCTCCTTGTGGTCAGTCTTACACCATCCTTGCTCCCATCACCTTAACATCCCTGTATATTCAAACCTCTGCCTTCGACTCTGCAGGTAGATAGATATATAGATGTAAATATTGATGGAGATACGTATTTTAAGGTTCAGAGTTAACTATTTTATTTTCATTAAAAGCTTCTTTCGGTGGGTCTCTACAGCTCAGACTCAGACAGTCATATCTGAGACACACTCAAGGCATTCATGCTTGGTTCCTGCAAATCTATTCCTGCTCACCCCCTACACACTCTCTGCCACAGCACATTCTATTCAGTTCCTGATTAGGTGATGCTACTTATGCTTTATTTTCTCGTGTACTTTCTGTATCTTCTATATCAAGTGCTTTCCTTCCTCTGTCTTCGTTTCTAGCTAGCCACACTCATCATTCAAGACATAGCATGCACAAATCTTTCTTCAGAAACACTCGCCCGCCCTGTCTGGGTGGAGAGTTAGCCCTTAACTATGCTCAGAGAATACTGCATTTCTAGCAGATACCCCCATATACTTACTGTGTTATGATCTGGTTTACTTATCTGTCTCCTTTATGATCTTCTTGAAAAGAGGAATTTGACCTTCGTTTGGTACCATCAGAGCTACAGAGTGATTGGTAGAAAGCAGATACGCAGAAACTGCTTAATAAATTAATGAATCCTGGGGATAGTAATCTGTCCTAGGAGCTAAAGGAATATTCATCTTGAGCTTGCTGAGAATAGTACCAAAGTTACTCTATTCTTCTAGGTTTTCCCCAGGTAGAAGCAGAAATTCTAATTCTTAACATCCTAAGAACTGGACCAGCATGTAGTTGCTTTCTATAAGAGAAGGTCAGGAAAACAGTTCTTCTAGTTCTTATTTAAAGCCCTAGACCATGAAGTAGGCTTATGAAAAGTAGCAAGGATGCATGCACCAGATAAATGTTACACAGGTTGAAATGACATTTCCCTCTCATCTCAGTTCTTAATTGGCTGCTCATGGTCACTGGGGTGTTTATTCAGCCTCAAGGCTGGATTCATTCTGCTGCCATCTGTCTTAGTTATAAGTACACTACAAATTCCATATGGCTTTGTAATTCCAATGACCCTAAAGCATTCTCATATTCCACGGGGCCAGTTGAGATAAATGACTTACTTGATTTGTTTTGGGTTTGGAATAACTAGGATATGAAATTAACAGTACTGAAAATCTCTCAAAATGCTTTTCCTTTAGTAGGGGAAGATACTCTGGACAATTGGCATCACTCTCACATCTTCTCACATGTCACATCTTCTCTATCCTCTGAATGAAGAAGACATGGTTTTTCTTAATGTAATGAAAAGTGGGTTACATTTTTATTTTTAGTCTAGAAAGCTAACAGTACCCACTGGATTCATGTGCAGCTGTTTCTTTCATAGTACAAATTACTAATGTTTTTAGATGATATTGATGATGATGATGGTAGTGCTATTTTACATTCCCAGGGTAACTCATGATTAAAATTACATATACATTTATTCAATCAAATATTTTTATTCAAAGATTTCTCAATCACCTGAATTGTTCTTTCATGAGAACCCTTTGAATCTTCATTTCCTTGCTTCTTTATGTGTTTCTTATCTGCTGTACAGAGTCCTAATCCTTGATTTATGTAACCATCTGCATTGCCAGTTATAACTAAACTGGAGAACTTATGAAATATGAAACTTGGTCTCAGCATACATTTACTGTGTTCCAGGCCTGATGGGACCTCAGTTTATTATCAATTCCTTTCTTGTCCTTCAAAAGCTTCTATCCTGTTGCCCTCAACAAAGATTCCGAAGCCCTTCCATTCTTTCCATGACCCCAAATCTTACTTTACTCTCCCACATCCCGACTCAACTTCCCACTTCTTACAGCTACAGACTACTCAGCGGAGTCACCTCATCCTTGTCCTCTTTACTCTAATCTAGAAGGATTAATTATCCCACTGAAGCCAATCCAGCCAACTGCAATCTCCCTTATACTGCTCATTTCCTCAAGGGTCCTTGTTTTCTCGGTTGCCTGCTCTGTCTTGAATCACGATCCACTCATTTTTACTAAATTCTTTTCTTCCTCAGCAAAACATTCAGGTAAAAATACCCTTTCTATGTAAACCATAAAACATAAATTCTCTGCAAATTCTTCTCTTGACATATTTCTATTTGTTTGTCAATCCTAGCTACTTTCTAGGCAGCCTTTTCTCTCCTCCCACTCTTCCCTAGTCCTGATTGTATGCTATCTTCATGTGCTCTCCTTGCCCTACCTTTTATTATGTTACAATCTAATTTCCATTCTGATTAAATCCACCATGAACCCTTTGAGTCAAGGATAGTGTCTGTTTTCTCTGAATCCTTAAAGCTAAGCATAGTAATGTCTGAGAAGGTTACTGTAATATAGAATATAGTATGCCATATGTTAATATTGCTAAAATAGAAACTAAAAGGAGGTTAATGACTCTTGGAATTTACTACCCCACTTGAGATACATCCCTTTTGAGCCCTAATTCCTGTACTAAGGATTGAAATGATCCTCTTTCAATATTTTTCAGCAAAATTCACTGTGCTGACAGCCAACTCTAAGTGACAGTCACTGCATAACGGTCATCTGAGAGCACAATTATACTTTCCATGTTGAAATTGTAATACAATTGGCCAAGGCCCTCACAAAAAAAAACTCTTTACCTGTATTAGAGTTTGGAATGTAAGATGAAATCTCCAGTTGAGTTTTAGGAAGACTTTTGCATTTTGGTTGCACAAATGGATAACAGAATTTACATTTGGAACTCTAGCCTTTTAGAAACATCGTGGTGAAGGAGATGGTATGTGGGCTCCCATGAGCTGATTGCAGCTCCCAAGGATTTCAAATGGTGGATAGACTGCAGTTTCTGCATTTGACACACAGAGTGCTTTCATATCCACTTAAATAATCATGGGCAGGAATGTGAAAAAGAAGCTAAAGGGGAACTCATGACACTGAGGTTTTGGAAAAATGCTATGCTGGTGAAACATTAGCAGCCTGGCCCAGTTTGGGATTTTAACTATTTGTTGCTGCCATTCCTTTGGTTATGCCAGTCCTACTCAGGATTTTTATTTTCAGAAATGGCTATAACTATCACTGCTAGGTTTCCCCTGGTCTCATAAAATCCAAAATCAATAGTCAAGGTATCATCTTTATGTTGAAAAACAGAACCAGTTTAAACCTATTAATAGCTATAATAGTTACTTTTTTAGGTAGGCGTTTTTTAACTTACGGTTTACTGTGATGATGAAGATCACATTCTTGTCTTCTTTCCAGGTAAAACAATGAGCATAACGAAGGCATTTGATAAATTATTTATAATATCCTCCACAGGCAAGAAAGCAGCAAGAATAATGGGCTCCAGTTTTTTAGAAAAGTAAATAAGTCATAGTGATGTTTTATGACTTACTTGTGGCACATGCCCTACAGATTAGCAACAACCAGGGAAGAAAATTGGCAGCCACATAACTACTTGCAGATTCTTGAACATACCAGGCCTGATGGCAGGCACGGTAATAAATCACTGAGTTAAGAACATTGTTGCTTCAAATATTTCCAACTGGAATTTTCCTCAGATACAATACTTTTTTTTTCACAAAAAGAAATGGGTATGAAGAATAAAAGTTTATCTGAAACAGTTTTATACATTTCTGTGCATTTTCAGATTATTTACATATTTATTCATTCAAAATAGATAACACGTGCACACAGTAAAACAAATCATTAAGTACAAGGTGTATACAGTGAAATATATCTCTGTCACATCCTTCCTGGCTCTCACATCTCTCCACAGAGTCAACTAGTTATGGGTTCTTGACGTATAGTTGACTTGTGTCTGTATGTTTATACATACATTTTTCCTTGTTCAAGAGACTTAAATATGTTCCAGTCTCAATTGAGAATTTTCATCCACTAAAAGAAGGCTGATCTTAAAATAATATCTGTTTTCTTTTCAAGGAAAACTACAAACATAGAGCCATTATCAGTTCTAACCAGTTATCTGTCTTTAAAGAGAAACACATTTTAGTCAAAGCCAGCTGTACTTATAAGGAACATATAAATATTTAAAGAAACAGCAAAAGCTGCAAAGTAAAAAGAGTAATATTGGCTGAACTCTTACAGTGCATCTTATGTACAGTATTAGATGCCTCTTGCAGAGTCATTCTGGAAAAGTTTTTATAGAGGTCTGTTAATGAAGTAATAAATTTAAAAATCAATAAATTTAATGGAAATACTGAATGTCCTTAACTGTATGTTAAAAAAAAAGAAGTTGTTGTTAAAGTATTGCAACATTCTTGTCAGGAGAGAATAAAGTGAAATAGAAAAATTACTTCATTTTTCACTTCAGGAAACCCTCCATTTACTTGAATTTATTTTGGTTTTGTATCTAATATGAATCCACAGGCAAAATAGAGAATCTAGATAAATCAAGGAGGAGGGTGTCATGTTTGCTTTTATCATCTAATTCTGAATATTTAGGGTCGAGAATTTACTCAGTGGAAATAAAATAGCATTTTGGAAAATAGACAGCTTAAAAAACCCTTGTAAAAGAACAGTGAATTAATTGGAAATGTCTTCTGCATTTAATCAGTAAAAGATCAATGCAGAATCACTGCATTAATCATTAAAGGATAAATGGATCTTAGTAAAATGTTAGTTCTATGCTTAGCGTTTGGTCATGATGGTTAAGTAAGCATTCCAGTTTCTTTATTTGGGGTAGGTTTTCTTTGGGTAATTTTATATAATAAATTGTGAAAAATTATGAACATTAATTTTTGTTTTTGTATGATTTGTGAATCTATTTTCTAAAATTGTAATTACCCAGTTATAATTTATATTAAATTTATTAAAAATATTTTCCCATTGTTTATAATGCTTTCTTTCCCATATATCAAATAATTGACATATGCTACATTCTTATATTGAATATTCTTTTGTGACCCATCATGTTGTAAGAATAATACAACCACAACGTTGTACTTTGCCTAAAAATGAGTTGTAATATGTGCCAAAGAGATATAGACTCTTTCACAGTTTCTTTCAGTTCAGTTCAGTTCAGTCGCTCAGTCGTATCAGACTATTTGCGACCCCATGGACCAGCACGCCAGGCCTCCCTGTCCATCACCAACTCCCCGAGTTTAGCCAAACTCATGTCCATTGAGGCGGTGATGCCATCCAGCCATCTCATCCTCTGTCTTCCCCTTCTCCTCCTGCCCTCAATCTCTCCCAGCATCAGGGTCTTTTTAAAATGAGTTAGCTCTTCACATCACGTGGCCAAAGTATTGGAGTTTCAGCTTCAACATCAGTCCTTCCAGTGAACACTCAGGACTGATCTCCTTTGGGATGGACTGGTTGGACCTCCTTGCAGTCCAAGGGACTCTCAAGAGTCTTCTCCAACACCACAGTTCAAAAGCATCAATTCTTCAGCACTCAGCTTTCTTTATGGTCCAACTCTCACATCCATACATGACTACTGGAAAAACCATAGCCTTGACTAGATGGACCTTTGTTGGCAAAGTAATGTCTCTGCTTTTTAATATGCTGTCTAGGTTGGCCATAACTTTCTTTCCAAGGGGTAAGCATCCTTTAATTTCATGGCTGCAATTACCATCTGCAGTGATTTTGGAACCCCAAAAAATAAAGTCAGCCACTGTTTCCACTGTTTCACCATCTATTTGCTATGAAGTGATGGGACCAGATGCCAAGATCTTAGTTTTCTGAATGTTGAGTTTTAAGCCGACATTTTCACTCTCCTCTTTCACTTTCATCAAGAGGCTCTTTAGTTCTTCTTCACTTTCTGCCATAAGGGTGGTGTCATCTGCATATCTGAGGTTATTGATATTTCTCCCAGCAATCTTGATTCCAGCTTGTGCTTCATCCAACCCAGCGTTTCTCATGATGTACTCTGCATATAAGTTAAATGAACAGGGTGACAACATACAGCCTTGATGTACCCCTTTCCCGATTTGGAATCAGTCTGTTGTTCCATGTCCAGTTCTAACTGTTGCTTCCTGACCTGCATACAGATTTCTCAAGAGGCAAGTCAGGTGGTCTGGGTCTAGTATTCCCATCTGTTTCTCTGTTTAATTGCCTTTTTACCTTTTTCCAAAAATCAGTAAGGATATCTGTGTGGGTCAGTTTTTAGGTCTCTATTCTGCTCCACTTATTTATGTGTGTTCCTCTTGATTACTGTGGTTATGAAATAAGTATCCTTATCAGGTGAACTGATTCCTCCTACTTTACTCCACTTTTTCAAAACTGTTTTAGTTATTTTAGTTCCTTTGCTTTTCCATAAATTTTAGGATACTTCTGTCCATATTTAAAATTATTTTGAAATTGTGTTAAATCTGTGTAATTCGTCTGTGGAAAATTGGTATCATTATGTTGAGTTTTCCATTAACTTAATCCTTTTTTATTTCTTTCATGAACATTTTGTAGTTTTCACCGTGTAAATCCCATGCTTGTTTTGGTATATTTAGGCCTAAGTATAACATTTTTTGAGCTATTGTAGAAAGAGTATTGTATTTTTAATCTGCATTTCCACATGATTTTTGTTAGAGAATATCATATCGAGTGAACTATGTCAGAGAAAGACCAATATATGATATCATTTATGTGAAATCTAAACAACACAAATTCACCTTCAGTTCATTCACTCAGTCCTCTGACTCCCTGCGACCCCATGGATTACAGCACGCCAGGCTTCCCTGTCCATCACCAACACTCAGAGCTTGCTGAAACCCATGTCCATTTAGTCAGTGATGCCATACAACCATCTCATCCTCTCCCGTCACCTTCTCCTTCTGCCTTTGATCTTTCCCAGCATCAGGGTCTTTTCCAATGAGTCAGTCCTTCACATCAGGTGGCCAAAGTATTGGAATTTCAGCTTCACCATCAGTCCTTCCAATGATTATTCAGGACTGATTTCCTTGAGGATTGACTGGGTGGATCTCCTTGCAGTCCAAGAGACTCTCAAGAGTCTTCTCCAACACCACAGTTCAAAAGCATCAATTCTTCCGTGCTCAGCTTTCTTTAATGTCCAACTCTCACATCCATACATGACTACTGGAAAAACCATAGCTTGAACTAGATGGACCTTTGTTGGCAAAGTAATGTCTCTGCTTTTTAATATGCTGTCTAGGTTGGTCAACACAACCTAGACAAGAAATTAGGTCAACAGACCTAATTTGATCAACACAAATTAATCTATGTACCAAACAGAAACAGACTCACAGATATCGAAAACTAAGTTATGTTTACCAAAGGGAAAGGATTGGGGAGGGATAAATTAGCAATATGGGGATAAAAAACTAGTGTACATAACATAGATGAGCAATTTTGTTATTGTTGTTGTGTAGTGGCTAAGTTGTGTCCAACTCTTTTGCAACCCCGTGGACTGTAGCCCACCAGGCTTCCATGCCCATGGGATTTCTCTGTCAAGAATACTGGAGTGGGTTGACATTTCTTTCTCCAGGGGACCTTCCCAACCCAGGCATCGAACCCAAGTCTCCTGCAATGGCAATCAGATTCTTTACCACTGAGCTACCTGGGCAGCCAGATAAGCAATAAAGATCTACTCTATAACTCAGTAAACATGAACCATAATGATATACTCTGTAACACAGGAAACTGTACTTAATATCTTGTAATAACCTATAATGGAGAGAATAATCTAAAAAAAATATATAACCAAATCATTTTGCTGTACAACTGTAACTAACACAATACTGTGAATCAACCATTCTTCAAAAAAACAAAGCAAAAAATAAGAAGTAGACATTCTGCAACCCAGAAGAGGGCACTCACAAGAATCTGACGATGCTGACACCTTGTTCTCAGACTTTCAACATCTAGAACTGTGGGAAATGAATTTCTGTTGTTTATAAGTTACCCAGTCTGTGATACTTTGCTTTGGCAGCCCTAAATTGCTAAGACAACAATTATGTTATCTGTAAGTATGTACAGTTTTACTTTACTCCTTCATCTGTTTGCTGTTTATTTCCACTTCTTGCCTTTTAAAATAGCTAGAACTTGCAGTGCTGTGTTAATTAGGAGCGGTAAGAGTGAGATCTGTCTTTGCCTGTTCTCAGCCTCTAGAAATGCTGATTACATTATGCTAGTTGACAAAGGTGTTGAGTTTTTGCATACCTTTATTGATTTTTCCACCAATTGTTGACAGAAATGTTGAACTCTCCAAATATAATTGTGCATTTATCAGTTTCTTCCTTCAGTTCTATTGGTTTTGCTTCATACATTTTACAGTTCTGTTTTTTTGGTGCAAACATGTTTAAAACTGCTATGTCTTGTTGGTGGATTGACATTTTTTTATTAAATAATATCCTCTCTACTTCTGGTAATTTTCTGTGCTCTGAAGTCTGCTTTATCTAATATTAATATAGTTATTCCTGCTTTCTTTTGATTCGTGATTACACAATAGCTCTTTTCCCTATCTTTTTACTTTAATTTGCCTGTTGTACTGTATATGTGGAAGCTGTGTTTTTGAAGCTGTCTTGTTATTTACGTTTTGATCATTTACGTTTATTGTAATTACTGACCTGTTAGACCTTAAATATCTTTGTTTTCTGTTTCTTTCCTTTGTTGATTTCTCTGCTTTCCTACAGGCTATCAGAAAACATTTTAGGTCCTTGTTTTGATTTCTCTATATTGTGCTCTTAGTTAAAAGATGCAGCTTTATTTAAGTGGTCACTCTGTGTATGATGTTACGTAATAGAGTCTGTTGGTTTTGTCATTTTCTCAGTTTGTGAGGTGTGCAAAGTATCTGTGTCTTTGTGTCCCTTTTTCCTACCTATTTATAACACAATTGTCTTAAATAATTCTTTTGTCTTCAGAATATGTCTTAAATAGTGCAGGTACTTAGAACTGCATCAGATCATACTCCAATTTTTGCACCAATTGTTACACATAATTTAGAAAATTTGTGAAGAGAAGCAAAGTCTTCATTTACCTCTACTTTTCCTTACTGTGTGACTTCTTCCTGATTTTCCGTGGACTCTTCCTTTATCATTCCTTTTTTGTTTAAAGAGCTTACTTTAGTCGTTCTTTTAGTTTAGATTTGTTGGAAAAAGATTCTTAGTATTCCCTTATTGTGATTTTAATGGATATAAGCTTATAAAACGAAGTTCTTTTCTTTTAGCTCTTGCAAAGTGTTTGCGCCATTTACTCTGATCTCTTTGGTTTGTGGTGAGAAATCTGTTGTCATTGAATTGGCTTTCTCTCATAAGTAAGGTATTGTTTTGTTTTTGGTTTTTTTGCTTCCTTTTTTGTTTGTGTTCACTTTTCCAAGTACAAGTGTGTTATAGTGTAGATTTCTTTTGGTTTATTCTATTTAAGGTTTCTTTAGTTTCCTGAATATGTCAGTTTATATATTTAATCAAATTTGGAGTCTCTTTGACTTCTCTGTCCAATTTCCAGTGACATAAAACATTAAAAATTTTACTAGTCCTACAGCATCCTAACGTTCCACTTCTATATCTTTCAGTCTATTTTGTCTCTGTTGTTCAGATTGCATGACTTCTATTGTTTTGGCTTTCAGTTCACTGATTCTTTCCTTTCTTCTCTCCGTCCTTCTCTTGACAGCATTAGTTAAGTAATTTTGTTTTGGTTATTATATTTTTAGCTGTAAAGTTTCTGTCTGTTTTTATTTATATTTTCTATTTCTTTTCTGAGACAGTTCACTTTTCCCTTTATTTCAAGTGTGTTTGCTATTAAAATATTTTTATGATGGCTACTTTAAATTATTGTAAGATAATTCTTACACCATTGTCACTTTGATGTGGGCATCTGTTGATATTTTTGAGTCAGTTTCAGATGTTCCTGGTCTTGGTATGCTGTGTGATTGTTTATATTGAGGCTTAAAACTTTATGACACCATGGTGATAGGCCCTGGATCTTATGAAAACCTTCTATTTTAGCTGGTTTTGTCTGACATGACTCCACCAGGAGAAGGGGATCTCTGCTTTGTCACTACCAGGTAGGGGCAGAAGTTCAGGTTCCACCAGTAGGAACAGAAGTTCAGGTTCCCCGTTCAGTCTTTGCTGATATTAAGGGGAAAGTGTTTATGCCTCTGTGAAGTGTGAGATTTCTGGCTCCCTACCAGACCTCCATTGATACTGTCCTGGCTAAAATGCATAGAAATGCCTCATTACTACTCCCCATCTAGCCACCAGCTACATCATAGGTTGGGTAGGTGAGGATGGTACTCCTTACATGGCATTGGTGAAGGTCCTGTGCTGAGTGGTCACAAGAGTCCTGACTCTTCTGGATTTCCTTCTACATTGTCCCAGCAGAAAGAGTGAGGGATGACTTATTAATACTGAATGGAAGTGAAAGTCCTGATGCCTCCATGGTCCCTACTGACACCATTTATTGGGGGACAGATGATCTTATTAATGCCTAATGGGGTGAAAGTTCTGGCACCACACTTAGCCATCTCTGATACCACCTTGGTGATCAAGGAGAAGTGGATTGAGTCACCTCATTGCAGTCTGGCAAAGATGGAAATCTAGGCTGACCATATTGCCTTTGTTGGCATGAATGTGGATGGGGCCACATTTTATTTTTCCTGTGGTGTTTGGTTGAATAAGGTTATTGTCTAAAATTTTATGTTGCCTCTTTATTTCCTTTGGTAGAGAGAATAGTTTTTGTTGAAATTTTTAAAAAAATTTATTCATCTGTCTTATTGATGTATCTAGGCTGTAGGCTTCTTTAGCTCCAAGTCTGATATAGATGAGGCAAAAAAAAAAACAACACACAAAAACAAAAAACCACAAGGAACTCAGTCCTAGATGGTCTACAATCTCTGCTCCACCTTTCAGAGTTTTCTTATGTTTGTTTTATACACTATGTCCAGGATGTTAAGTTGTATTTAGCAGGAGAAATAGGAAAGTATGTCTATTTCATCTTCCCCAAACCAGATGTCTGAAACTTTTTAAGACTTTTTAAAACCCATAAAGTATAACAGTTTAATACATATACTTTTTATCATTAGGAGAAAGCAAAATACATATTTTGGTAGTGTAGCAATCCAGTATTACTTAAGATAACAAGTCTGTCACAGAATTACCTAATCACCAATGAAATAATCACAGATCTCATTCAGAAATGTCCAATTTCAATTTGGAAATGAGCTAACAAAAAATTGACATGAAGTCCACCATAGAAAGGGTCCAAGAGCTGGAAAGTATGCTGATTAAAGAATCTCATGGGGATATCATTTAACTTTCTCTATTTTAAAATTGCACTAACATTCCTACCCTGATCCAATATGATTTCATTTGGGAGGAGTACAACTGCAAAGATAAAAACCCCAGGGTTTTGAATTTGTTAGTATGTTTTACGTTATTGTTCTTTTACTTAGTTTTTTTTTTTCCTGTGAACTACTTGGGCTGCTGTTAA
The DNA here is from genome assembly GCA_024291935.2 of Okapia johnstoni. Lineage (NCBI taxonomy): Eukaryota > Metazoa > Chordata > Mammalia > Artiodactyla > Giraffidae > Okapia > Okapia johnstoni. The sequence goes on along the minus strand of CM044317.1, from coordinate 60,269,626 downwards.
GAGTGAAGACTTGCTCAACGTTCCTTGGCTTATGCCCCCTGTTTGATGAAACAGTAAGTTTTTTTCTTTTAAAACAACAGCTTGTTGGAGATGATACCTGTGAAGACCTCTCTCCTTTTTATTATTTAGCCCATGGATGTGGGCTTGTGGCCTGTGGGGTGTATACACTGGGGCCAGGGGAGCCAGTGGAAAGCACTGCCTGTGAATGTGTGTGTCTGGAAGGCCTTTCTCTCTGCTTAGAAGTCAGTACTCAACCGTGAGCCTGTGCAGATGGCCACTGAAAGGGCCACACCTAACCCTATTCAGGTAGTTCCATGTCATCAGCTGTGGAACAACATTGTTACCTCATTTCCTGTTCTTTTTTTTTTCCTATTTCCATTTACTTACTAAAGAAAACTCTCTTATTTCAGTAATGAAGTATTTCATCCTTAACTAGATAAAAGAATGGGTTTCAATAATTTCTTTAGAAAAAAAAATATGTAGTTCAAGGTAAATTCAGTCTTGGAAAGCTCAGACAGGTCAGAATATGAAATATTTTGAGACTGAGAGGCATTCACAACTCACACATACACACACACTTCAGTCTGTCACATCACATATATTCAATAACATCCCATAGGCAAGCTTTCAAATAATTTTTAGAGGCATCCTCATAGAAATTATTAACCATTGCCTGTGCTAATTTTCCTTCTTGCTCAAAGCATCAAATGTTTATTTAAATTACAGCCACTTTGAAATGAACAGCAGATTTTCAAAACAGTGAACTCTTGAAGTTCTTTTCCATATGCTCAGTATACTTTTGGGAATCCTCGGTTATTTAAATTGTCCCCATTGAGAAATCAGTTCCTATGGAGGTAAACATAGGAAAATTATTTGTGTCCCTTTACCATATATCTGTGCTGCTAAGAACAACAATAGAAAACAGAACAAAACACAATATTTATATATTTGATGCAAGTCATTACTTGAAGCTATACTGACATCTAACTAGTATGCCCCAGCTTCCAGCCACATAAGACCAGATATTACTTTTGAGTGAAGTTTGTTTTCGGAAGTACCAGCAGGGAGGAAGGACATGTAATTTGGACTTTGTTTTAGATATTTTAAGATAACTCCATACGTATTTTAGAAAAGCCACATACGGAAGATATGTCTATCAAGATAGAAATGTGTAAGTTATGATTAATAGCTTTTTAAAACTACTCATGTAAGAAATGAGAAGAAAAAAAGGACTAATTATAAACAACTTTTTTCCTTTCCCCAAACTCTAACTCTGTGCCTGATTAATGGGTCTTTGAATGTGAAGACTCAATGACTCTCTCTTTTTTTTTTTAATAAATTTATTTATTTTAGTTGGGGGCTAATTACTTTACAATATTGTAGTAGTTTTTGCCATACATTAACATGAATCAGCCATAGGTTTACATGTGTTCCCCATCCTGAACCCCCCTCCCACCTCCTTCCTCATCCCATCCCTCTGGGTCAATGACTCTCTTTTAAGAGTGAGGTTCTTAGCATCAGGACTCAGCATATGCAAGACATCACCCTCTAGCAGTTTTCATTCAGATTAGATTTCATATACTGCTTCAACTTTGCAATGATCACTGAAGTCAGGCATGTAGATTTTCTCTTGTGTGGATGCTGATATTGTTGATTAGAGTATAGCCTGAAATAGAGAAATTATTAGAGAAATGAGTATCTGCTCTTTCAGCAGGCATTTTGGGAAACAGAGCACATGATCAGTGATGAAAATTGTTAATAAAGTACACAGCTAGGCTGAACTGGTGTTACTATTGGTTTCTTCATACAACTTATGAGATGTTAACATCCAATTTTAAAAACATTTCTTTACTCCTAGAAAGGAAAATGGAAATATGCTCTTCTTATACATAAAGATGACAGATGCCTTGCCTGCCAGAGATTCAAATTCAATTCCTATTTAGCTTGTGTCTTGAGAGGAAAAGGCAGAAAGAGATGAAACGCCTAAATTAACCTAAAAAAGCCAGTCCCATTATATAGCACATTGCAGCAAGTTTCTGTTTATATGCCTTAAAATAATTTCTCAGTCTGTAAAATTTAGTAATATGTTAATAATTAAATGTCAGACAATTTGTAAGTTATGGAAGATAATAAAAATAGCTTAGTAATGTAATCATATAAAACTCCATTTTCAAAAGTGCTTTTATATGTATAATCTCTTTTGTTCCTTATAATAGCATACTAGAGAGACAAGGAAAATGTAATTTTGCTCATCTTTCAAAGGAAATTAATATTCACAATGTGATTGACACAAATAAGAAAACAGAATCAGTCTGGTAACCAGGCTTTCTGTTTCCTACTGGTAGTGCTTTAATTGACAGGTTACTTCTCCTCAATTCCAAAATAAAACTGTTTCAGGCTAAGTTCCCTAGAAGCGGAATATTAAAACAAAATATTTTGCAGATGACTTATTGAGGGTGTATTCTCAGGAGAATCTTCTAGGGTGGTGAGGAAAGCAGAGTCGAGCAGGGGAAGAAGCAAGGAAAAGATAGGGGCTCAGGAGAAGTCTAGCCTCAGCCTGATCCTGAGCTTTTGTGTGAATTGTACCTGAGGTTTCCTACTCAAAGTCTTCCCTGGTGGCACAGTGGTAAATCTTCTGCCTGCAATGGAGGAGGTGTGGCAGGAGCCGTGGGTTTAATCCCTGGGTCAGGAAGATCCATTGGAGAAGAAAATGGCAACCCACTCCAGTAATCTTGCCTGGGAAAGGTCATGTCTAGACAAGCATGGCAGGCTATAGTCCTTAGGGTCTAATATCTAGTATTAAAGTTTGTTTGCTAATACAAATTTGTCAGTAAGGAATGGAGCTTGATGTTAAGATGTTTTTAAGGAAAGAAAATGTAAATAAGTTGTTCAGTCGCTAATGCGTGTCTCTGCAACCCCATGGACTGAGCATACCAGGCTTCCTTGTCCTTCACTATCTCCCAGAGTAGGCTCAAACTCATGTCCATTGAGTCAGTGATGCCATCCAACCATCTCAACCTCTGTTTCCCTATTCTCCTACTGCCTTCTGTCTTTCCCAGCATCGGGGTTTTTTCCAATGAGTCGGCTCTTCACATCAGGTGGCCAAAGTATTGGAGCTTCAGCTTTAGCATAAGTCTTTCCAATGAATATTCAGAGTTGATCTCCTTTAGAATTGACTGATTTGATCTCCATGTTGTCCAAGGGACTCTCAAGAGTCTTCTCCAGCACCACAATTTGAAAGCATCAATTCTTTGGTGCTCAGCCTTCTTCATGGTCCAACTCTCATATAAACACATGACTGTTGGAAAAACCATAGCTTTGACTATACAGACCCTTGTTGGAAAATTGATATCTCTGCTTTTTAACGCACTGTCTAGGTTTGTTGTAGCTTGCCTTTGAAGGAACAAGCATAGATAAACTCTATTGAAAATAATTGGGTATTCCCAAGTGGCTCCCCTGGCTCCCTAGGTAAAGAATCCACCTGCCAAGCTGGAGACATGGTTTGATCCCTGGATTGGGAAGATCCCCTGGAGAAGGAAATGGCATCCCTCTCCAATATTCTTGCCTAGAAAATTCACATGGTCAGAGGACCCTGGTGGACTATAGTCAATAGGGTCGCAGAGATCCAGACACGACTTAGCAACTGTGCCTGCATACATTTCCCACTGAAAGGTAAGAGAGCTGTTGTACTGCTTTCTCCTGTCAAGCATTCACTAGCTGTGGACACCCACGAGAGTGGGATGTGTTGGGCTGGGGCAAGTCTCCCAGGCACATGCATGGGTGATGACTCCCAGAGTAAACTAAGGACCACGCTCTGAGGAGGTGTGCATGTGAGAAGCAACAGATGGGGAGGGAGCACCAGACCACTGAGGCACACAAGATAATCTGCTACAGACAACCAAATACAATTATTCTTTGAGAATTATTTCATCCATTTGTTTTGTGAATCATTTGAAACATACACTGAAACAGAGAGAAAAGCAGAATGAACTCCTATGTACTTATACCCACATAAGTAATGATCAACATATGGCTTATATTATTTTCTCTGTGAACATTGTTTTGAAATATAGTGCCTGTTATTCTGTGTCCAGGACACCAATGTACATAGCATAGTTTAAATAATTATTTTGATTGGAATATTATTAAGGAACAATTTAGAGTGCTACATTGGAATTATGATATTTGATGTATGTGTTTCAGTCTTGGTTCTGCAAAGTTAGGGAACTGGACAGATTACCCACGATGATTCTACATAGCTTAAACACTTGATAGTTTCCTAACCAAAGGTAGCATAGAATAAATCGCTTATATTCTCAAATGCATTCAGAAGTGTTGCATTAGTCCTCTGAAGACTCTTGAACCCAAGACAAACTCCCATGTACAGCTTGTACAGAGTGGCCTTCTGCAGACCATCACAGGAACGATGGGCATTCCAGTTGGAGCAAAAGGGCAGGGGGGTCTTAGCAGATTCCTGTTGTTCGTAGGATGAAGTCCACACTCTTCAGTGGGATGTGAGGGTCTACACAACCCCACCGCCACATCTCTTTCCTGCTTCTTCCTTAAGTCTCCCACATCTGTGCTGTGTTCCTGGCATACTAAACTGCTACTCCTAAGTCAACATGCCCTTCAGTGTGACTCTGGGCCTTTCAACTTTCTATTTCTCTGCCTATACTCAGAATCTCCACATTTCTGTGTGGAAAAACTAGTAATAGTACAAAATATCATCTACCCTCAGAAATATTTTTTACCTCCATTATTTCCTCTTTCCATACCTTCTTTTTCCTCTTCTTTCCACTCTCACCCCATCATTTTCTAGGCAAAGAGTGGTTTCTTGATCTCCAGTTAATAATCTGTGTGCCTAGAAATACCTAGGCAGTGCCTAATTGCCTTGTTTACATTTGCATGAATCGGAAACCTAAAAAATGGTGGCCAACAAATTATTGTTAAAAATGAACAGGTGAACGTAGCTCCCACCTTTGATTCCCTTGACATTTAAAACATGTTTACTATGTATTTTTTGGTGATTATTTGCTTCCATGCCTGTTTTACCTATTGTGCTGAGTAATTTTATGTTTCAACTTTACTGGGCTAAGGGATGTCAAGATACCTGGTAAACATTATTTCTGGGTGTGTCTTTGAAGACATTTATAGAAGAAATTAGCATTGGAAACCATAGACTGAGTGCAGAAGATCACCCTCATCAATGTAGGTGGGCATCATCCAGTCCATTGAGAATTGGCTTAGGCTAAGTCTTAGGCTATTGAACTCAGGTTGAATTATACCACCAGCTCTCCTGCTTCTTCAGTTTACAAATGGAACATTGACAAACTAATGTCTCAGTCTCCACAATCACATGAGCCAATGCTCATAATAAAGCTTCTCATATGTCTGTATGCATTTGATCCCTGAATAAGGTGGGGGTTAGGGGCACCAATCTGCACAGTGGAAAATCCACATGTAGCTTTACAGATGCCCTCTGTATACACAGTTCTGTGTCCACAGATTCAACCAACTGCAGGTCATGTAGTACTAAAGTATAGATTTATTTTTTAAAATTTGCTCACAAGTAAAGCTGCATTAATTCAGTGTTGCTCAAGGACCACCTGTTTATCTCATTAGTTCCATGTCTATGAAGAATCCTAATATACCTATTGTCTTAATTTTTGTTTTCCAGAAACAGATACTGTATTAAGGATTCTAGAACAGGTAGCTTATTTGTGGCATGATAGCAGGAAAGATGAAGAGGGGAGTGGAGACATGAAATAGGAAAGGAAAAACTAACACTGTGGGCAGTTAGAGCTTCAGTCTGGTGAGGAACTATGGAGTCTGTAGAACATGGATTTCAGTGCTATCCCATCTGCACTGATTGGTTTGGGACTGCTTCTGAGAAGCATTAATTTCCAGCATATTGGCCTACTGCACATGGGCAGAAAGAGATTCACGTGCTGGCTGCTAGAAGTTAGTCAGGCATGGAGGAAAACAGTAGCACCAAGGGCATCAGGTGTGACAGTGAGAGCATCTGTTTTACTTATGCATTGTGGGAGTTGCAGGATTTTAATCAAGATCTGTTTTGCTTTTGTCTTATGCTTATGCTTTGTCTTATGTCTTGTGCTGTCATACCACAGAGCACCAAAATAAATGCTGTAAAATGAATGAATAAATTGATACGTGAACAGTATGATGAACGGCTCTACTAAGTTACAAACATGGTAAATCTCACCAGACTTCAGGGTCCAGTCAGGAAACCTCAGACCAACAACACTGTCCTGGAATATAAGTTACTCTCCCATTCTGACAGATTTTAAGACCCTCAAGCTGAGTCCTTTCCAATGCATATGTACCACTCAAATGCCACCCCTGCTGTTTGTGGTAATTCTACTCTCCAATTGTGGCTTGTTAGCTGAAACCATAAAACATAATCATAAGAGACCTTGATATTGGTATCCTAACACATTCCAAAATTTTTTCCAAGCCCATTTTCCATTATGTTGCCAATGTGTGGTTATTTTGTGTGGAATGCAATCCATATGGCTCATTTACATTTACCTCTCTGAATATTGCTTTATAAAACAAGTTAATGTCCTGAGGAGCATTATCAAAGATATTTTAATTTGAATAAATTTCTCTTTGCCTTGGAGATAACTTGATCCAGAGAAATGAAGTTGATTTTTGTGGATTTTGAGTATCAAAAGGTTTTAGGATTGAGCTAGGTATGCATTTAACACAACCCAGATTTTGCCATCAGTGCTGTATAAGGCAATGGGGAGCTTTGCTCACAGTTACTATATTTGGAGAATGAGTGTGATTATAATGATTTGGTGTTAAAATTTTTTGACTAGGAAAAAAATGCGTTGTAGCAAATCTTTTACTTTAAATGAAAGATATGTGAGTTTGGTTTCTTTGAGATATTTGGTATAAAATGATTTTTTAGCATATGCTGAAAATATTAAACAAAACTGTCCATGGATCTTGAAAAAGCAGACAACAAAACAAAAAGCTTGCCTTCAATTTTATGTCGTATGTTGAATTTTATTAGCATATATATCTTCATAAACATATAAAAGGTGTTTTTGTACATGCGCACATGTACACGCATACATATATACAGGGGAGAAACTTGTATTTGATTTTACTTGTGAATATAATATTGTTGCTGTAGGTTAAGATATTCTGTTGTACTGTGAAGCTGATATGCTTAAGCAAGCTCCATGTGCATGCTCAGTCACTTTAGTTGTATCTGGCTCTTCTTGACCCCATGGACTATAGCCCACCAGGCTCCTCTGTGCATGGTATTGTCCAGGCAAGAATGCTGGAGTGGGTAGCCATGTCTTCCTCCAGGGGATCTTCCTGATCCAGGGGCTGAACCCAAGTGTCCTGCATCTCCTGCATTGTAGGCAAACTCTTTACCACTGAGCCACCAGGGAAGCCCTAGTAACATCACAGGTAACAAACCTCTTTTATTTGTCTGAAATCTGCAAGAGTTGAAGATTTTATGTTAAAATTTATCTCTTACCACTTTCTTATGAAAACAATTTCAAACATATTGAAAACCTAAATTTACAGTGAATGCTATATGGCGATCACCTAGATCAGAGCATTAACATTTTACTGTACTTGATTTATCACATAATTACACATCCCCAACCTTTCCATTAATCTTCAAGTTTTTAATGATTCATTTAAACAAAAATTGCAAATCTCAGTACTTCTTAAATACTTCAGCGTAATAGATTTCATGATAGATTACCTTTGAATGTTTTAGAAGATTTAGATTATTAAATGAATATAATTTTAATACTATTGCATTTTATTGCCTTTCATAGTTTGCAAAATAAAATAAAAATTTTATGAAACTCACAGTAAACATTTTATGCTCCCATTTTTAGAAAAAATGGAAAAGAATATAGCATTTGTCATAGTTTATAAAACTAATATGTAATAGGTCCTATAGATCACAAAGGTGTGTCTTTCCCATTCTATTGTTTTCCTCTATTTCTTTGCATTGATCACTGAGGAAGGCTTTCTTATCTCTCCTTGCTGTTCTTTGGAACTCTGCATTCAAATGGATATATCTTTCCTTTTCTCCTTTGTTTTTTTGCTTCCCATCTTTTCACAGCTATTTGTAAGGCCTCCTCAGACAGCCATTTTGCTTTTTTGCATTTGTTTTCTTGGGGATGGTCTTGATTCCTGCCTCCTGTACAATGTCACGAACCTCCGTCCATAGTTCATCAGGCATTCTGTCTATCAGATCTAGTCCTTTAAATCTATTTCTCACTTCTACTGTAAAGTCATAAGGGATTTGATTTAGGTCATACCTGAATGGTCTAGTGGTTTTCTCCACTTTCTTCAATTTCAGTCTGAATTTGGCAATAAGGAGTTCATGATCTGATCCATAGTCAGCTCCCAGTCTTGTTTTTGCTGACTGTATAGAGCTTCTCCATCTTTGGCTGCAAAGAATATAATCAATCTGATTTCGGTGTCGACCATCTGGTGATGTCCTGCAGGTCAGAAAGCAACAATAGGAACTGGATATGGAACAACAGACTGGTTCCAAATAGGAAAAGGAGTACATCAAGGCTGTATATTGTCACCCTGCTTATTTAACTTATATGCAGAGTACATCATGAGAAACGCTGGGCTGGAAGAAACACAAGCTGGAATCAAGATTGTTGGGAGAAATATCAATAACCTCAGATATGCAGATGACACCACCCTTATGGCAGAAAGCGAAGAAGAACTAAAGAGCCTCTTGATGAAGGTGAAAGAGGAGAGTGAAAAAGTTGGCTTAAAGCTCAACGTTCAGAAAACTAAGATCATGGCATCCAGTCCCATCACTTCATGGCAAATAGATGGGGAAACAGTGGCTGACTTTATTTTTCTGGGCTCCAAAATCACTGCAGATGGTGATTGCAGCCATGAAAGTAAAAGCCTCTTACTCCTTGGAAGGAAAGTTATGACCAACCTAGACAGCATATTAAAAAGCAGAGATGTTACTTTGTCAACAAAGGTCTGTCTAGTCAAGGCTATGATTTTTCCAGTAGTCATGTATGGATGTGAGAGTTGGACTATAAAGAAGGCTGAGCACCAAAGAATTGATGCTTTTGAACTGTGGTGTTGGAGAAGACTCTTGAGAGTCCCTTGGACTGCAAGGAGATCCAACCATTCCATCCTAAAGGAGATCAGTCCTGGGTGTTCATTGGTGGGACTGATGTTGAAGCTGAAACTCCAATACTTTGGCTACCTGATGCAAAGAGCTGACTCATTGGAAAAGACCCTGATGCTGGGAAAGATTGAGGGCGAGAGGAGAAGGGGATGACAGAGGATGAGATGGCTGGATGGCATCACCGACTCGATGGACATGGGTTTGGGTGGAGTCAGGGAGTTGGTGATGGACAGGGAGGCCTGGCGTGCTATGGTTCATGAGGTCGCAAAGAGTCGGAGACAACTGAGTGACTGAACTGAACTGAACTGTAACATTATATGTTCATGATTTTAATTATAACATAATGAATGGTCTATCCTGCCCTTAAAGTAATACTTCAGCTTAAACTGCATTTTGAGATTATTCTCAGTAATTTGGTTATAACTATTGGAATTATTTCACATTCTACAATGTTTTAATATCACTTACTTTCAAACTGAGTTACTGTATTTAAAAGATATTGATTATCCCCCAACTCCAGAATAATGTGAATAAACACCTTGAGATACACAAAGTATGTTTATTTATTAAGAATAATTAACTTTTGTCTAATCAAGGAATATTAAGAATAAAATCTATTTCATTTGAAATATTTTTCACCTTCTCAACCATCAAATTATAATAATTCCACTGTATGAAAATCTGAAATCTTTTTGCTGTTAAGAGTATATTTGGGTATAATAACAGGAAATAAACAGCTATTCTACCTTTATAGTTGATGAAACTACTTTTTGTAAGAATTGGTCTTTTTCATTATGAAATGATACAGTTAGCATAAGCTTAGAGATTTGTTAAGAAAATAGCCAACAAAATTCCATGTTATGCTTTCACAGAGAGTGTCCAAGAGCACCTGTTACAGACATTTTGGACCAATTTGTCTATTTTTGTTTTATGTAATTTGTGACTCACAAGTGATTATATACGACTTTGTACATTGACCAATCAAATGCCTACTGGCTACTTTTAATTATATTATCTTAAAGATAATAAATAAACAAGATTATAAATAAACAAGATACTAAATCACCTAGTTAAGTACATTCATGTTCAAGGGATTTTGGTAGGTACAAATTTAAACCAAGATTTATTTTCATATTACAAATGAGAGTACTCTGTGACATTTAGGATTAGTCAAGAAATCATTCCTTATTGAAATTCTAGTTCAAGAAGGAATCAAATATATCTTTCTATATTGAATCAACATTCATTTGAGCAAGTTTTGAAACAATTCAGAGCCTATTTTATATTTAATATATTTGAAAATAAATATTAAAATATGTTTTTATATGTAACGTAGAAGGAGATGAGATAAAAAGGTTGAATTAATTTGGAATGCCTTGCCCACTGATCTACTTTGGCACCAGAAGCAGATTCTGCTTCTCATAGGCCTATCTAGTGAGTTGTTGGCATATTCAAATGTGTTCACACCCAATAATGCCAGAGTGTGTTGATATGAAACTGATCACCAAAATATTAAAATGGTGTATATGATTAATGACCAAAGAATTTACTATTTATGAAAACTCTTAAACTAGGTATATCTCTGTAACAATGTTTTTATTTTGTTTGTGGCATGTGGTTAGATATTTATGGAAATAATTTTCTATCACCAAATGGATTTTCAACCATAATGACTTTCACTTAAAAACAAATTATATCTGAAGTTTACCATTTATATTCAAGGAAAGTTTGTTTTGACATCCCCAAATTATCATAGTACAATTGTATTCTATCTTGTAAGATCTCACTTTGTTATCCAGGTGTTAAATGCCAAAAACATTTTTTTTTTTGCTTTGTTTTAGATTTTAGTTTATGTGAATTGCTTAAGTCTGCAAAATTCAGAAGGAAATCTCTGCAGTACAGATTTTGTTAAAAGATTTCCAGTATTTCCTGCATCTGTTGGGTGGAAATGGTACTGTTTTACAACTATTTCAATAAAAAAACAGAGGTGGATAGAATATAAGTTTAAACAATGGAAAAATGTTGGTTATTTTTAAAGTTAAAAAATGTGCTTTAAACTTGGTTCCTGACAAGATGAAGCTGCTAGTTACTTCTTATCCTGTCTAAATTCCTACAGACCCTTAGTCCTTAAGTTGGAGGTAACTTCAAGGAAGGTTTAATTCATTATTATGTGTGCATTCATATGTATAACTCAGTTTCTAATAGTTTTAATTCCAAGTATTTTTAATTTTTCTGTTAATCTATAAACCATGATTAATTAGGGAAAATTCTATTTTATAGTATTAAGTTACATTACATCTCCACTGTCACTAAAAATAGCATCATTTAAAATTCCACTCGAAATTAACAGTTAACCTGCATAATTTCATGTATATATTTAAAACCGTTTAAAAACTGTAGCGATAATAAAGAACACATAATAATAGAGGGGCTTTCCAGGTAGCACTAGTGGTAAAGAACCCACCTGCCAATGCAGGAGAAATAAGAGACAGGGGTTTGATCCCTAGGTCAGGAAGGGATCCCTCGAGAAGGGAATGATAACCCATTCCAGTATTCTTATCTGGAGAATTCCATGAACAGAGGAACCTGTCAGCTACAGTTGGGTCACAAAGAGTCAGACAGGACTGAAGTGACTTAGCACTCGGGCACACATAATAATAGTCAGACTTCATTTTTGATGATTGATCACTGACAGATTTCAAGCCACATCTTCTCCTGCCCCCTCCTTTTCTTTGCACCATCTAAGCAAGCTGATAATGTTTATACACATTCTGTCTTTTTGTATCAGCAAGAATTTTAAGCCTTGCAACTCTCCAACTCAGGTTCTGGAACTTTTCCCTAGCCACAACTCCTAGCCACTATAAAAACTCAATAGTGTCCCATCTCATTCAGCCACTTGAATCCATTTATACCTCCACTATTCCCTCCTTTAGATTGTCTCTTTGAAAAGACACAATACATTTTTACTTGGCTGCCCATGACAATATCTCGAATTCTGCCATAACACACAATATTGCAGACAAGATCTTAACCACATCCAACTTTTTCCAGAAACACAGGTGTGATATTGCATTAATGACCTCAGCCCCACAATTGGATTCACCCCTTCTTTTGTTATACTAACCTCAGCCCTGCATGTGTATTTACTTCTCATGATGATATCAGCTTCACAGCTGGATTCTCCCCCAATGATGACCTCAAAAGTTGGATTCATTCTGGGTATAATCACCTGCAAACTTGAGTCCCATTATAAAACCCATGAAATAAATATTTTCTTCCCCCTATATTCCCTTCTACTCCTCAACTTTCAGGAACCACGTCTAAGCAAGACACTCTACTGAAGGCTCAGATGATGGTTAGCATTTTTACCAAAAAAATATTTTTTAAATTATGGTTTATACTTTTTTTAGACATAACGCTATTGCATGCTTGATAGACTACATTATAGCATAAACATGCTTTTATATGAACTGGGAACAAAAATAAATGTGTGTGACTTGATTTTTCATGATATTTACCGTATTGCAGTGATCTGGAATTTACCCCAAAATTTGTCTGAAATAAGCCTGTACCTAGATTTTGTTTTATCATATTTTGTCAGTTCTTTTGTTTCTGGACTCTGGCAAGTGCCAATCTTGTTCTTTTCTTTTTCTTACACCATATCTGAAAACACTGTCATATCCTCACCTTCCGTTTCTGATTTTGACTTTCTGCTCATCTCTGGTGCAGTCTGATGTCTGCTTCCCATGGCTTTTAGCTTCATCCATCCTTTCTTCCTTCTGTGGACATTTGCTCCCCAATCTGCATGGGTTTCCTGTATCATGTTGCCTTTTCTCCTCTATACCCATCACCTACACAGTGCCTTCTTGACATACTAATTTCTAGTCTTAGCCCTTTTTCTTCTCCCAAACCTAATGACACTGCAATTTATCACCTCTAACATTTTCCTCTCTCAAATTTTATCTTTGCCGGGAGTTAGGAAGTTTGGCTGTCTCTGGCGGTATCACAACGTGTAGTGTGTACTTGTTATTTATACCTAACCAGCAGGTGTTCACTCACCTTAGAAGATGATTCTACCTCAGTATATTGGAAGACTAAGTGGAGCCCCTTGGAGCTGACAAAATTTAAAGAGAGAACATTTTTGGAAGTATAGGAAAATAAATAAATTATTTTCTGGGGACTCTGTAAGATTAGACCTAAGCTTAGAGATTGATTGTAATCAACCCCTGTTCACGTCATATGCAGGGAGATCTGGACTCGATTTATAGATCTGTAAATCATTACCCGGTGTACTGTAGTGTAAGCCAAAGATGTAAGTGAGCTCACTGAGGGACTGACTATCTGCAGAGTCAGAAATTTTCCCAATGGAACTTTGGAGGAGTGTCCAGTATTTCATGATTAGGTGGAGGGAGATAAATCCCTAGAAGAAAAGATAATGGTTAAGATAATTAGGAAAAAAACTGAGACAGATAGCTAAAATAAGGCAGAGAAATATTTTGAGAAATGAGATATGATCAATGGAATTAAAATCTGCCGAGAGACCAAGAAAATTGAAACTGAAAACTGGCTGGTCTGCGGTGATTTTGGCAACAGATATTGCAATAAATTGATGAAAGAATGAGAAATGAGAAAAAGATGATAGTAATACACCTAGTCTTTCATAAAGCTTGACTCTAAAGGGAGGAGAAAGGTAAGGGAGCAGCTAAAGACTGAAAAAATATCAGAGAGAGAGATTTTTTTGAGGATGAAAAAGATTAATATATGTTAATACATTGATATAAAAATAGGGGATATGAGAGAGGAGAGAGAGAGATAGAAAGGAAATTTAGGATGAGAGGGAACAAAGTAAGAAAAAGTGAAAAAAGTCTTATTTGCTGGAATGATGTCTGAATATGCAGGCAGGAATAGATTTCAGCCCACAAGATGAAAAAAGATTGTCCGTCTTCTCCACCCTGCATCCCCTGTCCCCACCCTGATCCTAGGACTGAGATTTATGCCTAATCAATTTTATCTTAAAGTTATCTCCAATCCTGCATACACCAAATAGTTCCTTACCTTTTCTCTGAAAATCTATTTCCTATTATACCTTATCTCGATACCACCATGTATTTTGCATCTACTTCCCAAGTCAATAATCTTACATTCATTCTTGAAATTTTAATATGTCTTATTCTTATTAGCTCATTATTCAACAATATTTTTTGTTTTAAGCCCTTATCATTATTAATTGAATGGAATCAATCTCTGTGTGTGCTAAGTCGCTTCAGTCTTGTCAGAATCTTTGCAACCCTATGTACTGTAGCCTGTCTGCCTCCTCTGTCCATGGGATTCTCCAGGCAAGAATACTGGAATAGGTTGCCTTGCCTTCCTCCAGCGAATCTTCCTGACCCAGAAATCAAACCCGCATCTCCAGCATTGCAGGAGAATTCTTTACCCACTGAGACACCTGGGAAGAACAATCAAATCTCTAAGAAGCATCAAAATTCTCCTAAGAATCGCTAATCTCCTTTATAGACCTTCACAGGGAATCCTTTCTCTATTCATTTATGTTTGAAGAAATAGATTGACTTATGTTGTAGAATTGCTGTATATAAAATCTTAAAACAGGTCCCTTGGTATTTTATTCTCCTTTATATTTTCTCTTTCCAGATTTGTAGGCTCTTTATTGTGTCTCTAAGGCCTTTCCTAGTCAACAACTGTCTGTCTAGTAGCCTTCTCTTCTCCTGGGAATGCTTCGCATTCTGTTTCTCTCCAACATTTTATGTGGTTGGTGTTAGAATTACCATGTTTTTATATGATATTGATTTCTAGAAATAGTTAATCAGATCTGGAGTGCTCTAAGACCTATTACGATACATGACTATTTGGACCAAATTGACAAACTGAAGGAAATGGTTTTTCTTTGATGGTGTTCTTTTAAGAAGAGTTCATGGTCTGTAGAAGAATTTGGTATACAGTCAGACTACACACACACGCACACACACACACAAACACACACCACACCCACATGCACATACACACTCTCAGAAAGAGAGAGAAGGATAGAGACGTTGGCATACACAAAAAGATAGACAAGATTTTGTGAATAATTTCAGGTTATTTTCAAGTCCTTGATATTATTTGTTTGTAACACTCAGCTCTAAATGTATGCCTACTGTTACTGAGGTCATGCTCATTTCTTATGACTATTTCAGATGGTTTTCTGTTACTTGCAACAGAAAACCAAGTTTCAAGTTACTGTAGTTGCAAGTTACTTTCTGTTTACTTGCAACTAAAGGATTTTTGAATAACAATCTCTATTTACAACTTTGGTTGAGAAATATGAAAAAGCAAACCACCTATTTTTCCTTCATAATTTGTGATAACAAAATATTTTGTGGTAACAAACAAAACTATTACTATCTAATAGCGACAAATGTTTATATCTCTCCTTTTATATATGAGTTGAGTGTCACAGTGGGTCTATTCATCATGTGATCCAGACCAAAGAAATAATTGTTATTTAGGATATACCATTCTCATGGCAGAGGGAAGAACAATTAATAGTACTATGAAATAAATCTAAAGCTTCTGCATTCATGGCTTCATCTCTTATTCTACTGGCTAAACCAATCACTTGACAAACCTTGTCACTATGATGCAAGGTATTTTCATTCCATAGGGAACTTCTGTAAGCCGTACAGCAGTGAACATAATATATGACTCTTATAAGAAGGATGATGAATAATTGCTAATAAGAATACAAGCTACCAAACCTAGTTTTTCCCTACGTATTCCATGTTCTAAATTTACATTTTCCATTCATCAAGCCAGTTCATCAAACAGCAAAATAAACTTTTACTTCTCTTACCTGATCACAGATACATATCAGGAAAAAATGATAGGATCTGTACTAAAGCTCTCCCAGAATTATTTCTGCTGTTAAAATAGAGATTGGTTTAAAAAACACTGGAGTTGTTCAAATAATACATAATAGGAGAAGTAAGTTAAATATCTCAGTGTGGGGGAAATACATTTTTGAGTTAATATCTGCTTATTTTATCTATCTTATAACTAGTTAAAATATTTCCTATTTTCCCTTGAGCTCCATGAGAGAAGATATTTAGTTGGCCCAAAAATTCATTTGGGTTTTCCATAAGATGTATGGGAAGCCTGAACAAATTTGTTGACCAACCCAGTACAAGCAGGAAGCATGGCATAGTAGCCATAGGTCCCTTTGGAGTTAGACCAGCTAGGTTGAAATTCTAGCTCTGGTGTTTCCTAGCTATGTGACCTAAGTTGTTTTTCCTCCTCAGTATCTGAACTTCAACTGAATAATACCTTTTCATGGGGTTAATAATTAAGCAAGTCTAGAAAAGGCAAATAACTTAGAACAGTGTCAAGCATGGATATATATCTTTGTTACTGTTATTATTATAGAGACTAAATGTCTTGCTTACAATCACATTCCCAGGGCTTAGCATAATGTCTGTATATAGCAGGCACTGAAAATATTTATGTATCAAGTAGATGGAAGCCTGTATAAATGAATGGGTAATTATATCTTTATATATATTTTATGCATTTGAATGTACAACAATATTGTGTGTGTAATATATATATACACACATACATGTAATTGTTTCATCTTTTTATGGTAATATATTAAGGCAAATACATTTAAAATGTAGCAGTAGTAAAAGTCCTACATTTTTAAAGCTACAGAATCATTAATTTTGCAAGATGTCAGAATGTGAAAGGAAATTATCAGTGAAAAGCCATGGAGATGTCTCTGTGTAATGGGGGACAAAAGGAAGGAGGAATGGTGTTTATTCTTCTGTCCTGTCACTTTGACTTTATGTCAGCTGCTTAAAAGGTAGCATTGAAGCGTGTGATTGGTTTCATAAGAGCCTCAAGAATAGTGAAAGAAAAATGACTCTTGCATATTAAAGCAAAGATCCAGCAGATTGAACAGACTAAAGGAGAGTGAGGAACAGACATATCTACATTTTATTGCGGATACCAGTGCCTCTTTACTATCCTGAAGCTGACAACCAAGATGACCAAAGAGTATTAGACCACTGCTTGTGTACAGATGATTCTCTGTGCTAGACACATATTTGTAGTTTTAGGGAGCTTCAGCAGTGATGGCCAGCTGGAAATTTCTCATAAACAGAATCATCAAATACTTATGCTAGAAGGAAGCTAAGGTTGTCTGACTTCGGGTCCAGCTACCTGGCCTTGTTCTACAATTGCTTGGTTTGGTTCTATGGAGCCTGTTAGGCCAAAGAAGAAAATATTTACCAAATGTGAAAAATGACACTCAACAGTTTGAGCATATAATATTATTCAGTCAAATTCAGAGAATCTTTTTCTTTTATCATATTTGAAAATGAAAGTCGTGTCTGACTCTTTGATACCCCATGGACTATACGGTCCATCGAATTCTCCAGGCCAGAAAACTGGAGTGGGTAGCCTTTCACTTCTCCAGGTGATCTTCCCAACCAGGGGATTGAACCAAGGTCTCCCACCTTGCAGGCAGATTCTTTACCAGCTGAGCCACAAGGGAAGCCCAAGAATACTGGAGTGGGTAGCCTATCCCTTCTCCAGTAGATCTTCCTGACCAGGAATCGAACCAGGGTCTCCTGCATTGCAAGCAGATTCTTTATCAACTGAGCTATCAGGGAAGCCCTTGTTTTCCTATTTGTGTGTGTGTGTGTGTGTGTGTGTGTGTGTGTGTGTGTGTGTGTGTGTGTTAGTCTCTCAGTCATGTCCTCTCTTTGCGACCCCATGGACTGTAGCCCACCAGGATTCTCTGTCCATGGAATTCTCTAGGCAAGAAAACTGGAGTGGATTACTGTTCTCTTCTCCAGAGGATCTTCCTGACCCAGGGATTGAACCCTGGTCTGCACTGCAGGCAGACTGTTTACCTATTGAGCTATAGGAAAGTCTGAGTATTTGGGAAAACTGAAACTTAGTGTTTACCCAAACCATTACTATTAATAATTGCAATTTTATGTGTGTGACTACTCAGTCATATCTGACTCTTTGCAACCCTATGGACTGTACCCCGCCAGGTTCCTCTGTTCATGGGATTCTCCAGGCAAGAATACTGGAGTGGGTTGCCGTTTCCTCCTTCACGGGATCTTCCTGATCCGTGGATCTAACTCACGTCTGTTGTGTTCTTTACCACTGTGCCACCTGGGAAGCCCTATAATAGTAATTAGAGATTTATTTAATAAACCTTCAATAAACAGCTTAAGATTAACCACTGGAAAATGACTTTTCTTTTTTTTGCTTCTTAAAAGATTGTTTAAGTCAAATTTATACACAATAAAATGTCTCAGTTTAAAGCATCCAGTTCAGTGAGTTTGCTGTTGCTGCTTAGTTGTTTCAGTCATGTCCAACTCTGTATAAGCCTATGGACTGCAGCCTACCAGGCTCCTCTGAATATGGGATTCTCCAGGCAAGCATACTTGAGCATGTTGCCATGCCGTCCTCCAGGGGACCTCCCTGACCTAGGGCTTGACCCAGTTCTCCTGAATTGCAGGCAGATTCTTTACTGGTGAGCCACCAGAAAAGACTTCAGTGAGTTTAGTTGTTTTTCAGTCACTCAGTTGTGTCCGAATCTTTGTGACCGCATGGATTGCAACACACCAATCTTCCCTGTCCATCACCATCTCCTGGAGCTTGCTCAAATTTATGTCCATTGAGTCAGTGATGCCATCCAACCATCTCATCCACTATTGTCCCATTCTCTTCCTGCCTTCAATCTTTCCTACCATCAGGGTCTTTTCTAATGAGTCAGCTGTCCACATCCGGTGGCCAAAGTATTGGAGTTTCAGCTTCAGCATCAGTCTTTCCAATGAATATTCCGGATTGATTTCCTTTAGGATTGACTGGGTGATCTACTTGAAGTACAAGAGACTCTCAAGAGTCTTTTCCAATACCACAGTTCAAAAGCATCAGTTCTTCAGAGCTCAGCTTTCTTTATGGTCCAGCAGTCGCATCCAACAAAGGTCCAAATTTGCCAACAAAGGTCCATCTAGTCAAAACTGTGATTTTCCAGTAGTCATGTATGGATATGAGAGCTGGACTGTAAAGAAAGCTGAGCACGGAAGAATTGATGCTTTTGAACTGTGGTGTTGGAGAAGACTCTTGAGAGTCCCTTGGACTGCAAGGAGACCAAGTCAGTCCATCCTAAAGGAAATCAGTTCTGACTGTTCATTGGAAGAACTTATGCTGAAGCTGAAACTCCAATACTTTGGCCACCTGATGTGAAGAACTGACTTATTTGAAAAAACCCTAATGCTGGGAAAGATTGAAGGCAGGAGGAGAAGGGGATGACAGAGGATGAGATGGTTGGATGGCGTCACTGACTCGATGGACATGAGTTTGAGCAGTCTCCGGGAGTTGGTGATGGACAGGGAAGCCTGGCGTGCTGCAGTCCATGGGGTCATAAAGAGTTGGACCCAACTGAACGACTGAACTGAACTCACATCTATACAAAACTAGTGGAAAAACCATAGCTTTGACTATACAGACCTTTGTTGGCAAAGTAATGTCTTTGCTTTTAATATGCTGTTTAGGTTTGTCATAGCTTTTTTTACAAGGGGCAAGAGTCTTTTAATTTCATGACTGCAGTCACCATCTGCAGTGATTTTGAAGCCCAAAAAACTAAAGACTGTTACTGTGTCCATTGTTTTACCATCTAGTTGCTATGTAGTAATGCAACCAGATGCCATGATCTTAGTTTTTGAATGTTGAATTTTAAGCCAGTTTTTTCACTCTCCTCTTTCACTTTCATCTAGAGGCACTTTAGTTCCTCTTTGCTTTCTGCCGTAACAGTGGTATCATCTTCATATCTGAGATTATTGATATTTCTCCCAGCAAATTGATTCCTTCTTGTACTTCATCCAGCCCAGCATTTCTCATGGTGTATTCTGCATAAAAGTTAAATATGCAGGGTGACAAAATACACCTTGACATACTCCTTTCCCAATTTTGAACCAGTCTGTTGTTCCATGTCCTATTCCAACTGTTGCTTCTTGACCTGCCTACAGGTTCTCAGGAGGCAGGTATGGAGGTATGGTATTCCCATCTCTTTCAGAATTTTCCACAGTTAATTGTGATCCACACAGTCAAAGGCTTTAGCCTAGTCAATGAAGCAGAAGTAGATGCTTTTCTGGAATTCTCTTCCTTTTTCTATGATCCATCAGGTGTTGGCAATTTGATCTCTGGTTCCTTTGCCTTTTGTAAATCCAACTTGAATATCTGGGAATTCTTGGTTCACATATTGTTGAAGCCTAGCTTGGAGGATTTTGAGCATTACTTTCCTAGCATATGAAATGAACACAGTTGTGCTGTTTTGAATATTCTTTGGCATTACCTTTCTTTGGGATTGAAAAGAAAACTGATCTTTTCCAGTTCTGTGGCCACTGTTGAGTTTTCCAAATTTGTTGGCATATTGAGTGCAGCACTTTCACAGCATCATCTTTTAGCATTTGAAATAGCTCAGCTGGAATTCCATCGCTTCCACCAGCTTTGTTCCTAGTGATGCTTCCTAAAGCCCACTTGACTTCACACTATAGGATGTCTGGCTCTAGATGGGTGATCACATCATTGTGGTTATCTGTGTCATTTACTCCTTTTTTGTATAGTTCTGTGTATTATTGCCAAATCTTAATGTCTTCTGATTCTGTTAAGTCCATACCACTTCTGTCCTTTATCGTGCCCATCTTTGCATGAAATATTCCCTTAGTATCTCTAATTTTCTTCAAAGGATCTCTAGTCTCTCCCATTCTATTGTTTTTAGGCAAACAATAGAATCAGTCATCTAACCATCAAAAACAGCATGTAGAATATTTCTTCTACCCCAGAAAATTTCCTCATGTCTTTTTCCCCTAATTCTTTCCTGCAACCCCAAATCAGCTGCTATTTTTGCTTATTCTTAAAGTTCATGGAATTTACATCATGTAGTATGAACTATTTTCTTTCTGTATTTACTCACTCAACATAATGTTTTTGAGATTTTTCCACCCCCAAATCATTGCATGCATCACTGGTTCATTCCTTTGAATTGCTTAGTGGGATTCTGTTATAAAGTGTTACACTTATTTTCTTCATTTTTCCATTGCTGGATACTTCATCGTTTTGCATTTATTATTTGTTATGACTAAAGTTTCTATGAATGTTTTTATATTGCCATTTTGTGGATGTATATTTTCTATTATTCTTAGGAGTGAAATTGATGGCTCAGAGTGTAGGTATGTTGTTAATAAACTGTCAGTTACTTTTCAGAGTGGTGATAGCATTTTACACTCAAACAATATATGCAAATTATGGTGGCTCCATATCCTCCGTATGTTGGTATTGGCAGTCTTTTAAATTTTAAAGGTTTTGAGTATGAGAGAGTGTCTCATAATGCTCTTAATTAACATTTCTCTAGTTACTAACAATGGTTAACATCTTAACAGATGTTTATGTTTAGGTGTTTTCATTTTTATGCATGGGTCTATATTACATCTCCATTTAACTTTTATGTATGAAATAGAGATAAAAGTTTTTGTTTGGTTTGTTGGTTTTGTTTTTAAACGTATGACTATTCAGTTGTTCCTGCACTATTTGTTGAACAGTCTGTTCTTTCTTCAGTGAATTATATTGGCATTCATGTCAAAAAATGTAATTAGTCATACCTATGTGGGTTCATTTCTGAAAACAGTTCTGTTTCATTTATCTATGACTGTATGCAATCCTACATTATCTTGATTATTATGGCTTTCAGTTCAGTTCAGTCGCTCAGTCATGTCCGACTCTTAGCGACCCCATGAATCACAGCACGCCAGGCCTCCCTGTCTATCACCAACTCCCGGAGTTTACCCAAACCCATGTCCATCGAGTCGGTGAGGCTATCCAGCCATCTCATCCTCTGTTGTCCCCTTCTCCTCCTGCCCCCCAGTCCTTCCCAGCATCAGGGTCTTATCCATTGAGTCAACTCTTCGCATCAAGTGACCAAAGTGTTGGAGTTTCAGCTTCAACATCAGTCCTTCCAGTGAACACCCAAGACTGATCTCCTTTAGGATGGACTGGTTGGATCTCCTTGCAGTCCAAGGGACTCTCAAGAGTCTTCTCCAACAGCACAGTTCAATTATGGCTTTATGTTGAGTTTTAAAATCAGGTAATATAGTTTCTCTAAATCTGTTACTTATCAAGACCATTTTGGCTATTTAGGTCCTTAGTTTTTCTATCATTTTTAGAATCAGCTTATCAATTTCTATAAAAAACAGATTTCTTGAAAGAGATCACATTGAATCTATAGATAAATTTGTAGTATATTAACTTCTTAATGATGTCTTCAAATCCATGAACATGGTATGTATCTCTATTTAGGATTTCTTTAATGTCTATTATGTTGGAGGGGTTTAGTATAGGGATCTTGAACAGAATTTTTAAATATATTGCTAAATAAATTATGTTTCTTTTAATGTTACCATAGATTCTATTTTTTCTTAATTTCATTCTCAGTTGTTTATTGCTGTTATATAGAAATCAAATTGCTTTTGTATATTACATTCCTTAAATCTAACTGAAATCACTTGTGATTTTAGGAGGCTCTAAATGACTTTATCACTTGGGAATAGTAGTGTAACCACCACTGCAATCAAGTATGTTGTTAAATGTGTGTGCAATCCACTAGGCCATAACCACAAACATTTACTTCATGCTACTCCTATATTTTCATAACTATTCTCGATCTTCTAGCCATCCCTAATTTTTGCCAAATACTAATCTGTTTTCTACATCTATAATTTTGTAATTTGGTGGACATTATATGAGGGAATCATATAGTATGTGATCTTTTGAGATTTTCTTTTTGACTCAGTATAATGCTTTTGCAGTATATTCTAGTTGTTGTTTATATAAACAGTTACCTTTATTCTTGAGTAGTATTCCATCCTATAGACATGACATTGTATTTACCTGTTTACCTATTGAGAGAC
The DNA here is from genome assembly GCA_024291935.2 of Okapia johnstoni. Classification (NCBI taxonomy): domain Eukaryota; kingdom Metazoa; phylum Chordata; class Mammalia; order Artiodactyla; family Giraffidae; genus Okapia; species Okapia johnstoni. The sequence goes on along the minus strand of CM044317.1, from coordinate 60,246,481 downwards.
ATTTTGATTGTTTTCAGGTTTGTTTTTTTTTTTTTCTACCCCAAATATAGCAGCTTTGAACATTCATGCACAGGATTTTTCATTTATTTGGAAAAAATGCCCAGCAGTGTGATTCTTGAGTCATATGATAAATGTAGTATAATGTTTCAAAGAGATTGCCAGACTATTTTTCACAGTGGCTTATCCATTTTACATTCCTATCAGCAATGTATGAGGGATTCAATTTTATTGCATCTTGGCCAGAATTTTATGTAATCACTATTTTGCTGTTTTAGTTCTCTAATATATGCTTTGTAAGATCACATCATGTTCATATTTGCCTTTTCCTAGTGACTACTCCAGAGGAGGCAATGGCACCCCACTCCAGTACTCTTGCCTGGAAAATCCCTGGACGGAGGAGCCTGATAGGCTACAGTCCATGGGGTCGCTAAGAGTTGGACATGACTGAGCGACTTCACTTTCATTTTTTCCTTTCATGCACTGGAGAAGGAAATGGCAACCCACTCCAGTGTTCTTGCCTGGAGAATCCTAGGGATGGCGGAGTCTGGTGGACTGCCGTCTATAGGGTCGCACAGAGTCGGACACGACTGAAGTGACTTAGCAGCAGCAGCAGCAGCAGTGACTACTCCAGTGTAAGATCTTTTCATGTTTTTTCTTTTTTTTTTCCACTTATACACCATTTGGTGAAATGTCTTCTCATGTACTTTACTCACTTTTCAATTATATTGTTTGCTTTTTACAGTTATATTTTAAGGGTGCTTTCAAAATCCTAGATACAAGTTCTTTGTCATGTGTTATTGACAGATATTGTGTAGTCTTTGTATATACTTAACAGGGTCATTTGTAGGAAAAAGGTTTTTAATTTTAATGAAGTCCTTTTTGTCAGTTTTTTTCTTCTTTTATGCATCATGATTTGGGTTATTTATACAAATTCTTCCCCAAGCCTCAGCCCTTAAAGATTTTCTCACATGTTTTATTCTGGATGTTTCACTTTTAACTATGATCCATTTAGAGTTAAGCTTGTATAAGGTGTGAGGTTTAGCTAGAGAGTCTTTTTTTTTTTTAACCTATGTTATATCAGGTGAAAGATTATTTAAAGGCTATTTTCCCTCTTCCTCCATTGAACTGATTTTGTACTTTAGTTAAAAAAAAAGTGTTGACTATACTGGTATATACATCTGTATTTTAAATTCTGAATTCTTTATTCTGTTCCATTAATTATGTGCTTACTGTTCTGCCAGCACTACTGTTTTGATTGGACTAGCTATATAAAAATCTTAAAATTGCGCAGAGGGATGCTTTCAACTTTATTATTCTTTCCTTGTTAAAATATCTATTCTACTTTCTTTGCCTTTATAAGATTTTAGAATCATTTTATTTAAATCTATAAAATATCTTGCTATTTGCTCTAATTTTTGTAGAGATTGTCTTGAACATATATCAATGTAAATAAATTTAGTATTTTTACAATGTTAAGTGTTCCAGCCCATGAACATGGTATGCATCTCCATACCATTTAGATCTTCTTTGATTTTTTTCCAATAAATGTTTTATTTTTCAGCATGAAAGTCCTGTACATCTTTTGCTTATTTATTTTTTGCTGTTCAGTCACTCAGTCATGTCTGACTCTTTATGACCCCAGGGCTCCTTGTCCTTCACCATCTCCCCAAGCTTGCTCAAACTCATTGGGTTGGTGATGCCATCCAACCATCATGTCTTCTGTTGTCCCCTTCTCCTCCTGCCTTCTATCTTTCCCAGAATCAGGGTTTTTTCCAATGAGTGGGCTCCTTGCATCAGGTGGCCAAAGTATTGGAGCTTCAGCATCAGTCCTTCCAATGAATATTCAGAGTTGTTTCCTTTAGCATTGACTGGTTTGATATACCTAAATAGTTATGTAGTTTACTTAGCATTATTTATTTAGAAATACCTAAGTATTTTAAACTTCATTCATCTATTTCTCTTACTATTCATCTGCTCCATTCATCTATTTCTCTTACCCTCATTCCCTGCCTCTGGCAACTACCAGTCTGTTCTCTGCATCAGTGAGCTCAGTTTTGTTTTATTTTGCTTTAGATTCTACAAGGTAAAGAAATCATATGGTACTTGTCCTTATCTATCTGACTTAGTTCACTTACTGTAATACTTCAAGGTCCATCAATATTGTCAGAAATGGTGAGATTTTATTTTGTCTTTTTGTGGCAGAATAATATTCCATTTGTGTGTGTGCCTGTATGTATATATTTTTCAATCCATTCATTCATTGATGGACAGCTTTAGGTTGTTTCCATATTTTGGCTATTGTGTGTAATGCTGCAATGAATATAGGGTTACATATATTTTTTTGATTTAGTGTTTTCATTTTCTTCAGATAAATACTCAGACATGAAATTTGCTGGATCATATAGTTGTTCCATTTTTAATTTTTTGAGGAACCATCATAATGTTTTCTCTTCTGGTTACACAGTTTACTTTTCCACCAACAACTCACAAGAATTCTCTTTCATTTACATCTTCACTGACTTATTATTTGTTGTCTGTTTAATAAGTCATTCTGATAGGTGTTAAGGTCATATCTCATTGTGGCTTTAATTTGCATTTCCCTTATGGCTAGTGATATTGAGCATCTTTTTATGTACCTGTTGGCATTCTGTATATCTTCTTTGGAAAAATGTCTATTCAGATATTCTGCTCATTTTTTTTAAAAAGGATTGGTTTTATTTGATATTTAGTTGTATAAGATTTTCATATATTTTTGATATTACCCCCTCATTAGATATGTGACTTGCAAATATTTTCTCCAGCTTAGTATGTTGGCTATTTATTTTGGCTGGTTTCCTTTGTTGTACAGAAGCTTTGTAGTATAGCGTAGACCCACTTATTTATTTTTATGCTTTTTACTTTATGGTCAGATTAAAAAAAAAATCACCACAGTCTGTGTTGCCTATACATTCTTCTAGGAGTTTCATGGTTTCAGGTATCACACTCAAGTCTTTAGCACATTGTGTGTTGATTTTTATGTATAGTGTAAGACAGTGATCCAGTTTCATTCTTTTGCATGTGGCTGCCCAATTTTCCCATCACTACTTTTTGGATAGACTTTCATTTCCCTATTGAATAGCCTTGACTTATTTGTCATCAATTAATTAACCATATACACATGGGTTTATTTCTAGGTTCTCTACTGTGTTACATTTATCTATGGGTCTGCTTTTGTACCAATTCCATACTACTTTAATTACTATAGCTTTGCAACATAGTTTGAAATCAGGGAGCATGATGCTTTGTTTATTTTCACTGTGTAGGGGAGTCCATACAAATTGGGGAATTATTCTATTTCTTTGAAAATCATTATTGAAATTTTCACTGGGATTGCATTGAATCTCTAGATTCTTTTGGTAGTATGGAAATTTAACAAATATTGGATTTTTCTAATCCATAAGCTTGGAATACCTTTGCTTTATTTGTGTCTCATTAAGTTTCTTTCATTAATGTCTTATCTTCAGTATAGGTCTCTCATCTCTTTGATTAAATATATTTCTAGGTATTTCATACTTTTTGATGCATGTGGAGATGATTTCCCTTTATGGTAGTTTATTATTTATGCATAGAAATGCAACAGATTTTTGCATATTGATTTTGTATTCTGCAAATTTATTGCATTTATTTTAGTTCAAACACTTTTTTTTTTTAGGATTCTTTAGGGATTTTATGTATAATATCATGTTGCCTGCAAATAATGACATTTTTATTTCTTCCTTTCCAACTTGGATGCTTTTTAAATGTATTTTTCTTGCTTCATTGATTTTTCTGGGACTTTCAATACTATGTTGAATGAAAGTAGACAGAGTTAGCATCCTTGTCTTATTCTTGATGTTAGAGAAAAGATTTCATCTTTTCCCCACTGAGTGTCATGTTAGCATCAGACTTGTCATTTATGACCTTTATTAGATTTTAAATGGTTATAAATGGTATTATATTTTAAATTTTGGTTTCCATGTATTTATTGGTAATTTTGGAAATAAAATTAATTTTGTTATATTGATTTTGTATTTTGTGATCTTGATGAAATCAGGTATTCTTTCTAGGAGTGTTTTCATAGAGTTCTTAGGATTTTCTATATAAACAATTTTATCATCTGCAGATAAGGACAGTTCATGTCTTCTTTTATGATCTTTATGCTTTTACTTCCTTTTATTTCCACCTTCTTGAATGGTCAAGAATCTCTAGTAATATGTCAGATAAGACTAGATATTTTACCGTGTTCCAGATCTTAGGGGAAAAGCATTCAGTTTTTTACTACTACATATGATGTAAGATGTAGTTTTTTTTTTTTGTAGTTTAGGAAGTTTGCCTCTAATCTGTTGTGAATTTCTATCATGGCCAGGTGTTAAATATTACCAAATGCTTTTTGTATCAGTTTGTAATGATGATGTGTTTTTTTCTTCTTTGACTTGTTAATATGGTAGATTACACTGATTGGTTTTCAAATATTAAGCCAGCTTGCATCCTTGGATTAATCTCACTTTTCGTCAAGTATAATTCTTTTTATATACTACTCAATTTCACTTGCTATTATTTGGTTAAGAAGCTTTGCAGCTATGCTCATGAGAGATATTAGTTTGTAGTTTTTCATGTTTTGGTACTGCCTTTGTTTCTTTTTGTTATTAGAGTAATACTGGCTTCATAAAACAAATTGAGAAATGACCCCTTTTGCATTATCTTCAAGAGATTATGTATATTGGTGTTAATTCTTTAAACGTTTGGTAGAATTCTCCAGTGAAATCATACAGGACTCATTTGGAGAATTTTAAGATTTTGAATTTAATTTCCCTGATATTTTTAGAACTACTCACACCTGGGCTACCAGACGCTATATGGTTTTTTAAAGAACTTCCTATTTCTGGGGGCTACAATTTTCTTCCAGAAAGGGCATTAATGAAAACAGAATAATAAGTCTGAAATCACTTTAATTTTCTCACTTCATATCTAATGTTTTTTTATCCTTCTGTAGCAATAGTTTCCAAATATTTTTTTCATAAGATAGAGATATTGAAGTCCAATGTAGAAAACAAATAAAAGAAGTGATCTGGACTAGAAGAGTTCTGTCTTGTGTTTTCTCCTACGGTGTCTCTGAAATGGACAGGACTCTGTGAGACACACATGTCAATAACCCTTGTTTAGGAAAATAGGTTACTCTACAGTGAGTCAGCAGGCTTGCCTTCTAGAATCATCTCTGCCATAAAATTTCTGACCTCAATTATATCTCTTCGTTTCTCTACATCTCAATATTCTACAGAATAGAGCATTGAAATTGATCAGACATTCACACCTGGGATGCATGTAATGCATGAAGTTACATTTAATATTTTGCTTGCCTATGGATATATATATTTTTCTTGGCATAATATCTAGAACTTTCATCAAGTTTCCAGTAAGTTCTATGACCTAAAAATATTTAGGAAACCTGGAATTAGAAAATGTTCTCTGTTCCATTCTAGAGCTAAAAATCTGTGATTTTAAGTTCATTGTAAGTACAAGAAAGCCAGGGTATAGAATGACTAAAATGCTATGATTTTCATTTTCTTTTATTCATATTCTTATTTGATTTTGTTAACAGTCTGATAACATGGCAGGTCAATTTTTTAATCTATTCTATAGGAAAGAAAGAGGTAAGTCCAAGGTAGAGAGACTTCTATATGGAAGCTGACAAATGAACACAGGCCTTCTGGCTTCAGATCCAAATTCTTTTCTTCCTTTCTCTTCCTGCTGCCCCATATACTCCATATAGGGAGATTTTGAAAATCGTTTTGAGGATAATTTTATGTTAAAGCAATCTGTGGTAGCTCAATTTATTTAGTGTCATATGAAGTTCACTAAAATTCTGGGCCTGTTTTTCCAGTATCTTCTATCTAATAAAATAAAAGACATAACATTAAAATTACCTGTAAGTTAACCAACAAGGACCTACTGTACAGCACAGGAACTCAGCTCAATATTCTGTAATAACCTAAATGGGAAGAGAATTTGAAAAATATGGGTACTTGTGTGGGTATTACTGAATCACTTTGCCATACACTTGTAACTAACACATGATTGTTAATCAAGTCTACTCCAATATAAAATAAAAAATAATTTTAATGCCTAATCTGATAGACTTTTAAAAATAGTAAAATAAATAAATAAAGTTGAAACCACTCTGCCATTTAGAATGTAGGTAAAATCAGATGCAGGAAAAAAAAAATCTAAAAGCTGTACTTAAGACCTTTTGATTTATTACAAGGAAAATGATTTTTTAAAACTTCTTTTGTATTTTTTTAATTTTATACTCTTCGGAAACATTTTAACCATTTTATGTTATAAATACAAATATTAAATTTTCTGTTTCCAGCTACTTGCTTCTAAAAACTCAGAGAACATTACTTCTTAGAATAATATTGCAAATTATAAGTATTAACAGGAATTCAGAAGATAAGCTGAAGTCCAAGGGAGGTGATGCAGAAATATTTCACTGCTTTGATATCCTTATTCCTGAAATGAGTTAAATCTATTCTTAAAAGTTCTCAAGAAAAAAAGCTATGTAGTTTAATACTCTAACAGCTTGTACCAGATTCCTAAAAGTTGTTTGTGGAAAGAATTTTGCTGATGAGAATATTTTTTCTCTCTTTTTAAAATTTTAACTCAGAACTCTATCCTGCTGAATAGACTTTAACAGGAACATAGAAACACAAATTCAGACTTATTTAAAAAAAAAAAAAGACTATTCAGAAGATATACTCTGTGAAGTGAATCAAAGAATAGAGTTACTAAATATACTACAAGGTTTTTAATGAGCTTTTCTCTTTCTACCTCAGAAAATATCTACGCTTCATAATTAGAAGTTAATGGAGAAGGTTATATAACTAACTGCCTTCACAAAGAAGCCTGAAATGATTAATTGGATATTCATGACCACCTAGCTTGGTATTGCACATAAAATTTCTGAGATAATATTCATGTTTAATATTCTGTGCGTATTTCTGGTAAACCTATTTGTATTATTCCTGCTTTGAAATAAAGCAGAGTGTGCTTAAGTTTGTTTTCATACTTTTAGGAGAATTGTGAACTGAAGTTAACTACTTTTTACAGTAAGTTTTGAGATAATCAGATTTGAATATATACAACTGTCCCATATAAAGAAACTATCACAGTTTACAGGGAGCCATTTCCTTTGAGCTTCATTCCTGATGAAGAAAATTTAGAGGGAGTTGCCTTTAAGCAAAGAAAAAAAAGAGAGAAATCCCATGCTTGGGCTGACATCTGTTAAGTAGGAAACTCATCTGCCCTTTGAGCAATGGAATCTGAACTTCAGTTAGTAGAGGTTACAGTGAGTCCAAATCTTTTAAAATTCTCTTTGCCTCATTCAGTATTCAGAAATCCATCACACTGGAGCTATTGTTGTTGGTATTGCTCAAAAGCTTCAATAAATATGCATGCCAATATTTGTGGGAAAGGTTTGTAATCTTCCTATTTCAGAAGAAACAGGAATACATTTCTTCAAACTGGTGGAAAACTACCCGAAGCTGTTATTTATTTTTATTGTGGTTAAAAGCACATCACATTAAAACACTACAATCTTAACCACTTTTTAAGAGTATAGTTTGGTAGCATAAAGTATATTCACATTATTGTGAAAGATATCTCCAGAACTTTTTCATCTTGTAAATTTGAAATTCTCTACTCATTAAGCAACATTTTCTCCTCTCGCCTTCTCCCTAGGCCCTAGCAACCTCCATTCTACTTTCTCTTTCTATGAGTTTGATTACTTTGTTCCCTATGTTAGAGGAATCATATAATATTTGTACCTATGGCTTATTTCATTTAGCATGATATCCTCAAGGATCATCCACATTGCACCATGTGGCAAGATTCCCCCACTTTTTTTTTTTAAGGTTAAATGATATTTTGTGTTGTGTATATATCACATTTTGTTTATACATTCATCTGTCAGTGGACATTTGAGCTGCTTTCACCTCTTGGCCTTTATGAATAGTGGTGCTCCAAAGCTTTTATTTTCTTTTACTTTTCAAATTTAATCTAATTGTTTGGTTTATGACAAAGCAGATGTGGGAGAATATATTTTTTCAGTTGGCTAGGAGTTTTGTTTTCCTGTAGAGTGACCCAGAATAGTAACTATGTATAAATGAATGTTAATAAATGAGTCAGGTACAGTTTTTCCAAGAGCAAAATTAAAGAGGGAAATACTCCAGTAGAGACTATGGGAATTGGAGGGAAAATGGAAATTGGGCCTAGTTGGGAAGGGAGATGAGAAGCAGGGTTGATTTGCTTGCCTCAATAATCTGGTTCCCCATGCAGGCCTAGGAGATGAGTCCTTTGGTCCATGAAAGTTAGGAATTTAAAAAACGGGGCCTTCACCTAAAGTGGGAGGCCATTTCATCAATGAAATGGTGGACAACAATAAATCCACATACCTGTTTAGAAAGACAATAAGGAAGGCTTTTGCTCTGGTTAGGAAAGGTCAAGTGTCCTCTAGGGATTTCTAACATTTTGCCTCTTCTTATGTCAGTTTGATGTTTGAATTTATACAACTAAGCTGAGAAAATGACCCAAAAAGGAGCCCGCAACACACTAAATATTGACAAAGATATGGAGGAACTGTAATTCTCATACACAGCTAGTAGGAATATAAAATAGTATATCCTATGTGGCAAATAATGTGGCAGTTTCATAAAAAGTAAAACACCTACCATATAACCCAGGCATTCCACTCCCAAGTATTTATCCAAGAGCATTTAAACATTTCTTCTGATAGAGGTTTGTACATAACTGTTAATAGCATATTATGTGTAGTAACTTCAACTGAAACCAATTCAAATATCCATTGGTAAGTGAACATATAAACAAACTGTGATATGTCCATGCAGTGAAATACTACTCAGAAATAAAAAGAAATAAAATATTGATGTGCTCGATAGCCTGGATGAATATCAAATTGTGATATTTTCAATATAAAATATCAAAACCATAATGCTAACTTTTAAAAGCTATGCAAACAATAGTACCTACTGTATGATTTCATTTATATAAAATTCTAGAAAATGAAAGCTAACACAAATATAGTTCTTCCTCTGAGAAATTACAGATTAGTGGAAAAGGAAGATCTATTTAATAAATATATACAAAAATAATTTTCAGATGGATTAAAGACCAAAGCACAAACATTTGCAACTCTTTAAAATAAAATAAGAGTATATAACAACAACCTTAAGGAAGGAGAATTTTCTTAAACAAGACATTAAATGTGTAAATCAGAGGCCAAATAGAAGCATTAAATTTTAAATCTTTTGTTTAACAAGGATAACATAAACACTGTTCATGGGATTCTCAAGGCAAGGATATGGAAATGATTTGCATTCCCTCCTCCAGTGGGCTACATTTCATCATATATGTGTATGTATCCCAAATATATATAAATATATATATAAATATATGTGTGTGTGTATGTATATATATTCCCCACAAAGAATTTGGGTCTATAAAATGTGAAGAAACCTACAAATGATTATGAAAACAAGAACAGAATGAAAAGCAAAAAAAAAGTGAACAATTTAAAAAAATAAATCTGAATAGCCAATAAACATGTAAAAAGTTGTTTAATTTCATTAGCAACCATAGAAATGCAAACTAATATATATATTTTGTTTCCTAATAGTTTTTTAGCCATTTTTTATTAAAAAACAGTTAATTCGCAATGTCATGTTAGTAGTCTAAGATGTACAGCAAAGTGATCCAGTTATATATTTAAGAATCTGAAAAAATATATATAATATATATTTATATATTAAATTAATGTATAAATATATAAAATAATTTTATAATATATTAATATATATTTATAAATATAAATATATATTATATATATTTTTTATATTTATATGTAAAATATATATTCAGATTCTTTTCCATTATAGGTTATTGTAAGAGATTGAATATAGTTCTAATATAGTTCCCTGTACTGTACAGTAGGTCCTTGTTTATCTATATTATATATGTTAATGTGTATATGTTAATACTAAACTCCTAATTTTTTTTTTTTTTTCCAATACAAGTAGCCTTTATTCAGTTTCCTGGAAGTTGGAATAAAGTTACTTTGTTGTTGTTGTTCAGTTGCTAAGTCATGTCCAACTCTTTGTGACCCCATGGACTGCAGCACGCAAGGCTCCTCTGTCCTTCATTATCTCCTGGAGTTTGCTCAAGTTCATGTTCACTGAGTTAAAACTCCTAATTTGTCTCCCCCCTCCTCCCACTCTTCCCTATGGTAACTATAAATTTCTTTTCTATGTCTGTGAGTCTATTTCCATCCTGTAAAAAAGTTCATTTATATAATTTTTTAGATTCCACATAGAAGTAATATTATATAATATTTTTCTTTCTCTGACTTCACTTAGTATGATAATCTCTAGCTCCATCCACGTTGCTGCAAATGGCATTATTTCATTATTATGCTGAGTAATATTCCATTACTCAGTAGAGAATCTGCCTGCAATGCAGGTGAAAGAGATGCAGTCTTGACTCTTGGTTTGGGAAGATCCCCTGGAGAAGCAAATGGCAACCTACTCCAGTATTCTTGCTGGGAAAAATCCCATGGATGGAGGAGGCTGGTGGACCCCAGTCTGTGGGGTCGCAAAGAGTCGGACACGACTAGTGTGCAGCACACACTGATCACACACATACACACACACAAACCAAACACATCTTCTTTACCCTTTTATCTATCTGAGAACATTTAGGTTTCTTCCATGTCTTGGCTATTGAAAATAGTGCTGCTGTGAACATTGGGCTGCATACATCTCTTCAAATTATAGTTTTCCCTGGATATATGCCCAAGAGTGGGATTGCAGAATCCTATGGTAACTCTATCTTCAGCTTTTCAAGGAAGGTACATGCTGTTCTCTGTAGTGATTGCTGCACCGACTTATATTCCCAGCAGTGGGAAGGTCACCTTTTCTCCACACCCTCTCCAGAATTTATTATTTGTAGACTTTTTGGATGATGGCTTTTCTGACTGATGTGAGGTGATATCCTCATTGCAAGTTTGATTAGTGTTTCTGTAATAATTAGTGATATCAAGCATCTTTTCATGTACTTTTTGGCCATCTGTAGATTTCCTTTGGAGAAATGTATACTTAAGTCTTCTGCCCATTTTTTTAATGAAAAAAATAAAAATTACAAACAGACTGATAAAAAAAATTTAAATGTGCAAAGTGGAATGGTAGCATAGAATACTTGCATACAGTACTCATGGTGTGAGGATAAATTGATGCAGCCACTTTGAAAAGGAACTTTAAAACATCCAGTAAATTTTAAGATTTGTATATATCTTAAAATCCAGAATTTTAACTTATTGCCTTATACACTATGGAAACTCTTAAAAATATACCTTATAAAACATATACGTATTTTCCTCTAGCATCATATGTAAGAGTAAAATCAGAAACATCGCACATGTCTAGCTAAACTATAAATAAAGGAATTATAGTTGTCATCAAGTAAAACATGAGCCAGAAAATTTTTCAATAAACATAAAACTAAAAAAATATAGGTCCTTTAAAAATAGCAGTTCAAAACACTATCTAAACATTTTGACCAATACCATGTATTTTTTACCTAAGAGAAGTATGGTAAAAATATAAGATGAACAGTCATGCACATGATAAAACACTACATTCACTCTGATGGTTACATTTCGAGATCGGAGACTGGAAAATTGCGTTGAAAGATGTATAGATGCTTTCAGCTGTGTCTGTATTGTTTGATTTCTTAAGAATAAATTTAAAACTATCTCAATCAACACAACATAAAAGTTTAGATTGATTAGAGTTGGGTACAAACTTTGAAAACATGCTTAAAACATCAATAGCAAGAGAAGCTAGAAGTTATCTATATGACAACATGATTTTCAAATATTTGGTTTTTCCATCACCTGCTTCTGGATTCATTTGAGTCATTGCTTTACAATGGAAAAAGAATATAAGCAGTGCAGGCCGCTTGGGTAGTTATGGTTTGAGGATATCCAAGCCCACTCAGCCTTTTATCCTAGCTGACTTTCTTTTGCATGTACTAATCAATTACTTGAAATATTCATGCAGACTTAGGTTACTCTGGGAAATGAATTTTGCAGGTTATGGACCCAAAGGAAAATTTGTGACAGATTTGAAGATTTTCTTGTTTTTCTAATTCATTGTCTAGTAATTGGGGTGGCAAAGTTAAAGAGCGTTTAACCAGGACTCAAGAAACTGTTCTTAGCTATTTTTTTATTTAGTTGCTCAATCGTGTTCAACTCTTTTGCAACCCCGTTAACTGTAGCCTGCCAGGCTCCTCTGTCCATGGACTTTCCGGGCAAGATTACTGGAGTGGGTTGCCATTCCCTCCTCCAGGGGATCCACCTGACCCAGGAATCCAACCCACATCTCCACATCTCCTGCATTGCAGGCAGATTCTTTACCGCTATTTTTTTTTTTAACCTACTGAAAATTTCTTAAGCTCTTCATACGTACCATTTTTTTTAAAATGCAGACTTTGGACTAGCTCACCAATAACCATCTTTCTAGTACTAAATGTTTCAAATTTCTGTTTTAACATGAATTCATACTGTTAGTCCTAAGTGAATTATTATAGTTCTATCTACTGTGTTGACACAGTCTCATTGTGACAAAACTTTAAGATGCCTAGCTTGGGGTCTCAGATGTTATTTGCTGACATTAATTCTCTGAAGACATAATTGTATTAAGTTTATCAACTAAAGATATGTTCAGAGAATTTTTATCAGAATACAGTTTAAAATGTACACATATATTCTTGTAAATTAAAGATTCATGTCTAAAGATTTCATTATGAATCAGTCAATTTTCAAGCTGTTCAGGGAATTTAAATACTTCTAGGAAAAGCATTAAATTTTAGTCACAGCATGGGTCTTCCTTCTCCAGACTATATTTCATTGACATGCCATAATTAATTGGTTTTTAAATAAAATGTTCTCTTCATATTTATCGAGCTGGCAAGAAATTGGTCTAATTCATTATTTAACTTTTTAACTTGAAATAACTTTTAGAGAAATTTTTAAATATTTCTTTGTCATATGGTTTATAATTTCCTCAAAAAGGCAAATAGTTCAAAAATATTTGGGACATTAGAGTTGACTATTCTTTAGCCTAGTATAAATAGGAAAGCTTACATTTTGTAATATTTCTTTAATAAGGTATGTATTAATTAACTTGTAATGAGATGATTTCAAAGATAGAGTTGCAAATATCAAACAATCTGCTACCGATTAAAACTAATCCCTTCCAAATGGTTGGAAACTCTGTTATACACTCCAATCATCACTACCACCCCACAAAAATAATTCTGGGATTTACACAAAAGCATACTTTTTTAAAATTTAAAAAATTATACTGAAACTTTAAACCTTGTTAAATGTGTAACTAACTGTATTAAAATGTATCTAAAAGAAACCTTTCCATAATTTCCTGAAGTTTTAGTCCTTATCATACCAATTTAAGTAAAAGGATTTCTGGGGGAAATTTGTTCATAAGTAAGTCTTTCTCATTACTAATTGGGGTTTTAAATGAATTAATTCATAATATATGAATCTAAAAGAACAATGCAGGGAGTTTTACACAATATATAGCATAGTATTCTTGTACTGATCTCTTGCCTAAGACTTGTGTAGCGAAATCTGTGTTTTTACAGTTGGCAGATTGGCAGAATTCCTATTTATGGTACAAATGAACTATGTATTAATTTTCACTGATCTTTCAGAAAAATATTCATATCATAAGATTAATTTATAAATGTAACTTATTGAAAATCAATTATTTTAAATATTTAGGTGTATCAGTATTTCATCATGTATCTGTGATTCTTCTGAATACATTTTTTAATGTTTCACCTCTCAGTCTCAATTTTCCAACTAAATTTAAAGCCTCAGCTATCTTCTGAGGTTCTGGGAAAATAAAAGAAATAAATATGTTCACAATAGTTTTAAAACAAACAAATTTATTATTTTGAAAAAACTTACTTTTCACAAATTCATATAAAAAACATGAAAGAATCTTGATGATGACTAAGTATAGGTTTTTACTTTTTTGCTTGTGACTGCGTATAAAATTTAATTCCCCAAATTCTAAATTTAATAAGACAAGAAATTTTGGAATTGTTCTCGGTTTATTTACCTAGAGGTTAAATGGTCAGTGGAGCTGGGAAAGAATGTATTAGCATAACCTTCACAATGTTGTGTCCAAATCTGTTATGGCAACTGTATTTGCTATCACAATTATATGATTTAATTAATGTCACAGTAAACCAATTATTATCACAAAAAAAGGCTAATGAGAAATAGTGACAAATGGAACAAAGTTGTTATTTCTATGAAAACTCAGTTAAATATTACCAATAGTAAGGTGAGTTGCTAAAAAATGTTAAATTGACTTTGATCAGAGAATTATACAGTTTAGAGGAAAATATTGTAAAAATCTTAAACCAGCCTACATCCTGGTTTCACAAGTGTCTATAATTAATTGCTTGTTCTCTTTAACAGTCTGGTAATCACAGATGGTGTTTTATGAGTGTGACTTATGCACAAAGACTGGGAACTCCAATCATTGGATCTTCACCCAAAGACTCACCCATGCATTAAAAGAAGATGAATGAATGTACCTTTTTTTACATACATATATATATATATATATATATATATATATATATATATATATATATATATATATATATATATATATATATATATATATATATATATATATATATAATATGTGTGTTTCCAATCTTGATAGACTTAAAAATTAATCTGCCAAAGACTGTTTCTAATCATTTGAGAACAGAGGGTATCTATTTTAAATGCCAGGCAAATTATGGGCATAGAGAATGGGATGGTGAAGAAAGTCCTTGCACCTTTAAACACCACTTTCTGTATTTGTCCTGACAATCTCTTAGGTGCTGTTTTAAATTCTTTAGATATATGAATATGCTAAATACCCACAACATCCCTATTAGACATGTTAATAAGAAAGTTGCCTGAAGGAACACTGCTGCTAAGTGGCAGAGCTGGTGTTTGTATTAAGGGAGTCTGCCTCCAGAACCTGAAACCTTTTCGTTTTGTAATGGGGATTTTTTTTTTTTTTTTTTTTTTTAACATTTGTGTTGAGGTACAAATTGCATAAAGTATCCACAAAGAAGATATACAGATAACAAATAAGCACAAGAATATATGTTCAAAATCATTACCCATTACAGAAATTCACATAAAAAATTATAAGATATCACTCCTATCAGAATGGGTAAGATGAAAAAA
This sequence comes from Okapia johnstoni, assembly GCA_024291935.2. Lineage (NCBI taxonomy): Eukaryota > Metazoa > Chordata > Mammalia > Artiodactyla > Giraffidae > Okapia > Okapia johnstoni. The sequence continues at coordinate 60,231,114 of CM044317.1, read as the reverse complement.
TAATGATAACTCCAAATGCTGGAGAGAATTCAGAGAAAGTGGATCACTTACACGTTGCTGGTGGGGATTAAGATGGTTCAAATCTCTAAGGAATTGTTTGGGAAATCTTTCAAAACTGAAAATGAATTTAACATAAAACTCAGAAATTATACTCTTGGGCATTTATCTCAGAGAAATGAAAACTTATTTTTAATCATGTTTGTAGCAGCTTTAGTCATAATAGCCAAAACTAGAAATTACCCAAGTGTCACTCAGTGGGTAAATGGTTAAATGAACTGTGGTATATTCACACATGGAATACTACTCAGAGATTAAAAAAAAAAAGCAAACAATTAATATGCACATCAATTTGAATGAAACTTAAGGAATGCTGAGTTGTTAAAAAAATCATCTCTATACATACTGCATGATTCCATTCGGTTGCATTCATAAAATAATATAATTAGAAAGATGGAAAGCACGTTGGTATTTGTCAGAGGTTAGGATAGGGGAGAGAAGGGAGAATGTGGCTGTTCAAGGCTAGGACAAGGTAATCAAGTTGAGTGTCTTGATTATGATGGTAGTTTCATAAGGCTACACATTACTAAAATTGCACTGACATGTACATAAAAGAGTGTTTGTGTAACCTATAACATTTGAATAAGTTCTATCATTTATAGTCATCTCAATGTCTTGCTTTTGGTATTCTAGTATAGTTGTGTACTATGTTCACTTTGAGAGAGGCTGGGTAAAGGAAGCATATGATTTCCATTTTTTGCAACTTGTGAATCTATATTTATTTCCAAATAAAATGTTTTTTTAAATATAGAAAGCAAAGTACAAAAGTGTGCCATTACCAATATACAGTTTAATGACTTTTCACATGTAAACATGTCCTTTTACCAACTGTCATACAAATTAAAAAATAGAGTAATTCTAGCACCCTATGAGGATTCCATGTTCCCCTTCCTAATCAACACCCAGTCGCTCAGACTTCTATCACTATTCTGACTTACATTACCACTGACAAGCTTTTGTTGATCTTGGAACTTTGTAGAAATGGAATCCAATGGTATACTCATGCATCTGGCTTTCATCTATGCTGATGAATGCATCAGCTGTTGTTCTTTCCCGTGGCTGTGTGGAAGTCCATTGTGTAAATACACCACATATATTTTTACTTTGCTATTGATGGATATTTGGGTTGCTTTTCTGTCTTTAGCCATTTTGAATAAAACAGCTATGACTGTTCTTACACATGTGTTTTGGTACACATATATTTTTTTTCCTTGGGAATATGCCTAGAAGTAGAATTGCTTTAGTACATACAGCCAAATAATTTTGGATCAATTACACTTCCACTTCCACCTGCAAACTGTGAGTAATCCAATTGTTTTACAGTTTTACTAGCACATAGAAACTACTATCACAACCTGAATGCTATACATAGGAGTAAGGAAAAGATGTGAAATAAGCAAAAAAGAGAGAAGAAAACAGAATTTACTTGGAAAGTATAGTAGGATTGATGGCATCTGTAAATGTCCATTTGAAATTTCTTGATACTAGGTTTTTTTTAATTAGTTTATTTTCTATTTTTTAACTTTACAATATTGTATTTGTTTTGCCATACATTGAAATGAATCCACCATGGGTGTACTAGTTTTAAAGGAAAATGATCAGTCCTTATTGTGTGGTTCACTCCATAAAAATTTATCTGCTTGAGTACTAGTGTTGCTCATTGGATTCAATCAACATGTTTCAAGAAAAGCAACTTGAACAAATTGGAGGCCTTTGAAGTTTGTTTTTGTAGCTAGGAGGTTTGTATATGGTGACAACAAGGACAAGTGATGCATGCTTGAAAAAGTGGGAGTTGCTATCTTTTGGGGTGCTGTATATTTCTTGCTTAAAAACCTCAATATCTTCTTCATATCTTTTTAAAGTTTTTAATAGAGAGTGTGGAAATCTATGGTATTGATAAGAAAATACTTTAAAGAATCATGGCAGATAAAGTTGCAGTAATATATCATTGTTTACCCATTAGTGGCTCCCATTTTGCTTGTATGTTGCTTGTGCTTTTTACTTGTAAAGCCCATTGTTTGATGTTCTCTATAGAACCTCACATCGTTTACAGTTTATATATCCTATAGTACATCCATTAAGTTCTCTTTCAAAGCTTTTAGAAACATAGAAGGAGACAGCATTGTTATCACAAATCTCTGATTTCAGTTCCCCACATGTTTTTTAAATCTGTTCTATAATCCTGCCATTTGGAAGGTTTCTTTGAGAATTCCATCCAGAGATGCCATTGCCTTTCATTTTTTACCCACTAAGGAGACTTAGCCAAGAAATATCTTTCAGAAAAAATAAAACAACAAGATATTCTTAACTAATTTTTTACCAATATAATTATTGATAAAGGTATTTCAAAGTAATTCTGAATTTTACAGAAAGTCAGCTATTATTCATCATCATCTTGGGTTCTCATAGTCTTTCGCAAAGAAAATTATCTCTACTTGTGGATGTGTTTATAATAATGCACTGAAAAAAGTTTCATTAGTCTTTTGATTGGGCCATCCCTTTAATAACATAATTTTGTTTCATGATACAGAATTCTTGACCAAGAACTTTGACTGGAGTAACTTAAACGTATTTTATTCTGCTTTTCCTCATTTACATACAGAAGTCATTTTAAAATTTTGACTACATAGTAAGTTGAATTTTTCCAATGCTATTTCAAAAATTTCTAGAAAATACCCATATGTAGCTCATGGTAGCTTAAAATGTAGAATAATTCCTCATATTTGAACAGACCTATCCATTGTATTGGGAGGTATTATGATTTTTAGTGGTCTTAGTGACAATTTGTGCAAAAATACCCTGTGCTTCAATCTGTGTATGCCACATGATTTTGAATGTAGTTAGAATAACCTTGTAGGTGAAATATGTCAGCTCAATAGTAAGTTAGTTTTTCTCTGTTGTTGTTGTTCTGTTGCTAAGTCATGTCTAACTCTTTAGTTAGACATGGACTAAAGCCTGCCAGGCTCCTCTGTCTATGGGGTTTCCCAGGCAAGAATACTGAATTGGGTTGCCATTTCCTTCTCCGGAGGATCTTTCTGACTCAGGGATTGAACCAGCGTCTCCTGCATTGGCAGGTGGATTCTTTACCACTGAGCCATCTGGGAAGTCCAGTGGGAGTAGTTAGAGGTAGTCAAATCTGGAATATATTTCAGATATAGAGCTGATGAGATTGTCTCATGAACAATATATGGGGTGTGAGAAAGACATCAAGAATGATAGCAAGATAGTTTGACCTGAGGACTGAAATGGTTGCTAATTAAGATGGGAAAGACTATAAGAGTAATTTACATGGTTTGGTACATATTAAGCTCAGGTTATTATCAGATAGTCAAATGAAGATATCAAACAGGCAGTTGGAAATATAAGATAGAATTCAGACATATTATTTGTAACATGGCCAAGTCTTTACATACAACTTGAGCACAAAGATTAGTGATTTAGATATCAAGTTACTTTGTAGTAACACTGCAGTTAATTATACTTTTCCTATCCTTAGTATACACACTCCAGAATCACAGAGGATCCTTGTACTGACAGAATGTTTAGCCTTTTAACTATTTTCACACATGATCCAAGCATCTAACCCAGGTAGGACATTCAGATATGTTACAAAAAACTATATTTTGAACCAGTTTTCTTAATATTTTATCAAAGAAAGTTTTATCTTCCTAATTGTGTTTATTCTCAGTTGTCTCTGACTCTCTGCAGTCCCATGGACTCATGGGGTCCCATGGAGCTCACCAAGCTTCTCTGTCCATAGAACGTTTCAAGCAAAAACTCTGAAGTGAGTTGCCATTTCCTACCCCAGGGGATCTTGCCAACCCAGGAATCAAACCATGTCTCCTGCCTTGCCAGGAGAATTCTTTAACACTGTGACACCTGAGAAATCCATCTTCTTAATTAAGCAGTTTTAACTGTTGATTGAAATGGTACTTTCCATGTTGATAACTAGTTTTGCAAATCTGAACTCTCTAAACACATTTTTTAAACCAACTAACACTCAGTAAATTGGTCCAAGTTACAGTTTCATGGTCAGTTCTCTTCCTTTATATTCCATAGTTGTTTTCCTATGTGCTTTGCCCCTTGGAAAAAAAGCCCATCCAATATTGTCTACATGTGTTGCTTTCCAACATGGTCACATTCTCTTAGGTGAAAAGTGGGAGGGCTTGGTCTTCTTTGAAATTCTCTGGCTAAAGCAGTAGGATTTTCTCTTCCACTCTGTTCTTGGCCTGGAATCCTTAGTGATGCAACTTCATCTTAGGGAAAATGCATCTAAATGGCTCTGTGGTTCTTTGAGCTCTGCTTAAGAACAATATCCACAAAGGTGGTGAATGATTTTTGTTTTAGTTTGCCCTGTTGTCTTGCTGATCCTGTTCCTGATGCCAATTGTCTTGCTGTTCACACTGTTCACTGAACCTAGGGTAGGCAAGGCACGAGCTAAGAGGCTCTAAGGAGACTCAGGGAGCCATAGGAACTATAGCCATGTTTATTCTCTCCTGGCTGGCACAGTCTCTCTCTCCTGCCTGATGCAGCAGCGGTAGCAGCAGCCACATTGTAGACCTAATGGAGCCACAACCTAACCTCACAAAGCATAACCATGATGCCGCTCCAATGTAGCTCCAATGCAGCACCAGCTAGGACTTTCATGGTGAAGCTCATACAGGCCTAAGACACAAAGTACCCTGTGACCGAGTACCTTATGATGCACACATGCAATGCTACAAGTGATCTCAGCTGTTAGACAACCATGCAGAGTCATTGTTTATAGAACATGGGGTGAGGGCATGAGATGGTGGGGCAAAAGAGGCTGACTGGAGCTATTTTGTTAATTTCTCCATACCTGCCCTTCATCCAGCCATCTTCATGAACTCATTTGCCAGGGTGGAACTTCTTCTGAACTCTGCTGTGTACCTTTCACTCTCTCCTCTTCAGAAATACAACAGCCAGTAGTCCTTCCTCCAAGGAAATAAAAATATGTTCCTATTACTACAGTATCATTTGCTACTTCTGTTGAGAACATTTACAGTAATGATTTTTAGAAAGGACAAATGTTGTATAGATTTCAAAATTCCAATTACAAGGAGAGCCAATTTTCAACTCCCTCCTAATTTTAAAACCATAGACCTTATCTTATTCTCTTACTATGTTGAGAGAACTTGTCTAGCGATAAAGATATTATTGTTATTCAATGCTGTAGAAATTATTGTTCTTCAATGCTATAGCTCTTTTTATGTAAAACTACCAATTTGATAGTTTTTTAAATGTTTTTTGAAAAGAAATCCTCAATGGCAAGTTTGAAACAGAATCCGTTCTCAGTATTTGCCTTGTCTACAGTACAATTGGCTATCAGAGGCAGAAACTAATTCTGACTTGCTTATATGAAAATAAAGAATTATTAAATGGATAGGAAAGGCCACAGCTTTAATGGGAATCTGGGAACCATGCCAGACACTACAAGAGCTGCTTAGAACCAACACACTAGAAGCACAATGACTATCTTTTAACAGAAAGAGTAAAGCTAGATCTTCTGAGGCTCTGGGATATGGTCTCTTCTGTAGCCTTGAAAGAATTCTTCTTCTTTCTCATTATTTGTGACATTCATTCAAGAGAGAAAGGCCTGCTAGGGCATCTGATCAGCTTTTGCAAAGTGACACACATGTGTGCTGCTTGCCAGCGTAAAGCAAAAGTGCTTGCCTTTCTGGTACTGGTATTAGGAAACAGATCATTGCCCTTCCACAAGGTGACACATGCAATAGGGAACTCCTGCCAAATAGAAAAGAAGGATGAAAGCTCATCAATCAAAAGATGGTCCCAAACTTACAGATGAGCTCTTCCCCATTAAAAAATTAAATCTATACACATATACACATATAAATGTATATATATGTATACAATGTATTGCACATTTTAGAAGAAATAAGATTCCTTGGAAAAAAGAGATCAATAAGTACATTTTGTATGACTCTTTCCCTCCTTTTCCCCTTCTGAGCCATCATATTTTAATCTAGAGAAAGCATATTCTGACTGCTGGTTTCCTCAACTATATGCAACACATTAGTATGTTAACAATGTGAATAAAATACATATAAATATTTTCCAATGATATTGTCCTCTATAATCCAGAGGAAGAAATGTACAATTGTCCCATTATTTCCCTTTCCAAATGACAAGAGTGAGGAGAAATTCCAAGTTGCTTATTTTAATAAGGAGGAGACACATGATGCTGTCACAGGTGCTACATGACCCTGTTGCCCCGAGAAGGCTCCCTGACATGCTTCCATCAACCCTCCCTTCATCAGGGGTCTACACATTCTGAGGAGACTCTGCAGACAGAGCTAACCTTTCCCAGCTGTGCCCCGGTCTCCCCCTCCTTTCACTCAGTACCTTGCCAGGAAGAGGCTCGAGGGTTCCGGCAGCTCCAGCCACAGGGGGTCTGGCTAATTAGATTTCTACTCTAAGTGGATTTTTCAAATAATATAGTTTAAAGTTCTGACTTTTGAAAAAGTGCAATTTCTTGTGCTAATGCTACATCTCATATGGGAACCAGAATTTTTATTCTGGAAGTTTGTAATTAGAGATGAGGCAAAGTAGAACACTATATGATATCAGATTATTAACCAGGAGACAGACAGCTAGGCACATAGATGAAGAGATAATTACTTGAAGATAATCATACTCCAGAGTTGTAAAATGTCTTTGAGGAAAAATAGTGCTTCTATTTTCTTATCCTTATGTTTAACTAAAATATATATTTTAGAAAACAATATATAGCTATATTTATGATTTCAGAGTCCTATGTGAAGCTCTGTTACTTACAAGGTCAAGAGTAACATATATGGACTGAATTTGGATTACAACATTACACAGTTGAGAAAATAATTCTCTGTTAAGTTTGTTCCTGTGTGTAGGGCCACTCAAATTCAATCTTTCTATGACAATGACCCACAGGTTTTAACAAGAAACACTTAATTAATTTACAAACTTTTAGATGTTTTTTCCTTTGGACTTTCTTGACATTTATATTTTCTATTAAAATACAAAAGAATAAATTTCAGACCACTTCTCATATGGAAAGGGTAACCCTTCTAAAATATTTTTGGCATATTTAAGTTGCGGTACAACAATACAACATTTTCTAGTGTTTAGAGATGATGTATGGAAGAAAACTATTAGAGAGCAGAGTTGGCTTAAATCCTTCACAGATGTAGTTGGCACAACTTTAAAACTAAAGTAGAAAACAAATACATCCAATGTGATCTAGGTATATCTCAGCTGTAATCGAAGCCTGTCTTTTCTTTCCCTTTGGAAACACTGAGTCTTCCCAGAGGTGGATTAAAAGACAGAACACCTGCTTCTCATTTGTGAGTTGACAGGTCATCAAACATTAGTGGTTCCTGCTTAGTTCTTAACATTCTTTTCCCTGTTCTGATTTTATTTTCATTCTCTGCATTTCACTGTGAATTAATTTTTCAGTCCAAATATCCAAACTCATTCTTTCTTTATGAACCAGCTTGTCCCTTACCTTCCTACCATCATCTTTTCCTTGTTTTCTTGAATCATTTCTTTATTCCTCCTCTTTAGTGAGTCACTCACACTCAGAAAATCCTCACTGAGCCACCCTGACAAACACAAAGTCACTTTATAGCAGCTACTTAGCTACCAAGGGGAAAAATAAAATTTAAAGCAAACCTTGTTCTTTGTAAATGGAGGTGTGAAAGGAAAACTTTGTTCTCATAGCCTTTGTTTTCATAGCCACGTTCTCTTGGCTTTTTTTTTTTTCCAGTTTAGTAGTAGAATGTGAGTGTATCTGACACAGAAGCATATTTTATATCCCCAACCTGAGGAAGAATAGCAGGAAATAGTTTTAACCCAGTGATAGAATGACCAACTTTTGCCTATTGTGTTAGTACATGGAGAGAATATTCACATTGCTGAGAAAAGAACCCTTTCTAGAGGTTTTTGCAAATCAAATAGATTTCATCCTCACTAATGCCTTTTCCCTCTCCCTATGAATTTTCTAAAACTTCATTAAGATGGTTAGGCTATGGTGGGGAAGAATCCACTTTCTCTAGATATTTCAAAGAGGAGCTGTTTTTCCTGTTTATTTTTTTAAATTTCTGAACATTTTTTCCCTTTTACCCTCCTTTGCTTTCACATCATTGAGTCCCAGAGAGGTTAAGTTACTTTGAATACTTTTTGAAAACTGACAAATGAAAGTTAACAACCGTAGTGGACGTTTGTTCATAATTAAATCAATAGAAATTTGTTTCAAGACTCGTTACCATTCCAGTTTGAGCTTGCTTCAGTTTGAGCTTGTATCCAGCAGTACCGAAATGACTTCTTTATAACTAACAGTTTTTGCTCATTGATGTGAGGCAGGGTCACTTCACGGCTTGGGTGAATTGGGTGGGGATTTCTGGGTGAACAGGACTGGCTGTCATCTCCAGACAAAAAGACTTTGGCTTCTGCAGCCTCAACCACATCAGCCCTTGCCTCGGGGCTGAAGGAATGGACACTGAAGCCATTCTGCAGACTCTAGTGGAAGGGAAGGTGGTCCCCTTTACCAAAATTTATTGGGAAAAGAATTTCAGAGAAATTTGTACTCTGAGTGCAGTGAACACAATGGGCCTCCATGGAGACAGCAAGAAATGTGTAAGGGACCCTGAGTTTAAAATGATGGTATGGTTGACAAATAATGGTGTCCTTATGATACCCATATCCTAACCCCTGGAACCTGTGAATATGTTAGGTTAAAGGTCAAAAGTACATTAAGGTAGCAGATGGAATTAAGCACTTATTCATCATTAGCTGACCTCAAAATAGATTATCTTGGATTTTTCCAAGTGGTCCCAATGTAATCATAAGGGCCCTTAAAAGTGGAAGAGGGAAATAGAAGAGAAGGTCAAAGTGATACAGTGTGTGAAGAATACATGTTGTTTCAACATTCATGGAGATGACACAGGCAGCAATTCCCCTGAAGAACTTCTGGACCATTTTAACTTTCACCTCCACTTTATATCAGCTACAGTACCAAGAGAAAATCCATGAACTTAACCACCTGTAAATGGTCCACCTTAAAAATCATAAATATAACTTAGCACTCTTTGACCACATTCTTCCATTCTTCAGTCTCACTCTGACTATCCTAATATGCCCAATTTTCAAACTAAGCGAACCGCCTACTCCCTTATGCTTTAGTTTTTCTCCTGAGCCTATCAGTCCTACTCACTGCTAATCATTTCCTTCTTTCTCTCCCTCTCTTCCTGCCCCCTTCCCTTCTTGATACCAATAATCCCAACTCTGCTGCCTTTGACTACTATGCACAGAGAGTAGAAAATCACTTGGCCTTACATGCCTCTCCTGCAAATCCTCGTCTATAATCCTGGATGTAACCTTTTAATTATCCTTGATTCATTAGTGATAAGAGGCTTGCTTATGCTGCCATAGCGAATCCCAAAATCTCAATGGCTTAATACATTAGAGCTTATTTTTTGTTCCTGTTATACTCTGATAATACTTGATAGCCCTTCTTCAATTTATAGCTTTTCTATTGGAAACTTACAGCCTTTAAGATTTTCATAGCTAGAAGAGAGGATATGGAGCAGGTATAATCTAAACTGTCTTAGGCTGAACAACACTCTGCTCACATGAGCCCTGCTAGATGTATGAATGTTCGGGAAATATAGAGGACAAAGTGGATATTTCCTGAACACTAAACGATGTCTGGCATATCATTAGCTCCAACTCTATTTTCCTAAATAAATGTTTTAACATTTTTATCACTCTCCTTAAGATCTTATTTTCTGTCTCTTCCTTCCCCACCTCCCTCACTTCTCTTACCATTTTCAATAGATTGCCCTTTCCTTCTTTCATGAGAACTTTGGGTGCTTTATGTTTGATTTCCTTGTATTTTTCAATCCTATCCATCCGTCATCATTTCTCTTTCACTCTCATGCCAATGAATCTACCCTAACCCTTCCTCATCAAGACCATGCTCCCTTAATTCCTTTCTATTCTATATCTTTAGACAACCTCTTTTATTTTTGAATCTTTTCCTCAACCCATAAGCCTAGATTTAAAAAATCTATCCTAAATGCTTCTTCAATATCATTTGCTTTTTTTTCTGCCCTCAAAATATATCAGAGTTCTGGTTTATTACCTCTCATACACTCATGATGCCATTGTAATCTAGCTTTTGCACTTACTAGCTTTTTGAAATTTCACCTTACAAGCCCTAAATACAAAGGATATTTCTAGTCTTTATCCCACTAGACTCATCTACTGCATATGACTCTGCTAATCAGTATCTAGTTCTGAAAACTTTTTTTTTAAAAAAAAAAAAAAAAGAACACAACCTTTTGAGTCTTTTCCTATCTTTTCTTTTTTTCACTTAATGAATTTTTCTCCACCAGTCTTTTCAACACTGGTATTCCTGGAGGCTTCATCCTTGGCAGCTGTTCTTTTCATTTTGCACTCACTATGGGAGAAATTGTCCAATTACATGTTTTCAGAGATCAGCTATATAAAAGAAATAACTCTAAATCCATGTCTCTAGTTAAGTTCACTTACATGACTTCAAGACCTTCTATCTAATTGCCTATTTTACAACTCCCACTGCCTGTTCTAAAGATGCCTCAAAAAAAAAAAATTAGAGAGTAAACTCATTTTCTCAGCACTGTCATTCAGTTGACACTTCTTCCTGAAGTCTATTTCAGTTGGCGATGACATATTCCTCCATGACAACAAAGTAACATTCTGGCCAACACCTTCCATAGCACAGTTAGAAGCCTTGACCTCCTCTCTCAATCTTCACAATGACCAACCGATGATGAAGACTGTCACTATCACTTAGCATGTATTTCTGAAATCACTGTAACCATTCCTAGTCCCACTGCTATATTGAGATACTTTTCAACTTTCAACTGTATTATAGCAATAGGCTCCTACATGATATTTCTCCTTGTAGTCCGATTTTTCCCAGTCTATCTTGCATATCCATAACCTAAGGTAATATCAGTCTACTGCTTAAAATTCTTGTTTGATTTCTCACTACCTACAGGATAAATTCCAACCCCCTTAGCAGGACACATAAAGACCTTGTCCATCTGACCCTGTCTTGACAGCCGATCTTCACCTCTTTACCCATTTTGTATGTTACACTCTCACAGCAGTAAGCTGTTAGAAGAGCAGGAGCACACCATACTGTTTCTATGCTTTAAATCATGATGTCTCCTTTGCCTAGAATGCTTCTTTTCCCCTCTGCTTTTGGCTGGATCTTCCTCTTCTCCCCATTTTTCACAACTGTGAACCAATAGGAAATATATACACATGCATGTACACGAGGATTTATTTTAAGGGATTATGGAAGTTGGCAAGTTGAAAATCGGCAGAACCAACGTTCTTGTTTTAGTTTAAAGTCTGGTGGGTTGCTGTAGTACCAAGAAGAGTCAGTGTTTCCATTTGACGAGTTGCCAGTGACTTTGTGATATACAGGACTTCAGCTGATTGACTGAGGCCTACCCACATTACGGTGAGCAATCTGCTTTTACTGCATCAACTGATTTTTAAATGTTAATCACATTCAAAATAGCCTTTCTTGTAAATCAGCTTTACTTTAATGAAAGACCCAGCCTCCCAGAAACACCTAGAATAACATTTGACCAAATATCTGTTCACCCCATGGCTCTAATTATACCACCTAATACTATTCTAATGTATTTTGTGCCTGAACCCTTTTAAAGATGACCTTATCGTACTTCTGTGCAATTTAAATATATTTAGATTAAAATTTAAAAATTTTTCTAGCCATCATGTTCTGTTAAAAATTTTCCTCTAGATTGAGATATTATTATGATAATTTCTATAAAATGGATCAAAATAGCATAAATATGTTTTTCATAGATTGCTAAACATAAAATGCAAATTTTTACTAGGAATTCCTATTTTAATTACATAGATAGCTGCTTTCCCTTCAGAGAGTTTCCATGTATTTGGGTAAATTGTACTTAATTCAAGACTGAGAATGGGCTCAGCATCAATTTTATTCATTTTGTTCATTTTTATAATGAATGATAGCAAATCTTGTTTTGATGTAGCAGTGTCACTTGACTCTGTCATATGCCAAAAATCACATAGTGATCTGTGATTTACAAAAAAAAATGTCATCTTTTGGTTGACAGCTTGATTAAGTCCTCTAACTCTTGAATCAAAGAGTCAGAAGCCATCCCAGTGTGATAACATGACCTTTCTTAGATTGTGACAGGTAATCCTGTATAAAATAACCACACACATGTGCCCCCTTTCCTAGTGGTTTGTGAGCCTCATGAGGACCGGGACAATGTGATATCTATCTTTGTTCCCACAGTGCTACATAATATCTGTCACATAGTAGGTGCAACTTAAAATTAAATTTATACATTGTGGTTTGCTTTATAGTAATTTTTATTATCTCTGAAGGTAAATAAATAATAGGTTTCACATGAGGCATAAGTCAATTAAATAGTTGCCTGTATATAAAAATACTGATAATTTTTTTTTTAAGAAAAATTTTAAAAATCCTCTCACTCAAAGACTGAAGCAGTAATTCCTGCATTATTTTACTAGGAGTATCATATTGAAGTACCACAGACTAGGTGGCTTAGATAACAGTCATTTATTTTCTCAGAATTCTGGAAACTCAAAGCAGGAGAATAGTGTTGACAGTATTGATTTTTTTCTGAGACCTCTCTTTCGCTTGCAGATGACCATCTTTTCCTTGAGTGTTCACATGGTCTTTCCTTTGTGCATGACTGCATCCTAACTGCATCTTCTTATAAGCAGGCTAGCCATACTGAATCAAGCCTCATCTTACTGACACCATTTTAAATTAATTACTTCTTTAAAGGCTTTATCCCCCAATACACTCAGTCATCTCTGACTCTTTGAGATCCCGGAGACTGTAGCCCATCAGATTCCTCTGTCCATGGAATTCTCCAGACAAGAATACTGAGGTTGGTATCTATTCCCTTCTCCAAGGGATCTTCCCACACGAGGGTTAGAACCAGGGTCTCCTGCATTGCAGGCAGATTATTTATTGTCTGAGCCAAAAAGGAAGCCCTTAATTACCTCTTCATAGGCTTTATTCCCAAAGAGAGTCAAATCCTGAGGTACTAGGGGGTTAGAGCTTCAATTTATAAATGTGGAAGGGCCACAATTCAGCCCATAATAATGCCTAATTAATAAAATGTCTGAATTTTACCTTAACTTTATCTTTGTTTTTACTTTTTGATTGAAATCTCATCCATCCCTCCCCCTTCTATCCTCACTCAAACTACTGAGTTATTTTATGCTAGGGCCAATTCTCAATTGTTTCAGACTGCAAAAAGGAAATGCCTTATTCACCTTCCTGTGCCCTTGTTCTATGCCTGCAGATCTAATTGCTAAATGTTACCAAAATTGCTCTTGTCAATGGGAAACCTTTCTATGTCTAGGTATATATAATCACTGATCAAAATAAATATAAGTATATAGTTTTATAAAGAACCTGCTAGAAAACTTTTCCATGGAACAGATTGTATGCATTGTTTTGTTATTTTTATGTGCTCATCTGCTATCCTAGTTTATAAGTTACTGGAGTTCAGGAACCTATCTAATTCAACAGACTTAGAACCAAACATAGTGTTTATAATATGCATAGTGGTATCTCTATAAGTCTTGAGTGAAGAATGATCAGTTAAAAATTATGTCCGAGATTTTACTGCATTTCAACTGATTATGTGTTGATGTTCCTTTTAGTTGGTGTAAATCTCCTCCAGACTTTTGGCGAGCATAAAGGAATTGAATAGTAATTCAATTTTGTTTTTGTGTTTGGTAAAGAATGTTCTCAACATCCAGATGGTATAAAAGAATGGGATAGAGGCGTAAAGTTTGAACCTTTTGAGTTTTCTGTCCTTTAATGTTCAAAGCAACTGATGCTTTAAATCTATTTCCTCACTTTCAGTGCTTGTAAGTAAACGTCAGTGTTTCAGGGGAGGAAGCATCTTGTTCTATTTAGAACTTCTTTTCCTGTGTAGGAAGCTGCTTTTTTCCCCTTTATTCCCTCTTCCCAGAGAATTGTGTTGTATACCAACAGACCTGTGTCTTCTCTTTTTGTATTTGCTGATTCATCTAACCAACTACCTATGTTTAAACTTCAGAATCAGCTGGGAAATCACAGTAGCTGGCTGTGATACTGAAAAAGCTTGTCTGTTTCAAATTTCTAAGATGGATAGCCAGTTCCCATAGCCATCTTCCTCATTTTATCAGACATACCCCCTGGAGGTAACAGAGGGCCGTAGTGATCAGTACTACTCTCACTGTGACAATTAGCTTCATTTTTATTTTCCTTCAAGTGTGAGTTATATGTGTTAATGGATAAAAAGATGAGAAATCATTTTTACATATATATATATGACAAATATTATTAATGCTAAAAAAAATTAGAATACAATGTTAGTTAAATAGACTCCATTCTATGTGGTTATCTATAAATATTCCCTAGTCTGGCAAGGACTGATAAGTGAAAACATTAGTATTAATTTACTGGAGATTGTTATCAAAAAAGCAGCAGTACAAGAACAAATGTAATTAAATAAACATCTAAGTGCACCAATAATTTTAGAGGCATTCCACAAAGAAGGAATAAAAATCAATTATAAATTAAAGCCAAAATGCTATATGAACACAAAACATGTACAGTAGGTAGCATAAAACAATAACAAAATTCAGATTATTTTCTAACTATAACCCAGAAATGTTAAAAGTTAAATCTTTATCTTATATGTACAAGATTACCTGTATTTATTGATGTATTTTGGTTGATAACCACCAAACATGTGAGAAGTAATGCAATAAATATATTCTTAAATGTAGGTAAAGTGTATTTATCTTTTTGTTCATGAACTCGGTCCAGGAAATTTATGGTTCCAAGCTTTTATAAAAAGTTAGCTAAAATAAAATTAATCTATAAAGACTTGGGAGCAAAAGAAAGAAGCATGATTAAATCATAAAGTTTTGATTAAAAGTAAACAATTGTGTATGTATGTCACATATAGAAAATATCAGTATTGCTATTTGTGTAACTATCTTACATTTATAAACTCATTTCCGAAATATTTATTTTAATAATCGTGACAGCCCTATTAGCTAGATGTACTATTCCTAATTTCTGCGTGAAAAAAAATTGAGCTTTAAAGCAGTAAGTCAGTAGCCTAAGATCACACAGTTAGAAGTAGAACAAAACTTGAATTTCCATTTACTGAATTTAGCACATCCCAGCTTTCTCTCATGTTGCTGTTGTTCAGTCATTCAGTTGTGCCCAACTCTTTAAGACCCCATCCTTCACCATTTCCTGGAGCTTGCTCAAACTCATGTACACTGAATTGGTGATACCATCCAACCATCTTGTCCTCTGTCATCCCTTTCTCCTCCTGCCTTCAATCTTTCCCAGGATCATGGTCTTTTCCAATGAGTTGGTTCTTCGCATCACATGGCCAAAGTATTGGAGCTTCAGCATCAGTCCTTCCAATGAATATTCAGGACTGATTTCCTTTAGGATTGACTGGTTTGATTTCCTTGCAGTCCAAGGAACTCTCAAGAGTCTTCTCCAACACTACAGTTCAAAAGCATCAATTCTTCTGTGCTCAGCCTTCTCTGTGTTTCAGCTCTCACATCCATGCATGACTACTGGAAAAACCACAGCTTTGACTAGATGGTCCTTTGTTGGCAAAGTGATATCTCAGCTTTTTAATATGCTGTCTAGGTTGGTCATAACTTTTTTGTTTTTCCCCCACAAGGAGCAAGGGTCTTTTAATTTTATGGCTGCAGTCACCATCTGCAGTGATTTTAGAGCCCAGGAAAATAAAGTCTGTCACTGTTTCCATTGTTTCTCCATCTATTTTTCATGAAATGATGGGACCATATGTCATGATCTTAATTTTTTGATGCTGTTTTAAGCCAGCTTTTTCACTCTCTTCTTTCACCTTCATCAAGAGTCTCTTTAGTTCTTCTTTGCTTTCTGCCACAATGGTAGTGTCATCTACATATCTGAGGTTATTGATTTTCTTTCATGAGTGGCAGCTAAAATGTTTTTTTTAATGTTTATTTTTGAAAATTACCCTTAAAAATTTGATAACACCAAATGTCCCTTAAATATTTTCTTCCCCCATTTATTTGCCCTACTCATCATTTCATAAAATCATAGAGCTGAAAGAGACACACATGTCTCCTTTTGTTTATGAGAAAGAAACTAAGAAGAACAAACATATGTGTCCTAGATAATCCAAATAATTGTTGGAAAATTTCAAATAGGATTTAGCTTTTCCAATCCCCATTTCAGGGATTCTCTCAATGAGTTCCTAGCGAAACATATAATCATTTGGATGTATTTATTGAAATTATGCTTACTGAGGTGGTAAAAACTTTGTCATTTTTTCTGACATCTAAGTGCCTTATAAATCAGCTGGAAAGATACAAAATATGAAATAATTAATAAAGTGATTGCCACTGACCATATGCTTACTGATATACTTCAGATAAAGAGAATATCAGTGTAGGATATGGTGGTAAAGGAGCCCTAAGTGAGGAGGCTGATCTTAACTGAACACTTCAAAATAGAATGATTTCTGATGGAATATGGGGAAAAAGAGAATATTTTAGGGGACGATAACAGTCTGACCTTAACCTGTATGCTATGAAATTTTTATAGATATTCCATCAATTTGTGAACAGTTTGTTAAATTTATTGTTATTACAAAATGCAGGCTCTGGTCTCTGGTGATAACTGTCAGATGGGATGTTGAGCTGAGCAGGGATAAAGTGGACAAGTACCTGATTAGTGTATGAAGGACGTACAAGGTGTGGTTCAATGTTTAGCTAACAGCAAAGAGAGGTTGCTTTTTTTTCTCTTACATTTGTGAGAACTTTGTTTTGTGAAAATAGACAAGGGAATTATCAAGGAGGTAAATGGTGCCATTCCAACAGTGGTAGCACAAGACAATTAAATAATAGATAGAATAGCTAATTTTCCAAAGATATACAAAGCCAAGAGTGATTATGTAGTCAGTATTACTGATTTGTTTGATGTTTCCTACAAGAACAGACCCAAAATACTAATTTTAAAAAATAGCTTGCAAAAATGGAAATTTGTTGGTCTCATAGGAATGTCTACAATGACTGTCAGGAGTCAGTAAACATATGAAGGAGATTCAGTCTGGAATATGGCCTGAATTGATGTGGGAAAGGAAACTGGGCTGCCAGTCAAATGGAGGAGAAACTGACAAGCATATTCTCTAGACTTCGTTGGAATTTTTGTCATTGGTTTCAGTAAGGTTTAAGTTACAATGGAATTCAGTCTCATTGTTGTCCCTAAGTTTCCTTTAGAGAAAACAATAAAAAGTACTTAGTTTGGTCAAGCAAACCAAAAACAAATCACAATATCTAAAACTTAAAGAGATAGAATAGTCTTCCCAGTCTGCCCTCGACCTGAAACTTGTTATCTTGTCCATCCAATATATTAAAGAACATGATCTCCATCAACAGGAATCAGATCACCTTAAATATATGTATAATGATCAGTCTTTTTCTTATTCGACATGGTTTTCAGATAAAGGAGCCTATGAACCTACAAGGAGTGAAATTTAAACATTGAAATGAAAACAATGATAGCAATAGGAAGGCCCTAAAGGGTTTTAGTTTTATTAGAATCACGATAGACTAATGAGTTAAGAGAAGCCAGTTGCAAACAGAAAGCAGAAAATAAGTTAAGATGAATTTGATTAAAGACCCAGGGTTTTACAAAGAAAATATATGCATTTAAAATAATCAAAGATTATTATAAAATGTTACACAACTCTATCCCCTCAAAAGATTAGGAAATAAAGGAAAAAGATACTAACAGGGTGAAATTGGAAAGTTAATATGATTACATTCATAACTAAATTGATACCTATCTAAAATAGCCATTACAAATCCTCAGACAGTATTAGAGTTTGCAACACAATGACTTTTTAGTCTATTTTTTAAGAGTATGAGCAGCAGATACATATATCTTGACAGGATCAAATAATAAAATTTCTAAGAATATTTAGAACATGCTATAATTCTTAGTTCTCGCTGAGTGCATTTTGCTAAAAATGCTCTTAGAAAAATACTTAGGTGGTAACAGGCTCAGCACTGAAACCTTTTC
This sequence comes from Okapia johnstoni, assembly GCA_024291935.2. Lineage (NCBI taxonomy): Eukaryota > Metazoa > Chordata > Mammalia > Artiodactyla > Giraffidae > Okapia > Okapia johnstoni. Next base: position 60,212,855 of record CM044317.1, on the reverse strand, counting down.
AATAAACTAAGGAAAGACTTGCATTTTAAAATAGAATGGAGAACTCACATGACAAGAGCTGTGTTTCAAAGAGCTGGTTATCATGATTTTGAGGGGAAAAATTAATGATTTTTCACCCTGGCTACAGTCCTGCAAAAATAAATCACAAAAACTTATGAATACACAAAATTAAAATGTAAAACGAAAGTCATAGAAAAATGGCAAGCAGAAATGTAAAGACGGGGAGAAAAAGGATGCTAAACTTTCACTCCTAAATATTTCAGGAACTCATTAGGAAGCAAATATTGGGAAGTATTGAAGATTTTAAAGCAAAAGTAGTAAATAGAACACGAGAATAAAGAAAACCATTGTTAGTGGTGGGATGTGGATGAGTGTGCGTGTGTGTGTGTGTGTATGTGCATGCATGTGCATGTGAGACGGACAGAGACTCAGTACCCAAAAGATAACAGCCAACAGGGTTTTGTGGCTAGATTTAAAATAACCGCAAGTGGATCTATTAAGCTTGATGGTAAAACAACCATGTAGCTTTAAAAGAACACCCATACTCTGTAGGGTCATGTACTTTCTTTCAGGTATTAACATGCATAATTGTGGATTAGTAGTGTTCTTAAGATTTGGCATTGCTTGGCTCATTATGACAGAATCATGAAATCCTAGATCAAATCACACATCTAGTTTAATAAGTCTAACATTTATATTGCGTGATATATAAAATGTAGCTGCACTTTGGGATACTAGGATATCCAGAGACACCTTTCAAACTACACTAAGAAAACACACTGCACTGTAGTTTTATAAATCTTACCTGCTCTTTTAGAATAGTGAGACTAAAAAGGAATTTGAAAATAGAGGGAAAAAATTTAAGAACCCTTTGAATTCAATAAAGTGATTCTGATGTAAGAAAATAATTTAAGAAGTGGGATTGAAAGGGAGGATATGTATATGGGAGGTAGACTTCCAAGAACACTGAAAGGACAGATTTTTAAGTGTGCAACAATGGAATATTTGTAATGAGCATGAAATATCACCATGAACATAGAGTGGGCCTGTGGATTCAAGTGGATCTTTGAGAACCTAGAAGACAATATGCTATCCTGTATCAGCATCATTCATGCATTTCTTAAGATTTACTGATCTCTGTCTTTTTGCTTGCTAATTGTGAAAAAATAAGATGCAGAAACAGATGAAAGAAGAGTTCCAAGAAAGTATAACTACTCATTTCCCTCCTTTTTTTTGCCTCTTACATTATGGATGGCTTAAAGATGACCAATTAAGTGCGAGACTGGAGAAACAGCAGGGTGCAAAACGGTATCTGTTATAAAGGAAGAACAAAGAAAAGGAAATGTGTCTCAACTATTGGTGACCACATTGCTTCAAAATATAATTAAATTTTATGATAGAAGAGAAAATTTGAACCTTGACTCCTGGAGACACTTTTCAAAGGTTTATTCTTGACTTTTGCCTGTACCTGTATAGACTCAAGTACTCCAAGCAATTGCCTCAGGCTGCCTGAGATCATTCCTGCCTATGAATAAATAGCACTGAAACAACGGAGTTTACTGATATCCTACTTCTACTATGTTAATGCACTTATAAGCAAGAAAAAATACCCAAGGTCAGTATTTTGACAAGTTGTAGAAAACCAGGCAAACCTCAGTCTAGACAAGTAACTACTATTCTTCCCATTTGCAACTACTGACTCTTCCAATTCAGTGGAGTATCAGGTTGTCTGTGATGAAGTTGTGTTGCTAGGCAACAAGGGTAGTCCCTGCTACTCTTGGGCAGAAGGAGCTGCTGCTGTGGAAAATCATTCACCAAACCTGTATTTGTCTATAAATAGCTAGTACCTACCACTGTCCAACTCAATGGACATGAATGTGAGCAAATGCTGGGAGATAGTGAAGGACAGGGAATCCTGGCATGCTGCAGCCCCAGGGGTCGCAAAGAGTAGGACACGACTTGGCGACTAAACAACAACCACCACTGTCTTCCTGCTGAGAGTCACAAATGATAGCAAAACCTATTAATAATATTTAACAAACGAATATTGGGTTTTGAGGAAAATTATTCTGAGGAGTCAGTCAAGGGCTTCACAAACTACAAAGAAGTCCATCCAACCAAAAGAAAAAAAAATGGTTAATAATTCCTGACTAGAGACAATAAAGAATTATATAAAATCAGAAATTGATTAGGAAGGTCAGAAAAATTACCTGTCTATATAGATATCATCCCTACCATGAAATGTTAAGGTTTAACCAGTTTAAAAATATTAATGTGATGGGAATTCTCCATCTATCTATATTAGGGAACGTGTGCAAGGTCAAAGCAGAAGTCAAATTCTAGGTGATGTCTGCTTGTGTTTTAACATTTTCTGCAAGTGTTTTCCTAACACTAAGCACTGCATTACTTCATACCATTTCAGACATGCCTGTCATCGTGTACTGTCTTCAAATATTTTTCTCTATTATTGAATTATCAGATCAAACACTAATATCTCATTACTTCTTGTTTTGCTATTCCTGCTGCTTTTTACACTTGTCAATATTAATGAACTTTCTCTTTTGCATATGTTCATGATAATCTTAAGGGAATTTGAAAATATCATAAAAATTAAATCAAATATCTTTAATTCATTTAAGTACACTTTGTTTTGCTTTTTGTCTTGAGTCTCATTTCTATATAATGTAGGTAATTATAGTCCTCAGTTCATGACAAACTAGAATCATTGGTCTGTTTTATCTGAGGTTATCGATTTTCCACTCTAGCCCCTCCTTCCAGCCCCTATTACCAATAGGAACCCAATTTAATGTGTTTAATATCTGACTTCAGTATGGGGATACTATATGTGATTACAGTATGTTATTTTAGAAAAGTGATACTGTGTTATATTCTTGTTTTCTTTCTCACATTTTTCTATGTAAAATCATCTTTAGAACCTATTCATCCTGATCTATAACACATGCACACACATACATGCATTCATGCACAATGACTTGAGTGATTTTGATTGCCACGTAGTGTACTGTTCTATGCTTCTACAATATGAGCTTCCCACCCCCCACAAATTACCGTGATTAACAGTCATATCCACGTCCTCTGTGGATATGAGTCATATTCATGGCCCTGTGGGAGAGAGGCCCTGTGGACACACTAAGAAGTGGGATTGCCAGGTCAGAAGGAATAGGTTGTTGTGTAATTTTTCAGAAAGGTTGCACTTGGCAAAAAAGAGTAATTTATTAAGGTTTTTATTTCCCCATGTATTTTTTATTAAACTTAGTATTATTGAGCATATAAAAAAGCTTACTAGTTTTTATGGAGAAAAGTAGAACCCCACAGACATTTCTCTGATCACACTATCAGTTGATAATATTATTTTACATCAAAGCTACATAGGATCTCCTTTTGTGATATATGCCTATACGTATATTTGGACCATTTTTCTATTGTGTTTCCTATACTTTCCTTGATAACTAATGAGAATTCCTTGTAATGTTAGATATATTATTCATGTTTCTGGTTTAGGCCTCCAGTGGGTTCCCCTTTAGAAGGTTTATCTGTTGTATTCATCATTGAATAGAAACTTCTAATTTTGATATAGCTGTTATACTATTTTTTATGCCTTTGGTTTGTGTTTCTGCATTTTATTGAAGAAATTTCCATCCGAAGATCACAAATATATTCTCATATTTTTACTATTTACCTTATAGTTTTACCTTTCCATTTAGATATTTAATCTGGACTTTATTCTTCTATGTTATTTGAAAGAGAGATTGCATTTTAGTTTTTCCTATCAGAGAGCCGGTAGTACAAACTCAATCAATTAAAAATGATCTACTTATTCTCTCACCAATCCCTGATGTCACTGCTATCACATAACACTACCCTCTTGTTGTTCAGTCACTAAGTTGTGTCTGACACTTTGCAGCCCCGTGGACTGCAGCACACCAGGCTTCTCTGTCCTTCACTGTCTCCTGGAGTTTGCTCAAACTCATGTCTGTTGAGTCAGTGATGCCATCCAACCATCTCATCCTCTGTCAGCCCCTTCTTCTCCTGCCCTCAATCTTTCCCAACATCAGGGTCTATTCCAATGAGTTGGGTCTTCACATCAGGTGGCCAAAGTATTGGAGCTTCAGCTTCAGCATCAATCCTTCCAGTGAATACATAGGGTTGATTACCTTTAATATTGACTGGTTTGATCTCTTTGCAGTCCAAGGGACTCTCAAGAGTCTTCTCCAGTACCACAGTTTGAAAGCATCAATTCTTCAGTGTTGCTTCTGGGCATTCTTATTTTTCCCTGATTTTATCTGTCTGTTCCTGTACCAGTAGCATGTTTTTTCTTGCTGTGGTATAGTTTGCATTAAAAAGAATACATTAAAATTTTTCTTCTACTTTCTCAGAAATTTCTAGGAGGACAAAATGTTTATTGGCTGCATTTTTCCTTCAATATAAAATTTGCTATATTCAAGCATGCTGAAAAACAACACAGTAAAAAAAAAAAAACTTTATTGCCCACTTTATGGCATGTCAATGTATAATTGTGCTCTGTGTTGGAACCACTCACCCTTGGTATTTGGTATGTTAGTGTAGGAACTGGCAGCAGTATTTTAATATTTGATTTAGAAAAAAATATGAGTATTGAAGCTCAGCCAGCCACATATTCCTCCACAGTCTTTATGTTGTCCATCACTTCTCAAGAACTTAATGTGAGATAGTTCATTAGCTCTTAACCCAAATCCTTTATAATACTCTATTTTTTTCTCTGCCGATCCTACTCCTTTTTTTTTTCTACATCTACTAGCAAAAAGTATATGAAAGGGTTTGATAAATGTGAAGGTTCTTATACATTACATTGCTAATATAAAGAGTGGTGTTTTGGGGACTTCCTTCATGGTCCAGTAGTTGAGACTCTGCTCTTCCAATACAGGGGACTCAGGTTTGATCCCTGACTGAGAGCTAAGATCCCACATGCCTTACAGCACAGGCCCTCCCCACCAAAAAACAGAGTAATGTTTTATAGAAAATAATAGCAATAAAGTTTTGTTTATATAATGCTTTATAAGTTTATGCAGTAAGAATGTATTCCTTCCTTTACTTTGCTGATGAAAACTCTGACTCAAAAACTTTTCTTATCCTAAATTATAACCAAGGAATCTGAGACTTAGTGTGGTTCTCTTACTCTTTTGAGATACTAGGGCTGAGTGAAAGGCAGAATATGAACTGGACCTCAGATTTCTCCTTCTTTAGCATGCTGATTCCATTTCATTGTTTGTACTGGCAGAGAAACCTTGTCTACTCCAGCAAACCACAGAGAGACCCCTATAATCTACTATAGGTTGCATTAAACTAGCCTCTGGGTAAGAAAGATAAATATGTTTTTATGCCTGATTTATAAAAGAATATAGTATGGCTGTCGGGCAAACCAGATTGTGGTAACAAGAGCATTAATAATCCTCTATTGGTAATATTGTTCTAATATTACCAAGTATTTACTCTCCTTCTTAAATCCTTTTTTCTCCCTGGCTCAGCCTATGTCATACATTTTCTGGATTTGCACACTTATGCCAGATAAAAGCTTTCCCTCACAGACAAAAGTTGGCAAACACACATATCAAGACAAATGCAAGAGGTACTATGGCATTTGTGAGGCTTAGAATATTAGGAACATATGATCACTGATGATAAACAGACTAAGAAAAACTAAAAACGTGCACATTACACGCCAATTTTCCAAAACAGTTATGTGGAAAGGTGGGGAATCTTTGATTTGTTGCCTCTAAGAACTTTCTCACCAAAATGAAGATAACAAAATAATTTAAATACATCTAAATATTTTAAATATTCATGAAGAAATGAAAAGATAAAATCTATTTTTTGTGTTCATTACATCATATATATACAATACATTTTGTGTGTGTGTGTGTATATATATATATATATATATATATATATATATATAAGATTACCTTGTCTCCTAGGGACAAGGCCGAGCCCCTGCACCTTTGTAATAATCTCTATTACCACTATCTTTACCTCTATAACTCTTTCCCAGGAGTACTTCTGGGCCCTATGAAAATAAGAAATAATGTAGCCTCTTAACACAGATCTTCTCATAACACTGCGATCTATTTTATATGTTACTTTCACATTAATTCTTATGTCAAACAATTCCATTGAAGAGTTTCCTTCCCTAATCAAGATTTGTGAGCCTGTGAACAGACCAAGGACAGATTTTGATGACCTAGGCACGTTCACCATGCCACTCTGCCTGCTTTTTTATGGCTGTGCCTCTGTTATGTATGGTTGGCTTTTAATTGCTCCAGAGCCTTCAGATAATATGTCAGCAGAGTACATTTCTATCCGGCTTCTCCAGCAACCACATTGGTTCAATATCGGATGCTTTATGTGTGTCCCAAGCAAGATCCATTTATATCCACCCTAGTCAAAATTCATTTGCTTCAACTTTTATTATATTTAAATGTTTGCCATCAGAGCATGACTCAAGGTATAATGATGGAAAAAGGAATTTACAAGCATTCCTTTGCACAGTTCTGATAGGCACAAATATCAGTTGCCATGATTTAGTAAGTCTCATCTACCAATAACACTTCAAATTTCAACCATTAATGTATTAGCTGTGAGTTGCTGCTGCTGCTAAATCGCTTCAGTCGTGTCCAACTCTGTGCGACCCCATAGACGGCAGCCCACCAGGCTCCGCCGTCCCTGGGATTCTTCAGGCAAGAATACTGGAGTGGGTTGCCATTTCCTTCTCCAGTGCATGAAAGGGAAAAGTGAAAGTGAAGCTGCTCAGTCGTATCCGACTCTTAGCGACCCCATGTACTGTAGCCTACCAGGCTCCTCCGTTCATGGGATTTTCCAGGAAAGAGTACTGGAGTGGGGTGCCATTTCAGTTCAGTTCAGTTCAGTCACTCAGTTGTGTCCGACTCTTTGTGACCGCATGAATTGCAACACGCCAGGCCTCCCTGTCCATCACCAACTCCCGGAGTTTACCCAAAACCATGTACATCGAGTCAGTGATGCCATCCAACCATCTCATCCTCTGTTGTCCCCTTCTCCTCCTGCCCCCAATCCTTCCCAGCATTAGGGTCTTTTCCAACGAGTCAACTCTTCACATGAGGTGGCCAAAGTATTGGAGTTTCAGCCTCAACATCAGTCCTTCCAATGAACACCCAGAACTGATCTCCTTTAGGATGGATTGATTGGATCTCCTTGCAGTCCAAGGGACTCTCAAGAGTCTTCTCCAACAGCACAGTTCAAAAGCATCAATTCGGCGGCGCTCGGCTTTCTTCACCGTCCAACTCTCACATCCATACATGACCACTGGAAAAACCATAGCCTTGACTAGATGGATTTTTGTTGACAAAGTCATGTCTGCTTTTAAATATGCTACCTAGGTTGGCCATAACCTTCCTTCCAAGGAGTAAGCGTCTTTTAATTTCATGGCTGCAATCACCACCAGCAGTGATTTTGGAACCCAAAAAAATAAAGTCTGACACTGTTTCCACCGTTTCCCCATCTATTTGCCATGAAGTGATGGGACCAGATGCCATGATCTTAGTTTTCTGAACGTTGAGCTTTAAGCCAACTTTTTCACTCTCCTCTTTCACTTTCATCAAGAGGCTCTTTAGTTCTTCGCTTTCTGCCATAAGGGTGGTGTCATCTGCATATCTGAGGTGATTGATATTTCTCCCGGCAATCTTGATTCCAGCTTGTGTTTCTTCCAGCCCAGCGTTTCTCATGATGTACTCTGCATATAAGTTAAATAAGCAGGGTGACAATATACAGCCTTGACGTACTCCTTTTCCTATTTGGAACCAGTCTGTTGTTCCATGTCCAATTCTAACTGTTGCTTCCTGACCTGCATACAGGTTTCTCATATTATTAGCTGTGAGTACTTATTGGGTGTGAACTTGGAAGCTAGCTCTCAGTGCACAAATCACTACATACATAACAGATGCCTTTAGATGAGGGACCAATCACATCACTTCTTTCTAAGCCTGTCAGTGATTGGTCACTGCATATCTGTTAATTTGGTTCACCCACAGACAGCAAAAGGTACAGGTACTTCCTTGTCTCCCAGTGATAAAACCCATGTGACGTTTTAAAAAAAATGGACATTCAGAAGAGAAATCAAAGTGCAGCAAACAAATGATGAATGGTAATGCTGTAAGTAAAATATCAATTGGACAAAAATGGATGTGTAAAGACATGGCTGACCTGGGCATGTTGACATGACCCTAGTTGGAGACAGTATACGTGGGCGCCAGAACTTAGCAAAGGGGAACTTTATATAAATGAAGAAAGCGGTTATGACAAAAAGGATAAAGACTGTCCAGAGGAACAATGCAGGCAAAACACTTCACATGAAAGCAACTCCTGCAGTTATTTCACAACACTGAAATCACAAAGGGTAAAATGTCAGAGGCATATTCAAAGTTGGGACAAAGCTTGACGGTTCTCCCAGACTTAGGAAAAAAAACGGTAGCTCCATATCCCGTTATATGACAAGAAGAAGGCAAGCGCTATTCAAACAACCACCTGATAGGTTTTTTTTAATGTAAAATAAAACACTGTAATTCTCATTATTTCAAGTGGTTGAAATTATAGTATAAATATATAACAATTTTACATTAAAATGTATTAATGTTTTAAACTAACATTAACAGAATTTTTAACGTTCCAACAAAATTTTCGAAAGTCGCAGAACAATTGTAACTTTCCCTTTTGATTGTTGTTATGATCACTTTACACAGTTTCAGTTTATATGTTCATTTTTGCCGTCCCATACTGTGCAAAATGAGGAATACATGCACACACACAGACACACACACACGTGAATGTGTGTATCTGTGTGGTGGTGGTGTGTGTGTATTCTGGGATATAAAAATGACAAATCTTTTCAAGTAAAATTTAGATGTAAATTTTATAAAGTATAAAATGACTAAGCCCATGTATATTTTATATTCAAGTTATAGATTACGAAAAAGTTCATGAAAGCAATATTTTTATTGACATGATTATATTTATAAAACCTTAATTGGAGCTTCTCAAAGTTTATCTTTCAATTCAAATGTTTTCAATAGGGTTTTAAAATGGTCATATAACCAAGTATTGAGCTCATATCTCTCTGCCATGTTTACCAACCTCGCTGGCGAGTGCACCTATATGGCAGTATAGCCTCAAGCGCTTACTGAGCCGTCCTGCCAAAAGGAACATTAAGTGGTTTCAACAGTGAATTTCAGCCACTCATATTGAATACTATGCTGCAATCCTTTACCTTCTAGAAACAGGATCTTTAACACATTCTGCCTGCTGTGATTCTGTGACTCATTTGTCATACAGATATGAACAAACCATACTCAATAATGGAATGCATATTGCAATCCATTGTGCAAATAAAATGTCAAATTTTCCTTGATATTGAAGTTTTGTAGAGCAAGATATTACCAATCTCTATTTTCAGGGTTGGAGAAGGAAATGGCAACCCACTCCAGTGTTCTTGTCTGGAGAATCCCAGGGATGGGGGAGCCTGGTGGGCTGCCATCTATGGGGTCGCAGAGTCGGACACGACTGAAGCAACTTAGCACCAGCACCAGCGTTTTCAGGATTAAGGCTATCAAAAGTTATTTGTCTGTATACGTATATGCTACTTTAAAAAACACACAAAAAAAACCCAGAACACAAAACCCTCTTGTAGTACTGAAATCTTGTCCACATGTACAGTGAATATTGCTTAATCAATAGACTGGAGAATGGAAAGTTCAAATCACTATAATGTTCTTAATAACCCACAGTTACTCTACATTAGTCTTCAAATATTAATGTTTTACAAAAATAGGCACCAATAGAATTGTTTTTAATATAGTTCTTAATGAATTAGAAGACATTTTAAGATAATCTTAATAAAGAATAGCCATTGTAGGCCTCCCATTAACAATGATGGTTAATGGGAATTTCTGCCTGAAGGGAAAAAGATTGCCAGATTCCAGGATGCATTGTTAATATATATATATATATATATATATATATATATATATATATATATATATTCTTTAATTTGTAGCAAATGCTATTTCAAAGGAGTCCTGTGGTTTAGAAGATTTTGGCCAACTGTCATAAGAAAAGGCAAAAATTACCCACTGGGTCAAACTTATCCTTAGGCCATGGGGCTCCAGTGTGTTCTGAGGAGTTTCCTCTCTAAAAAACTGAACTGAACTGAATATCTACCTTACTCCAATAACTCTCTCCTAACCTGTCATCTCTAAAGTTATTATCTGAATATGCTTGAATTTCAGTCTGTATCGACCCCTTGACAGCAAGATGATCCATATAGTCTTTACCCTGTAAAATGCATTTTCATTATTTCTACTTATCTCTTAAGGTTTTATGGGTAGGCTTTGGGTTTTATGTTTCAGACTTAATGAAAGAACTGTCTGCTTTTTTTCAAACCCTTCATGCCCTTATAAGCAGCAATCAAATACCGTTTGGCACTTAAGTTAAAAACAGGCAATTTACTAAATTTGTGGCTTGGATATTGAAACTTATCACCATTTACAATTTAAATGCGTAACTCTAAAAAGCCTTAGAAATGTGAACTTGCAGAGAGGTGGTTAAGAGGTTAGAGTATAAGAAATGGAGTCAGCAATCCTGAGTCCACTGCATGATATTTATAGTCACACAAACTCTATTCTCAGTTTTTTCATCTATTGTGTGTGTGTGTGTGTTAGTTGCTCAGTTGTGTCTGTCTCTTTGTGACCCTATGGACTGTAGCCTGCCAGGCTCCTTTGTCAGAGTTCTCCAGGCAAGAATATTGGAGAGGGTTACCATTCCTTTCTCCAGGGGATCTTCCCAACTCAGGAATCGAACCTGGGTCTCCTGCAATGTGGGCAGATTCTTTACCATCTGAGCCACTAGGGAACCTCTTTTAATCTATTAAATGGGTATAATATAATTTATGCTGCATAGTGTTGTTAAGAGGATTAAATGAGATGATACATATCTTTATACTTAATGGCAGATAATAGCACCAAAGTATTTTCAGCTATTGCTAGAACTCAATAATTTATAACCAAACCTAGAAGTTTTGCCTGGGACAAATGCCAAACCAGACAGTATATGGGGCTTAAAATAGAATCACCTCAGGAAAATCAGGATGTACGGTTCAGCTCAGTTCAGAGGTTCAGTCATGTCTGAGTCTTTGTGACCCCATGGACTGCAACACTCCAGGCTTTTCTATCCATCACCAACTCCCGAAGCTTGCTGCTCAAGCTCATGTCCATCGAATCGGTGATGCCATTCAACCGTCTCATCCTCTGTCATCCCCTTTTCCTCCTGCCTTCAATCTTTCCCAGCATTAGGGTCTTTTCCAGTGAGTCAGCTCTTATCAGGTGGCCAAAGTATGGAGCTTCAGCTTCAGCATCAGTCTTTCCAATGAATATTCAGGGTGGATTTCCTTTAGGGTGGACTGGTTTGATCTCCTTGCAGTTCAAGGGACTCTCAAGAGTCTTCTCCAACACCACAGTTCAAAAGTATCAATTCTTCAGCACTCAGCTTTCTTTATGGTTCCACTCTCACATCCATAAATGACTACTGGAAAAACCATAACTAGATGGACCATAACTAGTCCATGACTAATTGGACTTTTCTTGGCAAAGTGATGTCTCTGCTTTTTAAAATGCTGTCTAGGCTTGTCATAGCTTTTATTCCAAGGAGCAAACATCTTTTAATATCATGGCTGCAGTCACCATCTGCAGGATTTTGGAGCCCAAGAAAATAAAGTCTGTCATTGTTTCCATTGTTTCCCCATTTACTTTTCATGAAGTGATGGGACCAGATGCTGTGATCTTAGTTTATTGAATGTTGAGTTTTAAGTCAGATTTTTCACTCTCCTCTTTCACTTTCATCAAGAGGCTCTTTAGTTCCTCTTCACTTTCTGCCATATGGGTGGTATCATCTGCACAACCCTAGTTATTATTATATGGTTTTTAAATTAGTTTTATTTATGGCAACTGTAGCTAACCTTTCTACCCACCCATTCTTAAATCTTTTTGTGTATCTCAGCCTATCCAAAATGGCAGATATGTAAATTATATGATGACACTAGCAAATGGTACACCATATCCAAAATCTCTGTGGCCATACAATTGATTGCTGAAGTGGGTCAGCCCCAAGTATGGTTGGTAGACATGATAATGACAGTAACTCAATTCATCATGGCCAGCACAAAGGTGGGCAACCCAGTTTCTAGATCAGAGTCCTGTATAGCAACCTTCCTAACTTCTTCAAAGCCTTCATTGCTATTACTTTTTACTAGTGTAAATTTGATTTGCATAAATTTAGGCCTATGAAAGTTGTTATAATTCATATTATTATGTGAATTCCAATTGATAGTTATGTGCTTTTCAGCTAAACTCAATGGTCCTTGTGTAAGTAATTCTTGAGAGTTAAATAATTCTTACCCATGAACCTCATTTTACTCCTCAGATAAAACATTTTCTTATTTTAATAGCTACAAACTCTAGAAACATGATAGCATTTTTCTTCCTAGAGCTAGAAAGATGTAATAAGAAACCAAACACATTTATGCAACTATGGTGCTAGCAGCTGGAGAGTGTCAAAATTCCTTCATTTATTAATTTAGATTTACCAACAATTATGGGCATATTTTAAAGTGACTTTCAGACTTTGAACATACTTTATTTCTAATATCAGAGTATACTCCAAACAGATGGATTAAGAAAATTTGATCATTGACCTGTGAACTGACAGCTGGGGGCAATTGGGGAAGAATATGCAAAGTATGAGAGTTGCTGGAAATTTCCTCCTTATATCCCAAGTTTAGGAGTTGAAGCACAACTATTATGCTTTTCTGACTAGTTGTGACAAGCATATTCATTAGTTGTAGGCTTAGTGCCAGAATGGGATAAAGGAAGCCTGGGTGTCAGCTAGTATTTTCACTTAACCTATGGAGTTCAGTGTTTTCTTCTTAATATAAGAGAATTGATGTAGATCATCTTTAAGATATGTGCTTTATCTGTAATTCAGTGCTTCTAGGACTTTCTTAACAATTTAGGACAAACTAATCCTACTTCTGGGATAATAAATCTTATAATTGCATGATGCAACAGAGAAAATTGAAGAAAGAGAGATAAACTCTCTAACAAGAGTCAGAACCAAGCCCCTTGATGTACCCATGTTTGGAAATGTTTGCAGTAGGGATTGTAGGCATTTTTACTTAAGATCAAGGTCAACAGTTACCACAGTTGCCCTGAATTATTCTTAGTACTAAGTAGTCAGCTACATAAGTTCATGTGTGCCTAAAAATCCTTCACATCTCAGCATCTTGCATTCCTTGGAGCCACTTGATACTTCTGCCTCAGTTTCTCAAGATCAGTCATGACACAGTAAGTCATATACAAAGGTGCACTTGGCATATAGTCAGTCCAGCATTCACTGCAGGATGACCAGTTTAGCTTTAGTGGAAGAATTGATGAAGTTGAATTCCACCAAAATGGAATAAAGTTGGACTATCTGGATGTTACATGAGAAAGAGAAGTTCTTTATCTATGTGGGAAAGAGAATTAAGAGAGATTTTAATGTACCCTTTCCTTCAAACCTCTGATTTCAGAGACTAACCCTTCATTTTATTGTTGTATATGTCTTCCTTTCTTTTGCTTTTTTATGTAAATGTCATCTTTCTGACCTTTCAGAATCACTAATTTTGTGGCACTCATCCTGAATATATTTTTGAGTTGTATTTAAATAGTAGGATAATAGAATTTCTTATTACTCTATCTCTAAGCTTTGGCCACATGTCCTCAGATTGCTGATAACCACAATCAGAGATCTATTCTTTAGAAATTTGGCCTCATGTATGTGACTCACAAGAGGAGAAAGTAGTCATGACCTCATCCCCAGACACCTATCAAAGGTGAAGAAAAACAGGACCAAGTCATGCTTATATCCACACTGAAGACATTGCAAAGGAGGTTACTCAGTGTCTGCCAAGACCATAGACATGCTTCATCATATGTCCCACTAGGAACACTGACAGTTCAAACTGAAGGAAATTTTAATATGATTGTAGCTACAGAACAAATATTTTATACCTCCAAGAATAATATGCTTTTTTGGTGAGTTGACATTTCCTGGCCTGCTTTCCTGCATGAAGAAGCTCAAGTTTCAGTACATTAAATTTATGATGCCACTTGGGCCTGCCAAGGTAACTTAAACAGATACTTGATGTCCTAAACTGAAATCGTATTTTTAAAACCAACTCCATTTTGTGTAAAACTGAGCTATGTACTTAAAAAAAAAAAAAAAAAGCAGTACTCTGCATTTACCCCATTTCCAGATCAGGATGCAGGAGTCTTTTTATAATTGGTTGAGAAAATGTAATTTTAGCCACTGAAAGTTGGACTTCAAATTTTATACCCAATTAGAGGTTTCATTAAGCTTCATGTCATGTGAATTTGATTCCATGACTATTTCTTTAATTCTTGCCAACTACAGCAGCCTTGAAATACTTGCCTACTATAAAATTGTGCTTTGCATAGTAATTCCCAAAAGAAATCAAATTTAAACTTTGTCAGTTGGGGCTTTTTGTTTTGTTTTGTCTTTTAATCTCTCTTTTTATTAAGACTATTCTCACCTTGACAAAAATAATCAATTTCATATGGGTCCTGGTGCCAACGTGCAGCTCCCAGACTGGGAAACTTTTCTTGGTGGATCTGAAACAAATACTGCCAGACTTCCTAGGATCCCTAGTCATTGTGGAATGTCTTTTGTTTCTCATTGTGCAATCTCAGGAGCCCTGGGGGAATATAATTTTTATGTACTGAAAAGTCTTAAGAGCTACAAAGTATTGTCTTAGTGCAAGTCACTAGGCCTGGAGGAAAGAATGGTGACTTGGGAAAAGCTCTAAGTAAAATATCATTTTTTTTTTCTGAATATTCGGAGGGATTATGTTAGAAATACCAACCCAATAGGAAAAGATTTATACATCAAGGCACAACACATCAGATTAAAGAGAACTGAGTTATTTGAATTCTCAGGAATTTTCTCAAGGATCTGAATACCTTGGAGTTCTCTTCTGTGGAGGCAAGGGTGGGAAACACTTTACTCTTGCAACAAGTAAGCATTTTTACTGCTAAGTGAGGACCTGGTGCAGTTTCTGATTCAATAGTAAGTGCCCTTAAAAAGTGGTTGTTATATTTCCTTGATATGTTGTGACTTTAAACAGTTAAAAATATTCTTTTTGTCCATTATGATGTTTTTCACTTTAAATTCTATTTGGTCTTATGTTAAAAATGTTACACTGGCATTTTTATCCTGTATTTTTTATTTACATGGTCATTCTTTGATTTTCACACTTTCTATGTACACCCTTTTTTGCTTGTTAACATTATACCTTGGGATCTTCTTTTTAAACTGATAAGAAAACCTCTATCTTTTGCTTGTATTTATCCACTTATATTTGACTCTTACCCATTTATTACCTCTAATTACTATTGTATTTTCTGGTGCACATGTGTCTGTGTGTCTGTGTGTGAGACTTTTAGTGCCCTGAGTTCCATGGCCAGCTAGCTAATATGAGTTGAACTTTGTTACTATGGTGGGCAAGCTGACACCTTTCTCAGGCTACCCAATGGCAACTTTCTGGCTTAGCCCAACTCAGGTCAATGTGAGAAGAGAACACAACACAAGTAGAATGCTCTCCAACTTAGTCTGCTTTAGTTGGATATTTCCTTCCTGTCAGGGCTCTTATTCCCTTTCTGATCTTTCTTAAATAGTTTCAAGTTTTTCCCGTGAATGTCTTAGAACCAATGCTTCTCTACCCTCACTGCACATTATTACCATCTAGGGAGTATTTAGGAAGTATCAATAGTACAGTGTCACCTTAAGGAATTCCAGTTTAATTGGTGTAGAATGAGATATGGGAATTGGTAGTTTTTTTCTTTTATTATTATTATTAGTGTGTGGTTGATTTATAGTGTTGCATTAGTTTCAGGTCTACAGCAAAATGAATCAGTTATACACACACACACACACACACTTTTTTAAGATTCTTTTCCTATTTAAGCCATTATAGAGTACTGAGTAGAGTTCCATGTGCTAAACAGTACGTCCTTTTTAGTTGTCTGTTTTGTATAGTGTGTATATGTCAATCACAATCTTCCAATTTATCCCCCCTACTCTTATCCCTGGTAAAATAAATTAGTTTTCTGCCTCTGTAATTCTGTTTCTGTTTTTAGATAAGTTCATCTGTACTCTATTTTTAGATTCCATATGTTAGTGATACCATATGATATCTTTCTCTCTCTCTCTGACTTACTTAACTCAGTATGACAATCTCTAGGTCCATCCATGTTGCTGCAAAATGCATTGTTTCTTTTTTTATGACTGAATAATATTCCAATGTGTGTGTGTACCACATCTTTATCCATTCTTCCATTGATGGACATTTAGGTTGCTTCCATGTCCTGGCTATTGTAAATAGTACTGCAATGAACATTGGGTGCATTTAACTTTTTGAATCATAGCTCTCTCTGGATATATGCCCAGGAGTAGGATTTCTGGATCATATGGTAGTTCTATTTTCAGTTTTTAAAGGAGTCCCAGTACTGTTTTCCCTAGTGGTTACATCAGTTTACATTCCCACCAACATTGTGGGAGGGCTCCCTTTCCACACCCTCTCCAGTATTTGTTTGTAGGTTTTTTGATGACGGCCATTCTAACTTCTATGAGGTGATACCTCACTGTAGTTTTAATTTGCACTTCTCTAATAAATATTAATGTTGAGCACTTTTTCATGTACCTATTAGCCATCTTTATGTTTTCTTCGGAGAAATGACTTTAGAACTTCCACCCACTTTTTGATTGGGTAGTTGGTAGTTATTTAAAAATTCTTACCACCCCTGGGGATTCTAATGTGCAGCCAGGATGGAGAACCCCACCACATTACAAATATCATCTTTCATGATTCATAATGTTTTCCTAGTACAAAGAACAAAAGCCTAGTCCTGAGTGGCTGCTCTTCCTGGAGGCTTTTGAAAGCTTCATATATGTGGGGAGGTGTTTGTAGGGCTGTGAATACCTTGAGTTCTAGATCTATCTAAGAAACCCTGACAACATTTGTGATGCCATAGAGAGAGTGCCACCCTGTTCAGACCATCTGCTGGGAGCTTCTAGGTTGTCCTCAGCTGGTGCAATGCAGAGGGAAGGGGTTCAAAACCAGGCCCAAGGAGAACTTTCTTCCTGTTCTTGTTTCCCATATTCACTTTCCCTAGCCCTGTCCCACTCCAGGCTTCTGTTTTCTCCCAACCCAAGGACTTAACCTCCTTTATCCAACGGTCTCTCGTAGGATTTTTGATTAGATGACCTGTGAGGCTCTAGGTTCTGTCAGCCTCTTCTATGTTCTTTCTGGTATTGAATGCTCGGTCTGAAATGAGCATTTTCCCTCAGTTCTTTTTCTCATCTCTCACTGATTTTGTTCATTAGCGAAAACAGGTTTTCGTGTCTAAATGTCTTCTAGACTGATGAGACTATAATCTTTTTGAGGCATTGTCAGAGCCTTTGTCTCTAGTAGTCATTATTGTTTACTCTGGGCCAAGAGTGGTGTTTGATTTGGTGCATAAAATTATCTTTATTTATCCCTGTTATCTTCAAACAGGTTGTCCATCCCAAACAGCTTTGATTTATGTTTCAATAAAAATATTTCTTAATATTCAGATATAAAACATACATTAATTTAAGCAATTTATAGAATTTATTTTACTAATTTCATAGGAGGTAAGCCTATAATTTCAATTTTGTTATGGCATCTAAGTAAAAATGAGCTTGTAAATCTCAAACTATTCTTAGCATGCTACAATGTTACTGTTTATACAAATCAATCTGATGTGTTTATTCTGGAAAAAATCACATTTTATGAAAGACATAGTCCTCTAAGATATTTTAGTTTCCTGGCATATTGCTGTATACTGCTTTTTATAATACCTAAAGTCCTAACAGCAAATAGAACCTTATAGAGAAAGAAAAATAGTTGAAGGTGTTTTATTACACCTTGGGATAGAAGAAAGATAAAAACAAAGTCAAGCTTTGGAGGGAATAAACCAAGTATAGGGCATACTGGGAGCTTCAGAAGACAGAATCTGATGCCTTAAATTAGTCACAGAAAATGAAGAGGGAAGGCTTAGAGCACAACGAACAAGCTGTCTTGCAATAGGCTTCAGAGCAAACCTAGAGTCAATTACTTGCCTGAAGACATGGAGGTGGTCCTTATGAAAAACTTAACCTGAGATAAGAGTCTATCTCTGCCAGGAGAAAGGGGAAGAAGATAGACCTAATATTGGGCTTATAAGAAATTTAGTGAAGAAACAAACTATGGGGAATGAGGGTGAGATGGAGAGAGTGAGAGTTCAGAGAACAAGAGAGAGAGTCAGAAGTGCTTTCCATAACTAAATGATCTGTTGGGAGAGTTTTATGTTTTTCTTTTGAGAAAACATTCCAGTTTAAATGGAATATAATGTTTCTAAAACTTATTTACTTTCCTTTGATTATGGCCACCATACTTACCAAAGATAGTTAACTCAGTAAAATTTTTCCCTCTATGGTTATCAGGTTAGTTACTATCTAAAAATAGCCATGAATATAAAATTTTTTAAATTTATACCATCAGTATGAGATAATAATCTCAAATTTCCTTTAAAAATAGTAAAACAAAAACAGCATAAAAATAATAGTGTATGTATCACTATGTCAAAGAAAACAATAGAATGGGAAAGACTGGAGATGTCTTCAGGAAAATTGGAGATAGCAAAAGAACATTTCATGCAAAGATAATGGCAAGGACCTAACAGAAGCAGAAGAAATTAAGAAGTGGCAAGAATACACAGAAGAACTATATAAAAAAGATCTTAATGACCCAGATAACCACGATGATGTGATCACTCACCTAGACCCAGGCATCCTGGAATGTGGAGTCAAGTGGGCCCTAGGAAGCATCACTACAAACAAAGCTAGTGGAGATGATGGAATTCCAGATGAGCTATTTTAAATCCAAAAAGATGATGCTCTTAAAGTGGTACACTCGATATGTCAGCAAATTTGGGAAACTCAGCAATGGCCACAGGACTTGAAAAGATCAGTTATCATTCCAATACCAAAGAAAGGCAATGCCAAAGAATGTTCAAACTACCATACAATTGCGCTCATTTCCCATGCTAGCAAAGTAATGCTGAAAATCTTTCAAGCTAGACTTCCCACAGTACCTAGGGAACCAAGAACTTCCAGATGTACAAACTGGATTTAGAAAAGTCAGAGGAACCAGAGATCAAATTGCCAACATGTCGACTGAGCGACTTCACTTTCACTTTTCACTTTCATGCATTGGAGAAGGAAATGGCAACCCACTCCAGTGTTCTTGCCTGGAGAATCCCAGGGACGGGGGATCCTGGTGGGCTGCCGTCTGTGGGGTCGCACAAAGTCGGACACGACTGAAGTGACTTAAGCAGTAGCAGCAGCAGAGAAAGCAAGGGAATTCCAGAAAAACATCTATTACTGCCTCATTGACTATGCTAAGGCCTTTGACTGTGTGGATTGCAACAAAGTGTAGAAAATTCTTATAGAGATGGGAATACCAGACTACCTTACATGACTCCTGAGAAACCTATATGCAGGTACAGAAGCAAGAGTTAGAACCAGACATGGAACATTTGACTAGTTCAAAATTGGAAAAGGAGTACAACAAGGCTGTATATTTTCACCATGCTTATTTAACTTATATGCAGAGTACATCATGCAAAATGCTAGCTGGATGACTCACAAGCTGGAATCATGATTTATAGGAGAAATATCAGCAACCTCAGATATGCAGATGATACCACTCTAATGGCAGAAAGCAAAGAGGAACTAAAGAGCCTCTTAATGCAGTTGAAAGAGCAGAGTGGAAAAGCTAGCTTAAAACTCAACATTCAAAAAACGAAGATCATGGCATCTGGTCCCATCACTTCATGACAAATAGATGGGGGAAAAGTGGAAATGGTGATAGACTTTATTTTCTTGGGCTCCAAAATCACTGTGGACAGTGACTGAAGCCATGAAATTAAAAGACACTTACTTCTTGAAAGAAAAGCTTGGACAAACTGACAGCATATTAAAAAGAAGAGTCATCACTTTGTCAACAAATGTCCATATAATTAAACCAATGATTTTTCCAGTAGTCATGTATGGATGTGAAAGTCGAACCATAAAAAAGGCTGAGCACTAAAGAATTGATGCTCTTGAATTGTGGTGCTGGAGAAGACTCTTGAGAGTCCCTTGGGACTGCAAGGAGCTCAAACCAGTTAATCCTAAAGGAGATCAAACCAGTCAATCCTAAAGGAAATCAATCCTGAATATTCATTGGAAGGATTGATGCTGAAGCTGTAGCTCCAATACTTTGGCCATTTGATGCGAAGAGCTGACTCACTGGAAAAGACCCTGATGCTGGAAAAGACTGAAGGCAGAAAGGACAAGGGGACAGGGGGAAACAGAGGACGAGATGGTTGGATGGCATCACTAACTCAATGGACATGAGTTTGAACAAACTGTGGGAGACAGTGAAGGACAGGGAAGCCTGGCCTACTGCAGTCCATAGGATCACAAAGAGTTGGACTCGACTTAGTGATTGAACAACAATAAAACAATGCTGCATTAATCTGAAGCATCAAATATGCTTTTAAATTCAAAGCAGACATGTTTGAAGTAAAAATTTTGGGGGAATTTTTTAATTCGTTGAGTCTCATTGCCATTTGGATTTAAAATTTGTTCATTCCTAAACTTGAAATCATTTCAGCTCTACATGTAATTTTAAGAGATTCAAGACTAAAAACAACAAGATTATCTAACTGGTGAACTGAGCTAAAGGATTGAAAAGATTTTACAAGTCAATTTCAAAAGGAATTCAGAGATGTCAATCACCATGGCCAATGTCCTGCTTTCAATTAATGAATGAAAAGCTCTGTAGAAAATCTACAGACTCCTATTAACAGAGAATGCCCTGAAACAGAAATTGTTCTGTAACTTATTGTTAAACAATAAAACATTGTCTTTTCCTTCATATAAAATTTGAATATATTAGACAAAGCAGAATACCACCCATCACTTGAAGAGCTCTTGCAGCTGTTGCTCCCAGAATAAAAAGTCTATTGTTTTATAAACCAGATCTGTCTGGAGCTATCTACATTGCTAAAAAGTGCCAGACTGTCAGTGAATGGTTCATCTATAATCTCAGCAAGTTGGTTTATTGATGATTCAGTAATCCCTTGATTCCCTGAATTGAAAAACTGGATTTTTTTTTTTCTCCTCAGTTGATAGATGTGTCTGCCTTCAGACTAAAAATTTACCTAAAGCTCTTAAAAGATAAATGTACATACTTTATCAGTTAGGAAAAGCATGTTTGAAGTCTCAGACCGTTGATTCTCTGATGGTAGGAACCTCCTTAATTTTGTTTTAGGTTAGTCTTCTGAAAAATGATGAGATAGAGTTTATGTAAATTATGCAATAACTTTTTTATAGCTCTAAAATTCTATAGCACTACCGAAGGATCTCACCCCATAATAGTGGTCTTTGGAATTTTTCATGTTGATAAAAAGTTGGCTAGAGACACATTGTTTTCAAGTTAAGATGTCTCATGAATAGACACAGCCATAAAAATGGGACACAGGTATCGTGTATATTTTTGTCAATTTTCAGTCAAAAATGAGTAAAATCAAAAATTGTCTGAAAAGATGACTTTTAGTTTTGTGTCTATATTGGCTTGTGGTTGCTATGCTTAGTTATTTAAACAACTGCTTCTTAATTTATTATGCTTACTCGGTCGTGTCTGACTCTTTGCAACACAATGGACTGCAGTGCACTAGGTTCCTCAGTCCATGGGATTTCCCAGGCATGAATACTGGAGTGGGTTGCCATTTCCTACTCAAGGGGAGCTTCCCGACCCAGAGGTTGATCCCATGCCTCTTGAGTCTCCTGCATTGGCAGGATGGTTCTTTACCACTGCACCACCTAATACTTTATCATAAATCCCACAACTTGATGCAACCACTATTGTGTTTTATGGAAACTATAATTATACATGAATTATTGGCAAATACTCTCATGAATTTTAATCATTGATCACTTTCTCCATTTATTTGAATGACATTGCTCCTGGTGTTTTCAGTACCTATAGCAGACAGCAGGGGAGAAGGCCAATGGCACCCCACTCCAGTACTCTTGCCTGGAAAATCCCATGGACAGAGAAGCCTGGTAGGCTGCAGTCCAGGGGGTCGCTAAGAGTCGGACACGACTGAGCGACTTCACTTTCACTTTTCACTTTCATGCATTGGAGAAGGAAATGGCAACCAGTGTTCTTGCCTCGAGAATCCCAGGGATGGCGGAGCCTGGTGGGACTCTGTATTCACAGAGTCGGACATGACTGAAGCGACTTAGCAGCAGCAGCAGCAGACAGCAGGAGTGACTCAGACTTGAAGGCTGTGAGCATAGGCATGAGGTGGGCTCTATGAATCAGCTCTGCACAGTTGAGCCATAGTCTGAGCTTACTACACTGATTTTCAGTAATTGCCTGGTGGGCTGCCGTCTATGGGGTTGCACAGAGTCGGACATGACTGAAGCGACTTAGCAGCAGCAGCAGCATGTGGTATTATTAACCTTTAAAATATTCCTCTCTTTCAGGGAATATACTATATAATCAGTTTTTTAGTTAAACATTGCCTTTTCCATCACATCCACTCAAGCACCATTCCATTCTTTTCCTAGAACATTTTCTTTCTTGTGTGCTCTTGCCTTTATATACCTTCAAATGCTCTTTTGACATAAACTTTGTAGTATTTTTCAAGCAACATCTTAAACTTTTCTAGAGTGTTGTTGTGTAAGTTTTCTTGTGTTTGAGGTGAAGAATTTTTGCCATGTTAAAGATCAATAATGAAGACAAACAATATCAAAAATACTATCAGACTTTTAAGTAGAGGATTGCATATTGATATATACATTTTAAAAATAAACATTTATTTGTCATAAAAAATTAAGTTTGGAGAAATCTGAGAAAAAGTATAAATATATGTCAACAAAAGAGAAGGTCATATGGTAGTTGATTCAGTTCAGTTGAGTTCAGTCGCGCCCGACTCTTTGCGACCCCATGAATTGCAGCACGCCAGGCCTCCCTGTCCATCACCAACTCCCGAAGTTTTCCCAAACTCATGTCCATCGAGTCTGTGATGCCATCCAGCCATCTCATCCTCTGTCACCCCTTCTTCTTCTGCCCTCAAACCTTCCCAGCATCAGGGTCTTTTCCAGTGAGTCAGCTCTTCGCATCAGGTAGCCAAAGTGTTGGAGTTTCAGCTTCAACATCAGTCCTTCCAATGAACACCCAGGACTGATCTCCTTTAGGATGGACTGGTTGGATCTCCTTGCAGTCCAAGGGACTCTCAAGAGTCATCTCCAAAACCACAGTTCAAAAGCATCAATTCTTCAATGCTCAGCCTTTTTTCACAGTCCAACTCTCACATCCATACATGACTACTGGAAAAACCATAGCCTTGACTAGATGGATCTTTGTTGGCAAAGTAATGTCTCTGCTTGTTAATATGCTATCTAGGTTGGTCATAACCTTCCTTCCAAGGAGAAAGCGTCTTTTAATTTCATGGCTGCAATCACCATCTGCAGTGATTTTGGAGCCCCAAAAAATAAAGTCAGCCACTGTTTCCCCTGTTGCCCCATCTATTTCCTATGAAGTGATGGGACCAGATGCCATGATCTTAGTTTTCTGAATGTTGAGCTTTAAGCCAACTTTTTCACTCTCCTCTCTTACTTTTATTAGGAGGCTTTTTAGTTCCTCTTCACTTTCTGCCATAAGGGTAGTTGATTACTGTAAACTATATCTAAGTAGTGTTTATCTATATACTATTTATATCTATAGTATGTGACTGTATATGCTATACAGTATATGGTTTTAACTGTCTTTTATATCTAGTATTTTTAAATTTTCATATTTTCATGAAGTAATCTTTTCAATTAATTGCAAGCAATGACTTCCCTACCCCTTTGCTAGTTTAGCCCTGTTCCTCAGAAGTGAGTGCTTTTCTCTCTTTAGCTTTTTCTTCTAAAGAATAATATTCTTCCAGCGTTAATTCTCTAGCTATCATTTTGGTCATTGATTATCTTTTGACAAGACGGATGAAACACATCTCCTTTTTTGCCAGACTTCTAACTCCCCTTCTACCATATTGCGTATATATACTTTTTCCTTTGGGATTTAGTTCATTTTCAAAAATGTCCCGTTACATAGATGTACCACATCTTCTTTATCCATTCCTCTGTTGATGGACATTTAGGTTGATTACATGTCTTGGCTATTGTAAGCAGTGCCGTAATGAACATTGGAGTGCTTGTATCCTTTCAGATCATGTTTTTCTCTGGATATATGACCAGGAGTGGGATTGCAGGATCATATGGTATCTCTGTTCACTATATAAGACACTTCTTTCCTATTCCCCTGGATTCTGTCATTTCCTTTCCTTTCCTTGGCTTTTCTTTTTCTTTTCTTTCTGAATGCTGTTTTGCTGCAATCATGTAGATTGTTTGGATTGGTGCTAGAGATTCTGCATTTCTGGATGATGCTGATGCTATTGGTCAAAGAAACACACTTTGAACAGCATTGTCTTAGATTAGTGCTATCCAGTCAAAACATAATGCAAGCCAAATCTATAATTTTAAAATTTCTGATAGCCATATTAAAAAAGTAAAATAAATAGGTGAGGTATGTAATTTTAATGTTTTCATTAACCCATATATTCAGACAGGTAGCAGTCAACAGGCAACCAATATTTACTTATTCTAAAGATATTTTCATTATTTTTCATACTAAATATTTGAAATCTGGTACATATATTACACTATACAGCATGTCTCAGTTTGGAGTAGCCACATTTCAAAGCTGAATAGCCACATGTGGCAAAGCATAGCCTGAGGGGACCTCCTGCATATGTGCACTAGGACATGCAGGACATGTGTACAAAAATGTTCACAGTGATGATGCTCAGCCTAGCAGAACAAAGGAAAAATCTAAATGCCTATTAATGAATAAATGATTACTATGCAGGATTCAAACATCAACTGCAAACAACAAAGCGGAGATGGATGTTAGGAACAAAATTTTAATTAAAAAATTAGCTGTGCAAAACTACACTTGTAATACCATTTTATAAAGCTCAAAGAAGTGCAAAAGCAAAACAATATACTCTTTTGGAATATATAAATATATAGTAAACTTACCAAAAAAAGTACACTAAGAGAGTGATGAAAACAAAAGCTTGTGAGTATGATGTGGGAAGGGCACGAGGGTTGGGAGGGACTGAGAAATGAGATGAAGAGAAGCACGTAAGAACTTGTGTTATTGGAATACACTAGTCCTTGGACAGGTAGTGTAGCCAAGGGCGCTGTAGTTTATACTCTGGTACTTCAAACCTTTTAACTTGTTTTCTTGGCTGAGGTTCGCCCAGGAAGCTAGAGCTGGCATGCAGCTAGTTTCCTATGAGAAGTGATTCGAAAGAACAGGCTAGGGTTTTGGAAAAGGGAAACAAGGGAGATAAGAAAGCTAATGGAGTTAAGGATAAATGGGGTTCAAATCTGCCAGGACCTTCTGTGGAATCCAAAGAATCCACCTCAGAATTCCAAGGTGAGGCATTTATCACTGACACCTGACTCTCTTGGTCAAAATTACCCCACAGAGTATTAACTTCCCACTTCCAAGCGGGGCAGGAATGACTTCCAGGAGGGACCAAGTCAGTTCCCCTCAGCCTTCCCTGTGGTGGTTTTAGGGAAGCCTCAGCCCCAGGTGAGAGATCAGCACTTAGCTCAAGTAGGATGGTTGTGACAGGAATGGCTGGAGGAATAAAATGTCCTTGAGAACGTGAAGCAGGAGAACAGAGTTGTCCAAACGAGTTCCCTACACAATGCATATATTCTTATGCAGGTATCAAATACTTTTTAAAAGATAGTAAGGAAGAAAATTATCTGTACTTTTTTTTTCTCTAGATAAAAATTATTTCATGGTTACTTCATACTTATCAGATACTACTATATCCCTAACGTGACCTAATATAGTGTACATGACCTGCCTTAGCTGCTTCTCTTACCTCATTTTCTAACACCCTCTCTTTTCTTTACAGCAATTCATCACCACTGCCTACAGATGCTACGGGGGCTCACCAACTCCTGGACTCACACCAGGGTCTTCACTGTTCCCTCTGCCGGGATGCTCTTCCCATGGCTCACCTCGCATTCCATGGAGGTAGGTTTCAGTTTCTCTTAGTAGTCTTTCTTGAGCACCTCACCTCCACATGAGCATCCCCTCCCTGGCCACTAGGGTGTCACTCTCTGTCCTTTTGTGCTGCTTTTCTTTACATGGCATTTTTCACTCTTTGATATTACTTTATATAATTACTTTTGCCATCTGTCTCTCACTCAGGTGAAAGCTCTACAAAGGCAGGGATACTCCCTGTTCAATTCATGCCTGTAACCCAAGAGCCTAGAATAGTACTTGACATTGATGAACATTTCTTGAATGTCCTCTTAATTTTCACTTTTGAAAAATTAAAAAAATAGAATCCTAGCTAGTTCTCTTTTTAAATTTCAGATTCATATAGATTGACGCTAATCACTCATGTAGCTTTATCAAATTTTCCATTTTCTATTTTTGAATTACATTTCATTCAATCTACCACAATATCACCTACACTTTTTCTTCAAGAAACCAAATCTGAAAACATTGCTTGGGAAATGCAACCTCTTTGTAATTAGCAGTGCCTTTTATAGAACCTAAACTGATGTATAAGTTTTAATGACACCTAAAATTGGACAAATACATGTGGCTTTCAGTCTAGCCGAGTGCTTTGCATGGTATTGTATAAAGTATTGCACTGAGTGGTCATTTGTTAGCTCTTCCAGACAAGCACTTGGCTCCCATGAAAGCATATTTGAGGATACAGTTATAACTGAGTGGTTATGGGCTTCCTGAACTGACATAGTCTGTGTGTTTGTGAATCAAAGGGTGAGCAGAAATGTATTTCACGGTTTAAATAAATTTAGGATAATACTAATACTTGTACATATGAATTTAGCCACAGGTTATTGTCATAATATTTTAGCTTCCATCAAGCAATTTGGGTACTATTTGTAGTTGTTTTTTCTCTGATAAACTGTACATTTAAAAAAACAATTCATAACGCTCTCCACATGGAAATGCTGTATACTAGCATATATTTTATATTAAGCCACATAGTCTTGCTCATAAGGCCAATGGCATCACAGAGCTGATCAATGGGAAGTAGTGTAAATGCTTCTTCAATAACTCTAGTAGCTTTCTTTTCTTCCCGTTTCCCTTTTCTAAAACTCCTAACTTCTTCTCTGGCATCAAAACCTAGAAGTTGTAACTCTGAAAGTGGAAAAATAGTGATACTTTAGTGTTGGCGTTCAGGGCACCTACCTAAAAGGGGCTCAGATACTGTCTAGAGTCTCATCTTTGACCCGGCTACACATGATGGGTTTCTAAGGAGAAAGGACGTTCACAGTCAGGCCTAGCAAAACTCTACCTCAAAGGCGGTAACTTTGCTTTGTTTGTGAGTAGGGCCCAACAGACCTAATGTGTCTGTTGATTGAGCTACTTAAATGCCAAATATCAATGATCAGTAGTCAGTAAAAGAAAAGAAAGAGGCAGATTTTGTTTTTGTAATTCAAAAAAGTTAAAGAATTTTTTTTTCTTTTAAAATAATCAAAAGTGCAGGAGTCTTTTCCTTGTAGCCTTACACCCAAACCTTTACTATTTAGCTTCAAACTAAAGAATAAAGAAAACATGGAACACCAAATATTTTGTACTTGAAATGAAGTTTTTTCCTCCTTCATGGCACTACATATAACTGTATGTGTGTACATGCGTTTGTGTGTATATAATACAAAACTTAGTAAATTTGGTAAAATGATGTCAAAATATAAAGAACCCAAATACTGAAAAATAATTTGAAGTTAATAATTTTCCTACCACTGTAATAAGAATGGTGAACTTTTTTGTTTTTATGTTTGTTCTTTTTATATCAGAAGATTTAATGAACAGTTCTCAAGAGTGCCTGTTTAGAATGGCACTTGTTTCCTCAAGGGAACTTGCCAATATTGGAATGTCTGTATCTACATAGATAAGAGAGGAAGAAATAGTTCAGTCTTTCTAAGATTTAATGCAACATTTCATCAAAGATTATCAGATAGAAACTGAGCACTAACAAAATTTAAAATTTTAAGAAATTTTAACTTGTGTTGCATTCGAGTGTTGTTTCTGTGAATACACAATCCTCATTTTCTTTGCTATTTCATGCCAAGTATTTTGGCTGTGCCATCGTCAAATATCAATTGCGAAAAACATGTCTGTCAACAGCTCATTTTCTCATCAATTTAAGCTACTAAAACTATAAATTTGTTACAAACTGCAGATGGCCTCAAAGACTGTGTTGACTGTATAGAAAATACACTGGAGGCTTTCTAAATGTGTAGCAAAATAGAAAGCATTTTTCTAAGTCAAGACATTATATCCTTTTCAATGAAAACCAGAAAAAGATTGTACTACTATTTAAATACTCTCCATTAATATTTTTAGGAAACAGTGCAATTTCCAATAAAAAACAAGTTCAAGAAAAGATCTCCAAGAATTAACAAATTGTTGTTAGGGTACCCTCAACCTCTGCACGTAACCTTCCCACTAATTGACCCAAGATAAAGCCAGCATACATAGACCATAATAGTTTAGAAAATTATATTTTCACAGTGATGGAATTGATTTAAAAATTAATTTATTGGCTCATTTACCAAATGCATAAAAGAAATTTCAAAGTAATAAAAGGCAAATCCCTATTTGAATAGGTATTTAGAAAGATGCTGATGTTGTTATGTAGTAAGCCAAGGTAATAACCAGTGTAGCATTTATTAATCACGTTTTACCAGCTTCCAGAATATTTATTACTATGTTTTAAATGTCTTTGCAAAATTGAACTTTTAAAATTATATTTTATTGCTTTGAGAGGCCTGTTCTTTAAATGGGAGCTAATCTTCACTATTGTATATTACAATAAATAATTTGAATATTACATTTAAATATTTAAAGCTACCTTTCAATGAAATCCTTAAGAAGGTTAATTTTGAAAATGTGTTAAAGACAATTTTACATCAAGTTCTATGTATTCTGTGTGACTAATGAGAGAAAAATTGGCCTTATGTACCTTAAAATATATATAAAGTAACCAAAAATGAGTTCTAAAAGCCTCTTAAGAAGTGGATTTATGATTTACAGAGACCTCAGGACTATAGGTTAGTAGAATCTAAACTTCAGGTTCCTCACCCTTGAACTGAAAGCTTTGAACAGAATTATGTCTAAAACTCTATTAATAAGAACATTCTACAGTTGTACCCTGGAAAGAGACAGAGCCTTACTTAGTTATTGCTGTTTCATTAAACCAAATTCTTGATCCTTAATTATATATGAGATTCTTAAAATGATTTTTTACATACTGTCAGTTATTATATTCTTTTTTTAATGACTTTAGATAATTTTACATGTAAAATCTTAGGGAACATTAATTCTTTTTGTTTGAATTGTGTGTGTACATTTGTGCTTACAATACAGTTTGAATAATTGTAATCAGTGTGTACTACCTGAATCTTAAGTTATGCTTTTTACATTACCTTATAAACCTATTCACATGTATAGGGATGAAACTAGATTGCATACGTAAAAAATAGTTTGAAAACTCTACATGTATATCAGAACTTAGGTATTTTTGTTCTTTTGAATGTGAGTCCTTCAAATTCAGGGATTCTTGATTATTTATCTTATCCTCTCTACAATCTAGCACGGACTTGACACGCTGATTCTCAATAAAAATAATAACTATCACCAACATTTATTATCAGATGTTGAACCAATTGCTTTGTATATGTCATTCATTTAGTAATCACAAATAACTTTTTATAAAAATACTACTATCAGTTTTTAAATTTATATTTTGTGTTATTTTAAATTGAAATATAGTTGATATGGAATTTTATATACTTTACAAGTGAGCAATATAGTGAATCATAATTTTTAGAGTTTATACTCCATTTACAGATATAAAATATTACTTATGTTCCCTGTGTTGTACAATTTATCTTTGCAGTTTATTTTATACATAATAGTTTGTATCTTTAATCCCTTACCCTATCTTACCCCTCCCCACTTCTCTCTCTGGTAACCACTAGTATGTCTATGAGTCTGCCTCTTTTTTTTTATCTAATTTTTTATAAGAGAAAAGTAGACTCAAAGAACTTAATTAACTTTTCCAGTTTATAAGAGGCAACACTAATTTTATAATCTGAAAGAAAGCACTTAACAACCTCACTATGATTCATTTATTTTACATTTATTAAATGACATGGTATCCTATTTATAGTCCATAATTGTTTAGCTATTTCCCTCATGAATGGGCAAGTAGACTGTCTTTAGACTGTCAGTAATATACACGATGATGCTACTAAGCACTTGTAATATCCTTCAGTATATATGTGTAGATTATTCTCATACTCAAAGAACTCAAAATAATAAACAAAATATGATCTATACCTTGATACAGTGTTATTCAGCCTACTTTAAGGAGAAAATTCTGACACATGTTACAACATGGATGGGCCTTGAGGACAGTGAAGTAAGGCGGTCAGTAATCAAAGAACAAATACTGTGTGATTCCACTTAAATGAGGCATATGGGATAGTTAAATTCAAAGAGATAGAAAGAAGAATGGTGGTTTCCAGGGGCTGGAGGGAGAAGAGAATGAGGAGCTGATGTATAATGGGTATTGGGTTTCAATTTGGGAAGATGAAAAGTTCTGGAGATGATTGTGATGGTTGCACAGCAGTGTGAATATAAGCAAAGCCACTGAACTGTACTCTTGAAAATACTTTGAATGTTAAGCTTTGTTATACATATTTTATGACAAAAAGAACTCAAAATAAAGCTTTGTTAAGCACTATTTGCATCCGAAAAGAGATACTATTGCAAATTCTTATTTATTCTATGTAGATATAAGAGAAGACTTTGTATCTACACAAGTCAAAACTTCATTGGAGAAGCAGAGCTTGGTGATGCAGATTTGGGAGCATTAACAGATAGAGGATGTTTACATTCTTGGGACTGAATTAGGTCAGTTAAGGACTATACAAAGATAAGATGGGAGGCCCAAGACTTGGCCTGAGCCTTTCTAAAAATTACTGGCCAGCCAAGGAAGGACAAGTCTGCAAAGAAGATTGAAGAATAGCTATAAAGACTAAAACAAATAAACAAAAAAAAAGAAAAGAAAAGAGAGAGAGAATGTGGTATCATGGAAGGAAAGAAAGAATTTCAAAAAGAAAACTTGACCTTGGATCATTTGGGAATGTTTTACAGTGTTCTTTCGAAATTCCTTTCATCTTTAGTTTCCATGATTTTATTATCTTCTGACTTTCCTATAGACTCCTTGGTCATTTCTTCATCATCTCTTTTATTTAGTGTCTCTATCTTATTAAACCTTAATTTGACCTACACCAAGGTATACTTGCCCTGGAGAAGGGAATGAGTACCCTCTGCAGTATTCTTGCCTGGAGAATTTCGTAGACAGAGAGCCTGGAGGGCTACACTCCATTGGGTCACAAAGAGTTGGACAGGACTCAGGGACTAACACTTTTACTTTCAAGATATGCTTGATGAGTTTAATTATACAAGAAGAACTGCTGATGAAACTCTACTAAGCTACTCTGTACTTCGACAGGAACTATTGAGAGAAAAAATTTCACTGGAAATGAAAAAGGCTGTTGATGATTGACTGAAATGAAATTGTATCTCACGAAATTAATTTGCAATTAAAAAAGCTTCCCATCACCTAAAGAAAAAAGGACTATGATAGAGTGCAAAAATATATTTTGGATGAAGACAGAGACTTCTGTATAGAAAAAGAAAAATTGAGAAGGAAATTTTGTTTATAGTGATAAGGAATAAATTTTCTAGTCAGGGAAGTTGTGTTTGTTTATTTTTACCAAAAGTAAATTCTAATATGTTATCCCAGACAAGATTCTTCCTTTCAAAAATAGCCAGTCTAAGTACAATATGCTAAGGATTCTGTTACAAACATTGAAAAGATTTTAAAAAGAAAACTATGGACATGCCTCTTATTATTGAAAGTCAAAATTGTGGCAGAAACCAATACAACATGTAAAGCAATTATTCTCCAGTTAAGAAAAGAATTACAGTGCAAGACTAACACTCAGATGTGAATATAGGATGATGAGATCTAAGTATTTTCACCTCTGAAACAGGTTTCTTAACTTGACTTATCCCTAGTGCCCATCTGGGAATCTTAAGCCATTTACCCCTTACATAAATCCCATTCATTGCTCCCATAATGATTAGGCTAGCACTGATATAACTTGAAACATTGGTTTCAGGGAGTCTTATTTTTCAAACTAGCTGTAAGAAGTTTTTGAGATACCTGAACCGTACTCTTGATTTCTCTAAGACCCAGGCCTGAAACATGAAAGCAAGAGAATAATGATTCCATGCATAGCAGATAAAAGACACTTGTAACCCCTTTGCCACAATGTTCCCTAAGGGTTGATATAAATACATTAATCATTCTGCCAGGAACTAAATTTATATTCTAGTTTGCACAAGTGCATCATGACAAGCAAGGTATTGTATGTTTCAAGGTATCACATTTAATTAAGGCTTTAACTCAGCAGTGGCCACAGGACTGGAAAGGTCAGTTTTCATTCCAATCCCAAAGAAAGGCAATGCCAAAGAATGCTCAAACTACTGCACAATTGCACTCATCTCACACGCTAGTAAAGTAATGCTCCAAATTCTCCAAGCCAGGCTTCAGTAATACATGAACTGTGAACTTCCAGATGTTCAAGCTGGTTTTAGAAAAAGCAGAGGAACCACAGATCAAATTGCCAACATCTGGTGTATCATCGAAAAAGCAAGAGAGTTCCAGAAAAATATATATTTCTGCTTTATTGACTATGCCAAAGCCTTTGTGTGGATCACAATAAACTGTGGAAAATTCTGAAGGAGATGGGAATACCAGACCATCTGACCTGTCTCTTGAAAAACCTGTATGCAGGTCAGGAAGCAACAGTTAGAACTGGACATGGAACCAAAGACTGGTTCCAAATAGGAAAAGGAGTACGTCAAGGCTGTATATTGTCACCCTGCTTATTTAACTTATATGCAGAGTACATCATGAGAAACGCTGGGCTGGAAGAAGCACAAGCTGGAATCAAGATTGCCGGGAGAAATATCAATAACCTCAGATATGCAGATGACACCACCCTTATGGCAGAAAGCGAAGAAGAACTAAAGAGCCTCTTGATGAAAATGAAAGAGGAGAGAGAAAAAGTTGGCTTAAAGCTCAACATTCAGAAAACTAAGATCATGGCATCTGGTCCCATCACTTCATAGGAAATAGATGGGGAAACAGTGGAAACAGTGTCAGACTTTATTTTTTTGGGTTCCAAAATCACTGCAGATGGCGATTGCAGCCATGAAATTAAAAGATGCTTACTCCTTGGAAGGAAGGTTATGGCCAACCTAGATAGCATATTTAAAAGCAGAGACATTACTTTGCCAACAAAGGTCTGTCTAGTCAAGGCTATGGTTTTTTCCAGTGGTCATGTATGGATGTGAGAGTTAGACTATAAAGGAAGCTGAGCACCAAGGAATTGATGCTTTTGAACTGTGCTGTTGGAGAAGACTCTTGAGAGTCCCTTGGACTGCAAGAAGATCCAACCAGTCCATCCTAAAGGAGATCAGTCCTGGGTGTTCATTGGAAGGACTGATGTTGAAGCTGAAACTCCAATACTTTGGCCACCTCATGTGAAGAGTTGACTCATTGGAAAAGACCCTAATGCTGGGAAGGATTGGGGGTAGGAGGAGAAAGGGACGACCGAGGATGAGATGGTTGGATGGCATCACTAAATTGATGGACATGGGTATGGGCAAACTCTGGGAGTTGGTGATGGACAGGGCGGCCTGGTGTGCTACGATTCGTGGGGTTGCAAAGAGTCGGACACAACTGAGCGACTGAACTAAACTGAACTTAACTGAACAGGTCTTCTTTCCTTCTTTGGGAGAAGAATTTAAAACACTTAAAATAATGTGATCTGGCTTCCTAAAGTCTACTACAATTTGGGTAAATTAAACAAAAAGTATTATCATTGTTTTGTAGATTCCTATTATTTTTCTAAAATATAAACCAGAAAGATGAATTGAAATCACTTCCTCAATGAAAAACTGTAATAGATTCTAATAACTAATGCCTTTCTTTACAACAAAGTTGAATAATACAATGGTATTATTGTATTTTTTACAATATTATATTAAAATTTAAAGTTGTTAATATAACTATATCCCTAATAATTACAAATTTATATATTTTATTATACATATATGTAATTAGTGATTTCTCAGATACACAATTAACAAGTACAATGACAAAACTTGAGAGAGTACCGTATAGTTTGTCTGTTGAAAATGTTGAAAGATCTATGTAAGTTTCACTAAAAGTTTGTGACATTTAAAACATGCCCAATCTTTATACATCTATTTATACACCGAATTATGTTTCAAAGGTGTCTTGTGGTTAATGTTACTCTTTACAGATACTCTAAGAATAATTTTTAAAGATTAATTAAATAAATGCTCAGAAGCAGATATAATGCATACACATAATTACTACCTGCCTGTCACGTGTGTGACAGCATTTACGAATTAGGAGGCACAGCTTACACCTGATCACATTTGTTCATTTATTCTCTGGGATCAAAGAACAATCACATATAAGCCCTTTTGAGCTCCTCCTTAGGGAAATGCACACTGGTATTTACACATGTGAAGATGGACAGCTGGAGAATGGGAGAGAGGTGGTCCCCTGGGCTGTGAGTGATAGCTGCTTGGACCTCTCCTCTTGCAGTCAAGGCAAGGTGGGTCGAGGGAGGCAGAATATTCCTGAGGTGCTGCCATGGCATTTATTGTACCTGGAGCTGTTATGTGTCAAAAAGTGAGTCAGCCCAGGGATGGTGAATTTGATATGGCCAGTGTGTCTATAGCAGGTCTACAGTGTTCAGTGTATTCAACGTAGAGACAAGTCCAGTACCTGCCACTGGAGTCATTAGTGAACCTGGGCCTTTAGTAGAGCATGAAAGGCTAATGTACACAGGTCATCAGTGAGTCCAGTAAAGTCAGCTTTTTCCAGCCAGTCAGGATGTCAGTCAGACATCTGGATGGAGTGCAGTCTCCAGAAGATCTAGATCTACCTTCTTTCTATACTTGGCCCCTTTGTGTCACTCCCAAACCATAGCCTAGGTCTCCATTGATTCTGGCCCCAGCGAAAGTCTGTACCACTCCCTTTGCCTACCTACGCCCATCTTATTCCTTCCACACAGTTCTGCATGAAAATTTTGCCCATAACCATGAGGACAATACTTTCTAGAGACCAAAAAGAGGGGGTCTAGATGGCTAATTACTTGTCTGTGTGGCCCTCTGGAGTTAAGTCCCAGGATGCTACCATTGGTTAGGGAATTTCTAAGTAAGTCACAGAAGATCTTTAAGGCTCAGTTAACTGATCTTTAAAATGAAGAAATTAGTAATATCTATTGCCCAGGTGTTACATATGAGACCATAAACAATGCCTAGCTCCATGCCTGGTACTGAATTAAGCAATGAAGAAGTGAAAATTGTCTTCTCTTTTATGTCTCAACATAAAGCATTGTTTTCGCAATATTCATCTAAGAATGGTTTTTACATAGTCACTAGGTAGTTGCCCACTCATCCATCAACCGAGAGTATGAACCTGGGGAAACAATGAAAATCATTTCCTTGGAAACCTGTCTTTCCACCCCCATCTCTCCCCAGTCACTGCCCTCTACCCTCCTTCCACTTTCAGCCTGTGACTTTCCTCCCATGGCTCTTCCTCATCACTCTTTTCTTGCTTTTACCTCTTCCTTACCTTGAAACTCCTCTTAGACTCAACTCAAATATATGCTCTGTAAAATAATCACTGACTCTTAGAAAGAATTGAGGTCTCTTATTTGTGCTCTCAGAATTTTGGTATTTTGTACACTTTTCTAACTATTATTCATATGAACATTGTTTAATTAACATGTGAATCAAGGAGATGTCCCTCTAATGACTGCTTTTATGTCTTAATTCTCAGGACATCTTCCTTTGAAAATAAGGGTAGGTCAACATTAATATCATAAATAGAGTTTTAAGTAACAAGCTTTAAACACATGCATTGAATATTGAACATCTATATTGTCTTCTCACTTTGAATCAACAGGAAGTATTTTCTGGATCGATGCCATTTTCTTTATTGTAAGATAACTACTTTACATCTAGTCTTACAAATTCTTTAGTTCAACTAGATTTTTCCTTTGTCTGAGTTTGGACAGTATGACCTTCAAGTCTTGGGTCAATGATAACAGTGTTTATAATGACAATAAATAATAGTTAATGAAATTTTTTTTACTATTTAATGGTACAATTAGATTAATGAAAACATTCCTCAATTCCAGGGTGGTTTTTTTCAAAGCCTCCTAGTACCTAAACTGTTGCTTCAGCCCTTAAGTACCACTTATAAATCCAATGAGCACCTGGTATTAGACTTGGCTAAAAGTTGAATATCTATAAGATAAATATTAGGCAATATAGTGGCCTCTTTTAGCATTGCTTAAGACCAATTGGAAAAGATCTCTATGCTGAGAAAGATTAAAGACAGGAGGAGAAGGGGACAACAGAGGACAAGATGGTTGGATAGAATCACTGACTCAATGGACATAAGTCTGAGCAAACTCTAGGAGATGATGAAAGACAGGGAAGCCTGGCATGTTGCCATTCATGGGGTCGCAAAGAGTCAGACACAACTGAGCTACTGAACAGCAACAAGACCAATTGAATAAAATAATTACTCTTGAGGGTGATACTCCTACCATATCTTTATAGTTTTTTGTTATGGTTTCCCCATCAGTACTAATCTGAAAGTATTGTTAATGACTCGTCTTCATCAAATATCCCAAAAGCATTCAACATTTCACATACACACACATACACACACACACACACACACACACACACACACAAAACCTCTTTCAAAGTTATATATCATAGGCTTTTGTAACAAATAATTATATGATTATAATAGCAAGGAAAACTGGGATGATCAGTTTAGGGAACAAATACAACCGACTCTTGGAAATCACAATTTGTGGGAGAAAATAGGTGCAGGTAAATGAAAAATGAGCCTGTAGGTGGTATACAAGCTTTAACTATCCTGTGGGTATCACTTAGCTATGTTTTGCACAGGGAATAGAAAGTTTTATGTAAGATTGCTAATGTGTTCATTGGGTTTCCCTGGTGGCTCAGATAATAAAGAATCCACCTGCAATGTGGGAGACCTGGGTTCAATCCCTGGGTTGGGAAAATCCCCTGGAGGAGGGCATGGAAACCCACTCCAGTATTCTTGCCTGGAGAATCCCCATGGACAGAGGAGCCTGGTAGGCTACAGCCCATGGAGTCTCAAAGAGTTGGACACAACTGAGCGACTAAATGAAGCACAACAGCATGCATCAATTAATTATACTTAAATTGGATGAAAACATCTTTGGTAAGGATGAAAAAATCTGGGGTAAACTTATTTGTATAATTCCTATAAAGAGACATGAATAATTTAGGAATATTGAATTTAGATGTGCCACAAGAATTTTAATCCTGGTTGTTCTGTTCGATGAACAAGTTTATGTCAGAGTGGAGAATAGCAGCTATCTCATGAGATCTGACTTAAGACAAGGAGAGATGGTGGAGAGAAGCAGACACTGAGGGAGGAGTCTGGGTTCCAGGCCTCATGTCATCAACACAGGCTACGTGATGAGCCTGTAGTTCCTACCGGCAAAACGGGGGTCCCATCTGCCTTCCTAACACACGATTAAATGAGATGATAAATGTGGAAACCTTACAAAAGCTGAAAGCTACAATTAAAACATGATTATTATAATTTGTGTGTTATATTTAATCCATAGGAAAACCAGCTTTTAAAACAGAAAAGGACATAAAGTGGTTTTCAAGTGTGTCCACTCAAAATCTTCTATGAGACCCCAATATCCATAGTGTGTGGGTTAGTCACTCAGTCATGTCTGACTCTTTGTGGCCCTATGGTCTATAGGCCACCAGGCTCCTCTGTCCATGGGATTCTCCATAGCTGCTGCTGTTCAATTTCTCAGTCATGTCTGACTCGTTGGGACCCCATGGACTGCAGCAGGCCAGGCTTCCCTGCACTTCACCATCTTCCAGAGCTTGCTCAAACTCATGTCCATTGAGTTGGTGAGGCCATCCAACCATCTCATCCTCTGTCATCCCCTTCTCCTCCTGCCTTCTATCTTTCCCAGCATCAGAGCCTTTTAAAAATAGTTTGCTCTTTGCATTAGGTGGCCAAAGTATTGGAGCTTCAGCTTCAACATCACTTCTTCCAAAGAATATTCAGGGTTGATTTCCTTTAGGATTGACTGGTTTGATCTCCTTGCAGTCCAAGGGACTCTTAAGAGTCTTCTCCAATACCACAGTTCAAAAACATCAATTATTCAGCCCTCAGCCTTCTTTATGGTCCAACTCTCATATACATACATAACAACTGGAAAAACCATAATTTTGACTAGATGAATATTTGTCAGCAAAGTGATATCTTGCTTTTTAATATGCTGTCTGTGTTTGTCATGGCTTTTCTTCCAAGGAGCAAGCCTCTTTTAATTTCAGGCTGCAGTCACAATCTGCAATGATTTTTGGAACCCAAGAAAATAGTCTGTCACTGCTTCCATTGTTTCCCCATCTATTTCCCATGAACTGATGGGTCTGGATGCCATGATCTTAGTTTTTTGAATGTTGAGTTTTAAGCCAGCTTTTTCACTCTCCTCTTTCATCTTCATCAAGAGGCTCTTTAGTTCCTCTTCTCTTTCAGCGTTAGAGTGGTGTCATCTGCATATCTGAGGTTATTGATATTTCTCCCGGCAATCTTGATTCCAGCTTGTGTTTCATCTAGCCTGGCTTTTCACACAATGTATTTGGCATATAAGTTCAATAAGCAGGGTGACAATATAAAGCCTTGACGTACTCCTCTCTCAATCTGGAACCAGTCTGTTGTTCCATGTCTGGTTCTAACCGTTGCTCCTTGACCTGCATACAGATGTCTTAGGAGGCAGGTAAGGTGGCCTGGTATTCCCATCTCTAAGAATTTTCCACAGTTTGTTGAGATCCACACAGTCAAAGGCTTTAATGTAATCAATGAAGCAGAAGTAGGTATTTTCTGGAATTCTTTTGATTTTTTCTATGATCCAATGGATGTTGGCAATTTGATTCTGGTTCCTCTGCGTTTTCTAAATCCAGCTGGAACATCTATGAATTCTTTGTTCATGTACTATTGAAGCCTAGCTTGGAGAATTTTGAGCATTACTTTGCTGGCATGCGAAATGAGTGGAATTATAGATAATACCAAAGCGAGAACATCCATCTGATCTATGGCAGGAAAGTCCAGGGTCCTCTTTGTTGAAGCTTTCTCTTGTCCTGTCAGACAGCTGTTAAGCCCTTAAGGCAACTCTCCTAATAACCACAAAATACTGTTTAACACCAGAGATCCAGGTCAGCACTCACATTTTGCAGATAAGGAGTCTGAAGGCCAGAAAGGCCAGGCAACAACCCTGTGGAGTCTTGGGAACATAGAAAGGCTGTGGTTTCACTTTTAGCAGTTCCTTTTTTTTGTGTGTGTGTGACAATTTGCTCATGCAGTGCCTTCTAGGAAAGAGCTCGACTTAACACATTACTGTTTTCACAGGTTCACTGAAAAGTTACTGCCAATGTAGGAATAGATCAGGAGAGCAGTGTGCACAGCCAGGATGCAGCACAAGCACCATCAGCCCTAAACCCAAGGTAGCTACCTGGGAGAGATGATTCACTCATTACACAACACATTTGCCATGTGCCAATACTAAACATACTTAGCTCAGTTTTTTTATAAACCAAATTTGTTTACAGCAAATGTCAAGACAATGCAATTCCTTCTTTTATTGAAGTATAGTTGGTTTACAGTATTGTGTTAATTTCTACTATACAGCAAAATGACTCAGTTAAACGTATACTGTATATATTGCATCATATATTCTTTTTTATGTTCTTTTCCATTATGGTCTATCCCAAAATATTGGAAATAGTTCCCTGTGCTATACAGTAGGACCCTGTTGTCCATCCATTCTGTTTGTAATCATTTGCACCTACTAACCCTGAGATGGTGAAATTTCTAATAATTTGTTCTGGGTATTTTTTAGGTAGTAGAGACAAAGCACATAATCTTGATTTTTACAGATAATGTTATGTAAGTCTAGATACTAAGACAGTCTTAATCATGCTCACTCACACACACACACACACACACACACACACACACACACACACACAAACACTCAAGGTAAAAAGACAAACATAAATGATTAAGGTAAACAGACTATATGCCATACCCTAGTACACAAGTCCCAGGCATTTAACGAGTAGAAAGAGCTATTACAAACTATCCCAAACTAGAAAGAAAGTGTACAAAAAAACAAAAGAACTCATATGGCAAAGGGAATAATCTTGATTACATGTTACCATCCTGTTTTTCTTTCTGTTTCTCTTAAGAGAGAGAAGCAGGCCTGCCTTGGTCACTTGATCATGTAACACATTTGAGTATAATTACGTGACTTCTTTTGTGCTGTTATAATGTCCCAGATGTCAGTTCTGATTTAGACATATTTAAGACTCATCTTGAGCTAATAATGAATTAATTTCTCATCCTAATGAACTAAGTAATTATATACTAACTTGGGACTGGTTAAAATGTATTTTATCAAACTTTTCTTTGAAAATGTGTTGGTTTTTTTTTTCTAAAAAATGTTTTGTGAGTTTAGGATAGATTAGGAGAAATTTCTTTATTAGGAAATATTATCACCCTCCCTTTCAATTATAGCAACCATGCGTGATAGATACAAACAAGAATCAGATACTTTACCAACAGAGACAATGCATATTCTCACAAGTCCATGGCAAAATAAACAATGGTACATTTTATAAGGTAGACCCAATAAAAAGGCTGTTAAAGAAACCTGGCTCTCTGTATATGAATTTTTCTCATACTGTGTATCCTCATTTGGTGAAGACCTGTGTTTCCCGTATTGTTGAAAGACTTTCTTCACAATGAAAATTTGACTGGATTGGCAGTCTTCCAGCTTCTTTCTCCCAGGAGGATTGAGTGGGGGAGATAGTGGGAGGGAGAATTAAAATTTTTACTCTACTTCATTTTTAACCAATGACCTCTATTCTCTGGAAACAGGGAAATGCATAACCCCGAGCTGCTAATTGGCCTTATTCCTTTGTGTTATTCATGGGAAGAAATGTTCTGCTTTTTCACAATAAAACAAAAGCTCATATTTTAAATGCCTTCTAACCATTATAGTTTCAGTATGTGAAGGATCCTATGATTAACTGAATATAAAGTAGATATGATTTGGAATTTCATTCATCACATCAAGTGACTTTTTGTTTTATTTTACAATTAGAACACCACATAGGGCAAAGATTTTAGCAGTGGACATGCTCTGCGATTATCCTTTATAGCCAGAACTAGACTGCGATGGGTGAGGAATTTATCTTGGGGATAAAATGTAGAGAGGTGCTGGAAAATTAAATAATCAAGATAAGTAATGTATAGTGCAAGATTTATAAAAATAAAAACTAACGTAGAAAATGTATAATGAATAAAATATCACATTTAAAGACAGATTAGTGTTAATTACTTTTCCTTTTGCCTCAAACTATGGCTCAGCACAGTACAGGCATTGTCTCTGAAACTTCACTGTCAATGGCCAATACTGGATTGGTTATTTAGTCAAGATTCATTTGTTCAGCTAAAGACATACTAAGTGACTAAACCTGCAGTTTGTTTATTGAAAAAACTTGGTTTGGTCCCAACTTGATTTTGCCTTGAACTGATAAAATTGACAAATCATTTTAATGATGTGTAGACTTCATCATACTTACTCTTTTGTGTCTTTCTCAATTTTGCTGTTCCCTTTTTAACTTTTTCCCTCTTGTGGTTTTATTTCCTATGCAAATGATGTCTGACCTTTTGGGGGACTACTTTCTTTATGTTGTTGTAACAGATTTTTGATGGCCTCACTGGTAGAACTTTGCTGGACTTACTTCCTTTCCAGATCTTTTAAAATTCACTAATAAGAGAAGGGAAGTGATAGATCAAAATTTAAAAGCCTTGATTATAAGCCTAAACTTGAATTTCCTCTAGAGATGATTTATTATCATTTCTGAAATTTACTGTTTCTATCACAACTGACAATGTGTAACTTTTTTTCCAAATAAATGATTCTAGTTTAGTAGTGAGACAGAAATACTCCCCACAGAGTGTAATTGCTGGTGTAGCATTTATAATGTTAAACACCTCAGTTACATCCATTCCTCTTAAAATTCTGAAAAAGTGAAACTGTTAGCCACTCGGTTGTGTTCAGCTCTTTGTGACACCATGGACTGTAGCCTGCCAGGTTACACTGTGCATGAAATTCTCCAGACAAGAATATTGGAGTGGGTAGCAATTCCCTTCTCCAGGAGATCTTCCTGACCCAGGGATCAAACCAGGGTCTCCTGTATTGCAGGCAGATTCTTTATCATCTGAGCAACCAAGGAAGCCCCTCTTAAAATTCTGAATGAACCCAAATCATCCAGCTCTCAGACTAACTTTAAATATTGTAGTTCTTCAGATAGAAACTTCTAATGAATGTAATCTTCATTCCTCCCTCCCGTCTTTTGTAATATTTTTGTTATACGGTTTACTTTTACATATACTGTAAAACTCAAAATAATTGCTACTATTTTTGTTTTAGTTATACAGTTTTAAAATAATAAAAATGTCTCATATATACCTGCATTTTAGCCATTTCCAGAGATCTTCATTTTTCATATATACTAGATATATGTCTGGTGTCATATTGCTTCTATCTGTAGAA
Organism: Okapia johnstoni; assembly: GCA_024291935.2. Taxonomy (NCBI): domain Eukaryota; kingdom Metazoa; phylum Chordata; class Mammalia; order Artiodactyla; family Giraffidae; genus Okapia; species Okapia johnstoni. The sequence goes on along the minus strand of CM044317.1, from coordinate 60,169,658 downwards.
TTTATTCTAAAATTTCTTGTAGAGTAGTTCTGGTCATAATAATTCTATGGTCTTGTCTGTCTGCAAAAGGCTTTAATTCCCCTTTATTTTGACATTTTCTCTAGTTATAGAATTCTGGGCTCTTTCAGTACTTTAAAATTGTCACTGTAGATTTCTGGCTTGTGTAGTTCCTGACAAGAGAACTGCTGTAATTCCTATCTTTGTGCTTCTGTAAGCAGTGTGACACCGCAGATAGAGACCCACTTGTCTCCCAAGAAGGCTCCTTTAGTATCATTAAGCTTGGCACTTAGCATGCTTGGATAGATTTGAATCCTTTCAAAGATACATAAACCGAAAAACGATGCATTAAATGTGGGACTTGTGCAAATTTTTGTTGAGAATGAAAGCATATAATGCATGCAAAAGAGAAATGAGAAGACAAGATATTTTGATTAATACACCAATATAGAGGAAAAAATTTGGATAAAAACTTCTTTGAACTTTGAAGGAAATTAAAGAAAACAGACTGGGTGGGGAAGGGAGGGAGGAACATGAAGACGATATCGCTCTTAAACGCTGTAGGTGTTTTGAATCCTGGAAATGGAGTGTAAGTATAGTGGCCCCAGTTGAAATTAGGAAATTTTGAAAGCATTTACTGATACTCCCTTTATATAATTTCTCTCAACATGCTGAGTCTCTCTTTTGAAGTAGAATTATATGATTATAAATGTAACCTATAAACTAGAAATTATATAATCTATAAATTAGAAATATAATTACCATTCATATAAATTTCACTATATATGGCAGCAATTCCTTTGTGTCTGTGTTTGGCACTATTTCCTAATTAGGCCACCACATTTTTCATTTCTCCTTCATCATTTCAATCAGGGTCTGGAAGAAGAATGTGTAACCCCCTTTGCTATAATCTTACCTAGAAATTTGTATAACTGGTTATAAACAAAACAAAAGATACAACCACCAGCAAATAGAAAGTCTATATCTTTTACAAAGCTTAGAATCTGTGATTATTGAAGTAATCAACATTAGTTAATTTTGAAATTAAAGCCCAAACTACAAAACAGATGTTTTTGTTTATTAATTAAAAAATAATAAACATTAAAAATTTGAATAAATAAGAACATCTGTTTTATAGTTAAGACTTTAATTTTAAAATTTGGATATTTATTAATACAGCATCTTAGTGATAAAAAGTAGAAATTATAGGTTAGTGAAAACAAAATGTAGTCATGAACAGTCACTATTCAGAGTTAACAATTGTTGATCTATTAGTCTGGTGCCTTTAAACTTTTGGAAAATCTGTTTGTCACCCTTGCCTCCCCAAATTAACAAAATATTATGAGTATTTTCCTAGATAGATTGTTTCCTAAGGACACCTCCACATTGTATCACATTCACCATTGTTGTTAGACATTTTCCAATTATTTGCTGTGCTGTGTTGCGCTGTGCTTAGTTGCTCAGTTCTATCCAACTCTTTGTGACCCCATGGACAGCAAAATGCCAGGCCTCTCTGTCCCTCACCACCGCCTGAAGTTTGCCCAAGTTCATGTCCATTGCATCAGTGATGCCATCCAGCCATCTCATCCTCTGATGCCCTCTTCTCCTGCCCTCAATCTTTCCCAGCATCAGGGTCTTTTCCAGTGAGTCAGTTGTTTGCATCAGATGACCAAAATACTGAAGCTTCAGCATCAGTCCTTCCAATAAGTATTCAGGATTGATTTCCCTTAAGATTGACTGATTTGATCTCCTTGCTGTCCAAGGGATTTTCAGAAGTCTTCTCCAGCACCACAGTTCAAAGGAATCAATTCATTGGCACTCTGCCTTTTTTACAGTCCACCTCTCACAACCATACATGACCACTGGGGTGACCATAGCCTTGATTATATAGACCTTTGTCAGCAGAGTAATGTCTCTGCTTTTCAACACAGTCTAGGTTTGTCATAGCTTTCCTGCCAAGAAGCAATCATCTTCTGATTTCATGGAGGCAGTCACCATCCACAGTGATTTTAAAGCCCAAGAAGAGGAAATCTATCACTACTTCCACCTTTCCCCCTCCTCCTTGCCAGGAAGTAATGGGGCCAGACGACTTGATCTTAGTTTTTTTTTTAATGTTTAGTGTTAAGCTGGCTTTCACTCTCCTCTTTCACCCTCATGAAGAGACTCTTTAGATCCTCTTCACTTTCTGCCATTAGAGCAGTATCATCTGCATATCTGAGGTTGTTGATATTTCTCCCACCTATCTTGATTCCAGCTTGTAACTCATCCAGCCTGGTATTTCTCATGATGTTCTCAGTGTATAGGTTAAACAAATAGTGTGACAGCAGACAGCCCTGTCACTCCTTTCTCAATCTTGGAACAATTCTAACTGTTGCTTCTTGACCTGCATGCAGGTTTCTCAGGAGACAGGTAAGATGGTCTGGTATTCCCCTCTCTTTAAGAGCTTTCCAGTTTGTTATGATCTGCACAGTCAAAGGCTTTAGCATAGTCAATGAAACAGAGGTAGATGTTTTTCTGGAATTCCCTTGCTTTCTCTATGGTCCAGTGAATGTTGGTAATTTGATCTCTGGTTCCTTTTGCTTTTCTAAACCAGCTTGGACATCTGGAAGTTCTTGCTTCGCATAATGCTGAAGCCTAGCATGCAAGATTTTAAACATGACCTTAATAGCATGGGAGATGAGTGCAGTTGTCTGATAGTTAGCACATTCTTTAGTACTACCCTTCTTGGCAATTGGGATGAGTCCTGTGGCCACTGTTGGGTCTCCCAGATTTGCTGACATACTGAATACAACATCTTGATGGCATCATCCTTTAGGGTTTTGAATAGCTCTACTGGAATTCCATCGCATGCACTAGCGTTATTAACAGCAAAGCTTCCTAAGGTCCACTTGACTTCGCACCCTAGAATGTCTGTCTCAGAGTGACTGATCACCCATCGTAGTAATCCAGTTCATTAAGATCTTTTTTGTACAGTTATTCCGTGTATTGTTTCCATCTCTTTTTGATCTCTTCAGCATCTACTAGGTCTATACCATTTCTGTCCTTTATTGGGCCTATCTTGGGCCAAAATGTTACCTGATGTTTTCAGTTTTCCTTAAAAGATATCTAGTCTTTCCCCTTATGTTGTTATATTCTAGTTTTATACACTGTTCATTGAAGAAGGCCTTCTTGTCTCTCCATGCTATTCTTTGGAACTCTGCATTTAATTGGATGTACCTTTCCCTTTCTCCCTTGCTTTTCACTTCTCTTATTTCTTCGGCTATTTGCAAAGTCACCTCAGACAACCATTTTGCCTTCTTGCTTTTCTTCTTCTTTGGGATGGTTTTGTTCACTGCTTTCTGTACGATATTACACTGACCTCCGTCCAGAGTTCTTCAGGCAGACTGTTTGCTAGATCTAATCCCTTGAATCTATTTGTTACCTTTACTGCATATTCATAGGGGATTTGATTCGAGTTGTACGTTGCTGGCATGTGGTTGTCTCCACTTTCTTTCATTTAAGCCTGAATTTTGCTATGAGAAGCTAGCTAGTGATCTGAGCCAGAGTCAGCTCCAGGTCCTGTTTTTGCTGGCTACATACAACTTTTCCATCTTCGGCTACAAACAATGTAATCAATTTGATTTCTTATTGACTATTTGGTTACTTGCATGTGTAAAATAGTCTCTTGTGTTGTTGGAAAAGGGTATTTGCTGTGACCAGGGCATTCTCTTGGCAGAAGAATTCAGTTAGACTTTGCTCTGCTTCATTTTGTTCTCCAAGGCCAAACTTGCCTATTCCATGTCTCTCTTGACTTCTTACTTTTACATTCCAATCTCCAGTGATGAATAGAATATCAATTTTTGGTGTTAGTTCTAGGAGATCATCTAGGTCTTCAAAGAACTGATCAGCTTCAGCTTCTTCAGCATCAGTGGTAAGAACATAGACTTGAATTACTGTGATGTTGAATGGCTTGCCTTGGAAACTAACAGAGATCATTCTGTCTTTTTTGAGGTTGCACCCAAGTACTGCATTTTGGACTTTTTTGTTGATTATGAGGGCTACTCCATTTCTTCTATGGGATTATTGCCCACAATAGTAGATATAATGGTCACCTGAATTGAATTTGCCCATTCCTGTCCATTTTAGTTCACTGATTCCTAAGAATGCTCATTATTATAATCAACTTAGTTGTTGAAGAGTATTACATCTTCTGGCCACAGGACTGGAAAAGATCAGTTTTCATTCCAATCCCAAAGAAAGGCAATGCCAAAGAATGCTCAAACTACCGCACAGTTGCATTCATCTCACACGCTAGTAAAGTAATGCTCAACATTCTCCAAGCCAGGCTTCAGCAATACGAGAATAGTGAACTTCCAGAACTGAACTGAACTCCTGAACTGAACTGAACTGATTACATCTTCAGGAGCTCATATTAAATAAATAAAACAGAAGTTTCAGGTCAATACATATACTCCTGTATTAGGAGCCACATCTCCGGATGGCACTTTATAAAAATAATACTAATCAACACAGAGTAATATATGAAACCAATTGACTTCTATAGTCTCATTAATACTAGAGATAATAAAGTATTCTGTATCTATTATATGTGAACAAAAATGGGATCCCATTAATTGTTTAAATTTGTATTCCTCTTCATCCGTATTACAATGTTGTTATATAGGTTAAATTATTCAATTTAATATAAATTAAATATAAAATATTTGGTAGGCAGGCTGATACAGAGTTGGAAATCAGTAAATCTCTGTGTGTTTGTGTGTGTATTGGTATATTTGGTGTATATATATATATATATGTGTGTGTATTTGTAAGAGAATATATATAGTAGTAATGTGATGAGCTGTACTCCTGTTTTAGTTGAAGTCACGAAAGGGATATAATATGTATATCCAAAAGATAAAATACATATATATATATATTGAAGTGTATTTGCTTTACAGTGTTGTGCTAGTTTTAGCTGTAGTGTACAGCACAGTGATATATAGAGAGATATGGATATGTAAATATATATATATATATTCTTTTTCAGATTCTTTTTCCTTATAAAATATTACAAAATACTGAATATAGTTCTCTGTGCTATACAGTAAGCCCTTGCTAGTTATCTATCTTATATATAGTAGTGTGTATATGTTAATCCCAACCTCCTAATTTATTCCTCACTCTCCCCTTTGGTAGCCATATGTTTGCTTTCTATGTTTGTAAGTCTGTGTTTTGTAAATAAGTTAATTTGTATCTTTTTTAAGATTCAACATATAAATGAGATCATATATTTGTCTTTCTCTGTCTGACTTGCTACACTTGGTATGATAATCTCTAGGTTTTTTCATGTTGCTACAAATGGTATTTTCTAGCTCTCTGGTGATGTTCTGGTGATGTTCCATGACTTGTATTCTTGTAACTCCATGTACTCATGATTTTTAAAAATTTTTAATTGGAGTACAGTGAAAACGCTGGCTTAAAAATCAACATTCAAAAAACTAAGACCATGGCATTCAGACACATCACTTCATGGCAAATAGATGGGGAAACAGTGGAAATGGTGACAGACTTTATTTTCTTGGGCTCCAAAATCAGTGGATGGTGACTGCCATCATGAAATTAAAACACACTCCTTGGAAGAAAAGCAATGACAAACCTAGACAGCTTATTAAAAAGCAAAGATGTTATTTTGCCAACAAAGGTCCATATAATCAAAGATATGGTTTTTCCAGTAGTTACGTATGGATGTGAGACCTGGACAATAAAAAAGGCTGAGTGCCAAAAAATTGATGCCTTCACACTGTGGTGCTGGAGAAGACTCTTGAGAGTCCCTTGGACAGCAAGGAGATCAAACTAGTCAATCCTAAAGGAAATCAATCCTGAATATTCATTGGAAGGACTGATGCTTCAGCTTCAATACTTTGGCCAACTGATGCGAAGAGCCGACTCATTGGAAAAGACCCTGATGCAGGGAAAGATTGAGGGCAGGAGGAGAAGAGGACAAGATGGTTGGATGAATCACCCACTCAGTGGACATGAGTTTGAGCAATTCCAGGAGATAGTGAAGGACAGGGAAGCCTGGTGTGCTGCAGTCCATAGGGTTGCAAAGAATCAGACACGACTGAGCGACTGAACAACAGAGTTGATTTACACTGTTGTGTCAGTTTCAGGTATACAGCAAAGTGATTCAGTTTTGCATATACATATATTCACTCTTTCTTAGATTATTTTCCCATATAGGACATTACAGATTATTGAGTAGAGTTCCTGTACTATACTGCAGGTTCTTATTTGTTATTTATCTTATATACAGTAGTGGATATATGTCAATTCCAGTCTCCCAATTTATCCCATCCCCTGATAACTATGTTTGTTTACAACATCTGTGACTCTATTTTTGTTTTGTAAATAAATTCATTGGTACCTTTTTTTGTTTTTTGAATTCCACATAAGTGATATCACGTGATATTTGTCTTTCTGTGTCTGACTTTACACAGTATAAGAATCTATAGGTCCAACTGTGTTACTTCAAATGGCATTATTTTGTTCCTATGATGAGTAATATTCCATTTTATATATGTTCCATATATTCTTTATCCATTCCTCTGGTTGATGGACATTTAGGTTGTTTCCATGTCTTGGCTGATGTAAATAGTGCTGCAATGAACATTGGGCTGCATGTAGCTTTTCAGATTATGATTTTCTCTGGGTATATGCCCAGGAGTGGGATTTCTGGGTCATATTGCATGTATCTTTTCAAATTAGAATTTAAATATTTTCCAGATATATGCCCAGTAGTGGAATTGATGGATCTTATCATAATTTTATTTTTTGTGTTTAAGGAACTTCAATATGTTTTCCATTGTGGCTGCTTCAATTTACATTCTCACCAGCAGTGTAGGAAGATTTTCTTTTCTCCACACCCTCTTAGCATTTATTATTTGTAGACTTTTTGGTGACCATTCTGATGAGTGTAAAGTCATACTGTATTGTAGTTTTGATTTGTATTTCTGTAATAATTATTGATGTTGAGCACAAGAGATGAAATATATTAATGATGCTTTTTTGCCAGGGAGGTTTTAGTATACACACAGGGTTGCCATGAATTGCCATGGAGACTGTATATAATCCAGTTCCTGGAGCACCATTCACACGACTGCAATGAGGTGGTGACATTTGTATTTATGCCACACAAAATCAGCAGGGCCAAGATTAAGGTGATGTGAGTGATGTAATTAAACGTTAACTATTACTTAATATTGAATAGATTTTTGAAACTTTTTTTCTGTGATAAAAGCCATGTAATACAAAACCTACTATTTTAACCATATTTAACTATACAGTTCAGTGGTTCTTTGTACATTCACATTGTTATACAACTCTCAATACTATCCATCTCCTAAGTTTGTTACCATTCTACATTGAAACTCTGTCCCATGAAACACTAGTTATTATTTCAGTGTTGCTGCTGCTGCTGCTAAGTTGCTTCAGTCGTGTCCGACTCTATGCGACCCCATGGACTGCAGCCCACCAGGCTCCTCTGTCCATGGGATTCTCCAGGCAAGAGCACTGTAGTGGGTTGCCATTTCCTTGTCCAATGCATGAAAGTGAAGTTGCTCAGTCGTGTCTGACTCTTCGCGACCCCATCGACTGCAGCCCACCAGGCTCCTCCGTCCATGGGATTGTCCAGGCAAGGGTACTGGAGTGGGGTGCCATTGCCTTCTCCATTATTTCAGTGTAATAGTTGTTAAATGTCAGTTATGCACATTTTTTTTCCTTCTGCCTCAGACTCTGCTACAGTGCATGGCAGTTTTTGGTCCTGTCTTTACTTATACGTTTTATATTTTGCTCATGATTAATTTTTGATTCTTGCAAATATTTTTAAACTATTGTACTAAAATGGTATTTACCTTGATTACTAAGTTTTTTGATGAGCCCTTAAATTTTTCACCCAAGTCAAGTATCACACACTTGCCTCATCCTAGTCCCATACCTGACAACTAGTTGAACTTTACTCAGTGGCTCTATGCACACAACTGCCATCTGCCAAAAGTATCAATAATCCCAAACTTGCGCCTCCTCCAGTCATTGCCTTCTCAATAAATGGTGTGTGTGCTTAGTCTCTCAGTTGTGTCCAACTCTTTGTGACCCTATGGACTGTAGCCTGCCAGGCTCCTCTGTCCCTGGAATTCTCCAGGCAAGAATACTGGAGTGGATTGCCATGCTTCTCCAGGGGATCTTCCCAACCCAGGGATCGAACCCTGGTCTCCTGCATTGCAGGCAGATTCTTTACCATCTGAGCCACCAGAGAAGCTCTCAATAAATGGTACCCCCATATATCAACTGCTTCAGGCCAGGAACCTCACAGGTATCTTTAACTGATCTTTTTTCCTCTGTACTTTGCATGTATATAATCTACATGTAATGTGGATATGTGTAATCCACATTTAAACTAATCCAGCTGGTTGTCTCCAAAATATACTCTACATCCACTTTTTATTACTTTTACAAACCATTTTAATTCAAGCCTGATCTACCTGGTCTTGTTTTCATCTTAACCCTCATCCTGTTAGTCAAGATGAAACAGGATTTTTATAAAATGTAACTCAGATCATGTCATTCTTTTCATGATCCAGAGAGACATAATTTGTGGCTTACTATACAACTGGGGTTCATTTTTTACAAATTACCTCTTAGAACCTAGATTTTAAACAAACACAAAGTGTTTATATTCCAAGAATCAGAGCCCTCCACTGGCTTCCCATTCAATTAGAACACAATTTAAATTCCTTTCAAGTCCCTAGGTTATCACAGAACTTGACTTTAACCCATATTTTCCCTGTCATTGCCAATCAGTGACAGCCACCCTCACTTCAGTCTAGTCACATTGCCCTACTCTATTACACTATTCTTTATTATTCTCCATCAGATCACTTTTTGGTATTTAATTATAAGTTATTATCTTTATGTGTTCATTGAGTTCCACAATTGAAAAAAAATGTAAGACAACCTTATTTAAACTGCGTTAAGGACGAGGATTACTGGAATGTAATCTTCATAAGATAGTAATTTGTCTTCAACCCTGAATATTCATTGGAAGGACTGATGCTGAAGCTGAAGCTCCAATACTTTGGCCACCTGATGTGGAGAGCCGACTCGCTGGAAAAGACCCTGATGCTGGCAAAGATTGAGGGCAAGAGAAGAGGGTGACAGAGGATGAGATGGTTGGATGACATCACTGACTCAAGGGACATGAGTTTGAGCCGACTCAGGGAGATAAAGAAGGACAGGGAAGCCTGGCATGCTGTGTTCATGGGTTCACTGACTCAGATACAACATAGTGACTGAACAACTACTGTGTCCCTGGTACCTAAAACCTTGCTCATTGCATCGTAGGAGTTCAGTAAGTATTTGCTAAATATATGAATAAATGTTAATGACAATGACAGCTAGCTCAATAGAAATTAAGCAGAAGACTGGAATCAGCCCACCATTTCCCTCAAGCTGATAGATAAGAATAAAGCTCTTAAAACTCTAGTAGAGGGGCAACTAACATGGATTGGAATAGGCTTTAAAATTGTTTACTTTTTACCAGTTATATCTAATCATGATTTGGAGCTTCCAGTAAATTGGATAAACACTACAACTCTTTTCTGCTGGCACATCATTCAATTCAATGACAATAGAGAAAAATGGATACTTCTAAATTTTCACTGCTATTATCATTTCAATAAATAAATACTGTAAATAAATTAATGCAATAATATGTTACTGTCTCAGAAAAGACAGTATTATAATGATGATAAATTGTCAAGAGGTTTTATAAATTTTAGATGCAACTTTTTATGGTTAGCTTGCAAATTCATCTACCGGTCTATAAATCTTATTTTACAAGTGAGAGTTAGAAATATGAAATACACATTCTAATATGTGTTCTTAGAGTAGTTCACTTATAGTTTATCAATTCATAATGTGTGAATAAAATAATGGGAAAAAATGAGGATTGCAGAAAGAATTGTTACTACTATACCATTACAACATTAAGATCAAGAAAGTGATGAGGTACTTGAACTTAAATCATTGAAAAAAATGGAATATAGCTTTATTTAAACCATGAAAAATATGAGGGGTGAAATATAAGCACTTGAAATAATTATCACTGGATAAGTGTTATGATGTTTGGGTGTATGAGAGAAAGAGTGAGAGAGTAAAATCCAGATCTAGATGCTAAGAGGCAATGTGTTAAAAATGAACCTTTGTATAGTACAGCACATTACAGAAGACAGACTTATTATTACAATGTTTAAAAACCATATACAGCTACTTGCTGTCAAAGATTTCAATATTACATCATACACATTTACATTAAATTATAGCAGCAGATCACCACATATAATCCCATTTCATAGATATGGATATAGAGGATGATTCTTAAAGTATTACTATAGACAGTGACTCTTAAAATTTTATTATACTACTGAAGAAGCTCTGAGTCTAGAAATTAGTTTTATTGACTAATAAGGAAGTGCTCTATCTTCTGGACCATATGCAAAGACAAGAATTAATGCAATGTAATTGTAATTTTTATTAAATGGACATTAACTTGGGAAAACTCCAGGAGGTGATGAGGGACAGGGAAGTCTGGCATGCTGCAGTCACAAAGAGTCAGACACACCTGGGCGACTGAACAACAACAATTAACTCAGTACATATATATTGATAAGATAGAAAATAATAGAGCCAACTCTTTAGATTCAGTACCTAGTTGTAGCCATTGGGCTTGAGATAAGAGATTGATTTAAAGTGTAATGAAAGTTTTGATGAAATAATTACTGTCTCATTCCCATATAGATTTTGTCCCTACATGGTATATTGAGCTGAGATTCTTCCTGTCACATGAGTTAATTTCACCCCAGCATCATCTTTGAGTTCTTCTCATGCCTCCACTGCTCACCAAAGCCTTCTGGTAATATCTCCGAAATACCTCCCTAATCTCGTGTTTTCCCATGGACACTGGTACTAACAGAGTTGAGGACTTTCTTTTTACATGAGCTGACCCGGACACAATAATGACATTTTAAATGGATTTGATTGCTCCTATTCTTTGAAAATACATATTTACACAAAATATGATGCACACATTTTAAAAATTATCTTTCTTTTCAAAAAACCAGTTTTTAGTTTTACTGATCTTTTCTATTTTTTTTAGGCTCTTTCGTTTATTTCTACTTTGATGTTTATGATTTCTCTCCTTCTACCAACTTTGGGTTTTCTTTGCTCTTCTTTCTCTAGTTTCTTTAGGTGTGAGGATACATACTTATTTGAGATTTTTTGGTTTCCTTAGATGAGCTTGTACTGCTATAAACACCCCTCTAAGAACTGCTTTTGCTACATCTCGTAGGTCTGGATCATTGTGTTTTCATTTGTCTCTAGGTATTTTTTGATTTCCTCTTTGATTTCTTCAGTGATCCATCCATTGGTTGTTTCATGCCATATTGGTTTGTTCTTTTATTCTGCTTTGGGTTTTTAAAAAGAGTTTTAAAAGGGTTTTTTTTTCTTATGCTTTGTTTCAAAAATGCATCTGTTTTTTTCTTAATCTTTCTTATTATATTAATGTATCTAATAAATCAAGGATCTGAAATTTCTAGGGCTCAAATTAATTATCCTTGTAGCTGTCATAAAGTCATGGTATTTGCTTATTTGGCCTTTTATTTTTCATTGTGAGTTTATATTTGATTGAACTTAATCTATGGGTATCCTGAGAACCCAAATGGAGGATATTTTTTTTCCCAAAAAAGAGATTATGTTTATGTTTGTTGGAAGCCAAGAATTATTACTTAACAAAGATCCCACTAATACACTCTGAGAGTCTTACTTAACAATAAATCTTAGGTATACATTTCCTAATCTGAAGTAGTGCCAAGATTAGATGGGTCTCCTAGAATTAAAATAATAATATTTTAGATATAGGGAGTTAAATAGAACACATTTTCAAAATTAAGTTCACATGTTCATTTGTATTTTAATATGGCTACTAGAAAATTTAAATTATGTTTGTGGCTCACAAAATATTTCTACTAGCAAGCATGCTAGCTCTAACTACAATTTTCAAATTCTCTATATATTTAGTCATGGTTTTAAAACTTGAGCCTTAAATATAAAATGATCATGATTTCATAAACTTTGAAGTATAACTTCCAAAGAACCTTAAACATTAGATGAGTAGACTTTACGATACTTGTTTTAGAATTTTCTTTGGATAAGAAATGATTTTACTTTTTGTTTTTATTTACAAATATAGTGCATACTCTTTGTTAAAATTTTAAACAATAAGATCTGTCTGAAAACAAAATTCTGTAAAGCAATTCTCCTTCAATTAAAAAATAAATTTTAAAAAGATATGCATAAATTAAAAAGGCAAAAGATAAACAGCTCAGTTCTAACCATTCAGAAATACTCCTTACCCATACTGCAGCATTAGATATTTTAGAACTTTTCCAATTATGTACATATGCTTGTGCATGATTTTTTAATTAAGCTCTTATTCCAAAGATGAACAAAATAACTCATCACTGCACCAGCAGCAATATTTCTGAACCAAAGAAAATCATTATGGAATTGATGCCAATTACATGTTAGATGCTCAATATATATCTTGAGAGGTTTCCTTATATTTTATGAATTTTTTGTAATGGTATAGCTTGCTTTCTACATATTGTGAAATATTTTTTTAAAAAGAACTACAGTTACTAAGGGAAAACTCTGGGTATTCTATATACATTGAATCAAAATATCCATTGTAAAGAAAAATTTAAATATATAATTCAGTCCTTTCAAAGAAATCCTACTCACTGAAGATGAAACAAATTCCTTAAGAAATATATTATGTATTTCTTTTTTTTGGAGGAGGGAGTTAAAATATATACATCTTTGAAAATGACTTGTAGATTTGGCTACTAGTACTATTTATGAAGGCAGTGCTGATACTGAACAGCCAAAATACTCTTCCACACTCCATGGACTTTATATTCTTAGAAAGTTGTCCAAACTGATGTGACTGCAAAATCTGATGATAAATTAGGTTGTTAATCTATAGAGAAAATATGGAATTCTCTCCGTTGTCCTCAGCATTTTTACATAATAACATAAAATTATCCAACACCGTGCCATTTTAACAGGTTCACATCTACAGATAGTGTAAGGTTTTTTTTTCGTTTTTTTTTTAAATGGGTTTTAATACTTACAATTACTATAAATTGGGGATAACATTCAAGGTAAAATCTAGTCACATATTCAACTGAGAGTTATAGTTGTTTGTTGTTGATTTTATTTTACTTCTTTGAGAGTCATCAGCCTTTTCTAGTTTCCTCATGGTCTAGCCTAGATCAAATATAGTCATTGACTTTGAATTACCGTTTAGTGACTTAACCAAATATAATTCCTCTTTTTACTATTCTGAGAAATTTAAAAGTTATAAAATTGTCTATTAGATTTAATTCCAGTTTTTATTATTACCTACTAACATATATCTTCTTTCTCCAAATACTGTGTGTGTGTATATATATATAAGCATATATATATATATAATTTCATATATGTGTAATTTATACATATTATATATATGTATACACTTTTAGCATTAAACACTGTCTATATTGAATATTGTGACTGGCTTACAAGCAAATTGTAATGTGCATTATCTTAAATTTCAAGAGAGCAGCTTTGATAGTAGAAATCTCTCTGTGATGACTTGAACTGTGAGGCTTGGTGGGGAAATTACAAATAGAAGTCTTCTTGACAGTGTGAGACTCTCAGGGAGCATTACAGGAAAAAGAAAACGGAGAACAAAGGAAGGGGTTGGGAAAGAAGGAAACTGGGAAGCAGGCATTGAACACCACTGCCTATCAGGAATAAAAGCCTTCCTGAGTCCTTTGCAGGAATGAAGGTTCATGCAGAAACTGCAATCTTCATCAATTCAGCAGCTTTCGATTCCCATTAAGAAGGCAATCTGTCCCTAAATACTTTGCCATCCTTGTAATAAAAAATTCTGGTTATAAATGTTGAAACTCAAGAATCGTTTGGAAAGGTATTTTTTTCCCCTTAGCTAAAACATTTGAAACTTAAAACTTCATTTCAACACCAAAATTCAAAATTTATATGATTTAAAATGCATGCCTTTGCTTTTGTTAAAAACTATATAGTTTGATCAAAAATTATAAATGCATTAATAAACAAAGATATTAATATTATATTGAAAACAGAAAAGTAAACACAATTATTGAAAAATGTTTTTAGAAAAATCGTTTTCAAAATTTTTTTAAATCTTTTTAAATTGAGGTATACTTGCTTTATAACAATATGTATTAGTGATATAGTAATTCAACTTTTTTATGATTTTATCTGTTTATTATTTATTTTTGACTGTGCTGAATCTTCATTGCTCTGAGGGCTTTCTCTAGTTGTGGCTAACTGCGGCTACTCTCGAGTTGTGGTGCACAGGCTTCTCACTGCAGTGGCTTCTCTTGTTGCAAAACATGGGCTATAGGGCACCTGGGTTTCAGCAGTTGTGGCACAAGGGCTCAACAATTGTGGCGTCCAGGCTCTAGAGCACAGGTTCAATAGTTGTGGCACACAGGCTTTGTTGCTCCACAGCATGTGGGATCTTCCTGGATCAGAGATTGAACCCATGTTTTCTGAATTGGCAGGCAAATTCTTTGCCACTGAGCCACTAGGGAAACCCCAATGCAATTATTTTTTTTTTTAATTCTCCATTTAGCTGTCTCCTAAGAAACCTGTATGTGGGTCAAAAAGCAACAGATAGAACCAGATATGGAAAAACAGACTAGTTCAAAATTGGGAAAGGAGTTCATCAGGGCTGTATATTGTTACCCTACTTGTTCAACTTATATGCAGAGTACATCATGAGAAATGCCAGGCTGGATAAAGCACAAGCTGGAATCAAGATTGTTGGGAGAAATATCAATAACCTCAGATATGCAGATGATACCATGCTAATGGCAGAAAGGGAAGAGGAACTGAAAGCCTATTGATGAAGGTGAAAGAGATGAGTGAAAAAAGTTGACTTAAAACTCACCATTCAAAAAACTAAGATCATGGCAACTGGTCCCATCATTTCATGGCAAATAGATGGGGGAAAGTGTAAACAGCGGCAGATTTTATTTTCTTTGCCTCCAAAATCACTGAGGACAGTGATGGCAGCCATGAAATTAAAAGACACTTGCTCCTTGGAAGAAAACCTATGACAAACCTAGACAGCATATTAAAAAGCAGATACATCACTTTGCCAACAAAGGTCTGTACAGTTAAAACTATGGTTTTTCCAGTAATCATGTATGGATGTCAAAGCTGGAAAATAAAGAAGGCTGAGCACTGAAGAATTGATGCTTTTGAACTGTGGGTGCTGGAGAAGACTCTTGAGAGTCCCTTGGACAGCAAGGAGATCAAATCAGTCAATCCTAAAGGAAATCAACATTTAATATTCATTGGAGTGACTGCTGCTGAAGTTGAAGCTCCAATACTTTGGCAACTTGATGGGAAGAGCTGAGTCTTTGGAAAAGACCCTGATGCTGGGAAAGACTGAGGGCAAGAGGAGAAGGGGAAGGCATAGGATGAGACGATTGGTTGACATCATTGACTCAATGGACATGAGTTTGAGCAAACTTAGGGAGATAGTGAAGGACAGGGAAGCCTAGTGTGCTGGAGTTCATGAGGTTCCAAAGAGTCGGACATACATAGTGACTGAGCAACAACAAATACTCCATTAATAGCTATTATAAACACTATCTGTATATATCCTTGTAGCTTATTTTACAGCAAATAATTTATACCTATTAATACTGTATCCCTATATTGCTCCTTCCCATTTCCTCTCCCAACTGGTAACCACTGGTTTCTTCTCTATCTATGAATCTACTTCTTTTTCGTTGTATTCACTATAATGAACATATAAGTTCTACTGTATTTGTCTTACTCCTTCTGACTTATTTCAGTTAGCATAGTGTTCTCCAAGTGCATTCATGGTCTTGCAAATAACAAAATTTAATTTTCTTATGAGAACAAAATAGCATTTTTTAAAATGAAAGATATTATTATAATTAAAAATTCAATGAAAATCTGAAACAAAGAATTAATGCACTGGAAGACATATCTTAAGAAATTATCTTCTGTGTAACATAGAGAAACAATAGAATGGAAATTATAAAAGAGGTTAAGAGACGACAATAGTGTTGCTATTAGATATTGCAAGAATGATCTAACACATATCTATCTATCCAGAATTCTTCTAGAGAAGGAGGAGTATTAGACTGGCAATATTTAAAGGTCTAAAATGGATGCAATTTGCTAATCCACAGGCAGAAGAGAGAAACATAACTTAAACCAAGAAAGATAAAAAGAAGCTGCAGATAATAACTTTTAACTCGAATTTGTACTGAAGAAAATGATCATTCAAGATCAAGGATGCAGTAAAATCATGTCAAATAAAGAAAAACTCGAGTGAGAATTGGCATATTTTTAGTAAAGTAGCTATTAAAGGATATGTTTCCGAAGTAAAAATGTCATATGGTAACTCCATTTTTAGTTTTTTTAAGGAACCTCCATACTGTTCTCCATAGTGGCTGCACCAATTTATATTCACACCAACAATGTAAGAAGGTTCCATTTTCTCCACACCCTCTCCAGAATTTATTATTTGTAAACTTTTTATTCATGACCATTCTGACTGGTATGAGGTGATATCTCATTGTAGTTTTGACTTGCATTTCTCTAATAATTAGCAATGTTGAGCATTTTTTTCATGTGTCTGGTGGCCATCTGTATGTCTTCTTTGGATAAATTTCTGTTTATTTCTTCTGCCCATTTTTTGATTTTTTTTTTTATTTTGAGTTGTATGTACTTTTTGTGTATTTTGGAAATTAGTCCCTTGTCAGTCATATAATTTGCAAACATTTTCTCTTGTTTTTTTTCTTTACTTATCATTTCCTTTGCTGTGCAAAAGCTTTCAAGCTTAATTAGATCCTACTTATTTATTTTGTTTCTATTTCCATTACTGTAGGAGATAAATTCATACTTGAAAATTTAGGTAGGTAGGTACATAGATAAAGTAGGTTGGCAGATAGAGATATACATCAAAATTTGTATTTATGATATGCTGGGTACTATCTGCATACATATATGTATGTATGCATATATATATATATATATATATATATATATATAAATCTTTATCTATAATTATGTTTTCACTGAACAAGCCAGGAAATAAGGATACCCCCATAGTAAAGATCACTCCTAGTGCCCAAGTTTTTTATGTCTATGTATTGTTCCCAATAAAATAAACCAGAACTCCTTGGAAAAATGTCTAATTTCAGAACTGATTCTATTTATTAAGTACCCACAAGTATTTCTTCTCCTAAAGCTTTATGTCTTGCTACTCAGTGAATCCTGTCTATAGAACAATATTTTCCAATTTCTTTTAACCACTGCATTAGTTGTTTAGTGAAGCATCTGATATAATATGATAAATATACTTATCAGAAGTGTATAGTTCATTAGTTACTTCCATATTCTCAACTCTAGTCATCTCTTAAACTATTGCCATCTGACTTCTGAAATAAGCTCTTTGGAAAATTACCAATGACCCATCTTTTCACAAAGTCCATTGTACTATTTCTTAACACCTGTCTATCATTTAATACTGTTTCTTGTAGTGTGAGAAAATTTCTTGGCTCTGTTAGTGCTTAAACTATCTTGACTCATCCTATGACTCTTAAAACTCCTCCATTTTTGTAGCCATCAGCTTTATGTCCTGTTTTTGATTGGTACAACTTAACTCTCTCCAAATAGCTCTACTTTCTTAATTTATTTGCTTTAGAATCGAGTAAGTAGAGAGATCACAAGTTTGATCAGCTTTAAATTATCATTTTATGTTGCAATCTGCATCTGTAATGACTCTTTTGTTAAGAGATTGCTTAGCCTTTGGCTTGCTAAATTTATAGAGCATCAATGTCACGCACTAGGTTAAGCACTTACCAGATGCTCAGAATGGCTCTATGAAAATAAATATTCCCATTTTAGAGATGAGGAGACAGAAGATTAGACAGGTTAAGCAGCAATGTTTATACAACTTACAAGACTTGGACTCTGATGATATGGTTCCACCCACTATCTCTGCTGCCTTGCTTGAAGATCTTCCTGTGAGGCTGTTCCTTCCATTTTTAGATAGCTTTTACTGTTTGAAATGTACTTCTTATGTTGAAGTCTATCTGCCATCTAGTTCCTACTGATGATACTAGCTCTGTTTCTAGCACCATGCAAACTATATCAGAGTCTTCCCTCACATTATGACTCTCAAGTATGTGAAGATAGCTATCATGTCTCCTTTAATTAATTCTCTTTTATTTTCAGATAAATGTCTTCAGAAGCTTCATCTATTGCCATATCACATCACTTTTAAATCACCTTGCCATCCTGGCTACCCTGTTCTGTACAGTGTTTCAATTTGTCATTATTTTTCATGAATATCAGTACCTACAATTGGCTATAATACTCCATATGTAATTTGGTCAAGTAAGAGTAATTCTCATGCTGTTCCACCTGACAAGAATATTCTATCCCTTATCTCATCTCCTCCTACTGGGATCTTCTACTGGTCCCCCAAGTATTTGCTATAGCTGTCACTTATTTAATGAAATTGATGCTATCCCTAAAGCCAGAATTTTTTTCTAACTTCTCTATTTTTTTGAGCACTTCGACCTCTCCTTACTCAGTTTTTTATTTTATATGTGTATATGTTTCATCTCTACTATAAAATCACATTCTTTGAGGTAGGACCCCAAGTTTTTACTTTTCTGTTTCCCACACTGACTAGAGTACTGCACCCTCTTCTCAGAGTTCTTATATGATAGTAAGTTCTCAGTCCCTAGTGTGGCTCAGGTCATGAGTTCCTTGCTACTGTGCTATATCCAGCACATGGTAGGAACATTAAATATTCATTTAATCACTTACAAAATAAAACTAACAATTTTACATTCAGTATATTTAGCATAAATTTATCATTCAAAATTTTTTCTTCCTTGTAATGAACACTACACACTAAAATTAAAATGTATTCTCAATGATCTGGATTTTTTCCCATGATACCTAACAATCATACCCTTGGAAACACTGATTAATGAGATATTTCCTGATTTTCTATTATAAATACCAGGATTTCTATAAATACAAAATTAAATATAATTTTTATGTAAATATTTGAAAAATCCTTGGAATAAAGCAACAGATATTTTCATAAATTACGAAAAAATTAATATACATATAGTCATTCACTATAATAAGAGGGGGGAGGCATTCAGCTCTATTTGCAAATACAACCAGAGGAAACATTTTGGTTTGAATTTAGATCTCTGCCTTTAAAGCAAATGACAGAATCTTACTCTGATGGTGCATTCTGTTTTAGTGTATATTTTTTAAAAATTGGACCCTTTCTCAACATTGACAGTTTAGTACTGGTGGAAAGAAAAACATGAAATTTAAAAATTCACCCATTTTGGAGAGTCTAGGAAGGGAAGGGTGAGAGGCAAACAAAAAACTCCCCCCAAAAATCCAGCTCTGGAGTTTAGCTTTTACTTTGAAGCAAAGGTCACCTAAAGTCAGTGAAACTGAACTCGTCTGTTAGAGACCTGAGAGCCCCCTGCTCTGGCCTTGCAGGCAGTGTAAGAGAATTATGAGACTGGGCATCCCGAAATGAGAAAAGCCCCAGAAACAGAAGCCAGGACATTTGCATATAGAGTGCAGATTTCATTGTCTAAGTGAAAGCCACTCTTGCTTTGCTTCACCCTCCGTAACAATCTGTCCAGCCAACTGTTTACATGCTCTCCATTATGTTAGTGTTGGCAAGGAAAGGGCTATATTTTCTTTCAGTTTACACTCTGGGGAACCGTGGGAGTTCACCAGCTTGACAGACAGTTAGACAAGCCTGCCTTCTCTTTCCAAGAAACAAGAAAGTGACCTGTGGGCTGTTGAGTTATATGTGATAGTGAACCAGGCTATGTTGCCTTGGACCTCAACTCATGAAGTTCAGGTTTTACGTGAGGTGAGAGCAAAGCAGAACAGATATAACAGGAGTAATTCAAGGCCATAACATGGGAGTGTACTCCACTACAATCATGCCTTGTAGACCAAAGGGGCCTCATTGATTGTTTCAAATAGAGTTCCTTTCTAAACTCATCATTTTATTATTAAAATTTACTTTTCTGACCTGTAGTGAATAGGAGGATCTGTATTTTAAAAGCTATTAACTGGAGGCAACAGTTTGGGGAAATAGCCTGTTATGATTTCCATTGACTAACATATTAGCATAGGTCCACAGCATTGCGGCCCCAGCATCAAAAACTAAGGCCTCCAGTTTGCCCAACTGATTATAACACAGATTCAGATATTTCAGGATAAATCCCATCAAAATGTAACAACTAAATGCAGGACAGATAGTCATATAGCACTCTCGAGAATCTTCCTCTATTTTTCCTACATGAATATGTAGAATTCATGTGAGTTTTTTAGGGGTTTGAGCTTGATAGTCAGCCTGTAGAAAGGCCCAGTTACGTGACAGAGATGAATCTCAGTAGGTATAGAAGTCAGGATTGCTGCTGATAAGAATGATGGCACCACGTCAGTCCTGGGGTCATGAGGCATTTTGTTTGTTCACACTTGACACCTTGTCTTCTGTTCCTCCCATCCAGCCAAACATAGTAGCTAAAGCCAAGTTTCACACTTTTCCAAGAAACAACTATTCTTAACTGAAAGGATTTTGTTAAAGAAAAAAGCAAAACCAATTTTTAGTTTTGCATGTAATTTATTTTAATTTTTTCTTATTAGAAAAGTAAAAGTCAATAAACAACTTAGAAGTACATTAAAATGAAAATCATCAATGCAACATAATTTAAAAGTATTGAAATCAAGGAGAGTGGGCTATTGACTTAAAGGCTGTGCTTGAAGGCTTCTAGAGTTCAGGTAATGTTCTGCTTCTTTGTATGTGTTGGGGATCCAGGTCATCTCATTTTGTATTTAAAATTGAGTTGCAAACATTATTTTTGTACATTCTATAACATACTTCAATTAAATTATAAAAAAATCAAACTCCTTACCTATCCTTTTCTCCCTGTAAAACTCACTCATTATTTCCATTGTGAACATGAAGGTATAAGTTCAACGTCTTCTCCCTTCTCCTTGTGGAACCCAGACTAAAGAAACAGCCAACAAAAATGTTACCACAAACTCCCTTTTTAGCAAAACTATGAGACTGGCAGCTTGAGAACTGTCAAAAATTAGATCTAAGAAAGCACAAGCAAAAATACATTGGCAATTGAGGGGTTCACACTGAATTACAAAAGTTGCATCTCCTTTTTTTTCAAGAACATTAGTAAGATGTAGGTCTAGCAGGGCTGATTTCTGGCTGCGAATCTGCAGAGTGAAATGGAAAGAGAAGTAATGGAACGTCTTCTCACTCCAAAATGGGCACCAAGTACCAGCAAACACACACTTCCTAAATAGAAGGACTCACCCTGTGATGCAAGATCAATGTCTCTTGCTGATACCAGCTCATCTAAAATCTGTGGTTTATTATTACAAGCCCTATTGGTGGTCTGGTGTGGTTCAAGGAAGCAGTCAAGACTATACACAGTTTCACCAGAACATAAAATTCCTGGTTAACAAACATCCATCTCATGTAATTAGGATTGATAACAGTATCACTAACAGAACATTAATATAATGATATGAAAATAAACATAATGGAAAATAAGAGCAATATTTATAACAGCTAAAGAATACTTTCCAAAAAATAATGACACCACCAATGAGAGGAGAAGTGTTACCAAATATCCCACTATAAATTAAGCAATAATTTAATGCAGCTGTCAACTCTGATGGGCGAGAAGAGATGTTAAAATACACTAGACTGTAAAACAGAAGCCAGCAGAATTCAAGAATATAGAAGAAAACAAACCATCACAGAAATAAAGAGAAAAACAAAAGTGGACAATGAAGAAAAGAGAGAGGGCACATAAAATATAGAAGAAAAAAAAACAAAATGAAAATAAGGAAAAAAAGAATTGATATAAAAATGGTAGCTATAGAAGACAAGCAAATAAGATACAATATAATTTTCCTTAAAGAAGAAAAAAAAAGGTCCCCTAAAAAGAAAAAGAAAAAAGCATGGAAGAAATATTTTAAAGTACAATTCAATAAAATTTGAGTCCAAATATAAGAAAGCACAATGTACTACATCCTGTAAGTTTTACCCCCAAAAGTCAATACTGAAACACAAACTTGTAAGTATACTGAATGTTAAAAGTAGAGAACAGAACTTTTGGACAGGCAGGCGAAAGGATCAAGCATCTATGTGTTGAGAAAAATGTGACTGTCCACTGTCTTTGCCACAGTGACATTCACTGCAGGAAGATGGGAACAAAACCTACAAGATGCTCATGGGAAGGAGGCCATGAGATTTATAGCCAATCAGTCTCATTCTGGTGTGAAGACTACAGACAGCTTTGAACATGCATTATCTGAAGAAATATTATTTCCAAGAGCCCTATGGAAGATGATTCTAAAGGATAAACTTGAGCCAGCCCAAAGGGTTACTGGAAACATGACAGAAGAATTCATCTCAGATTTGATGTCAGACAAAGAAAACCCTAACAGCTTTCTCTATATTGAAGAAGAGAGAAAAAAATTCAAGAATGTTAAAATACACATTTTTAAAAGGACAGGTAAATGTATACCACCAAATGGAAATATACAAGCAAACAGAAAAATGTAGGAGTTGCCATCTTTTTTTAATTTATTTTTAATTGGGGGAAAAACAGCTTTACATTATTGTCTTGGTTTCTGCCATACAACAACGCAAATCAGTCATAATTATATACATGTCCCCTCCTATCTATCCCATCCACCTAGGTTATCACAGAGCTCCAGGCTGGGCTCCCTGTGTTATAGCAACTTCTCCCCAGCTGTCTGTTTTACACATGGTAGTGTATATATGCTGATGCTACTTTCTCCATTCATCCCACTTTTTCCTTCTTCCACTGCAATCTTAACAGTAAGCCAGAGGGTACTCTAAAATGATTAAGTGAACAATTCACAGTATATTAATGCACCAAATATCATAGTAACAGAATCTATAAGACAGACATTACAGGAGATGCAAGACAAGTAGAAGCAAATTTTCAGGAGAAAATGTTAACTCACTACTCTCAATCCATCACAGTTTGAGGAGACCATACATAAAGACATTATGGATATTTAAAGTATCTAATGAAGTAATTTTCTATCTACCCCCTCTGCCTACCGCTCTAATTTCCTTGGATGCCTCCCTGCCTGTCCCTCAGCACATCAGACATGCTTGCCTCAGGGTTTACGTTTTATTCTTTTCTTATTTCGGAATGTCCTATCCCAGGTAACCATGTGGCTTGATTCATCTTTTCGCTATGATATTTATCAAATGTCATTTCAGTGAGGCCTTGCTTGTCCATTCTGTCTAAAATTTCAAATCGTGACTTCACCCTTTTTACCCTCCTCTTTGTTGCTTTTCTCTCCAACACTTTTATCTAGCCTACTTGTAGTACTTAGGTACTAACGTACCTGTGTCAGAAACCTTGATTATTTTCTACCTCCCCAGCTATGGCATACACTTCAAGAAGTCAGGGATTGCTGTTTCCTGTGTTTACTGTTGTGTTCCTGGTTCCTAGAACAGCGACTGGAATCTAGTCAGTGCTCAATGAGTATTTGTGCAATGAATTTTTTAAAGAACGGCCAGTTAGAAGAAATGATCAATTAAGGATCAAGACAGAAACCTAGGAGTTAATCATATAAGAAAGGCAAGATCTACATTGGAAAAAAAAAACAAAACAAAACACAGACAACAAAACTTGGCAATGGTGACTGAAGAACACAAAGGAAGATTTGAACACAGTTTTCAAGAAGCAGAATCACCATTACAAATATATCCATTCTCCTGAGATAATCTACTTCATGCAATCGCAAATAAAATACTAATACATTCATATTTCTGAAACAATATGATGAAGTTTATATAGAAAAAAATCATATCACATCAAAAAAATATGAATAAGAAAAGTAATAAATAGCCTGATATGCATGCTGTCATAGCTGACTCTGCAACCCCATGGACTGTAGCCCATCAGGCTCCTCTGTCCATGGGATTCTCCAGGCAAGAATACTGGAATGGGTTGCCATTTCCTCCTCCAGGGGATCTTCTGACCCAGGGATGGAACCCACATCTCTTATGTCTCCTGCATTGGCAGGCAGGTTTTTTACCACTGCACCACCAGGGAAACCAAAATAATAATGATTGATAAATTCTATCGGGGTGCTGCTGGAATAGCAGAATCTTAGTTCCCTGACTAGGGGTCAGAATCTAACCTCGCCACTTCAGTGAAAGCCCGGAATCCTTACTACTAGGCTACCAGAGAACTCAGATATTACAATATAAAGCATCAGTTTTTTAAAGAGTGAGGCGTTGAAGAAACTTGGTTGTTTAATTCTGCTTGTCAAATCTTTTGAATTTCTCTCTGTGATTTTGTTCACTATGTAAGGAGTGTTCTTCCAAACTTATCTTACTTTTAACATGTTGAGCTTTTCTCTTTTTTTACACTGGGCAATTCATTACATCTGGAATTTATTTTAACTACAAAAAGGAGATAGATGATGTTTTCTTCTCCAAAATTCTTGCCAATTTTTTTGACACCACTTATCAGGTCACATTTTGACTTATGTGCTTCCCTATATAAAATAATCATATACATAGCCATATCTACTTTATAAGTACAAGATTCTCTCTCTTCACAGGATTCAGCTGAGGAAGGTTTTGTGTTTTTTTTGTTGTTGTTCTTTTGGACATGTCTGCTGCTTTGAGCAACAGCACAATTTTTTGCTTAGTTTTACATTATTTTTACACTATATTTTTGTGTTTGAGTGTCTTTAGTTAGTCTTCCATTTACAAAGTTTTTGACTATTCTAAACTGTTTATTTGGACTTCTCTGGCAGTTCAGATGGTAAAAAATCTGCCTGCAATGCGGGAGACCCACGTTCAATCCCTGGGTCAGGAAGATCACCTGGAGAAGGGAATGGCAACCCACTCCAGTATTCTTGCCTGGAGAATTCCCATGGGCCGAGGAGCCTGGAAGGCTACAGTCCATAGAGTCACAAAGAGTCAGACATGACTGAGTGACTAGCACTAAACTGTTTATTATTCAATTGAATAGAATTTTGTTAATAGAAAATAATCTATTGGTATTTTGATTTGGACGTCTCATAAACTTAAGGATGAGACTGAGTAGTTGATGCCTTTCTGATATCAATTTTACAATCTAGAAGCACAGCTTATCTTTGTTTATTTGAAGTCTCTTTATGTTTCTCAGAAAGTATATTTGCCTCTATTATAGATTTTTCATGTGTCTTATGAAGTTTCTTTTTAGGTATTTTATACTTTTGTTGCTACTGGGAACTTGTGGAGTCCTTGTTCAAATGTTTCTTTTAATTACTAATTGTGTTACCAAGGTTTTTTAATATTTTGCTTTACATCAAAGTTATCAGTGATGTTTCAATAATTCCCTTTTTCCACTTTATGACTTTTTGTTATTCAAATTTTTGTTTCATACTTTGCTTTAATGACCCAAAATTTCAGTTATGATATTAAATCCTATTTTCATTCTTATATAAACCTACTTGGAGATTATCTTTAAATAAACTCTTTAAATTATTTATACAATTAAATATACAATTAATAGGCTTTAATAAATCAGTATTTATTATAACAATATGGGCTTTCACATATATGCCCATAAGTGAAGTGGCTCTATATTATTATTTTATGATATCCTGGTATAAAAGTTTTTCTAGTTTTATATTATAGAGAATCTATTAATTCTAAATGAAGTAAACAAACAGTGGTCTATACATTTAAAGCTTGAAAATAAACTATCATATAACATGAGCTGTTATCTTACCTCTAACTGAAGACCATTCTATATTAACTATTTCTTAAACATCTCATTTTATTATTGCTAGTTTTAAATACGCCCCACTCCAGTGTTCTTGCCTGGAGAATCCCAGGGACGGGGGAGCCTGGTGGGCTGCCGTCTATGGGGTCACCCAGAGTCGGACACGACTGAAGCGACTTAGCAGCAGCAGCAGCAGCAGTTTTAAAATACTATGAATGTTAGCTTTATGTTGATCCAATATGTGGTAACAGCAAAGCCTACAATTCCTTTAGAGCTCTATCCAAATGTTTACATATACATAGGGTAACAAATGACTTCCCCAAATAAAGAATATTTGAAACAATGAAGAGAATGGATAAAAATTTTGAAAATAAAGTTGAGGGTTTATTATATACCTTTCTTAATTTAAGATATATAGATATGTAACGAAGAAATAAACATTGTAACCCCCTGCCTTCCTTTTTATACTATTTATTGAAAAGTTGCAATTGGTCATTTATTTACACACATCTGGCTAATACTTGGTAGGAATTATGTTAGAGGAAGCCATGATAAATTATCTAGAATAGAGCAAACTTCAGTACACATTTATAGTTACTCTTCTGGGAAAGCTGGCAAATGGGGAATTTTACTTAGTAAATATGGAGAAAGCAATGTGTGTGTGTGTGTGTGTGTGAACAAACAGTAGAATCTTTACTTGACCATTTCAGATATCAAAAAAATTTTCTTTTTCATATCATATTTTTATACTCTGAGTAAAGCTTCAGTTCTTCACATTAAGGGACCATATCCTTTCCTTCTTCCTTCCCATTAAGTACTTGAACCTGCAAGATGTGGACAGTTTCAGAATAGAATAATAGAAAAATATTTTTTCACCTGTGAAATCACTTGTCTGTTCACTTGAAATAATTCATAAATATTCTAGTGTGTGTTTTCTCTTCTTTAATAATAAATGACCTTAAAATATAGTGGCTTACAAAAGGAATTTCACTTGCTCATGATTTTCTCACCAGCAGTTTGGGCAGAGTTCAGCTGAGTGCCTCTTCTGTTAGCCTCATTTCTGTTCCCTGTTGCAGCCATAGTCATCTGATGGCTCAACTGAGACTGAATAGTATAAGATGGTCTCATCCACATGTCTGGTGGTTGGTGATGCCTGTTAAACAGGCTACAGTAATGCTAACAAAGGAGTTTAAATTTCACATGGTGACTTCAGCATTCCCAAAGGCAAAGAATTGATGCTGCAAAGTCTCTTAGTATCTAGACTTGGAAGTTGACAAGGTAATTTCTACCACATTGTTTTGGTCAAAGCAGGTCACATAGTCAACTGAGACTTAAAGCAAAGAGAAAGTAGACTCTACC
Source organism: Okapia johnstoni (assembly GCA_024291935.2). NCBI lineage: Eukaryota > Metazoa > Chordata > Mammalia > Artiodactyla > Giraffidae > Okapia > Okapia johnstoni. Next base: position 60,142,278 of record CM044317.1, on the reverse strand, counting down.
TTTTGAAAGGAAGAACAGCCAAGTTACATGGCAGAGTATGAAGGCCGGGGTAAGAATTCCTATGGATCTTTGCAAACAGTTTATCACATTTTGTGTTACGATATTAATGAAAGAAAGTGTGCAAAAGTATGTGAATGAGGTAACAAGTATACCTATCATGTCATTTAATCAATTAAATTTCAAAATAAATAAATTTGATGAATTAACTTTCTCTGAATGTAGAATGTCAACTAAATCCTTTTCAAACTTTCTGCGCGCGCGCGCGTGTGTGTGTGTGTGTGTGTCTGGTTTGTGATTTGGTTTAAAGCATACCATGAAATGAAACAACATAAAGCTAAAGTTTAGGGTTCAGGTTTCAATCAACTTAGACTTTGAAGTGCAGGGTGAGAGCAGGAGAATTTTCCCTATGAGATTAATGTCAGCAAGTTTTTCTTTTTTTTTTTAATTTACCAGTTAGTAGTTAGCATCTTGGCTGAACAGTCAATTATAGACAATTGTAGACAATTGTGTTTCTCATTGATACCACTTCAATTCAGTGTAGAATTGTGTGAAAATGAGCTGCATTTCTCCTTAATAATTAGATTACGCATTGATCCAATGCCATGTCAGTAAAAACTCCTTAAAATAAATTAAAATGTTAGATGATAATACCTAACCTTAGTCCTTAGTCCATCCTGATCCAATAAAAATTTAAATATATATAAATAATGGCAGAAGTGTCTTTTAGATAATTGAGAACAGGACTTAAGCCTAGCTATAGGAAAAATGAGAAACCCACTGCACAGGCCCAGAGATTTTGTTTGAATTTATTATACAATAACTTTTTGGTAAAAAGAATCATGTTAAGCTAGTTATTATAAATTATTTCCCCCTTACATAGACAGCATAAAATCTAACTTTTTTTTACCTAATCCCTTGACTTTATTGGTGAAGATACTGATACATAGGTTCAAATCTTGCACTAAATAAAATAATACTTACCTAACAGTTCCACTTTTCTCTCTTCATCTAGGCATTTGGCCAACCACTGTCCCACCTACCCAGCCCCTCCACTTTTGTCCAATGTGTATAGACCAGACACTGGGGATATCAGTGGCAGCTTAAAGCTTCTTCCTTGATAACATTTTAATGGTACTATAAAAATTAATTTAGTCTCATAGTATAAGCACAATTATCTCCCTGATTTTGAACATCATTTTATTAAAATGAAATGTTCAATTCAAGTAAATTAATGCTTATAACATCATTAAAATGTTATTAAGGAAAAGTTATTTAAACTGTCATTGATATAACCTATGGTATATTAAACATGGTTTATTAAAATTAATTTTTTGTTCAATCCACATAGCCAATTTCATTATTTTCATTGTTCATTATTTATATTTCAGCATTTGGAAAGGCAAGATACTAAAATATTATTTGGGATTCTATGGAAAATAATTTTCACGTAAAACATATTAAGTAAAAAGCTTAGTCACGAGTTTGCCCCAATTGTATTTTTCACAATCAAATGTTTGATTTACTAGTCATTATAGAAAAATTATTTTTCATAGGACATATGCACATGAGGTTGAACTATATCAAACTGCCATTTTGTAATGATATCAGCAATTTTACATGATTTAACCTAACATAAATGCTGATTGTATATTATTCTCAATGATTTGTGTGCTGTTTTTCTATATACACACATTAGTAGTTAGGATTTCATTCAATCTGTGTAAATCACTAATTCAACAGAAATTAATGAAATAAAGCTTTTAAAATGGCAAATTGCTACACATTTATATTTTTTAGAGGACCATGTAACCTTCAAGGGATAATAAAATTCATTCTTAAAAATCATACATAACACTCAGCTTCCCTGTATAATACAGTCAGACAGAGTCGGACATGACTGGGTACAAAGGAAAGGAAAGGAAAGTTAAGTCGCTCAGTCGTGTCCGACTCTTTGTGACCCCATGGACTGTACCCTACCAGGCTCCTCCGTCCATGGGATTTTCCAGGGTACTGCCTGAGGTTGCCATTTCCTTCTCCAGGGGATCTTCCCGACCCAGGGATCGAACCCAGGTCTCCCACATTGCAGACAGACACTTTACCGTCTGAGCCAGCAGGGAAGCAACAATAGCAAAAGAAATAAGTGAGAGAAGACTGGGATACAAATTAGAAGTTGAGGGTAAAAGAGATAAGTGGAAAAATGTATTTTTCCAAAAAGGCTCGTAAGTGTTATTATACATATTTATGCCTGAATAATACATTGTTTATCTGAGATTAAATTAGAATCAGGAAAAATGTAATACCACATTTTCTGTATTCACAAATATATACCAATTGAAAGACTATGAATAAGTTCTTTTCTAAATGACAGTTAAACCAAGCAATTTATGAAACTGACAAAATTAAAAATTTTCTTTGAATTTAATATTTCATCTTAAAATTGGAAATGTTATTTCCACTCTGAAATATCCATTTGTTTGGTCCAACAATGAAATATCATAAAGAACAAAGCTATGACATAATATTTTGAGAATATTTTAAGGCCCCCAAATTCAGTTTGGAAAGTCTATGTGTATATCCAAGAATTCTGTGTCTCCATTTTCTATTTTATTTCTTTTTCCTTGCTGTATTTATATTGTATTGACATGTAGTTGTATGTGGTAGGGACTTGTCATGGACTCAACCACAGTTTTTTGTTCGTTCATTTTTAGCAATGTTGAAATTATGATTTATAGTAGCACATGTGTTTCCTCTCTAGTCACTGTTGCCAGTAGATTATTCTTTCTTTTCTAAGTAATTGAGGCTTTTATGGCTTTTCCAGTCATTATTCTGGTGAGCCTTCCAAGTTCAATAGGTTTTCACACCACAGTGGGTAAGATGAGGACCTTCTTGGACAGAAACTCCTATAGGAATGAAAGGATATGGGGAGGATAACCAAGCCGGGAGACTGTCTCTGAGTTTCTATACTGAGAGTTAGATGGTGCCCCTCAGATGTCACTGTGTAACTTGATGAGCCAGAGGCCAGGGGTCTTAGCTTCCTTGACCTGCTACTGCTCGTGTTGCAAAGACTTTTCACTGAACTCCTAGGAGCTTAAGTTTCTATTCTATTAAAGTTTGCTATCTTTTATTACCTTTATATTATTATGATTAACAAGCAGTCTATTAGGAACTGGGTGTATGTCATTGTTGTTAATTAGTCACTAAATCGTGCCTAATTCTTGTGACCCATAGACTGGGCCCACCAGGCTCCTCTGGCCATGGGGTATCCCGGGCAAGAATACCAGAGTGAGTTGCCATTTCCTTCTCCAGGGGACCTTCCCAACCCAGGGATCAAACATGCATCTCCTGCATTGGCAGGTAGATTCTCTACCACTGAGCCACCTGAAAAACCCTACTGAGGACATAATGGTAAACAAATAGACATGGTTTTTGCTTTTATGGAAGGGAAAATGGAATCAGTAATCAATAATTTGATGTCAGTGTGGTCACATTTTCATACCTTAGGTCAGTTTTTAGCCACTCATAATCCAATCCCTGTGTTTAGTTTCATCATAGGGATACTTTTGCACAGATCTCAGTTGACCCTCTGCTGTTGAGACTATATTCACATAAATTAAGCCTCCTCACTCATTCTCCTAGACAACATTTGTTGAGTATCATGTGGTAATCAACATGCAATAGTTTTGTGTTAGCTTTTGAAAAAGCTGCACTATAATCCTCTGAAATCAAAAAAATAAATTTAATAAAGCTGAAAAAAAAATCCAATACAAAAAAAAAGCTAGAAATAACTAAGCTTATCGAGAAGACATGTCGAAAGCCGGAACAGGCCCAAGGTAGGCCTCTTGTGCCTAACAATTAGCCAATTTCTGAAAACAAAGGAAAAGTTCTCAGAGGGAACTAAAAAGTGCTACTTCAGTGAACAGATGAACTGTTAAGAAAGCAAAATAGACCACTTGCGGATGAAGAGAAAGTTTAAGTGGTCTTAATAAAAAATCAAACCAGCCACAATATTCCCTTAAGCCAAAGCTGAATTTGGAGCAAAGCCCTAATTCTCTTCAATTTTGTGAAAGTTGAGACAGGTCAAGAAAGTGCAGAAGAAAAGTGGGGAGGTAGCAGAGGCTGGGTCACAAGGCTTAAAAATAAGCCATTTCCATCATATAAAAGTTCAAGGTGAAGCAGTAAGTGCTGATGCATAAGCTGTAGAAAGTTATCCAGAGGATCTAACTAAGATAATTAATGAACGTGGCTACACTAAACAGCAGATTTTCAATGTAGATGAAACAGTCTTCTATTCAAAGAAAATGCCATTCAGAACTGTCATAGCTATGGAGAAGATAATGCTTGGCTTCAGAGCTTCCAAGGACAGGCTGATGCTCTTGTTGGGGTTGTATGTGGCTGTTAACTCAAAGAGCCTCTTGATGAAAGTGAAAGAGGAGAGTGAAAAAGTTGGCTTAAAGCTCAACATTCAGAAAAGTAAGATCATGGCATCCAGTCCCATCACTTCATGGCAAATAGAGGGGGAAACAGTGGCTGACTTTATTTTTTTGCTCCAGAATCACTGCAGATGGTGATGGCAGCCATCAAATTCAAAGACACTTACTCCTTGGAAGGAAAGTTATGACCAACCTAGACAGCATATTAAAAAGCAGAGACATTACTTTGTCAACAAAGGTCTGTCTAGTCAAGGCTATGGTTTTTCCAGTGGTCATGTATGGATGTGAGAGTTGGACAGTAAAGAAAGCTGAGCACCAAGGAATTGATGCTTTTGAACTGTGATATTGGAGAAGACTCTTGAGAGTCCCTTGGACTGCAAGGAGATCCAACCAGTCCATCCTAAAGGAGATCAGTCCTGGGTGTTCATTGGAAGGACTGATGTTGAAGCTGAAACTCCAATACTTTGGCTACCTGATGCGAAGAGCTGACTCATTTGAAAAGACCCTGATGCTGGGAAAGATTGAGGGCAGGAGAAGGGAACAACAGAGGAAGAGATCATTAGATGGCATCACTGACTCAAAGGAAATGAGTTTGGGTAGACTCCAGCAGTTGGTGATGGACAGAGAGGCATGGCATGCTGCAGTTCATGGGGTCGCAAAGAGTCGGATATGACTGAGCGACTGAACTGGACTATGTTTCCAAAGTTTTAGAGCCCTTAAAATTATGCTAAGTCTACTCTGCTTGTGCTCTATAAATAAAATAATAAGGCCTGGATGACAGCACATGTGTTTACAACATAATTTGCTGAATATAAGTCCACTGTTGAGACCTACACAGTTCAGTTCAGTTCAGTCGCTCAGTGGTGTCCGACTCTTTGCGACCCCCATGGACTGCAGCATGCGAGGCTTCCCTGTCCACCACCAAACCCTGGAGCTTACTCAAACTCATGTGCATCAAGTTGGTGATGCTATCCAACTGTCTTATCCTCTGTCATCCCGTTCTCCCCCTGCCTTCAATCTTTCTCAGCATCAGGGTCTTTTCCAATGAGTCAGTTCTTCACATCAGGTGGCCAAAGTATTGGAGTTTCAGCTTCAGAATTAGTCCTTCCAATGAATATTTATGATGGATTTACTTGAGGATGGACTGGTTGGATCAGTCCAAGGGACTCTCAAGAGTCTTCTCCAACACCACAGTTCAAAAGCATCAATTCTTCAGCTCTCAGCTTTCTTTATAGTCCAACTCTCACATCCATACATGACAACTGGAAAAACCATAGCTTTGACTAGAAGGACCTTGGTTGGCAAAGTAATGTCTCTGCTTTTAAATATGCCGTCTTGGTTGGTCATGTTTTCTTTCAAGGAGCAAGCGACTTTTAATTTCATGGCTGCAATCATCATCTGCAGTGATGTGGGAGCCCCCAAAAATAAATTTGTCACTGTTTCCACTGTTTCCCCATCTATTTGCCATGAAGTGTTGGGACCAGATGCCATGATCTCAGTTTTCTGAATATTGAGTTTTAAGCCAACTTTTCACTCTCCTCTTTCACTTTCATCAAGAGGCTCTTTAGTTCTTCTTCACTTTCTGCCACAAGAGTGCTGTCATCTGCGTATCTGAGATTATTGATATTTCTCCTGACAATCTTGATTCCAGCTTGTGCTTCATCCAGCCCAGTATTTCTCATGATGTACTCTGCATATAAGTTAAATAACCAGGGTGACAATATACAGCCTTGACATACCCTTTTCCCAATTTGGAGACCTACTGCTCAGAAGAAAAAAAAAACTTTGCAAAATATTACTCCTTATTGACAATGTAACTCATCACCCAAGAGTTCTGATGGAGGTGTAAAATGAAATTCATATTATTTTTCATGGCTACTAATTGCTACGCTCAGGTCAAGACGTAATTTTGACTTTCAAATCTTATTACTTAAGAAATACATTTTGCAACACATATAGTCATTCTTCTGACGGATCTGGACAAAGTAAATTTGAAAACCTTTTAGAAAGTGTTTGCCATTGTATATGCCTTTAAGAACATTTGTAGTTCACAAAAAGAAAATCAAAATAGCAACATTAACAGTAAGTTGGAAGAAGTCATTTCCAGTCCTCATGGGTGACTCTGAGGAGTTCAAGAGTTCAGTAAAGAAAGTAACTGCTACTGTGGGAGAAAAAAAATGAAAACCAAAATTAGAAGTAGAACTTGAAGATGTGACTGTATTACTGCAATCTCATGATAAAACTTGAATGAATGAGGAGTTATTTCACGCAGATGAGCAAAAGAATTGTTTTCTTTATTTTCCTTTTTGAGATAGAATCTACTCGTGGTGAAGATGCTATTGAAGACTGTTGAAATGACAACAAATAATTTAGAATATCACATAAACTTAGTTAATAAAACAACAGTAGGGCTTGAGAGGACTGATTCCAATTTTGAAAGAAATTCTACTGTAGGTAAAATGCTATAAAACAGCATTTCATGCTACAGAGAAATTGCTCAAGAAAGAAAGAGTCAACTGATGCAGAAGACTTCAATGCCTTATTTTAAGAAATCAAAACAGCCACCCCAACCTGTAGCAACCACCACCATGATCAGTCAGCATTGGGACTAGACTTTTTTCCCATCAAAAAGATTATGACTTGTTGAAGACTCAGATGATAGTTAGCTTTTTTTGGCAATGAATTATTTTTAATTACGATATGTACATTATTTTTTAAACATAATTCTATTTCACATTTAACTGACCACAGTATGATACAAATATAACTTGTATATGCATTGGGAAACAAAAAAATTTTATGTGACTGTATTGTGGTCATTTGGAATGGAACCTTTATAGCTACAAGTTATGCTTGTATTTAGTCATCATATACTTATTGAACTTATTGACAACCTATTGGTTGTCAAGCACTGTGCTAGGAAGCAAAAATGAGTAAGTTGTACACCTCAAGAGAGTTGGTGGTATGATAAGGTAAATCATTTTGTGTGCAGATATCACAATGCAATGTGATATGTGTAAAGATGGTAGACCAAAAAAAAAAAAAAAAAAAAAACAAATGCAGCCATATCCTACAAGAGAGAAGGCCTCCATATCCCAAACCTCTAGCAAAAACAGAAAACAAAGTCCCTTGTCTTACCAAAGAATAAAAAAATTATCTTCCAAAGAATTCCAAAAATTTACAGATCCCTCTTGAGTAGCAGCTTTTCCATGCATTCACACTTACAAGAAATATTTCAGTAACACATAATTAGATTCTACTCACAATTTCAAAAGGTCTCATTAATCACTTTCTCCAAATATCAGACAATTTCCTAAATCCCAGGTAAAGACCATCTCCCCAAATATGCATACAGTAGGACCTGTGGAAAAAAACTTCCCTCTGGCCATGGTGGTTTAGTAGCACATGCTTCCATCAGTAGTAGTTTCCTAGGATGACCATGATAAATTACCACAAAGTAGCTTAGGGTATAGGGCATACCCAGAATATGCAGGGTAATCTCATCTCAAAATTGTTAATTTAGTTGTACCTGTGAAAACGCTTTTCCTTGTAGCATTTACAAGTCCTGGACTTCCCTGGTGGCTCAGCTGGTAAAGAATCCACCTGCAACGTGGGAGACCTGGGTTCAGTTCCTAGGTTGGGAAGATCCTCTCGAGGAGGGAATGGCTACCCACTCCAGTATTTTGGCCTGAAGAATCCAATGGACTGTATAGTCCATGGGGTCGCAAAGAGTCAGACACGACTGAGTGACTTTCACTCACTACGTGTTCCAGGGGCTGGAACTTTATATCCTAATATCAATTCACTACACCACCTGAGGAAACCTTCCTTTCAAGCTTGAAACTTTCTTTGTTTGGTTTTTGAGAAATAATGAAGGATTTTGTAGAAATTTTGGATCTCTCAATGAAAAGGAAACATCCTCTTTAGAAGAGTCAGGACAGACTATTCACTTTGGTGTCACCTGATAGTAGCAGCAAAAATTGAGGAACCAGGAGAGATTTTTAAGAAATGCAGACCTGAGAAGCCTGGCAACAGGCTTACAGAGACAAATATATTTCTGAGAATGTTTTGGGATTTCTTGGTTGGCTCTGACAAGTAGAACACAGCTTGTTTCTGATAGAGCTGGTATATAAATGAGTTTATTTTTTTTCACTGTAGGCAGCAAGTGATATATTTATTAGACCCTCTCTCTAATTCCTAAGTGAATGGCTTGGTAAATAACCTAAATCTCAGTTTATGTCATTTCATGCACTAGGTTCTGTAACAGTGGTAAGCTAAGTCAAGAAACATTTTTATAGAAACCAAAGAGTACATTTGATACATTTAAGCACATTCTCCCAGGGCTCGAAAATAACTTGATATACAACCATTCTTCACGGTTTACAATTAACATCTTTATTATCCACTGACAAACTAAATCAAATGTATGACATTTTCAACTCAATAGGCATTTTTAAAATGTAGTGACTGAGAAATGCATTGTTTCTCTTTCCTTCTCTGAAAATAATTATGATTTAGCAGCGTCTCATAATATTAGGTCACCAACTATGCGCAGTCCTATACAGATTTTAAATTATCTCAAGCATTTTCAGAAGCAAGAAGATTAAATCACATCAAGAAGTTATTTCAATGTGGTATTAGCCATTAAAAACACAGCTGAATGTAGTTTAAGTACTGTTTAAGTCACCCAGTGGTCAGCAGCAGTAGCTTCTAGAGGTCCCGATATTTTTAGGCCACATTCTTTGCCTGAATAGCCACCCACATTTTGTTAAGATAAAACTATTATGCTTCATTTAACTTTTCTAAAATAGATAATACTTTGGTCTGCTGGAAACCCAGTTGCAATTAACCTATTACTTTTTTAAAAATTTATAAACTACCTTTCTCCAAAGAGTTTCAGTGATTTATAATAAAATTAAAACATGCTTAAGAAACAATCATTATTTATTTTAACCGAAAAAAGTAAAAGCAAACAGGAACTTAGATATGCAGGAGACCTGGGATAATACTGTTTCTGTGAAGGAGCTATATGTTTAGTTTTGAGCTTCTTGGTGAAATGACACCTATCAGTTTGAAGTCATGGTATGTGGTAGCTATTAAAGCAATAGGGTCTGCTTTTCTTCTCTTAGAAGGTCCTGTTCTTTAGCCACAGATGACCTAGTCTTAGCTCATCACAGCATCCTATCTTACTAACAACAATGATTGGGTCAAGAAATGAGCATGTGACCAAATCAGAATTCATCCTTGGAATTGTTTCATTGATGCTGGGAAATGGCAGGTCTTTTTTTCCATTGAATTGTTAAATCCGGGCTTCCAGAAGCATAGTCCACAGACACCTGGGAAAATTGTTTCCTGTAGGATAGTGTTTCAGAAGTAGGCAAAGACAGGCCAAGGTTCCAAACAGAGAGAGAGAGAGAAGGAAGTAGAAAGAATCAAAGAGGAAGAGAGTACTAGATGAAAGTACCACATTTCACTTTTTTGGAGACTTGTTCTTGTTGCTAGTCAATCGATCCCATGAGATGCCTCAGTGTTCTCAGCTTAGTGCAACCAATGAATTTGTTTTAAAGCTTTATCCCAACTTTAACATCAATCACTTGCAGACAGAAAGCCGCAACTTATATCATTATATGGTTCTCATTTCAAATAGAGGAATTGTTTCCTTTCATCTGAGGAGGCGTTGTCCCACCCCCAACCCCGGCATTGAATGCTAGAAGATATTGAGATATTTTTTCAAGGGGATCCTCACTGGGAGAAAAAAAATTGAAGAAACACCACACATGTTGTCCCACTCTTGTTTTTACATCCATAATATGGATTCTTGGTTTTAATAAGATGTTTACTTAAAGTGTCTTTATATGTTTCTTGCAAAACTATAGTTGGACTTGTTCAGTGGTTTCTCAAATTTTTTTTTTAATTTTCCCTTTTTTTAAAAAAAATTAAGGATCACCAAAATGAAGATGCATCAGCTAAAACTTAAAAAAAAAAAGAAAGAAAGAAAACTGTGTTGCTTCCTGAAGAGGCTTTTAAAATAGTCATTGAGTTCAGAAAATTGTAAAGCCATTTCTTTTAAACATTAGATGCTCAAGTGAGATTTTGTTCACACTGGGGTCCTAGATGTGTGAGAAACACTGCTAGTAATCTGTCAAGAAGATGTCACAGTCCCACCTCCATCTTTTCCCCTAAAATGTCATCCGACTATATAAGTGGTTTAAAACAGTGCCTTCAGAGCAGGCCTTTTTCTTTTTTTTTTCATGAAAATTTTATTTAAATTCACTCAGGCTCTTCAGATATTAAATTAGTGTCCTGGTGCTTTCTGCCACAAACTATGGACATTTTAGGGCCTAAAATACCACAGCATGATCTCTGGGAAAGGTTAGGGTCTCAATAGAATTATATCCTGATAGACACACTTTGCAAGAATCCTTCAAAGGATATTTACGTCAACTGGCACCATAATAAATCCATATTAAGATCCCACAGAAGCCTGAAGACCAACAGTAGAAATAATTGTTTATAAAAAAAAAGAAATTTCTAAATGAATTACTTTAGAAAACACTGTCATTTGAATAGGGCTTAGAAAATTTCTAAAATTCTTTTATATGCTCAGAATACAAGATTGTCTTAGGTCACTATGTCAGTTACATATGTGAATTTTGACTATAGAATAATTAGCAATATTTTAGAATAATGACTAATGGACTAGATCTTATGAACTCACAAAGATGTATTCAGCCAACTGTACCAATGTTAAATGGTGCTCTTATGAATATTCTCTACTATTTAGGTTTATACATTTAGAATTGATTACTTTCAAGTAAAGATATTAATCCAGAAAGTTCCAGATTACCACGCTTTCCCAGGAATGACATTTTTATTGCATGCATACAGATTTTTAAAAGGTCCTCTTCTTTGCATTATTAATAAAACATATCTGGGATAGACATTGACAGCTAACCCCCTAGTATCAAAAGTGTGACTAAATTGATTACTAACATTTCTACTCCCCTAGGAGTATGGACTTCTCAGTGGATGTTAAAAATATATAAAATGCTATTCAGGTCGTTCTTTAAAATGCTTAGTTAGGAGAAAAATTGAAGCATATCTACCATGAATTCTTTTTACACAAAAATGAATTTATTTCCTACACGATTAAAGGACATGTGTTGACAGAGTTAATTCTTCTTTTAAAAATATTCCATGGTAAGTCCATCAGACACAGATTATTCATTAGTAAGATTGTTATCCACATTTGAAAAACTGGCAATAATTTGTTAGTTAGGTCTTCTTATAGATCTGTGTATTATTACATCTCACTGGGACATTAAAAAGGCTTCTTTGTGGTTTATATTTAGCCAAACAAATCAGTTTTCCCCCCTCCGTTAGAAAACAGTCATGTTAATAAGAGTTTACAACTATATTCTCAAAATAAATGGACAGCATGTAGCCATTTAAATCATACCAGCTGTTTAGTTTGGGTGCTTAATGGGGTTTTATGTCATAAGCACAGCTCATCGAACAATGTTATTTGTATGTAGAATTTTTTATCTGGTTAAAATATTTTGTTTATATTCCAATTTATACTTTATGTTGATTTGATTGCATGCTATTTTTATGGCCATGTTGACATGTCTTAATATAAAATTGTTCAAAATCAGTTGTCATGAAGTTAATAGGGACTGGTTTTTGCCTAACACAGCTTCTTCTATCCAAAGCATAAATTAGCTATTAGCTTTAAGTTACCTGATCAAAAAGACAACAGTTCCTGAAAGCTTCCTTTGAAATTTTATGAAAAAAAATACAGCATAATTCATATTGTAATGCAAAAGGTCTGAAGAAAATACATTCATGAGTAATGTCTTATTTCAGTGTATCATCATTCTAGCAGTGTACTACATTGCTTTGGCTGATAAAGTTCTCAAGATAACTTTAAAATTCAGTATTTTATTCTCAGTAAGTATTTTTGCCTAGTAAATCTCTGAACCATTTCTGGCAACAAAAAATAAGCCCTTGATTAAAAAGCATATAAATTTCTGATTTTTGTTCCTCTCCCTCTCCCATTCTTTCTCTCTCTGCCTGTGTGTAGATATGTGTGGAACTCTTGATATAGAAGGAATAGAATAATAAGGCTAGAGGCTAGAAATGGGTTAAACATGAAATTTGGTATTAAGGAGCTGAAAATAAGGCAAAAAACTAAGAATTTGTATAAACTACATACAATAGCATAGTGGAAATAATGGGATATGAGTAGAGGAATAAGAGAGAAATCCATTAGGCAATCTCAAAACAATAAAATTAAGGCAAATAATAGCCCAGCCTCTTGCAGATCAATTAAAAAGTGGGAATTAAGCCAATATTTAAAAGGGAAGAATAGTACTATAAGCTTCTTTTGGAAACAATGGCAACTGACCATTTATCCTGTTGGTTTTACCTTGGGTTAAGTGCCCAGCCTGGACAATTAATACAATATTCTTAAGGCAACAGCAACTTTTTCTTGCTGCTATTAGCAAAGTGTCACTAACAACTATGCACACAGATCTAACCCATATTCTAAGTGTACATGAAGTGAAAACATAATCAAAAAAGGAAAACAATTATAAAGAAAAAAAATAATAGACAATGGAGGTACATTCTTTCTTGCTCTTTCTTAGGCAAAAATGTTGAATGGAAGCACAAATAAACCTGATATTCTCATGATAATGACCATTTTTACAATACAATATTCAGTTCATATCTGGGTATCTGAATTGGTCAGTAAGGTAGATTATTTATTACTCCAAACAACTGGATATTCAGAGGTCCATATGCATTGGTCCTAACAAATACCCAGATAAAATAATCTTGCTCCTCGGAAGAAAGACGATGACAAAACTAGATAGCATATTAAACAGCAGAGACGTTACTTTGCCAACAAAGGTCTGTGTAGTCAAAGCTATGGTCTTTCCAGTAGTCATGTATGGATGTGACAGTTGGACCATAAAGAAGGCTGAGTGCTGAACAATTGATGCTTTTAAACTATGGTGCTGGAGAAAGCTCTTGACAGTCCCTTAGACTGCAAGGATATCAAACCAGCCAATCCTAAAGGAAATCAATCCTGATACTCATTGGAAGGACTGATGCTGAAGCTCCAATCTTTTGACCACCTGATGTGAAGAATTGACTCATTGGAAAAGACCCTGAGGCTGGGAAAGATTGAAGGCAGGAAGAGAAGGGGATGACAGAGGATGAGATGGTTGGATGGCATCACCGACTCAAAGGACATGAGTTTGAGCAAGCTCTGGTGGTTCCTGAAGCCAGGTGTACTGCAGTCCTTGGGGTTGCAGTCAGACACGACTGAGCAGCTGAACAACAACAGAAATGACCTAAGTAAACCTGTTTTTTGTAATAATAACAAAATACATAGTACATTCTGTTCTACCCCAATAATATACCTTAATTAGAGCTAGTATTTGATATTCTCTCTACTTCTCTAAGTATTTTGAAGAGCAAACGACCACAAATACATTAGATTTTTTTTTTAATTACAAAGGAATCTTCCAATATTTTGGCTTCTCTGTGGTTTTGTCCCAATCTATTTTTAGTCCCCCAAGTAATTTTTATTATCATTAGCACTGGCATTCTAGACAATGCATTTTATAACAAAATTCTGATAATGAAATCTTAATATATTTTTTGATGCAGCAAATTTTGTCTCTCTTGTGTTCGCTCTTTTTAAGAGCATTGTGGTTGCTTATTTCTGGAAATTCTTATACTCTACAATGCTAGCCACAACTGGGTCAGTTTAATCTCTTTCAAAATCAGAATCCAATCCAAGACTAAAAAATCTCTCCTTATTTTTGTCACAGTACATAAACACTGCAGGTCTGTATCCAATGCTTTCCATCAGAGCTTTTCAGTAAAAAAAAAAAAAAAGTGAATGGAGTCTAAACAATATGGTTGTAAATTTCTGATTAAGATCCACTTATTTCCATCTACCTGAATCTTAGGAATTTTATATACCATGATGTTTCACCAAAAACTAAAAGTTTGCTGTGTGTGTGTTGAATTTCAGTGAAAATCTAGTTTCTTTTCCATATTGTTTTGTATTAAAGAAGAAAGATTTTAAAAGGTTAACTTGGCAAATAATATCCTTTGTTGCTTTTTCTTCTAGTGGAAAATGTATACATTATCCTATAATTTATGTAATTTTTATAATGATGGACAAGTTATCATGTTCAATTATCAAACTTACTACTTACATGCATACCCATACCTAGTATGTAAAGAAGAATACAGAATTCTGAAAATTTTAGTTCTGTTTTGAAAACAGATTAAAGTACTCTTCAGTTTTATCAGAAGAATAATAAACAGGCACACATACCCAAATACAGAAAACAGAGTACGGTACAGAGGCAATAAGTAACCACTGACGTGTGTATGCTCACTTGTGTCCAACTCTGCAGCCCCGTGGAGAGGAGTCCGCCCATCTCCCCTGCCCATGGAATTTTCCAGGCAAGAATTCTGGAGTGGAGTGCCGTTTTCTATTCCAGGGGATCTTGCTGACCCAGAGGTCAAACCTAGGTCTCTTGAGTCTCCGGCATTGGCCAGCAGATTCTTTGCCATGAGTGCCACCTAGGAAGGCCACTGATGTGTGGCCTCTTTATTTAATGTTTGGATGAGCCGTGTAGCCACTCAGATACTGTAGAGAGTAGAGACGGTAGAATCCTCCCAAGCATTGTGCCTTACATGTATGTTAGCAGCATGCCCTTATCTCTTCAAATTAAATACACTTTAAAAGTAAGGATTACTTAAAATGTTGTAGTTTAATCAAGAGCTTGAAGACAAACTGCAGATTTTCTAAAACTAACCTCTCTCTCTCTACCTTACTCTAGTCAAATTCCCTTTTGTGAAAAAGTCTAATGAAATTTTACACAAAAGTAACACTTTGGAAAATATACAATGATATGGGATCTTCAGAATAGTTAAGCATTTTTTGACTCAGCTACATTATTTTGCATGATTATTTCACTCAGTGTTTATTTTAGCCAGGCATTTTTATTTGCTGTTGTAGTTGTATGAAGTAATGAAAATACCTTCTGTTGATTTAAGTAGGTAAATTCCTATGTATCATTTACCTAACAATAGTTCTTTTACCAATTATGTGGCAAAACAAAGGACATTTGTTCTGTATACAAAAGCTGTGTTTTAATCCACAGATTGTTGTTTCCTTCCAAGATATTAGGTATAAATCCAGTTTATCCTTATAAAATATTCCCACTGAAATTAGGTGGAGTTCTGATTGATTTAATACTGAGAGTCTGGCTCATTGCAGTACAGGCGGTTGAAAATTACATGAAATAATTGAAATTGGAATGAGACACACCCATAATGCTAACCAGAAAACAATATGATTAAAACCACACTGATATATCATATGACATTGACCTAAATGGAGTCAGTCTTGGATGACTCAGCAAGACCTGTTTATCTTTGCCTTTTAATATTTGTGCTCATCCTTCTTCAGTACTAGGAAAAAAATCAAATGGCTTTTTTTTTTTTTTTTTTGGAAAACATCCCAACATCTGTATGTGGATTTCTACTCTCCTAACTACCCAACTAGAATGTGGGTCACTTCCTTACATCCGTGAAACTCTGTATATAGAGTCTACAAAGTGGGGGCAAAGCCTCATTTAATTTTGAATGTGTAGATGACTTCATAAATAAATAAAGGTCATAAGTAAAGGTCATATCCATATTGTTTTATATTTAAGTTTAAACTTTTCTATTTTCCCATGATATCTAGCATTTAATGATTATTTCTTTTTAATTTAAAATATTCATTTTATACATAATCGTAATAAAGAGAATTCAACTCTTCTTATTAAAGTTTTCCTACTTCTTGTTCAGCCTAGTCTGTCTGTATGTCAAGAGCTCTTTCTGCAAATACATGGGACACTCCTGCCTGCATGTCCAAGCTTTGTCCACACCCCTATAAACAGCCCTGGAGCCATCCTTCAGGCCTGGAGGAGCATAGAGTCTGGCATATGGTCGGCCCTCAGAGGGCGGAGCTACGGGAGGGGCCTGCAAGGCCTCTGCAGGCAGGCAGGAGGCACTCAAGCCACAGGTCCTTGCTTCTGGAGTATGGTTGATAAATGGTGGCAGGAGGGTATAGTCTCTGGATGAGCAGGTTTTCTTGGACCATCAGATGCCAAACACCACACAAAGAGGCGATTGGCAGAAGATCAGAGCAGGTCCCTCTGAATGTGGAGGCCCAGGGTGTGGGCACCTGGGATAGAGATCTGAGAAATGAGAGTTCCCGAGTAAGATGGTAAGGCAAGTCAGCCCTTTGGAGCTGCAGTAGAAGCAGTCTGGCAAGAGGTGGGTTAATGTAGAGGCTGTATACTCCACAAGGAGTTAAAGTGACGATCTTAGACACCTATATTTTACAAATTGGACTGCTTGCACTTTTCATATTCTTTCTATTTATTCTTTTGGACATTTTTTTCTCTTTAGTATTTTGTAATCTATTTTGTATTTTCAGCCTAACTTAGCTGTAATACAGAGAACTGAGTTCTTGGGTCAAAGCATTTAGGGGAACAGTAGCTCCGTGTACAAGTAAGGCATGAGGGAAATAATCAAAAGAAGAGAAAATTTAGGAGGTGATGAGAATATTTACTGGACAGAGGTTATAAATGGACTATGGAATCCAAGTTGGAAAAGAAGGGAGAGTGAAAGAGGAAACTAATGGAAAAGAGAAAAATGATACAGTCAATACATTTGAGATTTTGGAATAAGAGTTAAAGTGCTGATATAAATCTGTTCCTTTTTTTGGTTGGAAACCAAGAAACTAACCCTGACTCCCTTAAAGAAAAAAACTGTAACAAAGCTCTGGAAAATGCAAAACAGAAACTTGTGGAAAGTCTAGGAGAGGTCCATGTAATGACAGTGAAACAACCGTTCATCTTGGTTTTATCTTTTTTCATTTATATTTCCTAAATTTCCAAGAAAAATACTTTTTTTTAAACTGAATTTAAAGTGCATTTACAAACTTCTCATTTATTGTTTATGTATATTCAAGGGACAGGGCTGATATAATAATAACTAGGGAAGTAACCACTTGAGTAAGAAAACTAGATGCACAGGAGGTTGTGGTCAGAATGGAATATCAGAAACTGTGATTTCAGAAAGCATGCAATTTCTACTGATGACAAGGAGTGATAAGGGGTGGTGGTTGTGTTCTGCAGAAAAATTCCTAGTCAAGGAATCATGGCCACTCATTCCATGTTGAACAAAGAAAGAGACAATGTTTCTGTTCAGAGACTTGAGACTTGAAGCAACAGTAATCAAAATGAAAATTGTCTTATCAGAAAAGCTAATTCCCAAGTGGTACAGTGGTAAAGAACCCACCTGCCAATGCAGGAGACCAGGGCTTGATCCCTGGGTCAGGAAGATCCCCTGGAGAAGGGAATGGCGACCCACTCCAGTATTCTTGCCTGGAGAATCCCATGGACAGAGGAGCCTGGTGTGGGCTACTGTCCATGGGGTTGCAAAGAGTCGACACCACTTAGAGGCTAACACTTTCACACTTTTTTCATTAATTGGGGAACATGGAAAGAACAGATGGAGAATTATATGGCTTAAAAATTCGAAATGAAAAACAGTGCATTATATGGAAAAATGGAGACAGAGAATGGGAAATGGGAGGCACAGCACAGGACTCAGGCCTGCCCTGGCTTCAGGAACCTACTCTTCTCCTTATTACTCCAAGTTTCTGCTTTATTCTTGAGTTCTCCTCCCATACCTTTGTTCTCAGTCTTTTGGCAAGTGAATCCTTCTCAAATTATTCCAAATTGAGTGTACTACTGATTTCCTGTTAGGACCCTAAGTTATACATCAACTAATTTAAAATATCTTATCCATTTTTCTCTTTTATGTATTAGGATTAATGATAATGATCAGCTTCATAGTTACTAATAATCAAGCTCTATGCATATATTATATAATACTAGATTTATATATTTATGTTATTTAATCTGTGAGGTAAGTTGTGTTCTCTTTGTATTATAGGTAAGAAAACTAAGACTCAGTAATATTGCTATATAGTCAGTAAGTTGCAAAACCAGTCTGTCTCCAGTATTTGTTTCCTTAGATACAAGTATTAGACTGACTGTAACAAGAGTCAGCTTTACCTCTGCCCTTAGGAAAAGCAGTAACTATTTAGTAAAATGATAATTAATTAACTAATTGACTAATGTATGGTGTGTGTGTATGTGTGTATAGACACACACATACATATATAAGATTTATGATTAAGGCAATAAGTGATAAGTTTCTTGGGCAGACATAAATGCTGCAGGAGTTTTAAAAATTTTATGTTCCCCGTAGATCAAGGAAGACAAAAGAAACTGGTATACAATCTAAATAGCAAGTGCTGTTGTCTTTATCATGCTTCATACATTTTTATCCTTTTGTATATTTTGTCATCCCTTGCACACATAAATTATTAAAATTTTTGAGACATTTGATTATGAAAAATGTGTGTGTGTTTGTATCCTTTAAAGGATAAATTGACTAGTTGGTGTGGAAGAAACCTACTTGAAAACTTTCCTGAAGTCCATCAAAATAAGTCATACCTTTGTGAAGCTGGCTTGATGAAAGCAACATTTGTTTGAGTAGGTGTCTATAGTGGGAAGTTTAAGCCATTCTCTGCACACAGACAGCCACAGAGGAAAACAACTCAGTAAATTCAAAGCATGAAGATCAAAGTTGTTATGATTACATTTTATTTCCATTTCACATTACCTTACTGTGCATGCTTATTATCTTATGCTGTTTATACAGCCCATTACCTACTCCCTCCAGCTCTGTGGTCAGTGGAATGGCATTTCCCCTTCAGAGCATTACTACCTCACAAAATCTCTAACTGGCTCATGGAATTAGAGATTTTGTGGTTATGGGAACAGAAAATTCCCCCTTCAACAAAAATGCAGAATTGTCATGGTGCAATTGACTTTCACCCATTCAAGCATTATTTGGGCTTACAGACTTTTTAAAATTTATTTCACTTTTAAAAAATTTGAAATATTTGCTATGAAATTAGTCTGGCAAAAATTTATTAGAGATATGTAAAACTTGGAGAAATTCCAGACACTATTAATCTGATTTTGTTTTGAAAAGAATTCTTAGACATCATTTTCAATTTACAGGACAGCTGTTTTCACATAGGGGAAATTGTTATCTGCCAAGTCATATTGAAGATAACACAAAATATCTGACAGAACAGAAATTTAGAGAAGTCATATTCTGTTTTGAACTTTTATTTCTTAAAATGTAAATATGCTTTTATAAAACAACTCATCTATGATTTGGCATTTCCGTTTTCAATAATTTCTAGAAAATGAGAACAACAATTAACTTATTTTTTTCAGGGAACTTTTCTGAAGACAACAGGACTGGAAAACTAAACTGAAAATCTTACCATCTCCAAAGTGCATTCCTTAGGAGCCAAAGCTCAGGCAAGTAAGTTTTTCCTTAGTAATCTTGTTAATAATAACTCTTAACCACTGGCGACAAGGGGACTTTTCCATTCAGTACCATCAAAGACAGCTGAAATTAAGGACACTGAAAATGAGGGATTTGGGTTGGGTGGAGGGCAGTCACTAATGTAATCTAATTCATATTGAACCAGACACTGATAAAAAATTGCTTTACTATTCATATAAATTGGAGTTCATATAGATTTTTTTTTCTGTTATATGTTGGGTTTTAAAGTGTTAGTTTCTGTTACTTCTCCTGGTTACTGTAACTCTGCAAAATGAAAATAGAAATTCTAAAGGTTTGTGGCATGTGTTTGCATGCCTGAGTACACCGCATGGGTTTGAGTGGGAGACTGAGAGAGAAAAGGTGACAAGATGGTAGGTGGAGCCAGTGTTCTTGCAGGACATTTAGCACCTCTCATAACATTTCCAAAGCATCAAGGTGAATTCTTATGGTAGAGCCATCTTGGATTATTCAGCATTCATTTCATTCTGAGACCTTTTATTTTTATTTTTTGGTACATTATTTTATTAATCATACTGACAGTAAAGATACATATTCTTTGAATCCTGTTGATGTATACTTAAGTTTACAAATTATGAACAAAAGATGTATCATTCTAGTCTTCTGAGATCTTTTTAATTTAGGCTTTATCTGTGTCAATAGCATCCTTGAAATCTGTAAACATAAGAGAGAAGAACTGTTTATTGGTCAAGCACTGTGTTTTGTTTGTGGATGTTCTATGTGCTGTGAACATGTGGAGGAAACGAAGAGTTTCTCAGAAGTACTGAGAATTGAGATGCCAAGAATACCAGAGTGCAGAGGGCAACTAGGGATGGGCTAGAATACAAAGGAGTTTATATCTAAGCCTGGTGAACTCTAAATAATCCATTCTTTGGGGAGGCTGGAGATTGGATTTAAATGCGATTTCAGTTTTTCCTAATATATGGGGCTCCTTGGGGCAAGTTTAATCCATGTAGATCCCAGTTTATTTTTCCATATTATAAGGGATATCTTCTACTCAGGGACAAAAAAAAAATATTTGCATGCATGCTGAGTCTACCCTGCTTCTCCACCCACGTAGACAGTAAGCTTGAATGGTTGCACCTTTTCTCTCTGAACCCAGAGAGTCCTCAGAATCTTTCTCAACTTCGTTTGCAAGAAGTAACTATCAACTGATTAGAGACTGAGTGTAAAGTGAAACCAATTCACCATTCAGGGCCTGATTGAGCTTTGACATCTGAATTTATGAATCCAAAATATGTTATACATGATCTGTGTCACAAGTGTGGCATAAAAATAAACAAAAAATAAAGTCTTAAATTACAGCCCTTAACGGGCACCTAGCTGCTTTAGGTTAAACCTGTTCTAAAACAGTCAGTTCTCGGTGTTCAGTACACATCAAAATCACCTGGAAAGATTTTTTTAAAAAATAGCAGTGCCCAAGTTTTATCCTCAGAGATTCTGATTTCATTTTCCTGGGGATGGGTCCTAAGTATTGCTTTTATTTTTTAAAGCATCTCTAATGAATCTAATGTGCAGACAAGGTTGATAACCATTGAACTGAAGAAAACAAAACAGTAGCATCGGACACTACTCTCAGATAAGCTTAAAGTAACAGAGGGTGAGAGAGAAGCACCCAGGGGGTTTGATGCAGTATGTCCCAGTGTAGGAGGCAGGGGTTTTATTTGGCTCTGAAGATTAAACTGGATTTGAATACATGTTGAGAGAAGGGAGATAAAATTTCAGGTTCGAGGAGCAGAATAAACAAAAGCACAGACGTGAAAAGCATGTCTTGAGCAGAGAAGATATGGAGGCTCTTTCATGTTGGGGGTATTGTGTGAGAAATTAGATTGGTTAAATGTATAGAACTATTGCAATTGACTAGCGTTTATCATTTAAGTTTCCTAAACCATTCTACACACCTGCACTAGAACTGTTACAAAAGCCTTCAGTTTTAGTGACTGAATAAATAATCAGTTTCCTACTTTTAGAAACAAACTAATTGAAGCATTTAACCTGACCAATAACGTAAAGAAGGCCTTAATCTGGTAGGCAATACTAGTGACAACAGTCTGCTGGCCCATCCTTGTTTAGATTCCAGAAAGAGATGTAACCTCTTTCTGAAAAGGTTATCCTTTAAAAAAAAATGTAAGAATTTCATAACAAGTGGAAAATAATTTAACTTAGCATTAAAGTTAGTGAAAATCCACTCTGAAATGGATACATTTTCTTTTTATGCCTCTTGAACTCCCTGGGGCAGGAAATGAAATGGTTTTATACATCATCCTGAGACCATGAAGTACATAACATAAAGCTTTGTAGAATGTGGGTACCGCGTGTACATCTGAAATTAACAAAATGTAACCAGTTTATGGTGCCTCTTTTCTGTTTTCCAGTTATTGTTAATTTTCTTGCATCTGAGTTCTTACAAGTCTCCCCTAATTAAGGTTTTGCTGCTACTCTTTTTTCTGTTTTCCTGGTACAACTCATCCATCCAGTAAGCCTCTCAATTTACATGCATTTCTAAAGTTGTATATAAGGGATGCTTTTAAATAGCTTGAAAACAAAATTCACTTAATGTGAGGTAAAGTTTAAAAGTTAAAACTAGACTGTGAAAACAGATTTACACACAAGTTCTTTGCTATTTAATGTTGAGTTTTGTAGACAGTTCAAAATAGCCTCAGCATACCTAAGTTATTGTATGATCCTTTATACTATAAACTTTAGGTTAGACTGTGTTTCCACGTAGGTGTTGCTAGGAAATTGCTTTAATTTACCTGGTACATTTGAGTTATTTCAAGTTAGCATCATTTTTCCATGATTAGCAAGAAAGTAGTAATTTATGAGATGTAAAGCGCTTCGTTTGGCTCTGTCCATGGTAGTTACTATTATTTCTAAACTTGACCTTCCAGTTTCCTCTAACTGGTAAACAAATAAGAGACTGAACTAGTGAAATAATAATAATAGCAATAGTAATATTTCCATGAGGAATCAACACTATGCACAATCACAGAGGAAACATTTCTCAAGCATTTTACTTTCTCCCTTTTATGGATAAGCTTTCCTGCAATCTATAAGAATTCACAAAAATCTAAATCTCAGTGAATGCCGTGAAGTTTGTATTTTTCTAAAAATACATAAATAGAGAGGACTTCAAAATTCTGGGATTTGGATGAGCATCAGGATAGGCCCAGAGATCTGGTGTCAGCATAGAGTCTCTCTTAAAAGAGGCACATTTCAAAGACAATTGGTTTGGTTGGAGTTTCATTGTGAATAGTGCCCACTCAGATCAGAGACTTCCCACTATTACACTGAGCTGAAATTTTTCCATATCTCATCCAGATTTCCTTAATTCATTCATAATCTTACTACCTTGTATAACACATTTTTATTTTATTATGTATTCGCTTCTAGTTTTTTAATCAGCAAGTTCTTTTTCAGTCATAGGCACACACATATTATTTAAGTATCTTCTATACATACAGTTATACATACATATATACTTCCTTGTATGTTTAAGAAAAAAATTTAGCATCATCTCAGTATTGCAAAGAATCTTAAAATATCCAATCCAGCTCTCCATCTGATGCTAGAATACTCGCCTGCTACATTCAGGTATCATCTAGGTCAGCCTTGAATATTTACAGTGATGAACATCTCACCACCATGAGAAATCTTTGGATAACTCTAACATTTGAAATTTTTTCTTACATTGTACTCAACTTTCTGCATATGGGGTTTTCTCTAGTCTTTGACAACAGAAAAATTGAATCTATTGTGTCTTCTATATGCTATTTCCTGTAGTAGTTTCTTATATAACATAGTTTCTAAATCTATCCCTCATCAAGAAACTTTCCTCAAGAATATCACATGCAGAAGTATGATATTCCTAATTCCAGAAAAATACATCTACTGGTAGATCCAAGTATCAGATTATGTAAGTAAGTTTGCAAGTACAGCCAAGTATTAGCTTGGCTTTTTTGGTTTGTTTATTTGTTTCCATCTTTTCTCATTCTTGTTGACTTCTGTCAAAGTTTATCATTGCATAAAATCAGAAGGCTTCTAACTGATTGTTCAGACATTTTTAATTGTTCACTATTGTATGTTCACCACAAGCATGATTTATCTTTACCAGGTGAATTCTTAATGTATTCAGGTGTCTAGCTTTAGGGAAGTTGTCTCTATTCCAACCTCATGGTTAAATCCTGGACCCATGTCAATTATGATATTAGTCTTCCTTACCAGAATGGATTAAGGAGTAGACATGTGACCGAGGTCTAGCCTGTGAAATGTGTTTGAAAATCTATAGTGTAGGAAGAGAGGCTTCTGAATACTTTTTTCCTGCAATACTATTTCCTACAAGCAAAAGGAGACCATACAAAAAAAAATAGTTTATCTTCTAGTATATATTGTCTTACCTGTCTGTGATGCCTGAGAAAAAGGCAGCCTTCTTGTAAGCATGAGGTAAATTAGCCAGAGGACAGGTAGACACACAAGAAGATGACAAACTCATCCTTTTTTCTTGTTTTAAATATTGGGGTACAAATTAAGCAGAGCAAACATCCAGATATATAAACTTATGAATTTTTACAAATGTATATAGTCATGTAATAATACCATAGTCAAGATATAGTTTCATCATATTGAAGAGTTCTCTCAAGACTGCTTCTAGTTAGTCACCTCCCTCTACTCTTGGCCCTTGGTAACTGCTTAATTTTTTCTGTTATAGCTTTTTTCCCCAGAGTGTCATGTAAACAGAATCATACAATATAAAGCTTTCAAATTATCATTTTTTTTACTTCACATAATGTATTTGAGGTTCACCTATGTTATCACATAAAACAGTTGCTTGTTGCTTTTTATTGCTGAGTAGAATTTCATTTTGTGCATATGCAACATGAACACTGCTTCTTGATGATATTCAACCACAGAATTAATCAGATTGAAAGCCATCCGACTCTGGGATGTATTGATAAGGAGGACAGTTTTCCTTTTTAAGCTCTTCTGCTATTTGTTATCCAATACAGTGTAGTTGACATGCCAGATTAATCCATGCTGCTATTAATGATGTCAAACAATGAGTTTAAATATAAGATGGTGTATTTATTCCAGCTGGATATTTCACTTAAAGTGAGTTCATTCTAAACAAGTTTGCCTAAAATAACTACCTCTAGTCCATTCACTTATATTCTATCTTGTTAGACTGGGCACACTACAGTGGCTATCAAGATATATTTTTGCCCTAATTTTGTCATTTAATATTTATGCTGTTCTGTTGCACTTATGCTGTACAGACTGAGTGAGCCTTCCTTATATCAGCTAATCCAACGTAAGTGAAAGTGAAGTCTCTCAGTCTCTCCGACTCTTTGCGACCCCATAGACTGTAGCCCACCAGGCTCCTCTGTCCATGGGATTCTCCAGGCAAGAATACTGGAGTGGGTTGCCATTCCCTTCTCCAGGAGATCTTCCTGACCCAGGGATTGAACCCGGGTCTCCCGCATTGTAGGCAGACGCTTTACAATCTGAGCCACCAGGGAAGTCAGTACAACATAATGATATAACAAAAATTATATATATTGAAATCTAGTCATGTCATCTTTTATTATATTTTCTTTTCCACATTAGACTGTTTAATTTACCGCTTCCGATACAGACAACCACGTTACTCCAGTTGTTTCTAGGCTCTCTCCAAGTTGTTTTCCTATTTGATATGTTTGTCCTTCATAATGCAGAGAGCCACTGTAAATTAATTTTTCTCCCGCTGATGTTCATTTATTTTAGTGAAATTCACTAATGATAGCACCTTTCTAGAACGAGTCCCGTTAATCCAGAAACACAATAGATAACGTTAATTTAGCATCTGTTAAATTGTTTATACTCTGCCAGATATTTTATTTATATCCTCTTATTTATTTTTCACAGTTATTATTTCAACTTTACAGATGAGATAACTAAGCTTAAATATTGTATTGCCCACAAAACACACCCTAGTTTAAATTTTCTACACCCACCATGTAAAATGTCATAGACAGTAATGCGCGGCAATGTGCTTCCTTTCTGCAGTGTGTTTCTTTTAACTATGAGAGTTTTATTTTATTTCATTAACTTCTCAACCTAAAAAAATAAACATGACAATCTCCTCTACTAAAATCCAATGGCCACATTCAATATAAATATATCCACATAGTTTCTGTATTTGTTTTATAGTTTGAAAATTGCTTCAGCTAAAAAAAAGCAGTAGCAACAACATAATCTATTATCAATACATAGGGGGCCCCTGAAGATCTAATAGCATTCCTCAGTAAGCGTGTATTTCTTATGGGTACCAGAAATATAATTAGATATCTCAGTGGATACAACAAGTATAGACATGTGCCTATTATTTGTTAGCCTTCATCTGAAAGAGTGTTAATGAAGGCACCAAATTGTATACTAAAAGCACACTGAGAAGGCTGAAAGAGATTCTTCTGCGTGTACTTGATAAAACTGCACTTACAACATGATAAAACTACCACGAGGTGATTTTCTAAACCATCCTTGAGTGTTTGAGCAATGGCATCAATGCCCTTTCCTAGCAAGTCATAAAGCAGGTTGCCCTGGAGGATTTGCTGGTATTCCTGTCCAACGGTCATTTCTTCCCCCTAATTTGCTTTTGTAGTCAACGAGTGTATTTAGTCATGTCTCCATTAGTCATCTCCGGGGGATCCAGCCAACAAAGGTTATGATGTTCTGTTTTAGGATGTCAGTCCTGGTGTTTGTCTGAATACAGAAATCTCCTAGACAATTAGCCATGGCAGTTCCAAAGCTGATGCTTGGAGGCTTTCCTTCCCTTAAGGGAAGAACCCTGGGAAGTTACAAGAAAGGCCACCAAGCAGGGGAATGTCCTTACTTGAGTTATGCTGAGACTAATGTGTAAATGTGTGTAATGAATATGCATGGAAGATTCTTACTTCAAAAAGCAGTTACTTCTGCTCCAGGCATCAATGTCTTTACAATAATAATGACTAATGCTTCTGCCTTCTGAGCCCGAGCTGCAATAAATGGAGGGAATCCATTGGTAGTAAAGGTTATCAGCCTATTGTCTTACAGGAGGTTGTTTGATTTCCCTCAATCAACTTAAACAAGCATGGCACTCAGGGAAGAAGTATGCATAGTGTGTAGAACACTATTTGGAGACAATTGGGAAATGCATGCTTTGAGAAGTAACTATGTTTCAAATCCCAGCTCTGTCACTTACATCCATGTAATTTTGGTCCTCTTTAGTCCTTAGTTTGTGCCAGAACTTTCTTACCTTATATAATAAAAATAGTGCCCAGCTCATAAGGTTGTTGAGAAAACTAAATAAAATCTTTTGTATAAGAAGCAAAGATCGGTGTTTGGTATACCATAGACTCTTGGTTAATGGTAGCTATCATCATTCTTGTTGCATATGTGGATGACACTTCTACTTTAGGACATCATTTGTAGCTTTTTATACCTTTTATGTATGAGCTCATCAAGTCATTTGGATCCACAAATACCAAAATATCTGAATTTCAAAAAGTTAACTTATAATTTTTATGAACTAACTAGAATTTGCCAAAGAAAAAGTTTAATCATAAAATATGTTCGGGTACTTAAATGAAAGATACAGAAATGTTACTACTGTACTCTGTTATTCAGCATGAATATACAGCGTCTACGTTTTTGTTTTGTTTTTTTAAAAAAATACTTGTTCTCATCCACAAAGTGCTAATTGAGAAACAAACAAACAACAACAAAATGAGACTCAGGGCTTAGACTGGTTCTTTGTGACATATTTTGCATGAAATCACTAGAGAAAGATTCTCTCTGCCACATGACTTTTCTACTCCTTTATATTTCTAGTATTTCCTATGTCTCTTTGCCTTTTAACTAAAGAGGCATAACCAACTCTCCATACATAATAGCAATCATACAATAGGTAATATGTGTGGAGCCCACATGAATCCTCAGCATCGCTGTAGGTGCTTCCTGTGTGTTATCGTAAGGCCATCACAACTCTCTGAGGTCTCAGTGTTTCCACTTTATCGATGGGAAAACTAAGGCACAGAGAATGTAAAGGACTTATTTCAGATCATATAGCTAATAAGCAACCTGCCTAGCACTACAGAGTACGCTCCTCACCACTCTGCCTCATTGTCTCCTAAGCATCACTACCTCCGTTCAGAGTTTGGTCATAGTGCTGTGGCCCCACCAGTCATAATCATCTGTGTGCATGATGGGTCATCTCACAGTAACCTTCCTTGGTAATTTTATACAGTTCCATTTTCTCTCTTGATCTCTTTCTAAATATGCTGCTGCAACAACTGTCATAAATACAAACCTTGAGGATTACTTGTGTCTATGTCCTTTTTGCCCATAGGGATAGTGAGCAAAACTGATCAGATGATCAGTCAAGAGAAACACTGGGGTCCCCAATACCTAGATTTATGAGACTACACTGTAAAGTCATGGAACAAACTTTTTAACACACCTCTAAATGAATTCTGTTCCATTCAGTGATGACACAGCTTGGGGGATGTCACAGTGGGGATGTGATTACCCCCCCAACATTGTCCCTATTCTTCTTATGGCATTTCCTTTTATATCTGAAACACATTTTTTTTTTTTTAATTTTTCTAGGCGGTGAATAGTCATGCCCTGAACAAAAGGTGGCAATTTTTGAAAAGAGCCAAAATTTATTTAAACAATAGTATGAAAGAATATTACAGAGTTATGGCAGACAAAGGAAAGAAGGAAAAAATGAGGGAGAGAGGGAAGGAGGGGAAACGGAGTGAAAGAGAAGGTGGGCGTGAGGGGAAGACAGACAAAGAGAAAGGAAGCAGAAAGGGAAGAAGAAAGAAAAATAAACAAGGTTTCTCTCTATGATTATAATGGATCCAGAATGCAATTCTGAAAAGAGGTCTTCAAGAATATTTTAGTCTGTATTGAATGGTATGCTTTGGAATATATGTGTAACTTCCACAGATGACAGCTAGAAAGACAGAATCTTTTTAAAGCTTTGCAAAAAAACGCTTTAAATTTTATAATTTTACCATTTTTTTTAAACACTGAGTCAACAATCCTAAATGTTTGGATCTCCACAGAGGACAACCAGGTGACAAAGAGAAGGGGTTTTTTGGAATATGGAATTGCATTTAAACCTGTGCTTGTGTCCCTCCTTATTGATTTTTATAAGTAATCAAATACTCCATTTCTGCATACTATTCCCCCTTTTAGGGCTTTAATACAACTACAACTGTGGAAAGAGAGTAGTTTTAAATAATAGTGGAATCTTACTGTTATTATTCAAATTTTACATCATCCTGAAACCAAAACATCTTGTATGTCAGATAAAGCCTTCCACAAGCCTGCGTTATCTATCACTCCACTCTAGGTTCAAACAGCGGAAGTACCCACTTTTCTTTCAAGTAGATTTCTCATCTGTCTCATTTAGGTCTCCTTCTGAACTGTATTCTTCGCCATCCTGTCCTCCCCTTCTCCTTGCCAAATAACGTTTAAAAGTCTCAGGAAAAAATGCTTTGGATTGTGTTGTTTGTGGCAGGATCAGCATTGCTAATTCTTCCTGAGTGTTCTCAAAGTGTGGCTTGTCTCCAAAGCCAGAAATGCAAAATAAAGTGATTTTGGTCATTTCCTACATGATCCAATTTAAGGCATTTGGGGGACTTAGATTTTATATCATTAAAAGGTCTTTTAAATGTTGTTATTGAAAAAGTCCCTAAAAATTATTTGCATGGTCAGTAATAGATAAATTATATGGTCAATTAATGGTATTATAAACATGTGGTTATGTAACCTCTAAACTCAAAGATCTATCATAAATAAATAAGGCAGAATTCAAATCCTGTGAGAACAAATTACATGTCTCCAGTTTTCCTTAGGAAACAGCTGTACTGAATCAGGTGGGCTGATGAAAGCCAACTATACTTGGCCTTGAGAGTTGGACTTAATTAGCATCCACAACTCTCACTAAAATTTATGAGAATAAACTTTCCTTGGATATTATGGCCCTGCCTTTTTGTTATCTCACGTCATGCTCACTGGCATCCACAAAGTACTTGAATATGTTCAGGGCCTATGTGTACAAACTTGATAGTATTTATTCTTAAGGCTTTTCAGGGTTATATGATATTTTCTCAGATAAATGGAACAACAAATTTCCATGAAATTTACAGATTATTAAATGAGAAATGTTCATGCTAGCTAGAGGTAATGTGTGGAATCAATCTGAGTAAAATCCAGTACTAGAAAATTCTTACGTGTTTTTCACACACATCTGTAGCAGACTCCAGTTACTAAAGGCTAAGTAATTTTATTTAGCAGAAATACTAAATAGGGTCAGTCACTAATACCTGAATTTTGATATGGACCTAAGCCCTGTGCAGTTTACAAGGAAAGAGCATCTTTACAGTTTCAAGAGATGCTTAGAGGATCTATAAGCAGCAATAGTTGTATACTTTATGCTAATTGTCCCTACCTAAATATTGTCAGGTGATACAGAAGATTGGTGAGATCACTTGCTAGTATATGGATGGATAAAGAGAAAATTTTATAGGAGCAAGGGGAAGTTGTTCATATTAATCTGATTTGATCCTTGATCCGATAATTTAATGTTTAGTCATTAGTATCAAATTATTTTTCTAAGGAAGATTTTCCTAAGTTGAAATTTTCTATTTGTTTATTTATTTATTTTTCATTCATTGGATGATATCACTGACTCCGTAGACATGAGTTTGAGCAAATTCAGGAAGATAATGAAGGACAGAGAAGCCTGGCATGCTGCAGTTCATGGGGTCACAAAGAGTTGGACACAACTTCGCGACTAAACAACAATAGCAGTTTTTCATTCAAAGTGTGAATTTATTCTTCTTAAATTTTTATTTTATATTGGAGTACAGTTGATTATGGAGAAGGAAATGGCAACCCACTCCAGTATTCTTGCTTGGGAAACCCCATGGACAGAGAAGGCTAGTGGGCTGCAGTCCACAGGCTGACAAAAGAGTCAGACAAGACATAGCGACTAAAACAACAAAATTTGGTTAACAATGTTGTGTTAGTTTCAGGTGTACAGCAAAGTGATTCAGTTGTAATATACATGTATCTATTCTTTTTCAAATTATTTTCCCAATTAGATTATCACATGGTTTTGAGCAGAGTTCCCTGTGCTATACAGTAGATCCTTGTTGGTTCAGACAATAAAAAATCCGCCTGCAATACAGGAGACCTGGGTTCAACCCCTGGGTCAGGAAGATCCCCTGGAGAAAGCAATGGCTACACACTCAATATTCTTACCTGCAGAATTTCATGGATAGAGAAGCCTGGTGGGGTACAGTCCATGGGATCGCAGAGTCTAACATGACTGAGAGACTAACACACTGTTGGTTATCTATTATTAAATATACTAGTATGTATATATCAATCCCAAACTCCCGATTAATCCCTCTGCCCTGACCTTTCCTCTTTAGTAACCATGAGTTTCTTTCCTAAGTCTGAGTCTATTTCTGCTTTGTAAATAAATTCATCCGCATCATATTTTTTAGAG
The DNA here is from genome assembly GCA_024291935.2 of Okapia johnstoni. Taxonomy (NCBI): domain Eukaryota; kingdom Metazoa; phylum Chordata; class Mammalia; order Artiodactyla; family Giraffidae; genus Okapia; species Okapia johnstoni. The sequence goes on along the minus strand of CM044317.1, from coordinate 60,110,769 downwards.
TTCACATATAAACAATGTCATCTATCTGTCTTTCTCTGTCTGACTTACTTCACTCAGTAGGGCAATCTCTGGGTCCATCCATGTTGTTGCAAATGAATTATTTCATTCTTTTCCTATGGCTGAGTAATATTCCATTGTGTATATTAGGTACCATATCTTCTTTACCCATTAATCTGTTGATGGACATTTAGGGTGCTTCCATGCCTTGGCTTTTGTAAACAGTGCTGCGATGAATACTGGGATGCAGGTATCCTTTCAAACCATGGTTTTCTCTGGATATATGCCCAGGAGTGAGATTGCTGGATTTAAGAGAATGTAACAAGAAGAATTGGGATTCACTGATGGCTCAGTGGTAAGAACCCACCTTCCAATCCAGGAGACATGGGTTTGATCCCTGGGTCAGGAAGGTCCCCTGGAGAAGGAAATGGCAACCCTCTCCAGTATGCTTGCCTGGAGAATCCCATGGATAGAAAAGCCTGGTGGGCTACAGTCCTGGAGTCTCAAAGAGTTGGAAACAATGACTGAAAAACAGCAACAAAAAGAATAACTTAAACCATATCAGTCAGTCAACATTTAATTACTCAGTTGAAACTTATTTGATAGTCCATATACTTATGCATTCGGGGGCACTTTTGACTTGTATTTAAGGTGAATGAATGAATGAATGAGTATTTAACAAAGTCAGTTAATTAGTAGCTTTTACCAATAACTTTTCAATAAGCACCTTGCAAACTCTTTTCCCATCTCAAAGAAGCCCAGATGCTTTTACTCGGACAAATAAAACCTTATCTATGGATGTTTGATTGGGAGCTCAATATTTTACATTTAGGAATAAAATTATCCGTAAGAGTACATCTTATTCTGACTAGTTCTGAACACAGAATTAGTGTTGGCAGAATTGTACTACCAAGAAAATAGAAAAAATTGAAAACATAATTAAATAAAAAGTATTCATGACCACCAAGGCCTAACTGCTTTTAATATTTTGGTATATAGTCACTCAGGCATTTTTTGTGCACATATGTGTGTGTTAATTGCTCAGTCTTGTCTGATTCTTTGCAACCCCATGGACTGTAGCTCGCCAGGCTCCTTTGTCCATGGAATTCTCCGGGCAAGAATACTGGAGTGGGTTACCATTCACTTCTCCAGGGGGCCTTCCCAACCTAGGGAACCCAGGTCTCCCACATTGCAGGCAGATTCTTTACCATCTTAGCCAGCAGGGAAGCCCATATGGTTGCATGTAAGTAGGTATGCATTATAATATATACATTATAAATCCTTAAAAACAACAGGTAATTAAATATATAATATAAAATATGACATAATAAAGCTTTTTCAAATGAAAACAATTATAATTCTACAATTCTTGCCATTTTTCATTTTACCTTCTGATTTGTATTCATATTTGTACCTAATTATAATCATAAAATTCATATTTCAATAACTTCTATGATAAGAAAATTATAACTATATTTTTACTGCTTTCAGGAAATTCTTTTAATACACATTCCTCTCAAATTCATCCAAAAAGTGAAAAACCATGACATCTACATCAGAAGTGTTTTAGCCTTTTTGGGTGACAACTCAATAGACTTATTTTAAAAAGCAATAACATAAAAAATTCCAAACATCTCATTTCCATATGGGAAGCAGCTGTTCTTTTTTATATTGGTGAAGAGAGATTTTTGTGCTCTCTGTCCTGTCTGGCCTACTGGGGCCCTGATCACTGAAATCTGCCTCCTGTTCCTATGCATCTGGGAGAACTGGTGATAATACAGATAATGTTTATCAGAATTTATCCTGTGACGACACTGTGCTATGCATTTTATAGTCATTAACTCATTTATTTCTCCAACTGCCATTTTAAAGATGAAGGAACTCAGAAAGTTCTTATATCTTGCCCAGATCATGGAAATAAGTGGCAGAGCCAAAATTTTCATCTGCTTGTTGCAGGAGTCCATGGTCTCTCACATAGTGTTTTCTTGCACTCTGCTGAGTAGCTGTTTTCCACTGCGGACTGGGAGACCAGTAATCAGATGCCTTATGCTGGGACCCTCTATAGCCTAGTAGTTGTCTTCACACCTTGGAGCTTCCAAGTTTTAGAAGAGCCTAGCTGTGGGAAATCTACCATTCTACTCCTGGGAAAGCTCCTGACACACCGTTCCTTTTCTAGAAATTTCTCATTCCTTGAGTTACTTTGAATCAGTGCCGTGCCAATCATTAGCTGGTTCTACTTTCTTTCTCTCCTGAGATTGTCAGCTTTATGTCTCCCTGCCCCCCAGTCTACCTGTATATAGTTCTCTTATCTTCAGTTTCTTATCCACTTGAGATATTTGAAGGATTCTCTGTAATTTTCAAAGTAATTTGATTCCGGAAAAATCTTCCATATCGTTTACCAGTTACTCAGGGCAAAAATTTTGCAGTCAACCCTGAATCCCCTTTTTCCTCTCTTATTCTGCACCCAAATCATCAGCACACCCTATAGGTTCCACTTTCAAAATATTCTCAAGATACAACATCTTAGGATGAAACCCCTTCTTACTTTTTTTCGTTGCTATGACCCTGCTCCAAGCCCGTATCATCACTCTTCTTCTAGTTTTGCCTCCATATTGTATTACTTACAGAGGCTAGAGGGATCCTATAGAAATCTCTGTCAAATTGGATCAGTCTTCTGCTCAAAGTTCTCTGATTAATAACTACTTGTCTCAGAGCAAAAGCCATACACCTGCGCAGGCCTCCGTGCTCTGATCCCCATCTCCTTGCTGTCCTGCCAATGTCCTTATTTGTCTAGTTAAACTGGCCACCTGCACGTCTCAAATAAGCCAAACATCTTTATACTTCATAGGCTTTACACTTGTTTTTCTCTCTGGCTGGGACATTTTTCTGGCCAACAGACTTGTGACTTGATTCTCCATTTTATTTCACATCTTCCCTTGGAAGTCACTTGCTCAAAGTCCATTCCTGGTCTTTGCGATCTGATGGGCTAAAGTCCGCAAGGCTCCTCTGTCCACAGGATTCTCCAGGCCAGAGTACTGGAGTGGAGCCATTCCCTTACTCCAGGGGATCTTCCTGACTCAGGAATCGAACCTGCATTGCAGGTGAATTCTTTACCTTCTGAGCCACTGGCGAAGCCCTTTATATAAGACAGCGACTCCCAACCTCAATGTGCCTTATTCTGCCTTTCCTTGTTTTATTTTCCACCAAAGCAGTTGATCAAAACCTGACCTTTAACACATTCATTTCTTTGTCTGTTGTATTCCTACTAGAATATAATCTTCATGAGGGCATGGATTCTGCTATTTACTGATATACTCTTAGCCTAGAATAGTGCCTACCACACAGCAAATATTTGTTGTGTACATGAATGGAATACACCTCACTGTTGAGGGATCATTTTAGGATGGTCTTGTTACTTTGCAGGTAGGGTGCCCCCAAATGCAAGTCACATTAATAGGAATACTTAAAATATATCTATATTTTAGTAATTCATGTGATATATTGACACCTGAGCCCAGAAATGAATTTATCATACAGTTATGAAATTTAATTAATCAAATCAGTATCTAAACAAAAGTAAACAAATTAATTTGTTTGACTATGTAAGCTTATACACAGCACTTGCCTTTGTTTAGTCCAATAGGTCACCATCAGCATTCCACACCTGGGCTCTGTGCCATTTTATAACACAGAGAATGTTCTGAAGAGGAATAATGTTGCTGTGGCTTTCTTTTTCCTCTTAATTGTCCCTATTTCTAAGGCTTTTTCTCCATTCTACCCTTACCTCTCTGTTAGAAAACTATGATAGTTTTTAAAGCTGTAATTATAAGGGCAAAATTTGCTTTACCCAAATTGGGTCAAGATCTGTTTGTTGCTTTATGTAACATTTTCTCTTTTCTTCTAAGAAACATTTAACAAAAGCTGCCATGCAGAATAAGAAGAGGAAAGTAAAATCTTCAAAACCAAAAAAAAAAAAATGGCTTGTTTCACAAATTGAAAACTTATTAGAATTAAACTTTCACCTGCCAAATTGGCCTCAAATACTAATCTGAATATGATCCAGTTTCATTTAGAAAATAAATCTAAGATCAAATGATTCTTTAAAAAATATCCACATAAAAGATGACTTAAGCCAAATACTGATAAATATATACACAGAAAGGAGGAGACATGGGCTAATTTAGAAAAAAAGACTTTTTTTTTTCCTTTTTGGTGGTTTATTATGACCAGGGTTGAACCCATCTATTTACAGTTTTCAGGGCAGGAAAATAGTTTTTTCGGACCACAGAGGAACAGAGACCCTGACAGAGTTTTCCTGCTCCCCATCTCCCATGTCATCAGTGTTTTCTGGGAGAGGAATCTGAGGTGGTTTTCCAGCTAAGTGGTTACAGCTGTTTCCACGGCATCAGTCAGATGGAGTTTCTGCTCATGTTGACTTTGGCTAAAATTTTCCCCATGAGCCCAGCAGCATAAGAGCATTTGCTCTGAGGCCTGGGGCTCTGGACAAACATTCCAGTTTCTGAGTTCTTCACATTAACATTTGATAAATTCTTCTCTTAATTTCTCCTGGAGAAAAGTCAAAGACACTGGAGAGCCCCCATGCCCTGTGACAGCCATGGTATTTCCCCCACACAGAACACTTTTCCTTCTTTATAAATAGCTGAAAATCTGGAAAAAAAAAAATGTGTGCAAACTATGCCCATTTATGAAAAAATGCATTCTTTTAAATATGTTTCAACACATTTTGACAGTTTTCTGAAACACCAGACTCCTTTGAATACTTTAAAAATAAAAGAGAAAAAAAGGCTTTAAAGCAAATTCTGAAGCACTTGGTGTCAAAAGGTGCTATGAGAAAATTTGAAGTGTAGTTACAGAGTTAATTAGGGGGGTCAGCTGTCAGAATTGCATGGAGTAGGATAGCACTTCTTAATATTATTTTGATAACCTTTCAAAAATGGTAAGTCTAATGCTTGCTTTTGGTTAAAATAGTTTTTATGTGTATCCTCACATTAATAAGAGGCAAAAATTAAGGACTGATTCTTAAGCATCTGAAGTATTGGACACAAAATGCTATAACAAAATGGCATTGGGAAATGATTCATTTTTGTTAACTGGTCAGCATTAAATGGGTCCAAATATGCAGTGGATGAAATCTGCTTGCATTTGGGATAGCAGTAGAGGAACTAGCTTTGGTCTCTACTCAAGGATTCCAGTTGTAAATAACAGAGCCCATAGTGGAAAAGGTTATAAAAAAGATAACATGGATGCCAAAAAAGACATTAGAATCTTTTACCTAGCAAGTTCTGAAAGTATACTTTTAAAAGTTATTTTAATAAATCTGTCAGTGTAGTCAAAGCAGGTATTAAAGTGATATTTCGAAGTTCTATCAAGTCCTCTACTGTGATATTTATGTAAGGTTACACTAAAACACTGGTTACATGCATTTTTTTTTATACACACATAAATGTATATATAACTACAGTATTGTATATGTTCCTGTATGTTAGATTTAGAAGGTAAACTCTACCAGAGCATAGCCCTTGATTGTTATACTGATTCATCAGATAAAGCTCATAACAAATAATCTGAAATCTAAGGCTGTATTATGTTATTTGAAACATTATTCTAATGATAAATAAAATGCACATTGTTCATATGTTTGTAGGTGTATGTATGTGTATATATATGTATATATACTGTGCTGTGGTTAGTCGCTCAGTCACTCTTTGCAACCCCAGGGACTGTAGTCCACCAGCCCCTCTGTACATGGGGATTCTCCAGGTAAGTATACCACAGTGGATTGCTATGCCCTCCTTCAAGGGATCTTCCCAACCCAGGGATTGAAGCCAGGTCTCCTGCATTGCAGGTGGATTATTTACGATCTGAGCTACCAAGGAAACCCATAAATATATTCCCACTTATTTCAGGACAACTTAAAACCTTGTAAGATAAAAACGAATCTTAATTTTGACAGTATAGGGTGATGCCTAAGAGTGTGGTCTTTAGAGACAACTTTCCTGAGTTTAAGTCCCATTCAGTGCCTTGCTAGCTGTTTGGCCCTATTCCAGTTATTGATCTTATATGTCTCAGATTTCTCATTTGTAAAGTGAGAATAATACAGGCATTTAATCCATATACTCATAATGTTACTAAATCCAAGTTTGCACTGCTCACCACCTGACAGGCCATTAATTGAGAGATGAAGTGTTGGAGTAAGGAATAGCAACTTTATTTGGGAAGCCAGCAGGCTGAGAAAATGGTGGACTAGTGTCCCAATAAACCGTCTTACCTGACTTAGAATTCAGGCCTATTTTGTGCTTAAAGGGGAAGGGTTATGGCTTGTTATTGCAAACTTCTTCTGCAGAAATTCTTTGGTCTTACAATCGTCCATGTAGGTCTGGTCTTAATGTGCCTATAAAACTCCAACAAGACAACTGTTATTTCCTGCACATTTCTTTTTTTTTTTTTTTCCTTTTTTTTTATTTATTTTAGTTGGGGGCTAATTACTTTACAATATTGTAGTAGTTTTTGCCATACATCGACATGAATCAGCCATGGGTTCACACGTGCTCCCCCTCCCAAACCCTCCTCCCACCTCCCTCCCCCTCCCATCCCTCAGTGTCATCCCAACGCTCCATCCCTGAGCATCCGTCCCATGCATAGAACATGGAATGGTGTTCTGCTTTACATATGACAATATACATGTTTCAATGTTATTGTCCCAGAACGTCCAACCCTCACCTTCTCCCTCAGAGTCCACAGGACTGTTCTATGCATCTGTGTCTCTTATTCTGTCTCGCTTCCATGTCCTGGCTATTGTAAACAGCCTGCACATTTCTTTTAAAAAGTTACTTGTTTTTAGCTCTGCTAGGTCTTCATTGCTGCTTGGGCCTTTCTCTATTTGTGGTGAGTGGGGGCTACTCTCTAGTTACAGTGCACAAGCTACCCATTGCTGTAACTTCTCTTGTTGTGGAACATGGGTTCTAGAGTACTTGGGCTTCAGTAGTTGCAGCACATGGGATTCAGTAGTTGTGGCTCCTGGACTCTGGAGCACAGCTCAGTAGTTTTGGTGCACAGGCTTAGTTGCTCTGCAGCATGTGCAATCTTCCTGGATCAGGGATTGAACTTGTGTCTTCTGCATTGGCAGGCAGATTCTTTACCACTGAGCCACCAGGGAAGCCCCTCACAGCTTTTTTTTTTTTTTATTAATATACCTTTAATGGTCAAACCTGGGATGTACAGCCTTGAAAATGGGCTATCGTGTATATTTTAAGCTAAGGGCAGCATTCTTTTACAAAGATGCAAAGCCAGCATGAAAAGCACAGGCAGGAGGGCACAACAGTTAGCACAATATGGAGTCAAGTTTGTTCTTCTCTGATACAATAAGAATTAAATACATATTCTATTTAAAGTGCTTACAAAGCACCAGCCATATAATCCAATCTCAATTTTAAAAAATCATTTTGTTCTTTTTCTAACTTAATGCAATTCACTTTCTAATGAATAAATGTTCTCTGTAATCTTGTGCCAGTGGTCATCTAATATAAGCTTAAATATTTAGGTGAGGGTGCTTTCTGGAAGAGCCCAGGGCTTGCTGTATAGCCCTAAAACTCAGCATTCTAAAAACGAAGATCATGGCATCCAGTCCCATCACATCATGGCAAGTAGACGGGGAAAAACTGGAAACAGTGACTGACTTTATTTTCTCGGGCTCCAAAATCACTGCGGATGGTGACAGGAGCCATGAAATTAAAAGGCGCTTGCTCCTTGGAAGAAAAGCTATGACCAGCCTAGAAAGCACATTAAAAAACAGAAACATCACTTTGCCAATGAAGGTCTATACCGTCAAAGCTTTGGCTTTTCTGCCAGTCATGTATGGATATGAGTGTTGGACCATAAAGAAGGCTGAGTGCTGAAGAACTGATGCTTATGAACTGTGGTGCTGGAGAAGACACTTGAGAAATACTGCATGCATTCAGATATTTCTTAGACAGCAAAGAGATCAAACCAGTCAATCTTAAAGGAAATTAACCCTGAATATTCATTGAAAAGAATATCCCTGAATTTTCTAGATGCCTATATCAACTTTGATCATTTCTACACTTTCCCTGTTACAAACCTTCAAACACTTAAAGCCTTCTTTAATCCTACTCCTAACCCCCTATCTCTAATTATTCCTACCAGGTCAAACATATTGCATGAACTCAGATTTTTTTTCTGTAACATGATTTCATTAGTCTCTTCCCATCTTAATGAGAGTTTTGAAAACTCTTAGTTTTTCAGCCTTTGAGCCTAGTAGGTATAGTATCTTTCCTAACTTGGATAAGTACTTATATTGATATCATGTAAACATTTTGGCTATATTGTTTCTGGTCAAATAAAACCCCTTGATCTCTTTCATATAAATTTTTATAAATAAGCCTCCTGTAATTCTTTCCTGTATTGCAAATATTGACTCTAGGATTTCTGTTTTTAACAATAACAATGATTTCTATCAAACCAAACCTACTAGCCAAGAAAATCTATAAAATCTGGATCAAACAACAATAAAAACAAAGACACAAGTATCCAATGTGGTTGCAGACATTAGCAATCAAACAAGACAGCCATGACTTGAGGGGCCAACATACTTAAGAAAAAGGCCTGGGAGTACCCCCCACTTCCTTCTCTGTAGGAAGGTAGCAATCTGGAACTTTTAGCAATTTGTAGAAACAAAGCTTGCATTCACAAGCTACCAAAACGGCATATCCCCCAGTCAAGTAAACCACAGAGACATGAGCCTCTAATTAGTGTGTCTTTTCCTCTTCAAGATACTTGGCAAAATCAAAGCTTCCCAGGATTCAGAAGAGAAGATCCAAGTGGAAAGTGACTGTTGAGACAAGCGGAGTTTGAGGCATTCTCTGAGACCATACAAGGAGATGAGGAACACAGAGCAACTTTACAGTCTGGAAAAAGTGAAAGGCTACCTTCTCTTCTTGGCCTTTTCTGATGTGATTAGTCCTGAGGCCCCAGTGTTTTTCTGTGCTGTTTGGCTGAGTAAAGAGGCAATTGTCTAAACATTCTGTCTTGTTAGTGTGCCTCCTTTTTTGCTCTTTGGGCACAATGAGCAGGCCTTTATTAGGGTGCTTTTCTTTGGTCTATTTCAGTCGATGTTTCCAGCTCCATGTCTAGGATATGAGGCAAGGTTCCCAGCCAGTCTGCTCTCTTCTCTCCATCTTTCTGGGTCCAAGTAATTAATTATATCATGTACGCAGTTTTCAGTTGTATCTAGCAGGAGGAATAGGGAAAAATATATTTACTTCATCTTCCTGAAAGCTTGAATTTCCTTAGTTTTCTTTTTCATGAAAATACCTTGCTGCTGTTGCTTAGTCACTAAGTTATGCCCAGCTCTTTTGCCACCCCATCGACTGTAGGTTGTCAGGGGATTTTCCAGGCAAGAATACGGAGTGGGTAGCCATTTCCTTCTCCAGAAGATCTTCCCAGCCCAGGAATCATAACTGCATTTCCTGCATTGGCAGGCAGGTTCTTTACCATTGAGCCACCAGGGAAGCCAAAAATGCCTTTATGTAGCCTTTTTTCTTGAGGGATGTTTTTGTTTGAATAGCAAATTATTCTGTGTTGATAGACTTTTTCCTTTCAGCACTAAAGATGTTCTATGTTCTTCTGAATTCATAGTTTTTGATAAGACACTAGCCATCACTTTCTACTATATATTTCATTTTTATCTGGCTGGCTTTATAAAATTTAATCTTTACCATTGATTTTTAGCAGTTTTACAGTCGCTTGTTCAGGTGTGTTTTTATTTATCCTGTTTGGAATTTTCTGAACTTCTTGAATTTATAAACTTATGGGTTTGCCATTTTGGAAATTTTCAGCCGTTTTTAAAAATCACCTTTACCCCTTTCTTCTCTCTTAACTGAGATTCCATTAAACCTATGCTACCATTTATAAATGTCCAACATATCCCTGAAACTGTTCATTTTTTTCAATCACTTTTTCTCACTCAGATGGATAATCTTTATGGTCTATCTTCTGTAATTTTTCTTATGGTATCCAGGATGGCTGAGTCAAATAAAATCTTACTTTATCATGCAGAAGCAGAACTATATCAATTGTATTGGAGTCTTTGTCTATCAGTAGGGTCCCAAAGATAAAGTTTTAAAAAATACTGCATAAAATGATCTTTATCTCTGAATTATCTCTAAATAAAATTTCTATATTAAAAATATTAGCTACAAACTGGGAAAAATATTTGCAAACAAAAGTAGCAGTATAAAAGAGGTTCATGAAAATTTCCAAATTAATACAAAAAATTAATAGGGAAAAAGGTATTAAGAGGCATATCAGAGATATGGAAACTGAAAGGACATAAATATATGCTAAAAATTCTTAAATTCTCTAGTACACAAATAAATGAAAGCTAAAATAAGTTGTTACTTCCCATGTACAATCTGAGAAAAACATGAAAAGCCTGACAATACTAGATTTTGGTGAGAATGTGGAGCAACAGGAACTTTCATGAATTACTGTGGGAAAAAAATTTGGCATGTCTATACAGGAAAAATTTGGTAAAAATTAGTAAATAGATAAGCCTAAGCTATGAACAATAATCCCACTTCTAGACATATACCCTAAATAAATCCTCAATCATAAGGACAGGTTTACATGGATTTTTATTGTAACAAACCCTTGTAAAGAATATAAGTATTTATTAATATGGTGTTACAGACTAAATTGTATCTCCTCAAAATTATATGTCAAAGCCCCAACTTCCAGGACATCAGAATATGAGTGTACTTGCAAATAGAGTTAATTAAGTTAAAATTAGGTCATTTGAGTGGACCCTAATCAAACATGACTGGTCCTTATAAGAGAACATTTGAACACAGAGAAATACAGAGGAAGACCTTGTAAAGACACAGGGAAAAGATGGCCATATGTAAGCCAATGAAAGAGGCCTCTGAAGATACCAGCTTGCTGACATCTTGATCTCAGATGTCTAGCCTCCAAAACTGACAGAAAATAAATGTCTGCTGTTTAAGTCACCCAGCTGTGATACTTAGTTACAACTAATATATAGGATAAATTAATGATATAGTATATTTATTTGTTATTACTATATAGCAATTATAATGAATGGATGAATGCTAAATGTATTTATGTGCATAAATTTGAAGGAGATAACTTGCAAAATGATACATGTACGAAATGATTTCTAAAAACTACTGAATACACAAAACTCTGCTTCATATTTTATATATGCATATCCATGTAGTTAAAGAATACTTTGATAGAAAGATTAAACAACCACTTCAGAGTTCTTATCTCTGGGAGGAAAAAATGCAATTGGGGTGGTGAATAAAGAAATCTTCAAATGTACTTGTGAGGGAGAGACAGAGAAGTGAACTGAAGAAATATGCAAAATATTAATATTTCCTGGATGCATGTGATAAGCACATGAATTTATTTTAATAAAATTCTTTATGTTTAAATGTATGTAATGGATTAAAAAGAGAAGTGGATCATTATCATATGAAAACTAATTTTATGTTGTTAATTGTTAATTGTTGTTTTAGTCACTGTGTCCACCTCTTTTGCAACCCCATGGACTGTAGTCCAGGTATCGAACCTGTGTCTCTTGCATTGGCAGGTAGATTCCCTGAGCCACCAGGGAAGCCCTTAGTTGTTAATTACTCAGTTATTAATTAATCCTAATTCTTTCTGTGGAAGTTTGCATCTAAAATTCTTGGAAAATTTCTTTTACAATAGGATATACATGAAATAAATTGTATTTCTTCATTGCTTACCATATCAGAGATAACTATAAGGTACCCATCAAATAGCTGCAACTATTTCCTACAGTGGTAGAATTAAAGATAACTTTTCAAAAATGCCAATTAATGAATAATAAATTTAAATGACAAAATTTAGACCAAAAATTCTGCTTTTTTCGTTTCTGTTTTCTGAGCAAAGTTGGCCTGTGTATGATTGGGCTTGTACTCATTTTTTCTCTCTTGCTGCTTAAGCAATTGTTACTTCCTTCTAACTGTGTTAAAATTTTTTTTAAAGGGCAGGAAAATCATTTTTAATTTAATTGCACTGTTGCTGACCTATTCAACAGCTTAGCCAGAAAACTCAATGAATGATATGGAAAGAAGTAGAAATTGAGATAAGTATTAGAAACCCCACCCTCTCTTTCAGGTTTGCAATTATAATCGGTATGACAAATTGAGTGTCTGAGAAAAAGTGCATTAAAATTATAAAAGAAAAACAGAAATGTCTCTTTCTCAATATTAGAGAGCTCCATTTAAAAGGTATTATTCTGATGGGGTCAGGCTAGATCATCTAACATACAAGGACTCAGAGGGTAATATTGTACTGCAACTGTAAGGCCACCAGCAAGTATTGTTATTCCCAAGGCAAAGTCAGTCTATTAGAAGCATTTTTAGGATTTTAAGGGTTTATCACACATTCAGTTCAGTTCAGTCCCTCAGTCGTGTCCGACCCTTTGTGACCCCATGAACCGCAGCATGCCAGGCCTCCCTGTCCATCACCAACTGCCGGAGTTTACGCAAACTCACGTCCATTGAGTCAGTGATGCCATCTAACCATCTCATCCTCTGTTGTCCCCTTCTCCTCTTGTCCTCAATCTTTCCCAACATCAGGGTCTTTTCAAATGAGTCAGCTCTTCACATCAGGTGGCCAAAGTATTGGAGTTTCAGCTTCAACATCAATCCTTCCAATGAACACTCCGGACTGATTTCCTTTAGGATGGAATGGTTGCATCTCCTGGAAGTCCAAGGGACTCTCAAGAGTCTTCTCCAACACCACAGTTCAAAAGCATCAATTCTCTGGCGCTCAGCTTTCTTTATAGTCCAACTCTCACATCCATACATGACTATTGGAAAAACCATAGTCTTGACTAGATGGACCTTTGTTGGCAAAGTAATGTGTCTGCTTTTTAATATGCTGTCTAGGTTGGTCATAACTTTCCTTCCAAGGAGTAAGCGTCTTTTAATTTCATGGCTACAGTCACCATCTGCAGTGATTTTGGAGCCCAGAAAAACAAAGTCAGCCACTGTTTCCACTGTTTCCCCATCTATTTGCCATGAAGTAATGGGACCGGATGCCATGATCTTAGTTTTCTGAACGTTGAGCTTTAAGCCAACTTTTTCACTCTCCTCTTTCACTTTCATCAAGAGGCTCTTTAGTTCTTCTTTACTTTCTGCCATAAGGGTGGTGTCATCTGCATATCTGAGGTGATTGATATTTCTCCCACCAATTTTGATTCCAGCTTGTTCTTCATCCAGCCCAGTGTTTCTCATGATGTACTCTGCATATAAGTTAAATAAGCAGGGTGACAATATATAGCCTTGAGGTACTCCTTTTTCTATTTGGAACCATTCTGTTGTTCCATGTCCAGTTCTAACTGTTGCTTCCTGACCTGCCTACAGGTTTTTCAAGAGGCAGGTCAGGTGGTCTGGTGTGCCCATCTCTTTAAGAATTTTCCACAGTTTATTGTAATCCACAAGTCAAAGGCTTTGGCATAGTCAATAAAGCAGAAATAGATGTTTTTCTGGAACTCTCTTGCTTTTTCAATGATCCAGCAGATGTTGGCAATTGGATCGCTGGCTCTTCTGCCTCTTCTAAAACCAGCTTGAACATCTGGAAGTTCACGGTTCTCGTATTCTGAAGCCTGGCTTGGAGAATTTTGAGCATTACTTTACTAGCGTGTGAGACGAGTGCAATTGTGTGGTAGTCTGAGCATTCTTTGGCATTGCCTTTCTTTGGGATTAGAATGAAAACTGACCTTTTCCAGTCCTGTGGCCACTGCTGAGTTTTCCAAATTTGCTGACATATTGAGTGCAGCACTTTCACAGCATCATCTTTTAGGGTTTGAAATATCTCAACTGGAATTCCACCACCTCCACTAGCTTTGTTTGTAGTGATACTTCCTAAGGCCCACTTGACTTCACACATTGGAAGTGGAAAAAAAAAAAAAACACCCTGAGAAGTAACTTAACCACCCTACTGTAGTGATGTGGAAATTGAGGCACCCCAACTTAACTGTCTTGATCAGAGTATTAATGAGGGTTCAGAGCAGAGCAAGTAGTAAAGCTCAGTAAAGCTATATTTAATATTTCCTTTTGAAAAGGCCATTCCATTTAGAAGATGCCTTCATTAAAATATTCAGGTCTTCTTTGCTTTAAAAATGCTTCTGGGTAATTTCAGTGCAGATGTCTATGACACTTGCCTTTGGATTGTGAATGCAACTTAGGTCTAATGCTAAGCAACTGACTCCATGTATAAGGACAGGGAACAACATACTGGTTCCAAATAGGAAAAGAAGTACGTCAAGGCTGTATATTATCACCCTGCTTATTTAACTTATATGCAGAGTACATCATGAGAAACACTGGGCTGGAGGAAGCACAAGCTGGAATCAAAATTGGTGGGAGAAATATCAATCACCTCAGATATGCAGATGATACCACCATTATGGCAGAAAGTAAAGAAGAACTAAAGAGCCTCTTGATGAAGGTGAAAGAGGAGCGTGAAAATGTTGGCTTAAAGCTCAACGTTCAGAAAACTAAGATCATGGCATCCGGTCCCATCACTTCATGGCAAATAGATGGGGAAACAGTGGAAACAGTGGCTGACTTTATTTTTTGGGGCTCCAAAATCACTGCAGATGGTGATTGTAGCCATGATATTAAAAGACACTTACTCCTTGGAAGGAAAGTTTTGACCAACCTAGACAGCATATTAAAAAGCAGAAACATTACTTTGACAACAAAGGTCCATCTAGTCAAGGCTATGGTTTTTCCAATAGTCATGTACAGATGTGAGAGTTGGACTATAAAGAAAGCTGAGCTGAGAAGAATTGATGCTTTTGAACTGTGGTGTTGGAGAAGACTTGAGAGTCCCTTGGACTGCAAGGAGATCCAACCTAAAGGAGATCAGTCCTGGGTGTTCATTGGAAGGACTGATGTTGAAGCTGAAACTCCAATACTTTGGCCACCTGATGTGAAGAGCTGACTCATTTGAAAAGACCCCCCTGGAAAGATTGAAGGCAAGAGGAGAAGGGGAGGATAGTGGATGAGATGGTTGATAGCATCACCGACTCATTGGACATGAGTTTTGGTAAACTCCAGGAGTTGGTGATGGACAGGGAGGCCTGGTGTGCTGCAGTCCATGGGGTCACAAAGAGTCGGACACGACTGAGGGACTGAACTGAACTGAACTCACACTTATCAGTGCAGGTGCTTTTGAAGGTGCTCAGATTCCAGGCCAGCTGCCAAATTGCCCAGGCAAGCACAGGCACTGAACACCACCCTGTTGATTTTGGAGACCTGTCCAAATTTGTGTCCTTCATTCCTAAGAGTCACTAGACCGTCTGATAGCTGAAGAATTTACTTAAGTATAGTGAAAGCAAACATCTCTTCTAAGTTGATTGCTTTTTTCCAGCTTCTTGTGCCCATTCCTTTCTCTCTCCATTCTTAAATAATATCAAGTTTACTGCTTTGACAATCAAAGAAGTCACGCAAATTGTTTTCTGAATCAGTCTAGAAACATTTTTTGAATGCCTACCTTATTCCAGGAAGCATGCTAAATATATCAGAATGTGCCTTGTGTATAGGAAAATCTGCACAGCCAGGTCTTCCCCAGGCTATTTTGACTCAGAAAGCATTGTCCATGATCCTTTTCAGAGGCAGACAATCTAGTTCCTTCCTTCATCCCCCCATATCTGTCATTCTTGAAAACAGTGATCCAGTGTACCTAGAGTTTTTACAAAGTTTTGAAACAAGCCCAGATCATGTTGACAAAGAGAGATCCTGTGTGGTCTTTTTTCAGATTCTTTCTGGGGGTCTAACCAGAGCCCTGACACTTTTCAGACCACTTCTGCCACTATCAGCATCACTATAACAATTCCTGCTGGCCTTGAGGGTTATCTACTTAGCTCCAAGCTGAGATCTAAGTAAAAGCAGTTCAGTCACAAGAGAGACCAATCAATATAGGGCGGAGGGTAGGAAGGAAAATAGCTACCATTTCTGAAAGACTAGCATAGGGAGTAAGGGAATAAATTTTTGTCATCTCTGTCTTATTGCTTATCAGAAACAATAAAGGGTTTTTTTTTTTCACTTTGTTGAAAGCTTCAGTTGAGCAACTGTTTTAAAATTTGACAGTATTAAAATTTGATGTATTTAAAAGTTATCAGTTCAGTTCAGTTCAGTCGCTCAGTCATGTCCAACTCTTTGAGACCCCTTGGACTGCAGCACACCAGGCTTCTCTGTCCATCACCAACTTCCAGAGCTTACCCAAACTCATGTTCATTGAGTCGGTGATATCATCCAACCATCTCATCCTCTGTCATCCCCTTCTCCTCCCACCTTCAATCTTTCCCAGCATCAGGGTCTTTTCCAATAACTCAGTTCTTTGCATCAGGAGTTTCAGCTTCAGCATCAGTCCTTCCCATGAATATTCAGGACTAGTTTCCTTTAGAATTGACTGGATGGGTCTCTTTGCAGTCCAAGGGACTCTCAGGAGTCTTCTCCAACACCACAGTTCAAAAGCATCAATTCTTTGGCACTTAGTTTTCCTCATAGTCCCAACTCTCACATCCAAACATGACTACTGGAAAAACCATAGCTTTGACTAGACAGACTTTTGTTGGCAAAGTAATGTCTCTGCTTTTTAATACGCTGTCTAGATTGGTCATAGCTTTTCTTCCAAGGAGCTAGCGTCTTTTAATTTCATGGCTGAAGTCACCATATGCAGTGATTTTGAAGCCCCCCAAAATAAAGTTTCCATTGTTTTCCCATTTGATACCGCTGATGTCCCAGCTTAAAACAAGATGGGTGTTGGAGTTACTAGTTCTGAGTAAGGAGAGGATTTCTATCTACACTGAATTAAATCAGAGAAAGCAAGAGCTCAGAGTCAACTATTATCACTTGTGTTATTTTTTCAGCAGATATTCAGGATGCATTGGTTAAGCTATTTAAAAAATTGAGTTTTATGAAACATGAGCTGTATCTTTCTTATTTAATTTTTTGCAAAAAATATTACTAATAAGGACTCTAAGCTGCTCAATGCATATTCCATTTAATAAATATTAAATGGAAGGAATTCATATGTTAGAAAACTGTTCTGTTTCTATATGTTTCTGAGAATTAATTAACAGAACATCAAAACACTTCTGTGAAATACTCTACCAAGTGCTCGGATCTCAAGTGGGTATAGTAATTAACTTTAAGGACATTAAATACTGTATAAGATATGGTTCTGAAAAAGGTAAAAATAGCCCAGAAACATTATGAGTTTATCATTGAATCAAGAATTATTCTTTAAAGATTAGAAAATGAGCTACAATATGGTGGGTCTTCTAAGCAAAGTAAGCGATATTTGTTATTCATAATTTTTTTTAACTTTCTCCAAAGCCTGTGGAATATGAACTGGCTTTATAATGGATTTGCCAGAGGAACACATAACACACAATTTTTTCCATATGTTAAATAGATAGCCAATGAGAGTTTGCTGTATGACTCAAGGAACTCAAAAAGGGGCTCTGTATCAACCTAGAGAGGTGGGATGGGGAGGGAGATAGGAGGGAGATTTCGGAGGGAGGGGACATATGTAAACCTATGGCTGATTCATGTTGATGTTTGGCAGAAACCAACAAAATTCTGTAAAGCAATTACCCTTCAATTAAAAAATAAATTAATTAAAAAAACAGGAAAAAAAAGATTTGAGCTTTTCAGGGTTGAGTATCTATTTGTTTACTCTAATTCTTTTTGTACTGGGAGTAGGTCAGGATGAAAGCATACTGCGTGAGACTGGGGAGTTAGGATGAAGTGAACAAAGGGCAGTACCCTTGCTAAAGGACCTAATACTTAAAATATTTGGTGAAAGAGCTAAGCCTAGATATTCATCTTTGACAATGATCTCTTTTAATTAGATAACAAGGTACCTGCCTTCCAGATAAATCAAAAGCCTAAAGAAACTAACCCCAGATAGAGGAGCAGGGCGGGTGATGAGCAAAGAGTACAGAGTGTACAGGACAGTGTGGGGCAGAGGGAGTTAAATGCTTGCTCTTTTACTTACCAGTTGTTTGGCCAGGCAAGTTACTGTCTCTAAGCCTCAGTTTTCCTTCTGCAATATGAAGATTACAATAGCACTAATATTGGAATAGTTCTGAGGATCAAAAGGGAAAACAAATAAGGTACTTGGCAAAGTACTGGAAGAAACAACAGGCTCCTTATAAAAGGTCATTATAAGATTTTCCGAGTCCCAAGTCAGGGTAGAAGTTACAGAGAACAGAACTGCTCTGTCTTAGTAAGTAAAAATATAGCTTCCTGCATCTGAAAAGAAGAGACAGAGAAATGTCAAAAGAGAGAAAAAAAAAAAACGAGAAGAAAGAAAGGCTGCTCAGTGTAAAAATAAACACACTGACAAATAAAGAAAATGTGCTGTGTTATGCTTAGTCGCCCAGGTGTGTCTGACTCTTTGCGACCCCATGGACTGTAGCCCTCCAGACTCCTTTGTCCGTGGGGATTCTCCAGGCAAGAATGCTGGAGGGGGTTGCCATGCCCTCCTCCAGGAGATCTTCCCAGCCTATAGATTGAACCCAGGTTTCCCATATTGCAGGCAGGTTCTTTACCATCTGAGCCACCAGGGAAGCCTAGATACCTGCAAATAGAATAGTGCTGTGGGAAAAATACAGTGTGCTAGAGAGAGCTGAAGGGTGGAGACCTCATCTTGGATGGCCAGGCAAGTTGTGCAAGACTCTGATTGTGAAATGAAGCTAATAATTCAAAGATACAGGGGAATAGTCTTTCCAGGAAAGGAAGCAGATGCATATAAAATGAGATCAGCATGTTGAAGCAGAAAGTACACAGTGATTCTGAAATCCAGAGAATGAAAATAATATTAGATGAGGTCTGAGAGGTAAACCAAAGTCACATCATGTAGAGCTTTTAGGATCTAGTCAGACATAATAAAATTTTAGTTTATTTGCTAAGGCTAAGAGGAAATCATTGGAATCATCAGTAGAGGTTGATATTTATATTTTAAAATGAGCATGCTGGTAGCTCTGTGGCATGTTATCTTAAAAGCAAGAGAAGAACAAGAAGACCACTTAAATGGCCTCAGGAGTCTAGGCAACAGTTCATGGTTGTCTGGTTTGGGAGGAAGACATAGAAATGATTAGACTGTCAGATTCAGAATAGATGTTAAATATGGTGACTTCTCACTTTTCCTTATCCAATATGAGGATGAGGAAAAATGAGAAATCAACCATGACTTCTGAGATTTTGACCTGAGAAACACATGAAAAGGATGACATTAACTGAAAGGCAGGATATTTGGAAATAAGCAGGTTGAGGGAAAATGAATTGATATAGGGAAGTGGTAAAGAACAGGTTTTTAGACTGAATTCTAACTTAACAGACATTAATGGTGATGGTATGAGTAGAGAGGATTAAGAGGAAGGTGGGTGGTGAAGATGTACAGACAGGGATTTCAATAGTCTTGTTTATTTAAAGAAAAATACAGTTCTTCCAAACATAAAGGAAAAAAAAAAGAGTGTTTGGTACCAGAGAAAGAACTCCCTCTACTTTTTATTGCATTATTGATAGTCACATAAACCATCTTCATGCAATACTATGTCTCCAGAGAAAATTCCTTGAGGCCACATATCTAATAGATATCTGCCAAATATTTGTGATTAATCTTCAGAATTGATTGTGTAGTTCCTCAATAGTGCATGTTCTCTAACGATACTGAGTCTTAATGGTGTCAGAACAAATAAAGTTCTTCTCCAATTTTTTTTTTAAGTTTAATAGGACAAGAGTAAAAACTAATAGTGTGAATCTTTTCATATGATAAGTAGGCTTGAAATAGCAATAAAATTATTCAAATCATTCTAGAGAACTAACTCAAGGAATTTTTCCCAAAATGGATATAAATATTCAATATGGATTTTTGACCAAATTATCTCAGGCCGGCTGATAGCCAAGTCAGATGATTTTGGTAAGTCAAAAGATGCAAAGTACTCTGTTTTTAATTCTTGTCAGTATCAGAACCCATTCTGGGCATAGCCATTACTTAATGGTTCCATTGAATGGTTCCCAAATGTGCTGCCTGCATCAGGCACAAAAGGATGTGATATCTGTCTCATTAAATAGCAAAAATACTCTTTTATACAGGGGATTAACTCATGCAAATTAATTGCAAATCTTCCATAAATGTCTCCTAGATGCTTCCTCTACATTTAGTATTAAGTGACTAAGATCTATTGCAATTGGTCTCACCATTCATCAGCTTTTAACCCAGTGATATCAGAGAGTATTTGAATATGGAATGCAGCATATAATATAATTCAGGATCTGCAATGACAGGTACCTTGGGCATTCAGAATCCAATAATATTCTTCCGTAGATTTGGACAGTGGTTGGTGGCACTATGGAAAAATTCCCAAAGCTAGTGATCGTAAGTGATAAAAGCCTACTCATAGAGGTAATTTGTGGAACTTCATTTTTCCTTTTCCTTTTAAAAAAAATTTAGTCACTATTCAGTGAAAAAGATGTATTCTTTTATAAAGTACAGATAGAAAATAAAATTATATATTTTATCACTTATATGTTTACCTGCTTTTGTCTCAAGAGAGAGGCAAATCAAATTATATACATGAAGAATAAATAGAACTTTGGGCCAGTTGGCCTGGGAATATATTCACTTTAGGAAAAACACTGTCCTTTGTTTGGGATAACCCCTTAATTTTCTATCTGACTGTGAAAGATAGGGGCTTCTGATTTCAGGATAGACAGGGAGCATTTATAAATATAATTAGTTAAATGGCTATACATAAAGAGGGCTTCCCTGGTGGCTCAGATAGTAAAGAATCTGCCTGCAATGCAGGAGACCTGGATTCAATCCCTGGGTCAGGAATATCCCCTGGAGAAGGGTACAGTCCATGGGGTCATAAAGAGTTGGACACAACTGAGCAACTAACACTTTCACTTTGTTTTTTAATGCATAAGGAAGAAACAACTTTTGGCATTGTTTCTGTCAATTAAAGTAGCTGAATGGGCTAGGAAGAGGAAATAGAAGAGGCTAAATAAATTTGGAATGAATGAGTCCATGGTTAGGACTGTATTTCAATATAATTGGTTTCCTTTGCAATCCTATGTATTTTTTTACTATACATTTAAAAAATTATTCTGATAAAAGGTTCACAACCTTCTCTAGACTATTAAATGTACATTTAAAAACATCTTTAGACAACCTTTTTTAAGGAGAGATGAGCTTAACTAACAACACTACAGAATGGAACCCACAAAAGAACATAACAAGAAAAAAGTGTCTTGTGGAAGGGGATAGACAGTAAATTTATAGGAACCATGGAGCTGTTATATTTAATGTGGCTTCTATCCTGAGCTGTAATAACACATCATCTCTCCCAGATCTTTCACTAATAACCAATTACATATAAAGTCTTGATGTTAATGGTCTTTAGAAGAGAGAAGGAAAGATGTTAGTATTAAAATGACTGATAGCAAATGAAGAGAAGGGACCCAGCAGAAACATTGTGGGAGAGGAAACAGTGAAGAGTATTTGAGCACAATCATGTGCTAAATGTCTTTATCCAAAATGTGCTAGGGGAAGGGCACCCTTGCAGAGGTGTTAGGTGACAAGGAGCTAGATCCTGCTATTGCAGGGGGAGATAAATAGTCTAAGACAAGTACCGCTCCAGGAATCTTCCTGTAATGCAGGAGACTCCAGTTCTATTCCTGGGTTGGAAAGATCCCCTGGAGAAAAGATAGACTGCTCATTCCAGTATTCTTGGGCTTCCCTGGTGGCTCAACTGGTAAAGAATCTGCCTGCAATGCAGGAAACCTGGGTTCGATCCTGGGGTTGGGAAGATCCCCTAGAGAAGGGAACGGCTACCCACTCCAGTATTCTGGCCTGGAGAATTCCATGTCCTGTATAGTCCATGGGGTTGCAAAGTGTCGGACACGACTGAGCCTGAGCAACTTTCACACACACACACACACACACACACACACACACACAATTTGGTTGGGTTGGGTCTGAGTTGTGGCATGTGGTTTCTCTTGTGGTTCAAGGACTCTCTAGTTGTGGTGCATGGGCTTAGCTGCTCCACAGCACATGGGATCTTAGCTCCCTGACCAGAGATCAAACCCACATCCCTTGCATTGCAAAGTGGAATCTTAACCACTGGGCCACCAGGGAATTCTCACTCTACTCTCTTAAATGTATGTTTTGCCTGGATATGACATCTGCAGCAGTTCCAGGATCAGCCTGTATCACGTAAGTTTTCTACGTATTTGTGTGTCTGAAAATGTTTTCACCTGGTATTCATGCTTGATTGTGTAGTTTAGCTGGGAATATAATATATAACCTTTAGGTTCTATATAACTTGCCCTTTGAAGTTTAAGACAAAGTTTTGCATTTTAGTTTTCTTCTTTCATCAAAGCATTGCTAATGAGGTCTCATGTTCTTCTGGCACTTCTTTCTTTGCAGATGATCTTTTTTTTTTTTCAACCAGAAACTTCAAGAATCCTCTCCTTATATTTAGTAGAATTTTATAAAGATTCATATCTTCCTTCATCCTGTTGAGACTTAGTAACATGAGCCTGAAAACTTTCCATCTCAAGTTCTGCTAATTAGTCATCTATTCCTTTCTGACTTTCAGTTATCTCTTTTCTCCCCTGATTCCCTATTACTGAATATTGCACCTTCTATATCGATGCTTGATACCTCTTAAATTTTTATCCATTTTCCCCTCTATTTATTTAAATACTTGTCTAAGCTATCTTTTCAGTTTTCCAGCACTTTTCATCTTTCCCGCCCTTTGAAAGTTTTATCTCAACTGTCATACTTTTTAATACTAAGAACTCCTGACCTCATGGATTTTTATTGAACCTCAGTTTTTTTCACATGAATGCAATATTGCCTCACCTATCTTTGTGAATATTAACTTCTGAATTATCCCTTTAAGAGACATCCACTGAATGTCACTCAGAGCTTTATCTGTGGCTCCAGCAACACAGATCAGCAAGCTGTCCTTCTTCCCAAGAGGCTGAATGAGAACTTTTGATTTGGAGCACTAGCATCCACAGTGGAACCCCCGCCATAAAAAAAGAGTAGCTTACCAGTTGTATCGGCCTAACACAACACAGCTGTAAATCAGAGCTGGCAACATATTCCAAGGATCCGGATTTCAAGGCTGGTATTCTTTCCTTTATACTTTTGGCTGAGTAATCCAGCAGATATGATCATGGTCAATTAGTTTTACATCATAAATTTTTTAAATATTTCATACAAGCTATGGGCCCTTTATAATTACCATAGTCTTCACTATGTAATATAAGTCATATAAAATTGTATCATTTTTTCCATCAACCATATTTCCATAAAAAATTATGTCATTTTTCAGGGCTTGAGTCATTTACAATAACATATTTATTAACATTTATAGGAGTTTTTTTCATGCATACAAATAGTTTGTGTAAGGCATTTTAGTTGAATAAGCTCTACTGTGCCAAGAATGTTGAGTTTTCCTTGAAATGCCCATGCTCTGATGTCTAAGGAAAATATCAGCTCCATGGCAGCTGTTTTCAGAGAGAATTATAGTTAGTATTTGGTTTATGGTTGCCACAGTATCCCAGTTAATACCATAGCAATGAGGCTGAAGGCCTGTCAGAAACACAAAAGTTACTGCCTTTTAGTGGATTCAGAGGTTATTTCTGCTCTATAGTTAAAGGCAAGACAGTGTTTTCAGCTAAAAAGTGAGAGCTCCTACACTTTCAAAAGTAACTGATTAGATGGCATATCTTCTGACCTATGCATAGGGGCATTTAACATACGTGTGTCAGGCAAGGCAGATGCCAAGAGGATGCTGTCAGCTACAGTCTGTCGTGATCTTCAATGGCCTACAGTGCCAAGGCCTTCCTGAACAGCCAAAGGATTTTAGGAGGAAATCTGTGGAAAAATGATTTCTAGTTTAAGAAATACAAAAAAATACACACACATTCTCTTTGCAACAGTTGATTTTTCAGGACAGGCAGTTTCAGAAAAAGTTTCTCTCATACTTCAGCCACAGTGCTATTTCTCCATGAGGACATCTGAGTTTCCTCAAAGAGTTGTCAAATAACTGTTTCCTAAGAGACAGAAGTGCCATAATACCTCTTGGAAAGTTACCCACTTGTGAGTTGTCAAGCATATGTGGAGACCAGTTGTCAACTCTAGGCATCAGATGGCAAAGTAGAAAGGCCAACAACAATGGGGATTTACAGTGTCATAGTATTCTGACTTCTCCTGAGGTAACTAAAGTTTTAGCCTTGCTTTTTTTAGCCGTTAGTTTCTTAGGACTATTTTTTGTTGTGAGAGGAGAGAATATATTTGATTAAACACAGGGTAGTACACTGGATGGTAGACTTAGGTTGAATACCTCTGTGGATTTAATTGTAGGAAATGTTAAGCAAGAGTTTAGACATTTTTAAAAGTCTAGTAGACAGGAAAAAACAGAGAATACAACATGCAAATCATTTCTTAAATGTCTCAGTAGCTCTAGAAAGATCACAAAACCATTCAGTAAATGGATGGTTGTTTAGGCAGGAAATTAAAGGTCTGCCAGTGTTAATCTGGGATTGAACACTATGAGCCTGCTGATATTGACCACCCTGGAGGTAGAAACGTGCTCTAATTGGCAATTGTGAATATGTTCTAATGTAAGTGCAGATGCCAGATGTGCTTAGATTAACATTATCAAAAGGGTAATGCTTTTGCTGATACAGTGAATCATTCCAGCAAGAATAGGGGCACACCATGGATAAAATGACAGAAGGTCTGAGTAGAGAAGTAATTTAGAAATTTAGGGAGAATTTAAGTAACATCAATTGCAGAGCCTCCAATTAGAGGCAGTGAGCTCCTCTGTGCTGGAACGCCAAGCGTTGTGTTGTTGCTCAGTAAAGTTCAAGGATACTGAGCCAAGAGTGACTCAGTGCCTAGGTTCAGGGGAATTCAGTTTGAATGCAGCTTCCAACACAGGACAGTCTCTCAAGAGATCAAATTCCATTTTGTGGATAAAATAAAAATGTTTGCTCTACTTTGAGACAAAAGTAATAACATTTTGCTGAGTGGCTAAGTCCTGTGAATATTGAACTAAATAATCATAATTAATAACATTTAGAAAGATATATTTGATTTACCAAAAGATATTTAAGTTAGAAGGACTTAAATTCTGCTTATATATATATGTATATATATAATTAGCTGCCTGTTTCATGTGATCAAAACAGGTATCATTTAGTATCAGGTCAGTTAGAATATAATTTAAATTGGGCAGCTTTACATTACTCTTAGAGTCCATTATATATGTATTCTTTTATTATTGAAAGAATCTCTTATCCTTAGTAGAATTTTGGATAAAATTCAGATGGCAGAGATTATTGTTGTTTATTTTTTTTTACGGTAGAGCCTATACCTTACATAGAAAAATAAGAAGCAAAGCAAACTCAGATTTAGGGAATGATTGAAAAAAAAAATTGTTTCAGAGAGCAACCTCTGGTATTTCCCTAGCCCAAAAATGTCAACTGGCAAGTACTCTTTGAATTACAAATCCAAGTGTAAAAGTGCTAATCAGCATGATGTAGTATGTGAGTCACACCCTGGACTTTGGCCATGCCCTAAGCAGCCACAGGACCTCTGGGAATTACCAAAGACTCTGGTCACCCTTCCGCATGAACCTGAACCCTTGCACCAGAAACAGGAGCTGACTCAGTCTGCTCACTGCACACTTTTTGTCCTTCATCCTGCTCCCACCCACTTTTTTTTTTGGCCCACTCTGTAATGAGTAATCTTTTTTCATGTTTGTTAACACTCTTTAAATCCTACTTGGATAGTCAACGGCAAATGCTAGAACGCTAAAAAGATTTATTTTCTAAAGAGAGTAAAATTTATGGGCAGAAATAAATAATATTAATCCTTCCCATGGGAACTTTGAAAGACATCTTGATATTTTAAAGAGTAGAGTTTATCTTATCAAGCAGTTGAGGCCTAAAGGAAAGAAAATGAAACCCACTCTATGTCCTTTTCAACTAACACCTTCCCCTGAAAGATAAGCTCACACATTACCTATATGTGAGTTTTCAGGGGCTACCTCAACAGAATACCACAGACTGGGGTGCTTAAACAACAGCAGATTGTTTTTTTGATAAGCCTGGAAGCTAGCGGTCTGAGATCAGGGTGTTGGTGGGTCTGGTTCCTTCTGAGACCTCGCTCCTTGTCTTGCGGATGGCCGCCTTCTCACCGTGTTGCCCCTCTATCCATGTCGTTTGTGTCCCTGTGCTCAAACCTCCTTATAAGGAGATCAGTCCTACTGGAATAGGGCCCACCCTAATGATCCCATTTGAATTTAATTATCTCTTTAAAGCCCCTATATCTAATATAGTCACATTCTAAGTACTGGGGGTTAGGGCTTCAACATTTTAATTTTGGGAGGCAGGGACCCAATTCAACCAGTAATACTTTCCAGTGTAATTCTTCTGTTGATTGACTTTGATTATAATTTCATTTTTTGTCATGGTGAATTGTTGCTGCCACTGCTGTATTGTTTAAAATAAATCACATTTTTAATAGTAATATACCCTTTGCTTTGTTTATGATCAGTCCTCTAAGGCATATGAGACATGTTGCCTTCTATGTCTATGTTATTATTTAATTTTGGTCCATGATGAACATTTCTTTAATAATGTAATAAAAGTAAAATCTAAGCTTTAAGTCTTAAGATGTTACTTCTTGTATTAAGCATCTGATATTCTCAAAGTATTTGCCTTTTTATTCTGTAGACTACCATCCAAAATTTTTGCTGTTTATTCGGATTTTTATACTAAATAGTTGTTTACAGTATACAATGAAGCAGAATTTTATTAATAAAGCCTAAAAAGGAGAGGAATGAAAAAAGTAGTTTCCGATCAAAGTGGGAGCAAGAGGAAGACAGAGGAAGAATAGAACCAGAAATGCCAAAGAAAGCGCCACCAGCTGGGACATCCAGTTCATCTGAGGCTGGTTCAAAGAATGGCAGGCTTCAGGGCTGCCTGGCCACAGCTTCGCAGTGCCAACATTTTAGCAGATTGATGACTGTGACCCTTTAGCACAATGGCAGGGAGGTTAATTTTTAAAAAATCAGTGACAGGTTAAATATTCATATCATCTGAGGTGGTTTTCTGTTGGTGTGGCCATTTAAAAAACAAAGCATAATCCAGTAATGTCTTGCTCACATACTTCAGATAGTCACAAAATAAAAACATGGCTAACCTGAGCACTGTGTGTTTTTCCCTCTTTTCTGAACATAAGCTAAAAACACAGAAATGTCTTTGATGGTGGATGTTTTCCAGAACTTAGCCAAAACAAAACAAAAACAAGAGTCCCTGTTACACTAATTATGGTTGCCACTAGTCGAATGTACTTGGAGAGTGTGGAAGGTATTTCTAGAGGATGGTTTATTAACCCTGAATTGATTTTTTTTTTATTCTTGAATGATGTTCGAATGCTGTCAGTGACTAAAAGTTTGTGCATTCTGAACTGTTTTTTTTCACACTGTTTTGCTTGCTGAGAACGCTAAGGTTAAAAAGACAAAATGCTAAAGCACAGAGATTCCCTCGGGAAAGTACTATACCTCAACACATAAATCTATCCATCCTGCTGTTATTAACACCAAAGAATGACTGGAAAATAAGGATTCTGTGAAGCTGTAAAGATTAAGTTAAAGAGCGGAAAAGTAAAACCCAAAACTAACTAGCTGACTGATCTTAGCAGAACAACAAGCCTTGCAGTTTGCTTTGGGTTGATATATTTCTAAAAGAGTAAACATCATTCATTTTTACTTGGATGAGTATTTTGTCTTAGCACTAGTGTTTTCAATGAAACATGCTTAAAATTCCAGCCTTGCCACCTCTTTCTAATTATACAACTTAAGACAAAATTATAAAATTAGCTGGTTTTTTCCTGTAAGGTTGGGTGACCTTGGTGAGGTGATGAGTAGTCAGAGAGTATAAGAATGTGTACACTGGCTTTTGCTTTGAGAGTGGTGTACGTGCACACACATTAGGCATTTAATTTAACCCGCAAAATAATATACGGTACTTTGAAAGCAATTACACAGGTTTTTTGATTACAAATAACTCAAGTAGAGCTTTCATTTAGAATTTTATCTACACATTATCCCACCAAAGGAAATTGCTGCCTTGAGTTTGTGAGTGGATATCAATGGATTGATTGCCAAGTTTGTTCAGGAGTAGCCTGACTCCACAGTGCACCAGTGGGTTTCTCCTGGTACCTTTCCTGTACTAGCGTTTAAGTTTGAGATTGGAAACCAGAATGGTTTTCTGATTCCCTTTTTTTTCTCCTGGCAGTTAAATGTTAAAAGATTTACATTTAAATCCCATGGCCCTCAGCAAGATTGAACAAAGCAAACCAAAATTCATGACTGTTTCTTATTGAGGCTCTGCTTTGCCCAAAGCACTACAGGTAACTCAGCTACTTTTCTGTCCCCAAGGAGATACCTTTCAGGCTATTCTCGGAAATGCTCTTTCTGTAGACTGTGATAGAGTTCATTCTCTCAGGATATCACAAACTCTTAGGAGGCAACTGGTGCAGTAACAATACTTAGTGATGGGAGGTCTAGTCTTCACTCCCCTATCTTGGCCCATAAAGCAAGGCAGTGCATCATTTAAAAATGGAAAGTGAGCATGCTGATATGCCCCCAGTAGAAGATAAGTAGTTGACCTGATTCATGCAACTGAGAGAAGGAAATAAACCTTTGTTCAACTCCAGATGTTTTCTTGCCAATAAAGTGTTTCTGTGTCCAGGCATGCCTTCCATAACTGGATCTATAGGACTTCTTACCCTCTCCAGGTTCCTAGGTTCCTTGCACGTGAGATAGGGATACTGGATCAGAATATTTGCGTTTTCTTTTCTCCAAAGTTCCATATACATTTCTAATGAGCAGCCATGTTTAAAAAAAAAAACTATATGATGATCTTTTATCTAGCTTGTTTCACTTTTTCTTTTTCAAATTCAGTGCTGTCATTTAACTGAGTTTGTTTTCCAATTTCTCCATCTCCTTTTTTTTGATGTTCTGTCTCAAGCCTTTATCAACCGTAGAATAAAAGATTTTGTATATATATATATATATATATATATATATATAAATAGTCTGTATAATATATATATATTTTAGAAAACTTATGAATTTTTGCCTAAATAAAAATTTATGGCATTTTGATTCTACTTTGTTTGATTAGTATGAATAGAATACTAGATTTCTAATTAAAAATAGATATGCAACAAGCAACAAAGGTTTACTGTATAGCACAGGGAAATATAGTCAATATCTTGTAATAACCTATGATGGAAAATAATCTCAAAAATAATATACGTGACTGTGTGGATCACAAGCAGATGACACCACCCTTATGGCAGAAAGTGAAGAAGAAGAACTAAAGAGCTTCTTGATGAAAGTGAAAGAGGAGAGTGAAAAAGTTGGCTTCAAGTTCAACATTCAGAAAACTAAGATCATGGCATCCAGTCCCATCATGTCATGGCAAATAGAAGGGGAAACAGTGGAAACAGTAGCTTACTTTATTTTGGGGGGCTCCAAAATCACTGCAGGTGGTGACTGCAGCCATGAAATTAAAAGATGCTTACTCCTTGGAAGGAAAGTTATGACCAACCTGGACAGCATATTAAAAAGCAGAGACATTACTTTGCCAACAAAGGTCTGTCTAGTCAAGACTATGGCTTTTCCAGTAGTCATGTATGGATGTGAGAGTTGGACTATAAAGAAAGCTGAGCGCCAGAGAATTGATGCTTTTGAACTGTGGTGTTGGAGAAGACTCTTGCGAGTCCCTTGCCCATATTTAAGCCAGATTTTTCAGGCCAGCCATACCAGGAATGAAGCTGATAAAAATTTTGTTGGAATCTTAAAGGGTAAAGCTATGTAATTAATATTTATAGTTTCTCAACATTCATACATGTAAAACATCCACCAACAAAAACTTAAAAGTTCTTTATTTAACCTGAACCTCCAAGTGAAGATTATATAAGCATGGTAAGTTCTAACTAATTAATTAATTGATGTTGCAATGAGAAATCAGTGTTAATTGTTTTCACTAGATGGGGAAAACTTAATGAAGATTACTTCAGTAGCTTTTGAATTTATTTATCAACATCTGATTTAGGCTTCCTGCCACTGCACTCTGGCTTTTTCTTGAAAGTTGCACAAATATACTGTCGTTGTTACCACAGTACTACATAAATGTGCTGCTCAAAAAATAGCACGATTTTTAGTTGTCAATATTTATGCAGAAATCCCAGAAAAGCAGTGTGTTGTAGATTATTTGAAGAGCAACAGTTAGTGCTTAAAAAGACAAATGAGGAGAAAATGCCCAAAAGGATGAGAAATAGCAAAGCCTCCGAGATAATATTTGGGAACCAGTCTAGCATATTTCTGATACCTTAACAAAAGTTTTTAAAAATATGTTTTTGATAGCACTAAGAGTTATTGTCAAGACTTTTAGTCACAAAACAAAGTAGGGAATGTTTAATTGAGGGTGTGGTTATTTTCCCTGTATCTCCTCCTCCTCCCATCTGGCTCTCCTTTTTGTCTTCAGCTACCTTGTCTCCTTGGCACTTGGAAATTCTCCTTTGATATGTATAATTCAAATGTAACTTCCATTTCTTCCAGAATTCCCTGGAAGACCAAGCCAGAAATACCCTCCTCTCCTTGATGGGACTTTATTAAATTTTATACCTCTGAGTGGTTCCTCTCTTTTTTGCCCCAGAATTAGGGAATTACTTACTGTTATTTCCTTAGAACATTTCTTAACTTTCAGTTCAGTTTAGTTCAGTCACTTGGTCATGTCCAACTCTTTAAGATCTCATGGACTGCAGCATGCCAGGCTTTCCTGTCCATCACCAGCTCCCGAAGCTTGCTCAAACTCATCCCCTTGAGTCGGTGATGCCATCCAACCATCTCATCCTCTGTCATCCCCTTCTCCTCCCGCCTTCAATCTTTCCCAGCATCAGGGTCTTTTCCAATGTGTCCGTTCTTTGCATCAGGTGGACAAAGTATTGGAGTTTCAGCTTCAGAATCAGTCCTTCCAAAGAATATTCAGGACTGATCTCCTTTAGGATGGACTGGTTGGATCTCCTTGCAGTCCAAGGGACTCTCAAGAGTCTTAACCAACACCACAGTTCAAAAGCATCAATTCTTCAGTGCTCAGCTTTCTTTATAGTCCAACTCTCACATCCATACATGACTACTGGAAAAACCATAGCTTTGACTAGACGGACCTTTGTTGGCAAAGTAATGTCTCTGCTTTTTAATATGCTGTCTAGGTTGGTCATAGCATTATTCCTCATCTCAGCATCTAATTTTGGTAATCTCAACCTAAGACACTAGACTATATAAGTAGGCTATGTGTAATATATGGACAGCATCTAAATAAATGTCTCACTCTTACCTAGGCTTTGAGGCCTCAGTACTTTTAAGATCAGAATATGAAGGGTGGGTACTAATCATCTGACTAATTATTGTTCCTTTAAGATTTTCATTGAGTCAGAAACATCTTTTATGTCCTTTCACATTTTCACCCTTATTTGTAAAACCGGAGAAAGGCTTAAGTTAGGAATGTTTATCTTCTAATTAAATTGTAGCAACTAATGTGTCAGGAAATGATCTGTATTCTCCTATACCATTAGCTGTGGCCAGGCAACTTAAATTGCAGGAGAGAGTCATATGGATAAAAATAAATGGAAATAAATGTAAAAATGAATGAATGTAACAGAATCTCAAATAATGTTTGAAAGTCTGTTTAATAAGTTATAATTATTGGACTCTTGGATCTGGTAATGGCAGCTGAGGTAATCAGACCAAATCTCTGAAAACAACTGGAAAAACTGCATATAATATTTTTCTGTAATTTGCTTGAGATTAGCAAACTGCTAACAATGTAATGAATATTTAGGAGCCAATATCTACAAGAAGATTCAAACTTAGAGGGTTGAGCCCAGCCTTGGGGAATGCTTTTTCTCTAGGAACATCTGCCCATTCCAGCTTAGGTCAGAGCTTTAACAATCTTATGGAGTCAGAGCAACAGAAACAAGATTCTAGAATCATTAAGAGTTTAGAATCCTAGTAACTTCCCTAGGTATGAGATTCGAATTTTAAAGGAATAAGCTCTAGAATTAATGTTGAACAAAAGTAAATAGGCATTCAGAGAAAAAGACTTCCAGGTAATAAACTCAATCTTTGAAATTGAATTAAAGACTGCTAGTATCTCTACTTGTCTGTGCAAAGTAAACATTTATCTTTCCTGAAGACATTGGGATAGTCTCAAATAAAATTTACAAACTTTTATATGCAATTTATGGCAATTAATTCAGAAATTACCCGACAAAAAAGGAGGTAGGACAATACGATTGCAAATTTATGGAGATAAAAAGACAATAGAAATAGACCCATAGGTTATCTAGATAATGAAATTATTAGATCCAAATTTTAAAATAATCATGCTTGATATGTTCAAAAAATGCAAAGACAAAAAGAGAATTCTAGAAGAAAAATGGAAATTATATCAAAAAACTAAGAATTCTAGAACTGAACAAGTATAAACAACAATAATTAGTAATTAAGTGGATGAGTTTGATAACTGACTAGACACAGTGGAAGAAGGAATTAGTTAATGAGAAGACTCAGAAGAAAATACCCAGAATGAAGCAGAGAGAAAAAGACAAGTGAAGGAAGGACAGAGGATAACAGGAAAAAAAAAAGTGTTAAATGTGTGCATTGGGAGACCCAGGAGGAAGAGAGAACTGAGGAGAAGCTATTTCCAAAGACGTAACGACAGAGAATGTTTAAAGTTAACTGAAAATTTAAACTATAGATTCAAAAACATAATGTAAAACTGCTTAAAATATAAGGCAAAGGACAGGTTTTACTCGAATGATCAATAATTAGTCTGACAACTGCTTTCTTAATATAAAGATGTAAGTCATAAACTGGTGTCTTGAATGTGCCGAAAGAATACAATCAGTAGTCAAGAACTCTGTGTCTTGTGAGAATACCCTTCCAAAATTAAACTGTACTAGAAGCATTTAAACCAACTAACAACAAAATTCTGAAAAATCAATTATCACCGACATACTTTTATTACAAGGTATACTTAAGAAGTGTTCTTCAGGCCAAACAAACATTAAAGTCAGAAGGAAATATGGAAATAATAAGAGCGAGTAAAAAAGAAAATATCTGAGTGGACTTAGATAAAAATTGTCTGTAGGTATATAAAACATCAACTAAAATGTTTCTAGAGATATAACTCTTAAAATAAGCTGACTCAGAGACAGAATTTAGCACGTAGGATGTTTATTAAAGATAGCTTTGAGATTAATAGCCATGGGAAGGGAAGAAAAGAAATAGGGATTTGAAAGAAGGAGAAATTAAGCAGGAATCCAGTCTCAATTACTGTCTTGGAAGACCCTTTAGGGAGCTTTGGGTCTTTGAACCAAGCCAGGATTTTTTACTCTCTCATTGATCAATCATTTGATGTGTTCAGCCCTAGGAAAGAGTGGAATTTTGGTTAAAGGAGCTCTCTCCAGCTGAGTCAATTCTTAAAATGGTTGACATCTAAAGGCTATTTGCCAGCAGCACTCCCAGAGGCTGGCAAATACTCACTGTAAAAGAATCTGGACGGCGCATTATAGCATTCATCACAGTCCACCCATTACGTTACTCTGATCCGCTTCTTCACATATGTTCTGGAACACTTCCATCAGATTCTGATGGATGTCTTTTCCTGGGGTTAAACATAAAAGAAAAATAGTGGAAAAATAGTTCTCACTGTGACAGCATCTGAGGCTCAGGACTGATATTCATTATACTACTTCGTCACTATCCAGTTTAGATCCCTCATCTACAGCTAGGATGTCTGCTAAACTAAGTGGTTTCTTTAAGCTGATGAACCAGACCCTTACTACTGTCAGTTCTGTTTCCCTCTTTGGAAAGTGAGATTTTTAATCTAGTAGAGTTTAGGGGTCTATGTGCAAGTCCCCTCAAGCTGGTCACTCTTATGGGTAATTCTTGATCTCTATTCCTAAGAATTATTCATATGGGGAACACTACCATGGTGAAATTACATGTAGAATTTTAAATCAAATTGCATACTATACCTGGAGTGTGTTCCATTCTCATAAAATAATACCTTCAAACTGGCACATTAGCTACATCTTTAAATGGTTCAGTGTAGTCAGCTTTCCAACTAATGGATGTTGATCTTCTGAAGAGATCATGCTAAATCAAGGATTAAGCACGTGCACAACCCTGAGAAGTGACTGCTTAAATTGTGTACCTTAAGCACCTCTCACTCTAATCTAACCCCAACTCAGAATCTGAATATATTCTGACCTCAGATAACTTGTCTTTTCCTACAGATTTGACAACTAGATGAAACAACCCAAGCTCTGATTTTCAGCAGGATGCTTCTTCACCACTGTCTTTCAGACCCACTCTTGAGTGGATGCACAGTATGACTGCCATCTATTTTCAGCTTCCACTCACTGAGACAACTTATCCATGACTAAGCTCAAGCTTTTCCTTTCTCTGCCATTTCCTTGCAATAGATCCTTCAAACAACACAGGTGTGATCTGAGAGAGAGGTACAAATGCAACAGTAGTGAGTGGCATGTGGGTCTGACAACCTCCCGTACAACTTGATTATATAATCTAATCCTGCTTATTCTTATTCACAGGTATACCATTTCCACCTTATAACAGTGATCATTGCTAGATCTGCTTAATGCAAGATTACATGACTTGATTGGTTCTTACAGAATTTGGCTCGTAGTAGGAAGTTATGACCACATGCTGGCCAGTGTCCCATGTCAGACACTTTACTTCTACAGTGGCTGAGTAGTACATAAGGACTCATTTTATGAAAGGCATAGCATTCTCTTAAGCAGATGACATGGCCTTGCTTTGAAACCTATGGCTCTATGTTGTAAGTTTCACATAAACTCCATTCAGCATTTCTTCCACTATTGTTATCTGTAAAATAATAGTATCTGCCTGGTCTCATGGCTCAAGTGATAGGGTTGCATGTATAAAAGTCTGGACCTATTATCTTGGTAACATTTATTTTCCATCCTGTCAAGAACAGTGTAAGGTCTTGAATTTTGCACTACTTACAAGTTAGTTAGTCTGAAACAGTCTGATGGATGCTGGCAGAACATATGATAATCCTTTTATTACCTCTATGACTTGCAGTTTATTACTCATAGCAATAGCAGTAACCAGAGTATCACCATTTTTGCACTGGCTTCCTAAACTCCAGTTTCTATAGAGTCAGATATGACTGAGCGACTTTCCCTTTCACTTATGCCTGCCTTTTGCTCTTGAGAAAGATACTATATTTATTTTCCAAGGTTATTAAGTATAAAACATACTTGAAAAGATAGTCCAGAGCAATGGGCAGTCAGTGTCTTGGTGGTAAGATATGCAGAATGTAGATCTTAGGAAAGGGTTTCTTGCCAAGGCCTCCAACGTACTAGCCCCTTTTGGCTCATCTAGTTCAATTACCATGATATTATCAATGTAGTATATTGGTGTAATATTGTACACAATGTTCATTCACTCCAGAGCTTCCTGGACTATATTATAACTAATACAAGGAGATTATTAACATACTCGGGCAAAATTGAAATCCATTTCCACGTGAGTATGAAATGTTTCTTATCTTCTTTTCTAATAGGGATGAAAGAAAACATATTAGCCAAATTAATAGCTCCATATAATGTCCCCGAAACCAAGCTCTGGAAAAGATAACATCTGGAAGGGAAGCTGCAAGTTGTTTATTACCTGAATAGCTTTACTCCACAAAGAGCTTTGGAATAGAAATCAACCTTCAGAGATGCCTCAAGTTGGCTAGATCTTTACTGTCCTACATCAGTTATTAGATAAAGGCTGACCCAGAAAGAAGTGTGACCTGGTGTGAGGTGGCTCCATGCAGTTGAGGCAGTCCTAGAAGAGGGTGACATCATAAGGCTGCCATGCAGATGGGTCAGAAAGTCCTTCAGTGAAGGGGGATCTGGATGACACACTATAGTGTCTGTCATGATACAGAGTTAAAATACACCACAAAAGCTGGCAGATCAGTAGGGATAAAAATTGAGTTAAAGAATTCAAAGTTCTTTGTACTTTCTTGGATGAATTAGAAGCACCACTTTAATTATACACTGCATGATTTCTACTACATTTTGAAAAAGGCAAAACTATGGAGACAGTAAAAAATCATTGGTTGCCAGAGGATGAAGAATGCTGGGAGGGATGCATAAGCAGAGCATGGAGGATTTTTTAAAGCAGTGAAAATACTCTGAATGATACTATGATAATGGATATATATCATTATATGTTCAAACTTATAAAGTGTACAACACCAAGAGTGACCTATAAGGTAAGCTGTCAACTTTAGGTGATCGTGATGTGTCAATGTGAGTTCATCAATCGTAGAAAATATATCACTCTGGTGGGGGATTTTTTATAATGTTGTTACAGAGGGCAAGGGGTATATGGGAAATCTCTATACTTTTCTCTCAATTTTGCTGTGACCTAAAAAACTGCTCTAAAAATTGTCTTAAAAGAAAGTGCCACTTTATATTATACTTTTATTTGTTATTGTATGATGTATATTGCAATTTCTAGGATAATACTAAACAACAGTGCAAAAGTGAATATTTACAGAGCTAAGAGTGGGAAGTTTATAGATTAATAAAAATCAATCCAAAGGAAGGCAAAAAATGGAATGGATAAGTACACAGAGTATGTATAGCAAGTGATTAAAATGTTACATTTAAACCAAATATATCACTATTTACTTTTCATTTTATAATTTTGTTACATTAAATTTGATAAGCTGAAATAAAAGAAAAAATAGATAAATCCATAATCATAGTAGGAGATTCTATTACATTGATAGAAAAATCAGGAAAAAATTAAGATTATAAAATATTTGAACAAAAAATTAGATCAAAATAGGTGATATATACAAATAATTGCATTCAAAAATGGCAGAAACTCATATGTAACATATTTTTCAAGCTCATGTGGAATATTTATGAATGGTTACCAAATATTAACCCTTAATATCTCAACAAATCTCAAAGTATTATTATCATCCAGTTCATGTTCTTTGACTACACTGCAAATAAGTTAAAATTTGAAAAGAAATCACTGAGCTTAAATATTAAGAAACCTATTTCTGATACCCTATGGATCAAAAAGAAATTATAAATGACACTAGAAAAAGAAAATTATTAATATACCTGAAGAAACCAAACTGAAAAAGCAAAGAAATCAAACTGAAAAAGACACATGTACCTCGATGTTCACTGAAGCACTATTTACAATAACCAAGACATGGACACAACCTAGATGATGATCGACAGATGAATGGATAAAGAAGCTGTGGTACGTTTATACAATGGAATACTAATCAGCCATCAAAAGGAACATATTTGAGTCATTTCTAATGAGGTGGATGAACCCAGAGCCAATTATACAGAGTGAAATAAGTCAGAAAGAGAAAAACAAATATCGTATATTAACTCATGTATATGGATTCTAGAAGGATGGTACTGATGAATCTGTTTGCAGAGCAGCAATGGAGACACACACATGGAGAACAGACTTACGGACAAGGGTGGGGAAGAAGAGGGAAAGGGTGAGATAAATGGAGAGAGTGTCATGGAA
This sequence comes from Okapia johnstoni, assembly GCA_024291935.2. Classification (NCBI taxonomy): domain Eukaryota; kingdom Metazoa; phylum Chordata; class Mammalia; order Artiodactyla; family Giraffidae; genus Okapia; species Okapia johnstoni. The sequence goes on along the minus strand of CM044317.1, from coordinate 60,072,947 downwards.
GCATATACAGTAACATATGTAAATAGATAGCCAATGGGAATTTGCTGTATGACTCAGGGAGCTCAAAATGGGGCTCTGTAATAATCTAGAGGGGTGGAACGGGGTGGGAGGTAAGAGGGAGGTTCAAGAGAGAGGGGACATATGTACACCCATGGTTGTTCATGTTGGTGTGTGACAGAAATCAAACCAATATTATAAGCCAATCATCAAGCAATTAAAAATAAATATTAAAAAAGAAAATTATTAGCCTTACATCATATATTAGGAAAACTGATTAAAATCAATGATATAAACATAGGCAGTTAGCAAAATAATTAAACCTAAAGAGAATATTTTTTTAAAAAATTAACAATAGAACTTAATGAAACAGCTTCTGCTTAAGTTTTCACCTCTCTCCTGAAATTATTTCTTTTTTCACTTGTTTTATCCATCTTCTCCTATAAATTATTTAACATATAAAATATTAATAGTTGCTTTTAAGTTATTGAAGCATCTGGATTATCTGTAGGTCTGCTTCTGTTGGCTACTTTTCCTCTTAATTATGGGCCACATTTTCACTCTTTAAAAATTCTAATTTTTTATTATGTTCTACTCAGTTTATGAAGAAGAGAAGAGATTCAGCACTAATATATTTTTATTAAGATTTGTTTTATCTTTCTAAGATACTGCAAGCAAGCCTTTTTCTTTGTCTGGTGGCTAGAATGGTGATTGATTATCAGATTCCTCTAAAAATCAAATTGAGGTGAGGCTGACCTGTCATTAAGCTGAGTTTGTCCCTCTTAGCCCTGCTCTCATTTCCCACACCATTGATGCTGAGGGTGTGGGAAGTACTTTTTCTTTGTTGGTATTTGACCCGGGAGGATATCACGCCAAAGCTTCAACTAGTTGGTTTTCATCCCTAGCAGGATTCATGGATATAAGCATCATGCAAATGTGGAGACTCCATAGGTTCTCTCAGCTGTCAGGACTCCCTCCACTGGGGCTTTCTTAGAGAACTACTTGGGGGCCTGATGAAGAGAAAAAGTAGGGGCTGAAAATGTCTTTTCACATGGGTGACCTTCCAAATTCCAATCCATTCTGTTAGCTCGCCATATTCTCATTTGGTTCCTCCTTGTCTCTCAGAGTATTTCCATTGATGGTAAATCTGTTCCTCTGACCTCTGGCATTGAGGTTGGCTGCTCAAGCCTAGTTATGAAAACTGTTGCTGCTCTTTGCTTGTCTAACAGGGGCACTTTCTCCCTAGGGTTTAGTTCATCACTGCTCTTTGATAGCTTCATAAAAAACACTATTTTGATTGTGCTTGTTATACTCCTTGTACCATGGTAGTAAATGTCTTTCACATTATACACGTTTTCTAATCAAAAAGAAATCTACTTGAGCAATTTAAAAATGTATTTTAAAAGATAAATGAATCTGCTAGAAGACAAAATAATTTTCACATAAATATAAAATTGTATCCATTTAACAAATCTGCATCACTTTAACAAAGCAAAAATGTATGTAATTCACCCAAACTCAATCTTTTATACATAGGCTTCATTAGGGTGAAAAAATATTCACTAATTATGAATTAATATCTTTTGTTGATTATCTAGAGACCATGGATAACTAGGTAAAAAGTAGACTTCCAGGTACATTGTGACCACTGTGTTAGTTTATTCTGTAGTATTCAATTTACCTGTAAACCCATAGTAAGAAAATCTGTTAAAAAGACTTAGTGCCTTTTTTCCTTCAATAGTGATAGTATCAGAACATGAGGGAATTGTATAGTAAGAAGTAAATAAGGACTAGATTAAGGGTTTTCTGATAAAAAATACATAAAATACCTAAATCTAAAACAGATAAAGCAAACTTTTGTATCACTTATGTCAGCACTTTTTATTTCCTTCAAGAACATTTTCTTTGCTTCACAACTTGGCTGTTTGGTGCAAGAGGCCTAGCTTTTGGCCTATCTGAGTTTTTGACGTGTGACCTCACCAAGCTTAATCATTTCTAGCTTTTATTTAAAGTGAGAGATGTTCGACTCTTCCTTTCCCTTGAACACTTACAGGCAATTGTAGGGTTAGTAGTTGGCTTAATTTCAATATTATCATGTCTCAGGGACTAGGGAGGCCCAAGCAGAGGGAGTTAGATGGGGAAATGGCTGGTGGGTGAAGCTGTCAGAACACACATAACATTTATCGATTAAGTTTGCAGTCTTAAATGGACAGTCTGTGGTGGCCCAAAACTATTTTAACAGTAACATCGAAGACTGTGACCACAGATCACCATGATTAATATAATAATAATGGAAAAAATTGAAATACTGAGAGAATTACCAAAATGTGACATAGAGACATGAAGTGAGAAAATGCTGTTGGAAAAATGGTGCTGCTAGACTTAATCCCTGTAGGATTGCCTGAAACCTTCAGTTTGTAAAAAATATAAGATCCGTAAAGTACAATAAAGTGAAGTATAATAAAATAAAGTATGACTATACTCCTTTTTGTATTGTCCCATAGTCCTTGGATATTTTTCTTCATTTTTTTCATTTGATTTTCACTTTATTGTTGACACATCTTCAAGCTCATTAATTCTTTCAGCAGTCTGTGATCAGCCCATTAAAGATATACTTCAAGTCTGTTACAAAGTTTTTGATTTCTATACTAGTTTCCATAATTCCCTACCAAAAGTTATACTACTAAGAGTATCAAATGAGGAATTCTCAAGAGCAACAAGTTAAATGATTTTACTCTAATGAAGCTATCAATTATACCCTTTCTAAATAGTTCATATTCTGGTTGCGATAACTTAACAGTACTCTTTATGAACATAAGTTAATAGATGCAACAGGAAAATGAAACCTCATTTATTCTTAACTCAGCACAACAGAAAAGACTGTCTTTTTCTGCTCTCACATATTAGGCCATCAACTAATTTCTCTTTAAAGTCCAGGACACAGCATGGAAAAGACCTGATAATTGCAAGCAAACCCAGATTGCAATAAAATGGCCACTTCCCACTGAGGACTTTAAGTGTTCATGGGGACCCTGCTGTGTTGAATGTAGCTTCAGTGCCCTGTCAGGAGAATGCTCTTTTTGTTCCCATACTAATTTTTAGATCACTGATCTGTGGGGTCTCCCTACTATTTTGAACAAAACAGAATATTCACCTATAAATTCAGATCTCCTGAAATTCACACAAATATCCTGTTAGGAAAAAAAGCTCTTTTTCCTGTCATCTTCGAATTAGTAGCAAAGGATTTCCCAAACCTTTACAAAATGCATTTCTAACTAATAGCTTGCTACCCTGACTTGTTTTGAACAGCTCCAGTAATGGAGAGCTTTTTCTCCAACCAGCATATTCCATGTGGACAGCTATTGTAATTTTGGATCCAGATTGTTTCGTTTTCTCGTTATCCTTTTTTTCATTTTATTTTCCTCCTGGTGTCTTATATGGCAACTTTTAAAGAAAATGGCATTTGCTATGTCCAACAACCATTCATAAAATGGATCTTTTTTTGCAAAATAAACATCCCAAGTACCCTCAATGATACCTTACACTACATGGCTTTCTTTACCCCATCCTGTTCCCTCTGGAGCTGCAATACTCAGAAAAAGACCTAGAAATGAAAGAGATCAGTGGGTGAACTCTAGATTACATTTGCTATACTCTTCCACTTCTTTATATTTGTAAGCTACTAAAAAACCAATCACTCTCTTGGCTAAGTAATATCCAGTGCAGACAGTCAGGAAGGTTACAACAGGAAGATAAGACTGTGATATCTTACTTCTTTTAATCTTCCTATTTGAAGGTCCCCATTACTTTCTTATATAGTGAGAAACATTTTGTGGCTTCCCAGGTGGCTAAGACAGTAAAGAATCCACCTGCAATGTGGGAGACCTGGGTTCGATCCCTGGGTTAGGCAGACCCCTTGGAGGAGGACATGGCAACCCACTCCAGTATTCTTGCCTGGGGAATTCCCATGGACAGAGGAGCCTGGTGGGCTACATCATTTAGCCAGTGATACTCACCTTCATCTGTCAGAATTATATATCCACCTTTCAAAATAAAACCCTGCTACCTCCTTGTCACTTTCCTGACAAACCTAGATACTGAACCTAGGAAAAAAACTCTTCTTCTAAACCCTCCTATTATGTCAGTCACAACTCTCTCATACTCGCTGACACGTTCTTCTTGTGTAATTAAGTGTTCCTAAAAAAAACAGAAACTGAAACCAAACTTTAGATGCTGATAATTAATTAGTATAATCACACAGAAGAAGAAAGAGGAAAAGAGAAGAAGCTCCGAGGGGGGAAGAAATTAAAATCAAGAAGATGAATTCCTGGTACTGCTTGGTATCAAGTGTATCTAATTGGTTATTCTTGAGGAATCATCCTCCTAGCATCCACATTAAGAACTGCATCTCAGGATTCTCTATCTGGGGTGAAGCAGCTACAGAAACGCAAGATCTACAGGGGCTTAAAAATATCTGCTTAATGAATTGCATGTAACTAATAAATTCTTCTCTCTACACCAGAAATTTACAGTCTGAAAGTCTCCCTGTTTCATTTCTTCTCCTTAAAATTCTTAAGTCTCCCAACTAGATGTCTATGTCCAGTGCTGTTTTGTTGTCCATGTGTTAATTTCTATAAAAACCCACAAGATAGAATCCACAGTCTTTAATCTATTTGACAGATAAAAAATATGACCTCCTGCTAGGTCACTGAGTATCTAATACTCTTTTGTATGTGCACATTTTGGGGAACACTAGAATGTTTTCTATTCCAAAGTTGTTTGAAAATATCTGTAGTGAAAATGATAGCATTTGGTTTACATTTGGCACCTGAACTAAAACTTGCTTTGCAAGATAAATTTTTATCTTGCTCCTGGCAATCATGTAAAACAAATCACTTTCTGCTTGTAGGAAAGAAAAACAGAATTTGTACTTGATGCTTTGGGGAATGGAAGCTAGAAGCAATGCTGAAAGAATGATTTCTTTATAGCACAGGTACATTTCTAAAGGAAAAGTTTTGGGGGCTGAAAAGAATGCCATCTCTTTGTGTTGCCTACAACAATGCTCTAATATGGAAAGAAGTGTTCCAGATAGATCAGCTTTTGGCAAATCTCTTTCAGTACTTTTAAATGAATCAGTATAAATTGAGTTGTTAGGTGCTGATCATGTAAATATCCTGAAGTAGTTGTATTCTAAGTAGAGTAAATTTTTTGCAATAGAAAAAATTGTAACCAAGAGTTATGGAAATGGAAAGAATCATGAAAAAGTTTGCTCAGTTTAGCAATAGCTCAATTCAATAATTTCTGAATGCACACTTATTAAGTACTCTATTTTTTAAAAGAAAATATATGCCCTTCATGCCTTGGAGAAGGAAATAGCAACCCACTCCAGTATTCTTGCCTAGAAAATCCCATGGAACAAGGAGCCTGGAGGGCTACAGCTCATGGGGTGGCAAAGAGTCTGACAGGACTGAGTGACTGAGCACACGTCTATTCTAGATGCTAATTATGTAATCTGTAGTATAGATATTAACATCAATTAAAACTATAGAAGAGTAATACCAAATATTAGGTTGATCAAAAAAAGTTGATTTAAATTTTTCTGTAAGATGGTATGAAAAAAGCCAAACAAACTTTTTGGCCAACCCATATATAGAGCAGGGCTTCCCTAGTAGCTCAGTTGGTAAAGAATTTGCCTGCAATGCAGGAGATTCAGGTTCGATCCCTGGGTCAGGAAGATCTCCTGGAGAAGAAAATGGCAACCCACTCCAGGACTCTTGCCTGGAGAATTCCATGGACAGAGGAGCCTGGAGGGCTATAATCCATGGGATCGTAAAGAGCCGGACACAACTATACAATTTTCCGTTTTTCATACACAGAGCAAATGAGAAGCAGCTATGAGGCAGAATGGTTTTATTTTTCACACATTGTGTTAAAGTTTCTATAGGTTAGATACTCTCCTGCCCCGACTCTGTTTGTGTACTCAATACTAAAGTTAATGGAACTCTTGGTGGCCTAGGAGCAAAGATGGAAAACTTGGCATCTGCCCTTGGCAGGAAAGCAAGGGCTCTTCTTCTGCCTGGAAAAATCTAGTCTTTTTGTTTGTTTTTTAATATAGGTGATTGAGTGATTTAGATGGAAAGTGGAGGAAGGATGGATATTATGGGAAGATTCTGTGAGACAGGAGAGTATAGAAATCTCTAAAACATGAGTCTTTTCTTAAAGATATATTGTGGTATTGAAATGCTTGTGTAGAATTTTTCTGTACGTAGTCTTCTAAAAGAAAACACAGTGCTTGAAAGAACCTGAGATTAGGATTAAAATGTGCATCCATGCAAGCAATGCCTCTAAGGATATTTGTGTTCCTGAACTATCCATCACAAGAATCATCTGTGAACTGAATGATAAGTGTGGTTTCCAAAGGCAAATTTTGAAGAGATTTAGAGAAAAAGAAACGACTTGCCTTTAAGAAAATGGGTAATCAATTTAAAACTTAGCCACCACATTATTCATAACCTAAGATTTCAAAGATTTGAAGGAATATTTGTCTGAGGGAGTTTAAATCTCAAAAATATTAATATAATCTTAATTATTAACTGAATTTGCATTTTATTAGGAAGATGCTGTAGAGGTAATCAATTTTCAATCCTTTTGTGTATAACCTTTGACTTAGAAATTGCCCCTGAAATTATTTACAGATGTTTAAAATACTAAACAATTATAACTTAATAATCATTAATGTGATCATTTTGGATCTATGTATTAGATGTCAGAAAAATTAAAGTGAAAGTGAAAGTCGCTCAGTTGTATTGACTCTTTGCTACCCAATGGACTGTAGCCTGCTAGGCTCTTTTGTCCATGGAATTTTTCAGGCAAGAATACTGGAAGGGTAATCTTTCCCTTCTCCAGGGCATCTTCCCAATCCAAGGATTGAACCTAGGTCTCTCTCATTGCAGGCAGATTCTTTACTGTCTGAGCCATCAGGGAAGCCTGGTGGTGAATCATTTTACCTAAGACAGAATGAAGTTGTGATTTTTTTATTGGATATAATTAAGTGGAAAAGCTCAACTTCATTCATGGATTGCTTACCTTCTATTCCTTAACCAAATGTAACATAAATTAATTTGCCCTTTTGTCACTAAATCTAGGTCATACTAATAGTTGGTGTATTAAGTGGGGACAGCTATAACTATTAACAGTGTGCTTTAAAAAAAAAAGTCAATTGCTGAACTTAACATCCTAAGGCACAGTGTTTAATACCTCAGACCCAAGTTTTCTGCTATACTTAAAAAAGATAACACCTACTCGTACGGTGCTAAGTTAAACACAACACATGAAAAGCACTTAACATAGTATCGGGTGTATAAGACACATGTCATAGAGGATAGTTTTGTTATGAATATTGTTGCAAATATTACTAGGTGCTTCAAGTTACATAATCAGAAAAAAACTTCAATTCACAGTGCTGAGATATAGTTTAAACCGACATCCTTATGAGAGAACACCTCATTTCCATTTGGAGGTTAACATCGGTTTAGGTTTGCTCAAAATGAGTGACATATTATACTTCTCCAAACAGCAAAAACACTTGTGAAAACAAAACTATAATAGGTTAACTTGGACCAGTTTTCTAATTCCCATGAGAACTTTTATTATGTTTTTATTTCCCATAATCATATGGTCTTAGAAAGAACAGTTTGAGTGTTAACCAAATTAATGATACACATAAAAATTGTTAATTTGATGATGCACTGATTTTATTATTCATGGTTTTTAATAAAATACCCTCCAATGAATAGTAACTCATAGCCCATAATTTTATTAAAATAATGATTTCAAATCATGTGGTACCCTCTAACTCAGTGAATTAGTTTTGTAGAGTTTGTGTTTCATATATGTTTGGATGTGCAGCAAAGTGTTGATTCATTGCTTATAGCCAATCATATTAATAAATGTAAAAAAAAATGAAACTACTTTTCTCATGTTTTTACTCCATTTCCCATATGAATAAGGATGGTCTTCATATTAAAAAGTGGAAAATAGCATTAATAAGAAAGAATGGAAGTCCTTAAAGATATTAAAAAGCAGTCTGTTGTACTAAATGTAATCTCTGATAGGACAAATGGTGTCCTGGTAAATTATTGAAGTCTCGGGGAAATTCACACATGAGATAGCTGAACCACTCCTAAGAAACTATAGGAAACTATAGGACAAGAAAATTATCATAAATCTTGAAGATGAGCAAATATAAAGGCAATTTTTCACCATGAGATTGAACTAAACACTATTTGTTTTTCTACAAACTTGTCCTCAGAGGACAGTTTTTGAGTTCTGGAAAGAGAAATTTGCATAGATTCATTAAAGACAAGTTATTGTTCACTAGTCTTTGTTCCATTTTTTTTTTAATAAGACAGAAGGTGGGCTATTCAAGGAGATTCTATCAATAATGTTTCTATGTGCTGTGCTCAGTCACTCAGTCATCATCCAACTCTCTGTGACCACATTGACTGTAACCCGCCAGGCTCCTCTGTCCATGGAATTTTCTAGGCAAGAATACTGGAGTGGGTTGCCATTTCTTTCTCTAGGTTATCTCCTGGAGTCAGGAATTGAACTCACATCTCTTGGGTCTCCTACATTGATAGGTGGATTCTTCACCACTGCGGCACCTGGGGAGCCCTATTGTTTCTATATTATCTCTAAACTTTAGCATGAAATTGTAAAACTTCTGCCATAACTTTCTAAACATTGTGAAATAATCTTATTAATAAGGCAGTTTGGAATATTTATATACATTTAAGCAGTACTGATAGTTTATATAGACTTAAGCAGTACTAATACAATAATAATAAAAGGATGATTAATGAGTCTTGATCAACTTAAAATGGAGGACTTCCATATACAAATCTATTTCATTTAGTATTTTATTTAAAAATTTTTCTATCAAGGTAATACGCAAATATTAAAACTTTATCATATTACAAGCATATTAAAAGCAATAGTCCATACCCTACCTTTCCCCACCTCCGTCACAAACACTAGAAGCAATCATTTGTGATTTCCATGCTCAGATAAACTTAGTTATCTCCATTTTCTCTAAATGATATATTCATATTAATATTTCTCAATTTATCAACAGTAGGTGTAATTTGTTATACCATATCTTTAAAGAGATAGCCTACTTAAAATCTGCTTCATTTTCACCTCTTCTCAATAAAATAATAGTACTACTTTTTTTTTTGGTAATGACTACAATATTTTATTTATTTAATTCATTTTTAATTGAAGCATGGTTGCTATACAATATTGTATCTTATATATGTACAATACAGTGATTCACAGTTTTAAATAGTATACTCATTTATAGTTATTATAAAATATTGACTATATTCCTGTGCTGTACAATATATACTTGTAGCTTATTTTACAGCTACAAGTTTGTATCTCTTACTCCCCTACCTCTATATTGCCTTTCCCTCCTTCCCTCTCCCCACTGGAAACTACTAGTTTGTTCTCTATATCTGTGTCTTCTTTTTTTTGTTATAATCACTGGTTTGTTGAATTCTTTAGATTTCACATATAAGTGATATCATACAGTGTTTGTCTTTCTTTCACGTATTTCACTTAACATAATGCCCTCCAAGTCCATCCACGTTGCTGCAAATGGCAAAATTTTGTTCTTTTTATGATGAGTAGTATTCCATTGCGTATACCACATCTTCTTTTCACATTCATCTGTTGATGAATATCTAGGTTTCTGTCTTACCTTGGCAATTATAAATGATGCTGCTATGAACACTGAGATGCATGTATCTTTTTGAGTCAGTGTTTTTGTTTTCAGATACATACTCAGGATCCCCAGGAGTGGAACTGCTGGGTCATTCAGTAGTTCTATTTTTGTTTTCCTGAGGAAACTCCATTTGTTTTCCACAGTTTGCATTCCACTTTACATACCCCAGTTTACATTCTTAGCAACAGTGTATAAGAGTTCCCTTTTCTCCACATCTTCACCAACATTTGTAATTTGGGTTCTTTTTGATTATAGCCATTCTGACAGGTGTGGGGTGATATCTCATTGTGATTTTGATTTGCTTTCCCCTGATGATTAGCAATGTGGAACATCTTTTCATGTGCCTGTTGGCCATCTGCATTTCCTCTTTGGAAAACTGTCCATTCAGTTCCTCTGCCCATTTTTAAATCAGGCTGTTTTTCTTTTTCTAATGTTGAGCTGCATGAGCTGTTTATATATGTTGGCTATTAATCCATCATCAGTCATATCACTTGCAAATATTTTCTCCCATTCAGTAGACTGTCTTTTCACTTGGTTGATGGTTTCTTTTTCTGTGCAAAAACTTTAAAGTTTCATTAGGCCTCATTTGTTTAATTGCTTTTGTTTCCTTTGTGTTAGGAGATGGATTCAGAAAAATAATGCTGTGATTTATGTCAAAGAGTGTTCTGCCTATGTTTTCCTCTAGAAGTTTTACAGCATCCAGTCTTAGATTTATGTCTTTAATCCACTTTGAGTTTATTTTTTTACATGATGATAAGGAATGTTCTAATTTTATTCTTTTACATGTAGCTGTCCAGTTTTCCCAGCGCTATTATCGAAAAGACTGTCTTTTCTCTATTTCATATTCTTGTCTCCTTTGTCCTAGATTAATTGACCATAACTGCATGAATTTAATTCTGGGCTATCTATCCTTTTGCATTAATCTATGTGACTGCTTTTGTGCCAATACCATACTGTTTTGATTAGTGTAGCTTTGTAGTAAGATCTGAAGTTAGGGAGCCTAATTCCTATATGTCTGTTCTTTCTAAAGATTGTTTTAGCTATTTAGACTCTTTTGTGCTTCCATACAAATTTAAGTTATTGGTTGTGGTTCTGTGAAAAATGCCATTGGTATTTTGATAGGGATTGCATTGAACCTTTACATTGCCTTGATTAGTATGATGATTTTAACAATATTGATTCTTCCAATCCAAGAAGAGGGCATATTTTTCCATTTGTGTCTTCTTCAGTTTCTTTCATCAGTGTCTTATAAAACACAAGTCTTTTACCTCCTTTGATAGGTTTATTCCTAGGTATTTTATTCTTTTGATGTGATAGCAAATGGGATTGTTTTCTTAATTTCTCTTTCAGATTGTTGTTCAGTCAGTAAGTCATGCCCAACTCTTTGAGACTCCATGAACTGCAGCATGCTAGACTTCTCTGTCCTTTACTATCTCCCTGAGTTTGCTCAAACTCATATCCATTGAGTCAGTGATGCCATCCAACCATATCATCCTGTGTCACCCTCTTCTCCTCTTGGGCTCAATCTTTCCCAATATCAGGGTCTTTTCCAATGAGTTAGCTGTTCTCATCAGGTGACCAACGTATTGAAGCTTCAGCTTCAATATCAGTCCTTCTAATGGATATACAGGATTGATTTCCTTTAGGATTGACTGGTTTGATCTCCTTGCCATCCAAAAGATTCTCGAGTCTTTTCCAGCACCACAGTTCAAAACCATCAGTCCTCCAATGCTTGGCCTTCTTTGTTGTCCAACTCTCAGATCCATACATGACTACTGGAAAAACTATAGCTTTGACTATATGCACTTTGTTGATAAAGTGATGTCTCTGCTTTTTAATACACTGTCTAGGTTTGTCATAGTTTTACTTCTAGGGAATGAGTTATTTTTAATTTCATGGCTGCAGTCACCATCCGCAGTGATTTTGGAGCCCAAGAAAATAAAATCTGTCATTGTTTCCACTTTTAACCCTTCTGTTTGCCATGAAGTGATGGGACCAGATGCCATGATCTTCGTTTTTTGAGTGGTGAATTTTAAGCCAGCTTTTTCCACTCTCTTTCTGAGCATTTATTGTTAGAATAAATGTATAGAAATGTAAGCTATTTCTCTATATTAATTTTGTTTCCTGAATTTATTGATGAGCTCTAGTAGCATTCTGATCTACTGGAAAAACTATAGCTTTGACTATATGCACTTTGTTGATAAAGTGATGTCTCTGCTTTTTAATACACTGTCTAGGTTTGTCATAGTTTTACTTCTAGGGAATGAGTTATTTTTAATTTCATGGCTGCAGTCACCATCCGCAGTGATTTTGGAGCCCAAGAAAATAAAATCTGTCATTGTTTCCACTTTTAACCCTTCTGTTTGCCATGAAGTGATGGGACCAGATGCCATGATCTTCGTTTTTTGAGTGGTGAATTTTAAGCCAGCTTTTTCCACTCTCTGAGCATTTATTGTTAGAATAAATGTATAGAAATGTAAGCTATTTCTCTATATTAATTTTGTTTCCTGAATTTATTGATGAGCTCTAGTAGCATTCTGATGGCATCTTTATGAGATATATATATATATATATATATATATATATATATATATGTTCACAAATTTCTGAGTGTAATTGTTGTTTTTCAAACACAGTGTGTTTGAACCCCTTGATTACTAGATAAATATAATAATTGCTATTGGTGTTTAGTTGCTAAGTCATATCTGGCTCTTTTGCGACCCATGGACTGTAGCCCATCAGGCTCCTCTGTCTATAGGATTTCCCAGGCAAGAATACTGGAGTAAGTTGCTGTTTGCTTCTCCAGACGATCTTCCTGACCCTGGAATTGAACCCATGTCTCCTGCATTGGCAGATTCTTTACCAAGCCTGCCAATATAGATATAGGGAAGTCCCAAGTATATCAATACTCACAATAATTCCTTCACCTATCATCTTTCTGTCCACTAACTTGATGAGCTATACTTTGACTTTTGCATTGCCAATATTGATGACATTTAGATTCTGTTTAGGCTTCTTAGATAGTTCAGTTGGTAAAAAATCCACCTGCAATGCAGGAGACCCAGGTTCGATTCCTGGGTGGGGAAGATCCCCTGGAGAAGGGAAAGGCTACCCACTCCAGTATTCTGGCCTAGAAAATGCTATGGACTGTATAGTCCATGGGGTCGCAAAAAGTTGGACATGACTGAGTGACTTTCACTTTCACTTTAGATTCTATTCTGCCATTATGACAAAGCTTCCAAGTTTATCTGACAGTTCAGCCTAAAAGTAGAAAACAAATGTAGTTTTTATATTATTTTAATTATATGCACTGTGCCCCATGCATACTGCAGTAGTTGATTTCAATTAGATTTCTACCCTGCCACTATGAAAGCATGTGCAAATGAATTCTCCATCATGAAACTCCAGTAGGTGGTCAAATATGTCATCTACATTATATTTGACCATGGTTATGGTAGGCAGAATTATAAGATGACCCCAAATTCCTACTTCCTTGTGTACAGACTTTGGATTATGTTCACAGTGTAAATATCATGGATTGTAGTCCTATCATTAGACTGTATTATATGACACCATGGACTTTAAGAAATGAAGATTGTCTACATGAGCCCTTTAAATTTGGGAGTTAGTTTCTCATACAGAGGAGCCAGAGAATGAAGTCAAAGAGATTAAAATTTGTTGACTTGAAAAGATAAACAGCTGTGCTGTGAAATGTCAATGAGGGGGTTATCCTCCAGGAACTGAGAACAGTGCCTTGCTGACAGTTAGTAAGAAAACTTTAGTCCTATGGGTATAAGGAAACAAATCCAGACAAAATCTTGAATGAGCTTAGAAGGGGATTCTTTCCCATGGAAGTCAGATAAGAACTTAAGTCTTGCAACAGTGACACTTTGATTTCAGTCTTGTATGAGACCCTAAGCAGAAAACCTAGTTACACTGTGCTAGTTTTCTGACCTATAGACTGCAAGATCATAAATGGTAAACTAAAACACTGGTATTGTTTTAAGCAACTAAATGTGTGGGAATTTGTTGCACAGTAATAGAAAACAACTACAACATTTACAACTGTGTTTGGAGAATCAAAAAATCCCTGAAGATAGGATTTTTTTTTTCCTTTAGTTTTTGAGGAGATTTTTAAAACATATCCACAACCTTGATATTCTTTCTGTAAAATGTGGAATTTAATCCATTTCCACTTGATACAAGCTGATGTTAGTGACTTGCTTTTGATGAGCAGAATGTGTATAGCATAAGTGACATTATACAACTTCCCAGACTACCTTGAAAAAAGTGATAGATGCTCAAACTGGAACCAATCAAGACATCCTTCAGTAGGATAATGGATAAACAAATTGTTCTAGGTTTATATTATAGAATACTTCATGATCAAGAAATAAAGCTGTCCATTCATACAACAACATGGATGAAGCTTAAATGCATATTTCTAAGTAAAGGAAACCAGTCTTATAAGACTGCATGCTGTATTGTTACATGTATATGATATACGGGAGAACGGACAACAACAGAGATGGAAGACAGATCTATGTTGCCAGAGAATGGAGAAGGGAGAGTGTTGAATAGGACAAGATGAAGCACACAAGATATTTTAGAGCTGAGAAACTATAGGACACCATTTGACAAAACTTCTGTCAAACCCCATGGAACTTTACAACATAAACAGTAAACTTTAATATATGTAAATTTTTTTAAAGGCACAGGACCTCAGGATGGAATGTAGAATGTGACAGAAGAATCTAAATATATTACAAATACATGATGCAATCTAACTGAAGGGAGTGAAGAAAAAGAGGTAATGGCCTACCTACATAACTTTGGAAATGACTGGAAAAGGTAAAACTAAACACAAAGGAACTGTATGTGAACATTTCACTCTAGTTGGTAAAACTGTTTCTTACAAAAGTGCATATTAATAATTATGAAGCCATTTTACATCTATCTATACTGGAATAAACAATAAGTAAATAGATGGCGGATGAAAGAAGTCAGGTGTATTTGCTGTTGGAGTGAGAAAGTAAAAACTGCTCAGTCGTGTCCAACTCTTTGTGACTCCACAGACTATGCAGTCCATGGAATTCTCCAGGCCAGAATGCTGGAGTGGGTAGCCATTCCTTTCTCCAGGGGATCTTCCCAACCCAGGGATCAAACCCAGGTGTCCCTCATTGTGGGCTGATTCTTTACCAGCTGAGCAACTGAGAAGTTACAGATAAACAATAGAAGAAAGCTAGAATTAAACCAAAAGTATTTATAGACTCTGGTTTAGCTTAATATAAATGCTGATGGATATATGAATACATAGAGATGTGTATGTGTACATGCTTTCATGTACATACACGTATTTCCTCAATTTACTGAGAGGACCTAAAAAAGCGATGAGCTTACTCACTGCCCAGATTTTAGTATACAACCCCATTCTCCAATAAAATTAAGAAGGTTTTGAGAAATGGCTGAATCTAGGACTAAGGCAGGACATATACAAGATTAGCCTAGAGCATCTTGTGGTGTCAGAAAGGACATACTGCTAATGACTGACGCTGAAACAATTTGAGCAGTGAGATAGATAACTAATAATGGAGTACTGAATTATAACAAAGTATAAAATAAATATCGACGAATCCAGACTGATCTGATTGAAAACTGAATGAGAGAGAAGAGATAAATCTTTCATACAGAAGAATTCCAAATGATGTATATTGGTACTACTCCCTCAAAGAAGTGGAATACAACTCCTCACTCCTCAAGTATGGGCTATGTTTTTTCACTTGCTTCCAAATAATGTAGTCTAGAAAGGAGGTAAGTGTAACTTTACAATAGAGCAATCCAGCATACACTACTTTAGCCAATGAATAAGACTAACTTCATCAGTGATTCTATGTTTTATTGAGAGGAGCATTTCATCTCTGTGATTATTCTCCTGAAACAAACATAACCTGTTAACATGAGAAAACACATCTACTAAAAGCAAATTGAAGGACATTCTGCAAAATACCTGACCAGTAATCTCAAAAGACACTAGGAAAAAATTAATGAAATTTGAACAAAGTATGGAGGTTAGTTAATAATAATGCACCAATATCGACTGATGAGTCACGACAACAGTATCAGATTAATGCAGGATGTGAACAATAGGGGAAGCTGGTTGCAAGGTAGATGGGGCTTTCTGTGCTATCTTAGCAGTTTTTTTTCGTGTTTTTTTTTTACAAATCTAACTTCTGAAATAAAGGTTTATTAGGAAAAACAAGGTTATCAAGCCTGAGGAACTCTCTCAGGAAATGTGCCCTGAGAACCCTCAGCTAACAAGGAAGACGTCTAGCTGTCCTGAAGCCAGTGTGCTGGAAGTATCATATGAAGAGATCACGTGGAGATAGGAGACCCAACTTTTCAGGCCAGGTCTTTCTTTTCCCAATCTTTCAGGATGTGAGTGAGCTTTCAAAGTAGTTCAGCCCCAGCCTTTGAGCTGTCCCTGTAGCCAACCAGAACAGGAAGAGCTGCCGTTTTTCAGTCGCTCAGTCATGTCTGACTCTCTGTGACCCAATGGACTGATGAGCTAAGGCCAGCCCGGACTGCAGATTTGTGATTAAAATGAATGCTGCTGGTTTGAAGCCACTAAGTTTAGACGTGCTCTTGCAAGTGGCACTAGATACATGAAACGCTCCTATTTACTATGAGTTGGCAGTGGTACATCTAAAAAAATTACTTTTACCAAATTTGCTCAATATTTGTCAAGCTGCTTTTGTTTGAATACATCTCCTTTAACTCCATAAACATTTTTGGCTTTTGTTTGTTTTTTAATATTTTTCCTCTAGTCTTCCTCTTGTGCTCCCTTCTCAGAGTTCTAATTAGTTCAATACTGTCTTAAATTGATACTATATAATTTTTATCTTTTCTCTCATATTTCTCATGGTTATACATTATTAATATGTATTTGAGGAATTCCTTTGACTATATCTTTCTCTAACTTTATCTTTCTTTTGTCAGAAATATTTTAAGTTTTGTGTAATTATTTATTTTCCTGTGATCCACACTTTGACAAGTCATGTGATTCTTTTATGAAGTATATACATGCACACACACATACATAAATCTTTCT
The DNA here is from genome assembly GCA_024291935.2 of Okapia johnstoni. Taxonomy (NCBI): domain Eukaryota; kingdom Metazoa; phylum Chordata; class Mammalia; order Artiodactyla; family Giraffidae; genus Okapia; species Okapia johnstoni. Next base: position 60,056,058 of record CM044317.1, on the reverse strand, counting down.
AAGAATAAATTACCCTTTCATTTCTTGCATTACCTCCATTTCCTTTCATATTTCAAAATGATACTATAAAGTGGGGGCTGATACCACTCATGCTATTCAAGATGGATTTTATTAACAGGCAGCTTTTGCCAAATGGTCAACAGAACTGGATGTCAATCATTATGAGTAGACTTCCTTAATGCCAGGATATACTAGTTGCCTCATTTCTCTCTAGGCAGCTCAGGTTATTTAGAAAATAATTGTCCTTTGATTGTTGGTTTTGTTGTATGTATTTACTTGGTTGTTAAAGCCTAGCTTCTGGGTGAGGGATAGAGGAGGATGACTGCATAAATAGGAAACCAGTTTTTCTTTGCTTTTAGACCCCTTCTCTCTCCAACCCTCTGAGGTTACTTGCCTTGTTGTCAGGAGCTCTGGGCTGTAGCCCTCTCTGGGTTTCATCAGTTCATTTGTTTGCCATCTTCTAGAGGTGATTCAGAAACTTTGATCTGCTGACGTCCCATTTTCTATTATGTTTGTGGCTGTAGGAATACCATTTTGATTCATTTAACATTATCTTAATGGACATCCAGGGATAGGAGATAAAAGTATTCTCTCTTAAATTAGAAACTGAAAACTTTAATGATCTAGGAAATGATATCAATGAGATACAAATCAAATGTTCATAGTACAATGAATTGAAATGGAGACATGAAGAAAAAGTCAAATTCTAAAAGCTAACATGATTGCTAGGTATTATTATTATTATGGACTTTCCTGGAAGCTCAGTCAGTAAAGAATCTGCCTGCAATGTGGGAGACCCAGGTTTGATTCCTGGGATGGGAAGATCCTCTGGAGGAGGGAATGGCAACCCACTCTAGTATTCTTGCCTGGAGAATCCCAAGGACAGAGGAGCCTGGCAGGCTACAGTCCATGGAATGGCAAAGAGTCGGACACGACTGAGTGACTAACACACACACACATTATTATTATGACTGCTATCATCATCATCATCATCATTATTATTCCATGTACTCTGGCATAAGTTTTACATATCTGTTTGATCCATACAACAATCTGACTACTTCTCACCATACCCACTACTCTCATCCTAGTCTGAATCACCATCTTTTTTCACCTGGATTTATTGCAAATGTCTAGTAAATGCTTTCATAAATGCTTTCATGCTTCTCTTTAATTCAGTTATCACAGAATAATCAAAATGATCTTTTAAAAATAAAAAAAAAAGGATCATATCATTGCCTTGCTTAAAATGTCCCAGTTGGCTTGCCAATCCCTTAGAATATAGCCAAAGACAGTCAGTTATGAGCTCTACATTACCTGATCCCTGCCTAAATCTTGATTCCATTACATATTTCTCCTTTTCTTTCTTTATTTCCCCTTTTCTTTCTTTATTTCCCATTTTCTTTCTTTATTTCCCATGTTCCAGGCATGTTACTTATTGCTCTAAAGATACATACTCTTATCTCCTCATAACTGTTGCATAGGTCAAGTTAGATAAATACAAATGCATGTTTTCTAAAATATTAAATCAGAATCAGCTGCTAGTAATTAAATGCCTAGCTTAAAAGAGTTGTGTGTTTGTGTGTGTGTTTAGCATATCTGCCACCATTTTTGAATTGTCTATGTCTGCATTTTCCTGAGAAATGATATTTATTGCACTTGTGTCTTATCAAGGTGAAAGTAAATATTTGATAAATTAACTAAATCATGAAAGCCTAGAGCTGTCTTCTTGTTTATTCTGTCAGTTTAGCTGGTCATCTTCTGAAGAGTATTTTCAAAATATTAATAGGATAACAACTTTTATACATAAAGGAGAGAAATTATCAATTATTATATCAAAAATCAGAAGGAATGGAAGGATAAGGAAATTAAATGGCACAATTAAACAGTTTTAAGTAGAACATACCAGTCTAGACAGTGCCCATTCAAAGAATTATAGAAGGGACTGGAGGAATAGAAATGTGTTCAAAGTTCTCACATTTAGTTTCTTTCTCACTCCAGCCTTCCTCCTTCCTGGGAATTTGCCAGTTAAACTTTTTTCCCCCTTGACTTGATTTGGGCAAAATCTTGGGAAAAGAGTATCCTTTGGATTTCATTAGGTCATTATTTGGTTTATTCATCCCTGAGGATGTGAGTTAGAGTGCCTTTCACCAAACCACACACTTCATCTAGTTTATACACATATACACATTACCTTCTGCCATTGCAATTTTATCCCAGTGCTTTCTAGTTACATCTGGGGAGCATAACCACTTAGTAGAACCATGATTGTGGCTGCGGGCCATGTGCTGGCATTACAAATCTTACTTCCCCATTTTCATCTAACTAGGTTGATCCAAGGAATTGTTTTTAATGATCAGAATCACTGACTACTCTGAATACAGATTAGTTACTTGATTAGAAATGGTTTATTCTCTACTTAACAACTGGGCAAATGATAATTGGCATTTCAGTCTAGGTCTAGGTAGGAAAGTAGAAACCTTTTAAAACAGAGAGAAATTAATGTAGCAAATTGATGATAAATAAATCAGAGTTGGTGAGGTAATCAAGAGATTAGCCATAAAAAAACAACTACCTTCAGTCCCAGGCTGGAAGGAGTGAGAGAGGAAAAGATTTTACTAAAGTCCTGGAGCTACCCAATGGAAGCTGGAACCTGTTCAGTTCAGTTCAGTTCAGTCGCTCAGTCGTGTCCGACTCTTTGCGACCCCATGAATCGCAGCATGCCAGGCCTCCCTGTCCAACAACAACTCCTGGATTCTACCCAAACCTATGTCTCACGAGTCAGTGATGCCATCCAGCCAACTCATCCTCTGTCGTCCCCTTCTCCTCCTGCCCCCAATCCTTGCCAGCATTAGGGTCTTTTCCAATGAGTCAACTCTTCGCTTGAGGTGGCCAAAGTATTGGAGTTTCAGCTTCACCATCAGTCCTTCCAATGAACACCTAGGACTGATCTCCTTTAGGATGGACTGGTTGGATCTACCTGCAGTCCAAGGGACTCGCAAGAGTCTTCTCCAACACCACAGTTCAAAAGCATCAATTCTTCGGCTCTCAGCTTTCTTCACCATCCAACTGTCACATCCATATATGACTACTGGAAAAACCATAGCCTTGACTAGATGGACCATTGTTGGCAGAGTAATATCTCGGCTTTTCAATATGCTATCTAGGTTGGTCATAACCTTCCTTCCAAGGAGTAAGTGTCTTTTAATTTCATGGCTGCAATCACCATCAGCAGTGATTTTGGAGCCCTAAAAAATAAAGTCTGACACTGTTTCCACTGTTTCCCCATCTATTTCCCATGAGGTGATGGGACCAGATGCCATGATATTAGTTTTCTGAACGATGAGCTTTAAGCCAACTTTTTCACTCTCCTCTTTCATTTTCATCAAGAGGGTCTTTAGTTCTTCGATTTCTGCCGTAAGGATGGTGTCATCTGCATATCTAAGGTTATTGATATTTCTCCCAGCAATCTTGATTCCAGCTTGTGTTTCTTCCAGCCCAGCATTTCTCATGATGTACTCTGCATAGAAGTTAAATAAGCAGGGTGACAATATACAGCCTTGACATACTCCTTTTCCTATTTGGAACCAGTCTGTTGTTCCATCTCCAGTTCTAACTGTTGCTTCCTGACCTGCATACAGGTTTCTCAAGAGACAGGTCAGATGGTCTGGTATTCCCATCTCTTTCAGAATTTTCCACAGTTTATTGTGATCCACACAGTCAAAGGCTTTGGCATAGTCAATAAAGCAGAAATAGATGTTTTTCTGGAACTCTCTTGCTTTTTCGATGATCCAGTGGATGTTGGCAATTTGATCTCTGGTTCCACTGCCGTTTCTAAAACCAGCTTGAACATCTGGAAGTTCACGGTTCACGTATTGTTGAAGCCTGGCTTGGAGAATTTTAAGCATTACTTTACTAGCGTGTGAGATGAGTGCAACTGTGCAGTAGTTTCAGCATTCTTTGGCATTGTCTTTCTTTGGGATTGGAATGAAAACTGACCTTTTCCAGTCCTGTGGCCACTGCTGAGTTTTCCAGATTTGCTGGCATGTTGAGTGCAGCACTTTCACAGCATCATCTTTCAGGATTTGAAATAGCTCAACTGGAATTCCATCACCTCCACTAGCTTTGTTTGTAGTGATGCTTTCTAAGGCCCACTTAACTTCACATTCCAGGATGTCTGGCTCTAGGTGAGTGATTACACCATTGTGATTATCTGGGTCATGAAGATCTTTTTTGTACAGGTCTTCTGTGTATTCTTGCCACCTCTTCTTAATATCTTCTGCTTCTGTTAGGTTCATACCATTTCTGTCCTTTATTGAACCCATCTTTGCATGAAATGTTCCCTTGGTATCTCTAATTTTCTTGAAGAGATCTCTATTCTTTCCCATTCTGTTGTTCTCCTCTATTTCTTTGCATTGATCGCTGAGGAAGGCTTTCTTATCTCTCCTTGCCATTCTTTGGAACTCTGCATTCAGATGGGAATATCTTTCTTTTTCTCCTTTGTTTTTCACTTCTCTTCTTTTCACAGCTATTTGTAAGGCCTCCTCAGACAGTGATGAACATTTTTCCAAATAGAAACTGGAGCCACAGCAAATATATTGTTGCCAGAGATGGTGCCTGATGCTAGCCTCTCCTTTCCTGTCATCGTCCAATCTATTGTCAGAAACTTCTGTTGGCTAAATGCAAGAAAAGCCAGCTTAGTCAGAAGGGAGAAATGCAGTTTGTAAGATTCAGTCTCTGTGACATAGAGCTTAGCAGAGAAAGGCAGCAAGTCAGGACTGAGCAAGCCCAGGAAGGGCACAACTAAGTTTTCACATGGATCCAATAATCAAATGTATTTACTCAAAATTTATTATATATTCATGTTGAATTGGGCATGTTTCTGTGTAAAAATAATTGTATTTTCTAAGGACCTTATTTGTTAATTGAGAACTATAAACTGAAATCTTAGTAGGAAAATGTAGCATTTAATTGTTTCACCAAGGAGCAATATCCAAGGCAAACAAACAATCCATAATTGTTGCATTTATGAACTCATTTAGCATTATATTGGTGCTTAGGATTACATATTTATCTCAATTAACATTAAGTCAGGTATTAAAAAGCTGATATTAATATTTATAGAGCTCCTGTCACAGTAGCAATTCACAGTCACCACAGTGAGTTGGTAGCCTGGCTATTCCTCCATGGAAGCCATCTTGAATGAAATGAATGTCACAGAAGGCACACAGATAGAGCAACATAAATTAATCCCAACTGTCTGGAAAACTTTATGGCATATATTTACAATAAATGATGCTTTTATATCCAATAATAAAACAAACATAGAATTCTGCGGAACTGAAACCATCATAATCACTAGAAACAAATTATTAATAAAAAGAAAATTCCTTTTAGGTACTCATTATATACTGCTGCTTAATCTCAAAGCTTTTGATGAAAATATATGGCTATTTTGTGCTTGTGATGACAAATAACCAGATGTCTGGGAATTTCCAGAAGTTCCTCCGAATGTTTTTTAACTTTCCTCACTATTTGTAATGACATCAACACAGCTAACATATGGGAATTACAGCTTGATTGGCAATATGTAGCTAAGAACAAATACAACTATCATTTTGATAACTATATATTTTGGCAGGGGCTTCCCTGGTGGGTCAGTGGTAAAGAATCCACCAGCCAAAGTAAAAGACATGGGTTCGAACCCCAGTCCAAGAAGATCCCATGGAGAAGGAAATGTCAGCCCACTCCAGTATTCTTGCCTGCAAAACCCCATGGACAGAGAGCCTGGCAGGCTGCAGTCCATGGGGTTGCATAGAATTGGACATGACTTAATGACTGAACAAACAAAACAAAAATGTCTTGGCATATGAGCTATACTATAGTTACACAGATGATTTTAAAAATTAGATGAATACATGACTATGCCTCTATTCATCGCAGTTAACCTGAAAGGAACAATACTATAAAATCCATACCTTTACGGTCAAGCCTTAGTTTTCTGTTTCTTTTACCCTGGCCTCCTAATGGGATCTTATTGCATTCTTCCTTCACTTGGTCAGATCATTATAGCTTTATGAATACTGTTTATTGAAGATCTAACACATGCCCTCTGTGCTAAGCAAAATCTTTGAAATAACTTTATGATACTAAGCACTCTTTGCCTATCCATTCATTGGTTCAATCAATCATTTATCCAATGTTTACTGAGTGCCTATTCTGTGTTAAGGGCTTCTCTCATAGCTCAGTGGTAAAGAATCTGCCTGCCAATATAGGAGACACGGGTTTGATCCCTGGGTTGGGAAGATCCCCTGTAGGTGGAAATTACAATCCACTCTAGTATTCTGGGGCTTCCTAGGTGGCACTAGTGGTAAAGAACCTGCCTGCCAATGCAGGAGCCATAAAAGATGCAGGTTCAATCCCTGGGTCGGGAAGATCCCCTGGAGAAGGAAATGACAACCCACTCCAGTATTCTTGCCTGGAGAAGAGGAGCCGATGGATCTCATGGACAGAGGGGCCTGGAGGGCTACAGTCCACGGGATAGCAAAGAGTCAGACATGACTGAAGCTACTGAGCATGCACATTCTGTGTTAAGTGACAAGAATCCTGACATTATTTCCATTTTAAAGGAAGAAGATACAGATTTTAAGAGTTATTCCCATTTTAAAGTAGGAAAAATTGAACTTTAGGAAGTTTAAGGAAGTTACCCGAAGTCACAAAATCTAGCACATTTAGCCCTAGGATTCTAGCTTAGAAAATCTAACTGCTGGGTCAATAGTCTTGACTAGTATAATGGTTCTGTCTCCTGTCTTTAAGGACTCTGTTTTCCCTTTTCTTAAGAAAGGCTTTAATTAATTTACTTATTCACATTGAGATGTACCTGCTTGATAAGCATCTATATGTGGTAGACTGTCAGTATTGTTTTTTCTCTCCTAGCAAGCTTTCTTATATGCTTATTGACTTCTTATAAGAGATTTCTTATTGTTAATACATGGATAATAGGAAAGAAATCACTCTTCATGAGTACCGATAAGGTGAGGTTGCTGAACATTGTTAAGACTTGTCTGCAGAAGAGAATAGGGCTAACATGTAAAGAAAATGAAAGATAAGTGGATAAAGAGAAGACAGGGAAAAAATAAGAAGAAAGCAATCAAGAAAGAATTTTTTGATAGCATTGAATCCCCAAATGGAGTCCCTGAATCTGGTTTTAACACTTTTTTTTCTTTTCTCTCCCTTGTTCTGTGAACTTCTAAAGCATCTACAAGACAAAAATATGTTTTTTGTTTATGAAAATTTCAATTGGGTCTCTTATAATGCAAGGAATCATGACTAACTCTCCCTTCCAGTATCATATGTATTTGTAGCATAAGATAAAAAAACCTTAAGCAGATGAGTCTCTAATGTGGAAAATCTTAGCATTGACAAGCCAATACTAAACATATATATATACACCTTGGTGCAGGAGGACTTGTCTCAAGCTACAAATCATATGCTTACTGACTTCTTGTAAGGGATTTCCTATTGTTCAGGGCCCCTGTTCTTTCTTCATAGAGTCAAATTCTCTGAACCAGAATTAGTAGGCCGATATGATCTGTTGAATTGGATGCTTGCAGGTGAGATGGGAAGACTTCAGTTGTTCACAGTTTCGACCATTATTATTTTTTACATCTTGCCTGCATGGCTTCTTCCTGGCTCTGAAAATATTTACAATTCCTATATTAGAAATTCATTTGTCACTCTTTGCATCAAAAAAGTGATTGATTTCTTATTTATCAGTTTTGAATCTGATAACTCCTATCTACATGTCTGGCTTCCTTGGAAGGAAAGAAACTTTAAACTTTACCATAAAAATCTGAAAACCTGATTACTCACAAGAAGTTACATATAAAATCCTATCAATTAGTATTCATTTTTATAATTGTCAGGCATTCAGTTGATAAAGATAAGCAGTGTCCTAGTGATGTTACAGATTATAATCCCAAGGTCACATCATATTGTCCATCATTAAAAATTGCTTGACAGTCATTATACAAGGTGGTTTTAAAACTAATTGGATGTTGGACATATAGATCTTAAAAGTCAATAGCATGTTGGCTTTGGAGATAGATGGAATGGGAGTTGATGCTTCTAGTTCAACAAAATGATGTTTAGCTGCTTCAAAGAGGTAGAATGGAAATCAGTACTTGAGGTCCATCCGGCCTCCATTTAAATGAATTTAATAAAAAGTCAAGGAAAATAGTATTTGGGAATATTGGCAAGAGTATAATAGAAAGAATAAACTATGAATTTTAAACTGGATTGTGAGTGCAGTTACATGAGACAAAGCTTAGTTGAAAAAAGTAGAGTCATATGAATAAAAAGATGGATAGATGAATAAATGGAGACTCCTCTAGAACAAATCGAGCATTTGTCAATTGACACTATATGTATAATAAAAACACTGAGTGTTTTTGTGGTACAAGTTTTAGAGGAAACTAAGAATACTCTATTCTGACTGTCAAGAATTCCTTTCTGTTGAGGCCTTAAATATTCAATATAAATCCTGGAATATTTTAATCCCTTCCTGTAGAAAAGCATTTGGAGAATTATATTGAACACTTTAGGATACAATGCAGTGTTTTCACAGTGAGATTTAATTTCAGATAATCTGCTTCTACCCAGTTTTAATTGGAACACTTCATAGATATGCTGCATGTAGTGCAGCAAGAGTGATATCAAACCATCCTATTTGAACAGGAAATTAATAATGGAGTCTACATAGGTTGATTTTTTTAATGGGACCATCCACTTCATTTACATGCAACTAACATTTTTAGGTTATAATTTTCTAGGTTCCTTGGTAGATATATTTGGGCTTCCAGGTGGCACTAGTGGTAAAGAACCTGCCTGCCAATGCAGGAGATGCTGGAGTCACCGGTTCAATCCCTGGGTCGGGAAGATCCCCTAGAGGAGGGCAAGGAAACCTATTCCAGTATTCTTGCCTGAAGAATCCCATGGACAGAGAAGCCTGGTGGGCTATGGTCCATAGCGTCACAATGAGTCAGACATGACTGAAGCAACTTAGCATGCAGCCATGGTAGATATTAGGAAAATGAATCTTAATAAACTGCTTCTGCTCTTTAGAAACATCAAGTCCAGTAGGGGAGTCAGACCTGTAAACAGTGTAATGACATAGGTATAGCAGAGTACACTGGACTCACAAGATGGGAAATCTGACTGCCTACTGAATCGGTGAAAGTTCAGTAAGTAGTCAACACTTGCTCTGGGTCTTGATGGATAAATCAAAAAGTAAGAATGTGTAAGATCTCATGGTTAATCATAAAATATTCACTTCTCTACTTCTCCCTCTTTGGGTGGAGCATATTTCTCTTCCACATTGATACTGGGTTTGACCATGTGCATTGTTTTTGCCTTATGAACTCAGTGGTCATGATGCAAGCACAGTCTTTAAATGTGCTGCTATGATTTAGGGTTACGACTTATAGACAGTAATTTTCCACGAGGAGACCATATTCTCGGTAACTGCTGGCCCAGGAGAATGAGGAAACACCTGCATCTGACCTAATTTCTAATCTATAGCTTGGAGCCAATCCTGGTAGATCCCAGCTGAGTTGCCCACACAATGCGTAAGAGGAAAACAAAACTGTGTGTTTCTGTAAGCCACTGTACTGGGTTTTGAGGTAGTTTGTTATGCCTTATTTTTGCCATATAATAATACAGAGGGAAAGACTTGCTTGGTAGGGGCAATGCTGTGTGAAAGAACATGGCTATTACCTTGCTATGATTAGACATTGGGTGACTATAAGAGAAAGATAGGAACTAGAAGACACAGTTTAAAGCCCAGTGACAAATCTAAAGTGTTGGACCAAATCTGATAGGTGGCAGAATGTCATGAAAGTATTTTTCACCAAGGAAGTAACGTAATTATACTCTACAGAGTTAAGCTTGCAACTTTTATCTACCAAAAACTCACTCATTCAGCAGATAATTGATGAGCACCAAATATGTACCAGACATTTAGGACATACTAGTAAACAAAAATAAGGCATCTGTCCTTCCCTGTTAATGGAGGACAATACACAACAAACAGTGAGTAGAACAAGCAAGGTATATGGTATATCAGAAAGTGATCAGTACTATGGAAAAAAATAAGAAAAAGCAGAGCATGGAGGGAAGGCTGCACTTTTTAAAAGGTTAGATGGGGTAGGTCTCATTGAGAAAGCAATATCATCTTGGAATCTGCAGTATCAAGGATTTCTCAAGATTGGCAGCTATCATGTAGCTGTATGCATTTAGCCAAAAATTCCATGTAAATAACTCTATAATTAGGGGTCTAAACTGTTCCTTAGCAAAAGCTTATGAGTCACAGAACTTACAAAGCATCAGATAGAAGTTGTAGAACGTCATGACTCCAATAATAACAGCAAAGATATCTTCGTCAATATGTACATTGTTCTATTCTGCAATAAAGTGGTTCATGAATAGGCAGTACGGCTGCTGCTCGGCCACCTGGCATCTTGTGAGGAAATATATTTTCAGCACTATGATCTGAGCCTTCACTGGTGAGAAACGGTGATTTATGTTCATTGAGGCATACTGCAGAACCTTGGCAATCAACCCCAACTTGGCATTCTGGAAGGTATTTTTATGCTGGAGAATTCAAACATTGTGCCAGGCCTTCCTCCAAGAAGCAGTTGAACTGACTCAGTTATGGTTTCAAGTTACATTTTCTCTTAAGGAAGATAGCGTGAAGTAATTTGAATGGTGTAAAAAAAGATTTGAAGTCTTTGCTTTACAGTGGACACGTCATAGAATATAAGTAACTTAGAGCTTTGTGGTAAGTGTTGTGTGCTTAGTATTTTGAACTCTGCTGATTGAAGCTGTACAATATAGATACTGTGGTGTAAGTTGCTGTAACAGTTTTCTTCGTTTCTTACTTTGCTCTCTGAAGTAGCATGGATTTGTGGGAATCTTTCTGGAAGAGGGTTCTTTTATTCACAGACAACATAAAATTCATTTTATTTTTCTGGTTATTTTTATGTATTTGCTTTTGTATTCATTTTTATTGAGGTATAGTTCTGTACAATATTATATAAGTTGTGCAGGCTAAGTCACTTCAGTCTGTGGATTTGTGGGCATCTTTCTGCAAGACAGTTCTTTTTTTTTTCCATAGACAATATAAAATTCATTTTATTTTCCTACTTTATTTTTGCTGAAATATACTTCTGTACAATATTATATAAGTTGTGCATGCTAAGTGGCTTCAGTCTTTTGCAAATCTGTGGACTGTAGTCCTCCAGGTTCCTCTGTCCATGGGATTTCCTTGCAAGAACACTGGAGTGGGTTGCCATGCCCTTCTCCAGGGGATCTTCTCAACCCAGGGGTTGAACCTGTGTCTCTCACATCTTCTGCTTTGGCAGGCAAGTTCTTTACCACTGGTGCCACCTGAAAATCCCATGTAAGTTACAGGTGTATAATAGAGTGATTAACAATTTTTAAAGATTATACTCCATTTATAGTTATTATAAAATATTGACTGTATTCCCCATTCCACATGTTGTATATCCTTGTAGCCTATTTTATACATAATAGTCTGTGCCTCTTACTTGTCTTACCTCTATCTTGTCCCTCCCTCTTCCCTCTCTCTACTGGTAACCACCGGTTTGTTCGCTGTATCTGTGAACCTACTTCTTTTTGTATTTTATTCACTAGTTATTTGTATATTTTTTTAGATTCCACATAAAAGTGATATCATGAAGTGTTTGTCTTAATTTAACTTATTTCACTTAGCATAGTGGCCTCCAAGTCCATCCTTGTTGCTGCAAGTGGCAAAATTTCATTCTTTTTATGGTTGAGTAGTATTTCACTATGTGTGTGTGTGTGTGTCTGTCTGTAAAATATTTATCAATTCATCTGTTGAGGGATGCTTTAGGTTGCTTTCTTTGAGGCTGCTTTCATATCTTGGCAATTATAAATAATGAAGTAATGAACATTGGGGCATTTTCGAATTGTGTTTTGTTTTTCTTGGGTATATACCCAGGAGTGGGATTTCTGGATCATATGAGTTCTATTTTTACCTTTTTGAGAAACCTCCATGGTTGCTATACCAGTTTGCATTTCAAACTATACCAACAGTGTAAAAGAGTTCCCTTTTCTAACTCTTGTTGCTTGCATTCTTTTTGATGACAGCCATTCTCATGGGTATGAAATGATAACTTGCAGTTTTGATCTACATTTCCCTGATGATTAGTGATGGTGAGCATCATTTCACGTGCTTGTTGGCCTTCTAAATTTCCTCCTTGGAAAAATGTCTATTCAGTTCTTCTCAATTTTTAACTGGGTTTATTTATTTATTTTTGATGTTGAGCTGTGGGAGCTGCTTATGTATGTTGGGCATTAATCTTTCATTGTTCATACCGTTTGCAATATTTCCTCCATCAGTAGGTTGTCTGCAAGACAATTTTTGGTAGTCCACCTTGACACCTCTCTTGCCTTCATCCTTCATATGCTCCACTACTCAGAGTAGAGTCCATCTCTCCACTGTTGTTTCTTTGTCTTCTCTGATATCAGTGTAATGCACAACCACTCTCATCTTAGCATCCTACCAGCTCTCCTTACAATGTACATTCTTATAAACCTACCCTCTGTGTTCTGCACTGCAACCTGAGTGATCTTCGAAAAATGTAAACTGGAAGGTCAAAGAGCTGTGTAAATCTCTTCATTAGTAGTCCACTGTTGTTTTATTTTTCCCCTTTTCCATCTTCTATTTTTAACAAAATGTATGTATCCATTCCAAACATAGGTGTTTCACATTCTATTTTCAGTCTTCAAAAAGTTAATCTTGAATTTTGAGAATACATATGTAACAAAGTCTACTCTTTGGATATGAGTTGAAAAGTTACTTCCTCAAGGAGCATTTTATCTTGACATAGGTCTTCATAGCGCTCTGATTATTCCATAGAACTTATTTTTATCATTTGTAGCATTTCAGTCACTAAGTTGTATCTGACTCTTTGCAACCCCATGGACTGCAGCATGCCAGGCCTCCCTGTTCCTCACCATCTCCCAGAATTTGCCCAAGTTTGTGTCAATTGAGTCAGTGATGCTATCCAAACATCTCATCCTCTGTCACTCTCTGATACTTTTGCCCTCAATCTATCCCAGCGTCTGGATCTTTTCCAATGCGTTGGCTCTTTGCATCAGGTGGCCAAAGTATTAGAGCTTCAGCATCAGCATCAATCCTTCTAACAAATATTCAAGGATTGTTTATATTTATAAATATTCAAGGATATTCAAATATTCAAAGGATTGATTTCCTTTAGGATTGACTGATTCAATATTGCTCTTCACCAGCACCATAGCTGGAAAGCATCAATTCTTTGGTGCTCAGCCTTCTTTATGTCCAGTTCTCACATCTGTACAAGACTACTAGAAAAACCATATCCTTGATTATACAGACCTTTGTCGGCAAAGTGATGTTTCTGGTTTTTAATACACTGTCTAGGTTATTCTTCCAAGGAGCAAGCATCTTTTAATTTCATGGCTGCAGTAACTGTTCTGCAGTGATTTTGCAGCTCAAGAAATGAAATCTGATACTGTTTCCACATTTTCCCCTTTTTTTTTCCCATGAAGTGATAGGATCAGATGCCAGGATCTTCATTTTGTGAATGCTGAGTTTTAAGCCAGTTGTTCCACTCTCCTCTTTCACCTTCCTCAAGGGGCTCTTTAGTTCTTCTTCTCTTTCTGTCATTAAAGTGGTATCAACTGCATATCTGAGGTTGTTGATATTTCTACTGGCAATCTTGATTCCAACCTGTGCTTCATCCAGCCAGCATTTTACATGACATACTCTGCATATAAGTTAAATAAGCAGGGTGAAATATACAGCCTTGACGTACTCTTTCTCAATTTTGAACCTCTCTGTTGTTCCATGACTAGTTCTAACTGTTGCTTCTTGTCCTGTATACAGGTTTTTCAGGAGGCAGGTAATGTGATCTGGTAGTCCCATCTCATTGAGAATATTACAGTTTGTTGTAATCCACACAGTCAAAGTCTTCAGCATAGTCAATGAAACAGAAATAGATTTTTTTTCTTGGGATTTCCTTGCTTTTTCTGTAATCCAGCGTATGTTGGCAATTTGATCTCTTGTTCCTCGGCCTTTTCTAAATCCAGTTTGTACATCTTGAAGTTCTTGGTTCACATACTACTGAAGTCTAGCTTGAAGGATTTTGAGCGTATTCTTGCTAGCATGTGAAATAAGTGCAATTGTACAGTCAATTTAAAATTCTTTGGAATTTCGTTTCTTGAGATTGGAATGAAAGCTGACCTTTTCTGGTCCTGTGGCCACTGCAAGTTTTCCAAATTTGCTGGCATATTGAGTACAGCACTTTCACAGCATCATCTTTTAGGATTTGCAATAGTTCAGTGGTAATTCCATCACCTCCACCAGCTTTGTTTGTAGTGATGCTTCCTAAGGCTCACTTGACTTCACAGTCCAGTATATGTGGCTCTAGGTGAGTGACCACACATTCATGGTTATCTGGGTCATTAAGTGCTTTTTTGTATAGTTCTTCTGTGTATTCTTGCCACATTTTCTTAATCTCTTCTGCTCCTGTTATGTCCTTGCTATTTTTGTTATTTATTGTGCCTATCTTTGCTTGAAAGTTTCTCTTGGTATCTCCAATTTTCTTTAAGAGATCTCTAGTCTTTCCCCTTCTACTGTATTCCTCTATTTCTTTGCATTTGTTTACTTGAGAAGGCTTTCTTATCTCTCCTTCCTATTCTCTGAAACTCTGTATTCAGTTGGGAATATCTTTCCCTTTCTCCTTTGCCCTTCTCTTCTCTTTTCTCAGCTATTTCTAAGTCCTTCTCAGGCAACACTTTGCCTTCTTGCATTTCTTTTTTAGGGGACAGTTTTGATCACCACCTCCTGTATAGTGTTACGAACCTCGGTCCATATTTCTTCAGGCATTGTGTCATTTCAAACTACAACTTACCACTGAAAATAAGCAACAAACAGATAAGAAATCTCTGACAGAGATGTTTTACTATGTAAATCAAAAGTTGTACAGCAGTAATTTTCACACACTGGAAAGTTATAATGTACAGTTCAAATTTTAAGGAATTATTTTCATGAAGAAAGAAAAATGAGACAGAAAGTGATAGAGAGGAAAGAGAAGAGAAGAAAAGTAAAGCAGAGCAAATGAATCAGGGTAGTCTATGGAACCACAGGGACGTGTTTGGACAGGGAGGGCCTGAAGAGGCCCCATCAAGTCTCCATGACCCTGGAGTTCCATAAGACAGCAAACATGGTGGGGCTCTGTGGTCAGGCTGAGCAGAACACAGATGCATGTGCACACCCTACAGCCACAGGAACACATCCCTCTTAGCAGGAGTGAGCATGAAGCCCATCCATAAGGCTAGAGAGGATAAGTTACAACTCAGTGACTACATCACCATGATGAAGGATGGTAGCCACAAAGCTGATGTTGGCCCCAAGTCATGATGGTATGTATGTGCCTGGAATGTTCCCCCAGGAAAGTGGAATCTGGAATTGAGCAAATTTAAGCTTGAAATGACTGATGATATTCTGGGATGGCCGAGTCTACCTAGACTTGAAAAAATTAAGTTTTCTGCCTCCCAATATAATAATAGCTCAAAGTAAAGATTTAGTTAAGTTTAAAAAAAAAGAAAGGTAGTTACATATTTGCACACCTGAGTTTGTAGCTTGAAAATTCCTACTTGTTCCATTAGCAAATGTGCAGATGTAACCAGCACTTTGCAGATTTTATATTCCAGCTGCATATTAACGTAGCTGGCATTTGTTTCACTAAAAAAGAGAAAAAGCATAAATTTTACCTTGGCACTAATTCTTCCTAGATCGGAATCCTGTTCCCTGATAGAAATATGTCCCTGCCAAAAAATACTTTGTTCCTCCTAATATCTTTCTTCAAGCATTATAGAAAGGGGGAAAACTTTCATTTACCAAAGACAAATACCCATATTTGTAATGCTACAAGATGTTTCAAGGACACCCCCTTCGTCTAAATAATTCAGACACATTTTATGTAAAACTCAGCCCTATTGTTTGCATGGCATTCTTCCTGGGCACACTCATGAGTGAATCTGAATACTAGGAAATGTACACACTTCCTTCTTCTGGGAGATGGCTCTCTAGAATAGGTTAGTCCTCTAGTTTTTCATCCTTCTGACTGACCCATCTGCCCCTCTCCTGGTTCTCTTTGGAAATGGAGTATTGCACTTTGTTTTAAGGCCTGAGATCATCTTAGCCACAGCAACCTCCCACTTCATACTCCTATGGCTCCAAAACTTCCCAACTTTGACCCAACAGCAGCATTCCTCAGCCTCCGCTTGGGGAGTTGCTCAATGCCCGTTTTAGCACTTGTTCACTATTTTGAAGAACAGAGGATGTTCTTCACAAATTAACCTAATTTCCTGGGGCCATTCTCTGCCGGCACTTCTGCATAGGTACAGGTCCAAGTCTCTCAAGGGCATTATGAACAGTGGTCCCTAACATATTGCAAGTTTGGGGCTTACTAGGGAGTTCCACTGTCTATGACAGCTCTAATTTGCTTCCTTCCATTTCTGGGCTCTGTACTCAGCTCTATGTGGATGCCAACATCTTTCTTTCTAATTTTTTAGAAGAGACTGAGGTTAACTTTCCAAATTTGCCCTAGATTTGGCTGGTACTGAAAAAAGACTCCCAAAGTCTAATTTCTCTCATAAATAAGCATAAATCAATAAAGAGTCAAAATTTCTACCCAGGAATGAAAAAATAGTTTCTAGGGCAGTCATATCATTTGTAGAGAATATTTGGGCTTTACTAAAAATAACACATGTGGCTCACTGATATGTCTGCATAGGTTTTAGTGAATCCTACATTTTCAAAAGTTTAGTAAGACTCTCTGGTTTGTGGTTGTTTCAGAGATAATAAAGAGTGACTTTGGATTTTGTACCCCAGTCAACCAAAGTAATTCATGTAATAGACACACCCACATAATACGAATGCTCCATAGAACTTAAATTTCTTGGATGAAATATGAGGTCTCTTTTCCTCAAAATTCTGTGGAAATTGTGTTGTTGCAAATATTTTGAGAAGCCCGAGAGTATTTTTTTATCCTTTTATTTTTTTCCAAACCATATGTTTATTCTATTTCTAAATTTCTCTCCTCCACATATAACTGTGTGTATATATATATAATTTTTCCCATGTTGTACCCATCCACTGACACATTATATATCATTATATATTATATATATATACATCATATATATTTGTAAAAATTCTTAGAGTTTTTACTTTCAATTACACCCTTTAAGGCAAAAGATTATGTATCAAATCTGGGGGTCTTTTCACAGTTTATCCAGATTGCACAGTTTATCCAAATATGGAGGACTGTCTTCCAAGTTTGTTGTATGAGCCTACACTGTTGCTTTGTCTCAATAATGAGGATATTTTCTTTAAAAACTTAAAAACGAATCGCCAGCCCAGGTTCAATGCATGATACAGGGTGCTCGGGGCTGGTGCACCGGGATGACCCGGAGGGATGGGATGGGGAGGGAGGTGAAAGGGGGTTTCTGGAAGGGGAAAACATGTACCCTCATGGTGGATTCATGTCAATGTATGGCAAAACAAATACAATATTGTAAAGTTAAAAAACAGAAAATAAACTAATTAAAAAAAATAAAATAAAAACTTTAAAGATTTTAAAAATAAATACCACTGAGTTTCAGAGAGACCATTTACAAACTTGTACTTTTCTCAACTTTCTTGAATGTAAACTAATATTTCAAATTGTATATTCAACTCATACCTTTTATAATAATCCTTTCTAGATGATGCTTAAAATGAGATAAGTCTGAGTTTTAAATCCCATTTAAGCCACTTGTATCAGATGGGCTTGAGCATGTTCTCAACCTAATGAACCTAAGTTTTCTCACCTACAAAATGAAGATAATCTGGAATAGTATTCAACTGGAAAAGATGCTTTGATGATTACGCATGACTTATATATATATATATATATATATATATATATATACATATACACACACATATACATATGCATACATACACACGTGTATATACATATATGTGTGTGTGTGTGTATATACATATATATATAGCATTTAGGCAGTGTCTAATATATAAAAGGTACACAAACAAATACATTATCTGAAGCTACTTGTTTAAATTAGTTATAATTTTTAAGCTCCATTTTAAGCCACTGAGCATTTGAATATTATGATTTTTAAGACAGAATGTTCTGTTTACTAATGGTTGTTGATGTGTGTGTGTTAGTTACTCAGTCATGTCTGACTCTTTATGACCCCATGGACTGTAGCCTGCCAGGTTCCTCTGTCCATTGAATTCTCCAAGCAAGAATACTAGAGTGGGTAGCCATTCTCTTCTACAGGGCATCTTCCCAACCCAGGGATAGAACCCAGGTCTCTTGCATTTCAGTCACATTCTTTATGGTATGAGCCACTAGGGAAGCCCATGGTTGTTGATACATGTCCTCAATAACCCTACAGGATGGTGCTGTGTGAGCAAACTGGAAATTAATTCTCTAAAGTCTCCTAAGGAGACTGAACTTAAATCTTCTTAAAAGAAAGCTTCTGTGAAAATTAATCAAAATGGCATTTTGCACTATTTCTCATGTTCTTCCTTTTCTTTGATATTCCTCATGAACCTGGGAAATACTGAAATTAAAAGTTTGAAGGTAATATCCAAAATTGTTCTCTCACTTTTGTATTAAAAAATAATCATTCTGTATACTCGTCAATTCAAATAGGCAGGGGTAATTGTAGATGTACTGTAGAAATAAATCACTTTGGGGGGAAAAGGAATTGAAAGAGAGTTATTAATTCTGCAACTTGAAATTTATAAATTATACATCCAGATAAGCTATCACCTGGGCATATTAAAATAAACCAATATTTTAGTAAAACTTTTTAAATATCAGTTCAGTCACTCAGTAGTGTCCAATTCTTTGCGACCCCAAGGACTGCAGCACACCAGGCTTCCCTGTCTCTAACCAGCTCCTGGAGCTTGCTCAAACTCACGTCAATCGAGTCAGTGATGTCTTCCAGCCATCTCATCCTCTGTCGTCCCCTTCTCCTCTCACCTGCAATCTTTCCCAGCATCAGGGTCTTTTCCAATGAGTCAATTCTTCACATCAGGTGGACAAAATATTGGAGTTTCAGCTTCAGCATCAGTCCTTCCAATGAATATTCAGGACTTATTTCCTTTAGGATGGACTGGTTGGATCTCCTTGCAGTCCAAGGGGCTCTCAAGAGTCTTCTCCAACACCACAGTTCAAAAGCATCAACTCTACAGTGCTCAGTTTTCTTTATAGTCCAACTTTCACATCCATACATGACTACTAGAAAAACCATAGCTTTGACTAGATGGACCTTTGTCAGCAAAGTAAATTGTCTCTGCTTTTTAATATGCTGTCTGGGTTGGTCATAGCTTTTCTTCCAAGGAGCAAGCATCTTTTAATTTCATGGCTACGGTCAACATCTGTAGTGATTTTGGAGCCCCAAAACATAAAGTATCTCACTGTTTCCATTGTTTCCTCATCTATTTGCCATGACGTGATAGGGTCTAAATTTCTTCTGATTATTATTTTAATGCAAATAGAAAGCTTAGTTCTTATTCTGTATGCCACCCAGTAGACAATTCTGCATGTTCATGTTTTCCAGGAAGCTATGCAACAGTTTCATCCCAACTCTAAGAAAAGGCAAAAACACAAACTTGATACAGCTTATCTGAAAATATATATTCTTGTCTTAAAGGCTTTGTTTTATGGGTCCATGTTACTTTTGACCATGATCCATTAAGAGAAATAGTTGCATTTTTCATAAAGTAGCCAAGTTACATGAAATAATCCATACAGTCCTGCTGTCTCATGTGCGTAGGAAGGTTATTTTTGCCATTTCCTATGGTAGATCTATAATTTGGCTTTGCAGGGTAACAGCTTGAGAAACGGCACTCTTCCAGGGGCTGACTCTGAGCCACTGCCTGGGGCAGGAAGTCACAGTCTAAGTCTAGAAGGAACTGAAAGCAGACAAGCAGCGTGCTGTCTCTTGGATCACCTAAGGAACGTCAGTGAAATGGAGATGACTTATTTAGCATTCTGTTCTTTTGCCCACAGTTTCACAGGCCTGATTTCAAACCCATAGCATGAGCTGAAGTAGAGACCCTTCTGTGATCTTTTGAGTTCCTTCCTTGCGTTCACAGGTCAGGAAACACGAAGGGTGTAAGGGAACAGGGGTAAATATTGAGCTTCAGCAGTCTGTTGGCCTCACTCTATGGTTACATCCTTTCTACTCCTTTTTCTGTCCTGATAAGCAAATCCCTGTAATTAATTATGAAATGTGAAAGCCAAGGGTAGCTTTCATGTCTATTTTTCATAGAAAAATCTCATGAAATGTCTATGAGAGTTTTATCTCAAGGCTCAGAGGTAGAATAGTGGTCAAGAGAAAAATTAAACTAAACTAGTCTGAGTTCAAATTCCAGCTCTACATCTTACTGACTGTGTAATTTTTGACAAGTTAATCAATTCCTCTGTCCTTGAGTTTTCTTGCCTGAAAAATTATAGTACTTAATGTTAAGATTTTTGTGAGGCTTAAATTAGTTAATATAGTTTAAAATACTTAGTTTCCTAGGTGATACTTCATAAATGCAATCTATTATAATTATTAATTTAAATATTCCAAAATAGACTTATTGGAATATATATTTGAGTGTCCATTTTCAAAACACATAATCTAGGCTTTCAAACTCAGAGTATATGACTATGAGAAGATGCAAGTACCTTCGAATGCTCAATGTCCAGTCATGAACCTGGGGGCACATAAATAGTAAACTGTTTAAGTTGAAATTCCTAAATAAGTTCCTCTTTTCCCTTATTTTTTCCATATTCACAGAAATGTAATTGTGCTTTTGATCAATCAGCAGAAAATCCCACACTGCTCCATGATGAGGGCCCCATGATATGCAAATTAAGTAATCTGCCCAAAATACAGTTGCCAGATAAAATGCAAGATACCAAATTAAATTTGAGAAAATAATAGATACTTTTAGTATAGGTCTGCCCTATGAAACATTTAGAATATACTTATATTAAAAAATGTGTAGGTTTATTTGAAGTCTAAAATAAACTGAGTGTCCCATATTCTATTTGCTAAGTCTGGCAAACCTAATCCAAGAACTCACCAAGACTACACTGGTTCTGTCTTGTCCAACATGAAGATAAAAACACAAGACTATCCAATATTTTGCTTCCTAGTTAGGAATCACTTCAACTAACTTATAGAATTCATATTTTCAGTAAGATGATAATCAGAATACAAAAATGGCTTTATAATATATTTCAAGATTATTTATTACAAGTTATAATTATTGATTGGTTATTAGATTCATAACCACCAAATAAAAGTATTTATTCATTTCTATATCTAATATGTGTAATGTCTCATAAACCCAAAATCTGGACTAAAAAGTCTAAACATTTTCTATTTTCCAATTGTAAAAAATATTTACATTTAAAAATTATTTCTGCTCTTCTGTCATCCTTTAAAATGTATAGCATGTTTAAGGGCACATAGAATATGGAAAAAAATCACTTCTGAAAGATCAAATGCTCTTAGTACAAATCAATGCTCTTACATCTTAATCAGTTCAGGAATGATATTGTTAACATGATGTTTACTTCAAAGATAATATTCAAATATGTTATTTAGAATACTATGCCTAATGTATCTATCAAAAAATAAGCACTGCTATCTTATTCTTATGGTTTTTAATACCTTCTAGGTATACCACTACTGCCTACATATGGGTCTCCATAACTTTCTTTTTCATAGTCCCCTATTCTCCCATAATCTTCCTTCCCACTAAAATCACTCCTTCCTTGAAACTGTCTTCTCTACCCTAGCTTCCACCATGTCTTCTTTCCGCTCTTCCTTCCCATTCTTTACCTACCCTCTAAACTCCTTCCACTCCCACCACCTCATCTACCACCACCACCACCCCAGTCGCTCTTTCCCTGCCTGCTGATTTCTTTTGAGAAAAGGGCATTTCAGAAAGTAGTAGTTCAATTGCATTTGCTGTTCCTTCCCTGTAAAGCACTTTACCCAGGAATATCTTATTAATAGCACATATTTTCTTCTCCTAGTTGGCTTTGCTACTGTTTTAATGATCTTGGTTGTATCTTCAAGAGCAGCAAGTATGTGTGCCAAGGTCATAGTTGTCATTCATGGAGAGAAATTACATTTAGGCTGCTAAAATTTTGCTAAGTCATCATCTGTTTTAATTGAGCCAAATTCACATATTTATGCAGAGCTGTTTAATTTAGACATGCACATGCATTATTTTTTAAATGACAGACGTTCAATAGCATGTATCTATTAAGGTATAATCAACTACTGTTTACCATGTCACATCTTTATATTTATCATAGTCTCACTTGATAAGTTTTCATATTGAAAAATCCCATCCTTAGCATGGAAATATATTTCTGGATTAAAATCCTAAAAATGCAAATTGAAATGTCCTAGTCAGTCTGCTTCTATAAAGTTAGGATTAAGTTATATATATACACATATATATGTATATGTATTCTCTACAGTATTTATAAATAAAAAACATTTATTTGATAAAAGACAAACATTTATCATTTATACGTTTATTTCTTTAAGTGTTAGATTATATGCTAATTCACCACTGCAGTGGCTATGCGAATATATTATGACTATTCAGATACATTGTTCAGATACATTGTCAGAAATTATTTTAAAAATAAGGCATTGATATAAAGTTTTTTTTTGTTTTATTGAAATATGGTTGATTTATAATATTGTGTTATTTTCAGGTATATAGCAAAGTGATTCAGTTATAAATATTACATATTCTTTTTCATTATATAAATAGGCTATAGTTCCCTGTCCTGTACAATAAATCCTTGTTGTTTGATATGAAGTGTTAATCTCTTACTTTAATATTAGAGTTTCTTAACTATGTTATTTTGTTTGAACCATCAGTAGCTAACTATAGAAGAAGGAAAATGAGATAATTAACAAAGATCAAAAATTTTTAAAAATCTGTCAAATGTCCCCTAAGGGAAACAAGTCTGTATTTTATCCCAGTAAGTTAAAGTAGAAAAAGCTTCGCAGGACAATTCTAATTGTGACAGTACTTTAGATTCAGTTGTTGCTGTTCAGTTGCTAAGTCATGTCCAACTTTTTTATGACCCCACGGACTGTAGGACACCAGGCTCTTCTGTCCATAGAATTTCCCAGGCAAGAATTCTGGAGCCGGTTGCCATTTCCTACTCTAAGGGATCTTCCAGACACAGTCCCAGGGATTGAACTATGTCTCTTATGTCTCCTGCATGGACAGGCAGGTTCTTTTTCACTAGCACCACCTGGGAAGCCCCTCTTGATTATAAGGAACTTCTAATCTCACTCAGTTGCTCAGTTTAGTCGCTCAGTCGTCAGTCTAATCTAGCTGGCTGCCCACTAAACCTATATACATAATAATGAAAGGTTAGGGCTATAAGACAATTAAAATCAAAGTGTTATACTGGAGAGAGAAATTCCAATTGGAATGATCAAAGAAAACTTTTTGGGGGAGATATTTAATTGGAAAAGGTGAAAAAAATAGAAGCATTGTCTATTGAAATATTTGGTTTGGAATCTCATATCTCTAAATTCAAATCTTAAGGCCACCGTGGTATAGACAGAAGCAAGCTACTTAGTTTCCTCATTTATAATGTAAAACTGGTTAAGAAACTTTGTCAGTCTTTTAATCTTTAACATACAACTCATAGGTTAAATTAAATGAACGCATGTGTGTGAAAGAGAGAAAGAGAGAGAGAAAAAGAGAGGGAGGGGAGGAGGGAAGGAAGGAAGGGAGATAAGAAGTCTGATGTATGATTTGCTACAGGGGACCTAGGTAGAATGAAACTTCAAAGGCAACTACATAACTTCTCAGCTAGCTGATCTTCTCTAGGTAGCAGAGTGAAGGAAAAAGGGCAGGGAATTCAGGATGCTGAAACCTTGTTTCCCACTTGTCTCCTATGTATATAACTTAGTAGCATTATTAATTTGAGGTGCCTCAAATTTAAAATTCTTCTCTTTAAGGCTTTCTTTGCCAATTTTATAGCTCTT
The DNA here is from genome assembly GCA_024291935.2 of Okapia johnstoni. Taxonomy (NCBI): domain Eukaryota; kingdom Metazoa; phylum Chordata; class Mammalia; order Artiodactyla; family Giraffidae; genus Okapia; species Okapia johnstoni. Next base: position 60,031,860 of record CM044317.1, on the reverse strand, counting down.
CTCCTAAGAATTCAATAGCAAATCCATGATATTAAAACATATACCATATAACCTTTAGGAGTGAAATAAAATAGTAATAATAAGTATATCATAAGCACAATAGTATTTTTTAATACTAGTGAGTATGAAAGAAAAAAATTGAAATCAAATACTAGGGTAGCAAATGTGAAGCAATTTGATTCTAGCCATTACTAATTACATATCAAAGTGTGTTTATGTTGTAAGTGAAAAATAAACACATGCAAATTTAATATTTCTGATTTTAGAATTACCCATCTGACAGTTTTGCTATGCTGATTTAAGTATGATTATGCTTATGGAAACAGGTACAGATGTTGAACTTGATGAATTTTTATTAACTATTGGCACAGACTTAATAGTTTCAAAGAAACATTTTTCTTGATATATTTTGAAGAAAATAACCATTAACAATTGAGTTGTGGAAAATCTTTTGCAGAGGTCACTGCTTTTTTTCCCCTTTAAGTAAACATGAGTTTTAGGATGCAGTGGGAAGGTGTGAAAAGGGGACTCAATGACTAGTGGTGAAAATAATTTTTTAAAAATCAGCTAATTTTGTGGCTAGTGTATTTAGAAAGACAAGGAGTCACTATGCTTTTGCATTTTGTACAATGAAAATACCCATCAGTTCAGTTCAGTCGCTCAGTCGTGTCCAACTCTTTGAGACCCCATGAACCGCGAGGCCTCCCTGTCCATCACCAACTCCCTGAGTCCACCCAAACCCATGTCCATCGAGTCGGTGATGCCATCCAGCCATCTGGTCCTCTGTCGTCCCCTTCTCCTCCTGCCCCCAATCCTTCCCAGCATCAGGGTCTTTTCCAATGAGTCAACTCTTCACATGAAGTGACCAAAGTATTGGAGTTTCAGCTTCAACATCAGTCCTTCCAATGAACACCCAGAACTGACCTCCTTTAGGATGGACTGGTTGGATCTCCTTGCAGTCCAAGGGACTCTCAAGAGTCTTCTCCAACACCACAGTTCAAAAGCATCAATTCTTCGGTGCTCAGCTTTCTTTATAGTCCAACTCTCACATCCATACATGACCACTGGAAAAACGACAGAAAATACCCATGGCCAGGTGTAAAATTCGGGAAATACAAAGACAGGCAAATTTGATTCAACAGTGAACTGACTATGACATCATGGCTATATAATGATCTTTTCTATAATTGCTAATAAAACATCAGTTTGCCAGCACAGGAAAGGAAAGTGCCAGATAAATGCCACTAAAAACTTTAAGTTTTATACATTCAGTACGTTTTCAATCTAACTACTGATGAATTAAAATGGTGTTCTTTCGTTGTTAATGTTAAAATCAAGTGTATTAATTATGGGTCAAAATGTATACTGGATTTTATTAGTCCTAATATATCAAAACTTGTGTCCTCTAATACCATAACTTAATGTAAATGAAAAAGGAATTGGTAATAATAATTCAAGATGTATGTGAAGCATTCATTCATTCACTCAATTAATATATGTCATGTATATTAAATTTTTAGACAGCTGTGTAAACGATTCTGGCAAGTACCAAGGTTTGGAAATTCTTGGTCTGTATAAAATAACACTACTTATATTAACTAATCTTACTTGGTTTCAAAACAGAAAGATAAAACAGCAAGAGAGCTGTCCCTAATAATCTTTCTGTTCTCTCCCAATTCACTGCCGTGGTGCCGTATCTGACCCTCATTAGCACTAACTTTCACAGGAACCTTCTACCTGGTTTCCTTTTTTCCATTCTATTTGGCTGTTAAAATACCCAGATTGCTAGAGCTTCAGTCCTTACTCTAAATTGACTCTATAGAGGATATCAGTCAGTCCACTGATTTCAATCAGCTCTTTCTAAAGATAATACACATATTACATCCAGCCCAAATCTATTTCCTGAGTTTTATACTTATGTATTTCACAGTTTAGTGTACATCTCTCAAATGAGACACAAATTATCCCAAACCCAACTCATCCAATGCCCTGCCAAGCTGGTCCTTTTCTCCCATGTCAAAATTCAGAGTGACCCCAGTTTTACTCTCCTGACTGCTCTTCTAGTGGCTGCATGATCTGGACATATGGATCTCTCCATGTTTTTCACTGGTTGAACTTGTTTTTCTTTATAATACATTTTTTTTTCACATGTCTCTGCCTCCTTCCCCTTACCAACACATGGTCGCTGCCTGCCTGGCCACTTTTCTGGATGTCAGTCCCTTGATCAAGAAAGTCTTCCCCTCAGGGTCAACATTCTTGATGGTTCTTGATGGGCCCAAGAAGCAGTCTCTAATTGCATCCCAGGAAAGAATTTCCCATCTCTGAATCTCATATTCTTTGTGCTAATTTATAACACTCCATCTTCAGTTACAGTTAATTAAACATGACTTACACAGTTAAGGGTAGAACCTAGATTTTATTACTTTTTGAATACAGTCCCAGGAACATATAAAATTCTAGAAAGAAGTAGTTATGAAAGAAATTAATTATTCTGTTCTCTGCATCCTTGTCTTGGTCTTAAAGGCAATTTATTTTCCTAATTGTTCAGTGGCTTTATGGATGTTTGTTTTTTAGTACAAAAACAATGCATTTTATTGTATGTAGATTGGAAATATTGAAAAATATGAAGAAGAAGATGAAAACTGCCTACTATCCCATTACCTTTTGGTAAACACCTTAAATATTTTGCACATTTCCTTCCAAATTATTTTCCTATGCCTTTATGTTGGTATTTTTGTGTATTTACACATACCATAGTTGTTTTATGGTATGCTTTCTATGGTGTACACTATGGATTTCCACAATTTTTAAAGTAGCCAACTTAACATAAACTTTTAATAAGTATAGATAGATATTAGCAACAGTGTTTCTAATGGTTTTTAAATATTTGTTAGTAAAACTTAAAATGCTCTAGAAATATTATACAGTAAATGCAAATAAGGGCTCTAAGAGAAAAGGAACTAAGATGGTTCTGTTTAGAGTCTCATAAAATGTATATATTCTAAGCTTAGAACCTGAAGTATTTGGGAAATTTGTACTCATGTTTCCACAAATACAAAGCAAGAGAAAATGGTTATTGTGAAATAAGTGTGCCCTTTCATTCCTTAATTAAAAACAATTCTGAACATTTGGCACTATATTAAATATGAAATGAACAAGATATACCAGGTGACGCTGCTTAAAGAACTTACATAACAAATGGGGAAACGGTTGATATGTAGTTAAAACAATAATGGGAATCAATACAACCTGGAATAAGTTCCAAGAAGGAAATAAAAATGATGCTGCCCAAAAAACACCTAGTGAGACCTGCTTTAGAAACAATAAACAAGGAAGGAACCAGCTACCAGAACAGGGGAACCTCTCCTGAAAAACAGAACAGAAAGTGCATGGTGCTGAGGACAGACAGATGTGCCGTCCTTCTGGAAAGGCCTTCAGTGATGCTGAAACTGGCATTAAAGGGACAAGTGTATGAGGGGAGTTGAATTTGTGGGCAAAAATTGGATCATAATGGGCAATATATTTGGTCTTAGCTATTCCACAAGCATATAATAGAGTAGATCTATAACACATCTAAACATAAAAGCTGCTTAGACTGCAATTCCTCCTGTCACTTCTTCTTGTGTTTATTTATATATGTATATATATAAAGACAGCAGTTAATACCCACCAGTCTGATTACGAATGAGTACATTTTCTAACTCAATCATTTATAAAGCATATTATAAACATTTTTAAACTTTGGGTAAAACTGAATGCATTTAATGCAGTGCCGCACACAGAAATGTTGATGGAATCTGAATCACTGTTATTACAAAGATGAGAATGTGAAATTCAGACATATTGGAGGAAATTTATACCCAATATCAATCATGCTGGTTTGTATTTTATCTTCTTTGAATGAAAATAAGTGAAATAGGAACCCATGGAAATGGAAAATAAGTCTGAATATCACTTCAATAAATTACTCTATTAATTGATTACACCATTAACATCTCAAATTAAGTCATGTAGATTAAAATGTATGAATTATCAATTTTTAATCTGTAGGCCATTTTTTTACCACTTAGACTCTCCTTGCATGCCTCTGCCCCATGTATTTCAACTGAATTATGAACCTGCCCGAAGCTGAGTAAACCTGGCCAAAATGTACTTTGCACTAGTGTTATGTGTTAATTTTGAATGTAGAGCAAAATGATTCAGTTGAAAACATATTTTTTCATATTCTTTCCCATCGTGGCTTATCACAGGATATTGAATATAGTTCCCTATGGTACACAATAGGACTTTGTTGTCTACCCACTGTAAATGTAATGGTTTGCATCTAGTCCATCCTTCTCCTTTCCCCCGCTCCCTTGGAAACCACAAGTTTGATCTCTACGTGAGTGAGTCTGTTTCTGTTTTATAGATAGGTTCATTTGTGCCATATGTTAGATCCCACATACAAGTGATATATGGTATCTGTCTTTCTCTTTCTCACTTCACATAGTATGATAATCTCTAGTTGCATCCATGTTGCTATAAATGGTATATTTTGTTTTTCTTTATGGCTGAGTAGTATTCCATTGAATTAATATATATTGTATACATACCACATTTTTTTTTTACTAAATAAACATTTATTGACTGAATAATATAACCTTAATGCAACTCTGTATTTATTTATGAAATCAGGAAATTAAATTATCTCAGCATATGTTTAATACTTCCTTTTAAAACACTGTTTACATTTTTCCTTTTTTTTTTTGCTTTAAAAACCCCAAGGATTTACAGGTAAAATGTCCATTTTTAAATGATAGGTGTCTGGTGGTGGTGGTGCTTTAGTCACTAAGTCATTTCTGACTCCTGCAACCCCATGGACTACAGCCCACCAGGCTCCTCTGTCCATGGGATTTCCCAGGCAAGAATACTGGAGTAAGGTGCCATTTACATCTCTAGGGGGTCTTCCTGAACCATGAATATCAAACCAGTGTCTCCTGCATTGTAGGCTGTTTCTTTACCACTGTGACCCTTGGGGATTCCCTGATAGATGTATCTAAGAAGCCAGGGGAAGGACAATTAGAAAAATAATACCACATCTTCTTTAGCCATTCACCTGTTGATGGAAAACTAGGTTGTTTCCATGTTTGGGCCATTGTAAAAAGTGTTGCTATGAACATTGGGGTGCATGTATATTTTGAGTTTTACTTTTGTCTGGGTATATGCCCAGGAGTGGGACTAATGGATTGTATGGTAATTCTATTTTCAGTTTTCTGAGGAATCTCTGTATGTTTTCCATGGTGTCTGAACAAACTTGTATTCCCACCAACAGTGTAGGAGGGTTCCCTTTTCTCCATACCCTTTCCAGCATTCATTATTTGTAGACTCATCAATGATGGCCATTCTGACCAGTGTCAGGGGGTACCTCATTGTAGTTTGATTTGCATTTCTCAAGGCTGTATATTGTCACCCTGCTTATTTAACTTATACGTAGAGTACATCATGAGAAATGCTGGGCTGGAAGAAGCACAAGCTGGAATCAAGATTGCTGGGAGAAATATCAATAACCTCAGATATGCAGATGACACCACCCTTATGGCAGAAAGTGAAGAAGAACTAAAAAGTCTCTTGATGAAAGTGAAAGAGGAGAGTGAAAAAGTTGGCTTAAAGCTCAACATTCAGAAAACTAAGATCATGGCATCTGATCCCAACACTTCATGGGAAATAGATGGGGAAACAGTGGAAACAGTGGCTGACTTTAGTTTTTGGGGCTCCAGAATCACTGCAGATGGTGATTGCAGCCATGAAATTAAAAGACGCTTGCTCCTTGGAAGGAAAGTTATGACCAACCTAGACAGCATATTAAAAATCAGAGGCATTACTTTGCCAACAAAGGTCCGTCTAGTCAAGGCTATAGTTTTTCCAGTGGTCATGTATGGATGTGAGAGTTGGACTGTGAAGAAGGCTGAGTGCTGAAGAATTGATGCTTTTGAACTGTGGTGTTGGAGAAGACTCTTGAGAGTCCCTTGGACTGCAAGGAGATCCAACCAGTCCATCCTAAAGGAGATCAGCCCTGGATGTTCATTTGAAGGATTGATGTTGAAGCTGAAACTCCAATATTCTGGCCACCTCATGCGAAGAGTTGACTCATTGGAAAAGACCCTGATGCTGGGAAGGATTGGGGGCAGGAAGAGAAGGGGACAACAAAGGATGAGATGGCTGGATGGCATCACCGACTCGATGGACGTGAGTTTGGGTAAACTCCGGAAGCTGGTGATGGACAGGGAGGCCTGGTGTGCTGCAGTCCATGGGGTCCCAAAGAGTCAGACACGACTCAGCGACTGAACTGAACTGAAGTGAACTGAACAATTAGTGATGTAGTGCATTTTATCATGTGCCTTTTAGTCATCTGTACGTCTTCTTTGGATAAATGTCTATATAGGTGTTCTGCCATTTTTTGATTGAGTTTTGCTTTTTTGCTATTGAGTTCTATGAGCTATTCATGTTCTGGAAAGCAAGCACTTATTGATTACATTGTATTTGCAATTATTTTCTCCCAGTCCATAGGTTGTCTTTGCATTTTGTTAATAATTTCGTTTGCTGTGCACAAGCTTGTAAGTTTGATTAGGTCTCATTTGTATATTTTTGCCTTTATTTCTATTACCTTGGGAGACTGACCTAAGAAAATATTGGTACACTTTATGTCAGAGAATATTTTGCCTATGCTCTCTTCTATGAGTTTTATGGTGGCATATCTTAAAGTCTTTAACCCTTCTGAGTTTATTTTTGTGTGTGGTGTGAAGGTGTGTGAAATCTAATTTCATTGATTTACCTGTGGCTGTCCAGCTCTCCCAATACCACCTGCTGAAGAGACTGTCTTTTCCCCATAGTATATTCTTGCTTCTTCTGTTGAAGATTAATTGGCTGTATGTGTATGGGTTTATTTCTGGGCTCTCTATTCTGTTCCATTGAACCATATGTCTGTTTGGGTACCAATACCATGCTGTTTTGATTACTATAACTTTGTAGTGTCATCTGCAGTCTTGTGAAGGTTATGCCTCCTGCTTTGTTAAAAGATGCATATTTTTTAGTAAGCAAGAATGACAGAGACATTATGGTTACAGAAACTAAAAAGCCTGCAAACATGTATAAATAGAGTAAAATTTAGATAAAAGCTAGGTAGCGAGAGTAAAAATTAGCTGCTAAAATTGTCCTTGGGGTCTGGAAATGAAAGAACATTTTTTAAGTAAGTCAGCATAGATATAATTACTAGGGAAGACTTGAAAATTCATAAAAAATAGCCTCAGCTCTTTTATACCTCAGAATTGAAGGAACAGAGACCTAAGAAACATATCTGCCTTCCAGAAATAATTCTTTACCTATGCTAAAACTTGAGAATACAGTAACCTGGATGACACAAGGTCACTTTGTCTAGAAAGTGGAGTCAGTGTTCCAGAGGAAGTGGCCCTGGATTAGCACATTTGAAGAAAAAAAGGGCACGCCTCCCTTCCTCTTTAGCAGAGATGCCCCTAGGTTGTACTTTGAAGGACTGAGCAATCATTCATCCATGGATCTCATGAAGAAAGAACAGATTTGCCTCGAGTCTTGAGGTAACTGAATATATGAAATGAAGAATTTAAAATAACATTATTTAAATTTTGAATGTTCACATATTTTACTGTATTCTGCTATTCCAAAACGTCATTCCCTTCTCCACAACAATGATTGATATAATGTTTGTCATGATGCACATAAAGCACGAGGACTATGGCAACACTGGGACTAGATAGGTTCACCCACCTGAGATAAAATAGATTCAAAGCATCCCTACATCCAAAAAAGGTCTTAAAAACTGAGCCCCCCTGTTCTTTTGCCCCAAGGATCAGAGACTGAGTTTAGGGTCGTACTCTTGTATGAGAAGCTCTGAGCCTTAAGCCTTGTCTACTGCACACTGGCTGCAAAATCGTGGGCAAGTTATTTAACCTCTCTGTTAATTGATTTTGATATCTCCAAACAAAAATATTAACCCACAAATAAGGGTGATGAGACATATACATGTAAGTGCTATATAATGCCATTGAGTATAGAAGACCTAATATAATTAATATGCTGTTAAAATTATTTTAATATGCCAAAGAAATTCTTGATTTTCCAATGGCTGCCAACCACTATAGTATTAAAAATATATATTCTCTTACGTAGCACTCAGTTATATCTGGGGTCAAGCAATCCAAGAGGTCTGATACTTGAACTTTTATGTTCAAGCTCTATTACATGTGGCATAGCATTCTTCATTACCAATGTATGCAAGCTGAAAAGCATACTACATCCTTTATATCTCTTGTCTTATTGATTACATCTGTAAATCGAAAAGCTAAATTATTATTTGGTTTAGAACAGCTTATTTGTTCGCTGTTTTTTTTGTTAATACTCCAGTTACACACAGATTTTGCACGACACTAGAGCATCATTTCATACACGCTTTGCTGTTTAGAAGTGCTTAACCACTCTCCTCCCATCACTAAACCCAAGCATAGCTGCCATTTTTCAGAGTCAACCAGAAGTGTGATGAGCTTGTAACAAACAGGGTTTAAAGAGGTAGAATCAATGCGTATATTCAGCATTACTGCAGTGTATACCCCAAAGGAATGGCAAAAGGACACCTGGCCAGGTTTTAATGGCTGATATCGTACGGGGCATAACAGTGATTTTCCAACAGTTGGCTACCTGGGTTTGGAGGCTATTCTTTGCGAGACATATCACATCCATCCACAGAAATTATAATTACTGCATAATCCAAGCTGAAATTGTTGGAGCCAGCTTTACTGGTGTATCATTTGTTTTATATTTCCTCTGAGAGTCTGGAAAATAGATAATTATTGTAGATAACTGTGCATACACAAACACACACACAAAGAATAGAGAATTACAACCATTTTCAGATTTACTTTCACCCTTGTCAATACATCTCTCCATCATTAATAGTTTTCTAATCCTAGGGCCAGAACACATTTTTTATACTGAGTTTAAATTCCATGCATTTTTTTGCTCTTGAAATGGATGTTTTTTATTGGTATGTATAAGAGCACACACATGTCTTCTTTAATAAGAATGGAAGCAGGAGAGTTTGCTAAAGCACGTTTTTTCAAAATTGGACACAGTTTTAACAATTCACAAAATTGCTATTACCGGATTTATGGCTTAACCTCACTGAGGTAAATAAGCGCTTTTATTCTACTTTAACCAGGAAAACATTTGCTAAGCTGGTCTCACACCTCTATGGACATTATCTGCTTCATCTTTCTGAAGCATCTAGGTTATAGTCAAATTTCTCTTTCCTAACATTTAGTGCTATATAAAATGATGCTGTTATTGTTTGCCTGTCGCTAAGTAATAATTTTAGAGAAAGCTAAAGTCAAGATAATTATAAAATACACTTGAATAATTTCTTTAGGGGAGGAGACATAAAGGTTACTATATATTCTGTTATTTTTGCTGCTGTTTTTCTAGCATTTAATTTCTGTTCCCAACCAGCTCAACAATTAGTTTCAGCCTCTCATTGTCACAGAAAAAAAAAAAAATACTAGCCTCTCCCTATTGAGAATTTTATTTTCTTTTTATACTTAAAAGAGCCAATCCTCTGGGTCTAAGTAATAGTTATATGTGAAATGATGATTCTAATCCTCACCTAATTGCCACTTTTATGGGGAAATCTGGGTAAGTCACAAGTTTTACGTTTCTCTTTTATGAAATAATTTTAGCCAATCTTTTGCCTTAATTGTATAGTTATATATCTTGAATGCTAACAGATTTGTGAAATATGTAATACCTACACAGTTGTATTATAGATGTATATATGGCTCCACATATAGAAGCAAATTTTTTAATATACATGAATTATTCAAACAATTCCGACTGTTATTACTAGCATTCTTTTGAAAATACTTTTCCATTTTGGAAATGTTTACAAAATTTTCAGAAAGATAATAAAGCATTACCCATAATTTCACCTGGCTAACCAATATTATCATTTTATGTTTAAAACTCCGATCTCAATATGTCTCTATACTAAATTTGTTCTGCTCCACCTTCACCCACATTTCCTAGAATTTGAGATCAGTTTCAGTTTCTGAAGCCTCTCCAACTTATCTGTGAGACTATGTAGAAGGTCTCACAAGTATTCCCAAACTCAGAACTTGGGTCACCAGGAGGGAGCCCAAGGAATCAGTGGTTCCTGGGAAATTCCCCAGTGGTCTAGTGGTTAAGACTCTGCACTTTCACTGCAGAGGCCCTGGGTTCAGTCCCTGGTCTAGGGAACTAAGATCCCATAAGCCTTACCATGTGGCTTATTGTTTTTCAAAAATTATATATATGTGTGTGTGTGTGTGTGTGTGTATACACACACACACACACACACACACACACATATGTTAATATGCGTTCATCTCAATCTCCAAATTTATCTCTCTCCCCACCTCCGTTGTCCCCTTTGGTAACCATAAGTTTGTTTTCTATGTTTATGAGTCTATTTCCGTTTTGTAAATAAGTTCATTGGTATCATTTTTTAGACTACATATGTGAGTGTGCTAAGTCACTTCAGCCATGTCCGACTCTTTGCAACCCTATGGACTGTAGCCTTCCAGGCTCCTCTGTCCAGGGGATTCTCCAGGTGGGAATACTGCAGTAGGTTACCATTTTCTCCTCCAGGGGATCTTCCCAGGGATCTTCAGGGATCAAACTCACATCTCTTACATCTCCTGCAATGGCAAGCCAGTTCCTTACCACTAATGCCACCTGGGAAGCTCCCACATATGAGTTATATCATATTATATTTGCCTCTCTCTGTCAGACTTACTTAACTCTGTTTGAATCTCTAGGTGCATCCATGTTGCTGCAAATGGCATTATTTCATTCTTTTTCATAGCTGAGTAATTTTCCATTGCGCGCGCACACACACACACACACACACACACACACACTATATCTCCTCTCCCATTCTTTTGTTGATGGATATTTAGGTTGCTTCCATGTCTTATGAATAGTGCTGCTGGGAACATTGGAGTGCATGTATCTTTTCAATTTAGAGTTTTCTCTGGATTCAAAATTATACACAAAATAATAATAAGTCATTTATTAAGTAGCAGAATTACCATATGTTTTACTAGACATTTTCAACATATTACCTGTTTCTGAAAATAATTCAGTGATGTAGGCATTATCATCTTCCTTTCAAAAGTAATAAAGAAACCGAGAAATAGCAATGCTTGGTCAATTACAAATAAGGTACAGTGCTTCTCACCTCAGTGTTAAAATATCCTATGATTTACCACCAAGATGAATAAACATTTCTCAGGCAGGGCTACTTGAAAATCCAAAATTTATTATCGCTCTGTAACAATTTACTCCCATTGATGATGATGAAAATATCCTTTTATTGTACCTTCTTTCATACTTTGTATGCAACATATATCATTTAATTACATGTGGCTCTATTCTCTATTTTTCTGTACCAAATAAATGTGTCACATTTAGTATCAAATAAAATTCCATATATAACGATATTTACATATAATTACATAAATATTATCATTTATATATGGAAGTTTTATATATATATATATATATATATATGTATAATTCTTACCTTACCAAATAGACTTTAACTTCACTGTAGGCAGACTGTTAGCTGTGCAGTGAACTCTATAACATCTAGGGCAATGCAGAGTACACAGGCATTACTGAATACCCACGGTCTTATAAGTTTATTTTTTAAGAGTGTTACCAGAGCTATGTAATGGTATGACCAACTGCTCAGTCTTTTAAAATGAAGGATTTACTAACTTAAACTATATTTACTTCATCAATTTCTCTGTCCTTCAGTGGTTAGATCCTTTTTCTGCTTAAAGGTTATGCAAAACTGATGGTAATATTTTTAACATGCATTAGCTTACCAGACAGCCTTCACAAGGATCAGAGAATTATTTATCTAGATGTATTTTATTCCTACTGCCTCAACACACTTCTCCAGCCAAGTGCCAATTTACATAGAATATGTAAATAAACTTCATACAAACATGCACAAAAAATACTGTACCTCTTAGCATCAGTAAAAAGAACAAAAAACTACCACTGTACAGTTGGAAAATGTCAATGCATATTGAAGAGCAATATACCACTAATAGTATTTAAAAGTCATATAATGTTGGATTAGCTAAACAGAAATAATACTTTTAATGAATATTAAACCCTTGTTAATGCATGCTCATGTTATAATATAGATATTATTTAAACATTTTCTTTTAGCTGGGAACTATGAGGCATATTTTTCTCAATTTAGGGAAAATACTCAATTAACAAATAATGCTATTAGAGACAAATGTCAACTTCAAATAAATGAGTACAATATGAAGCAATTTGAGTGAGAATAACTCATTTTTGTATGGCTCTGAAATTTCAAAGATTTTCTGATCATGAAGAGGCCCTTTAAGACACTGCTGCCTTTTTTAGAATGTTAAATGCCTGGACATGACCCGAAATAGTCCACATACCTGTAAACTGAGAACAAGATTCATCATACACTAGGAATGCAGGAAAATGAAGTGCAGGGAAGGAAAACACATATGGCATTTCACATGGCAATAATGAGGCTCAGTTGCTTTTTGTATTCAAACTGCAGATAAAAATCCAAAGCTTATAAAATCAAAAGTCCTAAAACAATAATAAAAGCAACCAAGGATTTCTCAGGCTTCTCCCAATTCTGATATACTGAATCAGTTCAAATGGGTAATAAGAATATTCAATTGGTTAATCTTTGAGTTATATTTCACTTCTCTGCAGCTCCAATTAAAAATATAGAAGGGAAAAGGAAAGAAAAGGGAAAAAGTTAAATTTTAATTCAACAGACAGGATGCACATTTAAAGAGGTCACTGAAGTGATAAGCATAATTTTATAATTATTCATATGCAAAAATAAGGCATTTATAAATAAACAAATCTATACAAGTATATACAGAGTCGGCCTTTTTTTCTTTCTGTCTTTCTCTCTTTATAATTAGCTGTATGAAGAGTCTTAGGACTATTTGATCTATAGTTTTCAGACAAACAAATCCAAGTGCAAAGCATTATTGCCTCAACATCGAAAAATCTATTTCAGTTGCTCATATATTTTTCCCTAATGTCCGTTTTGAGGGCTAGATTATAGACTGAAATACAAGCTTACTCTGTCTTCCTACAAAAGGACATTTACAAAATTTAACTGAACCTTACAGTAATTTACTGTATCTTCATGGATGTAATTAAATGTATAAGAAAGAAAAATACCTTCTTGAAGAATTAATTGCAAATTTCACTTTTTAAAGGAATTTTAAAAGCTATTGATAATTTATCCTGAAAATGTGCTTGAAATATTTTGTTAAATTTAATGACAGGGTATTACCTATATATCCTTCCCCCTACTTTATGAATACCATGTAATTTAAAGCAGAAATTACATGAAATAGTAAAAGATTGATTCAAATCTTAGCCTGTTATCTTTATGTTATAAATTACAATTTTTATTTTTAATAAAAGCAATATAATAATCTTAGTTTTGATCCTTACTCAGTATAGAATTACATAACTTTTCTGCAGATAAGGAAGGAAACATTTATTCTCCAACGATCTATAAAGAAAAAAACATTTATTCTAGTATAAATTTGAATAAACCCCTACAATTCTTTTTCTCAAACATCTGCTAACTATGACTTTTGAATTCTACCCTGTAATTTTCTCTCAAATTAACTGCCTCCCTACATTTCTTGGGCTTCCAGGGAGAGCTAGTGATTAAGAACCCTCCTGACAATGCAGGAGACATAAGAGACTCAGGTTTGATCCCTGGGTTGGGAGGATACCCTGCAGGAGGGCATGGCAACCCACTCCAGTATTCTTGCCTGGAGAATCCCATGGACAGAGGAACTTGGCAGGCTATAGCAAAACAGTCGCAGAGTTGGACATGACTGAAGTAATTTAGCATGCATTTCTTCCATTTGTCCATTCATAGAATACTTTTCCAGTGTCCCTCACATTTCAAGTACTAGCATACTCTCTAGGACCACAGAGATAGAGCTTACCCCCAAGAACTTCCAGCAACTGTAGGAGACATTAGAGATCTGGCAATAACAACATAATTGAGAAAGGATCCATGGTAGAGGCTCACTGTCACAAAATTTCTGAAGTACCTGTCTTGATTCAAGAAAGTTAAAAAAGCCTTTGAAGAAAAGATAATATTTGAACTGACTCTTTAATGACAAGTGTTATTTAAGAAGGTTGACAAGGTATGTGAAGATGTTCCAGATAAAGGAAATACTAGCTGAAATGACTCAAAAGTACAAGGGAGGATACCTCACTCAGGAAACGGCAAGAATTTCTGTAAAGCTAGTTAAGTCTTGAAGATGTAGCAAGAGACTAAAATGGAAATGTATAAAGAGGATTGATTATAAGGGTCCTTGTAAGTGTATCTAAAAAGTTTGGACTTTTGCCTGAATGTAAAAGGGAGACACTGAGTGATTTTGCTGTTGTTCAGTCACCAAGTTGTGTCCAACTCTTTGTGACCCCACAGACTGCTGCATGCCAGGTCTCCCTGTCCCTTGCCATTTCCCAGAGTTTGTCCAAGTTCATAACCATTGAATCGGTGATGTCATCCAACCAAATCATCCTCTGTCACCCTCTTCTCCTTCTGCCTTCAATCTTTCCCAGCATCAGGGTCTTTTCCAATGAATTGGCTCTTCGCATCAGGTGGCCAAAGTATTGGAGCTTCAGCTTCAGTCCTTCCAATGAATATTCAGGGTTGACTTCCTTTAGGATTGACTGGTTTGATTTCCTTGTTGTCCAAGGGACTCGAAGGGTCTTCTCCAACACCACAGTTTGAAAGCATCAATTCTTTGGTGCTCTGCCTTCTTTACGGTCCAACTCTCATATCCATAGATAACTAAAGACCGTAGCCTTGACTATCCAGATTTGTGTTGGCAAAGTGATGCCTTTGCTTTTTAATACACTGTCTAGGTTTTTCATAGCTTTCCTGTCAAGAAGCAATTGTCTTTTAATTTCATGACTGCAGTCACTATCCATTGTGATTTTAGAGCCCAAGAAGAGGATATCTGTCACTGCTTCCACCTTTTCCCTTTCTATTTGCCATGAAGTGATGGCATTTGATGCCTTGGTCTTAGTTTTTTGTTAAAAAGGTATATATTTCACAGAGATTACTCTGGCAGCTATGTGGTGAATAATCTGTAGAGTCAGAGAAATCAATTAAGAAACTATCCTAACAATATGAATTCATCCAATCCAAGAGCATAGGATACCTTTCCATTTCTTTGAGTCATCTTCAATTTCCCTTTAATGTTTTGAATGTGATTTGAAAAAGAATTGGTTTTGTTTCTTTTACGTTCCCTTTCTGATACTGCATTGTTAGTGTAAAGAAACGCAACTGATTTCTGTGTGTTAATCCTGATACTTTGCTGGATTCATTTATCAGCTCTAGTAGTTTTGTGTGGAGTCCTTAAGGTTGTCTGTAAATAATATTATGTCATCTGCATATAATGACAATTTTTCCTCTTCCCTTCCAACGTGGATACTTTTTATTTCTCTTTCTTGTCTGATTACTGTGGCTAGGACTTCTGTGTTGAAAAGAAGTGGTGAGAGAAGGCATTCTTGTCTTGTTCCAAATTCTAATATCCTAGGTAAGAAATAAGGCAGGCTTAGCTAATGAAATCTAGTTGCAATGTGGTGTTAGTCACTCACGTCCAACTCTTTTGCATCCCCATGGACTAGAGCCCACCAGGGTTCTCTGTCCATGGAATTCTCCAGGCAAGAACACTGGTGTGGGTTGCCATGCTCTTCTCTAGTTGCAATGTGGAACATGAGAGATTTGATACATATTTAGAAAATAGAGAAGTCTGTATTTGGTGATAAATGGAATGACATAAAGGGAAAAGGGGGGGTTAGGGCTACCCCACGTTTCTATTTTAGGTGTATGAATGTGGAAGATAGTAAATACAGGGTTTGGAAATGAAATATTATGGGTTTGGGTTAAAATGTGGTGACTACAATTTTGACATGTTGTCGGGTCTTGAACGGTTTGCTATAACTAGGTTAAAATGTTGATTAGATAGCTGAAAATACTAATCTCAACACACAAACCTTGGATGAAGAGAAGACATAGATGACACATCAAATTTTTTGTAGGTAAAATCTCAGGGATTTTGTTCTATATGACTGAGCAGAAAGTCATTATCAGATTATATTCTCAAATATTAAATTTATTTTTATAACAGTTTGTGAGAGAAAGGTAGAGAGAGAATAATGACCCAAGCATTATTGATTTTCCTATTGAGGCTATCAGAGTGCTGAGACAGTCACTGGATTAACCGAAGAGGAAAATGTTTTAATGCCCATCCTGTTAAGGCTGTACATAAGCTCCCCCTCCCACATGTTCATGAATGATTCAGATTTTGTCTTTTTATGCATGACCTAAATCAAATCCCTTATGATTATACAATGGAACTGAGAAATAGATTTAAGGGACTAGATCTGATAAACAGAGTGTCTGATGAACTATGGACAGAGGTTCGTGACATTGTACAGGAGACAGCATCAAGACCATCCCCATGGAAAAGAAATGCAAAAAAGCAAAATGGCTGTCTGAGGAGGCCTTACAACAAATAGCCGTGAAAAGAAGAGAAGTGAAAAGCAAAGGAGAAAAGCAAAGATATACCCATTTGAATGCACAGTTCCAAAGAATAGCAAGGAGAGACAAGAAAGCCTTCCTCAGTGATCAGTGCAAAGCAATAGAGGAAAACAATAGAATGGGAAAGATTAGAGATCTCTTCAAAAAAATTAGAGATACCAAGGGAACATTTCATGCAAAGATGGGCTCCATAAAGGATAGAAATGGTATAGACCTAACAGAAGCAGAAGATATTAAGAAGAGGTGGCAAGAATACACATAAGAACTATACAAAAAAGATCTTCAAGATCCAGAAAGTCACGATGGTGTGATCACTCACCTAGAGCCAGACATCCTGGGTTATTAAGTCAAGTGGGCCTTAGGAAGCATCACTACAAAGCTAGTGCAGGTGATGGAATTTCAGTGAGCTATTTCAAATCCGGAAAGATGATGCTGTGAAAGTGCTGCACTCAATATGCCAGCAAATCTGGAAAACTCAGCAGTGGCCACAGGACTGGAAAAGGTCAGTTTTCATTCCGATCCCAAAGAAAGGCAATGCCAAAGAATGCTCAAACTAACACACAATTGCACCCATCTCACACGCTAGTAAAGTAAAGCTCAAAATTCTCCAATCCAGTCTTCAGCAATCTGTGAACCGTGAAATTCCAGATGTTCAAGCTGGTTTTAGAAAAGGCAGAGGAACTAGAGATCAAATTGCCAACATCCAGTGGGTCATCAAAAAAGCAAGAGAGTTCCATAAAAACATCTATTTCTGCTTTTTTGACTATGCCAAAGTCTTGACTGTGTGGATCACAATAAACTGTGGAAAATTCTGAAAGAGATGGGAATACCAGACCACCTGACCTGTCTCTTGAGAAACCTGTATGCAGGTCAGGAAGCAACAGTTCGAACTGGACATGGAACAACAGACTGGTTCCAAATAGGAAAAGGAGTACATCAAGGCTTTATATTGTCACCCTGCTTATTTAACTTTTATGCAGAGTACATCATGAGAAACGCAGGGCTGGAAGAAGCACAAGCTGGAATCAAGATTGCCAGGAGAAATATCAATCACCTCAGATATGCAGATGACACCACCCTTGTGGCAGAAAGTGAAGAGGAACTAAAAAGCCTCTTGGTGAAAGTGAAAGAGGAGAGTGAAAAAGTTGGCTTAAAGCTCAACATTCAGAAAACTAAGATCATGGCATCTGGTCCCATCACTTCATGGCAAAAAGACGGGCAAACAGTGGAAACAGTGGCTGACTTTATTTTTGGGGGCTCCAAAATCACTGTAGATGGTGATTGCAGCCATGAAATTAAAAGATGCTTACTCCTTGGAAGGAAAGTTATGACCAACCTAGATAGCATATTGAAAAGCACAGACATTACTCTACCAACAAAGGTCCATCTAGTCAAGGCTATTGTTTGTCCTGTAGTCATGTATGGATATGAGAGTTGGACTGTGAAGAAAGGTGGGTGCCAAAGAATTGATGCTTTTGAACTGTGGTGTTGGAGAAGACTCTTGAGAGTCCCTTGGACTGCAAGGAGATCCAACCAGTCCATCCTAAAGGAGATCAGTCCTGGGTGTTCACTGGAACATGAACATTGGAACCATGTTGAGGCTGAAATTCCAATACTTTGGCCACCTCATGCGAAGATTTGACTCACTGGAAAAGACCCTGATGCTGGGAAGGATTGGGGACAGGAGGAGAATGGGACGACAGGTGATGGATGGCATCACCGACTCTATGGACATGAGTTTGGGTAAACTTCGGGAGTTGGTGATGGACAGGGAGGCCTGGCGTGCTGCGATTCATGGGGTCGCAAAGAGTCGAACACGACTGAATGACTGAACTGACCTGGATTACCCACCTGCTGTTTTTGTCCTGTTTGCAGAAAAAGAAATGAAGCAGAATGGAGAAATAACTTGTTGAAGCTCACTTACTATATTCAGATGAAAATCAGAAGTAACAATGAAATGTGACTAACACTGTTCTCCACTTATCCCATATTACAGTTATTCCACTTATCGTTTGTGTGAGAAAATGAAATGAGTAAATCAGAATAAATACTAAGTGAATATCAGGATGTACATTTTAAAGGCCCTTGAGAATGTGGCTTGGCTTCCTTTGGCTAAAATAGATAATAGGGGCAAAGACAAGGCTATATGCTCACCAACTCATTCCCTCCCCATCTCCCTACGAAATAAGATAATCTACAGTTCCCAGCTTCTGCAGTTAGATGAGCTATATAGTGCAGTTTAGATAAAAGTGGTAACACATGACTTCAACCAGTATTTGTTTCCTGTTGCTGCATAGGAAATTGCCACAGACTAGGCAGCATTAAGTAAAACAAATTCATTATTTTACAGTGTTTGTGGGGCATGGTAGGACTGAATTCTTTGCTCTTTATCTGATTGAGTGTTGCGAGTGGGGGCAGTTCTCATCCGGGCCTGGAGGAGCTCTTCCAAGTTCATTGGTTAACAGCAAACTTCTTATCCTTGCAGCAGTAGGACTGATACCCACCGTTTACTACTAGCTCTCTGTCCACTGGGGCCTGCTGTCAGGTTCTTGTTACTGGCCCCTCCATTCTTAAAGCCAGCAAATGGAAAAGTTTGTCTTGCATCAAATCTGTCTCATTTGAGTCCCTGGTCACCACTGTCTCTGGTCGCAAGACCCCGGTTTCATGGAATTAGATCCACTCCACCCTCGTGGTTTCCCTTTTTAAAAATCCAACCATGTAGTTTAGGATAACCTAACCAAAGGAAAAAAAAAAATCTCTCATATTTATAGCATGTGGATTCTAGGGATCAGGGAATCCTCAGGGTCATCTTAGAATTCTGTCTACCACTCTGGCTAACCCACTGAATATCCCTTCCACTCACTGTTTCCATCCACCACCAGATTTGGAGATTCAGCTGAGGACTATGAGACCTTGAAAGATGAGGGGCCACCAGATGGAAGGGGCAGAGGTCCTGAAATGGGTATCAAAAGCATCAATGCCCCCTACCCCCACTTTCTTGCATTGCCCTGGGAAGTGAGCAAGAATCAAATCTTTATTATATTAAATTTTTGGAGCTCTTTGTTCCAGTTGATAACCTATTTTGGTTAGTGCAGAAACTGGTATCAGATCATAACAGGATAGTACTGAGATATATTATGAAGCAGTTGTTTTCCAGCTTTTTATGTATTCCTTCCTTCCCCTAATAATTCAGGTGGCATCTCTTTCTATGTGTGGTGGCCTTGAGCAAAAAGCTGTTTTGAGCCATTAAGTAGATTTTGTAAATCTTTCTAAAAGACATCAGTTTGAAAGCTAATGTGTTTTTTTGATATGCAATATGCAACCTTTATTGAGAAAGAAATTCTTCTGTTGGAGTTATAGAAAAACTGGTCTTTGCATATCAAGAGCCAAGCTGTGAGGTTCAGGATACAGACTACATGTAACATATCATCGATTAGTGAAAATGCATATTAACGCATTGGTTTACTTGCCTTGAAGGAGAAAAAAAATGTGATTGCTGAAGGAATGAAGAGACTGTAATGAGATATTGGCTTGATAAAGGAAAAGTAGAGAGACCCACACTCCTGGGTGAACTTCAAGCCACATAGAGAAGACCCTTGTGCATCTTGAGGCTGAAATGGTAGATGGACTCCAGCTAATGCAAGTGCCCAGGTGCATTCATCCAGACTCAGTGTTGGTAAAGCACCTGAGTATTCTCCAGAGTAGTGAGTGAGCTGACAGATCCCCAGGGACTGTGAGCCAGGATAAGGTGTGAACTTGTCCACTACAGGCTGAGGCTGGGTGAGTGAGACTAGAGGCTGACACAACGCAGGATAGGTGATAACTCTGGTGAAAACAGGATGACATTCATTGCAGCCAACCCTCCTCTGGTAGTAAAAAGATGTATTATGTGACTCTCCTTCCTCCGTATTGCAGATAGATTACTTTTGGGGAGAAGGGGAGAAAATGAAGAGAGAGAAGGAAAATAAACTAATCTAGTTTGGATTTCTAATAAAAGGGACTGGGTTCATGGACTCGTGATATTAGGGTTTCCCACCACCAGCTGAAATAGAGGCCCAAATTGAAGTTAGTTGGAGAAATATGCAAAGTGGCATCTTTGAAGATAAACTTCTTCCCTCAATCACTTGATGGAATATACTTTTTTAATTTAGATTTCAACAGCTGCTGATATTAAAAAGGGATTTAAAAACAACACAAGACTTCCCAAATAAAAACCTTTGATGAAGAATGGAGGTCAGCATGCTGTCTTCTACTTCTTATTGGCTTCTCCTTTTGCCTAACTCTTACAAGTTCCCTTGGACTTCATCCTCTGCCATCCTCCTTTTATTCCCCAAATACCACCGTAAAGAAGGCTCATCCACACCCATGTTATGCTTAGCTGACTACCACATCTCTAGCTGCAGTACTGATCTTGCTTCTGAGTTCCATACCCACATTTTCAAATCCTTACAGGTCTGCATTATTGACCTCTATATAGTGGGAAGCTCCAAATCAACATGTGTCCCTTCTTTCATCTGCATCCCCTTACTTTTTCTACCTCTCTCCCTGAAATTAAAAAAAGAAAAATCTGAACATTGAGATTTCCATTCCCTCTTCTCCACCTGCACGTAACGTGTATGAATTCTACTTCCTCAATCTCTCACTTCTTCCTCTTCTTCTCACTGCTCATTGCCTTTGTCTAATACCAGACTTCACTGGTTTCTTTGCATGATTATGGCAATATCCTTGGAATAACCTCTCTGTATCAGGTTTGGCTACTCTACTCCCCAAACTATATATCCACTCCTACTCAGTTCATTCTCCATATATTTTAGAGTGGTATTCCTAAAATGCAATCTAACCATACTACTTTTCTGCTTTAAATTGTTCAGAGGCTCTCCTTCAGGATAAAATCCATGATATACTAGGCTTTTCATGGTCTGTGTCTTGCTGACATTTAAACTTCATCCTCCTTTTCTCAATATTATGAATTACAAGAGTTTCCTGAATGGGCTTTGTTCTTTCAACTCTATGTATTTGTTAATTGGCAACACAGTACCTACATTCTTGAAATCTCCTTTCCTAATAATTTTTCTCAAATATATTAACTCCTATTTGTCTTCCAAGATTCCCATCAAGCTGTACATCCACCTGATTTTTCTTCACCAAATCATCATTTAGAGTAAAGATCTCAAAATCCTGTTCTTTCTCACCAAGCTGTCGCCAAGAACATGTGGGGATTATCTGTTATTTCCTTTATAACTTGAGTTGAAATAATTGTTTTTTTTAATTCTATTAATATAAACAGAATTGGTAGTATATCTCTCATGAAGTTCTATAAACATCCAAACAGAACCCATTTTTTGTTTCTTTTATTTTTTTCTGGGGACTTCCCTGGTGGCCCAGTGGTTAAGACTCCATGCTTCCCCTGCAGGAGGCATGGCTTCAAATCCTGGTCAGGGAACAAGGAAACCATATGCTGTGCAGTGCAGCCAAAAAAAAAAAAAAAGTTATTTTTTCTTGTCAACTTTATCTCACTTCAGTTCCCTTCTTATCAGTTACCTCTTTTATCACTTTTTCGAATATGTATATCATATCCCCTGTCTCATTTGAAAAGATAGTGTTGCATGTACATGTAAACATTGGGCCCCCTTTCTATATCTAGGATGCTATTTTAAACACCATCATTCCTCTGTTTTTATTTTTAAACTTTTTATTGTTTGTTGGGTTACAGCTGATTAACAATGTTGTGATAGTTTCAGGTGAACAGTTAAGGACGGGACTTAGCCATAAATATACATGTAAATATCACTGTTTCTTAATATTTTCATGCAGTTTTAACTGTTGTATCTACGTGGCAATGGTCAACTAGGTTGCTTCCATTTCTTTTCCTTCAAACAATGATATGGGGAATGTCTTCTTACCTATTTTACCAGTGTGAGATTTAACTCTGAAACATCTTGAGTGGAATTGGTAAGTCTTAGGGAATATGCATACCCTATTTTATGGAGTATTTCCTGATTCCTCTCTAGAATTTGTTGTTGTTCAGTACCTCAAGTGTGTCTGACTCTTTGCAACCCCATGGATTGTAGCACACCAGGCTTCCCTGTCCTTCACCATCTTCTGGAGTTTGCTCAAGCTCACATCCGTTGAGTTAGTGATGCCATCCAACCATCTCATCCTCTGCCATCCCCTTTTCCCCCTGCCTTTAATCTTTCCCAGCATCAAGGTCTTTTCCAATGACTCAGCTCTTCACATCAGGTGGCCAAAGTATTAGAGCTTCAGCATCAGTCCTTCCAATGAATATTTAGAGTTGATTTCCTTTAGGATTGACTGGTTTGATCCCCTGGTAGTCCAAGGGACTCTCAAGAGTCCAAAACCAGAGTTCTAAAGCATCAATTCTTTGGCAGTCCTCCAATTTACATTCTCAGCAACAGTGCAGAAGTGTCTTTATATAGCCATGCTAAAATTCCATGTTAAGTTAGATAATTAAATCATATAAATAATTTCTCCTACTTCTACATTCTTTAGTTTTTTTTTTATCTTTCATGGAACAAAAATCTTCAATTTTTTTAAGTTAACTTATTTTAATTGGAAGCTAATTACTTTGAAATATTGTAGTGGTTTTTGCCATACATTGACATGAATCAGCCATGGGTGTACAAATCATCAATTTTGATACAATCATGTTTCAGTTTTTTTTCCTTGGTTTTTGTGCTTTTTGGAGTTTTGTTTAAAAATCTCCTCTTTAACCCCGAAATCACAAAATATTATTGTCTTTATTTGGGTGACTCCTATTATCCAGTTGTTGACAATTCTGCCTCTATCCAGCATTTTTACTCATTTATTTTTCTTCTATCCTTCTCCCACATCATCCCAAATTAATCCCTTCTTGTCCCTTCTTCAAGAGTCTCCCAATCTTCACCTCACTAATTCAGTCTCCTACTATAAATCTTTTGTCATTCAACCCATCTTTGTCCTTTTTTATTTCTTCATTTCAAAATGTTCTCCCCAACACCTGCATGATTTCTTTATAATCAGTTTTGTTTCATGTTTAACATTTTTCCTTATCTGTTGAATATATTTATGATGTACACTTTAAATATTTTGTTGTTTCTGTTGCATTAGTTCTGCTTTTTCAGGAAATGATTTCTCTACCAGTGATTTTTACTGTATAGTGTTTGAGCTCCTCAGTAACTAGAAAATCTATTTTGTTGGATTTATCCTATTGCTTTGACTAATATCTGTTACTAAAGAGGAGATTCAGAAACCTGGACTCTTAACTTGGGCTCCCCTTTGTTTCAGAGTAGAAATTTTAATGTCACATTCTACTCCTTCCATCCCTGTCCTTCCAGTGACTCCGCTCCTGTAAATGCCTTTAACCTGGACCCTTATGTATGTTCTGATTAGCTCTTGCAGTGGGGCTAAGGGTGAAGGTGCAAGAATGATCAGAAGCTCCCCAGGCTGCATACACTCACTCATAGGCCATCTTCATCATACCCAGACTCTCATTACTCCACTGCCTGTGGCTGATACTTGGCCTGGTACTGCTGCATTCCTGCCCTAGAGAAGTGAAGGCTGAGGGAGAGAAAGGGGCACAAGTAGGAAATCTAACCCAGACTGCGCCTCATTTGAAGCTCCTGTCCTTCTCTAATTTGTAAACTTCTTCATCTCCCTCTATCTTGGTTCCACTAAGATCCAACCATCTTCGATCATTTCAAAGGTCTTATAGTTTTCTGTGAGTGGTTGAATGGAGTTTTTCATGGCTGTTGTTCAACATAATCTAGGGAACGTGACTCACATTGTATTTTAAACTACAGTGAGGTGCCATTCACTGAGGATACAATATGAATAGTACCCATCACAATTTTTCAATGTTGAACTTGATTTAGAATTCATAAACCATCATAACTCTGCTATGGCTCATTCTGTAAAGGAATACAGGAGCTTGTGGTAGTTCACTCTGTTGTCTAGACGCAGAAGAAATCATCAAGTGTTTTTGCTGTTTTTTTAAACATTGTACCAATTAACTATAGTTCCTTTAAAATGAAGACTATTTCAAGTTATCACTATATACTGAGCATGAGATTCAGTTTCTGATTCCTAACAGGACATAAAGAAAAAAAAAAGTTAAATCAATTTGTTAAATGAAATAGGAATGAAAGTAAGGGGAATTTACTTGAGAGACATCAGAGAGATAGAGACAGAGACAAAGAGACAGACTGACTCAGAAAACAAAGAAGGAAATACAAACAGTAATTGAAAATTTCTGAGTTAATAATTGTTGATAAGTTATATTTTGGTTTTACTACCATTCAAAGACCTTGTAAGATGTATTTTTTTTTCACATACAATCACAGGGCCTGTGTTTGTTATCAGCTGTCAGGAAGAACAAGCAGCATTATATATCATTATCTATTTAACTGCAAAGAACCAATAAAATCATAACTTGTCTCATTACTGAATTATAAAAGGGTTTAAAAATAAGACTCAGATTGTCAAAAGCTAGTGGCTTCAGCATGAGTATACACACAGATTTTTCCTCAGAACAATTTAATTAATCCAGGGATGTGTACATCAGTGAAAAAGCTTAGTAAAAATGAAATTTGTACTTTATTGTAAAAATTACAAAAATCAAAAGCTTTGTCTGAGGTAAATTCAGACTATAAACATGGCCTCCCAACCTTCAACACCCAAGCTCTGAATGCATAACCATACAGAGACCATAAGTTAGAGGATTATTGACAAAGTCAGCTTCTTGTCACAGAACATCAATGCAGCTGGTATTTGGTATGCACATTTTGATTCTTCAGGTTTATTCACTTGTCCCACTTGATTTCTGATCAGTCTTGGAAATGATATTAAGTGAATGTCTGTCACAGGCATTCCATTAAGATCATCTCGTTAGAGTTGAAACTCAAAGCATAACTAGGTTTTGTTGTTGTTGCTCATAAGAAACCATAGATTTTTAACTAAAACTTTGGATTAATTTTTTTAGTGGTATAAGGAAAAAGAGCACCAGAACACATTCAGGGAAGATTTTTAAATAAAATTTTTTATGGGCTTCCTAGGTAGCACTGGGAAAGAATCTGCCTCCCAATGCAGGAAATGTAAGAGGCATGGGTTTGATCTCTGGGTTGGGAAGACGCCCTGGAGGAGAAAATGGCACCCAACTACAGTATTCTTGCTGGGAGAATCCCAGGGACAGAGGAGCCTGGCAAGCTATAGCCCATGGGGTCACAAAGAGTCAGACACAACTGAGCATCTGAGTACAAAGCTTGTTAAAAGGAAACCTTATCTAGAACATGGGCTACAGTGTAAGTATGGCAGTTAGCAGT
This sequence comes from Okapia johnstoni, assembly GCA_024291935.2. Lineage (NCBI taxonomy): Eukaryota > Metazoa > Chordata > Mammalia > Artiodactyla > Giraffidae > Okapia > Okapia johnstoni. The sequence goes on along the minus strand of CM044317.1, from coordinate 60,005,841 downwards.
ATTCAAAGTTCAAGGTCAGAGTTGACAACATGGCTTCACCAGAACACAATGTGGATCACAAACTTTAACGGGAGAGTGGAGAAAGGAGAAGGGAGGGGTGTCCTAGAGATGCATCTATCCTAAATAGCCAAAACTTATGAATCAGGGGAAAAAACAAAAACAAAAAACAGAATAAAAGCAACCTGTGGGGAGAAGGATGGAGTTGTCTAAATTGAAGATTAGTAGGAGTTAAGTAATGGGAGAAAATAATTTTGTGGCTTAAAAGACTAACTTTGCTTTTTATTTTATAAGCTATTGGTGATTTCTTAATTTTTTAAATATGATATTCTCTTATATCTGTTTTTTTTGTCCCTGTAAAAAGGAATATAACCAGACTACCTATATTTTACTCAGTTTTCAGATAAAGCTAATGTTTTTGTTCTTATCTGACAAATGCATTCACTGAAATTGTGGTTTGTATTTCAGGTAAATATAGTACGGAGACATAGGAAAGCAATGTCAGCATTAATCAATTTTCTGTTCTGCATTCAGTTAGAATAAAACATTCCTGAGTGACACGACAAGCCCACACTTTATAAAATGGAGACAAGATCCAGATACTCTTTGGTTTTTCTCCTCAAGTCTTGTCAGATTTGTCTAGCTAAAAAAAAAAAAAAAAAAGTCTTTATTTAAACTAAAGCAGATATAGGGTCCTAGTACATATATTTAAATTCTGATAGCTTCATCAAAACATCATTTCTTTCTTTTCTTCCTTCATTGGGCTGGGGTTTTAGGCAGCTGCTTCCTTTAAGTCTGTTCCTCTTCTTTGACTTAATGACACGTGATTTTCATCAAGCTGTGCTCATATTTTTTTTTAAGCAAATCACAATTAACTACATGCTGTAAGCGAAAATCTCACAATATAAAATACAGTCTTCAAGAAATATTTGCCATGCACAGCTCTTAGAATGAAGACCTTTTCTTTCCGATGTTTTTCAACTGTGTCATTTTAATATCATTTTGTCATCTTAAGTCCTCTTAAATGCAAAATAAGCACCGTATAACCAAATACTGGCTTAAAATGAAAGAGACTATAAAGAAATTAAGTAACTTATCACAACTGAATTCTCATGAACAACTTGGTAAGTTTTTAAGCTCAAGTAGAAAATAAAAACTTTAGGTATTGGGAGTTTAGAAATATACCCTCTCTCATTGTCGTTACAGAAGGCTTAGGCTACCCATCCAGTATTCTTGGTTCCCCTTGTGGTTCAGCTGGTAAAGAATCTGCCTGCAATTCAGGAGACCTGGGTTCAATCCCGGGGTTGGGAAGATCCCCTGGAGAAGGGCAAGGCTACCCGCTCCAGTATTTTGGCTTGGAGAATTCCTTGGACTATATCATCCATGGGGTCACAAAGAGTCAGACACGACTGAGCGACTTTCACTTTCATTGCTTGTGTGCATCTTGGAGTGTCTGTGTATAAATTAATTTCCAGAAAGACATCATATAAAAATATTAAAGACTTACTTGAGTATTACTGAATTTGAGATGACTAAATATGCATTCAAAAGAAAGTGAACACAGGAGAGACTGAAAATTACAACTGTGTTTGCATAAAGTAGAATGTAATTTCATGTAATTATTTGATAATTTAAAAAATACATTATAAACATTTCTCACAGAGGTAAACAGCAAATAAAATTTTGAAAATATCATATACAACAGAAGTTACTATTATATAAATGTCTTATTCATGTTGAATACAGAAGATTAATTTTAAAAATTAATAGAAAAAGAGTCAAAGGAGACTTTATGGAAATGAAAGATATAAAAATTTAAAAATAATCACCTAATTTGACTTTAGAAAACATTATTATAAGGATAATGTACCAATCACTGGTTTGTTTTTCTTATTTTATTTTTAATGATTAAATAAGTATTCATGTTTACTATAGGGTGACAAGACAATCTCCCGTACTCCTGGAGGGACTATGACTTGTAATACACTTTCTGAAAAACAATCAAAAGGTATAAACAAAAATGTTCACACATTTTTTTCACCCTATTTTATAATTGAAATATAGTTGATTTAGTGTTTTAGGTATACAGCAAACTGATTCAGTTATATATATATATAAATGTGTGTGTGTGCATGTGTGTATGTGTGTTCTTTTTCAGATTCTTTTCCATTATATGTTATTACAAGATATTGAATATAGTTCACTGTGCTAAGCAGTATGTCTTTTAGAAATCTATTTGATGTATAGTAGTATACATATGTTAATCTCCAATTCCCAATTTATCCCTCCCTTATCCTTTCCCCTTTGGTAATTAAAAGTTTCTTTTTTATTTCTGTGAACCTATCTGTTTCATAAATAATAAGTTCATTTGTATCATTTCTTTAGCTTTCACATATAAGTGATGTCAAATGATATTTGTCTTTCTCTTACTTCACTTAATATGATAAGCTCTAGGTCCATCCATGTTGCTGCAAATGGAATTATTTCATTCATTTTTATGATTGAGTAATATTCCATTGAATATTATCACATCTTTATCCCTTCATCTGGCAGTGGACTTTTAGGTTGTTTCCATGTCTTGGTTATTGTAAATAGTGCTACTATGAACATAAGGATGTGTGTATATTTTCAAATCAGTGTTTTCATCTTTTCTGGATACATATCCAGGAGTGAGATTGCTAGGTCATATGGTAACTCTATTTTTAGTTTCTTAAGGACTGCCCCCCCCAATGCTGTTCTCCATAGTGGCTGCACCAATCTATACTCCCACCAAAAGTGTAAGAGGGTTCCCCTTTCTCCAAATTCTTTCCAGCATTTATTATTTGTAGATTTTTTGATGTTGGCCATTCAGACTGGTATGAAGTAATACCTCATTTTAGCTTTGATTTGCATTTATCTAATAATTAGTGACACTGGGCATCTTTTCATGTCCTGGATGGCCATCTATATATCTTCTTCAGAGAAATGACAATTTAGGTCTTCTACTGACTTTGATTATTTTTTTTAAGCGTTGTTTGAGTTATTTGTACATTTTAGAAATTAAGCCCTTGTCAGTTACATTGTTTGCAAATATTTTCTTCCATTCTGTAGGCTGCTTTTTCATTTTTTTATGGTTTCTTTTTCTGTGCAGAAGATTATACATTTGGTTAGGACATGTTTGTTTATTTTTGCTTTTATTTCTATTGCCCTGGGAGACTGACCTAAGAAAACATTAGTACAATTTATGACATTCTCTTCTAGGAATTTTACGGTGTTATGTCTTGTATTTAAATCTTTAAGCCATTTTGAGTTTAGTTTTGTGTATTCTAACTGCGTTGATTTGCATGTGGCTGTCCAACTTTCCCAAAACCACTTGGTGAATAGACTGTTGCTGTGTTTTTTTCTCCATTGTACAGTCTTGCCTCCTTTGTCAAAGATCAACTGACATAGGTGTGTGGGTTTATTTTTAGGCTATTTTGTTCCCTTGACCCATATGTCTATTTTTATGCCAATACCACACTGTTTAGATTACTGTAACTTTATACTGTTATCAGAAGTCTGGGAGGGTTATGCCTCCAGCTTTGATTATTTTCCTCTGAAAATGTCTCAGTTTGAGTCTGTTTGGGTTCATCTTGTTTGGGACTCTATGTGCTTCCTGTACTTGGATATCTGTTTTCTTCTTTGGATTTAGGGCGTTTATAGCCATAATTTCTCCAGTACATTCCCACCCTCCTTTGTCTCTCTTCCCCTTCTGGGACCCCCATTACGCTTTACATTACCCCGTAGGTCTCTCACGTTGCTTTCATTTCTTTCATTTGGCTCAGATCTGGGGCCTCTACCTTCCAGATCACTTATTCTTTCTTCTGAATTATGTTCTGAATTATTTAGCTTGCTATTTATTGCCTTTAAGCTCATCTTTCACCTCAGGAAATGAGTTTTCTAATTTTGTTTCCTCTGTATAGTTTTTACTTCCTTGTTACAGTGATCTGCATTTCTATTGACAGTCTTTCTTAATTCAGTATTTTTATTACCTCCTTTTTGAACCTGGGATCTGGTATATTGGAGAGGTCTGTCTCATTATTGATTCTTTCAGAATGCTCTTGTCCTTTTAATTGGGAGTAGCTCCTCTGCTTCATTTTCTTACCTTTCTCTGACTATGAATTTAGAAAAAATAGTTATCTACTGTGGTCTTGAAGGACTGTTTTTAACTTATATTTTTGAAAAACTTTAATGACAGGAAAATTATTGTTATATACTATCAAGTAAAAAAAGCAAATAAAATAATATCAGCTGAAATATGTGAAAATAATTCTTAATCTTATATAGATGGAGTTAACTCCTGTACCAAAGTTTTCTATGTCTAAAATGGAGAAAATACTGGCATTTAATTCATAGACTTGCAGAGTATAGTAAGATAGTACATGTGACCTAACTGGTTCTAGAACTGGTACATGGTAAACATTTCATAAATGTTAGCTACTATCGGTAAGCATTAGTTCTTATCAGAGTATTTGGTCAAAAACAGGAGGGAAATTCTGTTCTTATTAGAGTTCATAGAAGCCTTTTCTTTCTCTGTGTATGAAGAAGGCAATAGCAAACAATCTCAAAATTAGGAAAGGGAAGATAAAAAAATGATCTTCCTGTTTTGAGGTAACAAACATGATCCACATGGGAACAACAATCAAATGTCAGATGTTAAGTGTCTGTCAGATTTCAAAGCAAATGCACGTTGACAAATGTGTCTACAGGCAGAGCTGGTTACCTGTATACTTGGTCTATGCACAAGGTTTTGTGTTTGGCTTCCTCTTGATACTCATCCAAATGTTCTATACCGGGTGGGTTCTTTGGTGTCTGTCATGAGAGAAGAATCCACCATTTCCAAGTCCCCTGGGAAGGAAAACTGTAGTCAAGAGTCCTGTGAGTGGCTTACTTAAGATGCAATAAAGCTGAAAACATGGGACTGACATTTCTATTTGTGTAATTGTGTCAATAAATTGACACAGGAAGGAAAAAAGGAGGGAAAGGAAGGAAGAAAAAGAGAGATGGGAGGGAGCCGGGAGAAAGAGAGGAGGAGGTAGAAGACAGGAAATGGATAGCTCCTATACAGGTGCAGGACATGAGGTGGCTGTATTTGGCCTTCACTTAAGTCCTCTGCTGCTGCTAAGTCGCTTCAGTCGTGTCTGACCCTGTGCGACCCCACAGATGGCAGCCCACCAGGCTCCGCCGTCCCTAGGATTCTCCAGACAAGAACACTGGAGTGGGTTGCCATTTCCTTCTCCAATGCATGAAAGTGAAAAGTGAAAGTGAAGTCGCTCAGTCGTGTCCAACTCTTAGCGACCCCATGGACTGCAGCCTACCAGGCTCCTCCGTCCATGGGATTTTCCAGGCAAGAGTACTAGAGTGGGGTGCCACTAGCATTTCATTTTTTTTAAGTTTTTTTTGTTTACCAACAAATCTTTCTACATGTTTGGAAACTGAAGTTCAGAGAGTTTGAATGACTCATTGAATGACTTGGCTGATAAATGCAGGAACAATGATCAGAGATTCCTCGTTAGTTCCAGTCTTCAACTCCCTCTTACTAGAAATACAGGTCACCTTCACTGGGCTCACAGATTGCAGTTCAGTTTTTTAGTTTACACTTGAAAAAGGTCTCCACACCCTTTTGGGCTTCCCTGGTGGCTCAGATGGTAAAGATTCAGCCCGCAACGAAGAAAACCCAGGTTCAGTTCCTGGGTAGGAAAGATCCCCTGGAGAAGGAAATGGCAACCCACTCCGGTATTCTTGCCTGCAAAATCCTATGGACAGATTCCGGCAGGCTACTGTCCATGTGGTCACAAAGAATTGGACACAACTGAGCAACTAACACTTCCACACCTCTTTATGTCTAAAAAGCCAGCGTTCAGCTTCACTCTCTGACAGCAGTGCAGAGAAAGACACAGATGCCCATTCTCCATTGCGGTATATCTTTATAATATTGCAGTTATACAGAGTCTTCTTTTACTTTTTCATATTCTTCATTCTAGGGATGTATTTCTGAAATTGCTTTCTTTTTGAAATGGGGTAAACAGGGTCACCACCAGAGAGAGAGAATAAAATGAGATCACAGGGTCAAAAAAACAATCCCTCACTGAAACAAATAAATGAGGAAGATATCTGCAAAGTCACAGCTCTGATTCCAGCCATATGTAATAGTTTACAAACAGCTCATTTTCTTCTCAGATCATTTCAGAGTTTTCTCCAAGAATATTGTTGTGCTTGGCTTTTCATTTGTTCAACTAAGAGACATTTTAGCATTTTCCCCAAAATGGACAGAAGGTAACTTTAAGTTCTACTTCTGGACCACTGTTGAGCAGCAGCTTTTCCAGCTTCCACTCACTGAAGCTGTGGTAAATTTAGGGTCCATTTTCCAGCCTCAGTACCACTACATCAAGCATCATGATACATAAAGATCATGACTAATTTAACTCTAACTTGAAAAAAAAAAAAGATATTTTGATTAACCTAACAGTTTCAAATTGCAAGTAGAATTATGGTATTAGAATTTAGGAGTTTCTCTTCAGTCATTGTGCCTTTAAAAACTCTTTTACGATTTCTCCTTTCATCTCAAAATAAAGCATGCTTCTGATGTAACCTTTTTCTATAGTCTAATTAGGCCCATTAGGTATAAATATGTAACATTCGAGTAGGTTGCATGAACTTCATTTAAGGACAGTCAAAACACTTTCAATTGGAGTATTTTGAATATATTAAAAATGGTTTGTTTCAATAGGTAGAAGATTTTAAAGGATGTTTAGACTGTTATGTAATTCATTATGCAGATGGATTTCTACTAGAATAATGGATCTCAAACTAAAGTTTCAGAATATCTTCCAAGGTCTTCAGGGTCTTTATAAGAATATATTTTATTTTGTTGATCATTTAAAAAGTAATTCACTCATATTCTGGATTACCTGGTGATCCTACTTGTAATCAAATATGCCAAGGAGGTTTCAGAACTTGCATGTCTTATTATGGAGTCCAAAACTGAGAAACAAATGTTTTCCAAAACTTAGATTTTCAAAAAAGTAAAAGTATTTGTGGAGTTAAGTTATCACTTAGTATATGATAAACTTGAAGCTACAGTCATCAAGATAGTGTGGTATTGCCTGTTACTGACAATGATTTTTTTAAATTTTTGATAATGATGACAAAGCATGTGTGATGGCAGGCACTGTCATCATCATGTTTGAGGCAAACTGTTTCTATGTTTACACTGGCAGTTAGAAACAACTTACTAATAAAAGTATGGAAATAAATGGACAATAAAGTTCTTTTCCTAAGAAAATCAGCAGCAGACATTCATTTAACGCAAGTTTCAGTAATATCATAACACACAAGTGAACAGGACCACTTCACAGAATTATCAAGTGATGTCTCGTTAAACGGATAGTCAAGAACTACTGTCAGTCTTATTTAAGTAGGAAGTCTGATTGTCCTGAACTAGCAAACAGGCTCTTAATGTTTTAAACAGTATTTTGACAATATACATAGGCAAGTCAGCATTTTGTGAATTTATATTATTAAATTCAAAGTCTAGAGATAGACTAAATGTAGAACTGGAATTGAGATGCCATCCTTCTGCCATTAGCATCATGGCATTGCAATCCCACTGAAAGGGCATTCAGAAGACCAGAAGTCCAGTCTTGGCACTTTCCTCTCATTGTATTACACTGAGCACAAAACTAAACTGCCTTAAGCCTCAGTTTCTATACCATTAAAGAAATGAGCCATCCAATTCTAACATTCTATGTAAGAAGATGCCCTAGGCATCTATTGTAAATTCATGTATTATATTTTCAGTTGTTGGAAATATCTAAAATCCACAAATACTATACTTTTTGTCATGTTCCAACAGAGTATTCCTCATCTTCAAATTGAAGAAGAGGATGACTAATTCCAGTGTTATTCTAAACAAAATGCCTAAAAAGAGTTCCAGCAAATTCATTTAGCCACTTAATTATTTGAGGACTATGTTACAGTTTCTCTGGTGGCTCAGATGGAAAGAATCTGCCTGCAACGTGGGAAACCTGGGTTCGATCCCTGGGTTGGGAAGATCCCCTGGAGGAAGGCATGGCAACCCAGTCCAGTATTCTTGCCTGGAGAATCCCCATGGACAGAGGAGCCTGGTGGTCTACAGTCCATGGGGTCGCAAAGAGTCAGACACGACTGAGCGACTAAGCACAGCACAGCACATGTTACAGTAATCTTATAAGAGAGCATAAAATATGTTTAATTGTAGATATTTTTTAATGTAGTTTTCATTTTATATAGGTGCATAGTTGCCTTCCAATGTTGTGTTTCAGGGGTACAGCAAAGTGATTCAGTTATAAATACATTCATTCTCATATTCTTTTCCTATGTATGTTATAACAGAATATTGAGTAGCTTCCTGTGCTATACACTAGGTCCTTGTTGATTATCTATTTTATATATAAGTAGTATATGTGGTGGGTTTCCCTGTTGGCTCAGTTGGTAAAGAATCTCCCTGCAATGCAAGAAACTGAATGCAATGCAGGAGATCTGGATTCGATCCCTGGGTCAGGCAGATCTCCTAGAGAAGGAAATGGCAACCCACACCACTATTCCTGGGAAATCCCAAGGAGAGAGGAGCCTGAAGGGCCACAGTCCATGGGGCCACCAAGAGTTGGACACGATTTACCAATTAAACCACCACCATGTGTGTATGTTAATCCCAAACTTCTAATTTATCCCTCCCCCTCACCTTTCCCCTTTGGTAACCTTAAGTTTGTTTTCAAAGTCTGTGCGTCTGTTTCTGTTTTGTAAATAAGATCACTTGTATCATTTCTTTTTTGATTTTACGTATCAGTTCAGTTCATTTCAGTCGCTCAGTCCTGTCCGACTCTTTGCGGCCCCATGAATCGCAGCATGCCAGGCCTCCCTGTCCATCATCAACTCCCGGAGTTTACCCAAACTCATGTCCATTGATGGAGAAGGCAATGGCAACCCACTCCAGTACTCTTGCCTGGAAAATCCCATGGACGGAGGAGCCTGGTAGGCTGCAGTCTACGGGGTCGCGAAGAGTCAGACATGACTGAGCGGCTTCACTTTCACTTTTCACTTTCATGCATTGGAGAAGGAAATGGCAACAAACTCCAGAATTCTTGCCTGGAGAATGCCAGGGACGGCGGAGCCTGGTGGGCTGCCATCTATGGGGTTGCACAGAGACGGACACGACTGAAGCAACTTAGCATGTCCATCGAGCCAGTGATGCCATCCAGCCATCTCATCCTCTGTTGTCCCCTTCTCCTCCTAGCCCCAATCCTTCCCAGCATCAGGGTCTTTTCCAATGAGTCAACTCTTCACATGAGGTGGCCAAAGTATTGGAGTTTCAGCTTCAACATCAGTCCTTCCAGTGAACATCCAGGACTGATCTCCTTTAGGATGGACTGGTTGGATCTCCCTGCAGTTCAAAGGACTCCCAAGAGTCTTCTCCAACACCACAGTTCAAAAGCATCAATTCTTTGGCACTCTGCTTTCTTCACAGTCCAACTCTTACATCCATACATGACTACTGGAAAAACCATAGCCTTGACTAGACTGACCTTTGTTGACAAAGTAATGTCTCTGCTTTTTACTATGCTGTCCAGGTTGGTCATAACTTTCCTTCCAAGGAGTAAGCGTCTTTTAATTTCATGGCTGCAGTCACCATCTGCAGTGATTTTGGAGCCCAAAAAATGATATCATATGATATTTTTCTTTCTCTGTCTGATTTCACTCAGTATGACAATCTCTAGGTCCATCCATGTTGCTGCAAATAGCCTTATGTCATTCTTTTTTATGGTTGAGTAATATAACATTGTATACATGTACTGCATCTTTATCCATTCATCCATCAGTGGACGTTTAGATTGCTTCCATGTCTTCACTGCTGTAAACAGTGCTGTAATGAACACTAGGGTGTTCTTCTGGGGTTTCATCTTGTTCCTTCACCTGGAATGTATGTCTCTGCTATCTCTTTTTTTCCAACTTTGCTGGCTCCATTCTGCAGGCTGTAGGATTATAGATCTTCTTGCTTCTGGTCCGCCCTATGGTGGGTGAGGTTACTCTAGGGGTTCATGGAGGCTTCCTGGTGGGAGGAAGTGGTGCCTGCCCACTAGTGGGTAGAGCTGAATTTTGTCCCTCTGGTGGAGAGGGCTATGTCATGAGCATGTGTAGAGGTGCCTGTGGGCTCAGAACAACTTTGAGTAGATTGTCTGTTGATGAGTGGGGCTGTGTCCTCACTGTGTTGGTTGTTTGGCCTGAGGCATCTAAGTGCTGAAGCCTGCAGGCTGTTGGGTGGGTCTAGGTCTCTGTGCCAAAATGGTGACCTCCAGGAGAGTTCATGCTGGTTGATATTCCCTGGGATCCTCCGCCACCAGTGATCTTATCCCCACCTCCCTAGGAGAACCTTCAAGATCCACAGGTAGGTCTGGCCCAGATTCCTATGGAGTCACTGCCTTGCCCTGGGTCCCAGTGCACATAAAACCTTGTTTGCACCCTCCAAGAGTGGAGTGTCTACTTCCCCTCAGTCCTGTGGAGGTCCTGCACACAAGCCCTGCTGGCCTTCAAAGCCAAATGCTCTAGGGGCTCCTGTTCCTATTGCCAAACCCCCAACTGGGGAGCCTGATGTAGGGCTCAGAACTCTCACTTCTATGGGATAGGCTCTCATTTGCTTCAGCTGTGTCCAACTTTTTATCCCAGGGATAACGTCTGCGATATAATTAGTTTCAGCTTGTGGGCTGCAAACTGAAACAGGTATGGGATTTGATTACATCATGAAAATGCCCCTCCTACCATCTCATTGTGGCTTTTTCTTTGGGTGTAGAATATCTTTTTTGGTCGGTTCCAGGTTTTTTTGTTGATGGTTGTTCAGCAATTAGCTGTAATTAATTTTGGTGTTTTTGTGAAAGAAGGTGATCATGTCCTTCTACTCCACCATCTTGTCTCCAATCTCTGCTGCAGAGGTTTTAGTATAGTAATAACTTCATAACTTTTATTGCATTGTAGGCAGATTCTTTGCCATCTGAGCCACCAGGAAAGTCCCCTTTCACTTTCATAACTACTTTATTATCTGATAAGCTTTTAAAGGATAATATATTTTATTTCAAACAGAAAACTATAACTCTGGAATGTCTGTTTGGGTAACTCAGCTGGTAAAGAATCTGCCTGTGATGCGGGAGACCGGGGTTCGATCCCTGGGTTGGAAAGATCCCCTGGAGAAGGGAAAGGCTACCCACTCCAGTATTCTGGCCTGGGTCGCAAAGAGTCAGACACGACTGAGTGACTCACTCACTCAAACAGGCGGTAGAGTTGAACTATGTCTATGATGACAAAAGCAAAAAATTTCTACATCCTCTGGGACATTTTTTAGAAAACTAACACTATTTTTATGAACTGATTATCAATACAATGTCCTTAAGAATTATTTTTTCTTTGTGTATAGAAAACATGACCTTAGACCAGTGGTTCTCAACCAGGGGTGATTTTGTCTGGAAAGGAACAAGTAGTGACATTTGGAAACATTTTTCATCATCACAACTTGGGGCAGAGTGGCAGAAGTGCTCCTGGCATCTAATGGGTAGAGCTCAGGGATGCATTTAAACATTCTACAACACAGAGGACAGCCTCTATCAGCAAAGAATAACCCCTCACCAAATATCTATAACACCAAGGCTGAGAAGTTCTGCTGTAAACTCTAAGTTGCCAAACCCTTCTGTACCAGTTCTATGAAAATGCTAAAGGATAATTTTCCCTACTTCCTCTCCTTATAAATAGGGAACTTAAGGTTTTTATTCAAATGTTAAAATATGTTTTCTTCCCATTTCTCAGTCATATTCTGTCTCATTATGTAAAGAACTGAAAATCTTTGAAGTTCTAACTTGGGGAACTATTTCTGCTATTTGGCAGATACAGTAATTTCACTATAGGGCTTGTTTAGTGCCTTGTATTTCCAGAAAGGCTTGATTTTAAAATATGTGTGTGTGTGTGTGTGTATATATATATATGTGTGTGTGTGTATATATATATATATGTGTATATATATATATATATATATATATATATATTACTGTCAAATCATATCTTTCCATGTTTTTGAAAACTCAGCTGAGGAAGCCAATGCAGCTTTTTGATCCCATTGTCCTTTTTCAGTGTGTGAGAAATGTGGTTGCCAAGAGTTCTAGGAAGGATAACTTGGGAGTGGTTTTGAGAAAGACTTGGTGTTGATGTTTAAAATATTATATATATTTTTGTATTTACTTCCAGATTTATTCAACATAATTTCTCATTTTTTTCTTAAATTGGACAAATCACTGTTGCTTAGGCTTAACTAAGTTTTTAATTAGTGTTTCCATTTTTCTGAAGGACTCCCAAATCAGTATCTAGGTAAACCGTAATGGAGGCCTGTTGGTGGCTGTCATTATTCTCACAGGATTGTAGCGCCACCTACAGGAAACATTATGCATATCACCATTTGACCAGCTTTGCTGCCATCAATCATTGATTGATATTTGTATAGTACAAAGGAGAAATGAACAAGTCTGGAAAACAAAGCAAAACAACAAACAAAAACCCAAGAGGGACACTTATACTATACCATATGAACTTCACTTGCTTCAAAAGAGCAGTAATTTCTTGATTTCCAACAACATAGGGAAATATTATTTTCAAAAATTTGGATCATTTTAAAAACAACTTAACTACCTCTACATCTTTAAAATAAGACAATTATATATTTTTTAATGTGCTGAAAATGAATGATGAATATTTGTAATGATTTTAACTGAATTTTGAAAAATCAATACAAAATTTTATAGATTAAGTTGATCTGGAATTTTTAAAAAAATTAAATCCATAAACAACTGTAAACATAAAGACAAAATTGGAATGTTTGTTTTCCCTTTCCAATCTCATTCAAAACATGAGTTTACGCAATTGAGTACCTTTCTATTTTTGGCAAAAGCCAGAATTTTCTGGTTTTTAAACTCACACTGCCTAGTTTTGATAATGACAAAAGATACCATGTTCTGATGACAAAAGATACTGTGCTCCCCTTCTCTATGCATGTGGACTTTACTACAGAAAACTGGTATTAGACACATCAGCCTAAGATAGCATCTGTGAGAACCTTTAAGAAAGTTAATAGATTTAGACCAAGTCAGCACACAGTAAGAAAGAAGTTGGCATTCTGAAATCTACCTCTTCTCTCCGTGAAAAGGATATTTAACTCCTGAAGACCTCGTTTTTATACCAGCTAAAGAAGTAAATTTGGTAATTATATCATCAAAATCTACCTGGTGACTCTGTATGTGCCATGCAATCACACTCTTTGATGAAATGGAGGCAGGCATTACCATAAATCTTTTTCACCAAAAGGATGTTCACTGGTTCCTTTTGTTAATTTTATGTAGTGTGAATTAAAACCAGATCTTGTCTGTTCCTATCAGGGAAGGAGAAGTAAAAAGAACACAAGGTATTTTTAGAGTGACGACCAGCCAAGAAAATCAAACCAGACCATTAAGCTTAATGGAGTTTGAGAACCAGGGGCAATTATTAGTTCAAAATAACGACCTTCCATTCAACTTCAAGGGAATGTGGGATAGCAGAATTTCCTCAATTCTCTCTCTCTTTCTCTTGAGCCTAAGTAGGGAAAGACACAAGCAATGGAGGTGGGTTGGGATCAATAACCAACTATACTGGCCATGAAATATAGTTATATTGCTTAAATATCTTTTCCAATAATATCAATTCCCTCTGTTAGGATTAAAATAGCACATCAGAAGTTAGCCATACAGAACTTTCTGAGAATACAGGTAAAATAATTTTCATATAAGTTGGTCCCGAAGAGATATATAGCTATCAATATTTACAACCTACAGTGAGCACATTGGCTGTGACAGAATAAAAGCTCTTGGGGGTAGTGTCATTAAAATAATTGAAAGAGCCCAGTAGTTTTAATGGGATGACATGCGTCTTAAAGAGGTAGAAGGAAACTTGTCCTTTCTCTGTTGTGTTGTGCTGAAATAGGCTCATATAGAACAGATAAGGTTCCCCAGACAAGAAGGTTAGATGTAGAATTATGATCTCATCTTTGTTGGTAAGTGTGCGATCTCTCTGTATGTATGCTTTAGAAGTTTGTTTTCTTACTGAAATATAGTGAATAGAACCAAACGACTGAACGAGCCCATCTCACTATTATGCAAAATCACTTTAGTAACCTTAATATCTAGTTTATGTTGTGGTGAATTATGACTTACAATATAGATCTAATTACAATAATATCATATTATATAATATATAATAATATTTTGTATATTATATAATATTATATAATATTACATATTATATAATATAGATCTAATTATAATAATAATATATAATGCCACTGTTATATAATTTTATAATATACAAGCAGGAATTTCTTTCTCTTGCCACTTTAATTTCAGAATTAAAATTATCTACCTAATACTACATGAGAGAATACAGCTTTAGTTTCTTTAAATTTTACCTGAAATTGTATAAATCTGTAAATATTTCTTACAGGATCCTGAGAATTCCTTATAAATAAATGAACAGTCCAAAATATTCTATGATTTGAAAAAGAAAAATCAGTTTTAAAAAGGAAATAAAAATGAAGATGAAAATCAGCACAGAAGTAGTATATATTCAATCTTTGCTTGGGGTCAAATTGCATTTTTCACATAATTTAAACAAAATTCACAAAGACTAAGATGCCAAGTTGATACACAACTTGCAATATATTGAAGTTATAACATAAATTCTGGAACTCTGTTGAAAGGAAAAAGAAAATGCTAGTGTTAAATTTTTGATGCTGCAAATGTGAATGCTTTACTATAACAAACTAAAAAGTGTACATCTTATTAATAAGCATATTTCATACTTAAAATAATCAATATGTTTGAATCATTCTTCTGGATCTCTTCTTTTAGATTTTAAACCTAGAATTTACGTTATTTTACTAAAACATATTCTCTTTAATTCATTCCTCTAAAAATGGATTTTCAAATATCTCTTCTGTAAACATGTTAGTTGTTGTTTAGTTGCTAAGTTGTGTTCTATTCTTTGCAACCCCATGGACTATAGCCCATCAAGCTCCTCTCCTCATGGGATTTCCCAAGCAAGAATAGAAGTGGGTTGTCATTTCCTTCTCCAAGGGATCTTCCCGACCCAGGGATTGAACCCGTGTCTCCTGCACTGGCAGGCGGATTCTTTACCCTGGAGTCATCAGGAAAGCCCTCAACATACTGAACTAAAACTTGTTTAAATAGAACAAGAACAGGAGGAGTTCTTATTTACCAAGTAATGAAATCACTTTCTCTTGGAATGAAGGTTTCATTTATGTCAATATAAACAAGAAACAGTTCAAAGCCTAAAATCAGCATGTTCTAGTGCGGGAGCTTCAGTTACGAATTATTTACATTTTTTCAGTCTCAGCCTTCCTATCTGAAAAGTGGTAATAATAACAATAATACTTCACTGGGCAGTTTTCCACATTAGGAGACAAACATGTGAAAGCCTAGTATACCTATATGTGATAGATACCTGATAGAAGTGGTCCCTCTGAAGCCATACAGTTAAATCCCAGCTCTCCTCTATAGATTATGTGTTCTTGTATACATCTTTCTAAAGTCCTTCTCTGTGTAATACAGATAATGATAGCCAAATGCATATATGAATGTCATAATACATAGAAAATATACCAGTGCTGCTTTTTCTAATCACGTGTTGGCTAGAATAGGATACACAATGCTGTGTGCCAAGTTCCAAAACTGTAGTGATCCTGTACATAAAAATGTATTTCTCTGTCATGTAGAATCACCATGGGCCTGGTGGCATTCTAGGTTATCTCCCTTCCAAGGGTTGATACAAGGATCTACACAGCATCCATCTTCTACTCTACAGTCTGAAAGACCTACCTTCTAAATCAAGGTAGAGGAAAAGAGAGTGGGGCACTCACACAGGCAAGTAACTCTGAGGCTTATGTGGCTCCTGTTAATTTTGGGGAATAGAAGAGATAAACTAAGTCTGAATTAATCATATCAAAAATAAAATTAAAACTAGCACTTATACAGTACCCAAGGAACTGGATTTGAGGTATGATGGCACAATAATGGAGCAATAATATAAATTCACACAATTATCTCCTGTGGTTCCTCTACTAGGCAAAACATAACAATGTGGGCTATTTCTGTTGAAATTCTATGTAAGGAGTCCAGAGCCAGTTTAACCAAAACCACTGTGAGTTCTTTGAACTTCTCCCATCATGCTAGTCTTACATCCTGAATTGGGAAGACACTTCTCTTGTAAAACTTTGAAGGTACTTCTTCATGTGTATCATTTTCTTTGGCACTAGAGACTATGCCTCTAGTTTGTCAGAGAACTTTAAAGTGGGAAAAACTGTCAGTCCATATTACTTATTTTCATTGACAAATATCCTACTTAGCTTAAATTCAATTTTCCACTTACCACCATGAGCTGTGCTGTAAGTTTCTCAAAGCCAAATCCACGAGTTCCTGTGTGCAAGTTCATGCTTATCTGCTTAAAAAAGGTGGTACATGCGCTAAATGTAATGTTCACTTTATCTTTAAGGGTAAGTAAAGCACAAGGGCTTGCTTGTGTCTTACCAGAAAGACTCCATCTTGCTGCAAAAATGATTAAGACTGGCACCCCACTCCTGTACTCTTGCCTGGAAAATCCCATGGACAGAGGAGCCTGGTAGGCTGCAGTCCACGGAGTCGCAAAGAGTCAGACACGACTGAGTGACTTCACTTTCACTTTTCACTTTCATGCATTGGAGAAGGAAATGGCAACCCACTCCAGTGTTCTTGCCTGGAGAATCCCAGGGACAGCGGAGCCTGGTGGGCTGCCGTCTATGGGGTCGCACAGAGTCGGACATGACTGAAGCGACTTAGCAGCAGCAGCAGTTAGAAACAGTGTATGGTATGGACATTACTCATTTTTCCTACTTGACTGCCCTTTGGTTATATCAAGCTCCCTGCTCATAAGCATCCAAAATGCCTTCTTCTTCCTGTCTTTCTTTTTCTCTTTTTATGACATCTCTTTCTGTTCAGTTCACTCACAAGCACACACCTGCCTGGATTACTGACTTCCTATGGGCATCATTGCCTTCAAGATGCTAGTAATTGATATTAGCAAAGGCAAGTCCTCTTTCCCCGCTGCATCTTATTCTTTATAGTGGAGTAAATAGAAGTTTGGCCTTTGGTTTCACGAATATGCATTATTCCTCTGTGTTATAAGCATTACTCTGATGCATTAATGCATCAAAAGCTATCCTTATTTTGCAGAGGACCTAAAAAGCCACTTGAAGACATCCAGGACTTTTTAATGAAATGACCATGAGAAACAGGGTGAAAAAAGATAAAGAAAATTCTTTCACAATCTCCCTCTTCCTACTAATTACTAAAGGCTTCAGCCCTTGGAATCAAATCACTCCCAGGACCGAGGAGTTATTTAGCCCAAATATCTGGCAGTTAATACCAACACTTTTCACTTTGTCATCAGTTTTATTTAATGTTCAGTCTTCCTAAGATGCCAAAGAGATTAGTGATGACTCAGTAAAAAAATTGTGTTTCAATAGCCAAAAATTTTAATTTTATGTATTTTCTTAATACAGAAGTTGACACTAAGCCAATATTTCCTCTACCAACAGTAAAATCTGGATATTTGGAAATGTTTATTTAAAGGGAAAAGTGATTATTTTTCAATAAGGATTGTATCCCAAATCCAACTTTTAAATGTGCTCATTTCACCTCCTGTTTTCTGGTCTTCATTTTAATTATTCTATTTGGGGGTCTGAATTTACTCATAACTCTTACCTATCAAGAGATAAAAGGAACAGGAAAGCAAGCCTGCCATTTTATACTTCAAAGTCAGAAACAGCATGCTAAATCTACTTCCCAAGTCCTCCTTGAAAGGCTTCAGTAAATTATTCCATAAATTATTCCAGAGGTATTGACAGAGCATGACTTTCATTTTTAGCTTTTATCCATAGCATAAAGGATCTTACTGCTTAAGAGCAGCTAACTCTTCAAGTTCTTCAACTGGATTTGGGGTGGGTGGTGGGGAGGAGAACACAAACTAAGTGAAGACTACCTCCGAGTGCATTCATCTGCTGATTTTCCATTCAGAGGTTCATAGATAATCGACAACAAGTAAAATAAATTTCTCTGTAGGGAGTTCTAATCAGTTGAAGAAAAACTATCTCCAAAGACCTTATCAGTGTTTAAAATACAGGATCACAGCAAGTTCATACACTGACTTTATCAACTGGACTTCTTCACATTGCCCATTACTTTGACCCCATTTCTCCATACATGCACACACACTTCTCTGGTTCTTTACCCCATTTCTCCACACACACATACACAATCCTTTAGTTCTTAAGTTTTCTGTAGAGCTGACCCTCTACCAGTACAGAGGTTCGGGGTGGGAACCATCCCACAAAGTCAAAAACGGGTGCATAGCTTTTGACTCCACAGGACTTAACTGCTAATAGCCTACTTCTGTTGATCAGAAGCCTTGCCAATGATCCAAACATTCAACGTGTTTTATGTATGTATTATACAATAGTCTTACAATAAGGTAAGCTAGAAAAAAGAAAATGTTAAGGAAATATAAGAGAAAAAGTATTTACAGTGTATACATATATATGTTTATTGAAAAGAATCTGCACGTAAGTGGACTTGCATGGTTCAAACCTGTGTTGAGTTCAAGGGTCAACTGTAGTACCAACAGTGAATGGCAAAGGTTTTCAAATTTTAGGAGGCAATAATAGTTTTAAAATACTGATAATGGTTTTTCAATCCAACTCCTAGAGTAATGAAAGTAAAACCAAAAATAAATGGGACCTAATTAAACTTGAAAGCTTCTGCACAGCAAAGGAAACCATAAACAAAATGAAAAGACAACCCTCTGAATGGGAGAAAATATCTGTAAGCAAAGCAATTGGCAAGGGATTAATCTCCAAAATATACAAGCAGCTCCTGCAGCTCAATACCAAAAAAGAGCCTTATACAAGATTTTGAAGACATGATAAATTAAACTCTAAATTTCTAGAACATAGACCTTGTAAATTTCAGTTTAGTTAGAAATATTCTCACTGATACATAGCTGATATAGCTGGAAAAAACAATCTTTTATTACCATTTAAGTGACAGACTTGTTCTTTGGGGAACTAAAACCAACTGTCTTTCTCTGGCAAATCTCTACCAATCAGAAATGCAGATACAGGATACAAAGAACTGAGCGGCCTAATTAGCTAATTCAGGCAGGACCTAACCCCCCCCCCCCCCAAACAAAAAGAATGATAAAGTGATAGTTTTAGAATTCAAACTGCTGGGAATACTCCCTTAGCGAGACTTTACAAATAGTAAAACCTTAGTCATCTGAGTTTGCAACTTAAAGGTACCCAACTGTTCTTTGTAAATTGTGAATTTATGTTGTTTTACCTGATTCATGACTAACATTTTTAAGTAAAGCCATGAGGTCTCCAGTTTTGCCTGTTTATAGTATGTGTCTACGCACACATTACATATGAGATAGCTCTCTCTCTGGAATATATTATCAAAATTGAATTTATAAACAGCTCTGTTAAATTTAAAAGAAAGGGCTTACAGATTGAAGAAACGGGCCAGAGTGATTTTAAGGTTGATGCGAACTAGGAAATGTTCAACATTAAGTTGATACTTGTTACTAAAGTTTGTTTGTTGATTTAATTAATATAGACATCTGTCTTTAGAGTCAATAACAAGTATAATGCTGTATTGTAACTAAGTATAATAGAAGTCAAGAAAGACTTGATTATATCTGTTGCAGAAATATAACTTGATATGATGAGACTTTAAGTATAAATGAGATAAGAGCATCTGCGTAAACTCTTTAATAATATATTTTAGAAATATCTAAAATGATCTCTTCAGATATTTGATAACAAAGTTCTAGAGTTGTGCTAATTTAAGCGATAGAAGTTTATTGAATAGCTAGATAATATCCAAAAAATGAAGATACTGAGACAACAATTACTAAATAGAGAAACTAAAGGTATTTAGGACTATTAATGAAAATGATGTTACCCTGAGATGTTCTCTACCAGAAAATAAATGTTTTTAGAAATTATCACCAATAATTATGTTCACCAACATTCAGAATGCTAATGTAAAAGACAGTTCATAATTGCTTACTTCTTAGTTTTCACTAGAAATTAAGTTTTCCTTTTTTTAAGCGTTGAGGATCTAATTTAACCATATAATTAAACCGAAACTGTGTTTTCAGTAAAGAAAGGTATGAGGAATGGAATTATATTTATTGAGGAAAAAGAATGTTAGAGCTTCTATTTAATAAAATATCTTTTATTTGGATGAAAAAATAAGAAACAACCTGATATATATACAGAAAGTGATGAAAGGCTATGGAAAGGAATCCCAAGAAAAAGTTTTTTGCATGGTTAGGATCAACTAAATTTAGATTGAATTAAGAAAATGAAGGGATTTTGTAGTTAAGTAAGATGATACAAGACTGGAATTTGATTTCTCTCTCTGTTAGAGAACTCCTTTTTGATAACAGTTTTTATGAGTTTCTGGGCCCGCAAGTAAACTTTTTGTGACTTTGGTTAAATAAGTATCATTTCATAAAGACCTATGATCCTATTGTGTTTTAAAATTTTTTTTGACATTTTTAAAACAATTCCCAAATATAAAAATCTAACTAAAGTTCTTTTAACTTCCAACTTAGTCTGGGATGCTTTGAAAGAATCCTGCAACATCTCAGAGATGAATGTTAAAGTAAGTTTATTGGGTATGTTTAATTATTTCAAAAACATTGTCAAAGGATTGGAGATGAAACTTAGGTTATAGTATATGTATAAATGTCATTGATAGAGATATTCCAGACTTTATATGGAATCTCTAACGTCTGACCTGTCCTGATATAATGTTGTCAATCATAATTCTAGTTATCCTAAAATATTATGGCACAGAAATATCCAAGTTTCCTGCTACTTGCCTTGTATTCAAATCTTTAATCATGCTGTTTAAGATTTATCCTGTATGGGCAATTATTACTTTATACTGATGCTTTTACAAAATGAAGATTTTCAAGAAGACTCAAAACAACTTTTTAAGCAAGTATTAGTTTCTGATAGCTTTATATAACACCACAGAACTGGGTAGCAACTGACAAAACTAATGGAAAACCTGATTATTTCATCCATATCAACAAGAATGGCACTGATGGACATGATTTATAACTTTATGACTTTTGGAAATATACTAGCTTTAACTGTGTTCCCACCCCCCAAATTTTTTTTCTCTTATGCTATGACCTACAAGTTAATAAAGTATATCTTTGTAAACAAAGATGAGACATTTATCCTTTTTTCTCTACCTAATCCTGCCAGAATTTGACTTCTCCAGCTGACTCTCCTGTGAACCTGATGGTTGTATTGTTGTTTTAATTTGTTCTTTGTTGCCAAATTGTTTGATTTTGATTTGTGTCTCCCTATTGCACTATGACTTTGTCAGTGCTACTACCTACATTACTTATATTCTCTTTTATAAGACGGTTTTCTCTTTTAGTACTCAATATGTAACCAAGCTTCAAACAAGATTGACGGTTAAATATCTTGAGGAAACAGATCACATTTATAATGCTACATAGAATAATTTTAATAGTGTGAATCTAGGTATGCAAAGAAGCAACAAGAGAGAATATCTCCTGGATCATAGACTAGTAAGACAGAGAATCTTTCATTATCAACAGGGCCTAGACCACAAATTAGCACACAGAGTGGGATATCAACAAAAAATGTCACCTGATCTGGGATGAGCCTCCCAATGCCTTGGGACAAAATTTGGTCATAAAATGTCTCCCAAATATTGGTTGAATTCCTTACCAAGAGAAGGATTTGAGAAATGGAATATTCACTGCTATATCGGTAAACAAAAGATGTCACAATCATCAGCGATTATAGCCCTCCAGGGTGAGCCATTGAGCCCTGAAGAAACTCAAGATGTGAAAACACAGGCTATGAACCCAGATAGGTGAGGTATGTATAACTAAGGAAAGGTTTCAGTGAGCCCAGACTCGTGCATCTTCTCATATACACAAAAGCAGTCAATTCCTTAACTAGGGATATCTAGTTTTCTTTAACAATCTTTTGATATTTCTGAATACCTGCCCTTTGTCACAAAACTCCCTATATCCTAGCTCTTCCCTTGCTTCTCTGGGTTAGTTCTCTCAAGTTTACTTGAGATGCTACCTCCCAGGCTTGAATTTCTAAAACTTCCCACCAAATAAAACGTAACTCTCAAAAGAAAATTTAAATATTGAAAATAAATTTCAAGAAGTTTTACAAAGGGAATGTGTGTTTTATACAAGCACAGAAAAGAACACCAAAACTAGCATAAGTATCTGGATATAGGACATAAACACATGACTTTAACCAAAGTAAGATATTTAGTGACAGAATGAAAATTGCCCAAGCTCACTGGTATTACACTTTTACATCATATAAATATGTAAACACTGTACATAATTTAGACAAAAAGATCATATGCATACATACATCAACTACAAATTTTGACACTTAGCATGGGCACCTGTCATCTATTGCTACAGGAATTAAATCACACATGGTGCTCCAGCCTTGACTTTCAACAACCCCTGAAGGGAGGTCAAGGTGGAGACCAGGAATGAGGCCCTCTGTGCTCTGGAAAACTGGCAGAACAGGTCTTCATTTAGATATTTTAGGTGCCCGATTCTTATATCTCCTCATATCTAGAAAAGCACTAAATTCCTTCAAGAAGTCATCTGTTCCTCATGATTGGCAGAAACCTGCAAAAATATGTGCTTAAATGCATGAACCCCCCCTTCACCAAAATCCTGTATATCCTGACCCTCCCCCTGCCTCTTTAAAGCAGTTTCTCAGAGCCGTCTGAGGTGCTTTCCCCCCGGGCTGCTGTCTTCATTTTGCTCCAAATAAAGCTTAACTCACAACTCTCAGGTTGTGCACTCTTTTGAGTCAACACATAAATAATAGAAGAAGTGAAATATTTTCATTAGTAGTTTTTATGTATTAATGAACTATAGATTTTACAAATAAAAGCATGTAACACTGGTGAACATGAACATCTCCAAACACTGTTGTAACAGTGAAAAACACCCACTTTAGAAATAATGTGACAATGCTTATATAATGAGATATTAAAAACGGAGCCTTTGTTTATCTGTTTTGGTTGGAGCCTCAAGAGAACAGATGATTAACTGACCCCTTATTCTATAGTAAAGCGCTAGAGCTAGACATCTGCCAGACTTGCAAAGAAAGTGTCCAAGTATACAGGAACTCAACATATTATCCACCTCCCACTGTATAAACAAATACCAAGAATTTAATTAGGGAAGTTGAAAAGAGAGGGTTTATTTGGAGGAAATATGGGGATGCTGTGGTCTCATGAGGTGCTGTTGTTTGGGGTTTTTTTGCCTCAAGAGTAGTAACAAATGATTTAAAGAGGCAACTTAGAAATCTTGTTGTAATTTCTCTGAGTTGGGGGGGTCAATGGGCACTGAAGGGTGGCCTTGTAGAACATCTGATAAACCTGAGAATGGGACCTAATTAAACCTAAAAGATTTTTCACATCAAAGGAAACCATAAACAAGACAAAAAGATAACCTTCAAAATGGGAGGAAATATTTGCCAATGAAACAACTGACAAGGGATTAATCTCTAAAATAAACAAACAGCTGATGAAGCTCAATGTCAAATATATATACACACTACATATACATTAGCATGTGTAAAATAGATAGCTAGTGGGAACGTGCTGTAGAACATAAGGAGCTCAGCTCAGTGCTCTGTGGTGACCTAGAAGGGTGGGGTTGGGGGTGAGGTGTTGGAAGGGCAGTCCTAGAGGGAGGGGATATATGTGTACATATAGCTGCTTCACTTCATTATACAGCAGAAACTAATGCAACATTGTAAAGCCAACTATAATGTAATCAAAAATTAATTATTCTTAAAAAAGAACCTACCTGAAGGAGCCTATGACAGAAGTGTAGATGGGATTCTGGTAGAATCAGAGGGTGTGTGTGGGTGTGTGTGTGTGTGTGTGTGTGTGTGTGTGTGTCTGTGTGTGTGTCTGTGTGTGTGTCTGTGTGTGTCTGTGTCTGTGTGTGTGTGTCTGTCTGTGTGTGTGTGTCTGTGTGTCTGTGTGTGTCTGTGTGTCTGTCTGTCTGTTCAGGAAATGCAATGAGAGATTGTTGGAAGACATGGACTAGGAAGTGAAGTGATATGACTGCATTTATACTTCTAAAAGCTGACTCAAGCTGAGGAGTGCATTAACAGTAGTAGTAATTGTGATGGTAATTTTATGTGTCAATTTGACTAGATCATTAGTGGCCCAGATATTTGGTCAAACATTCTGGACACCTAATGATCTAGGCATGGGAGAGTTCAGTGTTGGGAGTTCCCTGGAGCATTTTTGGAAGAGATTAACATTTGAATTAGTAGATGGAATAAAGCAGTCCCTCCCTCAATATGGGTAGCAATTATCTAAGTGATTAAAAACCTGAGTAAAACAAAAAAAAGCTGAATAAGAGAGAACTGCCTGCCTGTTTGAGCTGGGACATCAGTCTCTTCCTGACGAAAAACTGGAGGTGAAAAATCAGCTCATGTGAGGTCTTGAGTCTGTCAGATTTCAGATTGACACTTAACACTATTGGCTTTCCTTGCTCTCAGGCCTTTGAACTTGGACTGGAACTATACTATAATTACTAACACTGAGTGTTTCTTGTACTAGGTGCTATCCAAATGTTTTATGTTTATATAGATACATAGATATGTGTGTGTGTGTGTGCGTGCACTTAGTTGCTCAGTCATGTCCAACTCTTTGTGACCCCATGGACTGTAGCCTGCCAGTCTCCTTTGTCCATGGGGATTCTCCAGGCAAGAATACTGGATTGGGTTGCCATGCCCTCCTCCAGGGGATCTTCCCAACCCAGGTCTCCAACATTGCAGGCAGATTCTTTATTGTCTGAGCCACTGGGGAAGCCCAAGAATACTGGAGAGGGTATCCTATCCCTCTCCAGGGGAACTTCCAACTCAGTAATCAAACCAGCATCTCCTGCATTGTGTGTATGTGTGTGTACATATATGTGTGTGTGTGTGTGTGTGTGTGTGTGTGTGTATACACATATATACATATATATGTGTGTGTGTGTATATATATATATAATCAAACTATGTAATCTTCACAATGACTCTGTAATGAATACTATTATGGTCATTATTTTAAAGATAAGGAAATGGACAGAACTAGTTAGAGGTCAGGTCCAACATTCTCGTTCATACAGTCTGCTTCCTGCACTCACTCCCCTACCCTCTACTCCAAAATATGATATGGTTAAGGACAATGATAGAAGCAGGGAGACCATTATAAGGCTCTTACCAATCAGACAAGAGATGATAGTGGCCAAGACTAGGCTTAGAGAAGATAATTATATACTGAAAGTATGATATGAGAGACAAGTGCCAACACAGCAATGGACATGTATCATGTGAAAACAAAGGAAGAAAAAAAAAAAAACCCTGAGATTTTTGAAATTAATTTGTTACTCTAGCATACCTAAACTATCCTTTATTATGATTTTGATTTTCTTCCACATATTGTTTTAATGCATTTGAAAACTTATACATTCATTAAATATATATACAAATTATAATTATATATATATATATGTTACATAAATATGCATTAAAAATGAGGTTTCCCTGGTGGTTCAGCTGGTAAAGAATCCACCTGCAATGCACGAGATCTGGGTTCAGTCCCTGGGTTGGGAAGGATCCCCTGGAGAATGGAATTGGTACCCACTCCAGTATTCTTGCCCAGAGAATTCCATGGAGAGAGGAGCCTGGAAGGCTATAGTTCATGAGGTCGCAGAGTCGGACACGACTGAGCAACTAACATAATATAAATAAGGAATAAAATATACACCCACACATACATATATACAGCTTGGTTTATGTAGGTATCTGTATTTTACTGAGATGGTTGATAGTTATAAAATTCTCAAAGAGGCTTGTATTCTCACAAAACTTTAACAGCATGGGTTTAAATAGTCCCGATCCAGAGTTACTAGGGTACAATACATGAATCCCACTGAAGTCAAAGAACAAGCTGATGATGTTCTGGAGTGGAACTGTGATTACTGAGGATAAAAATGGTGGGTAGCTCCTAGAGCAGGGTAGATGCTAAATGTCATTGGTCAAGAAAGGAAGATAGAGGAGATATACACAGAGATAGGAATAGGGGGACAAAGAATCAGGAGTCCTGCTTTGAGCATTCCAAGTTTGAAAGCCTTTATACTTATAAAAAGAGAGCTGCACTGTGTGGTTTCATGTAAAAGTCTGAAGCTCAAGGGAGAGTTTGATGTTAGAGATATAAATTCTAGTGGTATCAGCGTATGGATGATATTTTAAAGATATGAGACTAGAAGCCATGAGACAAGGAAGAGTGTCTAAATAAAGAATAGAAGGCAGCTCAGAACCAAGCTGTTCCAACATCTGAAGCTTTGAAAAACAGGAGGCAAAATTAGTGAAGGAGACAGAAAAGGAGTGTATAGAGGAGTCAGAGGAAAATCAGGCAACAGTGGTATTTCAATACCCAAGGAAGAAAATATTTCAAGGAGAGAGAGAGTTCAACTGTGGGGAATCATGCTGACAAAGTAAGATGAAGGGTGAGGAATGAAAACTGGCATTTGAAGTGTAAGGATGAGCTGGATGAGAGCCGCTTTAGCAGAGTGATTGGGGGGGGAAATCGCATTGAAGCAGTTTGAGGAGCAATTAGAGGTTAGGAAAAGTAGACAAAAAATAACAACAGGTAAGTTAAGCAAGCATATAAATCATTAAAACCTGCATGTTACTGGTATTAATTAATAAAAATCTAAATCTCCTTTCATTAAAGGTCAAAGTTTTCTAGCAAGAGTCTCAACTGGAACATTGGTGGGTCTATGGGTGGGTGGATGAGGAGGAGGGATTCTCTTTGGTTCTCTACTTGCCATCAGATGTCCCCAAAACCACCAAAGATCTGGTAATTCACCATGAGGACTCGGCATATAGTCACAGTCATGTCAATGAGTCATTACAGGGGGAAGATGCAACGCATTATGGCACATGGGGTGGAGTTTGGAGGAAAATTGGTGCCTGTTTCCAACAGTCATCTTCCAGTGGAATCATATAGGAAATGCTCAGTTCTTCCAGCATCAAACTGTGCCAACAAGTGTGAAATGTTGTCTACCCAGGAAACTTACTAGAGACTCATTACCCAAACTTTCCTCTGGGGGCTGGTCACCCTTAGCTAAGCACACACCAAAGTTCCAGACTTTCAGAGGGAAAGCAGTTGTTCAGTGTAAACTATATCTTTTGTACAAAAAGTTCAAAGAGTAAGCCCCTCTTAGGAGTAAGGGATTGGTGGGAACAAGCTCAAAATTTAAGTTCTCTAGCATCACCCAAGGGCGAACCTTGCAAGCAGTCCTTTCTCAGGCCAGCAGCCTCAGGACTGCTATGTTAAGTCCTTTTTTGCACATCATCTGTTACAAACTAAATGTGTATAT
Source organism: Okapia johnstoni (assembly GCA_024291935.2). Classification (NCBI taxonomy): domain Eukaryota; kingdom Metazoa; phylum Chordata; class Mammalia; order Artiodactyla; family Giraffidae; genus Okapia; species Okapia johnstoni. The sequence goes on along the minus strand of CM044317.1, from coordinate 59,978,184 downwards.
CCCCCACATTCATATCTTGAAGTCTTAATCCCCAATGTGATTAGTACTTGGAGGAAGGGCTTCAGTACTTAATTATATTTAGATTAGGTTATGAGGAAAGCTATGACAAATCTAGACAGTATATTTAAAAGCAGAGACATCACTTTGCCAACAAAGGTCCATATAGTCAAAGCTATATGGTTTTTCCAGTAGTCATATATGGATGTGAGTGTTGGACCATAAAGAAGGCTCAATGCCAAAGAACTGATGCTTTCAAATTGTAGGACTGGAGAAGACTCTTGAGAGTTCCTTGGACTGCAAGGAAATCAAACCAGTCGATCCTAAAGGAAATCAATCCTGAATATTCATTGGAAGGACTGATGCTGAAGTTGAAGCTCTAGTTCTTTGGCCACCTGATGTGAAGAGACAACTCACTGAAAAAGACCTTGATGCTGGGAAAGACTGAAGGCAAAAGGAGAAGGGGGTGGCAGAGGATTAGATGGTTAGACAGCACCACCAACTCTATGGACATGAATTTGAGCAAACTCTGGGAGACAGTGATGGACAGAGGAGCATGGCATGGGGTCGCAAAGAGTCAGACATGACTTAGTGACTAAACAACAACAAATAGGTCATGAGGGTCTGATCCCCTTGAGAGAATTAGTACACTTAAAATAGGAGGAGGAAGATAATTCTCTCTTCCTCTCCTCCACCAACTCCTCCATATGCACCGAGGAAAGGCCCTCTGAGCACACAGCCAGAAGGTGGTTGTCTGCCAGCCAGGAAGAAAGCCCTCAGTAGAACCCAACTGTGTTCACACCCTGATCTCAGACTTCCAGACTCTGGAACCATGAGAAATAAACACTTGTTGTTTAAACCACCCAGTCCATGGTATTTTGTCATAGTGGCTCAAGCAGACTAAGACAGAATCCAAAGTTGATTAGCTTCTTCTCTGTCTTAACACATTTTGCAGTATTCTGGCATCAGTGTCTACCCGTTAGAGAGGCTGAGCAAGGAGAAAGGTCATTATGAATGGGTCTTAGGCAGGGTTTCAGCCAGATTATCAATATGACTGACACCAGCTATCCAGTTCCAAATGCTGATCTGAAAGCCAGAGGCACAACTCTAGGAGAACTAGTAAGGGCATAATCAGGCTAGAACTTAAAGCAACTTGAAAATCAAACAGTAACACTATTTTATCTTTTTTTACAGGCAGAAATAACAGTATATTTCAGCTTCTAACTTACACCCAGATACTTGGATTTCTAATTGTTGGGAGTAAGGCCAGTAGTGTTCAGAGAATAGCAGGTCACAAGCTGTACAGTTGAGAGGTGTTATTCACACAAAGATACCTGACCTGCTCTAGAACTAACTGTGGTTTCCAGTTGAGGAGAAGTCTGTTATAGTTACCTGCTGCTGAATAACAACCCAAGACCCCAGAACTTAGTGGTGGTGTCCTACATTCATTCTCATCCCACTTATAAAAACGAAGGCACTTATTTATAATAGCCAAGATGTACAGAATATTAACACTGTGTGTGTATGTGTGTGCTCTGTCATATTCAGACTCTTCACAGCCCCATGGACTGTAGCCCTCAAGGCTCCTCTGTCTATGAAATTTTCTGGGCAAGAATACTGGAGCAGGTTGCCATTTCCCACTCCAGGGTATCTTCCCAACCTAGTGATTGAACCCCCATCTCTTACATCTCCTGCATTGGCAGGCGGATTCTTTACCACTGAGCCACCAGGGAAGCCCAATATTAACATTACTCAATCATAAGAAAGAATGAAACTTTGCTCTTTTCAAAACATGGATGGACCAGGAGGGATGTTATGCTTAGTGAAATAAGTCAAACAGAGTAAGACAAATACTGTATGTTTTCACTTATATGTAGAATGGAATAAAAACAAGCAAAAGGATGAATACAACAAAACAGACAGACTCGCAGATGCAGAGAAAAAACTTTTGGCTACCAGTAGGTAGAAGGAGGGGGTGGAGCAAAATCAGGGGTAGGGTTTAAGATGCACAAACAACTCTGTTAAAATAATAAAGCCATAAGGATATATTCTACAGCACAAATAATATGAACAATAGTTTATAATAACTTTAAATGGAGTATGAAAAAGCATTAGTCACTCAGTTGTGTCCAGCTCTTTGTGACCCCATGGACTGTAGCCCACCAGGCTCCTCTGTCCATGGAATTCTTCAGGCAAGAATACTGGAGTGGGTAGACTATAACCTATAAAAACCTGAAATCACTATGTTATGCACCTGAAACTGATATTATAAATTAACTGCAACTAAAACAAGGTAGGCACTATTGTTCAAAAAAAGGATACACTCTAGTACTCTAAGAAGTTGCTAAAATGCTTTAATCTTTATCTCACATCTGTAAAGCACTGATATTTATTTTGAAAATCAAAGGACCTACAGGAACTCTTCTTGGTCTATCTATGAATGATAATAATAGTTGTGTCTGACATGGTAAAAATTAAGTAAAATGTAGCTGGATCTGTTCTCTCAATGGAATGGGGGATTATGTTTTAACCATTAAAGCCTTTTAGAGTTTACATATTATAGAGTTATATGGTAGGACAGAAAAAAACATAATTCCCATAAGAGGAATAATGATAACAAAATTATTTGATAGAGGTGTTTCATGTTATTCAAAATGTACCATCATGCCCAGTAGTCATAATAAGTAAATATGTATAAGCACACAGAAATACATGATTGGTTGAACTTATACTTTAGGAATAGGATACCATGCATGCTCACTTGTAAATGTTCATTAAACATTTTTTACTTATTAAAAGTCACAATTTTCTTCTTCTTAATTATTATAAATTTATCTACTTTTTCCTCTCTTTGTTTTTCTCTTTCTCTATATATGTGTGTGTACACATATATTTCCTGTTAAATCACTGACAGGATACAATGAAAACCAGTTTGCAACTAGAAAGTACTTCTGTTTACAAATGTCAAAGCAAAATAAAAGTCTTCTCTTTGAGTATCATTTGCAAATGAGAAGTTTGTTTACAAGCAAGCTATATCATACAAAAATAGTATTGCCAAGTATTTGCTTTACATAGGTACCACTTTATTATTAATAATTCCTGGATCATAGTAATTATTAATGAGCTCTGTTTTTCAAAGAAAATATACGTCACAGAGTTTATTTAAAAATTTATGGTAGGGGAGAAATGTCATTTGCCCTCTTTAGAGGGGCTTATTTCTTCTCTCTTCCTTTTGGGATAAAACTGGAAAATGGAGACAGTGTCTGTGCTGAAAAAGCACAGACCTGTCAAGATGGCTCTGACTTAAGCCACTTCATTTTCAACTCTCAGCCAAGCACTGAGATAGATAGACTTGAACCCTGGGTTTATTTTAGGAGTGTTATGCACTGTCCTACGTGAAAAAGTAATGCCATCTGTAATGGGATTTTTCATTTCCCAGCTTAATTTTAACAGTTACTGCAGAAAATGTCCTACTCTTAGACTCCTAGTCACCAGGCAGGCTGCTTGGCCGATACTTCACCTTTATATGAATATTCATTATGAAGTCTAAAATAGAGAGATCAATAGTTGTTGACCTGACTTCATCCTCTCTAGATCCAGAAAATATTACATAAAGATTTTATTTATACCACCTTGCTGCAGAGCTACCTCAGGATTAAGGGGCCACAACTGGCTGGTAGGTCCATCCCTAGGGTGCTGCCCATCATGTTCAGATTTGTGTCCCTGCCTCTGAGCCCAGAGTCCTGTGGCTGGGTCAAGCCGCCATGGCTGTCAGAGGCACCTGCCATTGTGATAAGGTTATCCCTCTCACATCTACCTGATAGGCCCCAGCCTTCAGGAAAGGAAAAAGAAAGAACAAATATCAAAGGAAAAAAGATGTCTTTAACTTGAAATATAGTTTAGATTTTTCTATTTTAAGATAACTCCTACCCATACATCTTTCTCTTCATTGATAGTTATTAATCTAGTTAATGAAGAGTCTGGTCATTTTCAATGAAATTAAGCAGCCTCTGAAACAATACAATGAAAAATATATACTAACGTTTTAGGGATAGTGTCATTCTTTATGTATTTTGTTCTGTGGGTTGAAATTTATACAGAAGATTCATGGTTTTCTATCAATGACATTAGAGATCACTTTTATAAAGGTGCCATGCTAGATTCAGAAATTTTTTTAAAAGAAATATAAGGGGGAGTGCTCAATTAAATTTGAATTTCTGATAAATAAGTAATAATTTATTGTAAGTATGCACAATACAATACTCGGGACATACTTCTACTAAAAACAATACCTTGTTTATCAGAAATATAAATTTAATGGGACATTCTATTCTTTATCTGAAGCCTAGTTATAAATGTATTTGACCATGTGCTGCATTGCTGCAACTAAACTTAGGAACCTCATTTATTCAAATAGGAGAAAAATATCCAAATGGAGGAAACTTTTAAAAATGAAGATGAAATGTTCCATGTAACAGAAACCCTTATAAAGACATTGAAATAGTTAAACATCATATTTATATGATTTTCCTTTCTACCCTCATTCAGTAACTATAAGGCTGGTTGGAATGCAAAGGGTAGCTCAGTGGCTTGAGAACTGTATAATTCTCTTAAGAGAAGAAGCAATAAATTAGCAAGAAATGACTCTCCACAAGAAAATTTCTGTTTTACCAAAATCATTGTTTAACAAAAGGATGCTTAGAAAATATGGCAGGTGATAGAGAATCGAAAGGATCGATGGGTTACTGGGCACTTTTTAGATACACGTCAATGATTAGAAAGTCAGGTTGGATATTTATCACTTTGGTATTGTCACATAATAGTAAAAAGAGACTCATCCTAAACCACAACTCCAGTATCTATAACACCTCACATTAAAATACACTTTTTGCTCATTATGTTAAAAAGTCAATTAAACCAATAGTAAGTAGGCTACTGTATATATTTTACATATTAAAGGTATATGAGTGTGTGTATGTATGTTTATATGTGTGTGTGTATATATATATATATATATATATATATATATGTAGATAGATCTATATGTATGGATACATATATCACCAGACCATCTCCCAGAGTAAATGGCAGCATTTATTGTAAATTTTACATATGGACCTTTACTTACTGTTGATAAATGCAATAGAAACAATATAAACTTCAAAATATGAAGTTGACACACTTCTGTTTCCATCCTTTCTTTTTCCTAACCACAGTATATTATTTTTCTTTTGCCAAATGTATCCATTTCTTAGAGAAAATAAATCACATTTTAATAAAAGCCAGCAGAATTTTTTAAAGAGCATGTGTTACTGTGGAAATAGTCAAGAGAATTCATTTAAGCAAAAGCCTTTCACACTATCAGAATAGGTTTATGAAAAGGAAACTACAGTAAACAAGTTAAATTGTATTAATTATAGTATAAGAAAAATGTTAATCTAAATTAAAAGATACATAGCCTTAGAAGCAACCATTTAAAAACAACAGATCTATTCTACTGAGTCTAAAGAGGTCTATTATAAAAGATTGTTAAGGTACTTTGCATTCTTGTTATGGAACTAATGAATCCAATTATGAGACTATTCTGTAATCCTAACTTCATGAACTCAACTTGACTTTTCCCACAACTAGAAGAAATGAGTGAAATTTTGACTGTGTGTATGCTTGAGATACGAATACGCTTTCATGTCTACAGATTACAGTGGTGACTGTGAGTCCTGTTTGTATGTTTGACAAAGGGACCTGTGTATTAATAATCTTTTCATGGCTAAAACAATGATATTGATTGTTTATGTTCTGGGGGAGCAACTTTCAGCAACTTTAAATATACCTTATTGTTTTTAAAAGGCTCAGTTTGTTTATTTCTGCTGCCTTTACCTTATAGCTATGAGGCAACTAGCTATTTCATGTGTAGTGAATCTCTGGAGGAAAAGCTTTAGGTAAGCAGGTGTTGCCTTGAGTATTATGGTTTTAGAAAAATTACAATTGAAGCAGTGGAGATGGGGTATGAGTGGAGGTGATATTTAACTAAGCGGTAATTCATCTTGCTGAAAACTCAAAACACCATTAGAGATTTCCATAAAGTTTCACACTCCTAATGATCCTAACATTTGATGCTGAGGGAAAAGTTCTTATTTAGGTATTTGACAGTAGAGCGTTGAAAGGTCATTTGTCAGCAGGGTCACTAAGCTGTAGAACTTGTTAGGAAAGCTTGATAGTGCTTTGTCCCACACTGTTGCTGTCTAACATCTCACAGGCAGCTAGCAAGAGCAATTAGGCAAACTCTGGTTTGGCTGAGACTGACCTCTTTCAATATTTTGAAATGTGCATAAGTGCCTGTCAAAGCATATCAACTGACTATATTAATGATATGAGGAGATGCTCCTGGCAATGATCCCTACCTCCTGCAGAGGACTAAGATTTAAGGTCAACTAACCCTTCTACTACAGCTTTGCCAGGAGAAAGGTTATTGAAGGAGGTGGCAGACTGATATGGGAAAGCCTGCTATTCAACCATATACTATTGCCATCTCTGCATTTACTCTACCCTGTGTATGGTCTTATAATTATTAAAGCTATGATCATAAAATTGCGTTAATGCCCTTTCCACAACTGAGCTACTGATATGCTATCATATGTTTTCATGTGTTTTATTTTAAAATATAAAATCACAAGATTGCAAAGTGTAATGTCTGAAAGTCATTTCACTTTTATTTTTAATATTGCTTTATATGTTCAAATATTTCATGTAGGAATGGGAAAGTATGCACATGCATGCACAATGTAGCATCTTTCAAAAGATATGACCAGATGTTCATAACATCTCTGATTCTTTAGGGGAAAAAATCCTGTTTTCACCTAAAATTTGAAAATGTATAATAATGATTTATGAATTTAAGATCATTTATACTCTATGACATTGTTAGGTCTCTGATTATATGCCTAAATCTTCACATACCTTTTAAAGAACTAACATATATGCTCTTATTTATTCATTCAAGAAATATTTACTAAGGTCAGTATGTTCCACAGAAATCTATAAAGTCTGTAAAAAAAACTAAAGAAGATGGATGGGCCTTTAATCTCCAGAATTTAAAATATTAGTGAGAATTAGTGGATTGACCTTGAATAGCTCAATATATTTAAGTACAACTTTTTCCTTTGGGTGAATCACTCTAACTTCAAAGGAACTCTCGTTAATACCGGTATATTGAAGGAAGTCTAAGCTATAATTTCATAACAAATGTCACCTTATTTTTAGAGAGCTAGGTTAGTAACTAAAGAAGGTACGCAAAACAATTCTAGAAAATGAGCATGTACATACAAACACATACACAGTTCAATGCAAACCCTACAGTTGCTAAAATAGTTAATGCTAAATGTTCTTAGACTACTATATTAATTTTCTTATTAAAACAATTATTTGGATTTTCATTTAAAAATTATGTCCTAGGACAATCTCCCAGGTATTATGATTCAGCAGGTTAAGTGTGCATCCCAGAAATATACATTATCAACCAACCTAATGATTCAGATGCTCCATGCTGTACACTTGCAGAAACATTGCCCTAAATGAATTGTGTTCATTATTATCACATCAGAAGCAGGCTACAGGACTTTCATTTCTGTCTATAAATACTTATCTGCTAAGAAAGTTTTCTCCCACAATAAAAAACAAAACAAACAAAAAAACATCCTGGCAAATAGACATAAAACAGTGAGTTTTAGATGTTGCAAGCAGGAATGTGCCTCTTCAGAAAAGGGAAATAAATGATATGAACCCTATGATTGTGCCAGCTTACTTCATGGAAGGAGTTCTCAGAACTCAAAGCAGGTAAGGGGAACTTAAGCCACAGAGAGTTAACACAGAAGCTAGAGTTTGGGAGACCTGAGATAGCTAGAAACTGTGGGACACACTGCAAGAGGACAGGGAGATGGAAAGAGAATGAGGAGGGGGTGGACATGGGTGTATGTAGAGCTGTTCCCTCTAGTTTCTGAACACATGTGGGATACAACTCACTTAGACTGGGCAAAAAATACCAGGCATAAGGCTGAATAATTCCTCATGCTCACTGAGAGCTGAAAACATTTTATATTCCCAATCAGAATGGGAAAAATTCATTAAATACTCACAGAATGTTGAGTAGAATCAGAAAAAGGTACCACTTTAGGAATGAACTAAGCCTAAGACTAAAGACTTATTTGGATCAGTCCTAAGAACGTTTTGAAGAAAACTTTGGAAAGATAAACTTGTTCTCAAACAGTTCAACTGAATGCTAGGAAAAAAAAAATCAACGCTCTTCAAAGGCATACAACAAAATCTAGCAACTAACAACATAAAATTCATTAGGTAGGACATTCAAACAAAATTCCAAGGCATACAAAGAAGCGGGAAAATGTGACCCATAAGAAAAATAACTATCAATTAATACAAATAGGCCTACAAAAAAGGACAGATTGTGGAATGCAAGCCAAAGACTATAAAACAGAAATTACAAATGTTATAAATATACTCAGGAGTGTAAGGGCTTCCCTAGTAGCTCAGCAGTAAAGAATCTACCTATAATACAGGAGACGCGGTTCGATCTTTCAGTCTGGAAGATCCCCTGAAGAAGGGCAGGGCAACCCATCCCTCTATTCTTGCTAGGAAAATCTCATGGACAGAGGAGCCTAGAGGGCTACAGTCCATGGGGTTGCAAAGAGTTGGACGCGTCTGAAGCGGCATGCATGCAGGAGTGTAAAGGAAAACTTAAAAATGATGGCGAGAAAACACAAAAGATGTAAAAAGAAAACAATGGAACTACTAGCAATGAAAAATACAAGTAAAAATGAAACTACTTAACTGAATAGGATTGATAGCATATGAAACACTGCAAAAGAAAATATCAGTGAACTTGAAAAATTAGCAGTAGGAGATATATTAAAGTTCAGAGATAAATACACTGAGAAAACAAATGGAACATCAGCAATGGGTTGGACAATATCAAGCTGTCTAGCATATATAATTCAAGCCATAGAATCATGGACAGAGAAGGTGGTGAATGGTGTGAGGAGACAGAATAAACAGATTGCAAAAATAATCAAAACTGATAAAAACTATAAACTAAGATCCAAGAAGCTCAAAAAATTGCAAGAAGAAAAATAATAAAGATGCATACTCTAAAACATTAAAGATATTCTAAAAATGGTGACAAAAAGATCTTAAAAACTGCCAGAGAAGTATTACACACAGAAGACCAAAGATACAACAAGCATATTTTCAGAAACTATGCAAACCAGATGAGAAATGGCATCTTTATATTACTGAAAGAAAAAAAAATCAATCCTCAACTGTATACCCAAGGAAAATATTATTTCACAAATGAAGGCAAAATAAAGACTTTTCAGGAAAGAAAAAAATAAAGCTGAGTAGCATTTCTGTCATTAGACTCTCTACAGGAAGGAAGAGGGAGATAACAGATGGGATCTGAATCTTTTCAGAGGAGTGAGTAGTGCCAGATGACTAGCTGTTAAAGGCAAAAATAATAGCAGTCTGCTGTGAGGTTTTTATCTTCAGTTCAGTTCAGTCACTCAGTCGTATCCGACTCTTTGCGACCCCATGGACTGCAGCACACCAGGCTTCCCTGTCCATCACTGATTCTCGGAGCTTGCTCAAACATATCCATCAAGTCAATAGTGCCATCCAACCGTCTCATCTTCTGTCATCCCCTTCTCCTCTGCCTTCAATCTTTCCCAGCATCAGGGACTTTTCAAATGAAGTCAGTTCTCTGCATCAGGTGGCCAAAATATCGGAGTTTCAATTTCAGCATCAGTCCTTCCAATAAATGTTCAGGACTGATTTCCTTTAGGATGGACTGGTTGGATCTCCTTGCAGTCCAAGGGACTCTCAAGAGTCTTCTCCAACACCACAGTTCAAAAGCATCAATTCTTCGGCCCTCAGCTTTCTTTATGGTCCAAATCTAACATCTATACATGACTACTGGAACAACCATAGCCTTAACTAGACAGATCTTTGTTGGCAAAGTAATGTCTCTGCTTTTAAATATGCTGTCTAGGTTGGTCATAACGTTTCTTCCAAGGAGTAAGCGCCTTTTAATTTCATAGCTGCAGTCACCATCTGCAGTGATTTTGGAGCCCCAAAAATAAAGTCTCTCACTGTTTCCACTGTTTCCCCATCTATTTGCCATGAAGTGATGGAACCAGATGCCATGATCCTAGTTTTCTGAATATTGAGTTTTAAGCCACCTTTTTCACTCTCCTCTTTCACTTTCATCAAGAGGCTCTTTTGTTCTTCACTTTCTGCCATAAGAGTGGTGTCATCTGCATATCTGAGGTGATTGATATTTTTCCCAGAAATCTTGATTCCTGCTTGTGCTTCCTCCAGCCCAGCGTTTCTCATGATGTACCCTGCATATAAGTTAAATAAGCAGGGTGACAATATACAGCCTTGATGTACTCCTTTTCCTATTTGGAATCAGTCTGTTGTTCCATGTCCAGTTCTAACTGTTGCTTCCTGACCTGCATACAGGTTTCTCAAGAGGCAGGTCAGGTGGTCTGGTATTCCCATCTCTTTCAGAATTTTCCACAGTTTGTTTATATCTTCTGTAGAACTAAAATGTATGACTATATAAGCATGAGGGCAGGGAGAATAGAAATAGAAGTTTTTTAATACTGGACAGAAAGTGATACAATGCTAGTTAAAGTGACAGTGATAAGCTAAAGGTATATACTGAGAAACCTACAGACAAAACTAAAACATAAAACAACATATGCTAATAAGCAAATAGTGGAAATAACATGTAATAAAAAATAACATTGATGCAAAAAAAGCAAAGGAAAGAGAAAGAATATCCAAAGAATAAATAAAATACCAAGATGGTAGATTTAAAACTAAATATATCAAAATCACATTAGATTTCAGTGATCTAATACTTCAATTAAAAGATAGATATTGTCAGTGTGGATACTATATGAAGTCTGCACAAAGCCCATATTAAGGACAGAAGTGCAAATAAGTTGAAAGCAAGAGGATGTAGAAATATACACCATGCAAAAATTAATTTTAAAAAGCTTCAGAATAGAAAGCAACCCCTTGATTCAGACAATATGGCAGAGTAGAAGGACTTGAGTTCACCTCCTCTCTCCAATATAACAAAATCACAACTAACAGCTGAACAACCACCAAATGAAAGACTGGAACCTGCCAAATATGACATTTTACATTCAAAGACAAGGAAGAAGTCACAGGGAGATGGAATGAGAGTTCTGAGACCCACATCAGACTCCTCACCCTGAGTGTCTGGCAATGTCACTGATGAACATAAAGGCAAAACATTCTCAACAAAATACTAGTAAACTGAATTCAACAAAACATTAAAAGGATCATACATCATGATCAAGTCGTATTTATCTCAGAGATGCAAGGATTCTTCAAAATATGCAAATTAGCATGATGCACCACATTAACATACTGAAGAATAAAAACCATGTCATCATCTCAGTAGATGTAGAAAGAGCTTTAAGACAAAATTTAACATCTATTTATGATAAAAAAAAATACTCTCCAGAAAGTAAGCATAGAGGGAACTTACCTCAACATAACAAAGGCTATATATGGCAGACCCACATATAGTATCATTCTCAATGTTGAAAAGTGAAAACATTCTAAGAACAGGAACAAGACAAGGATGTCCACTGTTGCCACTTTTATTCAACATAGTTTTGGAAGCCCAGCCATGGCAATCAGAGAAGAAAAATAAATAAAAGGGATCAAAATTGGAAAAGAAGTAGTAAAACTGCTACTATTTGCAGATGACATGATACTATACATAGAAAATCCTAGAAATGCTATCATAAAACTCCTAGAACTTATCGATAAATTTAGTAAAAGTTTCAGCATACAAAACTGATATGCAGAAATCTCTAGCATTTCTATACACTAACAATGAAATATTAGAAAGAAAAATTAAAGAAACAATCCTACTTATCATCATCTCAAACAGAATAAAATACTTAGGGATAAATCTATCTAAGGAGGAAAAAGACCTGTACTCTGAAAACTATAAGACGCTGATGAAAGAAATCAAATATGATACAGAGGGATATACCATGTCCTTGGATTAGAAGAATCAATACTGTCAACAATTATACTATTCAAGGCAATCTACATATTCAATGCAATCTCTATCCTATCAAATTACCAATGACATTTTCACAGAACTAAAACAAAAAAAAAATTAAATTTGTATGAAAAAACAAAAGACCCAGAATATCCAAAACAATCCTGAGAAAGAAAAAAACAGAGCTGGAGGAATCAGGCTCCATAACTTCAGACTGTACAAGAAAGCTAAAGTCACAAAGACAGTATGATATTGGCACAAAAACATAAATATAGATCAATGATATAGGATGGAAAGCCCAGAAATAAACCCACACTTCTACTGTCACCTAATCTGTGACAAATGAGGCAAGAATATACAATGAAGAAAAGACAGTCTTTTCAATAAGTATTGCTAGAAAAACTGGAAATAACATGTAAAAATGAAATTAGAACATTCTCTAACACCATACCCCAAAACAAACTCAAAATATATGAAAGACCAAATATAAAACCGGACACTATAAATATCTTAGAGGAAAACATAGGCAGAACACTGACAAAAATCTCAGCAATGTTTTTGGATTCACTTCCTAGAGTACTGATAATAAACAAAAATAAACAAATGGAACCTGCTGCTGCTAAGTCACTTCAGTCGTGCCCAACTCTGTGCGACCCCATAGATGGCAGCCCACCAGGCTCTCCCGTCCCTGTGATTCTCCAGGCAAGAACACTGGAGTGGGTTGCCATTTCCTTCTCCAATGCATGAAAGTGAAAAGTGAAAGTGAAGTCGTTCAGTCATGTCCAACTCTTAGCAACCCCATGGACCGCAGCCTACCAGGCTCCTCCATCCATGGGATTTTCCAGGCAAAAGTACCGGAGTGGGTTGCCAGTGCCTTCTCTGAAATGGAACCTAATTAAGCTTGAAAAACTTTTTCACTGCAAAGAAAACTACAAATAAAATAAAAAAGATAACATACATAATGTAAGAAGGTATTTGCAAGCAAAATAACTGACAGGGGATGGATCTCCAAAATATACAAACAGCTTCTTCAATTCAATATCAAAAAAGCAAACAACCCAATCAGAAAATGGCAGAAGATCTAAACACATATTTCTCCAAAGAAGACACACAGGTGGCCAAGAGGAACATGAAAAGATGATCAACGTTAGTAATTATATGAGAAATATAAATCAAAACTACAATGAGGTATCACCTCACACTGGTCAAAATGGACATTATCAAAAAGCCTAAAAACTATAAATGCTTGAAAGGGTATAGAGAAAAGGAAACACTCCTACACTGTAGCATGTGTGCATGCTCAGTCATGTCTGACTCTTGTGACCTTTTGGCCTATAGCCCATCAGAATCCTCTGTTCATGGGATTTCCCAGGCAAGAATACTGGAGTGGGTTGCCATATCCTTTGCTAGGGGATCTTCCTGGCCCAGCGATTGAACACACATCTCCTGGATCTCCTGCACTATAGATAGATTGTTTACCACTGAGCCATCAAGGTGGGAATGTAAACTGGTGGAGCCACTATGGAAAGCAGTATGCTGCTGCTGCTGCTAAGTCATTTCAGTCGTGTACAACTCTGTGCGACCCCATAGACGGCAGCCCACCAGGCTCCCCCATCCCTGGGATTCTCCAGGCCAGAACACTGGAGTGGGTTGCCATTTCCTTCTCCAATGCATGAAAGTGAAAAGTGAAAGTGAAGTCACTCAGTCGTGCCCGACTCTTCAAGACCCCATGGACTGTAGCCTACCAGGCTCCTCCATCCATGGGATTTTCCAGGCAAGAGTACTGGAGTTGGTTGCCGTTGCCTTTTCCTGGAAAGCAGTATCAGTTCAGTTCAGTTCAGCCGCTCAGTCATAATTGACTCTTTGAGACCCCATGAATCGCAGCATGCCAATCCTCCCTATCCATCACCAACTCCTGGAGTCTATCCAAACTCATGTCCATCGAGTTGGTGATGCCATCCAACCATCTCATCCTCTGTCATCCCCTTCTCCTTCTGCCCCCAATCCTTCCCAGCATCAGGGTCTTTTCCAATGAGTCAACTCTTCACACGAGATGGCCAAAGTATTGTAGTTTCAGTTTCAACATCAGTCCTTCCAATGAACACCCAGGACTGATCTCCTTTAGGATGGACTGGTTGGATCTCCTTGCAATCCAAGGGACACTCAAGAGTCTTCTCCAACACCACAGTTCAAAAGCATCAATTCTTCAGTGCTCAGCTTTCTTCACAGTTCAACTCTCACATCCATACATGACTACTGGAAAAACCATAGCCTTGACTAGACGGATCTTTGTTGGCAAAGTAGTACGGAGATTCCTTTAAAAACTGACAGTAGAACTGCCATATGATCCAACAATCTCTCTCCTGACATATATCTTGAGAAAGACATAGTTCGAAAAGATGCATGCACCACAATTTTTATTGCAGCATTATTTACAGTAGATTTAAAAATCAAATCATGTACCTGCCAGAGACACTCAGAGGGCACAAACAAAACATTGTGCATACAAAGACCCAGGGAAAGAAGAAGTGACCTCCACAAGAAACTGAGCCAGACCTGCCTTTGAGTGTTTGAGTGTCTCCTGTGGAGGCATGGGTCAGCAGTGGCCTGCCACAAGGACAGTGGCTCTGGCTGCAGCAGTCCTGGGAGGTGAAGCACGTGTCATAAGCCCTCTTGATGAGGTCACCATTAGCCCCACTGAAGAGCCACAAACTTGAGAATAATTATACCAAAGAAGTTTTCACACTGATGCTAAAGTTCTACGGCCCACAACAGATTCCCAACCTGGGGATCTGACAAAGGGACTGAGAACTCCCAGGGAATTTGACTTTGAAGGTCAGTGGGATTTGATTACAGAAATTCTACAGGACTGGGGAAACAGAGACTATTGGAGGGCACAAATAAAACCTTATGCACACCAGGACGCAGGACAAAGGAGTAGTGACTCCACAAGAGACTGAGCCAGACTTTCCTGTGAGTGTTCAGGAGTCTCTAGCAGAGATATGGGTCGACAGTGGCCTGCCAAAGGGTCAGGGACACTGACTGCAGTAATCCTGGGAGGCGTGGCATGCTGGCTTAAGTTCTTTTGGAAGAGGTCACCATTATCCCTACCATAGACCAAACTACAGGGAGGGAAAACAGCCCATCCATCAGTAGAAAATTGGATTAAATACTTACTGTGCATGGCCTTGCCCACTAGAGCAAGGCACAGTTTTCCCCACAGCCAGTCCCTCCCATCAGAAAATTCCCACAAGATTCATCCTCATCCATCAGAGAGCAGATAGAATGAAAACCACAATCAAAGAAAACTAACCAAACTGATCACATAGATCACAGCCTTGTCTAACTCAATGAAACTATGAGTCATGCTACATAGGGCCACCCATGATGGACCAGTCATTGTGGAGAGTTCTGACAAAATGTGGTCCAGTGGAAAAAGGAATGGCAAACCACTTCAGCATTCTTGCCTTGAGAACCCCATGAACAATATGAAAGGTAAAAACATATGCCACTGAAAGATGAACTTTCCAGGTCAGTAGGTACCCAATATGCTACTGGAGAAGAGCAGAGAAATAGCTCTAGAAGAAATGAAGAGGCTGAGCCAAAGCGGAAACAACTCAGCTGTGGGTATGTCTGGTGGTGAAAGTAAAGTCCGATTCTGTAAAGAACAATATTGCATAGGAACCTGGAATGTTAGGTCCATGAATCAAGGTAAACTGGAAGTGGTCAAACAGGAGACAGAAAGAGTGAACATGGACATTTTAGAAATCAGTGAAATAAAATGAACAGAAATGGGCGAATTTAATTCAGATGACCATTATATCCACTACTATGGGCAAGAATCCCTTAGAAACAAGGGAGTAGCCCTAATACTCAAAAAGAGTCCAAAATGCAGTACTTAGGTGCAATCTCAAAAACAACAGAATGATCTAGGTTCATTTCCAAGGCAAACTATTCAATATCACAGTAATCCAAGTCTATGCCCCAACCATTAATGCCAAAGAAGGTGAATATGAATTGTTCTATGAAGACCTACAAGACCTCCTAGAACTAACACCGAAAAAGATATACTTTCCATCACAGGTGACTGGAATGCAAAAGTAGGAAGTCAAAAGATAACAGGCAAGTTTAGCCTTGGAATACAAAATGAAGCAGGGCAAAGGCCAACAGAGTTTGCCAAGAGAACACAGTGGTCATAGCAAACACCCTCTTCCAACAACACAAGAGACAACTGTACATATGGACATTACCAGATGGTCAATACCGAGATCAGATTATTATATTATTTGCATCTGAAGATTGAGAAGTACTATACAGTCAGCAAAAACAAGACTTGGAGCTGACTATGGTTCATATCATGAGCACCTGATTGAAAAATTCAGATGTATATTGAAAAATTAGGGAAAACCACTTGGCCATTCAGGTATGACCTAAATCAAATCCCTTATGATTATGAAGTGGAAGTGAGAAATAGACTCAAGGGATTGGACCTGATAGAGTACCTGAAGAATATGGACGGAGGTTCGTAACACTGTACAGGAGGCAGTGATCAAAACCACCTAAAGAAAAAGAAATGAAAAAAGGTAAAATCGTTGTCTGAGGAGGCCTTACAAATAGCTGAGAAGAGGAGAGAAGTGAAACACAAAGGAGAAAAGGAAAGATATACCCATCTGAATGCGGAGTTCCAAAGAATAGCAAGGAAGGGTAAAAAGTTTTCCTAAGTGAACAATGCAAAGAAATACAAGAAAACAATAAAATTGGAAAGAGTAGAGATCTCTTCAAGAAAATTAGAGATACCAAGGGAACATTTCATGCAAAGATGGGCACAATAAAGGACGGAAATGGTATGGACCTAACAGAAGCAGAAGAAACTAGGAAGAGGTGCTAAGAATACACAGAAGAATTATGCAAAAAAGACCTAGATGAATCGGATAGCCACCACGGTGTGATCACTCACCTACAGCCAGACACCCTGGAGTGCAAAGTCAAGTCAGCCTTAGGAAGCATCATTACGAACAAAGCTAGTGGAGGTGACGGAATTCCAGATGAGCTATAACAAGTCCTAAAAGATGATACTGTTATAGTGCTGCACTCGGTATGCCAGCAAAATTGGAACACTCAGCAGTGGAAAAGGTCAGTTTTCATTCCAGTCACAAAGAAGGATGATGCCAAAGAATGCTCAAACTACCAAACAATTGCACTCATTTCACATGCTAGCAAGGTCATGAGCAAAATCCTGCAAGGGCTTCAACCAAGAACTCCTAGATGTTCAAGCTGGATTTAGAAAAGGCAGAGGAACCAGAGATCAAACTGCCAACATCCATTGGATCATAGAAAAAGCATGAGAATTCCAGAAAAACATCTGCTTCTGCTTCATTGACTACACTAAAGCCTTTGACTGTGTGGATCACAACAAACTGTTGAAAATTCTGAAAGTGATGCGAATACCAGAACACCTTACCTGTCACCTGAGAAGCCTGTATGCAGGTCAAGAAACAACAGAACCAGACATGGAACAACGGTCTGGTTCAAAATTGGGAAAGGAGCACATTAAGACTGTATACTGTCACCCTGCTTATTTAACATATATGCAGAGTAAATCATGCAAAATGCTGGGCTAGATGAAGCACAGCCAGAATCAAGATTGCTGGGAGAAGTATCAATAAACTCAAATATGCAGATGAAATCACCCTTAAAGCAGAAAGATTCCATACATGACTACTAGAAAAACCACAGCTTTGACTAGATGGACCTTTGTTGGCAAAGTAATGTCTCTGCTTTTTAATATGCTGTCTAGGTTAGTCATAACAAAGAGGAGAGTGAAAAAGTTGGCTTAAAGCTCAACATTCAGAAAACTAAGATCATGACATCTGGTTCCATCACTTCATGGCAAACAGATAGGGAAACAGTGGAAACAGTGAGAGACTTTATTTTGGGGGGGAAATATTGGAGTGCGTTGCCATGCCCTCCTCTAGGGGATCCTCCCAACCCAGGGATTGAACCCAGATCTCTCGCATTGCGGGCTGATTCTTTACCATCTGAGCCACCAGGGAAGCCCAAGAATACTGGAGTGGGCAGCCAATCCCTTCTTCAGGGGAGCTTCCAGACTCAGGAATTGAACTGGGGTCTCCTGCATTGCAGGCGGATTCTTTACCAGCTAAGCTACCCAGAAAGCCTTGCAAGTATGAGCTTCGTACATGAATCTGGCTGGGGTCTTAGTCAGAGGTTGGCTTTCTGACTCCCTCATTTCTGTTTTTGAGAGATTCTGTTTCCCATTTTAAGCTGAATTTGTCAGGGATAAAAATCACTAGTGAAATTGTATAGTGGGCCCATTTGCTGCTTGTGAGCTTAACTGCTCCGGGAGTCACCCCAAAGTCGTTTCAGCCCGTCTTACGTGTCTCAGATGATACCTCCGGCAGTCTAAGACCACCATGGCTGCTCAGGTCACTGAACGACCAGTTCTCACTTGCCACCCTCAGATGAGCAGTATTTTAATTAGTGAGTAGGTTTCCCTAAGGGACCACTGCACGGTAAGATCCTGCATGCCACAAAATTTTTAATTGATGAATTAGTTGATCATTAAGCACACACACTCACACACACAGCCCTGGTAGTTTTCTAAATGGTTCCTATAGATCATCCTCTCTCAAAATGGGCCAAACATTTATCTCTGGAGAAGCCAAGCCACCCCTAAGTTCTAACTGGATAGCGGGGACCTGGGACAGGACTGCCACTTGAAGGCAGGTCTCTGGAAACAGCACTGGCCCCCCACCAGATCCGTTGCCCCCTCCCGTTTCCGGCCTTGCCAAGGACAACCCCCGCCAGCCCTCAGTGATCCTTAGACTTTCTCAATCTCCCTAATTTTGTGCTTCCCCAAAGTTTTCTTGCATCACCTTTCCACACATAATTTGTGCTTATATACAGTTAAGTACTTATATATATATATATATATATATATATATATATATATATATATACAGTTAAATATAATACTTATTTATTTGTAGAAATGTCAAGGAGTCCAGTCAATCAAGTCCAAGTCTATTGGTAAGGAGCTGTGGTCTATTTACTCTAGTCCTCTGTTAAGAGCATCTCTTCCTTGAAGGTAAATAAAACATAGACAAATTCCTACCTACACACTCCCTTTTCCTGACTTCTGTGTAAACACATCCTTTGTTCAAATGTTACTATCACCAAAAAAGCTGCAGGTTCCTCTTACTGTCAAAATGGACTATGCTTTTCTCATCCTTTTTTCAACTTGGAACTATGAAGACATTTAAAGTAACTTCTGCAGAGAATTCATATCATCCTATATGTTAATTTTACTATTTCAGTTTTTACAGATTAATGTCTTATTGTTCCGTCATTCAATAAATATTTATTGGGCACCTACTATGTATCAAGCATGACTCTAGGTGATGGGAACAGAGTGAATAGGCTGAAATTCCGACTAAGAAAACTTATATTCTAATGAGGGAGACAGATAAGAAACAAGATGTAAATTCAGTATTGGAGAGTGCTATAAAGCACTTTAGTAATTAATCTTTCACCATCACAAATATTTTATTTGCATTGGACTTTGGGTTATTTTATTTTTTACTACAATCCTTTAATAGAAATGAAAGATACATTTATAAACTTTAGGAATATTAACACATTCAAGAAAAACAGTGGATGCTACTTGTACTTTAAAATAGCCAATTGTGCTATAAAAGTTGATTCACTATCTAACATTTGTTGGGGATGCAATACATTTAAAAATACCATATAGTAATCTTATCTTTTTCTTCAAAATGTATGTGAGCTAGAAAGCATTCTATAAATAAAGTAATAATTAACACACTGCACATATTTAAATTCAGAACACTTACAGAAGTGCTTTCACAGCTCCAAAGCTGTTCCTGTGGATGAAACACTGAAGGAAGATGTGGTTGAGTGTGACCATTTGCTTCTTATTCCTAGTTTTACTGTGCTATAGAAAAATTCAAAGGGAGTTAAAAAATAGCAAAGCTGCTATGCCATGCTGATTTCTCCAGGAAACAAGATTCATTTCAATCAAGCATGACTTTTAGGACAGGCAGTATCTGGATGATAAGAAATCATATCACTGAAATATCTGCTTAAAAATGATAGGTTAGTAAGTAGTCCTGTCAGTATCAGTTCAGTCACTCAGTCGTGTTCCATTCTTTGTGACCCCCTGAACCGCAGCACACCAGGCCTCCCTGTCCATCACCAATTCCCTGAGTTTACCTAAACCCATGTCCATTGAATCGGTGATGCCATCCAACCATCTCATCCTCTGTCGTCCCCTTCTCCTCCTGCCCCCAATCTTTCCCAGCATCAGGGTCTTTTTCAATGAGTCAGCTCTTCGCATCAGGTGGCCAAACTATCGGAGTTTCAGCTTCAACATCAGTCCTTCCAATGAATATTCAGGACTGATCTCCTTTAGGATGGACTGGCTGGATCTCCTTGCTGTCCAAGGGACTCTCAAGAGTCTTCTCCAACACCACAGTTCAAAGACACCAATTCTTCTGTGTTCAGCTTTCTTTATAGTCCAACTCTCGTGTCCATACATGACTACTGGAAAAACCATAGCCTTGACCAGATGGACCTTTGTTGACAAAGTAATGTCTCTGCTTTTTAATACGCGATCTAGGTTGCTCATAACTTTCCTTCCAAGGAGTAAGCGTTTTTTAATTTCATTGCTGCAATCACCATCTGCAGTGATTTTGGAGCCCAGAAAAATAAAGTCAGCCACTGTTTCCACTGTTTCCTCATCTATTTGTCAGGAAGTGATGCGACCGGATGCCATAATCTTCATTTTTTGAATGTTGAGTTTTAATCCAGCTTTTTTACTCGCCCTTTTCACTTTCATCAAGAGGCTCTTTAGTTCTTTTTCACTTTCTGCCATAAGGGTGGTGTCATCTGTGTATCTGTGGTTACTGATACTTTTCCCTGCAATTTTTATTCCAGCTTGTGCTTCCTCCAGCCCAGTGTTTCTCATGATGGACTCTGCATATAAGTTAAATAAGCAGGGTGACAATATAAAGCCTTGACGTACTCCTTTTCCTATTTGGAACCAGTCTGTTGTCCCCTGTCTAGCTCTAACTGTTGCTTCCTGACCTGCATACAGGTTTCTCAAATAGTCCTATATCAAATGGCAAATTATAAAGGCAATGACAAACAATGCTCAAACTACCGCACAATTGCACTCATCTCACATGCTAATAAAGTAATGCTCAAAATTCTCCAAGCCAGGCTTCAGCAATACATGAACCGTGAACTTCCAGATGTTCAAGCCGGATTTAGAAAAGGCAGAGGAACCACAGATCAAATTGCCAACATCTGATGGATCATCGAAAAAGCAAGAGAGTACCAGAAAAACATCTATTTCTGCTTTACTGACTATGCCAAAGCCTTTGTGTAGATCACAATAAACTGTGGAAAATTCTGAAAGAGATGGGAATACCAGACCACCTGACCTGCCTCTTGAGAAACCAGGGAGGCCTGGTGGTTCACGGGGTCGCAAAGAGTTGGACACGACTGAGCGACTGAACTGAACTGATATCTTCTTTTTAAGTTGAAGTATAGCTGACTTACAATATTGTGTTAGTTTCAGACATATAGCAAAGTGATTCACACATATATGTGTGTGTATGTGGGTGTATATGTGTGTGTATTTTTTTCCAATTTTTTCTTTTATAGTTTATTGTAAGATATTGAATATATATAGTTCTTGTGCTATACGGTAAATTCTTGTTATCGATAAAACTGTATCTTAAACCACAAAGAAACATAAAGGATGGATCACTGTGCATCCTAAGGGACCTCTTAAATGACTGCTAGATTGTTACTGTGTTCTCTAAATATCTTGCAAGGTGTAACTTCTGACTTCTCTGAAACAAAACTATTGAGCAACTGATAAGCTATTAGGCATGCATTACAAAGCAGGAGAATGAAAGGAGAAAATGTTTCACTTTTTCAAGAAATAGAAAATGTTAGGACATCCCAGATCTGATGGAGAGTGTCTAAATATGAATGTACCTTTAAATCACAGCTCTGATTCTATGTCCCCTCAAAGCACAGGGAATCTGGTAATTCTATTCCCTCACACTTTTTTTTTAATTAGTTTATTTTCTATTTTTTAACTTTACAATATTGTATTTGTTTTACCATACATTGACATGAATCCACCATGGGTGTACATGTTTTCCCCCTCCAGAACCCCCCTTCCACCTCCCTCCCCATCCCATCCCTCCGGGTCATCCCGGTGCACCAGCCCCGAGCACCCTGTATCATGCATTGAACCTGGACTGGCGATTCATTTCACATATGATAATTTACATGCTTCCGTGCCATTCTCCCATATCATCCTGCCCTCGCCCTCACATTTTTTTAAAAATGACAGAACAAAGAGTTAACATGAGCCAACTCAGGGAAAATACTAATATGTCTAAGGAGAAAAGATAATCTTCTCAGGAAGTTAGAGGAAGAGCCAGCAGAGAAAAGAGTGAATGATGCCAAATTAAGATGGAGAGTCAGCTATAAATAAAAACATCCATTATTCCAGGGTTTGACAGATGTTTTCTGTAAAGGACCAGTAGTAAATATTTTAGGCTTTGCAGGCCATATGGTCTTGGTTGCAATTAATCAACTAACATTATAGTGTAAGAGCAGACATAGGCAATACCCAAATGTTCCAATAAAACTTTATTTATAGATGCTAAATTTGAATTTCATATATTCTCCTGTGTAATAAAATATGATTTTTCTTTTATTTTTTCCCAAACATTTAGAAATGCAAACATCATTCTTAGCTGACAGCCTATATAATATGCTGCAGATCAAATGTGGCCCATAGTTTTCTAATCCCTATAATATCCTAGGAACATACAAGACCAAGGGCTGCATGAAAATTTCATTTTATGTTACTGCAGACTAAATGTTTTAAACTGCTAATACACATGATACTTAATGCACAGTTTTAAAATATGTGACTAGGAAAATAGTTATACTTCTTATTTTGGTCAGGTCTGTTTGTTGTGTACATCCAAACTCTTTCATTGCCTTGTGATATTGAATCCAAAATGAAAGAGCAGTACCTAACTAATAAATTAACTCCTTGAGAGCCAAAGCTGAAAATCTGGCTCACAGAGGTATAATCTTCAAGTCACTGACAAAATGTGTGTGAGACAAAGTGAGGGAGAGGGAAGTGGGGTGAGAAAATGGTCACTGCAGTTGTATTTTAATTATACTTGACATATAACCACACCCTCAAAAGACTGAAAGAATCTTCAAGTCCTCATAATAATGGATTCCTACAAATCCCCATAAGTGTATTCACTTTGGATTTCCTTGTTTTCTATCCCTAAACAATTACTGTTTCTACAGTCCTCCACTCTACCAACTGAGCTATCGAAGGAGCTTAATCATTGACTTCTAAAGACCACAGTACTAAAAAAGGAGATCTTTATTTCCAGTGGTGATTCCTGTCCAATCAGGAGTACCTGAGGACCTGAGTCAGGGCTTCATGTTTTCTATGCTTTGAATCCATCCAGTGACGAGGGCTGCTGGAGGATCACATTGAAGAAGACTTGCTAGAAATCTTAACAGCTTTCTACTAGGAAGATACTGGCTAAGATGATACAGAGGGTAATAACATGTCTGGAAGTGTCACTGTGCTACAGAGTAAGCAACAGCAAAATAAAGCAGGGCCCTCATCTTCAAGAAACACTGATATCATGCTGCAAGGCTCAGAACTGTCTGCACATTTATTTATTTCCATCAACCATTTATTTTTGTACAGTCTTCATGCTGAATTCAATGGTTTTCAAAACTTTGTTTTTATAGTGGCAGTTAGATTAAGAATCCAGCACAAAAATCTCAAGTTAGAACTATCAGTCCAAAGTGGGGCTCCTCTGGTTGACTGTGGGTGACTCCATTGCTTGAGGTTCTCTCATCTAATTCACTGGCTCTTGGGGATTCTTGGCATCAGTTCAGTTCAGTTCAGTCACTCAGTCGTGTCCGACTCTTTGCGACCCCATGAATTGCAGCATGCCAGGCCTCTCTGTCCATCACCAACTCCCGGAGTCTACCCAAACCCATGTCCATTGAGTCAGTGATGCCATCCAACCATCTCATCCTCTATCGTCCCCTTCTCCTCCTGCCCCTAATCCTACCCAGCATTAGGGTCTTTTCCAATGAGTCAACTCTTCGCATGAGGTGGCCAGAGTATTGGAGTTTCAGCTTCAACATCAGTCCTTCCAATGAACATCCAGGACTGATCTCCTTTAGGATGGACTGATTGGATCTCCTTGCAGTCCAAGGGACTCTCAAGAGTCTGCTCCAATACCACAGTTCAAAAGCATCAATTCTGCGGCGCTCAGCTTTCTTCACTGTCCAACTCTCACATCCATACATGACCACCGGAAAAACCATAGCCTTGACTAGACGGACTTTTGTTGGCAAAGTAATGTCTCTGCTTTTAAATATGCTATCTAGGTTGGCCATAACCTTTCTTCCAAGGAGTAAGTGTCTTTTAATTTCATGGCTGCAATCACCATCAGCAGTGATTTTGGAACCCCAAAAAATAAAGTCTGACACTGTTTCCACTGTTTACCCATCTATTTCCCATGAAGTGATGGGACCAGATGCCATGATCTTGGCATATCATTCCACAATTACCAGTCTTTACTGTTTTACTTAGCATTTACTTTTGCTTTGCAAAGGTAGTTTTTCTCCAACCATATGTAGAAATGGCAACTTATTAAAAACCTTCTCGTTCAGAATAAAATTTAACATACATTTGTTAATAAAGTTTATGATAAATTTCAAACAAGACTCCTTTACCCTTTCCCAGAACGAGTAAGGATCTTCAGTATTGCTCACTGTAGATTACTAAATGGTTTATTTCCCCTTTTGTTTGCCACTGTAAATAAATTTTTCTTTGACTTCAATACGTGTAATTTTGAAAATATCCATATAGTGCCTCCTTCGTGTACAGCACTCACAGATATTGTTATAGAAGGCAGAAGCTTTGTGGGCAGGGTGGAGGGGCAGATGAAGGAGAGAGAGAGAAGCTGAGCTCTTGCTAACAGGAAGCATCTCAGTTGGAAAGATTTCTAGAGAAGGCAGTGAAACTGGGATAGAAAAGCAACCTCCAACTGTGAACAGTCATGGGAAATTGGAAGATAGAAGGACACGCATAATTTCGCCTGGCTGACAAATTAGCATTCATTCCAGTCTATGAATACACGGCTTTGGACTGCCCACAATTAAAGTGCCAGCTTAGCTTTTAATTCAAGGGGCATTATAAAGATCAGAAGAAAAAAATAACAGTTTCTAAAGACTTTTATTTAGACTACTGAAAACATCTTGAATTAAATTGAAAGAACGGCTCATTTACTTTCAACTACTTTTGCCACTTGTTTCCATAGACCAAGAGAAATGCAACATGCAGATTGCTCGAGACATTTTGGGGGACTCCAAGAATTATCAGAGCCTGCTGCTGCTACTGAATATTTGGTCTCACCTTCTAAAACATTAATTAGGACTCCAATTATAATTTTGCCTGATCCATGTTAAATATCAATGAATTTACTTATTAAAAAACAAACTTTGAGTTTAAGAAAAGTTGCAAAAAATATAATTTAGTAGCTCTTAATATAAACAGCCTTTATAAAATTAGATAACTGGTGCTGAGTAGGTTTAAAAATGCGAGAGGGCACATCTGGAGATGAAGTTATATGTTAATTTGTTAGCGGGTCTCAACCTGCTTCCTCGAGTGTGTAAGGATTTAATTTAGGGTAGATTATTTGGACTTCTTTTCAGGCTTTGTTTTCTCAACCTGGGAGATCAGTCCTGGAGGGGATGAACAATAGTAGTCAGTTAGGAAATTGTCATGTTTTTTAAAAAAATAGGAAACTTCTGAGGTTGTATTTTTAATTCCAAATAAAGGAGAGTATGTTCCCGTGTCTGGGTGAGTGTGTGGTGTATAAAATGTAAGCTCACATTTCTAGGGTACATTTTTCTCCTTAAATCATAAAATAAGATCTCTGGATAATAGATATGGGGGTAGAAAAAGGAAGATTATTTATTGAAAGTTTCTTAAATAAAATCCAGTTTCCATTTTTAACTAGTTCAACTTATTAAAATATATATATATATATATACTTGTGTATATATGTAAATAGATATTTATATATATATTTTTTACACTGTATGCCATCTGTGCACCTTTCTAAACTCAGTTCCATGTGAAGGTCACTGAGAGTGCATGGGCTCCTCATGTAGCCTGTGGTACAATAAAGTGTAGCAGATAATGAGCTGAAAACATATTTGGCTGTGATTATGAAAGGTCAGAGCATGCTTGCTAAAGGGTCACTAAGTGGAATTCATTCTGAAATAAAAGCAGAGTCTTTATGTTACTAAAAACAACCAGGTGAAAAGTGAAAAGTCAAGCCAATCCACAAACTGATTTGACAAGTGTTTTACAGCCACAGTGTTGCTGATGCAAAGTTCACAGCATACAACATAGGAAGAAGCACTTCAAGCAAACAAAAATTTTCATGATCATCTAGGTTTCTAAATGCTTTATAGAGGAAAAATACACACATTTTATTATAAGAATCAATTTATTAGTAACCAAAGAGTAATGATTAGAGGGGAGATGGAAAGAGACTAAACTCTAAATTATGGGTTTTCTTTCAGCAGTGTAATTTATTTTCAATGAGGAACTGGTGATTTCAACCTCTTTTCAAGATAGTCCTTATTTATATCTCCCTAACCTCCACCAGCGGAGAAGGCAATGGCATCCCCACTCCAGTACTCTTGCCTGGAAAATCCCATGGACGGAGGAGCCTGGTAGGCTGCAGTCCATGGGGTCACTAAGAGTCGGACACAACTGAGAGACTTCACTTTCACTTTTCACTTTCATGCATTGGAGAAGGAAATGGCAACCCACTCCAGTGTTCTTGCCTGGAGAATCCCAGGGACGGGGGAGCCTGGTGGGCTGCCGTCTATGGGGTCGCACAGAGTCGGACACAACTGAAGTGATTTAGCAGCAGCAGCAGCAGCAACCTCCACCAGATGGAGAAGGAAATGGTAACCACTCCAGTATTCTTGCCTAGAAAATGCCATGGACAGAGGAGCCTAGCGGGCTACAGTCCATGGAGTCACAAAAGAATCAGATAAGACTTAGAGACTGAACAACAACCTCGACCTGAAGTCTACAAATCTAGTAAACAGAAGAAGGGTTATCAGGAGGAATTGTTGTACTGGTGAGGAAGAAAACATTTTTATCATTAATTTCTCACTTTTAACACCAAATACAATTATGTAATAAGCAAACACAGGTTAAAGGCTATGTCAAGGTGCCGTGTTTGGCGTCATGAGAGAACAAAGATAAGGGTTAAGGAACATCTTCATTCAAAGGAACCTGCATTCTAGGGGTCAAGTTTCCCAGCAATAGACCACATCCACTGCTGTGAACTGACAGAGTTACACAGGGGCTTGGAGATGCTGAGTTTCTCTGCACTGGGGCATCCAAGGGAGCCCTGCAGAAGACAAGACCTATGGTCAATAACCTCCAGTTGTAAGCAGTCTAACTTTGATTTCCTTGGAGATCATCCTAAGCTGGGTGGCACATCCTATGGTCCAGTGACCTGCTAAATAACACTGAAGAAGTTCTCTACCAACAAAACTTTTGATTCTGAAGCCAGCAAGAATTTGTAGGCTGCTACTGGAAGCATTTATTGTCCAAGTTTTTCATCATGTCAGTTCAGTTGGTCAGTCATGTCTGACTCTTTGTGACCCCATGGACTGCAGCATCCCAAGCTTCCCTGTCCATCACCAACTTCTGGAGCTTGACAGATGCCCCTTATCAGATTGAAGGGGTTTTATTCTTTTCCTAGCATTTTAAGAGGTTTCATCATAAATGAACATTAAACTTTGTCACATGCTTTTTTTGCATCTATTTAGAAAATTATAAAATTTTCCTTATTCTGTTACTATATTAATATAACATTAATG
Source organism: Okapia johnstoni (assembly GCA_024291935.2). NCBI lineage: Eukaryota > Metazoa > Chordata > Mammalia > Artiodactyla > Giraffidae > Okapia > Okapia johnstoni. Next base: position 59,950,040 of record CM044317.1, on the reverse strand, counting down.
TGTTGATTTTCAAATGTTGAACTTGCATTTTCCTGGATAAACCACACTAGTTCATGATGCATTATCACTTTTATACATCATCTGACTCTGCTAAAATTTGGGTAGAATTTCTGCTTCTGTACTCATGAGGGATACTGGTGTCTGGCTTTTATGTCTTAAAATATCTTTATCTGTTTTTAGTATCAGGGTAATGTGTTCCTAAAAATGAGCTGGAAATTTCCACTCATCTCCAGTTTTCTAGAAGAATTAAGGTATAATTTATGTTATTTCTTCTTTGATAGAATTCTACAATGAAGACCTCTGGGTCTGGCATTTTCTCTGTGAGAAGATTTTAAACTACAAACAGAATTAGGGCTAATGGCACCCCACTCCAGTACTCCTGCCTGGAAAATCCCATGGATGGAGGAGCCTGGTAGGCTGCAGTCCATGGGGTCACTAAGAGTCAGACATGACTGGGCGACTTCACTTTCACGCACTGGAGAAGGAAATGGCAACCCACTCCAGTGTTCTTGCCTGGAGAATCCCAGGGACGGCGGAGCCTGCTGGGCTGCCGTCTATGGGGTCGCACAGAGTTGGACACGACTGAAGCGACTTAGCAGCAGCAGCAGCAGCAGCAAGCTGCTTTTCCCCTGTTTCGGTGAACTTTAGTAGTTGATAGTTTGTGTTCTGTTTTCCTTTGAGTGATTTGATAATTTCATATAAGTTTTCATATTTACTAGCATAAAGCTGTTCATGAATATTTATTATCTTTTCAAAGTCTGTAGAATCTGATATCTCTTTTTCCTGATATTGGTGATTTCCTGATATTTACTTTTCATTTTCCTGATCAGTGTCACTAGAGATTTATCAATTCAATTGATTGTCTTAAGGACTGATATTTTGGTTTTATTGACTTTATTGTTTTGCTTTATATTTGCTCATATTTAAAATTAAATGCTATTTAATTTTATATCTAATCTCTATTATTTATCATATTTCTATCATTATGTCAGTCCCTCTTTTGTTGCACCTAATTTGCTCTTTTTTATGTTTTTTCTTTCCGTTTTATTGGTATTTAACTGACACACAGCACTGTAGAAGTTTAAGGTGTTCAGATGATGATCTGACTTACCTACATCATGAAATGATTATCAAAGTAAATCCATCATCTCATATAGATATAAAATTAAATAGAAAAAAAATCTTTTCTGGTGATGAGAACTTCTAGGGTTTACTCCCTTAACAACATTCACATATAACAAATAGCAGTGTTAATTATATTTATCATGAGCAATATTAAATCCCTAGTACTTATAACTGGAAGTTTGTACCTTTTCACTGCCAGGGATCCTGGACTGGTGCCTACCCACTAGTGGGTAAGGCTGGTCCCAGGGCTAGTATAACCCATTGATAGGGGAAGCTAGATCCCAGGATCTCTGGGGTTCCTAGGAGTAGGACTGGTGTACTGATGTACAGGAGTGGGTCCTGGGCTCTCACTTTTTTTTTAGATTTTTTAACTGAAAGCTAAGGTCATTGGTTTGAAGCCTTTTACCTTGTTTGATATGTGTATAATTAATATATTTTAAAATTTCTAAGCAGTGCCTAAGCTGCATTCTACAAATTTTGATATGCTGTGCTTTTATTTTCATTCGATTTGAAACACTTTGTAATTTCTTTTGTGATTTCTTCATTGACCCATGTGTTATTTAGAGGGAAGTAATTTCGTTTTTCAGAGAAGGCAATGGCACCCTACTCCAGTACTCTTGCCTGGAAAATCCCATGGATGGAGGAGCCTAGTAGGCTGTTGTCCATGGGGTCGCTAAGAGTTGGACACAACTGAGCGACTTCACTTTCACTTTTCCCTTTCATGCACTGGAGAAGGAAATGGCAACCCATTCCAGTGTTCTTGCCTGGAGAATCCCAGGGACGGCAGAGCCTGGTGGGCTGCTGTCTATGGGGTCGCACAGAGTTGGACACGACTGAAGTGACTTAGCAGCGGCAGTAGTAGCAATTTAGTTTTTTTTAACATTTATCGATTTTTTCAGATATCACTCTGTTGTTGATTACTAATATGAATTCTGCTCTATTCAGAGAACATATTTAAATTATTTAAAATTTATCTAGACTTATATTATGGCCCAGAAAATAATCTATCTTCATAAATATTCTATTTTCACTTGAAAAGATTTCTTGCTGATCTATGGTGGGATGTCCTATAAATGTCAATTATGTCAAGTTGTTTATATCGTTATTCAAATCTTTTGTATCCCTATTGACTTTTTGTCTACTTGTTCCATCAATTATTGAAAGAAAAGCATTGAAATATCAGGTTGCAATTGTGAGTGTATTTTCAGTTCTATCAGGTTTTGCTTCATATATTTTAAAACTTTGCTATCATGTGGACAAATATTTGTTATGAATTTTTTATGAATTAACCCTTTCATTATCAAGAAATGACTGTATTAATCCCACGTAATAGTCTTTGCCCTAAAATCAATATTTTTCATTAGATTATGGCCATTCTAACTTTCTATTGATTTATGTAAGCTTGGAATTTCTTTTTCTAGACTTTTCTTACCATATTTTTATATTTATTTAAATATATATTTTATTACAGCATAATTTAAGCTTTTAAAAAATCCAATGACAATATTTGCCTTTTAATTGGTGTGTTTAGAACATGTATGACAGTATACCTTCAAGTAACATTGTATTTCATATATATCATAGGCCTTTACAAAAGAGCTCTTCCTTTACCCTTCCCTCAGCCTTTGTTCTGGAGAAGGAAATGGCAACCCACTCCAGTATTCTTTCCTACAGAATCCTGTGGACGGAGGAGCCTGGTGGGCTGCTGTCCATAGGGTTGCACAGAGTCGGACACGACTGAAGCGACTTAGCAGCAGCAACAGCAGCAGCAGCATGGAGTTATTGAGAATATTAATGAAATAATGTATTAAAAACATTTAAAACAGTATTTCACATATAAGTTATACCCAATGTATATGTATTATTATTTTATTATTATTTAACTATGCCATTATCTTCCTTGTTGCTATTCACCAATAAACTCAAGAAATTTTCCCTACTTCACTGGACACCTTGTCATCTGAACCATAGTCTCTCATCATGCCAGCTGACTTCAATACCCTCATGGCCAAGCACCATAGCTTACCACACTCTTCTCCCATTGCCATATCTTTGGCCATGTCACTACCATAAAGATTCATTCTCAAAAAACACTAATTCAAACATTTTCTTTGACCAAAGCCTCCATTCAACTTTCTGTTCAATTTTTCTCACTCTGCTTTCTGACTACATAGGGAACTCATGACACATACATTGATGCCTAAATTGCTTATCAAGCTCTCAGACCTCTCCTCTCTTTACTTCCACAATATATCGGGCTTAAATTTCAGGGTATACTATTTCACAAATCTTCTCACTTTAACCCAAATTCCCTTGCCCATCTGTCCTTTTGTCATCTTGCTCTAAAACCCATAGTCCTATATCAACCCAAAAGCCCTCATTTCTTTGCTGGAGAAAATTATAGGAAGCAGGAAAAAAATTCCATTAAAATTCAAGAACAATGAAATAGATCCTCATGCGCCTGACTTTCCACAACAAACATTATTTCAAATGCACCCCACCACTTTCCACACAGCTTTCCTTCTCTAGGTTGCTAGCCTGTTGTAGAATATCAGGGAGTTTTGATCATCTGGCTTCCATTCTCAGCCCTAGGTTTCATTGGTGCTTTGATGATCAATAATCAAATTGGCAGATACATCTGTAGAATTTATAAACTGAAGTTTTCTTCGGACATGTTAGTGATGGCTTTATTATCATTATTACCTTTGCTGGTTTGCAGATTTAATGGATGGGGGGCTTTTTACTGGGACAAGGAATTCTGAGTAAGACTGAGTATGGGAGAGGAGGTAGGAAATCTTAACCCTGAATAAATTCTACAAGTATATTACAGTTGTATTCCTAACATTCAGTGCTCTTTTGTCTCTAAAATTTATTTAGCTAAATGACAACATATCAAAAACTATTTTGACAGATGTATTGACCATAGTTGCAGCAGAATCCCTGATCTTTGCTTCTACCATTCAGAGCAGATGGATCTTAGGCACAACTTAGACTGGAACAGAACATATTTTGTTTTCACTAAATATCAATGTGAGGATTGGCCAATGTTTTAATCTGTTTTGACAGTAACCAGGTGAGTTATTTTTCCTTAGATATGTGTTAGAATAATATTAATGACTGACACACACACACATTCTTGACACATGAACACCATTCCCTTTCAAAGATACTCAAAAGTGCAAAACACACATTTACCCTCTTAAGAGCAAGAGGTGAGACAGACTAAGCACTATGGATAATATTCAAAATATAAGGAAACTTAAACATAAAACTGTACTCGAGTTAGCCAAAGATGTATGAAAAGAAACTGGTGGAACTCAAAGGAGAGCTCATTTTTCTGGGTTCCCAGCCACCCCTGGAAAGTCCTTTTCCCAAAATTACCCTTCCTTTTTCTGGCACTGCCATTGAAGACAATGAAATCTGGCTTTACATATCTTTTTTAAAAAGTTTATCTTCTTTTAAATGCATCTTATTTTTAAATAAGAAGGAACTAGCACTTTGCTCTTAACTATCACTTCCCTCCAGAAGAGGAGAAATCTCTATTTTCAGGCAGCAAAACAATCATTACTTATTGAGTACATAGTGAAGGATCAATCTGTTCTTTACCTTTCTGACACACTGTCTTTAAATAGTTCCCCACAATACCCATCAGGTGCTTCACCCACTAATCCGAAGTATTAAACATTGCATCTGTGGACCAGAGTTTGGAGAGTTAAGTCGTCTCTTATCTGACTATTGCAGATAGCTGCAAATTGCAGAAAGCTGCTTATCAAACTCCAACACTCTGTAGTGTACTCATTTCATACAAGAGGTCAAGGGATAGACAGTGTTTCGACTGCCTCTAACTTTCTTGCTGTACCGCTTTTACACCGCTTGCTTCCAAAAATCATCTGTTTACTATGGACAAAGGAAAGAAAGGGAAGGAAGGCACTGGCTGACAGTGGGCAGAACCTGGCTACGTGCAGCTACAAGAGAGACTGGGAATTTGAGGCTCTGCTTTTATATGAGAGGCAGGCAAGGAGAAGGGGAGTAGAAGTATGAAATGAGCAAACCCACTGTTTCTGCCCTACAATCTCTCCTCTTCCTCTTACTAATTCTATCTTGCCTGGTCAAAATGAACAGACAGGCACTGATTCAGATAGAAAAATCAGGGAGATGTTTTGGGAATAGAACCTAGAAAGCGCTCCTATATTCGTTCTTCTTAGGTAATGCCTGTACAAACTCTCTGACTCCCAGAGTCATAAATTGAATTTCTCACAAAATAGGCATCCAAGATGCTGAAAGAATTAATAAAAGAGCTATACAAGCTATTCAAAAAAGCTTTTAGAATACCCAAGATATCCTTGATATGGGCTATATTAAGTAGCTTCTTCTGCAGCACTGTTCACACTTTAAGCTTGCCTGCTGAGTCTGTGTTTAACAATACAGAGACCTATAAGTAGCAAGGCCACCAAGTCATCCTCATGAGGATTATCTGTATTCACATTTTTAAAATGACTTACTCCTCTTTTCCACGCAGGATTATCCTGCCTTTGGGGGGAAAAAACTGAGGTCAGAAACATCTAGCATGCTTAGAATAATACAGAACAGTTTGAAGTACTTGTTATGTGACCTTAAGCAAGATATTCTTTCTGAACTGTACTTGTATCATCTATTAGCAAAGGCTTTATACCAGAAAGAACCTATGAATGTCAAATGAAACAACATCTGTCACTTTACATGTAAGGAATTATCAGCAGTGCATTATTTCATCCCCAGAGAATTCTTTAAGAAATATAGTTAAAAGTTCGAGAGGTATGAGAATGCAAGTCACTCACCAATGAAACTGCTCACCCTCTTGAAACCAAAAGATTATCAAAACAACTATCATTATTCTTATTAGCACAACTTCTATGATTTCCCATGTTTCCACTGTTTGCTAAGAATATTAGATGTGTTATTCCTCCTAAGAAACTGACTTTACAGATGGAGAAACTAAGATCTGTGGGATTCTCATGAGCCCAAGATAACCTTACTACCAAGTGATGGCCCTGGATTCATACCCTAATTTTTTAAAAATTGAGTTCCAATTACTCCCTGGTCTCTAGCATACTAGGTCCTCAGTAAAAGGCTATGAAAATACTCCATTCCATCTTTTGTGCCTTTGAATCGTGCATCTCCTTAACTGAAATATGAGCTCTTGGATAGCATACAACCTATGACTCTGGTTCATTGCTGTATTTCTACAGCCTAGGACAGTGTTCTCAGTGGATAAATGAATAAATGATCGACAGTTGAATCAATGTTTTATTAGAACCAAAATGCTTAGTTATAGGAGGCCTTTCTTCTGATGTTCTGGAACATATTTGAACAGTTTTTCATAACCCCTTGGACTGATAAAGATTATTCACATATTGAATCACAGGAGTAAAGACCTTCATAGTTATTTCCCCGTTTTAAGTTATTTGAAAAAAATCTCTGAAACATTCTTCATAGTGCTAGTGTTTATAACCAGTATGATGCTATATCAATTGCTTTAGAAACTAACCGGTATTTAGATAGCAATAAAAATTAAATGTTATATAAAAGTATGTATACAGGCTAAACAAAAACATGTAAAATATTTACATTTGTGCACAGAAAAGGTTAGAAAGTACTATTCTAAGGCCAGCAAAGGCTTGGAAGAAAGACTTCTCAGAGTACTAGGAAGACAGAGGATGAGCAGACAGTGAGTGAGTAGGAGGAAAGAGCACTCAGCTGGATGTGTCCAGCAGCTAGCTGCAGGCTTGTAAGGAAAGATGAAATCTGAAATGCTGCTTACAGTCAGGTGGTAGAGTTATGTGGATTCTAGGCTCAGAAGACTGATTTTTACTTGAAGAAAGTTTAGAGGGTGTTGGGGAAAAGAGGGTCATAACCCTTTTGGTTACACTGAATTTCAAAACATTTAAACAAGGACATAGCAAATGCCAATTCTAAGAATGGATTAGAAACTCAATGAAAAAATGTGTACAGAAGAAAGAAAAGCAGGCATCATCTTTACATACTTAAGTGGATGTGATGCCCCAAGGAGGTGGTTTAGAGTGGGCAGAGTAGAACCTAGAACTGAGTCTTGGGGGCCAAAACAGTTAATGGCCAAGTGGAATGAGGATCAGAGGAAATCAGTTATGAGGTTGTTAAACAATCCAGGCAAGTGCTAGTGAAGACCTGATCTGGCATGGTGACTATAGAACTGGAAAGAAAGGGACGAATAAAGACCACTTCTGTTATCATTTATATTTTAAGTACAAAGGAAAACTATCTAGTATATGAATGACCAGTTTGTGTCTATGCCTGTAATTCCCAAAGCTGGCGACCCTGGCCATCACCTGGACATGCTTTTAGTGATGCTAATTCCTACCTCAACTTTTCCCCAATATTGCCTCCCCAAATCTGATTCAATAGGTTTGTGATGGGACCCAAGGAGCTGGTAACTTTACAGAGCTCTAAAGTTGACATCAATAACCAGCCAGTAGTGAGAACTGCTGGTCTGGGTAGTCCATTTAAACCCCATTCCAGCCCAGCAATCTCAGTGACCTTAACTGAAGCTGACAGTGCTGCACTAGGATATTCCCCAGTGGCATCAAGCTCAAGTTGCCATGGTGGCAGCTAACATGATAAAACTTCCTGTATGGGCTGCCTGCCTTTCCAGTCTTGTTTTGTCTTTTCTTTACAATGTTTCCTTCATCTTCCAAATACATGGTTTTCATTTATATCTTTTACTTAGGGCCTGCTTCTGGAAAACCCAAACTAAGATCCCTGGTTTTGAAGTGTAGAAATAGTGTCTTTGCGACCAGAGTATAAGGCCACTGATCATCACAGTCTAGAGGCTGGTGATGGAGCAACAGAACTACTATAATTAACAATGGAGAAGAACCAGACACCAGTGACCACTCTTGGCAGAGCGTCAAGAAGAAACTCCAAGTGTGTTCTTGAACCCCACCCCTGCCAACTCACCACACACATGGAGACACTCACAATCGCAAAGATTTTTAGAAGGAATAACTGGAGAATGGAAAACTAAGGAAAGACTGCAGTTTTGTTAATCAAGTGACTGGAGTGTTAGATTTTTGTGTAGTATCTCAGTAAATGCAATATGCTCTTGTATACCATTGTTAAGACCTGAAAATTACATGTTACATATATAACATACATATACATATGCATATGGTCAGAGATCAATATAAAATATGCCAAAATGATTATCATTTTGTGTTGACTTTGTTGCTCATTCAAAATTTCATGACCACAAAATGACAACAAAATCAGACTTAAAAATGACCAACAATAATTTAGATAGTGGAGAGAAATACAGTGTCTGCTGTTGGCATTTGAGAACTGGTAGCAATTTTTTGAAATCTAAACAAGCACAGATTTGGGTTATGCAGACACAGTAACTCTGTGGGTTGAGTGAATTTTCTCCTCTCTCCCTTAGGCACAGCACAGCTCCCCTAGAGTGAAACGGGCTCCAGTGGTTACAGATGCCCAAGTTAGGTCTCCTGGGCCTGCAAACAGGGGCGTTTCTCTTGGATAGTGGTCTCCTACAGAGCTGGCTTCATGAGCATGCAACCTGGAACTCAAAGAGTATGAAGCTGTTCCTGAATCCCTAGGTACAACTATGAATGCTCCAGGTTATGGTGCACTGGCTGCAAGAATATAGTTACCTACTGGGGGGTAAGAAGGCCAAGGAAGAGACCAGGGGAAGCTAGGAAGAAGGGAGCTAGAGCAAAGCAAGAGATGTAGCTTTAAAATAATATGTATACATCTCTCTACTCCACAATGTGAAAGGCTCTGATGTACTGATTCTGTGACTGCAGCATGCTGCGCATCATCATATGGAAGGTAAGAGGGTGTTACTATGAACAGTATCTACAAGAGAAGGTGTAGTGGGCATGATACAGATTCCCAGGTGCACTTGGATCAAATAAAAGGCAAATGAGCTTTTGTTATGTTTACCCATGTTTCTGGAATTACGTTCTCCTCCACTACAGCCTTCTCTTTCTGTTGAAAGAAAGATTGTGTTAATATTATACTACATGTTTCATGCAACACATTTGCTTCACTTTCTCCATGCAGGATAGAATTTAAAGTTGTATGGGAAATGATCATGGATCCCTTCATTCATCCAACCATCCAACAAATCTTCGTTGAGTACTCTACTAGATTTTCAATCATCTTTCTTGAGTAAAACTGGACTCTTTTAGGATTTTTATAGAGTGCACCAGAATATAACTGGAAACTAGATAAAAGTTTAAAAAATGACTGACCTAAGATTTTTTTTTAAGATTGTATTAGTTATGTGAATATACATTCCACAAGCTCTTAGCAATTACTGCTGATTAACATAATTTAACCAGAGATGATCCCTCAAACCTTTATGGCTTTGATTTCAATGGCTCTATAATTGTTGCAAAGTTGGTTAAAACTGATGATTTAATTCATGATACAAAAGATATGTAATTGCTTATATGAATTAGTCATTAAATCTTACTTTCAAGGTGGACATGATTTTACCTTAGATTGCTCCATTACAGACAGATTAAAAAATAAAACTGAAATTAACCTCTTCAGTTGAAAAGAAACTGGAGAAAACTAATTCAAAGAGACTCATGCATCCCAATGTTCACAGCAGAACCATTTATAATAGCCAAGACATGGAAGCAACCTAAGTGTCCATGAACAGATGAATGGATAAAGATGTGATTACATATTACTCAGCCATTAAGACAGAATGAGATAATGCCATTTGCAGAAACATGGATGGACCTAGAGATTGTCATATTAAGTGAAGTTAATCCAGACAAAGGCAAATAATATATGATATCATTTATATGTATAACCTAAAAAATTATATAAATGAACTTATTTACAAAATATAAATAGACCCACAGACATAGGAAACAAACTTAGGGTTACCAGAGGGGGAAGTGGTGGGTGGGAGGTAAATTAGAAGTTTGGAATTAATACACATACACTACTATGTACAAAATAAATAAACTAGGATGTACTCTATCACACAGGGAACTAAATTCAATGTCTTGCAATAACTTATAATGGAAAAAAATCTGAAAAAGAATATATATATATAAACATACACATATATAACTGAATCACTCTGCTGTATACCTAAAGCTAAGACAATACTGTTCATTACTATACTTCAATAAAAAATAAAGAAATTAGTTACTATTTTATTCAACTGCAGATATTACTAGTTCAATGCACATAGAATATTTACTTTACTCATATAGTCAATTACAGGAGGATCTGCATTATGGGAAAATTAAGAAAAATTAATGCTACTAGAATGCTTTACTTCTACAAATTTGTATATACTTCTAATGTTGAATAACAATAAAATTTTTGCTTTTATATGAAATAAAAATGAATATATAGTTTCAATGGTTAATCTGCATTCCCACGCTAATTTCCCCAAACAAATTTTGTTTTCGTGAGTATCCCTTTTGAGACTGTTTTGTAGAGAGTCTTTAGGATCTAAGTATATGAAAAATATGTGTTATCCATCAACATCTGGAAGTCTCTATAAACTACAGCTTGAATGGAGGCAAGAAAATGACCCTGGACCTAAGAAGGCCCAGCCTAATGTCACTGGAGCACTTAATACAAAAATGAGCTTGGCAAGCAGCCTCGTTCTTACAGTTCCGGTTTCTTCACCCATGAATTAGCAATAAGCATTTCTACTGTAAAGTTTCCATTTCAGCACTCACAGAGATATGACTTAGAGAACTAATTTTATCAGTAACCCTGATGGATATTAGTGATGGAAAATAAAGTATGCACGAATTCCAACTGTAAGAATGAAATAATGAACAGAATAGTGGTTAGTAAACTACTATCTTTGATAAACATACTATTAGTATTATTATATTTGTATAGCTATGTTTTATTACCTTGTAAAAAAGAAACATGGAAGTATCTTCAGGCTCAAAGATGATGAATATATGTGTGCATTTCATCACTATAGCAAGATACTTGTAACACAAGACACAGACATTCCTGTCTGGTACTGGCAGGGCAACAGTAATGGGGCCTCTCTTAATGCGTTTTCTGCCAGGAGCATAATACTTTCTAGAAGGTATTCCTTCTGTACAAAATGAGATTCAAATTTATCAATCTGGGTCACAGTTTAAGATATGGACAGGGGCCGAATTATTATTAGACAGGTTTGAATACTCCAGATTAACATTTGTCTAAAAAATGTTTATTTAATTGTAGCTTTTCATTTAATCCTCCTGAAATCTGAGATTTTCATGTAAAACATCTAATAGTTTTTTCTAAATAATCATGGGTGGAAAAAGAAGTTGAACAATTTCTTTGCCCTCCCAACCCCCAAGGACATTATTTATCACTATGCAGTTTAGATGATTAAATGGTCTGGGTGCTCAGAGTAAATTAATTTTCCTCTGTATCCACATCTACCTATTTTGGAAAATAATGATATTCAAAGAGATTGAGTATTAAAGCAGCAATTCATTTCAGGCTTGCCTTAAGATCTATACAATAATAGGGTTACTGCATGTTTGATGGAGTAATTCAGGGAGGATTTGATCAGACCTACCAATTATTCTTCCTTTTCTGTTACACGTTTCCTAATACCTTGGAAAGTGGATTACAATGAAACAGGTATCATAAGATAATATATCTGCTCAAATATATGTCCTGCCCCCATACTTTTTAAATCACTGCTGCAGTCTAAATAAGTATTCATTACTTCCTCATTGCGCACTGCTCAAATCCAAATAAAGGCAAAATCAAGCTTCAGAAAACAGTCTATTATTTCCTTAAAACCAAGACTGACATATATTATATTTCAGTATTTTGTACAATACTCTTTAAAGTAAAAACTCATAATACTTTGGTTATATTTCCATATATCAAAAGTAAGAGTAGGATCTATTTCCAATAGTCTGAAATAAAATTCAGGCAACTTGTTTTCTATACTTTCTGTTCATACCTCCTGATACTGATGGTGGGAACCAAAGCACGCAGAATTCATAGTATGAAACCATCTCTTTGAGAAATCATCTTGATGTCTCATTATAAAAATAATTTAATTCTACAAAAAACACATTAAAAAAAATAAGCACTGTGCCAAGAGGTCTAAATGGAGTCAATGTAAGTAAGTATAGATAATACGAGTATTAGATAACTGGAAATACGTAAAGCAAACATTCAAAGCAAATATTTGGGTATCAAAAATGTCCACAGCTTAATCCATTTTTCAATATAAATATTTAGAATTATTCAGATTAACCATTCTAAATTGAGTAGATTTTATATAGAGATCATATTTAGATATTTGGCAGCACAATGTTAAAAACTTTAGGGGTAGAAATACTAGCTCACACTTAGGATCATACTAATTTGGAAATTACAGAAATCAAAATTATAATTCATTTTGGAAGCCGAGAAAAGGACTACTATTAAATTTTGCTTTTAGGTTAAGAGACATGCTAAGAAACATTTCAGGAAAACTGAAACAAAGTAATCAAAATCTCCTTATTTGTCCTGTTCAAGTTTGATTTTTTTTTTAAAGCTTTTGTTTTCATCTGGCTACTAATATTATGTGGTGATAGCTCTGAATTAATATGGCTATAAATACTCTATAAGCTTTTTTCAATTTGTCTCCTGTGTACATACATTAATCAATAACTCATCACTGGAAAATAAGTAATTAATAAGTAATTAGTAATAAGTAAATAAGTAAATAAAACTAATAAGTAAATAAATGTCAGGTTACTGGAAATGTTGTTAATGTTTTATTATTATTAACCAAATGTGAAAAACAAAATACAGATAGAACAAAAAATGTCATCTTTCTGTAGGCTAAAAATGTTCAAATCAGTATTTTATTATCAAGTTAATCCATATGTGCATTTTAGCTAGTTTCAATTAGAAGCTGAATCATAGTTTTGTTTTCTTTTTTACTGCAAAATCAGTATAGGTATTTAAGGAGTACTTCCCTAAATAATCACTCGCCCACAGGTAACTATGGAAGACAGACACAAATATGTTAGCTGCTTTGATGTTTTTTTGTTTTCTTTTTTGACCCTGATTTATCTTTCTATTCTTTTACTTTCTGTACCACAAGGAAAAAATATATTTGTCATAAATCAGGAAATTCTAAGTGCAGTTCCCAAATCAAATCTATTATTTGGGACCAATGAACATTTCTTGAAAGACAGGAATGTTAGCATTTCAGACTCTTAGGAAATTCTCTCCGAAGCATACCCCCATATTACAACTGAGTTAAGTTCCACTTGAATCATGCACAGACTTGGGTGTTGGTAGAGGAGGTAACAGAGGGCAGGCCTACGGGACAGACATCCCACCAGGTGACTTGCTGGAGCCCCTTGGCCCCCTCTTTTCCTTTCCGTCGCATTCATGGAGTAGTATCCCCTCACCATTTTTCACTTTTAGAATTTTGTGAGTAGATGTGTAAGACTGAGAGTGTGACCACTTCCCCAGCCCCACCTCCTTTCCTGTCTCCTTTGCTCTCCCCCTACAACCTCACCCCGATGCTGCTCTGCTTCAACCCTGTGCTCCTGATACAATATAAAAATTCTTCTGGACTATCTCTATGGGAGAAGAAGGATTATTTATTAAGGTCCACAAAGATTACATTGGGTCTTGCCGTGATGCCGTCTCAAGTCTCCACAATCTGGATGTATAGATACGTGCCATGTCAACCAGCCTCCTATCACTAGCAGGCTTCCAGAGATATTCATAAGAATAGGACAATGTTTAGTTCAAAAGGTGAACATTTTTGAGTTGAAGAGTTAACGGGGCCACATGTTTCACTTGGAAAGCTACTGCTATAGTGTTTCATACTTACTAATCTGGGTTTGCATGCAGCAGAACACAAACAAATATAAAATCCTAGTATGATTTCATAAGAATGTGGGTATTTGCCACCTAGGGGTGCAACAACAAAATATACATTTGCATTATTTACAACTACCCCACAACACACACATATGCACATGCCATTATGACCTCGGATATGGCATCCATTAAGTAAAGTTAATATCGGGCTATTTCATCTGCTATTCACTAGTCAAATTAAAAAGCAGCATATTTACTTTTGGAACAGTGGATTAAGGGACATGTGCATGTCTGATGTCTTCTGACTTTATGTCATCAAGACATTCCTCTAAAAGAAATAGGAACGATTTTAGAAATCAAAATTTATCAGCAATCTGTAGGTTTCATGTGATTCATCAGGTTGAAATCAGAAAGATTTCATTCTTTCCTGGGAGAATATCTTACAAGAGTTGCTTGAGGCCTTTACTTAATGTTTAGTATTCACTTGATGATTGTTTCTCTCTGGAGGGATTCTTACAGTCACATGCATCATTTCATAGTTTTAAGATTCAAGGGTATTTTTCCCTTTGGTGGTAGTTTCCTCCAGTCATCTGCTTCCCTTTAAAATAGACTTTATCTGGATCTTTGCCTAACTGCCTTGGTGAAAGGCCTCTCCAAGTTCCCTGTGTCTATGATCAAGTATTGAGTAACTGTGTACTGGATGTATGTCTTACAACTTCAATTTAAATTAATTTTCATTAAGGCCAAGTCTTTAAACTATTGAGGTAGTTAAAACAATTAAGCAATGCTATTTGATAGCCATGTCTCAGCATCTTGGTGTTCAGATGATAAGACAAAATCTACCTGTTTGGGCTATTGCTCTTGCAAAAATGTACAACCATCTGATATTCATTTTAACAGTGCATAAATCATGGCAACATTCATAAATCAAAGCAATGTTTCCCATTTCAGATTCCAAGAGCCAAGAGAGATAAGCTGATCTTAAAAGATCCAACTAAATGAGGGAAACAGATGTCAGAGACTTTGCATTTCAGTTTTTTCCTCTGTAAAAATGTTAATTTCTCCCCTTGGTCATAAGGCCCTGAGAAAGTGAAAAGCTGCATGCCATACTTTAGCATAATAAGTACCCCATCACCTAACATTAAAGTACAAAAGAGAAGAGCTAAATTCAGTGATATAGACTAAATATGTGATCAGAAGCATTACATTTCAGTGCCTTATTTGTGTAAGAGGCTAAGGATAGGGACCAACTTCACATGGGTTTCTTTTAGGAACTACTTAACTGAGTGCTTTAGAAAACAACATATAAACACATTACCTTTTAAATTAACTACATATGTTATGCCAATCAAAGATCCAATAGTAGTATGTTGAGCAAAACAGTGGAGTATAAATCAGGAGATGTGGGTTCTAATCTTTACTCTTCCACACTATTAACCATGGTCCACACTCAGACAAGTCACATAAAACCTCTCTCCCATTTCTTTAGCTCTTAAATTAGGATAGCGCTTCCCTGGTGGCTCAGCTGGTAAAGAATCCACCTGCAATGCGGGAGACCTGAGTTCAATCCCTGGGTTGGGAAGATCCTCTGGAGAAGGGAAAGGCTACCCACTCCAGTATTTTAGCCTGGAGAATTCCATGGACTGTACAGTCCATGGGGTCGCAAAGAGTCAGACATGACTGAGCAACTTTCACTTAAATTAGGATAATATAATTCTGTCAGCTAATTAGGATGGATGTTGTGAGACTCAAACAAGGTAAATATTTTAAAGTGTTTTGAGAACTCAAAATATGTATAAATATATTTTCAATATAAAATCCATTTTGTGGTCACCAACTGCAATTGTATAAATTGATCATTTAATTTAGTCATTCATATGTTCATTTAACAAAAATGTATTTATCCCTGCTGTTTCAAGCACAATACACAATTTAAAGTAATAATCTAGAGCTTCCTCCATAATCTAGTGAGGAAAACAGGCATACAAGTAATTATGTTACAGTCAATAATGTAAAGCCTCAGACCTCTGAGAATATGGATACAGAATCCATTATGGGCCTTCCTCAAAGAGGCATTTAAGATCTGGAAAGATGAGTAGGAATCTACCACGCAGAAAAGTCAGAGCTCACTTCAGAAGCTAAAAGTGAAAGCTAAGAGGGAAGAACTTTTTGGAGAACTTGAGGGATTTCAGTGCAGTTGGGACACAGACTGAAGACTGAAAGCGCTGTTGGTCTGGGGAAGAAGAACACCGGTGGTGGTATTGGTTTAGTCACTAAGTCATGTTCAACTCTTGAAACCCCATGGACTGTAGCCCTCTAGGCTCCTCTGTCTATGGAATTCTCCAGGCAAGAATATGGTAGTGGGTTACCATTTCTTCAGGGGATCTCCTTGACCCAGGGATCAAACCTGGGTCTCCTGCATTGCAGGTGGATTCTTTACCACTGAGCCACTAGAGAAACTGGAAAGAACACTGGACACGTTGAATTTGAGGTGCTATGGGCCAGCCAGATGGCTGTGGACTCTAGGGGGAGAAATCTGAGTGAAACAGAGGTCTCCAGGTCCTCAAAGTAGCTGTGGCCATTATATAAGGGTAGGTGCAAAGACACAAAAGGAGTGTACACTGGCATGCCTGGTATTTGTCAGAGAGAAGTTTTTAAACTTTTTGTTTTGAAACAATCACAGATTCAAAGGAAAGATAGTACAGAGAGGTCCTATATAGTCATTACGAAGTTTCTCCCAATGGTTATATCTTAAATAATTGCCGTAAAATATCAAAGCCTGGTAACTGACATTGGTACAATGAATGTATATAGTTCTATGTCAATTCATCACACGTCCAGAATCAGGATACAGAACTATTCCAATACCATGAAGATGTTTCATGCTTCCACTTGAGCGCCACACTCTTCTCTGCATCAGTAGGTTGATCAACCAATGAACATTATCTCTCATGGAATGGAGGTGAGCCTAGCACACACTCTGCAAGCTTGCCAGTTAGATTCGTATGTTGAGATTTCTTTCCAAGAGATGGAACTAATGGTCCATTGTGAGGATTTATCATATGTGATCCATTATAGACGTCTTAAGTGAGAATACAAATCCAAAAACTTGAAGAGGCTGAAATTTAAAGCCAAAATTCCAGGTTAAACTTATAAGGAAGAAATAAAAAATTAACCTCTCACTCACACACACTCATGCATTCACTCAAACCACAGTTATGAACAGTTTCTCATTTCAACAATTCTCAGGAGAGGCTGAGTGAAAGAACATTAAATCATATTAGTTCTTTTATTAGGCCTGATATCAGTAATTCTGAATAAAAATGTTCCCTTTGATTTGTCCCAATCTTATGACTCAGCCATCAAGAGGAAATAACATGGGGCAAATCTGACCGAGCCCTTTGCTTTTACACAAATATTATACTTTATTTCCCTGATTATACTCCTGCATTTTGTATTCTTCAAAAAATTGAGTACTCATATGAAAATGTAAATCTGGCTATGACATCCGATTTTGAAAACTCTTCAGTGGCTTCCCATTGTGCTTGAAATAAAATCCATATGCTTGGATCTCCCTTCAGCAACAAAGGAATCACTTCACTAGCTGCTGGGAATGAGGCCAAGTCAACCCTCAGGCTGACTCCTTGTGGATTGCCTTGGCTGAAGAATATTGCTGCTGCTGCTGCTTTGTCCTTCTCTCAGGAGCAGCCCATGTTCAGTGCCTAAATCAATGTTACAACGTGGCTTGGGACAACTCTCAAGGGCCATCCCAGCTCCACTGCCCCCATAGGCGTGGCTGTCAGCTTTGTCAGAACTACAGCAGAGCTCATTGTCTCCCTTTGCCCCCACCTCGGGCACCCCTGTCCACCAAAGTTGGTCCTAAGAGCACTTTTCATCAATGTTCCCCATACTCATTTCTCTCTTAAGAGACTGCTTCTTGGAACTCAGCTGGGGACCCAGATCACTGCCTACAGGGATCTAATACTCTGGCCCTGCCCACATTTCCAATTCATCTCACTTCACTGCCTTTTGCTTGCTACTAGACATGATACCTTCCTATAGCTCCTTAACTGCACCTCCCCTTGAAGACCTCTGCATTTTCACTGTCCCCTGATGGAGCACCCTCCTGACTCTTTATTCAGCTAGATGTTTCTTGCTTTTTAGGCATCAGCTCTTCAAAGTTCTTTCCAGACCACCTTAACTCTAATAACCCCTAGAAACTTCTCCTTCCCAAGTCACCTCTGTGCCTTTTTTTTTTCTTTCATTGTACTTATAACTCTGAAATGGTCTTGACTCTCTCCTTCCTCTTGACTAGTAGCTCCAGGAAAGCAGGGACCATGCGTGTTTCACCATTGCGCCTAGAAGGGTAGTTACCACATGATAGTGATAACAAATACCTACAGAATGAATGGAAAATCTGGAAAACTCAATGCCTCAGGAATAAATTTTATTTTAGAAGACTCTTGAGAGCCCTTGGACCATAAGGAGATCAAACTAATCAATCTGAAAGGAAATAAACCCTGAATACTCATTGGAAGGATTGATGCTGAAGCTCCAATACTTTGGCCACCTGATGAGAAAAGCCAACTCATAGGAAAAGACCTTGATACTGAGAAAGATTGAAGGCAAAAGGAGAAGGGGATGGAAGAGGATGAGATGGTTAGATAGCATCACCAACTTAACAGACATGAGTGTGAACAAACTCCAGGAGACAGTGAAGGACAGGGAGCCTGGCATGCTGCAGTCCATAGGGTCAAAGAATCAGACACAACTTAGCAACTGAACAACAACAACAAAGAGGACTTTGTTTCCAATTTTAAGTTTCATAAGTGGTGTGAGAGCAGAGTCAGTAACACTTAACACCCATATGCCCCTTCAACACATACACACACACACCATTTCAATATTAGTCTACTTCATACAAGTCCCACAGTTTGAATGCAATATTTTAGGTGGCTAAAATTTTAATTCAACTCATTAAACTTTACTCATGTATTTAGCATTCTTTTGGAGTTATTGGACTTTTTCAAAGAGCCCATAATCACTTTAAATTGAGATATAATTTGTCTTGATTGTGTTATTTATGGGGGGAAAAGTCCTTCAATAAGTAGAATCCAGTGTCCTTCCCCGGTTGTTCAGTGGTAAAGAATGTGCCTGCAATGCAGGAGTCACAGGAGACTCAGGTTCCCAAGATCCCCTGGAGGGCATGGCAACCCACTTCAGTTTTCTTGCCTGGAGAATCCCATGGACAGAAGAAGCCGGGGGGCTATAGTCCATAAGGTTGCAAAGAGTTGGACACAACTGAAGTGACTTAGCATGCACACAGGTGTACTGACCTGCTTCTCTAAGGTGATTATGTAAGAAAGTGACAGACAAGCATGACCTTTTACCATGAGAGAATGTGATAACTCTGGGGAAGCAGAGGGCATGGGAGCATGCTGTAGAATAATGTGGGCATCAAACATTCACATGTGAAGTCACTTATGGAAATTACTCTTTTGATGAATCAGAGCAATCTCTGTGAGACGTTCAGATTTAAAGCAAAAAGTAGAGCCTGACCATAAATCCTATAAAATGTACATCTTGGTACTTTCTGGAGGCCTGGACTGAAGAGCAAATACTTACCTGTCAGATGACTACAGCTGTATTTTGCCATCAGGAACCTAACAGGCAAATGCACTTTGAAGTTCCCGGGACTCATTTGTGTCCATGTGTTCTTTAATCTCATGCTCTCACTTTTGTGCATACCAACACCTGGCTCTGGCAGGGCACCAGAAATAATATTCAAAGCAATTCTGTGCCGTCAGTACTGAGTACAAACAGCTTGGTGATGGATATTTTACTTACAGTACTCCAAGTTTGAGTTGCAAAAGGCTGAATAAATCATCCCAACCTCAATACACTAACATCCTTCAAGACAACTAATTTACTTTGCAACAGAAGCATCTTCCTGAAAGAAGGCACTTTTTGATGGAAAATAAATTCTCTCTCAGCATATGTTTCTGAAGTGTGAATGTTAATCATATAGGAACTGGGGAGAAAACATGAATATGTTTGGTAGAGATCTAGTTTTATTAATAGAGACAAATATAACTCAATTTTGGTTTTATTCTAGTTCTTGTTTGTCAATCAGTTTTCCTAACAGTGACAGGATATTGTTTTATTTTCCCAACGTTCTCACATTGATAGAGTTCTGTCCCATATCCATCCTATCATATTAAAAAATACCACAAAGTTTAATTCAAATTAGATTATTAAGGACTGTTACCAGAAAGATCTATTTTAAGTTAAATATCCTTTTATATACTTGCATTATGAGAAATTTTGTTACATTCTTAGGAAAGTGCGGCTCTTTTTTAATACTAAATTGACATATGTCCATTAACAAATATTTCAGCACTTTTTATAAAAGCCATTCATTGAACAATGAGAGGCAAAAAAATTGACTCAATGTTTAAGATACCAAGTATTTTAAAAAGCAAAATGGTGGTCATGCTCAAAACTTTTATAGTAATAAATAAGTCATCAAGATACATAATGCAAATGATAATCATTTTATGGATGAAGTTCAGGTTTTTCTACCCTCTCCCTTCCTCCATTTATAAGTAGTGCCTGATGTAAATAAAAATTGCTATCCAGAGATATTTTCCATGTATCCATCTTCTGAAGCTCAGTTTTTACTAAGTTTTACATATCAGTTATGCTTCAAAGAGAGATCCTATCAGAATCACTGATATTGAAATTAATATTTTAAGAAAAATCAATAGCATATGTGGAAAGGGGCAATGTATATATGCAGGAAATCTTTTAAAAACTGTCATTTTCTGTTCAGTATATTAGATACTACAGAAATAAAAAACGTGGCATCATTTTAGTCTGACAGAAAACTTGGAAATGTGGAATGGGGTTTTGAGTTCTAGTTCTCCAGTCTGGGCTCAGTGATTCCTCAGTAGAATCTCTTGTAGTGATTCTAAGTAATTTGTGTAATTCTAGATGGGTAGAGTAAATTTCTAAATTTATTGTCCAGTGTAAAAGTGTTAGTTGCTCAGTCACGTACGACTCTTTGCATCCATGCAGACTGTTGCCCTTGAGGCTCCTCTGTCCATGGAATTCTCCAGGCAAGAATACAGCAGTGGGTAGCCATTCCCTTCTCCAGGGGATCTTCCCAACCCAGGGATCAAACCCATGTCTCATGCATTGCAGGCAGATTCTTTACTGTCTGAGCCACCAGGGAAGCCCTTGTTGTCCAACAAGTATAAAATGTGGCACTATAATAATTATACTGCTAGATTTTGTGAAAGCTTGGGCTGACTCAGGCATACTGGGATGGGGCAGACTCTACTGATTGGAATAAATTGGAGAATCATCAGGCCAGTTTGTTTTTTTCTGGGCAATTAGACTGCAGTAGCTTAAAGAAGAGATATCCCTACCCATGTAGCAGATAATCAATAACTTTCAGTTAAATTAAAAAGCATTCATTTTAGGGCACTAAAGGGGTCTCATGTTTAGAAGATATCAAAGATACTGTCCTGAAAAATGCTTTCTTTCCTATTTCCATCATAGTATTAATAGCTGTTGCTGGGACACGCCCAACCCCTCAGTCTCACCAATGATCTTCAGCTTCTCTGCAGCTGCTTTACGACAGTGGCTAGCTCTGATGAATAAAACATGAGCAAATTTTATGTGGATCATCTCTCTTTGATTAGAAGCAACAGATTTAAGGCCAAACAGATGAAGATGGAGATGGGAAGCTGGTTCTTTGGGAGAACATGTCTGCAGTTTTAGCAACCCAAATGTTTAATTAGTATACTGCTTTGAGTGTCAGATGGGTGACACAAAAGATGACGTTGTATTATACAATTTCAGGAAGCACCATTCACCTCTTGTCTAGCGGAATGATGGCCCCTGGAGTTGTACACTGTACAGAGATATACAGAGGCCCAGCTCTGTCGGAAGACATTTCAAATGGTAGCTACAATCACACCATGTTGTCTATCCTAATTTGTCTACTGGGGATACCAAATCAAGCTAGATCTATGGTATTTTTTTCTATTTCTTGGCTACACATAAATATTATCATTTCATTCATTCTTGTTTTTTAGCACAAATTGGTATATCCTTCAAGCTACCATCTCATTTATCACAACTGTGCTTATTGTTCTGACTTCTAACCTCAAAGCAGCCTTCCACCTTGCTTTCTGACTGATCCTGTTACTGAGTTACTTTTTCTACCAAAAGACTCCTGAATTTTTATTTACTAAGTAAAACACCTTTTGCTTTTTGATAAATGATATTGAGGATATATAAGAATGCATGCACACAAAGTAGGAAGCAATTCTAGAGAAAGGTTTCTCCTGTTTATTCTAGAAGGGGCCTTGAGCCAATGAAGAATGAAAGCCTGATGCTTAGTCTGGGACTAAACGTCACTTGTGCTTCTAACAAGAAGTAGAAGCACTACTTAAAATTCATATTAAAATTCTATTCCTCTAGATACACTGTTGGACTGCAGCTATTAAAATAAATATAAAGAAATAAAGCAGCTGTAGCAATGGGTTTTGGTGGAAAAATAATTAAGTTTGGACTAATTTCCTACAAAACCACTATTTTTTCTGCATAACAGAAATGAGTACAGTGCTGTAAAACCTAGTTAAAAAGTCATTAGTTTAAAGTTTTAAATACATTTACTAGGCCTTACAGATTTCCATGAAGAGTACTGCTGTACCAGTATGGTTAAGAAAAAAAAGAAATACAATCACACAGAAAGTTTAAGGGATCCAAGGGATTGTAAAAACTATTACAGTGAAACAGAGAACTCCAGCTCTTCCTATATTTATTACACACACAAAAGCAGATTTGAGGAGCTCTGAAACCAAACAAACCAAACTTCCTTTCAACCACAACTAAACCAATTCCAGAATAGTAGACTGTGTTGGAAGGGTTGGCAACTAAATAGGAAATACGAACAAAAGAAGGGCATTAGGGATCACTTCAAGTGGACATAAATCAAAGCAGCTCGGGCTGGAGCAATGCCTTTAAAGTAAAGCCAGTGAGGAAAGCCAACAGCAGACCTGCCAAACGGTTCTCATTTTTTGTCATCCCTCCCTTTCATGAAAAATAATAATAATAATAATAATGACATATCACTTTGTTTTAAGTAACTAATTCTTAAATGCCTTATGAAATTTTATCTATGCTACAGGTACAGCTCCATCAAGAGCCACAAAAAAATCTCACTGGTACTCTGTTGGGAGGAAGATTTTTTTTCCTGGCTGGTGTAGAGGGTAGAGGAGGTGAAGAGGTTTTATAGATAATTAATGTCATCCTGAAACCCATCTAGAGGTCAGAAAATCACACTCATTAATTTAATCATACACTAATTGAAGCTGCGAGCACCTACTTAAATGGATCTACTATCTCTGACTCTTGAAAAACCTCTTCAGTGAATGCCAATTCGGAGAATAAAGAAAACTTCAACACACCACAACCCTGCCAAGGATGCTTGTGGGATGCTATTTTGATCATTTCTCTGCCTTTTAAGTAGAATCCAAAAGAAAATTTCCAAATAAAGAGTCTTGTTCTGAAGCTTTTATTCTCTAACTCAAACACCAAAGCAAGAATCCCAGACAACTCTCCCCCATTCTTCAAAGGCACATTCAAATGCACATAATGGGATAATGGGTCTGCCCTAGTGAAGGATTAGGGAATGCATCAAAAATTCTTTGAAAAGTACCCTAAATGGCGTAGTGAATTCTAAATCCTAATATTTGGGTTATTGGGACTTCCTGATGGAGACAAGGAAATTGTTTGGTGAGAGATGTTAATCATCAAAGGAAATACTCGGACAAGTGTCAGGAAATGCCATGGTCACAGCTAAACATACACATGCTTCTGCTATTACTTATCCCGTTAGTATGCCTATATCTTACAAATTATTTGGAAAATACAAGAACATTGAAGAAAAAAATCAAAGTACTGATACATTAAATGAATTTTTCAACTATTCAAATAGAACTTTTTTTTAGTACGTTCTTTCCCGAGTGCACATATTTTCATTGTTCAACACAATGTAAATGCCATTTTGTATTTGCTAGTTCATTTAACTTTCCACCGTAATTTCTACTTCTGTCAATGTTTACAATTATTAATAGACATATAATACTCAATTTTGTTATTGGAAAATGGTATATTAAATAATATCACATAATATAAGTAAACCATTTCTGTTTTCTTTATAGATATCATGAATAATACTATTACATGTATAGTTTGTAGTTTTTTTTTGCTTCTTCAGAATTATTTCCTCAGTATGCTTGCTTCACTCTCAAATTTCCAGATCAAGATATTTACTTATGATTCCTTTTACAAATGCCTACATTTATTTTCTAAAAGTTTTTCCCAATTACACTTCTACCAAAAATAAGGGTAGCACCCTCAGAAGAATTTTTTTAACAATTATGACACTCCTAAAAATTTGACTGCTTAAATATTAAGCTATATTTTCTTTAGCTGAGATTTAAAAAAAAATTTAGGTAGACTAAACTTTTATCACACACTTTAAAATATCATTTATTTATACAAAAACAGTAAATGAAACAAAGATATTACTGGAATTATGAATATTACATGTATGGGATCACATATATTGCCTTTTTATGAATTGCTAGTTCAAATTCTCAGTTTACTTCATACTGAATATTGAATTTTACTTACAATCCAAGTGAATTATTATTACATTATAGTTATTATCCATCTTATTAAATGAGAATATCTTTCCTAATCTGTTTTCTTTTAGGTTTTGTTGCATTGTAAATTTAGTTTTGTTAAGTTCCATTAGTGTACATAAACTTTAGATTTTCTAAATAATCTGTTAAGCTATTTTATAAAGAATGCCTTTTAAACTTTAAAGCATTAACATCCTTTCCATACCAAATTCTGATGCAAATTGAAACTGAAAACCACAGTATATAAAAGGGAAAATGAAACAGAAATCTTAAAATGAGAAATGAATGCAAGCCATCAAGGGGGGCTATTCTCATTTGTGACAGTAATCAAAAACGCAAATTTAAAGCACGGTTAGCTATCCTCTGTTGCCTGCCCACAAGCTGGATACAACATGGCCGCTGAGCCTTCCACTTCTTCCTACTGCCTTCAGTTCTACCATCCAGGGACTACAGGACATCAGAGGACAGCAGTGCTCACAGCCAGAAGGGAAGACAGACAGGCTAGATATGTAACCATTCCACTCCTGACAAGTGGAAACCAACAAACAACAAACCCTGCGAAATGCAAATAACAGCCAGAAGACAAGGAGGGTGAGCTCTGACAAAAAAGAATAAGGAAGCTCTGAGATGAAGACTTCATATTAGATAGAGGACTGTGCTGTGCTGAGTCGTGTCCAACTCTTTGTGACCCCATGGACTATAGCCCGCCAGGCTCCTCAGTCCATGGCAATTCTCCAGGCAAGAATACTGGAGTGGGCTGCCTTGCCGTCTTCCACGGGATCGTCACAACTCAGGGATCAAATCCAGGTCTCCTGCATTGCGGTTGGATTCTTTACCATCTGAGCCACAGGGAAGCCAAAAGTTTCAAAACTGAACCGGATTAAAATCTGTTCTAAGTCTCCAGATTAAGTTTGGTTTTCCCACGCCTGAAGTGAAGTGATAATCACTCAGTCATGTCTCCTTGTGAGATGGACTGTATCCTGCCAGGCTCCACTATCCACTAAATTTTCCAGGCAAGAATACTGGAGCAGGTAGCCATTCCCTTCTGCAGGGGATCTTTCCAACCCCGAGATTGAACCCAGGTCTCCCGCATTGCAGGCATATTCTTTACCATTTGAGCCACCAGGGAAGCCCTACACATGCCTGAGAAGGAATAAAGACTTTTCAAGAAATGTAAGCGGTTAGTAAAATAAAGCAGGTCTTACCACTCATATCTAAGTAATAACTATCAGGTGATTTCCTATATTTATATAAAATTAGCCAATATTTTATTTTTCATTGTGAATAATCAGTACTGCCACGGAGTCATGAACTCAGGACTCACGCATATGGCTGGAGAGGATGAAGCATTGCCACAGCGCTACAAGCGTCCCAGGCTCCCCTCTGAGTTCCTTGGCTCCTGACCTCCTCTTCCTTCTTCTGGTAAAGGTTTGTTTTTCTTCCTCTCCCAGATTTGCCACCATCTCACGCCAGCCAGCCTGTCTTCTCCACAGGGGAATTGTCCATGAACATCTCTCTCCTACCTGGAGAGAAGCTCTCATGACTCCAAAATGAATAAACTCTGTTTCCCCTATAAACACTTATTTTTTTGGCTCACTTAGAATCACTGTCCATTCTCTTGGTGGAAGCTTCATATCTCTAATATCTTGTGGTTTGACGTTCCCCAAGACTCAACAAGGACAAACTAACCCCAGTATAATACTTCACATCTTCTCTGAAGTAACTCATTTTGGTTAATTCACAGTATTCTTGCCTAGAGAATCCTGTGGACAGAGGAGCCTGGTGGGCGGCCATCTATGGGGTCGCACAGAATCGGACACGACTGAAGCGACTTAGCAGCAGCAGCAGTTCCCCACAAGGTCAGCACACAGGTAATTGTCTTAAATCAGCATAATTAATAAGAGTTTCCTCCAAAAGGGTGAAATCATGTCCTTATCTTAGAAACTAAAACTTTTGTGACTTTTTAAATAATTAATCCATTCTTCAATTATAAAGATGCAGTCTCAGACAACCCATGACATAAAAACTCCATAAATAATGAAAATAGCTACTGCTTATCTTGTACAAATGAACTTATTTACAAAACGGAAACAGATTCACTTAGAAGACAAATTTATGGTTACCAAAGGGAAAAGGTGAGGAGGAGGAATCAATTAGGAGTATGGGATTAACATATACATATTACTATATAAAAAATAGATAATCAACAAGGAACTACTGCATAAAACAGGGAACTCTACTTAATACTCTGTAATAACCTATATGGGAAAAGAATCTGAAAAAGGATATGTGTATACATATAACTGAATCACTTTTCTGTATACTTGAAACTAACACCACATTGTAAATCAACCATACTCCACTATAAAATAAAAACTTTTAAAAATAAAATTTAGAAGTAATGATTGTTTATCTTGAATGCTCATTTTCTAAATGAGTGTTAACCTATTTTTAAATATATTTTCACATTTCACTCAGCAACAAGCTCACTGTTGTTCAGTCACTAAGCCCTGTCTGACTCTTTATGATCCCATCAGGCTGCTCTGTCCACAAGATTTCCCAGGCAAGAATACTGTAGTGGGTTGCCATTTCCTTCTCCAGGATTAACTCTTGTGTTACCATATTTCTACTTCATCAAAAAATAAATGGCTTACTTAAATATCATAACACAGACTTGTGAGTCTGTGAGGAACATGGAATTATCCACGCTACACAGATGAAGGAACTGAAGTTTCAGAAGGATTTCAAATGTTATATTACATATTCAGGACCCAGCCACGTGATTGCAAAGCCCTACTGCTTTCTGTCTGCATCAAGGCCATCTTTAAAGGGAAGATCATTTATCGGGAGCTGGCCTGGTGATGACTCCTTTGAGGAATCTGTTTTGTAGATTTTTATTAGCAGTTAGCAGGACTGTCAAAGAAAGGGAAGTTCCAGGGTACTGCCTTTATTGTGGCAGGAGAAGCTCTGGACCCACAACTGGAGGATTCCTGCTGAAAAAAAATGATTTTGCTAACAACAGTATAGATTCCAAGCTAGAACGCAATGTGTTTAAAATCTTTCCTTGGCTGAGAATAGATCTTCTTTTAAAATCTGAATATGGAAAATATGCTCCGTCTTTTCTAGAGTCTATTTCTGTTTGATAGATCATTTTTCTTTGGTAAACATAATTTCTGTTTGAAATCAGATATTTTGCTTTGCATCAGAATCTTATGTTCACATTCCTGGTTCTATGAATGCTTAAAATATTCTATGAGCAAAGAAACAAACAATCCTAAGTAAATAATTCACTGCTCTGCTTTCAAGTACACCAGATTTTAATTAGCTGTTTGTTTGTTTGCTTGTTTGTTTATTTTTCTCTGCTTGCTCTTTGGAGGAGAGCCCAGTACAAACAAGGGTTAATGTAAAACCTTCAATTTTTTGTAAAAAGGAGCTTTCTTCTTTGGATCTGAATAACAACATATCTGTCCTGCAAAATAAACCACTCAACTGTCGCAGATATTTGGGAATGAATGCTTAGCTACTAATTGGCTTCAGCTGTTTTTTCTCATCATTATTTGAACTGAGAAAACAGCTGTTTTGGCAAATGGTTAAGCCCTGAGTCACATGGGCTGAAGTGATTTATGTACTTCAAGTGCTAATGGATGCCTTTTAGAGCATGGTTTTGTTTATTTGATTGTTATAGCCCATGGTTAATGAATCATGACTTTCTTTAAACACAAAGGTGAACCCAATCTCATGGAGGCTCTTAATGTGGAAAGTTCATTTTCAGACCATTTTTTTAGCTTACCATCATTTGCTTGATTTTACCTCTTCAGGATAACAAGAAAACAAGGAGAAAGGAGATAGAGAGTTAGGTATTTATGAAACCTGATGTGCTTGGATGTGAGCAGGAAATCGACTGTCAGAGAACACAAAACAAGTGGGGAAAACAGAACAAAATATTTGTCTTTTGAATTATTTGAGCTAACCATACTTCCTGTAGTGTTGTTCTTGTAACAAGCTCATTAATATAAAGAGTTCTGGCATTCAGTTACATTCAAAAATTAGGACATTAATAGACCAGTGCTGACAAGAAATCCTTAAAATTATCCAAAGAATATTTTCTTACTCAAAAGTACTCAGAAGTCACTCATAAATACTGATACTCTTCTATAATTAAAATAAGTACAATCATCTCAATAATATTTATATTAACAATAAATACTATGACTAGATATGACCAGCTACAATCACATTTAAAATGAATAGGAGGTTAAAGCAATTAGTAAAATAGCAAAATTTAATACCAGACTGGTACCAAACAGGAAAAGGAGTATGTCAAGGCTGTATATTGTCACCCTGCTTATTTAATTTATATGCAGAGTACATCATGAGAAATGCTAGGCTGGACGAAGCACAAGCTGGAATCAAGATTGCTGGGAGAAATAGCAATAACCTCAGATATGCAGATGACACCACCCTTATGGTAGAAAGTGAAGAAGAACTAAAGAGCCTCTTGATGAAAGTGAAAGAAGAGAGTGAAAAAGGTGGCTTAAAGCTCAACGTTCAGAAAAAATAAGATCATGGCATCTGGTGCCATCACTTCATGGCAAATAGATGGGGAACAGTGGAAACAGTAGCTGACTTTATTTTGGGGGTCTCCAAAATCACTGCAGATGGTGACTGCAGCCATGAAATAAAAAGACGCTTACTCCTTGGAAGGAAAGTTATGACCAACCTAGACAGCATATTAAACAGCAGACACATTCCTTTGTCAACAAAGGTCCGTCTAGTCAAGGCTATGGTTTTTCCTGTAGTCGTGTATGGATGTGAGAGTTGGACTGAGCGCCGAAGAATTGATGCTTTTGAACTGTGGTGTTGGAGAAGACTCTTGAGAGTCCCTTGGACTGCAAGGAGATCCAATCAGTCCATCCTAAAGGAGGTCAGTCTTGATTATTCATTGGAAGGACTGATGTTGCGAAGAGCTGACTCATTTGAAAAGATCCTGATGCTGGGAAAGATTGAGGGCAGGGGAAGAAGGGGACGATGGAGGATGAGATGGTTGGATGACATCACCGACTCAATGGACATGAGTTTGGGTAAACTCCAGGAGTTGGTGATGGACAGGGAGGGAGGCCTGGTGTGCTGCGGTTCATGGGATCACAAAGAGTCAGACACGACTGAGTGACTGAACTGAACTGAACAGGTTTTATTTTTAAAATCTGATATCTTCAAGTAGACTTAGGCCACCAGGCTACTCTGTCCACGGAATTCTCTAGGCAAAATATTGGCATGGTTAGCCCTTCCCTTCTCCAGAGGATCTTCCAGACACAGGGATCAAACCCTTGCAGGCAGAGTCTTCACCTGTGTGAGCCACCAGGGAAGCCTTAGACACCTGAGATGTCTTCAAAGACTTTCAATATAGGTTCTTCAGCCTCCTTAAGTAACTAATTCTAGCCTTTAATCCTTGACATCAGAAAATTACTATTTTCTCTAACAAAATTTTTCTGATTTTAATTAGTTGAACTCTCATAGGATAATAGCATGTTATTACTGAACATAATATTAGAACTCAAATTACTCAGTTCTCTCATCCTATGATAAAGAAACAAAGCCTCTATGAGATTAAGAGTAGGCTTAGACATAGGCTGGATGCAGCACAAGCTGGAATCAAGACTGCCAGGAGAAATATCAATAACCTCAGGTATGCAGATGACACCATCCTTATGGCAGAAAGCGAAGAGGAACCAAAGAGCCTCTTGATGAAAGTGAAAGAGAAGAGTGAAAAAGCTGACTTAAAACTCAACATTTAAAAAACTAAGATCATGGCATCCAGTCCCATCACTTTGTGGCAAATAGATGGAGAAACAATGAAAACAGTGACAGACTTAATTTTCTTGGGCTTCAATATCACTCAGATGGTGACTCAACCATGAAATTAAGACACTTGCTCCTTGGAAGAAAAGCTATGACCAACCTAGACAGCATATTAAAAAGCAGAGACATTACTTTGTCAACAAAGGTCCGTACAGTCAAAGCTGTGGGTTTCCCAGTAGTCATGTATGGATGTGCGAGTTGGACCATAAAGAAAGCTGAGCGCCGAAGAATTGATGCTTTTGAACTTTTGTGTTTGAGAAGATTCCTGAGAGTCCCTTGGACTGCAAGGAGATCCAACCAGTCCATAAAGGATGGACTAGTCCTGAATATTCATTGGAAGGACTGATGCTGAAGCTCAAGCTCCAGTACTTTGGCCACCTGATGCAAAGAACTGACTTATTAGAAAAGACCTTGATGCTGGGAAAGACTGAAGGCAGGAAGAGAAGGGGATGACAGAGAATGAGATGGTTGGATGGCGTCACTGACTCAATGGACATAAGTTTGAGAAAGCTCTGGGTATTGCTGATGGACAGGGAAACCTGCTGTGCTGCAGTCCATGGGGTCACAAAGAGTCTGACATGACTGAGGGACTGAACTGAGATGTAAGCAAGTTCACTGAGAATGGAATATTCTCAACTTTTGTAGAACGTTTTTAAGATTCTTGTTTTGCCTATACGCCCTGGTTCTTACTTTCCCTGTCATTGCTTTTGCCTGTGTTCTAACCTGCCTTGGTTATAACCATGGTTGGAGTGAACTTGCATGAACATAAGACAATAACTTGTCAGAATAAAGACCAAGAACAGCTGAAAAGTGAAGTTTTTAGAAAGAGCTGATAATTATTAACCGAGAGAACAGAATCATCAATTGGCAAGTGTGAGTGTTTTTTCTTTTGTTTGTTTTTAATATGAAAATGTTAGTAGCAAGTGTGAGCCTTGGATGTTGAAGGGGTTGAGGACACTAAAATTATATGACAGCAGCATAAAGGCAAAGATGAAAGGAGAGAATCAATATGACCAGTTTCAAGAGTAGAATGAATTTTCACTAATATCTTCATTGATGGAGAGGAATGTCAAAATGTACTTTTGAATCTCAGTGTGGTATGGTACATAGCATAGGACAGATGGTTCCCAAGGACCTGTAATGGGCCTTTACATCTTCTCCCTCTCTGGACCAAGCTTCAGAGCAGGGTATACAGTGACTAAAATAAAAATAAAACATAACGACAGGAAAATAATTTGCCAACTTAAAGGGAGTTTTTTTCTCAGTTCCTCTAGAGCACACCTTACTTCCCTGTAGTCCTCCCTGCTCCTCTGTGCTCTTCTGTTCCTCCATTTACCCTAAATGAATATCCCGAGTGTGCCATGGCAATCACAGTAAAAGGGTACGGACAAATATATAGACGGTACATCTTAGGGTGCTTGATGAAAAGAGCAAAGTATCTTTGTAAGCAAAGGAGATACACAGTTGGAGGCTGTACATATTGGGTCTACTGTGTTGAACAGTGTGCCCTTCCCCCAAACTTCATGTCACTCTTGAAACCACAATGTGGCTTTACTTGGAAATAGAATCTTTGCAGTTGTAATTAAGATGAGATCATACTGGACTGGGGCTTCCTCGGTGGCTCAGACAAAAAGAATATGCCTGTAATGCAGGAGACCCAGCTTTAATCCCTGGATCAGGAAGATCCTCTGGAGAAGGGAATGGCTATCCACTCCAGTATTCTTGCCGGGAGAATTCCATGGACAGAGGAGCCTGTGGGCTACAGTCCATGGGGTCACAAAGAGTCACACACAACTAAACAACTAACACGTCACTTCATACTAGATTAGGGTAGGCCCTAAATCCAATATGATTGTTGTCCTTATAAAAACAGAAGAGACAGAAACAGACACACAAAGAAGGATGATGGCCACGTGAAGACAGAGGTAGGAACTAAAGTAAGATATTTACAAGCCAAGGGTGGCAAACAACCACCACAAGCCAGTAGATGCACGGATGGAGCTTCTTCTAGAGCATTCAGAGAAAGCATGCCCCTGCACCTTGATTTCAGACTTCTAGATTCCAGAACTGTGAGAGAAAAAATTTCTGTTGTGTTAAGACACTGAGTTTGTAGTACTTGTGTTGCTATAGCAGCCTTAGGAAATGAATTCACTGGGAATAGTGCTGCTGCTGCTGCTGCTAAGTCGCGTCAGTCGTGTCCGACTCTGTGCGACCCCATAGACGGCAGCCCACCAGGCTCCTCTGCCCCTGGGATTCTCCAGGCAAGAACACTGGAGTGGGTTGCCATTTCCTTCTCCAATGCATGAAAGTGAAAAGTGAAAGTGAAGTCGCTCAGTCGTGTCTGACTCTTAGCGACCCCATGGACTGCAGCCTACCAGGCTCCTCTGTCCATGGGATTTTCCAGGCAAGAGTATTGGAGTGGGTCGCCAGTGCCTTCCCCGTGGGAATAGTGATGGCTGTGGAAAGATACAAAAAATTGAAAATTAAGTGTTCTAAAATTTTTACAGCAAATCAAACTTGCTATGGCATCCAACTGAGTGACTGGCCGACTTGTCTGCTTGGGAAGAGTATGGTAAAGACTCTGCTAGCCAATGCAAGAACCACAGGAGACCTGGTTCTATCCCTGGCTTGAAAAGATCCTCTAGAGAAGGGAATGGATACCCACTCCAGTATTTTTGCCTGGAGAATTCCATGGACTGAGGAGTCTGGTGGGCTACAGTCCATGGGGTCACAAAGAGTTGGACACAACTGAGCGACGAACACTTCACTACTTTCACTTCATAGCCTATTTCAGCTGCTCAAGGTCATGTGATAAGTCTCGCGTCTCCTGAGTTGCTTACTAATCATGAAAAATAAGATGTTTTAATAAGTGATATTTGTCCAGATTTATTAAGATATTACTGACACAACATAATAAATTTAAGACGTATAATCAATGTGATGATTTGATAATGTATATACTAGGAAATCATTACCACAATAAGGTTAGTTAAGACCTATATCCCCTCACATAATTATCATTTTTGTGTGTGTGAGGTGATTAACTTTAATTTTTTTTTAATTGGAGTAGAGTTGATTTACAATGTTGTGTTAGTTTCAGGCATACAGCAAAGTGAAAAAGTTATATATAAACATATATCTACTCTTTTTTATATTCTTTTTCCATATAAGCCATATACATACTACTACATATAAAAAAGATAACTAATAAGGTGATTAACTTTTAAGTTCTACTCTCTGAACAACTTTCTAATCTATGATACATTGTTATTCATTAGTTACCCAGCTGTACATGAGAAGGAATTCCTCTTATGGCCAGAGATCTGTATCCTTTCTTCAACATCTCCCCATTCCTCCATTCCCTATCCCCTGGCAACCAGTATTCTACTCTCTAGAATTTGATTTGATTCCACACATTAAATGAGAGCATACAGTATTTGTCTTTCTCTGGCTTATGTCACTTAACAAAATGTCAAGTTCTATCCACATTATCTCAAAAGGCAGATTTCCTTTTATTCTGGCTGAACAATATATATGAATGAATAATATGTTTACTATATACATATAACATATATCACATTTTCTTTATCCAATCGCCCACTGATGGGCACTTAGGTTGTTTCTATGTCTTTGCGATTATATATGATGCTGCAATGAACATCGGGTTACAGATATCTCTTTGAGATAGTGATTCATTTCCTTCTGAAATATACCCAGACCTGGGATTGCTTGATCAGACAGAAGTTGTATTTTTAATTTTTTCAACAAGTGATATTTCCCAACTATGATCCAGAAGTGAATAAAATATTTAAAATGTCAGCATTTATATATTAAACATATCATTTGCAATCACTTTATTTTAAATCAAATATATTTTTAAATTTATGACTCAAAACCATTAGATAATAATATAAATAGAATTTCCCTAATTTACGTTTAACTCTAACGGCCGAGACAAATTTACTTTTATTTAGAAAAACACCTTTTCTGGATACAGCGTTAAGTGCGTAGTCAGTATGTTGTGTCCAGCTCTTTGCAACCCCATGGACTATAGCCCTCCAGCCTCCTTCTGTCCATGGAATTTGCCATGCAAGAATACTGGCGTGAGTTGCCATTTCTCCCTCCAGGGGATCTTTCCCACCCAGGGACTGAACCCATGTCTCTTTTGTCTCTAGCATTAGCAGGCAGATTCTTTACCACTGAGCCACCTGAGAAGCCCAGATGTGGCAAGAGTCATAAATCAAAAGATGATGAATTGATGATGATGAAAATTATTCAAAACAAAACAAAAAAAACTAAATGTACCACAACTTCTTTATCCATTCATCAGCTGATGGACATCTAGGTTGCTTCCATGTCCTAGCTCTTGTAAATAGTGCTGCAATGAACACTGGAGTACACTGTGTCTTTTTCAATTCTGGTTTCCTCAGGGTATATGCCCAGTAGTGGGATTTCTGGGTCATATGGTACTTTTATTCCTTGTTTTTTAAGGAATCTCCATACTGCTTTCCATAGTAATTGTATCAATCTGCATTCCCACCAACACTGTAAGGAGGTTCCCTTTTTTCCACATCCTCTCCAGAATTTACTGTTTGTAGACTTTTTGATGATGACCATTCTGACCCATGTGAAATGATACCTCATTGCTGTTTTGATTTGCATTGCCAACAATGCTATGTGCAGTGCAGCAAAGGAGACACAGACATAAAGAACAGACTTTTGGACTCAGTGGGAGCAGGGGAGGGTGGGATGATTTGAGAGAGTAGCATTGAAACATATACACTACCATATATAAAATAGATAACCAGTGCCAGTTTGATGTATGAAGCGAATACCCAAAGCCTGTGTCTCTCTGTAACAACTTGGAGGGATAGGGTGGGGAGGGAGTTGGAAGGGGGTGTCAGGATGGAGAGGACACATGTATGCCTGTGTATGATTCACACTGATACATGGCAAAAACCATTACAATATTGTAAAGTAATTAATACAAATAAATAAAAATAAATGAATAAAAGTTAGTATTTTTACTCAGATGTATGATTCCTCATATATTACATTCAGCTTGGTAGTTTTGATAATGAAATACTAAAACAATAGTATGTTCTCTATGGCTGTGAGTTGGCTAATAAACAATGCAATCTTCAATTTAAGGAGACATATATAAAACATATGGGAGGAGGAAATGGCAACAGTATTCTTGCCTGGAGAATCCCAAGGACAGAGGAGCCTAGTGGGCTACTGTCCATAGGGATGCAAAGAGTCAAACCCAACTGAAGCGACTTACCACACACATATAAAACATAAGGAAATAAGCTGAAAACAGAGTATTTCAAAAGGAGGGATGCTGATTAGTAACTTTACAAAAACAGATGTGCAATATTCCATGTATAAATATTATTCCTTTCTACATTTCTTTTAAAGTAGCACTAAAATTTGCTAAGATTGAATAGCCTTATGAAATAACTGACACAAATGGTTAAAGATTACATCAGTAAGAGACTGTTCTGAATATCGGGTAAATCTGGGCAAAGAATTAAGCAGCAATTTCCAATGACAACATAACTCCAAGATCTAATGAGTTATGTGTCAAACCAAGTCATAAAACTAATACACTGGCAAAGTATTTTTACAGCCCTTTGACAAATACACAGACATTGCTAACATGGCAATTATTTTAGTATACGGGTAACCTGAATATGTTGGTGCTATGAAGGAAAAGTTATTTTTTTTAGTTCATTGTCAATAAATACAGCTAGAACTGAACTTTATAAACAGGAAAAGACCATCAACAAATTTTTTGAGTAGTAGCAGGCTCTGATGACACAGTTGCAATGACAGTAAAATATCCTGTAGTAGCAACCAGATTAATGTTTGAATATAAATTACTATTATACTGTTTCCTTCATTTTGAGAAACTGCTGTGTAAAAATG
Source organism: Okapia johnstoni (assembly GCA_024291935.2). Classification (NCBI taxonomy): domain Eukaryota; kingdom Metazoa; phylum Chordata; class Mammalia; order Artiodactyla; family Giraffidae; genus Okapia; species Okapia johnstoni. Next base: position 59,913,543 of record CM044317.1, on the reverse strand, counting down.
AGGTCAGTAGAACTCACAACGCACCTAGCAGTGCAATAAAATTTATGAAATAGATAAAGGTTAAATAGTATATTAAGTTCAAGATTTGCCTCTTTATAAAAACTATCAGTCTACTAAACATAAACAACAAATTAAACAACTGAAAAAGGATTAATTTCAAAAATATACAAGCAGCTCATGCAACTCAACCAGAAAAACAAACAACCCAATCAAAACATGGGCAAAAGACCTAAACAGACATTTCTCCAAAGAAGACATACATATGGCTAATAAACACATGAAAAGATACTCAACATCGCTCATTATTAGAAAAATGCAAATCAAAACTACAATGACATATCACATCACACCAGTCAGAATCAATTCAGTTCAGTCATTCAGTCATGTCTAACTGACTCTTTGCAACCCCATGGACTGCAGCATGCCAGGCCTCCCTGTCCATCACCAACTCCTGGAGTTTGCTCAAACTCATGTCCATCGAGTCGGTGATGCCATCCAACCATCTCATCCTCTGTCGTCCCCTTCTCCTCCTGCCTTCAATCCTTCCCAGCATCAGGGTCTTTTCCAAGGAGTAAGTTCTTCGCATCAGGTGGCCACAGTATTAGAGTTTCAGCTTCAGCATCAGTCTTTCCAATGAATATTCATGACTGATTTCCTTTAGAATGGACTGGTTGGATCTCCTTGTAGTCCAAGGGACTCTCAAGAGTCTTCTCCAACACCACAGTTCAAAGGCATCAATACTTCGGTGTGGAGCTTTATAGTCCAACTGTAAAAATAAATACAGTCTGCAGTGATTTTGGAGCCCCCAAAAATAAAGTCTCTCACTGTTTCCACTGTTTCCCCATTGATTTGCCATGAAGTGATGGGACTGGATGCCATGATCTTTGTTTTCTGAATGTTGAGTTTTAAGCCAACTTTTCCACTCTCCTCTTTCACTTTCATCAAGAGGCTCTTTAGCTCTTCTTCACTTTCTGCCATAAGGGTGGTGTCATCTGCATATCTGAGGTTATTGATATTTCTCCCGGCAATCTTGATTCCAGCTTGTGCTCCAATCAGCCCAGCATTTTTCATGATGTACTCCGCATATAAGTTAAATAAGCAGGGTGACAATATATACCGGGATGTACTCCTTTCCCAATTTGGAACCCTAATCTTAGTATATTAGGGTCCAGCTGCAAAAGGCCTTAGCCAAAATGTTCAGAAAATTTAGGTTTACTTTGTAGATAGTGAGGGCTTTCCCCAAAGATTTGGGAAGAGGGGAATAGACAGATTCTTTCTTTAAAAGGATATTTCTGGTATTTTTTAAGTGTGTGAATTTTAAGAAAGAGATATGGAGACATGAAGTTGTCAATTACCAGTCAGCTAAACGATAACAAAGAGCTAACCTTCCCAGGTGGGCTCAGTGGTAAAGAAACCGCCTGCCAATGCAGGAGATGCAGGACACTCAGGTTCGATCCCCAGGTTGGGAAAATCCCCTGGAGTAGGAAATGGCAACCCATTCTAGTATTCTTGCCTAGAAAATTCCATGGGCAGAGGAGACTGGTGGGCTACAGTCCATGGTGTCACAAAGAGTCGGACATGACTGAGCATGAGGACAGCAACAACAACAAACCTAGAGTGATGAATTTCTAATCAGGAAAGGAGGCAAGGCCCTTAATGAGAAACATTTCATAAACATCATCATGGAGCCTCATGGCTGACACAACAAGGTGAGTTAAGAAAGAGAAAGTACAAAAGGATGACTCATGCTCTTAGATGGAGAGGATGGCAAAGAGGACAGCAGTACAAATAACTAGTGTACCAAAAAAAAGGTGGCATGGGGGGTGGGGATTTTAAGAGAGGAGAACAAAGAGTTGCTAGGCCTATCAATCATGTTAATCTGCCTGCCTAGCCATCTTGGCTGGACCACGGGCCAGGCTGATCCCACTACAAGCCTTATTCTTTAACACTGGCTTCCCAATCTGTCACCTGAGTAGCTCCATTGTGCTCCCAAGTATAAAAATTCATGCACTACTACTGTATTTCATTGAATCACTGCTTTTTTTGTAAGCCATCCCATTATTTTCATACCATTAAGAAAAATAAAACTCCATATTAAAATAAGAATGATTTTTTTCACATCGATTATAAAATATACTCTTTTTCAGAGACGAAATATAACACTGTGAAAACATTAGAAAAAAAATGTTTTTGAAAAGAGACCACTTCCCTAGGAAATGGCCTCAATTACATTACACAAACAGAAAATTGGAACTTCACAGCTTGACTATATTTTGACAATATTTCTAAGGAAATCTAATCTTAAGAAATAGGAAAGAAATAAACACTTTATTGAGATACTGGCATAAAATTCATCACATAATGGCTCAAACAGATGCTTGTGGGTTGAACTGAAAATATACTAGTTTATATACATAAAAATACCTTTATAAAGTCCACAAGACTTTTAAAGTTTTATCAACTTTAAGCAAAATATAAATGGAAAGCTGGCAAAGTATCTCAGGATTCTTTTCATAAGAGACTTCAATCATAAAAAAGAACCAAAATTTTCATTAGAAGATTTAGGGAAAATCAAATAAACGCTAAGGATTTTATTTTGAGTTTATTTACAGAGTAAAACACGCTCCCTGGAAAACAAAAGTCACTGACTCACTATAAATAAAAAACTAACATGCTGATTTAGATATCACCTATTAGAGCTTGACACACTATGGATCACAAGTCATGCCTAATCTTGTAAATCAAGTTTTACTCGTATCCATGCTTGTTCATTTACCTAGTCTATGGCTACTTTTGTGTAACAATGCAGAATTGACAAGTTTCCAGAGAGACTGTAAAGATCAAGGTGTTATCTGACCTGTTAGAGAAAACATTTCCTGATCATCGTCTAGATTCAGTTTCAAATTCTCTTGCTATTTCATTTCTAATGCTATATATTGATAATGCTACAGAAACTATCTTCTCATAATACATCATGAGCATCAGAGAACTTGCTGATCAATATTGCTCATCAAAAAGTAAAATATAAAATGAAAATATGAATTTAAAAGCATATGTGAAAAAAGTATATGTGAATCTTTATATCATGAGCATGATCTTCTGTATTTATTCATTATGTTATTATTTAATATATACTTACATGCATTAATACACTTGTAGAAAATGAAAAATATTTTAAAAAATAAGACCAACTTAAGATTCATAAGTAAATACGTTTTTATTTGGTTTTTAGTTCAATCATAATGTTCATGTTCATCATCATTGCCATTATCATCATATCATCACACAAGAAGTTAGGCTCTATGACTTTTGAACTCCCTTATGTGTGGTAGTCACTCAGTCATGTCCGACTCTTTGTGACTCATGGACTGTAGCCCACCAGGCTCCTCTGTCCATGGGATTCTCCAAGCAAGAATACTGGAGTGGGTTGAAGTCCCTTATAACCCTCTTCAATAAACAAGGTTCTGCCCAAGGTAATGAGCATTTAACATTTTGTAATCTGTTGTCTGTGTCCTGAAAAGTTTTGCCTCTGGTCTAAAAGACAAAATGTACATTTAAAAGATAAACAGTAATACAGGGCAACCACACTAAATGACGGATATACTGCAAGAGAAGGAATAGATCACCACAAGCTGAAAGTCTGAAAGAAATTCTCAGCAGAGGTAGAATTTGACATAAGTTCTGAAGAACCATAAGACTTACACAGAGAACACAAACAAGTAGAAAATTCAGGCAGTGGGAGGCTAAAGCATACACAGTATTTATCAAGAATAAGCAGAACTAAAATACACTGGTCTTGTTTCTGAATATTCCTTTCTTTTAAACATCTCATTTAAATTTTCAAACAATACATATATTCACAGAGAAACTAGTACTCAGATAGAACAAAGATTGGCCCAGGCCACCCAGCTAGAAAGAGAGGCTGATTTAAGCTCAGCGCTGCTGGTCATAAAGTTCATTATACTAAATAAGACAAGTTCTGTTGAAAGAGTGGCTTCAAAAAGAGGAGGAACATGAAATGGGCGTTGGAAAAGTAATAAGGTTTGGGTCAGATTATAGAAAGTTCCAGTTTATGCTACAGGGAAGGGGAGACAACTGACCATCCCTGAGCATGAGAGTGACACATCCCTTCTAGAGAGATGGAGAAACAGACCTTAAGCAGGCTGCTGTGGGAGAGAGTGCAGGCCTGTCTTAGAGTATCATGAGACCTAAATGTAGCCTTTATGAAAGGAAAATGAACTTTCACAATAATTCTTTCAAAAAAATTCTTGTTTGGTAAACTTGTACCAATACAATGACTACATAACACAAGTGACCACCTACTATTCTATTGACTATCTCGGAAAGCTGGCAGCACACTTATTTCACTTTAAATCAGCTTTTCGTTTTTTTTCTTATAAGTACCATGGGTGTGTTTATCACTCCCTCAAACCCCATACTGAAAAGACCCTTTCAGATTTGTCAGTTTCTTATGAGGATAATTCACGTTGAAGTGATCCAGGTCTCTGTTGCCAGACCATGACTTGTTCCCCTGACTCATCCTATTTCAATACCTGGGACCACTTGACTTCTTACTATAATCAAGCCTCACTACAAGGTGAACTGAAAGAAAGAAACAGCTCAACCACTCAGGACCTCAGCAAACCATTTGTCTTTCTGCTGGTTTTCCCCTGATCTTACACTTCGTTTGTAGTCACTGCTTCCGTATCTTCTCTGTTCTGTTAAAACTCTAGCCCCAATAATCTGCTCAAATCCCTCATTCTTCTGCCTAGGCTTCCAAACTCCATGCTCTGGCCCTTGCAAGAATAAGCACCCAGTCCCTGCACTTTTCCAGGTGGTCAGGTCTTCTTGGTGCTAAGACCTTGAAAGGAGGATCTCAGCCCCACTTCAAGGTAAACTGTATGTTCTACAATGCAGGTCTCTATTGAACTTTTGGGCTTCCTTGATAGTTCAATTGGTAAAGAATCCGCCTGCAATGCTGGAGACCTGGGTTTGATCCCTGGGTTGGGAAGATCCCCTGGAGAAGGGAAAGGCTACCCACTTCACTATTCTGGCCTGGAGAATTCCATGGACTGTATAGCCCATGGGGTCGCAAAGAGTTGGACACGACTGAATAACTTTCACTTTCACTTCATTGAACTTTTACTCTGAATTGATTCATGGTCACTTGTATTAGTCAGCTTTTCCTGTTATGCTTATGTATCACAAACCCAAACTTTCAGGCTTAAAACAGAACACATTTACTTCTTATTCAGGTGTCTGGGTTTGGCTGCAGTGGGTCTGCCAAGCTGTGGTTTGGGTACAGGAGTATTCCATGTGTCGTTTCATTCCATGACCTAAGAGAAGGAGCAGCTCCTATCTGTGAAGTGATGATGTCATGGCAGGAGTGCAAGAAAGGGGAGCAGAAGCAAAGCACGTTATCAACTCAGCGCTTTCCATTTGTCAGAGCAAGTCCTAAGACCAAGCCAAAAGCCAGTGTGATGCGGAAATACACCGTGCGTGGGAAACTCTAGCAAGGGCAGAGAAGGAAGGGGAATTGTGAACAATGAGCACAATCTATGGGCTTCCCTGGTGGCTCAGATGGTAAAGAATCTGCCTGCAATGCCAGAGACCTGGGTTTGATACCCTGGGTCGGGAAGATCCCCTGGAGAAGGGAATGGCAACCCACTCCAGTATTCTCGCCTGGAGAATTCCATGCGTACATGGGGTAGCAGAGTCAGACACAACTGAGCAACTAACGTGCACACACAGCACAGCCTACCACCCCACATGAAAGCCAGACGAGTTTTCTAAAACAAGAAGGTGATCTATTAGTGTGATATTAGAATGACCTGAAATTCTCAATGTTCTGTTTTGAACATGGTCAATCTTCACTTTTTTAAATAGTCTGAATATAAGCTTAAATGGGAGACACCCATTCATTTTCCATGTTGGATCCTTCCACAGGAATTTGTTGAATATGAACAAACTCTGAAATTGTAGGCTGTATTAATGAAACAGTGATACAGTTGCTAATTTGTGTGTGTGTCTTTGTGTGTATTTTAGTATTTTTAAAGTTCCTCCTCAGTCTACTGCACTGCCTGTCAACCACTTGCATCACTGTTTTGTGTGCATTTCTTTAATACAGAAGGGTCAATGTAGAAAGGTAAACATTATTGGGATATCTTATGGTTTTATTTTTGATTAATAACATGTCACTTTCTCTCCCATTCATTTACTTTTAACTAAATTCCTTTGTTAAAAACTAAGCTTAATTCTAGGATATTGACCTTTTAGCAATTTGCACCAAGATGAAGCCCCTTTGCATTTTTTGGCTTAATTCTTTTCATATGCTAGTGGGAGTTAGGGAGAAATTGTTTATTAATGAACAATTTCATGCACATTCATAGAAGTAGAACCCACAAGAATCTTAACAGCTGACCAAACTGACATCACGGTCCCCTCCACACAATTAATTATTATTATCTCTTTTCCCCTGAGATAACACTTATATTCTTTATGGTAGTGGAGATATTCTCCAATCTGCCAACATTTAATTCTTGCTTTTTTACATAAAACAGAGAAACATAAAAGGAAATTCTTATTTTAAACAAAAACACATGTCTATGTAGCTAGCAGGCTTTTTTGTTTTTATGTAATCTAGCTGTTGGATGAGGATCTTTTTTAAAAGCAAAGGATGAAGACTTCAGTACATTTGTATAAACTCAGGTATTTTCACACTTACCAAAGTACTTTAACTAGAAACAGTTATTCCAGAAAAATACATGATGAATAGGAAAATATATTTATCCAAAGCTACATAAACTTACAATCTCAGGATATAATCCCAAACCTTTGAAACTGAATTAAAGCCAAGAGAAGTTTCATGCAGGATGAAAATTAAACCAGTAATTGCTCTGTGGAATGGTTATCATCAAACTTCCCACAATAAATGGTGTCCCTTAGTATATTCTTCTTCTGATATCAAAGAGTTGATGGTTTCGGTCTCTTACTTATTAAAGGAGAAAGAGAACTTTTATTCAAAATTAATTTAGCTGCAAGAAATACTTAAGCCATATTTAAGAACAAATACACATATACACACTGGAAAGATATTTAGGTCCTCTAGATTTTGCCAAACTCACAGGGAACAAAATTGTTAAATGATAATAATCATGATGAATATTAGTTTCCAGAAACCAATGAAGTTATACACTTAAGCACTCCTTACTTGAAATGGCAAGATTATATGATAGATTCTATAATTAAAAACAAGCACATAAATAAATAACTAATAATTGTTCAAATGGTATTATTTCTCCTTTTACTTAGAGGATACCATTTGAATTTACATTTGAAATTAAAAAAATGACAAATAGAACATTTCACCTTCCATCTCTGCCAAATCAGTGATTTTAATAAGATGGCTACAAAAATCTACCCATATGGCCAATGAGAAATGCATAGTTAGGGAAGATTGGTAAATCATTTAAGCATTTTAAAAGTCACATATAATAACAATAAACCTCCCATATTTTGGTCAGTGGACCACCCATCTTTTCAGAACACTTGTCATCCTTACAATAATCCAGCAGATAAATGTTACTATACTCATTTTACAGAAGGGAAAGCTAAAACAAAGTGAGGTGACTTCCCCAAATCTTAACCGCTTAGTGTCCAACTCAAATTCTGTACTCCTGCTACTACAAGTAAAATCTAAAGGGGTGAACCACTCATTCCTCACTCCAATTTAGACAATACTAAGTATGAAATTGCTGTGACAGTTTACAGGTATTTCTGAGCACTTCTCTCTCTGGTACAAGTGTCCATAAGTGCCCTTTCTGTGTTAGTGCCACCTGTCAGGCTCTCTATCACAGGTTTAGATGTTAACCTTTAACAATGAAAAAAAAAAAAAAAACTAAGTAACACATAAAATAAAGTGACAATTGCAGTTTCATCCCCCTAGTTGTGAGAAGATGCTGTACACCAGTGTCAACCACTAATCCTATTAATTAAAAACAAGAAACATCAACCATATTTCATTTCAGATCACAGCAAATGTTCATGATGCCCTTTACATTACCTAGTCTATAAATAAAATGTGAAGATGTTTATATTGACTTGTTTCCATAGTGATGGAAGAGTCTTTCCTTGAGTTGTCAAGGCAATGTGCAGTAGCCTAGCAAATTGGACAAGCACAGGACCCATTTGTCAAGTAACAGGTTTAAGAAAAGTCAGGATAATCCAATAAAGATGATCTAGCTATAAATGAATCTCAGAATGTGAGCATTTTAGTTTTAATGACATGCTAGGATCATTTTTTTTTATGAAATAAATGTGAAGCCATAATAAGAAATCACAAGATATACTGTGCACATCCAGATAGCCAAATTATCTTTACATTAATGGTGAGGTTTTCCCCCCAGAACAGCCAAGCTTTTATTACAGAAAAGGAGTCAGAATTTTCTGAGGCTTAGTTGGCAAAAGTGAAAGGTTCACCAACAAATATGATATGTTCAAAGGGATTTTTGAAATCAACAGAATCCTCAGTTATGAAAATAAATTTAGGAAAATGATTCCTTGGGTGACTTGTGGCAGGGAAATCGTTGAAAAAAGCAAATACATTGTCTCTCTTTCTTGATAGAAGTAAAAAATAAATAATGCACAATTCAGCTTTGTATTTCTTGGCACATAGATGCCTGTTCTAAAACTACAGGGTATTTGGGACCTAATATTAAAAAACAACAACAGCAAACTATAATCACAATACAAGCACATCTCCTTGAGTTTTTCTAGTGTCTATTCATTAATAGACAAACTGAAACTACCGGCTCAGAAAAAGCAAGAATTTTTTCTCAGAAATAAAAAATATATAGCAACTTACTCCTGGCTGAACATGGGAGAAGAAAGATAAGTTACACTTTAAAACAAGTGTTATGAGAAGATATCTGTTATATCCTTGCTCCTGTGAACTACAGAGTAAGAAGATTACCCAACTACAGGTTATGAAACAGGCAGCAAAAGACTGCCCAGCTAGAACTACAGCATCAAGGCCCTTTGTAATGAAATTTACAAAAGGAAAATGCCAGTGACAGCCGTAAATGGCTACAATAACTAGAACTCTTCTTCAGGTTACAAGGAAAGTTTGAAGCCTTTTCTGAAACATTTTTCTTTAATAATGTCTAATGAGTTAAATAATTCTTTATGTTCAATTTCCTTCAGTTGTCTACTTAAGCCAGTAACACAATGAAATCAGCTAATAATCTACAGTGAAAAACGGAGCCAATTTTCAAAGCATTTCATAGCAATGTGATGGTCATTGTTGTTTTAGTCAAGATATTTTTTCTGCAAGAATTTTTGCCAAAAGCAGTTTTGCAACACAAAAGGCCATAAGACAATTTTGCCCTGAAAGATAAAAAGAACAAGAAAAATGAAAAGGAGATAATGAAATATGGATAATAACAAAATTCTTTAACGATTTTATTGTGAAAAGTGAAAATACAAAAATTATTTGAATACATTTAAAATGTGTGTAGATTTATGGTTATAGTTGCATTCAGGTGTATCTTAGAGAAGCAATGATACTTCCTTTCTAAAAGTTGATCATTAGGGATACAGGATCTAATGTCTGATATAAGTTCTTTATGATGAAAAAAAAAAAACCGCAGCAAATCTCTTCAGATTTCTTTGGAAGGGATACTGCTATTTCTTATCAATACATGTAAATACACATAATTAGTAGTACATATCTAGACTATAATTTGGGCTTCCTCATTGGTTCAGCAGGTAAAGAACCCACCTGCAATACCGAGATGTAGGAAACGTGGGTTCAATCTCTGAGTTGGCAAGATCCCCAGAGGAGGGCATGGCAACCCACTCCAGTATTCTTGCCTGGGAAATACAAAGGACAGAGGAGCCTGACAAGGTATGGTCCAAGGGGCCACAAAGAGCTGGACATGACTGAAGCGACCGAGCAGAGCACACAGCACAGACTACATTTAAACCTTCCATCACACGCCTAGTCCTTATATTTCACCAACTCCACTAAGCCAGGTTCTGTGCCAAATACCAAATTTCTCCACCATTAAAAACCAACAAATGTTTACCATTTTCAAAAAAATTTGTACCTATCAGGAATCAAGTCGCCATTCTTTGAGGCATAGGAGGAGCCTGATTCTTCTTTTGCCTCCATATTCTAACATCACTGGAATGTACTAAGTTTAGTAAAGATGGCCTTAGAGAAAAAGCTGCTGCTGTATTTAAATTAGCTAAAGAATCAATAATTAATACTCTTGAAGACTGTTGTGAATTACAGCTATTTCATATTTTATGGTAAAATGGCCTTATAGCCAATTGGTTGTGGGGCAAACTGCTTATGGCAAAGATGTTTATCGTGAAAATAGGAGTCACAGCTGTTTTAGTCTGCCCAGTATTCTGCATCCCCTTCATTGGAAACAGCAGACATCCTGTCTGCATTCCTCAGGGAGAACTACTTGACACTAGATAATTCTGGTAGGTTGCCACAGTTCCTCACACTCCTGACTGCAACTGCCAAATAAGCCTTGCAGTCATGACCCAAGCCAGACCAATTAGAATCTTCTGGGGTTTCAGATGTGACTGCTGGCAGCAAAGAGTTCTCTTATGCCTCTGTGGACACTAGCTGAGGTAATGCTAACCATCACCATCACCCTTTTGTCCCCTCCCGGAGACAGCCATCTGCAGTAAGAGAGAAACGCCAACACAAACCAGAGTCAATAAGAACCAGGGCTGATGTCTGAGAGATGGGGTGAGGAAGAGACCAGGAGCACCATTCGAGTTGCCAAGTAGAGTTCCACATTAGATAAATTTAACTCTGTCACTTCAGATTCTTAAAAAGACAATAAATTCAGCTATTTTCATTGTAGACACTATTGTAAGTCATATTTCTCCCATGTGCAGTGCTGCATTACAAAAGCATAAAAACTCCTTTCTTAATTTTCAGTACTAAAGGTAAAAAAGTCTATAAAAAATATATTTACACGGCAGCCTATAATTTCCCTTTGAAACATTTTCCTTGGTTTCTTTTTATTTTGCACTGAATAATTTGCCTATCTCCATCTTCAAACTTTAAATAAGGTCAAAAGATACTCTTGGCAATTTTCCTTAAATACATCAATGTTCTGTCGCCTTTGATTAAGCACTTAAGTCTATCTGAAATGACTTGGCAAGGTGATAGCTTGCTGTTATTTTTACCCAAGGATTAGCTCTAAGTACAGAGGTTAAAGTGACTTTTCCTTGTCAAAATAATTTGGGACTTCATAGAAGACAGTGACTTCAAGGGGTAGGAAATTTTAAACTGAAGATTCAGTGTTGGAGGATGGATGCAAACAGGGAGGGAGAGGCAGAGAGAAGAAAGAAAATGGAGGAGAATAAAGGAGGGAGGGGAGGGGAAGGGAGGACTTATATGATGAGACTCAGCTTCTCCTCTGACATTCGCCATCTCAAACAAAAGACACAATCCCAGTTCATTTTCTCAAGTCAGAAATCAGAGCAGTATTTTGGAGTTCTCCTTTACCACCTCAGTGCCCTCACTACATCAAGAACCAAGCTCTATAGCTCTAACTTCAAAATATCCTTCCCGTCCAGTAACTCAGCCCTTTCATTGGTACTGCCCTAATCCAGGTCACTACCATCTCTTTCCCGGACTACTGCAAGGACCTTTTGGCTAGTCCTGCAGTCTCCTTTCCAATTCCTACTAGCATCACCATTCATTTCCTACTCTTAAACCAAGATGAGAATTATAAAATGCAAATCGGATCATACATGCTTTAAATCCTTCAGTGGCTTATGCCTGGTATATGCCATCAAATCTGTTCTTTACCTTCCTCAAGGGATCAGGTTAGTGTCACTTATTTTAGGAAGTATTTTAACAGTCAAAGTACAGTTAGGTGCTTTTCTGATTTGCTAATCTTCTAAGTAACTTATAATTTATTACAACTGTCCACTTGCTCCTCAGGATATTATAAACTGCAAAGTTAGAGAAATTGTTTATTTTGTTTATCATTTCTAGTAGTTAGTACAATTTCTAGTGCATACAACAAACACTCAATATTTAAGTAAATGAACAAATAAATTTTTAGTGCTCCTTTTATCATTTATTACCTGTTGAAATGGACAACATCCAAAGGAAAGTTAACATTAAGCTGAAGCTAAGTATTTTTGTGTTGTCCATTACTTGCTAATGTGACATTCCTACATATTAAATCAAAAAGTGATTTCATCATTTACGTGTTACTCAACAAGAGTGTGCTAATTTAGTAAAATGGTCACTGTCTGAAATTAATCACTCTTAATTACCCAATCAACTAGAGATAAAAAATAGTATTTTTGGAGAAAGATAAAAATAAATATATTTATTAAAGTATATTTACTCTAAAGCAGTATTTGTCAGCTTTCTCTTCATACCCAAATGTAGATAAATGTTGATAATGTACATGTACAGACAGCTGTGAACTCTTCAGAAGAAAATTTAATACTGCTTTAAGAAAGCTCTCACAATTAAAAGTGCCTCTGAGGAATCCTAGTTTAAAGCTTGTGATTTCCCAATTTTCTTTAAATGATCATTTGACAATTTAAGGGGCTTCCCCAGTGGCTCAGTGGTAAAAACTCCACCTGTAATACAGGAAATGCCAGAGAGTGGATTTGATCACTGCGTCGGGAAGATCCCCTGGAGGAGGGCATGGCAACCGACTACAGTATTCTCACCTGGAGAATCCCATTGACAGAGGAGCTTGGTGAACTACAGTCCACAGGGTTGCAAAGCGTCTGACACAATTGAAGTGACTGAGCATGCACACACATGAAAATTTTAAAAAGCTGGGTTTCGAGTCCTAGTGATACAATGCTGAAAACTAGCTGCTTTATTGACATCTGATCTACATTTTCCTGGAAATTTGATTGGTTAGGTTTCTTCATACATTTCTTTTTAGTAGTATTTAGTCAAGTGCTTTACTAGCCACTGTGTCCAATTACAAGCTGCACTAAAAACACCTGTCTACACTTCCATAACAATTCTCAAAGTGTGGGAAAATGTATGACACAGACCACAGTCTACCCCATCGGTTAATCTCCCAACAGGATGTACTGACGCCCTGCAGCCCCGCACATTAGATTCATCTCCCTAGAGTGCCACTTTGATCACATCCATTCCTCTGTTGAACAGTCTTCCATGTTCAGTGAGAAGGTGTCCTCTTCCCTTTTATAGTAAGCCTAAAATAGTTAATACACACACATTAAAAAGAGAAATACTGATGGAAGTTCAAAAAGGAAAACATTACAAAAGTGTACGAAAAGAGGGCCACAAAAGGAAAATTCCCAGAAATCTTGGAAATTCTAAAAGCCAGAGAAAGATATCTTAGCTATGTTTATACCAATAAAAAGAAATAATGTGAAGTAATTTGGAAAGTGAAAAATCACTCAATAGTTTGTATATATCTTCTTGAGAAAGAGTGGTTTTGAAGTTGAAGGATAAGATAAAAAGTATAAAGAGGGAATTGAAATTCAAAACAGTGAAAAGAATGTCAGTGAATATAGGAGCATATTAAATGAGTTTAAGTTTCCATCTCTGGGAAAACTACCTCAGGTTACAGCAGTAATTTACAGGTAGGACAGGCTTTATCTCAAAGGAATTGTCAATAATACTGAGAAACTGTAAAAGAAAAGAAAGCTTCTAGAAAGCTAAAAAGGAGCACACCCTGCCAAGGGAATGCAAAAGCAGAAGAATCACAGAAATAGCACACAGGTAATTCTAAGGCCCAATACAAAAAAGGAAAATGAAGAAAAACTGGCTGATCAGATATCTAGTTTTTAGTTGACACATTTAATGTAAACCAATCTTTCTAGCAGATAAAAAAGCTCATATAATGTTAATATTAGAGGTTTTACAACTATCAATTAAAGAGTTCCTTTACTCACTTTGATAGTTAAGTCCAATACAGTGTGTTAGATTCTCAATTGTTTCTAAGAAACATTAATAGTTTCGGATGTGTATAAATAAAGCAATCATGTTCATAAAAGATTTACAGCCAGTGACAAAAGAAAACATTAAAAGAAATTATCTTTGAGAAGGCTAAGGAGAAACAGAACAGCTCTATTCATCTGTTCAAAAATTCCCCATGCAGAACAGGTTATTTCTCCTACTTGGAAAAAGATCAGAGGAGAGAAGTGTTAGAAAGTAGGAGTGGAAGGGAGAGGAAGGGAGAGAAGGCGGAGGCGAGAGAGAGAGACAGACTACTTACACGTAAGAAAAGGGCTGCAGTGCCCGGAAATTTTGCCAACTGGATTTACTTTCCCGTCTTTAAGGAAAACTAAACGAGGAGGTGATAAGGCAGGGCTTCCACTTGGGTGTCACACTTAAAGTTGCATTTTTACAATAAAAGGACGAGATTTTAAATTGATGACTAGTGAGTTATATGTTTGACATACTATTTTTCTGAGCACAAGTACATCCTCACTTTGTCTTGACTACAAGGAATGCATTAAACTATGCTTTGTTGTTGTTGTTTAATCGCTAAGGCATGTCTGACTCTTTTGCAACCTCATGGACTGTAGCCTGCCAGGCTCCTCTGATGAGCATTTTTATTTTCCTTTTATGTTCCATATTCTTTTACATTTAATTTGTGAGGTTAGAAATTTAAAAAGATCTGAACCAGGAATTTCATGACACCCCATGAACAGGAATTATAAACAAGCCAGAAGTTAAAAGAAAAACACCTGGAAGAGGTATTAAGAAATGATTTCAGAATGATATGATTTCAGAATGGCATGAGTCTGAAAGCCAAATCAAGATTTTCTCTGACTATGAATGAGATTCTGTCATGGCTGCAAGTCCCAGCTGGAAGTACTGTAGTCTGGGCAGCAAGTGCAAAACTCTGTGTAACTATCCTGGAAGATATTATCTGCTATATAGAAGCAGGCTATTCATATTTGAAATCTAAATTCCCTCATGTATAAAGCCTCTGGATCTTCCCAAGCAACTACATGGAAAAAATTATTTGGGAACAAACAAGTTCAGACAAACCATTGCAATTTTAATTAACATTACAAATATCACCTTTTGAACCACCTGGACCACGTGATTAAATACAAACAAACAAGCATGAGGTCCTAAAGCTTGATTCTGCCTTCTAATGAGATCAAATGACTTTCTCAATGTGCCCTGCACCCAGAAGAATGCAGTGATTCATCCTGCCTGCCACCAATCTGATGGTCTTTTAAGTACCATTCTCTAACTACTTATACAAAATAACTTCAGGAGACACAAATTCTAGTCAGTAATAATCCTTCAATAAGCTACTTGTATTTCTGAACTACATCTATAACATTCAGAGAGAAAACCCTTGTGTGGGAGGACACATTAACTTTTCAAAACTAGCAGTATACTGAGTATACTGAGTATACTGAGTATAGCAGTATACTACAGAACAAAACAGAGATAACTCTTTTGACATCACCGTCACAAAAAAAGAGCAAAATATCCAGACTTCAGAGTTTAACATAACAAAATATAATATTATTCTTCCATTTGTTTATACCGTGGAGTCTGAACTAGTTTTAAGATTGGATTGTGATCTAATTCATCTAACTTACAAACTTTCCCACTAGTCTTCTTCATGAGCTCACTAATTTATCCTTATAAGAGTGCATCAGGACAGTGAGTGACCTTTTCCTGTTGCCATGGAGTTGATGACTAGGGCTGAGAGCTGGGAACAAGGGCCACCAAGCACTTCACTTTATAAAGGAAACTCAGATGTGAACCTCCCTGCCATAATCTGCACACCCTACACACACACACCCTACACACACCCTATACACACACACCCGTAAATTCAGTTAAGCAGCAAACTGTAGAAGGAATTGTCAGCTCTATGAGTCCCCAACCTTGCAGGCTATCTAGTGAATTTTCCTTCCACACTTCAAGCCAATGGAAAGAGCATACCCTCCCTGCCATAATCTGCACATCCTACACACACTCTACATGCACACACACCCTACACACACACACACACACACACACACACACCCTAAATCCAGTTAAGCAGCAAATTGCAGAAGGAAAAGAAGGAATTAGCTCTGAGTTCCCATGCTTGCAGGCTATCTAGTAAATTTTCCTTCCACATTTCAAGCCTATGGAAAGAGCATACCCAAAGAACCATACAGAGAGACTGAGAGTGCCCTCTAGAAGCTGGCATTGGCATCTCATTCTTCTGTGGGATTTCTACTAAAGCAGAGGATGTGTTGTCCATCCCCTGTGCCTGATACCAATGTCTGGATTTGAGCCAGCCTGTTGGTATCTCATCCAAGAAGGCAGGCTTCTGGGCAATGAGCCCAGCAGAGAAAGGCTGGGCAGGAGAACAGTGGGTGTACGTATGGCAAAGGGGTATAGAGACAGAGTTGTAAGAGATATCCCATTATGCACTCGGGAGCACTCCATAGCCACAACCACTACCTCCACCCCAGTTCACACCCACTGAAGATCTCCGTTATGTGCCCCCCAGAGTCAGCATTTGAATTTCTGTTCTCAGAGACCCTGGGATTGCTTATGGTCATTCAGTGATATCTAGAGAAGGAGCAGCAGCCAAGAGACAAACATGTTAAGCACTTGAACTGTGCTGGACACAGTTAGTAGTCAGTAAATATTAACTATTATTATTTTATCCTTGGCATTCTTTACAATTCTTCTGATTGGCTCAAAGTATTTGTCTAAATGGTAACATTAAACATAACTAATGGATAATTAAATAAGGACTTAAAGCATCTGATACATATTGTAAGATACATAAGTCACAATTCGCAAAATATAAGATTCACTCTTTCTGATTGAGATTATAAATGTTAGGTAGTTAGAATAGGAAACAGGAGTCCAGAATGGCAGGGGGCTAAAAGACAAGGAAGGGAAAAGCCCATGAAAATAGAACAAAGGAAGGTCCGAGGACCAGAGTGAGGACCTCAGGTAGAACAAACAACACTCCTGGCTAGCCCAATTTACACAGGGCAGGCCCAGGGGGAGAAAAAAAACATATAAAAAGAGGAGCCAAAGGGCCGGGGGTCCCTTTCTCTCTCTCTCCCGTGCACTGGGGAGCTCTTCTCTTCGCATCTTTGGGTCGACACACGCTCACACCTCGAGGATGGATTTTCCTGCCATTTTCTGAATAAAATAGTGCTGTAACACTGATTTGTCTAAGAGCTATAACACGGTCTGTTTGAGACCTGAGAGCTGTAACACGGTCTGTCCAAGACCCGAGAGCTGTGACACTCCGACGGCTTTAATGTCCGTCACTCCAAATCTTTGTTGTGACGCAACAGAACCGAGGAGCATACACTCGCCTGACATAAAAGAATATATGCTGTCACAAGATATAGATCACTGTGTGTAACACATTAATGTAAGTAAGTGAAATGTAAGTTCAATCAGAGCACTTGAAATCACCATCTTCGAGTATTGCCTCCTGCCAAGAATTATGAAGTTTTCAGCAAAATTATCTTGGTTTTCTCCTAAACCTAATTAGACATTTTGAATAGACATGCTGCAGAACTTGAGTCAAATCAAATGAGTATGGGTCATAGATAATTTCACTAATTTGAAAGACAAAATTTAAGAGAAAAAGTTATAATTTAGCTAGAAATTTTAAATAACTGATAAAATATATCTTTTTAGATCACAAAGTAACAGTTTTTACATCGTTTTGCAAGTGAAAATGAATAAAAATGCATTATAAATCACCTAACTTATATCCTCCGATAGCTTTGATACTTATGTACTTAAGAGTATAATTAAAATTCTTAAATAACTAAGTCTAAAAAAGTATTTGAAAAACTAGAAAAGTAGGCATCTTTTCATGCCCTATATTTTAAGAATCTCATTCATTTAAATATATTATGAACAAGTTCTATCTCTTGTATTAATTATCTCAGGAGTATATAATAATTTTAATCATCTTTTAATTAAAGTCTGGTCTTACTTTGCATTTCTAGTCCTTTGAGTAATATTCTGCTAATTGCTTGTTCAAAGGGTTGTCAATCAATAAATCTTAATCTCACTGTGACGCACCACCAAGCAGAGCTGGATCCAATGGCAAATCACTTAAAAAAAGAATGAAGTCTTTACTCTAGAATAGACAGTATGATTTACTGCAGCACTACTGTATTGTAGAAGATGCCGACTGTTGGAGAGAGTAGATAGAGACTCCATTTTGTTAAATGTTGTGCTGTGCTTAATCACTCAGTTGTATCCGACTCTTTGTGGCCCCATGGGGTACAGCCCACCAGGCTCCTCTGTCCTTTGGGATTCTCCAGGCAAGAATACTGGAGTAGGTTGCCATGCCCTCCTCCAGAGGATTTTCCCAACCCAGAGACTGAACTCAGGTCTCCTGCAATGCAGGTAGATTCTTTACCATCTGAGCTACCAGGGAAGCCCACTTTGTTAAATAGGGTTTTCTTATCTAAAGGAAGTTACAACAGAAAATAGAGGTTTAAACTCTAGCACCCAGTCCTCACCAGGTAGGTATATGGTTATAGAGTATAGCATCTAAATAAGGATCACATAGGAACTTTTGCAAGTTCCACTGGAAGCTCCATCGCCGCACTGAAGCCCAGGATTACATTTTTAACAAATAGTAATTCTAGTAATTCTGCATGGAAGCCAGACCAGATGTAGATCAGAGGCTGCTTCACCTGAGCCAGGTAGACCTCATAAATCTCAGGCTTTTACAATACACCTGGATGCAATGCAATAGTTGAGCATGAACCAAGTCTCATTTACCATGCTCATCCTTTCCAGGATAACATATCCTAGACCCCACACTTTACTGAAGAGTTTCAGAATGAGAATAAGGGTCAGATGTCTCTAGGAGACATGCTGACAGGTTTTCAGATCCTCAATAAACTTTTAAACTACCAAAGAATATTAATAAATATTTCCGTATTAGTTTCTCCATACAGTCCTCATGCACTATCTTCCACTTTGCTGGGAAACCTCTGCGAAATACTAATGTTCTAAGACCAATAAGGTCATTATCATTTCTTCTACTTTATAATTAGTAGAGATCTAAAACTAAATTTTGTTTCATTCTTTCGGAAAAGTGACAGTGAAGAAAACAAAAAGTGCTTATGAAAACATAAATGATCAGTATTCTGCTTAATCTTTAAAAGGCCAAAATAAGTCAATTTATTTTTGTCAAACTAATCTGAAGTCAATTCAAACAAAGTTATTTTTCACAAAACCACAAATAACATACATACAATATGAAGAGCTATTTCAAATATCACTCTTGAATTTTAATTATCTGAAACATCTTTAAAAATAGATTCACACACATTTTTAAAATAATCACATGTGTGAAACCTCTGTGTGGTACAACTTTTGGCAAGTCTTTTACAACCATAAACATTGTTGGGATTATTCCTAAATTTTCACCCAGTAGGACAGAATTATTAAGCACATGCTATACAGAAACCACTTACATTCTTATAGCCATCATAAATATTTTATATAATGTTTTGATTTAATTTGAATTTTTTTATTTTTAAATTACAAAAGTATGATAACGCATTTACAAGAGTCTTGGACAATACAGGACAAAGTTACATACAGTTCCACTATACATTACAATTATTTTTTAAGTAGATAAATTAAGATTTTTAGTTGGAGTTACAATATCAAACTCTCAAAAATTAATAGAATGCATAGACAGAAAAGTAGAAAGATATGGTTCATATCCTTGAACAAATTCAACATAATTAAAATTTATACAATTTTCACACAACAGCAGAGTACAAATTCTATTCAAGTTCCCATAGACTATAAACCAGAGACACTGGAATATATCCAGGGACATAAAAGATGCAAGAATTTCATGGTCTAAAGGTATTGAATTCATACAGTCTGTTCTCTTATCACTGTGGAATTATGTTACAAATCAGTATCAAAAGATATTTGAAAATAACCCACATATTTTCAAGTGCAATGTGACATTTACCAAGAGAGATCTTTGACTTGGCCATTGAAAATCTCAATAAAGTTAAAAGACTGGAAAAAATACAGAGGGTGATTGCAGAGAAGAAAGCATTTAAATGAGAAGTTAATATCAACATGAGAAATTAGTATCAAAGATAGTTTTAAAACCCCAAGAATTTGGAAATTAAATGTCCACTTTTAAATGATGGGTGTATCTAATAAGCCAATACAAGGAAAATTAGAAACTATTTGTAATAGAATAGCATGAAAAGAGAATTTATCAGAATTTGTCGCATTCAGCAGAAGCTGCTCAATGCAACTACAAACAATGTGGAATCTTGAATAACATATGAAAACAAATAATGGACACTAGCATAAAATTTTGTGAAATTTGAACAAAATATGTACTTTAGTTAATAATACTGTATCACGTGTTAATTTCCTTTTTTTTGTTTTACAACATAGTATTTCTTTATATTCTCAGAATTGGATTAGAAGTCTCAAGCCTAATTCACATTTTTTTTTTAAATCACTAAGATAAAAGGCTTTCCAGGCATTTAGCCATAATACTAGATGCCAGAATAAATGGAACTGTATCAATTTTAAGTGAATATAAATTAGAAATCTATTCTATTCATACTTAGTCAAACAAGTGGAATCAAAATGTCATAAATTTCTTAGTGAGGCAAAAATTCATAAGTTTTCTAAAGTATATATTATACATACTATATATAAAAATTTAATTTGAAGTTTTTAAAGAAGAAACTCTATAGATTGAAGAAGTTCCAGCCTGTAGGTCCTGATGATCTGCCTTGTCACTGGCCAAAGATTTTGGATACAGAAGCTTCCCTGCCATCATATCCATAATCCCATCATGGAAATAAAGCAACACTATGAAAATGACAGGTCAGGTGACATTCGGCTCTTATAAGCTAATCCTAAATACTGAAACACTGAAACCATAGGAAAATCTAACAACGAAAACTTATTAGTATTTTCATCTTTTCCTTTCACAAAATCCCACATAAACTTCTGACATTCAGTGGATAACACAAGCTTTGATAGTATCTGTCAAATCCTTATGATTCAAGGGAAAAGTTACACAGCTAAATATTTAATGAGAAAGACTAAAATTAGTTTATTCCTTCCTGCTTAAAAATAAAAATAACAGAATAGCTTCCTTTTCAAAGTTTTCCCAGGTAATTTTTGCTACTGTGATACACTCAATGTCAGTGAATTATGTATATGCATTTTGGAACGGGGTCAAGATTGAATAAAGGGGCTTGAGATAGAACTAGATGTGTCAAAAATTAAGACAACTGTCTAGATGATTAATTCATACAACTTAAAATCATTCTGTCCATTTAATCCAGTTTCACACAAGGATGTGTTCCATGCACAAATGACAAGCATCAGTGGAGTCTGTATATCCACAGTCAATTTTTATCGATTCGACCTTAGAAAACTCTTAAAGCATTAAGAACCTAATTGGACACAAAAAGAACAAAAAAGAGGTTTTTTTTTTTTCTTTTTTGATTAGAAATTCTAGATGAGAATTTTTCCTATTTAACAATTTATTTAAACTAAAATCATGTAATCTTATATTTACATAAGATTATCTCACTCAAAAAGCAATTATAGTGAGCTTTCAATCTACATAAGATGGCAGGGGGTCATTTCTACCTGCTCTACCCCGGCAAGGACAACTACAAGCCCTGGAAATAACGCAAGAGACAATAAAAGGAAAAGTCTGAAAAGGGAAAGAAGGCAGTGATCTGGATAGGCACTTTAAGACTGGGGGGAACAAGGTAGCAACAGGTCATCCTGTGACCCCTCACCCTCAAAGGAAGGCTATCCAGGCCTGGTGTACCCAGACTCTCAGCACAGCAAAAGGAGATAGCCCAGGCAGGCCCATTCCTCTCCTGCTAGAAACACCAGGCAAGTCTGGCGGAACAAGTGAGCAGGGTTCACTGGGGCCCTGCAGATAAGAAGAACCAGGGGCAATGCTATCCTTCCCCATGAGCCTGAGGACCTCCATCCAAACCCAGACATGCTGGATGGCAATAGCAAGAGGGATCCCACCACAAAAGGGGGACCGACCTAGAACATATGGTTTGTCCCCCTAGTCTGGGGACACCATCTCCCAACTGGTGGCTCCCGACAGCCAGGCCTGGAGAACTTCTTCCTCCTCGGCATGCCAGCGAGGACCAGTGGGAGCATCAGACCAAACAACCCCATAAAGGCCCTGAAAATTAAACCACTGAACCACAGTCCACAAAAGTACATCAAGCCCCACATGTTAAACCTGAACGTGGTTACTGTCTGCTAAAATTAAAGCTTTCCATAGGACCCAGAATCTCCTTTCACCCAGCCCCTTCCATATTTCACTTTTACCCAGTTTGATGGTGTCTCCTTTCTAGAAGAAGACCCATTCAAAGCAGCCAAATCATTCTGTACTGAATCTGCACAGATCAGAGAATGTGAGTATTACGGAGGCTTCAGGGTGACATACTGAGAGTAGCAGAGAGAAAAAAGGAGACTAGAATCCTTGCATAAGCCATAGCAAGAGACTTTTTTTTCCTTATAGTCACATCATTTTTCAAATTGACTTTTGATCTTGCTAACTACTGGCTAAGTGCAAGAGACATCTAATTTCTCTAATTAGGGTAAATTGTAGCATTTTCTCTTTTTTCTTTTTAATAGAAATCTATTTCCATATCTTTATGGTTGAAAATCTAGAATCTTCATATATTCCCTCATGAAATTTAATATTTCCCTATTTCTGAGGCACTTTACACATAAAACCTAATCTAATGCAGGTGTATAATTTAGCCCACCTGAACATCACTCACAAATGACACAACAGACTATCACTCAGTGTACAGGGAACACATGATTTCAACAAAACCACAACTTTGCACCACTCAATAGCAAACCAGCAAAACGTTTTTATAAGATTTACAACTTTTCACTGGATGAACTGATTTAAATAGAATTTTCATCATCACATCAAACCAAATAAGAGATTATTTTTCTTTAATGTGTCTTGACATTTAGTATTTTGTGATTAATCCATCCATCAAAGCATAGGATAAGCTATTACTATCTGTAAAATGGTGATTCATTGCACTGCCTGTTACTAAAGGCTGAATTTTGTCCTCAAAATACTTGATCCCTTCTTCCTCTATCTTGACAAATTACCAAGTAAAAGGAAATAAGTATACAACATTTCTACCTCATCTTGCATTTCATACTAAGATTACTATAAAAACTTAACCTTGTGAAAATATACACATATCTGATGTGCAGTAGGGCTGCACTGAACATTTCACTCAAATAGTGATCTGAATGAGAAATAAATCCTTCCCTTTATGAAATTTAATTCACTCAGAAATGTATCATAAAGGAATGCTTAGCAAGATAAAGAGCCTTTAAAATCCCTGCAAAGCTTACCTGACTGAATGGAAACCAAGGAACCATTTGCCTTACTGATTTCTTTTATTTGGAATGGGATTCACAAGCAAGTTGACTCTACCATAAATGTTATGGCTTCAATTTAAGAGCCTACATGACTGCATTTACTCTGCCACGTGTGTGTGGGGGGAGGGGGGTGTATTGGGGGTGGGGGTAAAAAGTCCACAAGAGCAACACCACACAAGCAGTTGTGAATATATGATAAAATATTCAAGTAGACTATCATAACGGGCCTATGTCAAGCGGCCACCTATGCTGGCAAGGTAAGACCCACATTAATAAGGTCACATGTCTGCAATTCAAGTTCATAGAGACTTTTATCTGAAGACAGAAAGGTAAATCATGGAAAAGGCATGTCTCCTTTACACCCATGGCTGATGGGTAACATTTGCAGTAGTGGATCTGGGCTCCCAAGGTCCTCAACCATTGCCACAAATAAGCAGCCCATCCTTGAACTACTTTGGATTAATTTCACAAAACTTCTGGGCAGTCTTGTGAAATAAACTATACATGGATTTTATACTTTGTAAGGGTGTCCCAAATGGGTGTGTGATACTGTCTTTGCCCTCCACCTTCCTGTCACTAGGAAGAGTTGGCAGATAGTTTCAACCACAATTAGCATGTGAGGATCTTTGCTCCATCCATGGATGTTAGAAGAAGCCAGGGAGCACTCCTCCTTTACCAGGACAGAACCACAGCCCAGTGTATAAACCATGGTGTATGGATGCATGCGTACTAAAATTCCAGACCACATGAGTCAGCTTTGGGAGCCAGTTCTTCATGGAAACAGAAATCCATGCAAATGTACTCCATAGCTGTTATATCGGCTTCCAACCATAATTTTTCATCCTAATTATATCTTATTTTGGAAAACTTTTTCTTTCACTACTTTTAACAGCAGCAAATAATCTGAAACATTCCTTCAGAGTCTGAATTCATATCCCAGCTTCACCACTTACAAACTATATGAACATGGGAAAGTTACTTTAACAGTTTGTGCTTAAATTTTCTATTTTGTAAAATGAGAATAAATGAGTAATCACCTCGTAGGTTTTCTCATGGAATTAAATCAAGTAAATTATAAGAAATTATTAGGATTTGTCTCTCAATAATTAATAACTATTATTAACATTATTATTTAAACAAGGTCTCAAATCTGACCAACACTGTAAAGATTTTAGTACAAATTTAGTAGAGAATCCATAAGGGAAAGAGGCATGCAATTCTAAGTAATTTCATGTGAAATTCTACCAACAGTTTTCATCATTTCCCATGGGCCTAATAGTTTAAAGCTACTGAAATAATTACTGTTTTGTAATGACACAAGGTGACAAGATGTGTCTAACAGTGTAGGAACTTGGCATTTTTCTTTCTACCATAAAACCAAAACAATTAAGCATATGCTATGCTGTCTGAAATACATCCTATTTGTAATAAAATATGAACTACTAAGTTTGACTCATGGCACATATAAAAATAAATGACAATCACTAGACAAAAGTATTAAAAACAAGTAAGGTTGAAAACCATAGAACAAGTATTGGTATCAGGAAACAGAAGTTCAAAAATTAAGCGAGGGTGGTAAAGTGTAGAGTTTAGGAAACTGCCTTTAAAAGGTTTAGGTCCTGCATCCTAAATAAATCCAACTACAAAGTCCTAAGCAGCCTCATGGACTCTGTTTCCTTGGTGGTCCCTGATGTATGTGCGTAACCAAGGACATGGGGACAGACAACAGATAACAACAACACAAGTGTATTCATTCACTCTGCATCCATTACTACTTAATTCTGAATGGAATACTGACAGGTAGAAATGATTATCCTAATTCTAGAGCTGAAGATAAAAGAAAACTCAAATTATCTCCTCAAGGTCACATAGCTGGAATTTGAAGTCAGGTCTGTTTTTATTCAAAGCCTTTCCTTCATCTTCACTACAACATGAAGGCTGTTTATATACCACGTCGCTTGGGTAGATTCTAAAACATATACTTTTTAAAAACATTCCTTAGCATTTGGAATAAGTAACTACTGATCAGTAGAAGTCAGCTTGCTGATTCTAAGTAATTCCAAACAATTCTACTTGCTTACCTTTCAAGGATGCTCAAGAGGTAGCATAGAGGGACACTCAGAAATCGTGAACCTGGACACCAAAAAGGCATCATCTTTCACTGGATACACTAAAATGTGTGTAAATTAATAGTATAAATGACTGAATTTGAAATTGTTTGAAGTGTCACTATTTGCTCAAAGAAACTAACTTAAAAATGTAACTTAGGAGCTATAACAAGAGAATATGCATCCAAATATAATTATATAAAATAATCTCAAATTTTTAAAAGAAATTATGTGGCTGAGAGAAACCTAATGTGAGTCTAGGCTACATTAAAAATATACTAGGTAGAAGAAGTGGTGATAGTTCCAATCTTTTTATTGACCAAATTAGATCTGGTTTATTTAATTACTAATATTTATTAGTCTTAGCACTACCACTTCAAGGGACATATATCACCACATTTTCAGGAGCAAAACCTAGATGATTTGAAGGGTCATATACTATATTAGGGTCTTCTCTTGAGGCTCAGCGGTAAAGAATCTGCCTACAATGCAGGAGACCCAGGTTCAATCCCTGGGTCAGGAAGACTCCCTGGAGGAGGATCTTGCCAGTACTCTTGCCTAGAGAATCCCACAGACAGAGGAGCCTGGCAGGCTGCAGTCTATAGTGTTGCACAGAGTAGCACAGTTGCACGACTGAAGTGATGAAGCAGCAGCAGCATGCTATATCAGAAACATTTGAAAGAACTGAGGAAGCTCATACTGGATGAGGAAACATGAGGAAAATAATTTTTTCCATTTGGGTTCAGGGCATGAGTGTAACTAGGATGTAACTAGGATGAGTGGTTAAGAAGTTGTAGTGAAATGCATTTTTTTCCTCTATGCAAGACAGAACTATTTACCAGTAAGAGCTATTAGAGAGATGGAATAAGTTTCTCATGACCACAGAAAACCCCACTTCAATGTAAGTATTTATGAGTAGGAGAATGAAGAAACAATGTATGATATGGCCATCAATATTTATGATACATATAATATATACTGAATTCTGCTCAATAATTAAAAGGAAATGATCTATTGATTCATACAGCAACATGAATCTCAAAAGCATTCTGA
Source organism: Okapia johnstoni (assembly GCA_024291935.2). Classification (NCBI taxonomy): domain Eukaryota; kingdom Metazoa; phylum Chordata; class Mammalia; order Artiodactyla; family Giraffidae; genus Okapia; species Okapia johnstoni. Next base: position 59,886,930 of record CM044317.1, on the reverse strand, counting down.
AATAAGACAGATATAAAATAGGACATACCATGTGATTCCATCCCTATTAACTCCCGGACTTGGCAACAGTATTCTCTGGTGACAGAATCAGAGTAACTGTTGCTTCGTGTGTAGTTGATGAGGGTGAGTGGAATAGTAATTATCCCTGACAAAAATGGGCACAAGGAAATATCTGGGCTGATAGGAACAAGTTTATATCTTGATAGAAGTGTGTGTTGCATGTGTATGCACTGATCAAAATCAAATGGACTGTACTTTTAAGATCTGTAAATTTCATAATGTGTACATTATTTCCTTGTTTTTGAAACTACGAACAAAACTTTCTCTTACTCATGTTTCCCCCTCCAGCTACCACCTATTTCTATGAACCCCATTTAGATGAAAACTGAAAGAGTTTTCTATTCTTTCTGTCCTCAATTCTTCCTCTCCTGTTATCTCACGAATATTCTCCAATCATACTAACACCTCCATCACTCCACTGAAACTTTCCCAGATCACCCATGACCTCCAGCTGAAAAAATCCAAGAACCAGTTCTCATTCCTCCCTTCACTTGATCCATCAGCTGCATGTGACATAGCAGATTACTTATCTTTACTTCCAGAACACTTTTTTGTTACTTTTGGTTTTCTTTCCACCTCACTGATCACTTCTTTCTAGTATCCTTTTCTGGATATTCCTTCTCTCCCTGATGTCTATGTGTTTGGAGGCTCTAGAGTTCAAATCTTAGACTTTTCTCTGACTACATTCATAGCTCTAAATGGAAACATTAAATCCTATGACTTCAAAAGCCAACTTTATAAGCCAACAATTCCCTAATGTATACTTTTAGCTTTCAACTTTCCCAAGAACATTCACCTCAATTATCTAACTGCTTATGCAATATTTTTCCATAGAATTGGTTTCTCAATCTTAAAATGTACAAACCAGAATTCTTGTTTCTCTATACTCCACCAAGGCCTGCTCCCTTTCAGTTTCCCCCATCCTACTGATGTCCTGACTATTCACAAATTGCTCCACTATATATTACTAAGATTCTTATGAGGATTTATATTATAGGGAAGTGTTAGTCATACAATCATGTCCTACTCTTTGTGACCACATGGACTGCAGCCTGCCAGGTTCTTCTGCACATGGGATTCTCTGGACAAGAATACTAGAGTGGGTGCCATTCCCTTCTCCAGTGGATATTCCCCACCCAGGGAGTGAACCCAGGTCTCCTGCACTGTGGGTAGATTCTTTACCCCTTGAGCATACTACTTATTAAAGAATATTTCCCTTATATCCTTGAGGATTGTCATCTTTGACTTAATAGATTACTTTGAGAGGAGCACCTGTGAAATTATAATGAAAAAAGAGAAAGTATACTAAGACAATAAAATTCACTATCAAACCAAGTTATCAATGTGGAAAATACCTCAGCAGTTTTCTTCTACATTACTACATACCTTGATTTAACTTTATAAAACCCAAGAAGATCTGCAGTTAGTAATAGATAACTGAATTGAAGAGAGGAAGGGGACAAGGGGCTATTTCATTCTGATAGGGATTCTATTACCTCATCATCACTGAATATTATATACCTGTATTTATTCTCAAATACTATTTACAGTAAGACAATATGCAAAACGGTAATTAGCACTAATCATACAGAAATTAAAAGAAGTAATATCTTTAAGATGAATGGGAAAAGGACCATTTAAAAGGTACTGTTTAGAGTCAGATATTTTTAACATTCTGTATCTTTTGTTCTACGGTTGAAGATAGAATGAAGGTATTTTGGACCAGCTTAAGTTGCAGCTACAGGTCCAAGTGGAGAAAACCAAGAACACATTTTGATATTGGATATATAGCTTTGGAGTATAGAGGAGTAAACAGAAATATAAATTTGGGAATGCGTTAGGCTAGGTTCCCTGGGGGAAAAAAAGGCCTGAAGCAAAAGCGTATGTCCTTTCACTTTACTGAGGAATAAAATCCTAGAGAAATGGTTTTATTTGAACAATAAAAACAAAGGAGCTTATCTCACTAAGCAAGATAGAGATGCAAGAATGATACAGAAAAAGAGACAGTATAGCTTTAACATTTATGAAACACCTAAAGAGGGAGGAACTGGAGTGGAAGTAAAGACGAGTTTGCAAGAAGGATGATGGCTGAGATGCTAAAATCAGATGGGAGAATGCTTTGAGTTAAAATTTTAAAAGAGTGCATTGAGCTGGCAAGCTGGAGTTTATCTTGGTTTCTTCTTCTGCTCTGATTCTTCTGACCTTGAGATGAACTCATCTATCCCATCAAAAATGAAATAAACTTCAGCCCATCAAAAATGAAATAAAAAATGAAACGAAGTAAAACAAAGCAAATCAAAAGATGTCCTAGGTACGTCAGATCTAATTCTTGTGGTAGCTTTTATAAGTACTTAAATTTCTCAAAGTTTTAGCTGTCTGGCCTAGCACTCAATCTTTTCTTTTATTTGCCCCCACAAACAGTGTCAGCATGGTCAGAGGGAACAGGATGGAGAACAACTGTTAGCTAGCCTGAATATAGCAATGAACAAAATATAGTCTTTGATTATATGAACTCTACATGCTAGCTGCAAATACAGAAACTAAGCAAATGATCCAAAGTATGATAAGTGATACAAATAACAAGTTTGGTATGATATGGGAGTTAAGAATCTCTAACAGAAACACCCAACAAAAAGAAGCATTTCCTCAGACCTAACATACAAAAGCTTTATGATGACGACTTCATACATGATTACATACATACATTCCTGAGACTCTCATAAAAATGCTGTCTCACATCCCCTTTAAAAGGGCTTTCCAGGTGGCTCAGTGGTAAAGAATCCACCTCCCAATGCAAGAGCCACCTGATCCCTGGGTCAGGAAGATCCCCTGGAGGAGGAAACAGCAACCCACTTGAGTATTTTTGCCTGGGAAATCCCATGGACAGAGGAGCCTGGCAGACTACAGTCTATGGGGTCGCAAAGAGTTGGACACAACTGAGTGACTGAGCGTGAACACACACAATACAAACTGGAAGCTCATAAACTCTTTCCAAATAAATTTGCATTTAATCTGAGATCTGAAAGAACTATAAGAATTATCCAGATAAATGTGATGGGGATAAATATTTAAGGGTGAAGGTATTATGAAGATATTTATGAGGGAGAGCATATTTGATTGAGAAACCAAAAGAAGTTGGTGTGATTGGAGTATGGAGAGCAAGAAGGAAAGGAAGAAAAGGTGAGACAATGTTATTTATGTGTTGAGTCCATATCCATGTCAGGCCCTGGACAACATAATAAGGACTTAAGATTTTATTCCAAGGCAAGAGGAAGCTAATGATGGCTTGTAGATAGGAGATACTAGATGACATTCTTATTCATAAAAGCACTTGAGCTATCATTTGGAGAATAAATTGAAGGACACAAGCATGGATTCGGGGAGACTAATTGAGAAACTACTACAATAGTCGGGGTAGAAGGTAATGGTACTTGAATTACTGTGGCAGCAGTGGAGATAAATATGCATGAACAGATTAGAGATATTTAAGAAATACATTTAATAGTGATTAAGGACTAGTTATGGGTAGTGGCTCAGACAGTCAAGAATCCATCTGCAATGCGGGAGACCAAGGTTTGATTCTTGGGTTGGGAAGAATTCCAGCATTCCAGTATTCTTGCCTATAGAATTTCATGGACAGAGGAGCCTGGTGGGCTACAGTCCATGGAGTCACAAAGAGTTGGACATGACTGAGCATATATATGAGAATTAAGCAGCAAAATAATAATGATTCCCAGCCTCCAGCAATTGGATGTTTGAGAACGTCATTTATTAACACAGGAACACTGAAAAAAGAAATGTTATAGTTGTTGGAAGGTTGAAGCGAGTGTTTTGGATCCAAGGCCTTGAGTTGCAATAAGAGGTCCAAATGAAGAATCCACACAAACGCTTGAATACTGGATATATGGCTTTGCAACACAGAGGAGTAAGATAGAAATACAAATGTGGGAGTATCTTAGGCTAGGTTCCCTAGAAAATAAGCCTGAAGCAAAAGCATATGGCCCTTACATTTTACTGGGGAATTAAATGCAAGAGAAGTAGGAGTAAATGGGAAAGGGAGATGAAACAGGGAAAGAAAAAGTAAATGTTAGGGAGATATTATGAAGCTGAAGAGTTGATTGCTTGCAGATGTCTCTAGAGAGGCCACATGAACTATCGTACTCAGAACAGGCCAGCCAGGAGCAAATATTTCTCTGCTGGCTCTCTATGGTCTTTGGCTTCCATCAGTCAAAGTCCTCTTATCAAGGCAGCATATTACTCCTCTGCACTTTTGAGTACAACATCTGTGTTCTCAATGAAGGTGGTAGGAAAGCCAGAGGCCCTGCAGATCACTCAAACCAGTGAACATGCCTGGAGATCTGCCTTTGCCAGGTGGCATTCAGCACAAAACTCCACAATTGTTAGCAAGGTCTTAACCTAGTTCCAGGAGTCCAGGTACAGTACATCTGGGGTGGTGCAGAAACTGGGTCTGCTATGGAGAGTCTGGTGACTGGATGGACAGCACAGACTTAAGAGCAGTGAATCTCCAGAAGAAATAGACATGACGAAGAGAGGACCCTGAACAAAAGAGAATGAGACCATAAAAAATACACTGGAGAGTGAAATGATGAGGGGAAAAATGTGAATATGATATATTGGTGCCTTCAAATTCAAATGGTACCTTAGAAATAAGTATATTTGAGGGGGGAAAAGATTTGAATAAGGAAAACAGAAACTAATGCACAAATAGTCCCAGCTAGTAGAAGGCAATGGCAACCCACTCCAGTACTCTTGCCTGGAAAATTCCATGGACGGAGGAGCCTGGTAGGCTGCAGTCCATGGGGTCGCGAAGAGTCAGACATGACTTCATTTTCACTTTTCACTTTTCACTTTCATGCATTGGAGAAGGAAATGGAAATCCACTCCAATGTTCTTGCCTGGAGAATCCCAGGGACAGGGGAGCCTGGTGGGCTGCCGTCTATGGGGTGGCACAGAGTCGCATATGACTGAAGCAAATTAGCAGCAGCAGCAGTATATACAAAATATAACAGAAACTAAATCTGATTGCATATTTATGGAAATCAGGTGACAGAAGCACTAGATGTTTTCAAACATTAGGAAGAAAGTTAACTGATCTTAAAGGTTTCATCAAGGAAAACTGTAGAGTGAAATAAAGTTGCCTAGCAACCAAACCTCCCTGTATTTTATTTTCACAAAAATTGGAAGAGGTCACAAAAGCAAGCAGTATATGGGATCATTCAGACTACTCCAAGGGAGAACGAAGTGGGAACATGGGCAACATCAAAGAACAGCAGGGTTTGTGTGAGTCCTGAATTTAGGTGTTTGTGCTATCAGTCAATTAAGTTACTTCCAGTTTGTCAATAAAGGAGAAATAGATGTTTTTCTGGAACCCTCTTGCTTTTTCAATGATCTAGCAGATGTTGGTAATTTGATCTCTGGTTCCTCTGCCTTTTCTAAAACCTGCTTGAACATCTGGAAGTTCACGGTTCACGTATTGCTGAAGCCTGGCTTGGAGAATTTTGAGCATTACTTTAGGAGCGTGTGAGCTGAGTGCAATTGTGCAGTGGTTTGAGCAATTTTTGGCATTGCCTTTCTTTGGGATTGGAATGAAAAGTGATCTTTTCCAGTCCCGTGGCCATTGCTGAGTTTTCCAAATTTGCTGGCATATTGAGTGCAGCAGTTTCACATCATCATCTTTTAGGATTTGAAACAGCTCAACTGGAATTCCATCACCTCCACTAGCTTTGTTCGTAGTGATGCTTCCTAAGGCCCACTTGACTTCACATTCCAGGATGTCTGGCTCTAGGTGAATGATCACACTATCATGATTATCTGGGTCATGAAGATCTTTTTTTGTACAGTTCTTGATGCTATCTTTTTTTAGTTGTTTGCTTAGTCACTCTGTCATGTTCAATTTTTTGCGACCCCATGGACTGTAGCCTACCAGGCTCCTCTGTCCATCGGATTCTCCAGGCAAAATTTTGGAATGGGAAGCCATTCCCTTCTCCAAGGGTTCTTCCCAACCCAGGAGTCAAACCCAGGTCTCCTGCATTGCAGGTGGATTCTTTACCATCTGATCAACCAGCGACTAGGTGCTTTGTTAAGTTAAAATGACATTGGGATATTTTCTGGGAGCTTATGTGTAGTTTTATTTGACAATAATCACATAATCTTTCATAGAAAAAAAAAGAAAATCAATGAGGTATCAAAGGAAAGTGCTCAACAAAATAGGCACCCCTTAAGTCCTAAAGCATCTGCTTGGTAGAAAACATTCCTTTAGGGACTTCCAGGTGGTCCACTAAGACTGTGCTTCCAAGGCAGGAGGCCCAGGCTCTATCCCTGTTCAGAGAACTAGATCCCACACGCTGCAACTAAGATCCAGCACATTTCCTATTTCTTTAATTCCAGTTTCCAAACTCTGTGTCCATCCAGAACAAAGCACAGAATGGTGAGGGTGTGTGTGTGCTCAGTCATGACTGACTCTTTGTTGCTTCAGTCATGTCCGATTCTTTGCAACCCCATGGACTGTAGCCTGCCAGTCTCCTTTATCCATGAGATTCTCCAGGCAAGAATACTGGAGTTGGTTGTCCCACCCTCCTCCAGGGGATCTTTCCAACCCAGGGATCGAACCCATGTCTCCTGTACGTCTCCTTCATTGGCAGCTGGGCTCTTAATCACTAGCACCATGTGGGCTTCCCAGGGCAGGGAGTGGTAAAGAAGGGGGGGTGGGGAGGTGCACTAAATCAGTGTGGCCAATTCTTGGGAAGAAGTTTTAAAAGTGTTAAAAAATAAGACTTATTCAAATTCCAAATTGCATTTAATTTCCCAAGAACCTGCCAACCTGATTTGCTAACAAATACAGTTATATTCACTGATAACACAATCAAAATAAAATTCAGGAACATTGCTATCTTTCAATGCTTAGTGCTCCAGTTGAAAGCAAATGGATGATACACTCCACCTACATAAACACTGGAACCCACTTTCACTAGAAAATTTGCTGAAGGACCAGTCCTCACAAAACACCACAGTGCTAAGCAACTACCAAGAATACTAACAGGCCTCCTACTGAGCTAAATCAATTCCAACAAGAGGTAGCTTTTCAGAATTGCAATTCACTCCAAAGGAGATCCTTCTGGGAGAAGGGTATGACATTGCAGATGCCACTGTGTTCTTCAACACCTAAAAAACCAAAGCTCTCTTCTTTAAAAACAAGTTTCAAATTAATATCTGATGGGCATACCTGAAGTTTAACCAAATATATTCTGAAACTCTGTCAAAGGTGACTTTTAAAATAAAAGTCTAACTAATATAAATCCTCTGTCTAATCAATGAGAACTTTTTTTTCTTTTTTTTTTTCATTCTATCTTCTACCTCACTTATCCTATCTTCTGCCTCCGTTATTCTACTGTTGGTTCCCTCCAGACTGTCGTTTATCTCCTTTATTTCATTATTCATTATATATTGACTCCTTTTTATTTCTTCTAGGTCCTTGATAAACATTTCTTGCATCTTCTCAATCCTTGTCTCCAGGCTATTTATCTGTAACTCCATTTTGTTTTCAAGATTTTGGATCATTTTTACTATCATTATTCTAAATTCTTTTTCAGATAGATTCCCTATCTCCTCCTCTTTTGTTTGGTTTGGTGGGCATTTCTCATTTTCCTTTACTTGCTGAGTATTTCTCTGCCTTTTCATCTTGTTTAGATTGCTGTGTTAGGCGTGGCCTTTCTGTATTCTGGTAGTTTGAAGTTCCTCTTTATTGTGGAGGTTCCTCACTGTGGGTGGGGTTGGATGGGTGGCTTGTCAAGATTTCCTGGTTGGGGGAGCTTGTGTCGGTGTTCTGGTGGGTGGAGCTGGTTTTCTTCTCTCTCGAGTGCAATGGAGTGTCCAGTATTGAGTTTTGAGATGTCTATGGATTTGGTGTGCCTCTGGGCAGCCTGTATATTGATGCTCAGGGCTATGTTCCTGCGTTGCTGGAGAATTTGCGTGGTATGTCTTGCTCTGGAACTTATTGGCTCTTGGGTGGAGCTTGGTTTCAGTGTATATGTGGAGGCTTTTGGATGATCTCTTATTAATGTTTCCTCTGGCTTTCAGTCTTATTCTTGCAGTAGCCTCAAGACTTCTCCATCCATACAGCATCAATAATAAAACTTTTAGGTTAATGGTGAAAAGATTCTCCACAGTGGGGGATACCCAGAGAGGTTCACTGAGTTACATGGAGAGGTGAAGGGGAGGGAGGTTGAGGTGACCAGGAGGAGAGGAGGGGGACTCAAACGTGGAGAGAGCAGTCTAGCCAGTAAGCACTTCCCTCTGTGCTCTCCACAGTCTGGAACCCTCAGAGAGGTTCACGGAGATATACAGAGACGGGGGAGGAAGGTAATAGAGGTGAGCATGAGTAGAAAGGGAGGAATCAAGAGGGGAGAGAGAGATCTGGGCAGTATTCTGTTCCCGAAGTGTTCTCCGGTGCCCAGAACACCCTCAGAGATTAACAGAATTGGGTTGAGAAGAGAAGGAGGAGGGTGGGAGATAGAGGTTCTAATCAATGGGAACTCATTTTTAAAGCTCTTTTTAATCCTCCATTTAGTGAAGGCGGCAGGTTTTCAGAGGTTTAATTCCCTGTGATAGAAATTGTTCAATTTTATGTCCCTGGCAAAGGTAGGGCTCCTTGTCATCAAGGGCCTGTTAATAACAAACCAACAACTGAATGACAGGTAAGTGGAACAAAGCAAAGGGGAAGGCCAGTAAACCTGGATGGCATCACGCTGAGGAATAAACAAAAGTGACTGATGTATCAGACGCTCCCAGATAAATTTGTGCACACCTCGCTTTCTGGAATAAAAGGAAGTATTTGGTAAACCAAAACATAAGATGTGGAAGAAGTTTACAGTTGATAGAATATGTACACTGTCTGTGTGTCCATTGTACTTGTGGCAATACCCACTCCCTCTGCTGTCTTGAGAGCTGTAAGCATTAACTTTCTTTTTTTATTCAATAAAGAGAAAATAAGTGAATTTTCTAGAGGTAAATTCGGTTGTCTGTCTTGATCTCAGAAATTTGGAAAACAGAAGTTTGGTTGTGAAGGAACTTTAGATAGCAGGTTATCCAAACCCTGCTCCCTTCCTGTTTTCCAGATGAGAAGACTAAGATGGAAAGAAATTCTAGTACTTGCCCAGCATCAGATACCTAATTGGTAGCAGAATCTGCAGCACATTCACAGCAGCATCTTTTAGGATTTGAAATAGCTCAACTGGGATTCCATCACCTCCACTAGCTTTGTTCGTAGTGATGCTTTCTAAGGCCCACTTGACTTCACATGCCAGGATGTCTGGCTCTAGGTGAGTGATCACACCATCGTGATTATCTGGGTCGTGAAGATCTTTTTTGTACAGTTCTTCTGTGTATTCTTGCCACCTCTTCTTAATATTTTCTGCTTCTGTTAGGTCCATACCATTTCTGTCCTTTATCGAGCCCATCTTTGCATGAAATTTTCTTTGGTATCTCTAATTTTCTTGAAGAGATCTGTAGTCTTTCCCAATCTGTTGTTTTCCTCTATTTCTTTGCATTGATCACTGAGGAAGGCTTTCTTATCTCTCCTTGCTATTCTTTGGAACTATGCATTCAGATGGGAATATCTTTCCTTTTCTCCTCTCAACCCTTCAAATACAAAGGTCTGTCTCACAATTCAGATTCAGAACAAATGTGAATCTCCTCACAGAAGCCTTCCTTGATCACTCTGTGGTATAGCCAGCCCCTCTCCAACCCTTTCCTCTCCTGTATTTTATGTTTAATATTTACTACCCTCTGAAATGAAACTACCTCCCTGGTTAGCGTCTGTCTCCTGCACTTGAATGCAGTTCCATAAGGCCATGGACATTTTCCATTTTTTGTTTTTCTCTCCCAGCTTTATTCCTAGCCTATAATACATAGTAAATATGTGTTGAATCTATAATTGAATGAATAAATGGATGGGCACTTAATCCTGCTTGTTCACTTTTGACTGGGCTCAGGTTTTCTTTGTCTGAACCTCTCTGTATTCGTATGAAGTCAGGATAGCACTGTGGATGAAAGCATTCACTCTGGGGTCACTGTAAAGTTGGGTTTTTCTTCGGTTAAATTTCATATCCACCACTTGATAGCTGTGAGATAAACTTCATTCTTCTTACTCAATTTTCTCATTTGCATAGTCCTATCCACCTCATGAGATTTTTGTGAGGATTAAATGGGAAAATATATCTGACTTATTTAAATTTTGGCACAATGGCATTATTTCTTTTATTATTGTTGTGACTGAATATTTCACAAAGGCTTTCTGCTTCCTGTCCCTAACCGCGACTCCTCTTGACTCCTCTGGTTATTCCCTGCTCTGTGGTCAATGCAGCTCTCTTGCCCTCCCAGGCTCCTAAAGTTCCAGCATCTTACCATTACCCCAGCCACCCACCTTGAATCTAGCAGAAGAGCTTAAATCCTGCCTTATTAAACCTTGAAACTAATCCTTTGAAAAGGATATCTCCATTATATCCATATTCATATCAGAAAATTGAGGAATGGGAGAAATTAAGTCAATCTCCAACAATTACACAGCTAGTAAAATTTTGAGCTGTGATTCAAATCCAGATCTTGAAACTTAATCTTAACTGCATTTTTCCTTTGAAGTCAAATTCCTTTACAATACGATCCTGTGCTTTTAATATCAGCAACAGTGAACACACCACCCCAATGCTTTTGCTATGCTCATCCAGTAAGCCTGCAAAGATTTTTCAGAAAATAATGATCCACATAAAATAGTATGAGGAAAAGGAAACTAGGGTTTTACCAAAAATTTGCATATGTTAAATAGAAATAATTTTGCATAAGGAACAAAGTTTAGAAAGGCCAGGTCTAATGCAAATGTATAGAATTAATTTAATCTGTCAAAACATAGTTGTTTGACACCAAAGATAAACTCAAGAAACTGATCCTTTTTTCAGTTTATTTTTGGCTCATACAATAAGTAGAAAAAGAAACAAATACACAATTTGAGCTTCTTTAAAAAAAAAGAAAATCTTTAAACTTACATTTTCCCAAAGATTTTTCTCTTATGCAAATAAGTTAAAAGTTCTTGCAATTATTAATAATATCATTATATAAAAATGAGATGCAGTAGTTAAACTCTGCAACTGAGTTCCTACAGTCTAACCACCTTTTTGTATTATGACATTTGCTAAGATTTTTGGAGAAAGAGCTTTTCTGCAAAGGATCTAATCAGAAGAAAAGCTCAACCTTATGCTTCCTATGCAAATTTAGGGAGATGGAATTCATTTTGTATTGTAAGAATTTCTCAATTTCTGTTAAACTATGTCCCAGAATAATTGCCTACAGGTAAATTACTGCATGCCTGGGCTGTTTTTCCAGTGGTTCTCATTATCAAACTGCAAATGTATTTCCATGGAAAGTATTTGTTCCTCCAGGAGAATAAAAATCATATGTAAAAAGGCATGAAAAACAATTATTATTAATAAAATACTAAAAACTCTGAAATGACAAATACCAGAAATGATGAATTAGAGATGTTACAAGATTTAATAAAATGTGAACACTACATTTTGTAACCCTTATGACATTAAAATCTACATTGTAGCTTCTCTCAGTTTTGGAAGCAGAGTGATAAGAAAGATATGATTACACCAAGTCAACCATCCCTGCTGTTTCCTTTTCTTTACTGCTCTATAGAAATCATGTAAAATGTAGGACAATTCTTTACCATTTTCTTTGCAACACTTCTCATATTTTAACACAGAATAAATGACGATTAGCTTGTATCATCAGTAATCTGTTGCTACAATAATGCTACATAACAAAACACCCTAAAAAGCTATGGTTTTGTGGGGTTAAAACAACAGCAATTTAAGTAGCTCATAGATCTCAGGTTAGCATTTGCGGCTGGGGTCGGCCGGGAAGTTCTTCTAGTATAGGCTCCTAGGGCTCACTCCTGCATCTCAGATCAACTGTAGGTCAGCTGGGATAGGATGATCTTGGTTGTGGCAACTGTGCTGTTCTTTTAACTTTCTGCTCTGCAGGCTAGCCTGGGGATATTCTCAGCATGTAATTCCAGCTATGTTTTTATGGAGATTTCAGAGATGCAAGCACAAGAAAAGCTAGATAAGCAAGAGGAAACCACTTAAAAACAATGGCTTAAAATAACACTTGTTTGTCATTGTTTGTTAAGTTTACCAGTCTGCTGGGTAGTTCTACTGAAATGTGTTTGACATGAGAGTTTAGCCAGATGTAGACTAGGTAATATGGCTTTAACTAGGAGACCTCAGCAATGTGTTCTATGCATCTCATCTTCTAGAGAGCTGCCCCAGACATGATTTCATGGTGATTACAGAGGAAAGTATAAAAGCAAAAACATGGAAACATTTTTTCCAGGTTATGCTTTCATCACATTTCCCTGGTGGTCCAGTGATTAAAACTCTGAGCTTCTACTGCAGGGAGTGCAGGTTCGATATGTGGTCAGGGAACTAAGATTCTACATGCTGCATGGCATGGCCAAAAAACAATTTGCTTCCCTTGTGGCTCAGACAGTAAAGAATCGGACTGCAATGCAGGCGAGTCAGGTTCAATCCCTGGGTCTGGAAGATCTCCCGGAGAAGGAAATGGAAACCCACTCCAGTGGGTTTTCTCTTGCCTGGAGAATTCCATGGAGAGAGGAGCCTGGTGGCTACAGTCCATGGAGTCACAAAGAGGCGGACACGACTGAGTGACTTTCACTTCATTTTCTAGTATCACACTGGCCAAAGCAAAGATATATTGAGCCCAGAATCAAGGTGTGTGGCAGGAACTACAAACAGAAGAGCAAATTAAAAGCAGAAGAAAATAAGCAAAATGAGAACAGAAAAAAATGAAATTCAAAACAAAAATGGTAAAAAATGTGTCTCTCTTGAATATAGTAACAGAATTTTCAATATTAACAAGTTGAACACAGAAATATATAGAAATATATAGAGAGTATATATACCTCATGAGATTTATCCTGAAAATACAAATTTGGTTCAAAAATCAAAAAAATCAAGCAATATGTCTTACCATACCAACAGACTTTCAAAGAAAACCATATAATGATCTCAACAGAAAGTATTTGACAAAATCCAATATTTTTTATTAAAAAAGGAAAAAGGATGAGCAAACTAGACATTAAATGCTACTTCCTCAATATAATTATCAACAAATTGTATCTATGCAAACCTATAGCTAACCTTATGCTTAAAAGTGAAAGAATGACAAGACCAGCATTTTTTCTTACCTCTTCTATTCACCATACTAGAGGTTCTGCCCAATGCAAGAAGAGAAAAAAAAAAAAGAAATTAAAAGCATACAGACAGGAAAGAAGAAATGAAAGCACATTATCAAGTGATGTGATTGTGTGCATAGAAAATCTTGAAAAATCCTCCAAAAAGCTATTAGATTTAAAAAGTGAGTCCAGCATGGTTGCAGGTTTTAATGTCAGTATAGGAAGATCAACTGCACTTTCATACCAGCAAAAAATACTTGGAAATTTAATAAGCATAGTTACGTTAGTACCAAAAACATCAAGGCCTTAAAAAATACAATTCTAAAAAGTATATACTAGACATTAGAGAAATCAAACACAGTAACTAAATGGAGCTCTGTACCATGTTCATGAGTAGAAGACTCAATATTGTCAACTCTTACAAAATTACACTTTACATTTAATGTAATTATAATAAAAATTCTGCATAATTTTACAGAAAATGACAAGCTAATTCTAATGTTTATAGGCAAAGCAAAGGAATTTGAATAACCAAACGATTTCTGAAAAAATATAAGGTTAGAGGATTCACTGCCCCTGATTTCAACATTTACTATAACACTACAGAAATCAGAGGAAAATGGAATTTGTAGAAGAACAGACAGGCAGATCAATAGAAGAGAGCAGATGGCCCAGAAACAGACCCACATATACGAACAATTAATTTTTGACCAAAATGTCAAGCTTATTCCGTGAAGAAGGATACTCACTGATTTCAACAAATTGTCATTTTTTTTCAAAAAAGAAATGTGATGTATTTTAAGCTGTATTATTAACTCTTCAAGCTACATACAGACTCTAAGACTCTTCTAAAGGAAAGCATAGGAGAAAATCTTTGTGGCTTTGAATTAAGCAACGATTTCTTAGCTACAACACCAAAGCATGAGTCACAAAAGAAGTTTTAAAACTGTTTTCATCAAAATTTAAAATGTCCATTCTTTCAGACATTTTCTGGAAAATTATAAGATAAACCATAGACTGAGATAAAGTATTTGCAGAAAATATATCTGATAGAGGACTAGAATCCAGGTTAAATGAAGAACTCTTAAACCTCAATAACACTAAGATAAGCAACTCTTTCCATATAAAAATTTTAGCCAAAACTCTGACCAGACTGGTCACTAAAAAAGATACAGTGATGACAATTACACATATTGACACTTGACATCACTAGTCATTTGAGGAATGACAAAATCACAACTAGATACACACACCTACTAGAATGACAAAATGTTTTTTAAATTACATTAAATCTTGCTAAAAGAGAGGAACTAGATCACTCTTATACTGCAGATGGAAACATAAGATGGCATGGGTACTTTTTAAAACAGTTTGAGAGAATTTTATAAAGTTAAGCATTCACTCCATACAACCCAACATTCCCTCTCCTAGGTATTTTGCAAGAGAAATAAGAAGAACATGATCACAAAAAAACCTTGTACATTAATATTTGTAAATTTTATTCAGAATTGCCAAAAACTAGAAACAATCTATATGCCCATCAACTAGTAAATAGATAAATGTTTTGTGATACATCTTTATAATGTAATACTACTCAGCAAGAAAAATGAATAAGCCACAGATACCTGCAATAGCATGGATAAATCTCTGATGTATTACGTTAAATGAAAGCAACCAGACTCAAAATGCTCCACGCTCTATGGTTCCATTTTACACGGCATTCTCACAGTGGGAAACTATGGGAAGAGACAAAGTCCAGTGGTTGCCAATAGGCACAGGGGAAGGTAACTCTACAACAGGGCAGGTGTGAACCCTCTGGAGTTACGGGAATGATCTGTATCCTGATTGTGGTGATGGTACATGGACTCTCTGCATTCGTCAAAATGAACACTATCATGAATCTAAACAAGTGAATTTTACTAGGTAAATTATACCTCCACAAACCTGACTTATAAAAAATCTATTAAGTGTTCTGCACTATGAAACTGTTAATATCGTTTGAAAATAAATGTTGTTAGTGTGCCAGGCTCATCTTATAACACAAATGGTATACTCCAAAATCTATACACCTACTTATTTCAATTTGACTAAAATTGAAAGTCTTCAAAGGGAGAATACTATCCATTATTTATCAAAAGCAATTAAATGTAAATATAATCAATTAAATTACATTTATTAATTAAATTAATTAAATTAAGTTAAATGTAATTAAATTAAATGTAAAACTGCTCTTTTAATTCATCAACATGAACATTAGTTTTTTTCTTTAGTTGACTAACTGGGTCCTGCAGCTACTTCTCTCATGGCATAGAAGCAAAAGGAATAGTGTTAGTCTGTTTTGTAACAAATTGTACTAGTGACCAATAAACTTAATAAAAAAATTAGTTCATAACCATCTAACCCCAAACTGATTAAATAAAGAATTAATAGAGAATATCAAAGCTATTATAAGTTCTAATTTGACAACTATTTAGCCATTTTCCACTTAATATTTAAAGATCTGAAATCTGTTAATATATCCACTTGAAAATATTCAGGGTTAGTGCTGGTCCTCCATTAATTGCTGACAGTCGTTATCCATTTCATTCCTTTCAGTTCAACTCAGTTCAGTCACTCAGTTGTGTCCCACTCTTTGTGACCCCATGGACTGCAGCTTCCCAGGCTTCCCTGTCCATCACCAACTCCCGGCTTGCTCAAACTCATGTCCATAGAGTTGATGATGCCATCCAACCATCTCATCCTCTTCTCCTCCTGTCTTCAATCTTTCCCAGCATCAGGGTCTTTTCCAATGAGTCAGCTCTTCACATCAGGTGGCCAAAGTATTGGAGTTTCAGCTTCAGCATCAGTCCTTCCAATGAACACCCAGGACTGATCTCCTTTAGGATGGACTGGTTGGATCTCCTTGCAGTCCAAGGGACTCTCAAGAGTCTTCTCCAACACCACAGTTCAAAAGCATCAATTCTTTGGCGCTCAGCTTTCTTCACAGTCCAACTCTCACATCCACACATGACTACTGGAAAAACCATAGCTTTGACTAGACAAACCTCTGTTGGCAAAGTAATCCATTTCATCCCTTTACATTTCTTTATGTTGTACTACACAATCAGATTCAAGTACATAAAACTTAGAAATTTAAATTATGAAGACATTAAAAATGTAGTTTGAAACTTTAACAAACTACTTAGTGTTTTAAAGTAGACGCCCAGAAATTTAGGTAAAGTAGAAATAACTGCTAACTTTAATTGTGAAAATTTAAAATTGGTTTGAAGTACAACTTTATACACTTTTGAGTTCAGATAAATATAAAGAACATAAAATTACTGTTAGCAAAATACAGGATAGAAATAGACTATAGGGTTTCCTCAAAACTTTGTCAGCCTTCTCAAATTAGTTGTGAGATAGTAGAAAAAAAATCAGTGAGTAATAGAGTAAGTCAGCATGACTGGTCTGCACAGCAAAACTGCACAAGATGATAAAGAAAAAGTCTTGTTCTGCTCTTTCCAGGGCTTTGATAATCCATGCAGAACCAGGACAAGCATATTTGCAGGTTTTGAATCTGATTTACCACTGCCTTCCTGATCTAGCTGCCCAAATGAGATTCGTGTAACCACAAGACCATCTGCAAATGTGGGCTTACATTCCAGTCATCCCCTGGTGAGACACACTCAGTGAACTTCACAGCCCTCGGCAGATGATTAATCTCATTATAATCTTTTGGTTAGATTTAAAACCTGTCCCTCAACTTTCAAAACTTCTTTCAAGAAATGTGGAAAGTATTCCCAACTGCCTATGTAAAAGCAAATACTTTGACCATCACATTTACATTTATAAAAACTTTACAAAGAATATTTTCCAAAGAATAGATTGACTTATGTTTCTTCCAATAGCAGTGTTCCTCTATTTAACCTCATTCAACATTTTCAAATGAAACAACTCTCTGAGTAGGAGTTCATCCAAATAAAGCAGCAGTCTTTAATAAACTTTCAATTAGTCCAGCAACTCTTACTCCACAGAAATTCTAACAATTCAAATGTTGAAAGGAGTACAGACATGGCATCCCTAACTTATTGGAATAAGTTCAGCAGATGTTTCCAGGGTGCAGGCTGATTGCACTACTTCCTAATTCATACCAATCTTTAAACATTTTTTCTGGCACGACCAAAGGACTATGACTTAAAAATACATTAGAAAGTTCTTCGTGTTTCCTAATTGAATTATAATATCTTAATTTAGTTAAGTTTCCCATATGCATGTTAAAATTTTTATATAGTATACAGATCCAAACAGCTTTCAGGTATCTGTGAGAGCAGTGTGCTTAAAAAAAAATTAATGCAAAAAACAAAGTTAAGTAAAATAGAAATATTACTAACTTTTACAAAAACTATGAGATACAGATAAAACATGGCTAAAGATCTACTAAAAATATAAAAATTTTCATAATTAGAAAAGACTCTGATGATGGGAAAGATTGAAGGCAAGAGGAGAAGGGGATGGCAGGCGGATGAGATGGCTGGGCAGCAGCACTGACTCAATGGATATGAGTTTGAGCAAACTCCAGGAAATGGTGAAGAACATGGAATCCTGACATGCTGCAGTCCATGGGGTCACAGAGTCGGACACAACTGAGCAATTGAACAACAACATAATTGGTGTCAAATTTATCTCCATGCACAGTGCATTAATTGCATACCAACGTGCATTTCAAGTAACTCCAAAAAGTCAGCATTAAACAATCATAATAAGCATTAGGGCATTTGCATATTTATTCTCTGAATCATAATGACAGCTATAAAAACAGGATCTACACAGAGTCTGGAAAAGCAAAAAATGAGGATCAAGGATATGTTTTAATATACGTATTATTAGTAAATTTAGCTATAAGGCATGTTCACTTAAAAACATCTGTTTCTCAGTTGCTCTCTGTGCAATGGTATGATTATTAGCGGTCTTGTTACTTTCAAAAATATAAAGTTTGTTATTAACTTTGATAAGTATATAATTTCACTCTGCTCTTTCCACATGCATTACTGACATAGGATGTATTGTTTGTTTCTATTTCAACTTGGCATCACTTACTATTGTTTTTGGTGAACAACTGAGTTCACATTTTGAACGTTTCCCATGTGGATTATGAATTACACATTTGGAACTAAAGAAGACTTCCAGCAGATTTTTGTAATATTGCAGAGCCTGTGAAGTAACAGATAAAGAATACTGGCTCTGAAGAAAACATAAAGGATGATTACCTCAAACAGAAGTAATAGATCATTTAAAATATTAAATTGTTATGAAATATGTAGATGACTATAACATGGTTGGAGTGAATTCATATGACTCAAGGAGCTGTAATGAGAAAAATCTATGTGGTCCAATTCTTATCCTAAAATAATAGATATTTCCATTTCCTTCTGAAATGGGTTACAGTTGTCTATCTACTTATTTTAATTATTTTTCTTATTTTAAAGTAACATATATAAGTATTGACTAACAATGCCTTTTACTGAGTGCTGATGAACTGAGAAGAAAGCAGTATTTAGTGTACTTAAAAGCACAAATGCTAAACAATAAATTCAGAAGGTTCATTAATCCTGGGACATTAGGAAAGCTGTCCTGATAAGGAGATATGTAACCTAAGACTTGGGAATGACCATGAATTAGCTAGACAAGGGTAGAGTTGGGAGAAGGTTCATAGAAGAAAGACGCTCACTGTCTGAGCTTGACAGTGAGAGCAGCACCACGAGTTAGAAGTCGGAATAAAGCATTCGAGGCAGCAGTGCAGGCAGTGAGGGAACATGGTGATAAAAGGTGTCACTAGATGGAACAACAAGGGATGTAATATACAGTGTCTCTCAGATCAGCGAAATATTTAGAATGTAACCAACAGTATCTTGCTAGCGGTGAGATGAAGGCAGTGAGCAGAGCATAATGTGATCAGTGGTTTGCGGAGAATGGATAAAACTGAGGCAGATATGAACTGGGAGCAACAAATAAGGAGTGTGTTTCAGGCATTCATTCAGGAGAAAGTAATGACTTAGACTAGAGTGGTAGCAGGGGGATACACAAAAGTGAGTGGATTCAAATTATAAACAACCTGCAAGACTCATGAACTGAGCTTGAGGATGCATGCATGCAAAGTCAATTCAGTCCTGTCTGACCCTGTGCAACACCATGGACTGCAGCCCGCCAGGCTCCTCTGTCCTTGGGATTCTCCAGGCAAGAATACTGGAGTGGGTTCCCAAACCCTCCTACAGGGGATCTTCTAGACCCAGGGATCAAACCCATGTCAAGTTAAAGGAAATAAAATAAAAATGATTTCTTGAATTCTTTGACCCTCAAGACTCAAACACTTGTTTTTTTTGCTTTTCTACTGCTGCACAACAAATCATCAAAAATTTAGTGGCTTAAAACAATATACACTTATTCATTCACGGTTCTGTAGGTTAGAAGAACCTACATGGCTGTAATCTCTTCCAGCCATGGCACGGCTGTAATCTCTTCTCAAGGTATCACAAGGCTGAAACCAAGGCAATGGCTAAAATGAATTCTTGTCTGATGGCTATGAGGAAGTATATGGCTATACTCTTCTAAGCTCATTCTTACTGGTAAATCAGTTCCTGAGGGTTGTAAGACTCAAGTCTTTTATCCTGGCTGGTCACTGTTCTGTGTGCAGCTCTCAGCTCCTAGAGGACATCCACAATCCTTGTCACATGCCCTTCTCTATCTTCAAGCCAGTGATGTGCCGAATCCCTCTCATGCTTTCTTCTCTGCTTTTAAGCAGCTCAGGTAGTGAGGTTAGGTCCATCTGGATAAACTCCCTTACTTAAAGTCAACTGTGCCATATAACATAACTCAACCATGGGAGTACAACCCCTCAAGTCCACAATCCCACAGATTAGACAAGGCAGTACACTTGAGTGGGGACATCTTCGAGTTCTGCCTCCTGCCACAAGTAGTGACACAAATGAGATGATAGATACTGGTATAGGAAAAGGCTAAAGAAAAAACTGAATTTCACTTTGGAAAAGTTGGACTGAGAAACCAGTGAATACTCAAATGAAGTGCGCCGTTGGAAAGGCCTGGACTAGAGAACAAGAAATGAGAGTGGTTGGCATATAATCAATAACTGAACCCATGAGGATCTATTATGTCACCTATAGAGAGGTACAGAAGGCTTAGGACCAAGCCTGGAGAAACTACAATATTGAAGGAATAAGGATAAATCAAAAACTAGTCAGCAAGGGGAAAATCAGCAGAACTTGCTAACATGAATTACAAGGGGAGAGGTGACTGAAGAAAGTCATATTTGTTTATCTGTGTTAAATCTTGCTGAGAAAGTAAGTATGAAATATGCTCAACCATTCTCCTAGGGATGTGGTGACATGGATTTAGGGCTTATAATGGCAAAGTTGTCTCCGTAAAATGGCGCATTCAGCAGCCAGACTGAAGAGTGGGAGGAAGGTGAACTTCAGAAATGGAATCAATAAAAGACTACCAAGGAAAGGTAGGTAGGTGGAGATTTTGTTTCTTTCTTTTAAGATGGGAGACCTGGGAACATTTAAGCTCAAAGGATATGAAAGGAATTCAGACAAGAGACTAAAAAGGGGACAGACCCTGAAGCAGATGATTAGAAACCCTCTGAAAAAGTACATTTTCTAAAAACACCTCTATCATTATAATTTGGCCAAGAAAGGAAAGGATAATTGTTGGAA
Organism: Okapia johnstoni; assembly: GCA_024291935.2. Taxonomy (NCBI): domain Eukaryota; kingdom Metazoa; phylum Chordata; class Mammalia; order Artiodactyla; family Giraffidae; genus Okapia; species Okapia johnstoni. The sequence goes on along the minus strand of CM044317.1, from coordinate 59,865,888 downwards.
GTCAAAAGATTTATATTTATGGTGCAATGAGGATGCTCTCATCTATTTTCTAAGTAAAGTAAGAGAGAAATAAAGTTTTTGAGAGAGGATAAGAAAAGAATGAAACCAAAGGCTTGAGGAGAAATGTTAAATGTGCCTTTCTGTGCTGAAAGGGAAAAGAAGCTGACTCAAGTAGTATCACAAGATTATCTTGTAGGCATTAAGACCTAAATAAAATTTTATTAACAGAGGAATCAATTGGTTTCTTTATACATTTTCTCCAGTAGCATGCAGCTACAACTCTTGGAAATACCAATGGAAATTAATAACTATATTCATTAATCCAGGTTGGTATTTTTGCTAAGGGGCCAAGATAGACAGACAGTAGAATAAAACAGTTTTACACAGTCCCAAGAAGGTGGTAATTTTTAAAAAAGTATAATGAAAGTCATAACATAGAAAAGACATGATAGCAAATACCTAATGGATAATACATGGACCAAGATGGCTCAGTGATAAAGAATTTGCCTGTCAGTGAAGGAGACACGAGGTCCCTGGGTTTGATCCCTGGGTTGGAAAGACCCCTTGGAGTAGGAAATGGCAACTCAATACAGCATTCTTTCTGCAAAGTTCCATGGAGAGAGGAGGCTGTAATCCACCGGGTCACAGAGTTGGACACTCCTGAGTGAGCCCTCAATGATAATATATAGGGAGAAAATGAAATTGTTTTGGTAAGACAAAAGGGTTGAATAGCAGGAATAATTGTACCTTTCAGAAAAAAAGGATGAAAGGTTGCAACACAAGACTAATGTCTGTATCTGTGACTTCAGAGAAGGCTTTGCTTTCGATCTTGTAACTGCATTTTAGCTTTTCTACCCTTCATTCTTTGTTTATGATTTCAATATTCACTGCAAGTCCTTTTACACCATAATTTTCTTTTCTTTTAGCTGGTAATTTTATTTCATGTCTCAGTTAACTGAAGTATTTATTTTAGTCATACTTAAAATAATTTTATTTAAAGAAAGCTGAGCACCGAAGAATTGATGCTTTTGAACTGTAGTGTTGGAGAAGACTCTTGAGAGTCCCTTGGACTGAAAGGAGATCTAACCAGTCAATCCTAAAGGAAATGAGTCCTGAATATTCATTGGAAGGACTGATGCTGAAGCTGAAACTCCAATACTTTGGCCACCTGATGCAAAGAACTGACTCATTGGAAAAGACCCTGATGCTGGCAAAGATTGAAGGCAGGAGGAGAAGGGGATGACTGAGGATGAGATGGCTAGATGGCATCCCCGACTCTATGGACATGAGTTTGAGTAAGCTCCAGGAGTTCATGATGGACAGGGAAGCCTGGCGTGCTGCAGTCCATGGGGTCACAAGGAGTCAGACATGACAGCAACTGAACTGAACTGGTGTATGTGTGTGTATATATATATATATATATATATATATATATATATATGTGTGTGTGTGTGTGTGTGTGTGTGTGTGTGTGTGTGTGAGTGAGGGCCCCCAAAACTGCAATCCAGCAGCTGCCTCTACCCGCTACAGTGATTGCTGAGGAACTAGGAAGAATGCAAGAAGCAGCCATCTGCCACACCTGCCACTCCTTAAGGTGAACAAGGAAACAGGATTTGGCCCCAGATAGCTGGGGTGCAAATGAAAGGAATGAATTCAGTGAGCCCAGAGGCTTGCATCTTCCCATACATAGAACACTAAATTTCTTAACTTGACATCTGATCTTTGCTATTCAGACCGCCTGCTCCCCTTGTTGCAAACCTGTATATAGCCTGACTCCCCCTCGCACCTCTTCCGAGCAGTTTTCTCAGAGCTACTGAGACGCTGTCTCCCACGCTCAGTCTTAAATATTCCCACCAAAATTAAATAACCCTCTACTTCCATGTTATGACTATATTTTTAGTCAATACCATCCATCCTCAGTTTCACCCAAACCGTTGGTTGTGTCCAGTGGTTCTTCATAGATTCCTGGTCAGATCACCCTCCCAGACCCCAGGACTACTGCTTCTCTAAATTCACTTTTCTCTTCAAATGCCTATTTCATGTCTCACTCCTTACTCCCACTCCCAATGGACAACTTTGATCTTATTTCAAAGAAAAGGAAGCCATCAAGACCAGTTTCTCTCTGCTTCTCTCTGCATCACTTTTAGATTTAGTCACTGCAGTACCTGCTTTTACCTCTTCCTTTCTGCCTTAAATGAGAAAATAAATATGCTGTGCAAAGTTATTCTCTCCCAGGAGCTGTGGATTTCCTTTCCTATTGTATTTTGGCTTAATACTTGAGAAAGCAAATTATTTTTATAAATTCCAAATACTGTATCTGGAGTTCTTACAACTATGACATTTTATAGTGTTTAAAGCATAATGAACAAAAGCAAAGAAACAAGGATCAGGAATTTGGACATTTTATCAAATTTAATATTAATTTTATGTCTTTAGAAAAGTCACTTCATATTCTGGACTTGAGATTTCTTATTATCTCTGGTATATAGAAACATTCTATTAGAAACCTCATATTATTTAGAACTCTTAGTTACTATTCTGTTTTCTATAAAATAGGTTGGTTGAGACTTTCAGTTTCAACCTCATAGCGTAAATGTAGATTTTCCCTTCTTTGACAATTAGCCAAAAGCAAAAATGAGAATAAAAAAGAGAAACTCCACTTTTATTAAAACCATGGGATTGCTAAAACCTCACTACAAATAATAGGAAAGCGGCTTCCAGAAGCTCTGAATGTCTAAAGTAAAATAAAAAGACATAGTTCAAGAAGACCTAGAGTTACACATCGCATAAAAATCAAGCCCAGTGCACTTCTCCAAGTGAACAGCACAAAGATATTCACTCCGATAAGATCAGCAGCTTAAAGCCACAACCATTTTACTGTATCTTATGAAACTGTGGCAACAATTTGAACAAGTCTTCAGCTGAATCATGCCTCTGTCCCATTTGGCCTTCACAGAGGTCATTCGGTTGTAACCACCTGGTGGATCAGCTGACTGGAGTGTCTGAAATAGTTTCACTCTTTTGTCTGGTGCCCCTGTGGGGAGGTCTGAAATACTGAGGTCAACTGGAACTGTCTACACTTCTGTCTCATGTGGTCCCTCCACTGTTGACCAGAGAATACTTGGACATCTTACATTTTATTTCAACGTTCTCAGAGCAAGTGTCCTAGTAAACAAGGCAGAAGTGACCTATTATGACCTGCCCCCAAAAGTCACATAGCATCATTTATCACTGTACTCTATTAGTTGAAAGAGTCATAAGCCTAATTAGACTTAAAGGGAACCCTAAACTCTAAAGACTTGATGAGAGAAGTGTCAAAGAATGTGCAACCATGTTTTAAAACTGTTATATGCAAAACCAATTAAGATTTTTTGGGCCACATGGAAAACAAGTGTGCAAGCTACTGTTGAGAGCCTCCAAACATCTGGTTTGATTATGAAAAGATGAGTCAGAGCCTAACAGGAAAACACTAAAAGTCCATATTGCAAAAATTATTGGAGAGGAAAATACAATAATGTTAGTAACCCTATAGCTGTTCCTTTCACTTGAATAGTGAGGAATAAACTGAAAAATAGTGCACTAATAACTGTTATTATAAATAAAATTTATTTTTACCCACGAGATGGTCCTATTCTTGTAAATAGCTAGTACAGAAGTATAAACCGTATTTCAAACTGGTTCATCACTAAGAACCAAAACTGAATGCTAAAAACAGAAAGAAAAAGAAACAGGAAAATACTTATAGCAAATAATGAATATTAACTTTTAAAAGTTACTAATGTTAATATAGAAACTAAAAATACTGTTCATACGCATGTAACTATAAAATTAAATTTTAAAAAGTTACTGGAACAGTCACTTCTATAATAAAAGAAATGTAGAACTATCACATATCAGGCAAATATGATGAGACTATGTAAAACTATAATATGTAACCTGGCTGAACTCATTGAAAACTTGAGGAGAACAACAAATCCATCAGAGAAAAGAGGCCCCACTGGAATCTACACCAAAATGAGAGTTATTACTGACAACACAGAAAAAGGTAGAGGCCAGGATTTGAGAAAAATGAAGAAAAGGAAATGAAGTCAAGTTTTAAAATGGAATACAGTTAAAATGTTAAACATGAACTACAGGTCAAAGAAGTACAAAAAAGAAAAAAATCCAATAGCTGGAGTCCTAAAATAAATAATGGAACAAAATAATTTAAATATATATTTTAAGAAAACGTTCCAAAAATTAAAAAAGAAGCTGAAACTAAAGACTGAGAGTGTGCACTATATCCCAGGAACTTAGAATGATCAGTACCAGGACATATCTTAGTATATTTACTATATGTCACAGATAATAAAAGAACCTTTTGGTTGAATAGGCATAAGATTATGGTATGGGGAAAACACTGCCAGAATGACTAGTGTCCAGTTTCTCTGACATAGAGTAAACTTTAAAGAAAGTTGAGTAAGGTCTTGCAAAGTCAACAAGAAAATAAAACCCAAGAATTTTATGCCCAGAAAAATTGTTTAAAAACAAAGACAAAAGAAAGCATATTTAAATAATTAAGTGCTCATGGATTATTGCTTCTGATGGCTCAGCTGGGAAAGAATCTGCCTGCAATGCGGGAGACCTGGGTTCCATCCCTGGGTTGGGAAGATCTCATGGAGAAGGGAACAACTAACTACCCACTGCAGTATTCTGTCCTGGAAAATTCTATGGACTGTGGAGTCCATGGGGTTGCAAAGAGTAGGACATAACTGAATGACTCTCACTTTCATGGATTATAGATTCCATGAACCCTCTTTAAGAAAGTACTGGAAAACACACTTCAATCAATGAAAACCTGTTTGATAAACAGCTGTAAAGAGGAGTGATACTGAATGCTGAAATCACTTAATTCTAGGATTAAGACAAAATAAATATGGTGATTATGAAGATAGAGCAGAAAATAAATAGTATAAGCCCTGACAGAGCAGAAATAAAAACAGCTGACAAAAGTCAGAAAGGAAAGGAACAAGAAGATAGGAGGTAATAAGTATGGTGATTCCTTAATCTCGTACATCATTAAAGATCAATAGATTTGAATTATTAAAAAGCAATAGTTATATTTAAAATAAGAAATACATATTAAATATATGAATTAATGAAAATGGGTAAAGGAAGGAAGAAGAGAAAGAAATTTTAAATATATCAATTTTATCATTGTTCAGCAGCATTTCAGTAAGAAATCAATAGATTCATGACTAAAAATAAAAATTAAATCATTATAATCATTAGACAAAAACATAAGCGCCAAAGTTATTTTTTTCATTTATTCCCCCCACCACACACACAAGCTAGGAAAATAGCATAACATAAACTATGGTAACAGAGCTAAAACGAAGCCACTTGTTTATATAAAACATGATAGGTAGTAAAAGAAAAAGCTCAACTGTATGTTATATATAAGTAGTTGCCAAAGCAATGTTACTTAGAAATAAATTTCTTATCTCATTATAGACCAAATGAAGGAAGTTACTTAGAAAGATTGAAAAATAAGGAATCGAAAAGACATACTAGACAAATGTAAGTAAATATCAGAGGTTGTGATTTTAGTATTAGACTAGATTGATTTCTGAGGCGGAAAGCATTAAACAAGATGAAAAAGATAAGACTCAAGTTTCAAACCACATGAAAATCTAACAGCATGAATACATCTGTACCAAATAACACTGCATTAGTATACATGAAGGGGAAAAGGTAAAAATACAAGGAGAGACAGAAATACACTAATAATAGGAAACTTGAATTCACTTCTCACAGTCAACGATGGTTCAAGTGGACACAAATCAGTAAGAAACAGAAGACATAAATATGATGATGACTTTTAAAGTAGATCTAATGGACATATATCAAACCTAGCATCTTGAAAAGACAAGTGACAATTTCTTTCCAAAGGGCACACGGAACAGTCACAAATAATATCAAGTACTTATTCTAGGGATGCTGGGATGATTCAGCACTTTCAAATCAATCAAGGTGATACATGACATTAACAAAATGAAAGGCAAAAATCATATAATCATCCCAATGAAATGCTATTTGACAAAATTCAACATTTATTTGATAAAAACTACTTAAAGTGTGTAAAAAGGGAACATTCCTCAACAAAATAAAAGCCACCTATGACAAACCTACAGCTAACATCATACTCAATGATAAAAGGCTGAAAGTTTTTCCTCTTAAGACCAGAAACAAAACAAGGATGCTCACTCTCATTATTTCAACCCAATGTGGTATTAAAAGTCCTAGTCACAGAAATGAGACAAGAATTAAAAGGCATCCAAATTTCAGACAATATGATACTATATATAGAAAACCCTAAAGACCCTTCACACACACACAAAAACCACATTAAAACCAATAAATTAATTCAGTAAAGTTACAGGTAACAAAATCAATATACAGAAATCTATTACATTTCTGTAGAAAGAGATATAAACAAAACAATCCCATTTACAATGGTATTGAAAAGAATAAGATACCTAGGAATAAATTTAACCAAGGAAGCAAAAGAACTGTACACTGAAATCTATACATTGATGAAAGAAACTGAAGTTGATACAAACAAATGGAAAGAAATTCCACTCTCACAGATTGGAAGAATATTGTTAAAATGACCATACTACTCAAGCAATCTAGAGATTCAATGCAATTCCTATTAAAATACCAATGGCATTTTTCACAGAACTACAAAGAATCTTAAAATTTGTATGGAACCACAAAAGATCCCAAATATCTAAAGTCTTGAGAAAGAAAAACAAAGCTGGAGGTATCATGTGCCCTGATTTCAAACTCTATCACAAAGCTACAGTAATCAAATGGGTTTCCCTAGAAACTCAGACAGTCAAGAATCTGCCTGCAATGCAGGAGACCTGGGCTAGACCCCTGGGTTGGGAGGATTCCCTGGAGAAGGGAATGATAACCTACTCCAGTGTTCTTGCCTGGAGAATTCCATAGACAGAGGAGCCTGGCAGGCTACAGTCCATGGGGTCACAAAGAGCTGGACACACTGAGCAAATAATACATAGTAATCAAAACAGTATGGCATTGGCACAAAAACAGACACATAGGTCAACGGAACAGAATAGACAGCCTAGAAATAAACCCATCCGTATATTGCATATATAGTCAATTTACAGCAAAGGATGCAAGAATATACAGTGATAAAAAGGTAGTCTCTTCAACAGGTAGTACTGGGAAAGCTGGACAGCTACATGAAAAAGAATGAAACTTAACCACTATCTTACACTATATTCAAAAAACATTCAAAATTGATTAAAGATTTGAATGTAAGACTTTAAACCATAAAACCCTTAGAAGAATATAAAGGCAGTAAGCTCTTTGACTTCAATCTTAGCAATATATTTTAGACCTGTATCCTTAGGCAAGGCAACAAATGCAAAAATAAATTAAATGGAACTACATCAAACTGAAAAGCTTTTGCACAGTGAAGGAAACTATCAAGAAAACAAAAAGGCAACCTACTGAATAGAAGAGTATTTGTAAATTATATATCTGATACAGGCTTAATATTAAAAATATATAAATAAACTACATAGCTTAATTTCAAAAAAGCAAACTTATGAAAAAATTGGGCAGAAAACTTGAATAGACATTTTTCCAAGGAAAACATACAGATGGCCAAAAATTACATGAAAAAGGTGCTCAACATCACTAATCATCAGCGAAATGCAAATCAAAACCACAGTGAGATATCACCTGGCACCTGTCAAGATAACTTATCAAAAAGACAAGAAATAAGTGCTGGCGAGGATGTAGAGAAAAGGCAACTCTCATGTACTGTTTGTTGGAAAGTAAATTGGTGCATTCATTATGGAAAACAGTATGGAGCTTCTTCAAAAAAATTAAAAATAGGACTACCATAAAATCTAGTGATTCCATCTCTGGGCTTTTATCAAAAGAAAATGAAAACACTAATTTGAAAACATACCTGTGCCCCAATGTTCAGAGCAGCATTTACAATAGCCAAGGTTCGGAAACAACCTGTGTCCATCGATACATGAATGGATAAAGAGGAGTTGTATATGTATATAATGGAATATTACTCAGTCATAAAAAATGAAATCATGCCATGTGAGACAACATGGTTGGACCTAGAAGGTATTAACCAGTGAAATAAGTCAGAAGAGAAAGACAATTACTGTGTGAGTTCATGTATATATGGAATCTATAAAGCAAAACAAATGAACAAATTAAACCAAAACAAAAAGACTCAGAGATACAGAAAACAACTTGGTGCTTGCCAGAGGGGGAGGCAAGTGAAGACACAGGCAAAGTATGTGAAGGAAATTAAGAAGCAAAAACTTCTAGTTACTAAATAAACAAGTCATAGGGATGTAATGTACAATATAGATAATATAGTCAATGATATTGTAGTAACTTTGTAAGATGACAAGTGGTAACTACACATACTGTGGTAAAAATTTTGAAATTTGTATAAATACTGTATTATTTTAAGGTGTATATCATAGTGATTCAATATTGTTTGTCAAAAAATCACCTGGTTATTCCACAATAAAATTAATAATATGTTTAACACTAATTTAAAAAGCTGCATGTACCCCATAGCTCACAGCAGCATTATTCACAATAGCCAAGATAAAGAGCAACCTAAGTATCCATCAACAGATAAATGGATAAAGAAAATGTTTAAATATCTAATTTTTAACATTTTTACCTCACCATGTTTCTAGATCCAGTTACACAGAGTTTCTCTTGAATGTTCCAGTAGCAGAAGAGTATAGTATGTTGCTTTCAGAATAGAGAGAATGGCCCTACTTGGTGTCATCCATGGGGAGGCTGAAATAGGTGTTGCTCAGTTAAGGCTTTATTTTGTTTCTTTGTAATCAGATCCCCAGGTATAAAGGAAATGATTTTATCTACTTATTACCTGGTTTCTCAGTCTAGATAGTTCAAAGTTTTCATAGCCAATAAATTATTTTATACTTTCACTTCACACTTTCAAATATATTTCAAAGTATATTTGTTCTTTCCTTTTAGTATCTTTACAATCCCATCAATTTATAAATGGGAGCTTGGAATTCTCAAGGAAATCAAAGGGCTTTGCTCAAGTTGCAAGCAAATAACTGGCCAAACAGAAACCAGAATTTAGTTCTCACACCCTGAAATCCAAATATTTAGAGCCAACAATCATAGACATTCACTTACTGCCCTTCTCCCTCCACCAAGTTAGAAAAGCAAGTGTTCATATTCTTAGAATGCTTAATTTGTGGGAAAGAAACAATAGAGATATAGGTAAAGAAAAATATCTACATAAATATGCATAAAATAGAAACATCTCCCCCCACTGGAGAAGACTTTAATCAAAGACCAAAGTGATTATAAGCCTTATAGAAGGAAAATCCCAGTTTATTTCACTGAAAATATTCTATGAAAGCAGGATCTGCCAGAGGCCTGCTTGATGGCTCATCTTGACTTCAGAATAAGCCATCCCCCACTGGCTATCGAAAGCAACCTATGTGGTGGTTTTACATAAGGTGGAGAACATTGCAATGCTCCAGTTCACATCAGGTCTCTTGACATAACAGGAGGAAAAGGACTCAATATATATAAGAAGCAGTTCAGCAGCTGAGAAAGACAGCATACAGCAATGGAAACACAGGCATTGCTTTAATTTTGGAAAAAGAAGCGAGAAATATTTCTGAGTCAAAGTTCACTGCCACCTGAATGAGATGATTTATTTTTCTGCCACAGAGTGAACTTTGTGTGGGCATAGATTTATAGCAAATACAAAAACACCTGCACAAATCTCAGCGGGAGTTTGAAGAAACACCATTTTCCCATTACTGAAATGATTACAGGTGCAATAATAATAGTATTTTCATTTAATTAAAGTGGGTTTTTTTCCCCCAATTCCTAAAAGCATACAACACTTGTTAAAATCAATTAACTTATTTTCAATGAACTATTCAGCAAAAGAGAGAAATATGTATGACAAGTAAGCTCAAACTGACAGGCTTTAAATAACAGACCCCTAAGTAAATTGATTTTAATTTAAACAATCAAGTAAAATAAAGCTAATAGTCCTCTTCATCATAAGTTTTCTATCCTGCCATATAATTTTTCTTAAAAGTTTGCAAAGTAAAACTTGTAAAATACCCCCTGGGGCTGCTCCAGCATGCTTCAATATGTTTCAAGTTTTAAATTCTACATTAGAAACAGTCTTTCCTTCTAGACTTTCAAGAAAAAGGAAGATACTATCATGAACATTTGCATGTTTTACAAACTCTGGTTCACTCTTATTTCACTTTAATGTTTCAAAATTGTGCATCAGTTCAGTTCAGTTCAGTCGCTCAGTCGTGTCCGACTCTTTGCGACCCCATGAATCACAGCACACCAGGCATCCCTGTCCATCACCAACTCCTGGAGTCTATCCAAACCCATGTCCATCGAGTCGGGGATGCCATCCAGCCATCTCATCCTCTGTCGTTCCCTTCTCCAGCTTGTGCTTCTTCCAGCCCAGCATTTCTCATGATGTACTCTGCATATAAGTTAAAGAAGTAGGGTGACAATATATAGCCTTGATGTACTCCTTTTCCTACTTGGAACCAGTCTGTTGTTCCATGTCCAGTCCTAACTGTTGCTTTCTGACCTGCATATAGATTTCTCAGGAGGCAGGTCAGGTGGTCTGGTATTCCCATCTCTTTCAGAATTTTCCACAGTTTATTGGGATCCACACAGTCAAAGGCTTTGGCATAGTCAATAAAGCAGAAATAGATGTTTTTCTGGAACTCTCTTGCTTTTTCAACGATCCAGCAGATGTTGGCAATTTGATCTCTGGTTCTTCTGCCTTTTCTAAAACCAGCTTGAACATCTGGAAGTTCACGGTTCACATATTGCTGAAGCCTGGCTTGGAGAATTTTGAGCATTACTTTACTAGCATGTGAGATGAGGGCAATTGTGCGGCAGTTTTGAGCATTGCCTTTCTTTGGGATTGGGATGAAAACTGACCTTTTCCAGTCCTGTGGCCACTGCTGAGTTTTCCAAATTTGCTGGCATATTGAGTGCAGCACTTTCACAGCATCATCTTTCAGGATTTGAAATAGCTCAACTGGAACTCCATCACCTCCACTAGCTTTGTTTGTAGTGATGATTCCTAAGGCCCACTTGACTTCACATTCTAGGATGTCTGGCTCTAGATGAGTGATCGTAGCATCGTGATTAACTGGGTCGTGAAGATCTTTTTTCTCCAGTTCTTCTGTGTATTCTTGCCATCTCTTCTTAATATCTTCTGCTTCTGTCAGGTTCATACCATTTCTGTCCTTCATTGAGCCCATCTTTGCATGAAATATTCCCTTGGTATCTCTAATTTTCTTGAACAGATCTCTAGTCTTTCCCATTCTATTGTTTTCCTCTATTTCTTTGCATTGATCACTGAAAAAGGCTTTATCATCTCTCCTTGCTATTCTTTGGAACTCTGCATTCAAATGGGTATATCTTTCCTTTTCTCCTTTGCTTTTCACTTCCCTTCTTTTCACAGCTGTTTGTAAGGCCTCCTCTGACAGCCCTTTTGCTTTTTTGCATTTCTTTTTCCTGGGGATGGTTTTGATCCCTGTCTCCTCTACAATGTCACAAACCTCTGTCCATAGTTCATCAGGCACTCTATCAGATCTATTCCCTTAAATCTATTTGTCACTGCCACTGTATAATAAAAAGGGATTTGATTTAGGTCATTCCTGAATGGTTTAGTGGTTTTCCACACTTTCTTCAACTTAAGCCTGAATTTAGCAATAAGGAGTTCATGATTTGAGCCACAGTCAGCTCCTGGTCTTGTTTTTGCTGACTGTACAGAGCTTCTCCATCTTTGCTGCAAAGAATATAATCAATCTGATTTCGATGTTGGCCATCTGGTGATGTCCATGTGTACAGTCTTCTCTTGTCTTGTTGGAAGAGGGTGTTTGCTATGACCAGTGTGTTCTCTTGGCAGAACTCTATTAGCCTTTGCCCTGCTTCATTCTGTACTCCAAGGCCAAATTTGCCTGTTACTCCAGGTGTTTCTTGACTTCCTACTTTTGCATTCCAGTCCCCTATAATGAAAAGGACATCTTTTTGGGGTGTTAGTTCCAAAAGGTCTTGTAGGTCTTCATAGAACCATTCAACTTCAGCTTCTTCAGCATTACTGGTCGGGGCATAGACTTGGATTACCGTGATATTGAATGGTTTGCCTTGGAAATGAACAGAGATCATTCTGTCTTTTTTGAGATTGCATCCAAGTACTGCATTTCGGAATCTTTTGTTGACTATGATGGCTACTCCATTTCTTCTAAGGGATTCCTGCCCCCAGTAGTAGATAAAATGGTCATCTGAGTTACATTCACCCATTCCAGTCCATTTTAGTTCGCTGATTCCTAGAATGTCAATGTTCACTCTTGTCATCTCCTGTTTGACTACTTCCAATTTGCCTTGATTCATGGACCTAACATTCCAGGTTCCTATGCAATATTGCTCTTACAGCATCGGACATTGCTTCTATAACTAGTCACATCCACAACTGGGTGTTGTTTTTGCTTTGGCTCCATCCCTTCATTCTTTCTGGAGTTATTTCTCCACTGATCTCCAGTATCAAATTGGGCATCTACTGAGCTGGGGTGTTCATCTTTCAGTGTCGTATCTTTTTGCCTTTTCATACTGTTCATGGGATTCTCAAGGCAAGAATACTGAAGTGGTTTGCCATTCCCTTCTCCGGTGGACTGCATTCTGTCAGACCTCTCCACCATGACCCCTCTCTCTTGGGTGGCCCCACATGGCATGGCCTAGTTTCATTGAGTTAGACAAGGCTGAAGTCCTTGTGATCAAATTGGCTAGTTTTCTGTCTGCCCTCTGATGCCCTCTCTCAGCGCCTACCGTCTTACTTGGGTTTCTCTTACCTTGGATGTGGGGTATCTCTTCACGGCTGCTCCAGGAAAGCGAAGCCGCTGCTCGTTAGTCCATGGGGTTGCAAATAGTTGGACACGACTGAGTGAGTCAACTGAACTGAACAGCATTCTCAAGTGGACTTACTTGGTCTTTCTCTATAGGTTATGTGACACTGAGAATTTATTTTTCATTGCAGTAAGAAAGGTCGACTCACTAACCTTGAAAAATGCAGTGATGCACAAAAGTCTGTGTAACAGAGCTCCAGCACAATCACTGGAATAAGTAAGATGTGCTCATTGCATTCTCTCATGGTCTTCTGCACAAATTTACAAATTTCTTAAATGTCTCTAAGTGACTTTGGAATCTTTCACCTCCTTTTGTACAAATTTGGATCACAGGCCCTTTTCATCATCATCCTGTTTGATTAGCTAACTGGTAGCTTTCCTACAAATTTGTTTGTCTTAGATTTTACATTCTCACCAAAGACTTCACAACCTTTTAAGCCCTTCCAGTACAACCCCACAGCACTCTCTATTTGGCAGTATCTCAGCACTCATCCACCTCTTGACTCCAGACACCAGACTGTTTTCTTGGAGGGCAGTAAATGCTCTCTAGTACACCAGTGTATCCCCTGTGTCTTAGTGGGGCTAGCAAACAGTGTTTCACAAGTGCTGAGAGAACAACCTGCAATGCATCATGTAGAGAGCATCTTAGACATACTAAATGTCTACAAGACATTTAACAAAGTTGAAAATTATTTAGCTCCAAGGAGCCTCTTGGGCAACACCCCACTGGCCTAGCTTCAAGACCAAAAAGGCCAGAGTCAGAGGCAGAGACATTGTTTCATAAATAGGGGAGCTTACATGTCTACAGCAAGTTCCCAGAGCAACATCCTACTAAGTGCAGTAGACAGAAGGCAGGATACAGCAGCAGCTTTTGCTCCCGGGAGGGTTGGGGGAGAGGTCATAGGGAGAATTGACAACAGATTAGCTGATGGGTTACCGGGGAAACTAGCAAGGTGCACGCTCCTCACTGCCCGCTCCTCACTGCCCCTTTGAAAAGCTATCCAAGTGGAGATGTTCTAATCTAAAGGTAAAAACAATTACCAGCTGATCTCGGGGAAGTATATTGGAAGGTCAGCCATGTGAGTAGACAGTAGTGAAGCAGGTGCTGGTTGAGCAGGGGGTGTACAGAAAGCAAGATAACAGCCACCCTGGATGGCCTGATCATTCACTCCACCCCTACATACCCTGCGCCATCCTCATAATCTGGGTCCAGCCCTCTTCTGTGGTATCCCTGGGGTCAGATATGTAGGAGGGTCACTACAACCAGATACCACAAATACAATACAGACAGCAGCAGCCAAAGAGTATCAAAAGTGAGATAACTCATATACTAAGAACAGTCACTAACCAGGATGTCAGAAAATTTTGGAGCCAAGCACTCACTGGGTCAGTGGAGAGAGAATCAGTGCAGCAGCATCCTGTCTAGTTATAAAGAAGGTAAGGCCACTCCTTGTTTTCACAGAGCCACGACCACGGGAAGAGGAAGGTCCCAGCTCTAAAACATCTTGGTCACCTAGCCAGGAGTCAGCAGTCACAGTACCTGTCTGCCATACCCTGTTACATTGAGTTCCACTAGGGATGGACCAATTAAGTCATTCAAAAAAAAAAAACAGTTAATATCACTAGTTGAATGTGTGTGTCCAGAAGCTGACCTATTCCATTCTGTACAGCATAACCCCAGGGACTCATGGGCAATCAGTTGTACAGTAATATTCACCCACATGGGCCTTTCTGGTATACTGGCATGTGGGACAGGAAGATGGTGAGAGTTTTTCCCCTTGTTGTCAGTTGCCTCTACACAGTCACATTAGCCAAGTCACTTTTTCATGGAAGTCCAGAGGAGGAAAACTATGCCATCTTGCTACAGACCCAGCAATTAGACTCATTTCACAGTGAAGCCATTGCTGCCACTCAGTCCTCGAATAGATTTCCTCTGCTCAGGCTAGGGATGAAATGTAACACATCTAACAGGCACAACACAGGGGAGATCATGACTATTAAGCAAAATACAAGCAGTAACAGCATTCCAAGATAATACCACACCTGCCTGTCTGCAACATGGTTCAGAAAACTCAAATTTTCAGTAATACAGGAATGTGTCTAAAATCACATTAATAATCTGAACCACAGCTACTCCATTTTGACTTTCTAGAATCCCCTTTCTCAACAGCCAAAGGAGATGTACAGTGCATGTTCAGTAGGCCACAAAGCAGGCTACTCTGGTCAGTAGAGTTTAAGTTTAACCATGGGTAAACCAGAATTATTTTCCCATATCTCCACATGTGAAGATTTTTCCATCATTTCTCTTTTTGACTGTAAACCTTTTGATAGACCAAAGTACATGTCCCTTGAAGCCAGGGTGAATGCTGCCTTCCAGCCATAGGTGCAACTCATGTCCCTTTAGGTGAGGCATCCTTTGTATTTGTCTAGGTATACACATTGCAGGGAAAGTGATCAGATAACATGAACAAGTTCAGAGGTACACTGATTGGGAAACATTTCAGAGGCTGTACATTTTATCAATTACATGGAATTGCTACACAAATATTATACATGTGTTTTCAGCAGTAGACTTAAAGCAAGCAGTGTTACACATCATGAGTATTTGTGCTCTGTGACAACTTCACTAGAGAATTCTCCTTTCATCCTGAACATCAGGATAAAAGTATGACTGACACAAGAACTTTCATTAACACAGACATCAATTAGAAGAACTCAAGTTTAATATCCACTAAAACATATTATTTTTCTTTCAAAAATTACCCTCCACCAAACACAGCCAAATTAAGACAAACTTGTTTGCAAAATAAGTCTGGTCAATTGACCACATAGGCTCCTCCAAACTGGCTATAGTGGAACTCCTCGGAAGGAATCTCAGACTGAATTCCCAAAGCCAGGAAATCCAAGTTAAAGGCATGCCATCAGACCCAACCTCAGTGGATTTCTTTCTTCTAGAGGTCCCCAAAATACTGAGATTCCAACTCATGCCAGGAGACAGTTTTTCCCATTTACCTGTTAAGGCTGCTGAGAATGCAAGTCTCCAATTTCTGGAGGAACCAGGCAGAGAGAAAAGAAAAATGTTTCAGTTTTACCCACAGGTGTAGTTTACCAAATTGTTTTAAGTCATAACCAACTTGATGGGAAGAGTTCCCTTGTATCTGGCAAACACAGATCAAAACCAGTCATATTCCAGACAAAATTATAACCATGTTCACAGTTCACTAAGTAACCAATGCTTTTGTTAACTTTTTATGAAGTGATAAGGTTTTCCTATGTCTAAAGATCTCTTCAATAAAATTAGAGATACCAAGGGAACATTTCATGCAAAGATGGGCTCAATAAAGGACAGAAATGGTAGGGACCTAACAGAAGCAGAAGATATTAAGAAGAGGTAGCAAGAATACACAGAAGAACTGTACAAAAAAGATCTTCACAACCCAGATAATCATGATGGTGTCATCACTCACCTAGAGCCAGACATCTTGGAATGTGAAGTCAAGTGGGCCTTAGGAAGCATCACTACGAACAAAGCTAGTGAAGGGGATGGAATTCCAATTGAGCTATTTCAAATCCTGAAAGATGATGCTGTGAAAGTGCTGCACTCAATATACGAGCAAATTTGGAAAACTCAGCAGTGGCCACAGGACTGGAAAAGGTCAGTTTTCATTCCAATCCCTAAGAAAGGCAATGCCAAAGAATGCTCAAACTACCGCACAATTGCACCCATCTCACACGCTAGTAAAGTATGCTCAAAATTCTCCAAGCCATGCTTCAACAATACGTGAACTGTGAACTTCCAGATGTTCAAGCTGGTTTTAGAAAAGGCAAAGGAACCAGAGATCAAATTGCCAACATCTGCTGGATCATCAAAAAAGCACGAGTTCCAGAAAAACATCTATTTCTGCTTTATTGACTATGCCAAAGCCTTTGACTGCGTAGATCACAACAAACCGTGGAAAATTCTGAAAGAGATGGGAATACCAGACCATCTAACCTGCCTCCTGAGAAATCTATATGCAAGTCAAGATGCAACAGTTAGAACTGGACATGGAACAACAGACTGGTTCCAAATAGGAAAAGGAGTACGTCAAGGCTGTATATTATCACCCTGCTTATTTAACTTCTATGCAGAGTACATCATGAGAAATGCTTGAATGGTTGAAGCACAAGCTGGAATCAAGATTGCCAGGAGAAATATCAATAACCTCAGATATGCAGATGACACCACCCTTATGGCACAAAGTGGAGAAGAACTAAGGAGCCTCTTGATGAAAGTGAAAGAGGAGAGTGAAAAAGTTGGCTTAAAGCTCAACGTTCAGAAAACTAAGATCATGGCATCCAGTCCCATCACTTCATAGCAAATAGATGGGAAACAGTGGAAACAGTGGCTGACTTTATTTTTTGGGACTCCAAAATCACTGCAGATGGTGACTGCAGCCATGAAATTAAAAGATGCTTACCCCTTGGAAGGAAAGCTATGACCAACCTAGACAGCATATTAAAAAGCAGAGACATTACTTTATCAACAAAGGTCGGTCTAGTCAAGGCTATGGTGTTCCCAGCAGTCATGTAGGGATGTGAGAGTTGGACTATAAAGAAAGCTGAGCGCCAGAAAAATTGATGCTTTTGATCTGTGGTGTTGGAGAAGACTCTTGAGAGTCCCTTGGACTGCAGGAAGATCCAACCAGTCCATCCTAAAGGAAATCAGTCCTGAATATTCATCGGAAGGACTGATGTTGAAGCTGAAACTTCAATACTTTGGCCACCTGACGTGAAGAGCTTTCTCATTCGAAAATACCCTGATGCTGGTAATGATTGAAGGCAGAAGCAGAAGGGGACGACAGAGGATGAGCTGGTTGGATGGTATCACCGACTCAATGGACATGAGTTTGAGTAAACTCCAGGAGTTGGTGATGGACAGGGAGGCCTAGCTGTGTAGCAGTCCACGGGGTTGCAAAGAGTCAAGACACGACTGAGTGACTGAACTGAACTGAAGGTTTTTCATTAGGATTCTCTAATTCAGTAGTATGATCCGAAATTTATCAGAGACCCGTACTTGAAAAAAAATTCCTTCCTACCAATGTCCTTAATGATGAAGCACTTTTTGCAAAAGCATCAGAGTACAACAGTTATTGTCTATGAATGCCAAGACTTAAAAAGGCAGAGTTAAACACCTGATCACAATGTAATCAATAAAGAAACTTGGTTACAATGATTAGAATTACAAGTGGTTATAATCTTAACTCTTAAAAACTCTGGCCAATCTCTTTTGTATTTCTGAGAATTTATATAAGTGCTTAATTCCTTTTACACCAATTATAGCTCATCCGCAAACCAATCTTGGCAACACCATCTGGAGGCAGAGATGCATCATATACATAGACATACATGTACCTATATAGACACAGATCTCTCATTTGTCCTACTAGAGCTTAAAAAGACCTCTATTTTGCCTATATTCTCAGGGGTTAAAGTTCCTGAGAGCTCAGGTAGATCACTTACATCTTGAAGGCACCAGAGGAGACATACCAATTCCTTCTAGAAAGCTATCTTCCTAAGACAGCATATACAAAAACCAGTTTTAGAACATGAAGAGTCCCATTGAAGACATTTTCAGGGATTTTTTTTTTCAGTTTCTAAATATTCAGTGTAAACAAATAACAACAATAGACAATAATAATAATAGCTATCATTCACCCACATTCAGATGCCTCATTTTCAGAACACAAATCATCATTCAAGTCAACATTTGCTTCAGCTTATTAGCTTAGCCCCCATGGCCTTAATACAAAAACAGCCAACCCACAGCTGCAGCCACTTTAACCGCCTGTAATAGTGGCCCAACATCTCCCCAATAGCCCTCGGGGTGTCTATGAGCTCTTTGCACTCTCTTTGTTCCCCAGCTCATTAAGGACAGCCACCTCAGGGCTACACATACTAGTGGACAGCCACCCTGGGATTCCCTGGCAACTTTTGGGATCGCCCGTGGAACCTGCAGGCCCCAACCACTAGTGGACGCCCCCGCAGCTTTCCATTCCTCGTCCTTATTTCTCAACATCTTGGTGCTCACGACAGTTTCCTTGGTCCCCTGGGCTTCACCCCACAGCTTCAAGACCAGGAAAAAAGCCCAGAGTCAGCAAAAGAGACATCAACGGCTTCATGGATGAGGAAACTTACCCGTCTGAAGCAAGATCCTGGAGTGACGCTCCACTGCGTGCAGCAGACGGCGGACAGGGCAGAACATGGCGGCAACCTTCGCTTCTGGGGCGGAGGGGGAAGGTTACCAATTATAGGGGGAATTGACCACCGGTTGGCTCGTGGGTTACCAGGGAAACTAGCCGAGACGCTCCTCGCCGCCCCTTTGAAAAGCTATCAGGTGGAGGTGTTCTATTTTAAGGTTTAGAACAAGCACCAGCCGGGTCGCGGGCAAGTATGTAGGAAGGTCAGTCATGTGAGTAGGGTGGAGATGAAGCTGGTGCTGGTCGAGCAGCAGATGTACGGAAAGCAAGAAACAGCCATCTTGGGTGGCCTGTTTAGACAGAGCCTTCCTGATTGAACCGTGTTCAATAGAGAGCCGCTTGTTATGGTCAATGTGAAAAATGATAACAACCAGTTTGCTAAGATATGTTTAAGCAACTATTTTAGCTCATTTTACATCCTAGCTATTTTCTCTTACGTCTGACGTGATTCAACTCAATAGGATACACCTATTTAGTCATTTGCTTTGCTATTTGTTCTTTAAAAATGTAGTTATTGATTATATATCGACACAGCAGACATTCGAGATATTGGTAACATAATAGTGAACGTGACAGCCAAGATCTTTACTCTCTTGGTACTTATAGTCAAGTGGGTGGAAGTAGACAGAAAATAAATTAATAGGCAAGAGTATATAATAAAGTGATAAGTGCTAAGGTGGAAATCTATAAATATGCTATGTTAGAGAGACAGCAAAGGGCTTCAGTTTGGGCAATCAGAGAGGTTTCACTGAAGAGGGGGCATTTAATCTGAGGCGTGAGCAGCAGGGAGTCAGTCAGGAGAAAGAAGCTCTGGGGAACAGCTTTCTGGCTGAAGGGCAGCTCATGCAAACACCCTAGGTTAGGTCCCAGCTTGGCAGGTTGTGTCCAACTGTTTCAACAACCCAGATCAATGAATATCAGTATCAGTACTAGATATTAAATCATGAAATTGAGGCTCAAGTAAGTTTTTTGGTAAAACCCACACAAAATAAACTGAGAATGCAGCCCGGTTCTGCTTTCGGTGAGAAGGGCTCGTTGATAAGCTTATAGTATTTACATATTTTTAAACGTGAACTTCCCACGAAGATAATGGAAATCTCCTCCTCCGCTCTAAGAAAAGATACTACCTAAGGTGTGGCCAGAGACACCTGCAGGAAGCATGTCCTGACCTTGATATTTGAAACCATGTGCTGTTGAGGTTGATGAAATGGGAGTTAGGGAGACCTGGAGGAGGAACAAGAGGAGAAAATAAAACAAATTATCTTGAAACAAGCAGGTGCTTCCCACTGGAAAAGGATTTGCAAAATAAAACTTCTAGTGACAATAAATGCAGATGAAAGGTAGGACAAAAATAAGGAGTAGCTCCTTTTCATTTATTGATTAAAATCAATGTTTTTATTGATTTCTAATTAGAAAACATCAAGCTCTTGAGCAGAGTTAGGCAAAAAAACCCCGAGAAACTATAGATTTTTAAAAATTTTTTCTCATCATTAAAATTAATCAATCAACCATAGAGTGCATGTGATTGTAAGATCTTAGAACCAAAACATTTTTCATTTCAACACAAGAACTATAGTTTTCATCATTCATGGGGTCATGGAGTAAAGGAGTGTGTGCACATGAATTGTGTCTGTGTGCAAGACTGCTTCCACTTGGCATCCCTGCCACGCACCACAGAAACAGTAGTGTCTACATAAACAGTTTAAATAAATGCATGAATTTAGCTCAGGGTATTTCCAGCTGTATGCAGTTCAACCTACTCTACTTTACTGGCGGCAAAGGCCTCAGCATGAATGTATTCTGTCTATATTCACTTATAAATACTTATATCTATATCATTTTGTTAGTTTTTTGACAGACAGCTTGGTTTAGCGGTGAAATATTAGATAGAAAAAATTCCTGATTGATTTGACCTTTCAACCCATGTTTGAAGAAATGGGTATTATACACTTGTACCCCTGGACATTCTGTGAAACATGGTTTTCAGTCCCCTTAAAGCCATGAAAATAAAACTATGAAAAACTATGAAGAATGCAAACTATGAAGAATTAGCTTCTCTTTAAATGGTTTGTCAAGTATCACTTCTTTGATTCATAGCAACAAATATTGCAATTTTCATAAATTACACACTGCTATATTCTTCAGAAACTGAAGAGAGCAAAGGGAAGGTTTTCAGAGGTAAGAGGGTGAGAATCAGCTATAGAAAAGTTTTTCAGACTGTTTTGAATTCTAATTGCCCTGCAGTCACTTTACATCTGTCTTCGTAAGAAAAGTCTAAAATTTCAGTTTTAGAGGAAGGTTAAAAATAACACCTTCCTTTAAAAAGTATGAATTTGAAATTAGTTAGAAAATATATTTATACTTTGGAATTTTCTAACCAGAAAACACTGATAGTTAGTGTGTGTGTGTGAGCGCACGCACGCACGTGTGTGTGTGTGTGTGTGTGTGTGTGTGTGTGTGTGTGTGTATTATCACAGTTGCCATGGTAATCAAATAAGCAGCCCTAGGCTTTCTCACAGCTTCACTGTCATTCAGATTACATTTTTCTCACCATCATTTTTCACTGATACAGTTTAATGAAAGCAATATTATATTTCACTGCAAGTTAATAAAGATCCAACAGCCATTAATTTCCCAAGCATTTGTTTTTAATGGTTATGAAGTTCATGTCAGGATGTAAAATGCCAGGATATTATCCTCCTTGAGCCTTTTGAGCAGAGCACTCACAGCTGCAGAGCACTACATACTTATATTTCTCAATTGCTAAGTTCATAACTATTAACCTTTTGGCAGGGATCACCAGAGCCACCAAGTCATAAATCACCTCCTGACCTCCTTAGATCAAACAGCTTGAAAAGCAGAGTCATGGCTGTGGCAGCCTGGCATGGGTGGCCCCACCCACCTAGCAAGATGAAGCTTCTTCCTAGCTGACTCTTTCGACTAATTTTAAAATGAAGTGCTTAAACTCTTTAATCAGCATCACACCACTCTACAGAGCAACTCTAAAAATTCTGTTTCCATGGTAACAACTGGAGACGTATTCACAAGTCCTCATATTGCCTACATAATCTATTTAATTACAAAGGAACCACTAAACTAGGTATGTGTGTAATATATATCCATAAAATTAAACCTACAGATGTATATTCCTGCATGAAATTAATCCTGGACAGAACTAATTGCCAAACCTCATTGTTTTAATAGGATTTTAAAATACAAATGTCTAGAAAAATCTTCAACACTTATGAAAAAAGACAGCAGAGAATAAAAATCCTCATACTTATTTTTGGATCTTACCTTAATTGATTTACAAACTCTGCCCAATATGAAACCTGAATTTTCACTCCTCATAAAAATTACTTTGCAATGCATGTATCAGTATTCCTAGAAACACTAACTTATTTATCTGATACATAAATACCAATTATCCTGCCTTTCAGTTCACCTGAATTTAAAACTAGACAAGTAAATGCATAAATTAATAAGGTGAGCAGGGCGGAGGGGGTGTGGTAGGTCGTCTGCATTGCTTTACCTTTGTCTCCAAAGCATACGTTTATTCTTTCAACACATATCAATGTGCTGATCAATCAATCAGTATGCTGATATCAATGAGTCTTAATTCTGTACAAATCCTGGAGGTAAACCGATAAAATCCAAATAAGCAAACAGTTCTTATTAAAACTGATGAGCATATCATGTGCATTGGCAGCATCTAATGTAGACTGTGGGGTTAAGCCAGGAAGGCTTCCTGGAGGAGGTGAAATCTGAGCTGAATTTTGATGAATGAGGGGGGAATCTGCCCAGTGATGTGGAAAGGGAAGGATTAAAAGGCATTCTCAGAAACAAACAGCATGTGCCAAGCAAGCAGAATACTCTAAGTAAGAAAGCTTCTGTACTGTGCTGTAGCTAGAACATGGGGTACACCAGGGGTGGCGTGGGGTCAGGCTAGAGAGACAGATAAATAGTCATCAGTCAGAGTTAGTGGAGACATACAAGAGTTTTGAGTAGTATCTGAATTTTATAAAGATCATTCTGGTGGCTGTTGAACTATGTGCTAAAGGAGGGCTCAAGGTAAAGAGACCCATGTAAAAATTAAGAGAGCCTGGGTGAAGGGAGTCTGGTGGAAATGGTGGGGATACATCTGTAAAAAGTTAAAATGGCCAGTTTTTGGTGACTGATTTTATCCAGGAAATGAAAGGAGCAGTTTTAAGGCATCAGGTTTTGTATTAATACTTACATTATCGACTTCTTTAAAAAAATATTTGCAATCACTGCCTCCATTTTCTCATATTACCCTCATTCCTCAACCCACTTAATTCTCAATTCCACCTCCACAAGTCTATTGAAAGAACTCACGCTAAAACATCTCTGTCTTCCACGTTGTAACATCCAATGGATCTGTACTTTACATTTGGGCTCACTCTACTACATCCACTTGCTCCACCCTCAGCCTCTGAGATACAGTATCCTCTTGGTTCTCCTTTTTCTCTCATCATCTCTTCTGAACAACAGTCCCATGTGCCTTAACCACTGCGGGACTCAGATTTTTCCAAATTACCACAACTCAATATACCAAATCCTAAATTTACTATCTTTTCCATCTGCCCCTCACCCTTACCCCAACATGACCTTTTCCAATCCCTTCATCTCAGTAAATGGTTCCACAATCAACTGTGGTATCTTAAGCCCTAATACTCATGTCTCTATTAATTCTTTTCTCTATCTCAAGTCCTATATTTAACCAATGACCATGTCCTGTTGATTCTACCATCTAAAAATCTCTCCGTTCCCACCGTCATCACCCAAATCCAAACGACTAGCATCGGTTTTAATAACTTCCCAATTGCATTTCTGAATTCTCTCTTGTATCTCTCCAATTTGTTCTCCAGACAGCAATGTGATTTTTTTTAATGCAAATCTGACTTCATAATTTTGCTACTTAAAACAGTTTAATGATTTTCTATTGCATTACAGATAAGTCCAAAATTGGTAACATGACCTATGCTGACCTTGATTATCTTGCACCTGCACTTTCCATTCTTGTCTGGCATCACTCTCCCTCTAAGATTTCAGAGATTTCTGTCTTCAGCAATACCACCCAGAATGAGCTCAATCTCATCATGAGACTTCAGAGATTTCCTACTGTTAACAAATATCCAATGTGTAGTCAACGGGTTAAAAAGTTGAAGGGTTAAAGGTCATAAAGAAATGAGATGACAGTAGTGCCATCTGTATGGATACTTAATTTACAAAGAATGATAATAGAAATTAGGATAGGAAAAAAAACAGTAATTTTCCAAGAATTATTTGTTGGTTTGGTTTGTTGATAAGAGTAAGTTTGTTGATTACAGTAACAAGGCAGGTGGGGCAACAGTACAAACATCTTGTGAGTTGAAGCACCAAGTTTCATTCAAGAAAAGGAAAGTAATGGCTTAGTAACAACAGTAGGAAGCTTAGATAGGCCAGTATTTATTGACATCCTGCATTATGGGTACAAGCCAGGCCACAGAATACTGCAGGGAGAGTTGAAAGCTCTGGATTCAAGACCTGATTTTGCCTCTCATGCTAGGCAATGAAATAGGTGAAACAAAATATTCTCTCCAGTAAAATGCAAATTAGGCCAACTTCCCTGTTTATCTCACAGAGATGCTAAGAAGACTAAGTGAGACAATGTGCACGATAAACTCCATGTTCTTTATAAACTCTATAGTCTTGGGCAATTTATTTTCCCTTATTCTCATATAAGATGGATATACCCCAGACAACGTCTTAAGACCTTATTGTCTCTAAACAAAGTTTAGTATTTTTGTTATCTAGAGGTAATTTAAGTAGTATAAATGCTTAATATACTATCATCAAATGCCTAAGAATCCTTCATTACCTAGATAAGAATCCTGAAAAAATGAAATGCTTTACTGAAAGCTGGGCAAAATAGCCAATAACGCGTCAGGAGAGTGGACTCCCCACCAGTAGCCTCCAAAGTATGTGTATGCTGTCCCCTGCAGGTGTAAATGTCAGGACCAGACCATCTTTGCAGTCTACATCTTCTCCTGCATCAGTGAGGGTCTTAGTTTCCCGTTTTCCACTACCAGGCACCACCAGACCTACCCTCACCACCTCACCACCAGGCAATCACAACCCTCCTGTTATCCAGCTGGCATTCTAGCTTAGGCAACATGCAAAAGACAATTTGAAGGTCACCCATTTCATAATCAACATCATGAAATCAGAGCTCAGCATCCAAAAAAGAATGAAACCTAAAATTTATTTTCTAAAGAAGCAATATGTTATCTAAAAATAAGGACTAGCCATGCATTTAAAGAGGCAGCTCCAGGCCTGAGTTATGAAGTAACTTGCCAAGCTTCATGTCTCCCAAACCCCAAAGCATATGTCTAATGCTCCAAAGTAGCATGTTCCCCTTCCAAGTGATCTATTTTGTGTTGCACAGGATCCAGAAGAGTCCTTCAGCAAACATAACTCTTGTATGTAGGTAAACGCTGATTTAATGAATTACCTAAATTATTGGGTTTTTTTTTTTTTCAAAATCAACATTCAGGTGGGAAATGTCTATATATTTAGTATGTGTTGAAGGTTTCTTGATTCTTAGTTTTATACCTATATAGTTTCTAGCAATAAAACTCAAGCCTTGACAATTGGAGTGTCACTTACTCATCTAGTATGGCTACAGGACAGTGATATAATAATGCTGTCTAAATGGAGTTGTAATGACATGTTGAAATCATCATAACAAAGTTTCCAAATGAAGAGATTGCAACTGACTCTTACAAACTTCATAAGTGAGGTGACTGTTTCTATATTTTATATTTCAGGTTCAACTATATAAACTAAGTATCCAGTAGCAGTAAGGGATTTCACACTGTTTTTTAGTAACAAAAAAACAGATTGCTCTCTCTTCTTTTATAGGTTTATATTTTTAACATAAATCCCTCCATGCAAAGGATTTTACAGTGATGGCTCTAAGATAATGGCAAGTCCCATTCAATTTAAGTCCTGACAATATGATGGGAATAAAGTCTCCTTAATTCCCTTTCTAATCACCTACCCCAGGAGAAAGAGGGTTACAGGATTAAAGCCATTGCTGTCACATAAGATTAACATATCCACATGAAAATTAGATTCAGTACATAAATCTGTCATATGCTCAGGGCTGTACCAAAGAAAAATCTTACCAGTGGCCAGATAACTGGACATTACACAAAATAGGTTACAGAGAATATATATGAAAACAAGTCATTGTGACAGATCTTGATGGAAGAATAAGACTATAGAAAAGTAATAAAAATGTCACATTTGTGATATAGTTGGAAATATATTGAATATTAACCTATATTTAATTTCAGAGACATGGAAGAAATAAGAAAGGTTTATTTTAAATTAGTTTATTTTCTATTTTTTAACTTTACAATATTGTATTTCTTTTGCCATACATTGATATGAATCCACCATGGGTGTACATGTTTTCCCCTTCCAGAACCCCCCTTCCACCTCCCTCCCCATCCCATCCCTCCGGGTCATCCCGGTGCTCCAGCCCCGAGCACCCTGTATCATGCGTTGAACCTGGACTGGCGATTCGTTTCACATATGATAATTTACACGCTTCAGTGCCATTCTCCCATATTATCCCACCCTTGCCCTCTCCCATAGAGTCCATAACACTGTTCTATTTATCTATAAATAAACTTTTATCATCCAACAAATATTTATGGTGTCTCTGCTATATGTGGGCACTGTTCCAGGTCCTAAGGAATCAGCATGAAATCAAACAGAAAAATCCTCTACCTTCATGGAGCTCATATTCGTATGAAAAGAAACAAATAATAAATAAATAATAAAGAATGAAATCCTTCTTCTGACCCAGATGAATAGGAAATCAATTTAATCTCCCACCTGGAACAATCATAAAATGGAAAAATATATGAAACAACAGTTTTCAAGACACTGAACATCAGACAATGAAGGACAGTGATCCCTGAAATTAATTGATTTTTCTCACTGACTGTTTGAAATATAATAGTTTGAAATATATGCATTTAATTTTTCAGTTATTACCCTTCATTCATTCAGCAAATACTTAATGAGCATCTACTATGTGCCTGACAATCTTCCAGGTACTAGTGATATAACAATTGGGAAGAAGGGAGGTAGATAGATAATAAATGGGTAAATAAATTTATAGCAAGCCAGATGATGATAAGTATTATCATAAACAGAGCAGGGGATTGGTTGTCTGTGGGAAGAACACTTGCTATTTTAAATGAAGTTATCAGACAGAGCTTCACTTAGAAAGCAACATTTGAACAAATGATCTACAGTATGTCGAGAAGAAAGCTATGCGGGTATCAGAGAGAAAGCTGTATGACCAGTGGAAATAGGGGAAAATGGTATACGCATGCCATGAATCCTGAGGAATTTATTCATGATATAGGGTACATGGTTCAGTGTAGAAGGAGGGAAACCTAAATGACTCGCCACTCCCCCAAATATGGAAAAGGGGATGTTGGAGAAATAAATGGAGGCATCTCAGAAGAACTGTATATAAAACCCCTAATTTGGCAAGGTAAAGGCAGGCAGTGGGGCAGGTAGCCAAAACAAACAAACTCAGTGCACCAGGAATTCCTTTAAGGCTAAAACAAATCAACAAACTGTGTGGCGGGGCTTCCTTCCAGAACAGATGTCCCCCACAGGCAAACAATACAAAGCAGAGTCACAGAGGGAAAAACCTACCCTAGTGTGATTTTCTTCCAGAGCAGGTGGCCAAAGACAGAAATCTAAGGTTCCAAATCCACTGAAATAAGTGACAGAGGAAAACAGGATTAAAAATAATAGGCATTCGCTCATTGAGAGCAACAGTTCTTTGTTACAGGCCGCCTCTCCACCCTTCCAAGAATGTCTAGAAAAGCTGGTCACAGTATTTACACATTCATGAAAAAAATCTACTAGAAACCACCAGAAACCTACTAAGTCAAACAGACTTAAGCAGACAAGAGTCACAGAGGAAAAGGATGCTCATTGGAGACAGCTAACATTATGCAGCCTTGTCCTCTGTGATAATCTGTCAATAGTTGGATAGACTGAAAACCTGACAGAAAGTGGCTGCTAAAAGACTGCGAAGCTGAGCAGTACTGCTGGAAATTTCGTGAAGTTGAGGAGACAACATATTCGTTTCAGTATACACAAAGGAGGAAGGGCACAGGTATATACCCCAGGCACCAAACTAGGACATTTGGAAGAACTACACTGTAAGAGTAAGGATTACCTGAAAATGGACCAACTCTAAAAGAAATCTGAAGACCAGTTTCTGACGAGCTTAATGCCTTTCTGGATTGAAGTAATCTTTTCCACCAAGCAGAAAGAAACTTCTCTGCCAATGAAGGTCATTTTAACCAGCCCCAGAGTATCTCTACACTTTTCCAACTACTATTATCTGCATTTGAAGAAAAACTGCCATGAATCAAAGCAGAATAAATGAAAGCCAAGAGAAAAAACAGAAAATAGAAATAGTTCCATATATATTATAATACCAGATATTGGCTTACAAAATATGAAATTTAAAATAATTGTGATTAATATGTTCAACAAAAATTACAAAATGGAACATTTTACCAGAAATCAAAAATATATAAAAAAGAATTACATGGGAATTCCCAAGCTGAAAAATGTAATAATTGAATCTAAGAACTCAATAGATGGATTCAGCAATAGATTAGACACAGCAGAAAAGAAAATCAGAGGATTAGTGTACTGTAAGATAGGCCAATATATCCAGACTAAAGGGCACAAAAGCAAAAAAAAAAAGTAGAAAACACCCACAAATATGCTAAATAGTATTAGGAGACAGAGTTTGTCAAACTTTTACTTTTTAGGTTTTATTGTGTCACAACTATTCAGCTCCTCAGTTGTAGCATAAAAGCAGAACGCTGCTGCTGCTGCTGCTAAGTCACTTCAGTCGTGTCCAACTCTGTGCGACCCTATAGCCGGCAGCCCACCAGGCTCCGCCGTCCCTGGGATTCTCCAGGCAAGAATACTGGAGTGGGTTGCCATTTCCTTCTCCGGTGCATGAAAGTGAAAAGTGAAAGTGAAGTCGCTCAGTGGTGTCTGACTCTTTAGCAACCCCATGGACTGCAGCCCACCGGGCTCCTCCGTCCATGGGATTTTCCAGGCAAGAGTACTGGAGTGGGGTGCCATTGACTTCTCCCTAAAAGCAGCATAGACAACACATAAACACATGGGTGTGGCTGTCTTCCAACAACCTTCATTTAGAAACAGATGTGGTGAGCAGATCTTCGTCCTGGAACTGTACCTTGGTTACCCCAATAGAGGAGAAAGTGGAAAAGTTTAACATACATGTGATTGAGGTCCCAGAAGTTGAGGATAGAGATAAATGGGGAAGAAGCAATTTGGGGAGAGATATTGACAAAGAATTTTCCAAAATCAGTTAAAAAAAAAACAACTGTGTCACAGATTCAGGAAACCTGTTGCTGGTTCATCACCTTAAAAACTGATCAACAAGGAAAAAGTGAACATCTTAAAAGTAGGCATAGTATAGAGACACATTACTGTTAAAAAAAAAGCAACAATAATGCTGATAGTCATTTTCTCAACAGAAATATTGGAAGCCAGAACCCAATGAACAGGATCTCTTACGTCCTGAAAGAAAGTTAGCTCATGGTCTAGAATTCTAGAGTTAGCAAAAATAGCCTTCAAAAGTAAAGATAAAATAGTGACATTTTGTCATACCAAAAAAAAAAAAAAAAAACCTAAGAAAAAGCATCACCAATCAACAGCGTAAGACACTAACAACAAAGAGAATTCTCCAGGCAAAGGAAAATAATCCCAAAGGAAAGGGTAAAACATTTACAAAGAATAAGATTAATAAAGAGTTCAAATGCATATGTAAATCAAATATTTATAACATAAAACAATGATAATGTTTTACTGTACAGATTATAATCCATGAGAACTAAAATACTTGAAAACGGTAACAGAAAAGGTGGAAGAATAAAGGGAGTTAATGATAAAAGCAAATGATAGAGGCACTTTTAAAAATATTTGGCTCTAATAAGTCAAGCATGCATGCAGTTAATCCTGGTGAAACTAACACAAGAATATAAAAGGAAATATAATTAAAAGCTCATAGAAGGGGGAAACAACATGATTGAATAAAAGGACAATGGAAGTGCAAGGATGTGAATCACCCTATAGAATGATTAAGGTTTACATTAAGAGTCAAGGTTAAATTACATTATGACAAGAACAAACTCAGAGAAGAGCAAAGAGAAGGGTAAGAACCTGAAAGAGTCCCTGCTGGAGTGGGACAAGGCTGAAACAGGCTTGTGAAGAAAAATAAGGGTGAAATGGTGATGGAGCTGGAGGACTGGTTGAGGGGAGGGAAGCGTGGGGAAATGGGGTAATAGGAGGTCAGCAAGAGGAGGGGCTATGAGGTCTCCAGGTGAAAAGGAGAACCACTGAAGTATTCTGAATATACTTAATACACAGAATCACTGAAGTATTCCGAAGTATACTGAAAGGTAGATAAGAAATATATTTGAGAGACTTTGCCAGGCAAAGCTATCTTGTAGATCATAAAACATAGATAATGAACGTATCACCTTTAGACTGGCTAATATTTAAAAAGGAATATATCATTTTAGTAGCAATATAACTTATTCACGGAAAAATTCTAGCTATCCAACCCTATTTTAAGCAACTTTAGGTTTTGACATGCACCACAAACTTCATATCACAGCATGAAAATAGGCAGAAAAATGTTGGGAAAAACATGACGATACAGGTCAATTAGTAACAACTGAAAGCAAATTTAATCGTAAAAAGGGAGGATGTATTTTGCTACTTTTCTGATGTGACTAAGAGGAATTAACACAACAAATTCCTGTGATGTCATGGCTTTTTCATATTACATTGTTATAGTTACTGAGAGTGCGAGAGGATGTAGTGAAATAGAATTTGGGGTCAGGCTTTAGTTCATTTAATTTCATTGTTTGGTGTAAGCTTTTTAAATATTTAAATTAATCATCACAGACCAAATCATGAAATTCTGAATCAGGTAGCACTAATGATGGTATCTGTATGACTAAAGAAATATTAAAAACATATTAAATGCTGGCCTATGAAAGTTGACCTCTTACTTTCCCAATAAAACATTTGCAATGAGAAATAATGAAGACTTCTTGTCAAAATGGACCTATTGATTCAGAGTTTGGTTGAATTTTGCTTGTTCTTGTCATAGTGAGGATGGTATGAAATAGGGATTCCAGACTCACAACACTGCCTATGTCCAAAACAGAACAAAACCTAAAATGATGAGCAGAACAGAAAGCAGAGAGGCCAATTTGGCCCCGCATTCAGAGTAGGTAACTGGGGCCAGGCGTTTGGTTCCCCTGGGATAACAAAGTTCAGATGTGTTTTTCATGGATGGGAGATAGAAGGGCTAGAAAACTTAGCCAAATCTGCTTGAAGTCAGGATCACTGGTGTCACTGGAAATAATCTGCTGTGGTTTTAGAAGGATGCTGATGCAAGGAGACACAAAAAGCATAAAATCAGGAGTTCAACCAAGCTGTGCATTTGTTTGATAAAAAGATCTTCATAATCCCATTATCCATGATGTTGGAGGATCCCAGATGTACTTCTAGGACCTGATTCTGGATCAGTAGCTAGGGAAGCTGGAGGAATACAACTACAAAACTAAAGACAGAAAAGCATTCACAGAGAAAGAGTGAAAAAACCCATACAAAATAAAAAGTAAGCACACAGAAAACTTTCTACTCAAAATAAGACTTGAAAACAATTTTCCAAAATATCTAATGCTAAGAATTTTTTTAAAAAATCAACAAGCAGATCATGAATTTACAAATTCAAATCAAATTACCTTTATTAAAATTCTGGGACAGTACCTTAAAATTAATATAAATTAGATATTTTAAGAGAAAATAAAAATAAAACCTCCTTTAAAGTAGGGCTTAAATTTTTAAGAAAAAGCAAATGTAACAAGAATAAGTAGATATGAAAAATCTTGAAAGTAAAAAATAAAGCTCTTCAAATTTTTTAAATGCAATAGATAAGATACAGTCTAGACCAGTGCTTCTCAAACTATTTTTGGTAAAGAATTATTTTTTTCACTATCTGATACTTTTATAAAGTAAAATAAAAATGATGAATAATAAGTAAATGAAAAACATCCAGAGACATGCAAATACAAGCAATTTTTTATGGCATAAACATAAAACTGCATTTTAATAAACATAATCAGAATGAACACAATATAAGAAAAATAAAATAATTTCAAAATTATACATCTTTGAAAGTTTGCATATAGGCAATTAAAATACAGAATCACTACTACATTAGTAACTTTCTGAAATACTGCAAATAGTTATTAGTGAAATCATGATTTCTCCTTCTTAAATACTTTGAATGATATCAATGTATATAAATAAATATTTGAAGTTTGTGATGTGACAAATGGGCTTGCTTCTTGTCTATTAACTTATCTAGTTTAAAACATATTAGCAAAAATACTCCTCAAAAAAGATAATGTACTTATAAAATGCTTCACATGTTTTGTTTTAATATTCAGTTCAGTTCAGTCTCTCAGTTGAGTCCGACTCTTTGCGACCCCATGATTCTCAGCATGCCAGGCCACCCTGTCTATCACCAACTCCCAGAGTTTACCCAAACCCATGTCCATTGAGTCGATGATGCCATCAAGCAATCTCATCCTCTGTCATCCCCTTCTCCTCCTGCCCTCAATCCTTCCCTTCATCAGGGTCTTTTCCAATGAGTCAACTCTTCCAATCAGGTGGCCAAAGTATTGGAGTTTCAGCTTCAACATCAGTCCTTCCAATGAAAACCCAGGACTGATCTCCTTTAGAATGGACTGGTTGGATCTCCTTGCAGTCCAAGGGACTCTCAAGAGTCTTCTCCAATACCACAAGTTCAAAAGCATCAATTCTTCGGCGCTCAGCTTTCTTTATAGTCCAGCTCTCACATCCATACATGAATACTGGAAAAACCATAGCCTTGACTAGAAGGACCTTTGTTGGCAAAGTAATGTCTCTGCTTTTAAATATGCTATCTAGGTTGGTCACAACTTTCCTTCCAAGGAGTTAGCATCTTTCAATTTCATTGCTGCAGTCACCATCTACAGTGATTTTGGAGCCCAGAAACAGCCACTGTTTCCACATCTATTTCCCATGAAGTGATGGGACCAGATGCCATGATCTTAGTTTTCTGAACACTGAGCTTTAAGCCAACTTTTTCACTCTCCTCTTTCACTCTCATCAAGAGGCTCTTTAGTTCTTCACTTTCTGCCATAAGGGTGCTGTCATCTGCATATCTGAGGTTATTGATATTTCTCCCAGCAATCTTGATTCCAGCTTGTGTTTCCTCCAGCCCAGCGTTTCTCATGATGTACTCTGCATAGAAGTTAAATAAGCAGGGTGACAATATACAGCCTTGATGTACTCCTTTTCCTATTTGGAACCAGTGTCTTGTTCCATGTCCAGTTCTAACTGTTGCTTCCTGACCTGCATACAGGTTTCTCAAGAGACAGGTTAGATGGTCTGGCATTGGACAGGAGCTAGGCCAGGCCGGGGGCCGGGGGCCGGGGGCCGGGGGGGCCAGCGGGGGGCAGACTAGGCCGGGGGCCGGGGGCCGGGGGGGGCGGCAGCCGACAGGGTCAATGATCTCACTCATCCCCAAATCCCCAGGCTACCATCGCTTCTATGAAGGATTTATTTTGACAAACTATCAAAGAAAAATATTTCCTATCATGATAAATTGTTTCAAAGAATGTTGAAGATGAGTTAAGTGCCTCATTTTATATAAAGGACTAGAATAACCTGAAACTAAAATCAGAGAGAAAGAGTATAAAGCAAAATTTACAGGCCAACCTCACTTTTGATCACATGTAAAGAGCGACTAAGCACACAGCACAGCAAATATACTACATTAAACTCTAATGTAAAATGTATACAAAGAAAGATAAATCATAAGCAACCTGGCTTTAATTCAGGAACAAAGGAACATGCAACATCAAAAAATCTAATAACATAGAACATAACATTAAAATGGGAAAAGAAAAAAATCCACCTCAGAAAATGTTTATAAGCCTACAATGCTACTCTACCTTCATTCAAGGAAAAAATCTGAAGAACCTGAAGAGACTAGAGGAGATAAAAATTACCTATGAAAAGCCTAAGGGCCGTGACTTTTGGTTTGCGGGTCTTAGTTCCCAGACCAGGGACAGAACATAAGCCTGGGCAGTGAAAGTGCCAACTCCTAACAGCTGAGCTGCCAGTAAATTCAAAGTAAAATGTACTGAAGAAATTTTAAAATCATTCCTTTTAAAACAAGAAACCAACCAATATTTTCATTCAACATTATACAGCAGTTTTTAGGTACTGCAAGGAGACAATAAAAAGAAATTAAAAGCATAAGAATTGAAAGATGATATTAGGCAAAAAAAATGCTTTTTACCTTGAAGATGATGATTGCTTACATAGAAAATATGAAAGAATCTATAGATAAATCATTAGAATGAAGTTAAACACTGTTTCCAGAATGAACATAATAAAACCAAGGGTCTTCCTATATCTCAGTAATAGAAATTTAGAAATAGCAGAAGAGAAAAATCTTAACAGATTCATCACAAGCGTGGAAACCAAAGGTGTAATCAAAAATCTTTCAACAAGCAAAAGCCAGGAACAGATGGCTTCACAGGTGAATTCTACCAAAAATTTAGAGAAGAGCTTATCCTACTCAAACTCTTCCAGAAAATTGCAGAGGAAGGTAAACTCCCAAACTCATTCTAAGAGGCCACCATCACCCTAATACCAAATCCAGACAAAGATGCCACAATAAAAGAAAACTACAGGCCAATATCATTGATGAACATAGAAGCAAAAATCCTCAACAAAATTCTAGAAAACAGAATCTAACAACATATTAAAAAGAGCATACATCATGACCAAGTGGACTTTTTCCCAGGGATGCAAGGATTCTTCAATATTTGCAAATCAATCCATATGATATACCATATTAACAAATTGAAAGATAAAAACCACATGGTTATCTCAATAGATGCAGAGAAAACCTCTGACAAAATTCAACCCATTTATGATAAAAACTCTCCATAAAGCAGACACAGAAGGAACATACCTCAACATAATAAAACCATATATGACAAATTCACAGCAAACATTATCCTCATTGGCGAAAAACTGACAGCATTTCCCCTAAAATCAGGAACAAAGCAAGGGTGCCCACTCTCACCACTACTGTTCAACATAATTTTGGAAGTCCTAGCCACAGTAATCAGAGAAGAAAAAGAAAGAAAAGGAATCCAGATTGGAAAAGAAGTGAAACTCTCACTGTTTGTAGATGACATGATCCTCTACATAGAAAATACTAAAGACACCACCAGAAAATTACTAAAGCTAATCAATGAATATAGTAAAGTTTCAGGATATAAAATTAATACACAGAAATCCCTTGCATTCCTATACACTAACAATGAGAAAACAGAAAGAGAAATTAAGGAAACAATCCCATTCACCATTGCAATGAAAAGAATAAGATACTTAGGAATTTACCTAAAGAATAGATTTACCTAAAGAAACAAAAGACCTATATACAGAACACTATAAAACACTGATGAAAGAAATCAAAGAAGACACAAATAGATAGAGAAATATACCATGTTCGTGAATTGGAAGAATCAATATAGTGCAAATGAGTATACTACCAAAAGCAATCTATAGATTCAATGCAATCCCTATCAAGCTACCAACGACATTTTTCACAGAACTAGAAGAAATAATTTCACAATTTGTATGGAAACACAAAAAACCTCCAATAGCCAAAGCAATCTTGAGATAGAAGAATGGAACTGGAGGAATCAACCTGCCTGACTTCAGACTCTTCTACAAAGCTACAGTCATCAACACAGTATGGTACTGGCACAAAGATATAAATATAGATCAATGGGACAAAATAGAAAGCCCAGAGATCAACCCACACACCTATGGGCAACTTATCTTTGATAAAGGAGGCAAAAATATACAATGGAGAAGACAATCTCTTTAACAAGAGGTGCTGGGAAAACCGGTTAACCACCTGTAAAAGAATGAAACTGGAACACTTTCTAACACTATACACAAAAATAAACTCAAAATGGATTAAAGATCTAAATGTAAGACCAGAAACTATAAAACTCTTAGACAAAACCATAGGGAGAACACTCTCTGACATAAATCACAGCAAGATCCTCTATGACCCACCTCCCAGAGTATTGGAAATTAAAAACAAAAATACATAAATGGGACCTAATTAAACTTAAAATCTTTTGCACAATGAAGGAAACTGTAAGCAAGATGAAAAGGCAGCCTTCAGAATGGGAGAAAATAATAGCAAAAGGAACAAAGAATTAATCTCCAAAATATACAAGCGGCTCATGCAGCTCAATACCAGAAAAATAAATGACCCAATCAAAATATGGGCCAAAGAACTAAACAGACATTTCTCCAAAGAAGACATACAGATGGCTAACAGGCACATGAAAAGATGCTCAACATCACTCATTATCAGAGAAATGCAGATCAAAACCACAATGAGGTACCATCTCACATAGGTCAGATGGCTGCTATCAAAAAGTCTGCACACAATAAATCCTGGAGAGGGTCTGAAGAAAAGGGAATCCTCCTACACTGTTAGTGGAAATGCAAACTAGTACAGCTACTATGGAGAACAGTGTGGAGATTCCTTAAAAAACTGGACATAGAACTGCTATATGACCCACCAATCCCACTGCTGGGCAGACACACGAGGAAACCAGAACTGAAAGAGACACGTGTACCCCAATGTTCATCGCAGCACTGTTTACAATAGCTAGGACATGGAAGTAACCCAGATGTCCATTGGCAGATGAATGGATAAGGAAATTGTGGTACATATACACAATTGAATATTACTCAGCTATAAAAAAAGAACACATTTGTTTTGAGTCAGTTCTAATGAGGTAGATGAAACTGGAGCCTATAATACAGAGTGAAGTAAATCAAAAAGAAAAACACCAATACAGTACATTAACACATATATACGGAATTTAGAAAGACAATAACAACAACCCTATATTCAAGACAGCAAGCTTTTCCGGTAAACAGCCTGAGGTGACCCCTAAAAATGGTGCGCTATTCACTCAACCCAGAAAACCCCACAAAATCATGCAAATCAAGAGGTTCAAATCTTCATGTTCACTTTAAGAACACTTGTGAAACTGCCCAGGCCATAAAGGGTATGCATATCCGAAAAGCCACCAAGTATCTGAAGGATGTCACTTTAAAGAAGCAATGTGTGCCATTCCGTCGTTACAACAGTGGAGTTGGTAGGTGTGCACAGACCAGATAGTGGGGCTGGACACAGGGTCAGTGGCCCAAAAAGAGTGCTGAATTTTTACTACACATGCTCAAAAATGCAGAGAGTAATGCTGAACTTAAGGGCTTAGATGTAGATTCTCTGGTCATTGAGCACATCCAAGTGAACAAAGCCCCCAAGATGTGGCGCAGGACTTACAGAGCTCACGATCGGAGCAACCCCTACATGAGCTCTCCCTGTCACATTGAAATGATCCTTACTGAAAAAGAACAGATTGTTCCTAAACCAGAAGAGGAGGTTGCACAGAAGAAAAAGATATCCCAGAAGAAACTGAAGAAACAAAAACTTATGGCCCGGGAATAAATGCTGCAAAAAATAAATGCAAAAAAAAAAAAAGACAGCAAAAGAGACACAGATGTAAAGAAAAGACTTTTGGGCTATGTAGAAGGTGAGGGTGGGATAATATGAGAGAATAGCGTTGAAACATGTATATTACCATACGTAAAACAGATGACTAGTGCAAGTTCGATGCATGAAGCAGGACACTCAAAACTGGTGCTCTGGGACAACCCAGGGGGGTGGGATGGGGAGGGAGGTGGGAGGGGGGTTCAGGATGGGGGAACACCTGTACACCCATGGCTGATTCATGCCAATGTATGGCAAAACCACCACAATTCTGTAAAGTAATTAGCCTCCAATTAAAATAAATAAGTTAGTTTAAAAAACAAAAATTAAAATAAATGATTCATTCAACATTATACTGCAAATACTTTCATTCAACATTATACTGTAGATTTTACTACTGCAAGGACACAATAAAAATAAGTTAAAAGTATAAGAATTGAAAGATGATATTAGTCAAAAAATAACCCACTTTTTACCTTGAAGATTATGATTGTTTACATAGAAAATATGAAAAAATCTATAGACAAATCATTAGAACAAAGTTCAACACTGTTTCCAGAATGAACATGATAAAACCAAGGGTCTTCCTATATCTCAGTAATACATCTTTAGAAACAGCAAAAGAGAAAAATCCTATTTAAAAACCTACGAAAACCTAAGATAAATAAGAACTGACTGGTTTAATATAAAATGTGAAAATTCATGAAAAGGTATAAAACTTTATAAAGATAATAAAATAAACTATAAATTAATTATATATCCTGTACCATATATTTTATCACAAGATAATGTTACAAAGACCTCATTTCATTCTGAGTTATTTGTTCTATACAATTTCAATAAAAATCCATAGTTTTTCTTGGAACTTTGT
This sequence comes from Okapia johnstoni, assembly GCA_024291935.2. Lineage (NCBI taxonomy): Eukaryota > Metazoa > Chordata > Mammalia > Artiodactyla > Giraffidae > Okapia > Okapia johnstoni. Next base: position 59,826,963 of record CM044317.1, on the reverse strand, counting down.
ATACAAACCTCAAAATAGAAAAGAAAGGGTTGAGGGTTTGAAAGGTAATAGAGTTTGAAGACCTGCCAGGTACAGAGATTTAAAATATACTACTAAAGAATAATTTTTAACATAAAGACGGAATACAAAGAACAGAATGATGTGGTGGACTGAAGGGGCTCCTTCAGATCCATGTCTTTTGGAAAGGTCTTCTTTGAGCTAGTACTAACACTGTGTGCAGCTGGCTTCTGGGATCAGATCTTTCAGGGTTTGCCTGGGCAGAGGGCTGTCTTCCCTATGGCACACCCTTCCAGAGCAACCCAAATCCAAGGACTGACTGTGGAGGGGGTATAAAGGCCAGAGCTTTTTGCCCACCAGGGTACAATTTTTAGGGCTTGTTATATCCAGAGCTTTCTGTAGCGCTGGCTGAGTCTTTTCTTAGCCATTAGTCAGTTGATCTCAGAAAGAAATGGGAAATTTTATTCCAGCCAAATTGAGAACTGCATCCTGGGAACTGCCTCTCAAGAAAACTCAGAACTGTTCTGCCCATCAGAGGTCAAAGCACAGTTACATACGTTTTTCAGACAGCAGGCTCTACATTGAATGATGTATTATTGGTAGTTCATACAATCTAGCTAAGAGTGGGTCATTGTAAGGGGTCATTGTAAGGGGTCATTGTGACCCTTTACAAGATTAAGAAGGAATGTTATTTTTTAAGGAGTTGTCTTGTTGGTGCTAGGAGAATGCAGTTGTGGTTGAGCAGGTATTTCCATGGATGGGGGGGTTTGGTCAATGCATAATGCAGATACACAAAGCACAGTAGAGGGGAGAGAGGAAGCCAAAGGGCAGGAAAAAATATTTATGTTTAAATTTTTCTTTTCTTGCCATAAAATATGGATTTTATTTCATACCATGTATCACAGGTTGACTTCTCATCTGCCCATTTCTACATCCTTCTCCCCTTCACAGATCCCAACCCCTAATAAATACCCTGCACACCAAACTCTATCTCAGCACTGCTTCTGAACCTCCTGGCCTGTGCAATAACGAGCCAGAAACAATCCACCAGCATAAGCATCCTGATAAACAGCAGAGGTCATGCTATAAATCACTGGAGATATATTCCATCCAGTATGAGGTACTGGGACAAATGAGTACGTGGAAAAGATATATATATTACATTGTACACAACAATCTATTGATTCATGATCTAAATTCGAGAGAATAACCTTAACATTTTAGAAGACTCAACATGAGACTATTTTAATCCGTGGATGAAACTTCCAGATGACAGAAGACACTAAATAAAATTGAAAGAGAAACCACAAGCTGAGAGAAGATATTTGATACACATATAATTGAGAAAGCAGAAATTTATAAATAACTTCCATGGACCATTAAGAAGAGGCAATCAAATAAACAAATGAGTATATGCTATGAATACTCAACTCACAAAGGAAGAAACCGAAACTACCAATGATCATAAGAGAATGATGGTCAAATTCATTAGCAATCATAAGATACAAATAAAAAAAGTATAACATCATTTCTCTCCTATTAATTTGTAAGAATGTAAAATTCTGACAGTATCTAATGTTGAAGCAATTGAATTTCACAGGCACTGTCATAGGAAGGTCAACATTAACTGCTGCAGGACAATTTACCAATAATTCCTTATCAAAGTACATACTCTAATAATACTCTCTCATATTTTCACTGAGAGTCATACTAGAATGTTTATTTAGCATTATTTAGAAAGAAAAATTGGAAACAATCTAAGTAACAATCAATAGGAAACGGTTAACTATATTTTGCATGTTCACAAAGGAAAATTATATGGTAATGAATATTCATGAAATATGATCATTGATATCATCAAGAAAAAGATACTGAAAATAGTGTGCAGAGATAAAAAAGGTGGATATATAACCATACACTATAATACTATTTATTTAAAGTTTTAAAATAATCCAAACAATAATATATATTTTATGGGTGTATGTATTGGCTCAGATGGTAAAGAATCTGCCTGCAATGTGGGAGACTCGGGTTCAATCCCTGGATCGGGAAGATCCCCTGGAGGAGGAAATGGCAACCCACTCCAGTATTCTTGCCTGGAAAAATCCCACAGACAGAGGAGACTGGAAGGCTACAGTCCATAGGGTCACAAACAGTCAGACATGACCGAAGCAACTTAGCATGTATATATAAGTAGAAGTGTTATAAAAGACATGATGTAAATAATAAAGACCAAATTCAGAGTGGAGGTTACATCTGGGCAAAAAAGAGAGTGAGAGTGATCAAAGAAAAGTATAGAATACCTTCAACTCTATCAAATGGTTTATTACTATTACTTTGAAATCTAGAACTGATGGCATTTCTTCTACACTAAGTTAATGCTGGTACATACTTTTTAATCTGAAGCTTCTATGACAAAAAAAATGCTAGATTAGGTTAGATTAGATTAGATTAATTTTCCAGATTAGAAATTTCTGGATGTTATTTTTGAATTTAGAAAACAATAAAATATTATAGTAAGAAAAATTGAGGACCTCAAAAACTTTTATGTATGAGAGTTATATCTATCAGTTTTTCCTTATTATAAACTAAAACACAAGAACACACAAGCACAAATAGCATTAGCCATCAGAATCGCTGTCATTACACGTGACGTAGTCTCTTGAAGACTCTACTCTCCACACTCTACTCTACTCTACACTCATGAAAGAATAAAGTGAGATAAGACCACCTTAAAATCCTGGGATAAGGTTCAGTTTTTCATGAACCATTTCTTTTATTTTATACATTGTTGAATTTGCTTTGCTAATATTTGATAGTTTGATTTGAGATAATACTAGAAATGCTGCAATGATCATCTTTATACATAAATCCACACATGTAGATGCTTTTATTTCTGATGCATAGGTTCCCAAAGTGAGCTGAATGATGAAAACCCTTTGACTATCAATAGTTCTGTCAGACCGTTCTCCTAAAAGTTTGTAGCAACTCGTTTTTTCTTCAGTCTATGAAAGTGTTACCCCACAACCTTAACAACACCAAATGTTTCAATATTTTATTAATATTTCTTATCAAAGAAACTAATGCCAGGAACCTCTAATTTCTACATAAATGATATTAATTCATAGATATTTACAGGAAAATGTGCGAACATCTCATGCTTTAGAGTTCTTGTACAACTATAAAATCAAAATTACAAATTAAATATAAACCAACTAAAAATCCAACACAATTAAAACATTAATTCAATGAGTCAGATGATACTGATGTACTAAAACAGATAGCAGAAGTTGGGACTACTATTAGTGAAATGTAGCCTCAGGTCTGTTTCTGCATTTAATATGATTCCTTGTTTTCACTTCAATTATACTAGTGTAGAGAATGAATGCCTATTCACGTTAGCATGCTTTACAAAATAATATTCATGACTTTAAGGTTCTGTTGTGGGTTCATGATTATCAGACTCCAGATTTAACTAACATTCTTCCAGTTACCCATCTGCTAAAGCAAGTTTTATTTTCGTGTCCTGTAATAACTCTTAAAAGTCTCATATGACGATAAAGTCGTCATGCGGCTCCGTAAATTTTGCATTAGGCCTTACTAACTTGCGCTTCCTTGGTTTTGTGCCTTTATGTTCTTATGTATTTAGTTGTTTACTTTCTGACCCTTTTTCTGACTCCTGCTGTAGAATAAACTCCCATGTTTACTGCAGTATCCCTTTATCTAACCCCAGCCCTGGCCAAATAAATACTCGAATTAATTAATGTACAATTGAATTACTGATGGAATTGGGTACAGAAACTACTTCATTGCTTATTTACCACCACAGTTAGAAGTAATGTTACATAAGTGGTATGTACACAAACAAGGTCCACATGATTTTGTTTTTTTTCAAACTATGATTATGGTACCAACATTAGCAAATCTCACTGGGAAAATTCAATTTTAGATCAAATGTAAATAGGAAAACTAAAATTGCATAGCAGTACTTCATTGTAAGGCAGTTACTTAAATGACAGCAATGATTTATATTAAGCTTTTTGTAGACAAACATTGAATGAAAGCAAAAAAAAAAATTTTAGTTCTCAAAGATGATATATTAAAGAATTTCCTGGAAGTCATTCAGCTCTTTTAGAAAATATTAGTCTACAATATATATGCCTATTGTCATTTGATGTCATTTGGTTTTTTAGGAGAAATTTTCTTTTCTCCAAAAAATTTACAGATTTTACATTCAGAAGCAATTGCATTAGAATTGTGGGGAGGACTCCTGGTGTCAAATTAACCCCAAAAATTCCAGATAGTACAACTTAGGTGGAAATGAGAGACAATGGTAACAACCCCATAATTCATAGCTGAACATAAAAAGTCAAGGTCAACTCAGCCTCACATACCTGCTGAATCAAAATTTTAAAAGGAAGATTTTTATATATAAGGATAAAAGGTAAGTGGCTTCTGGAGAGTATCTTTTTATGTTTACATACATGGAAATTAAGCTTTTTGACCTATGAGAGGTGACTGGATTTGTTAAACCTTGAAGACCTATCCTAATTTTATAGAGTTTATACATAATTCTGAGTAAATTTACAGACAAAATCTATGAGAACTGCCAGTTGTCCAACACTAAACTATTTTTGCTACACATTTCATATTAGAGTGATAACTGTCTCAAAATGATGCACAAGAACCTAAAAATATTTATTATGTATTTCTTTTATTTGAATATTTATGAAGAATATATTTCTTATAAGTTTTACAAGTTACCTTAATCAAAATCATAGTTTCTTCAAGAATTCCAAATAAATTTTTTAAAATAATCATTATTAACACATATTAGTGTGTAACTTATGGAAGACAGTTTATATTACCTTCATGCTTGAACAATGTAAATAGATCTAAACTCCAATTCACTTAAATAAAATTGATTTTAATTTTCCTATATATTTTGAAGAAGGTGAGCATCCTTGCTAACATCTTTAAAACAGTATCTTCCCCTTCCAGTAAGCTGGCTCTTATTTATAAAATATTCTAATATCTCAATTTCTAAGGCACTTCAATTAAATATATATTCTATACTTGTCAATATCATCAAACTAAAGAAAACTATGAGCTATCAATGACTGTTTCTTAGAGAACATGCATTTCAAATTTTTGTTTGATCACAGACACAGAAATATTCAACTCTAGTTCTTCCTTTTCTCTTTCAGATGGTACAGGGGTACATTTTCCATGATTAAAACTAGAATATTTGATCTGAAATGAAAGTTTATATCTCTTAATTTTATAAAGAAGAGTGTTGGAGTACACTGAAATTTTAAGAACTTCTATGACATTTTAATATTTTGAATTTAATAAAGTCAGTTGCATTAAGTTAAAGACCATGACTGATGTTTTTCCCATGGTATCACACTGTGTACACATTGCAAATTCTCAGTCTATTTTAAAAGAATGAGTTAATGAATGAATGGCAATGACAAACGAGGAGAGAGTACCAAGGCTCAGGAACTGCAGAGCTTCCAGGAATCACTTCTGGATACAGGGACACAGTTTTAACAGATCAGAAAGACAGAACAGTACCCTATGACTATCCAACTCTAAAGGGAGATGCCCAGCCTGGCTCCATAAGAAATTCTCAAGAACAGCTGTCAACCTGCATCAGTTGCGGTGGCCCATTGGCAGATCCACAGAGTTCTGAGGACAGTGGTAAAATAGATGGTAGTAGTTGGTTCAAGAGAAGAAAGTAAACAGAGGAGAGGAAATGGGGATAAACATAAAGACAACTTTCCTTTTATCAGGATAGATTCCACTCCTTTTTTCTAGCTGGAATACCTCAATAACAGAATTTTAGAAGGCATAAAAAAAAAAAGGATTATATCTTTCTATTTAAACATTTCTCACTGGTAATAAGATGTACGTTTCTCCCTGCTCAGAAGGATGACCCATTTAGAAAACATCAACATGCTCCCTTGCCCTCTAGCTTTCACTTGTCTTTGGCCAGCGGAAAGCCCAAGGAGACTGAGTGAGGAGAGAGGTCAGAGTGCATCTTCTCTTGGTACCGTCCATGCCAGGTCTCCCAGAGCTGTCAGCAACACTTCACCAATTAGCCCTGCTCCTGTCAAGATGATCTTGCCCTGATGCTCTCATTCCACTTTAGGATGTTCTTTGCTGCTCCTAATGCTAGATGGTGATTATTCCTCAGTTGACTCTGTAAATGGAAATTTCATCAAAACTTTCTTCAAATTATCCTAATTCAAATTTGCCTCCGTTTCCTTATGGGTACATAAAGATTGATGGAGGAATATGTTTTGTTTTCTTTCCTCTGACTTTGGTCACCTTTTTCTACATACACAGAAGAGTTCCATTTCTTCTCCATATTCACTGTCTCTAATTTCTAAGAGAAGACCAAAAGAGTCCTTGGTGCCTGCATCCCAGAGGAAGTCTCACAATATGACCTCTGACATCATCTATTCCTTAGAGTAGACTGGGATCAGAAAGGATAGGTTTGAACACTGTCTGGGCTGGGAAACAAAAACACTGGTGAGAAAATTTATTTTCCTTCAAAAGTACAGATCGTACCTTTTATAAGGGAGCCAAAGTCTGTCTTCTTATTGTTAATATGTAATGATTTTAGACCTAACACTTTGGAACTACAGAGAATGTGTATATTGCATTCCCTTATCCTCTCCATCATAGGAAAAAACTTCCCCTTCATTGAGGGCATGCTAATAGCCCTACGTTGCACAAAGTGCTTGTTCTCCATTTACCACCAAGCCCGGGGGTGTTGCTGAGGGAACACTGGTTAGATCACATCCCCTGTGTGTCCCCTGCAAGTCAGCGGCAGGTCAGAGATCACTGTTTCTCTGGCTTTAAATCACAGGCTCCTTCCTTGCACCCATACTGTTTACCTTCAAATATCTTAAAATAATAATCTTAACTTCCATGTCCTATTTTTCTTCTTTGGGTTAAAAGTATACAGCTGCTTAACCATTCCTGTGTAACATCATTTTTAGTCTCTTTCCTGTCTGGGCACTCCATGCTATATGTGTTCCTTACAAAAAATACTGTTCAATTTTTGTGTTTATAATTGAATGCAGCTCATCTAAGATTGGCCTTCCCAGGTGGCTCAGCGGTAAAGAATCTGCCTATTATGCAGGAGACAGAGGAGACTCAGGTTTGATCCCTTGGTTGGGACGATCCCCTGGGGGAGGGCGTGGGAACCCACTCCAGTATGTTTCCTGGAGAATCCCAGGGACAGAGAAGTCTGGCAGGCTACGGTCCTTGGGTTCGCAAAGAGTCGGACACAACTGAAGCAACTTAGCATGCACGCACCTAAGACTACCACCCTTTCTGTCTTCCCCGGCTACCCTCTGAGCATGCTGCCTAACAGCCCCTGTTCTTTGAAACCTATATCATACTTTCAACTCATCTTAACTCATGTTCAATTCTTTCCTGTATCTACCACAACCCATAGTTTTCCACTTGGAGTTTGAACCTGCACTCCAGACAACATGTTGTTTTCTCTATTAGCATTCCCTGTAACAGCTCCAGCCTGGCCTTCCAGTTGTCTCCACAATCCATACACTGTTAACATCACAAAGCTAAACAGACTCCTTGCCACCTGGATGCGTGGCCAAATTCAAATGAACATCAGTATGACCCCAAGAGCCTTGCAGTAAAAGCATTTTATAGGAATACTTCTAAAATCATTATTAAAACCATCTTCCCTTCCCCCAAAACATTACACTTAAGGCCAGTACTAAAAATCTCACTGCCTCTCTCCCAAGAATTCACTTCTGGCCCGGAGTCCCCTAGAATTCATTCCATGCAACTCTCCACCTCTGGCCGCAGAACTCTTTACCCACTGACACTCCTCAAAGCCCACCACCTGCTGTGTGACCTGGACTTCATGCCACTCTAATTCCTTCTCTCAGGGTGCCAGTTCCCTGGAAATCCATGGAATAAACTCCCCTTCTCTCTCCAGCATCATGTTAAATACTGCAGCCTTCTTGTCTAGCCTCTTCTTACGTGCAAACTTGGTGAGCATGCCTTTCACAGCTTTATCCAAGTCAGGGTGAAAGATCTTTGTCTAGTTATTTATACTCTAAGTCACTCCAAAAAATAGCTTAAGAGGAGATTAACCTCACAATAATATCTACCCCTTGGTAATAAGCATTTGAAGTCAAGGCCATACAAAGGAAAGGAAGCAATTAGAGCTTATGTAATTACAGTCTGTGAATGTTACACTTGGTGCTATGCATTCTGGCAGCAAAACCAAACAAGAGAAAGATTCTAAATACTATAATTTCCAATATATGACAAAAGAAAACGCACCAGTTCTTTAGGAGAAATAAACATTTTCCTCACACAGTCAGGCCTTATAAAAGTATTCTTGTGACAGCCAAATGAATTTTAAGTTCCTTAAAAATGGGGACTATTTTTGGTTCTCTCCTCTCTACCCATCTCCCCAAGACTTCTGCTGTGCAAAACAACAAAGCATTCTGGTTGTAATGTGTGTTGTTGACAAGAATGTTGGGCAAGTGGCTTTTTCCCATGTGTGATATAAGCCTAGGAAGAAGTGGTTACAGTTTATGGGTACAATAGCTGTGAAAGAAGTAAACATGTTGACTAGGTCTGTGAGATATTCCAGAGAGGCCAATTTGATAGGAGTAAAACATCGATCAGTTACAGAGATAGGGAGAGAAAAAGAGTAAAATGGAAAAGTCACAGAGATGGAAGGTGTTAAAAAGAAAAAAAGGAGTTCTGTTGAGTTTGGGGAAGAACAGATGTTCCCCAGGGCAGAAGTTAAGCTGTGACACTTTCAATGGCTGTGTGTGGTCAACAGCCATTCATTTGCTAGCAGCTCCTGTTTAAAGAGTTAATTTGACCCAGTTACTGTAGCATTCGACTTCGTTCATCTTCCCACACACACCGAGTTGAAATTCTTTTCTTTCTGAAAGCTATGATGTTGGACTAAACAACACATCCTTGTGGGGTACTCATTGGATTTTAATGAGCATCTGGGCAGACCCTGGGAGAGAGCTGTGTTCTCACAGTGCGAGGGCAGGCTCGACGCTTTCAGCTGTTGGCACCGCTCATAGGAGATAGTGTTCTCAGGAGAAAGAGTGTTAGTAAACCTTTATTTGTGTGTGTGTGTGGCTGCAGAGAATTGGCTGCAAAAGAGAAGTTCAATTCTCTTGTTTCTGAAAGCAGTAAAGAGGTTTCCAAATGACTTTCTCTAACACATTTGGTAAGCTGCCCTTAAAACTGTTGTTTGAACCTCTCAAAATGTAGGCTTAAAAACCCCTCTAATGTCTTTCATTATAAATAATCTGCTTAGTAATTAGCCCCCAACTAAAATAAATAAATTTATTAAAAACAAAATAATCTGCTTAATATTTGAAAAGATGAGTTTGTTTACAAATTTCACGCTTTTAATGTAAGTTTGTTTACCAATTGCCCATATTGGGATTAAGATGTTACCCTGAGAAATTCTGGAAGAAGCAGATGAACAAGGGGGAGTTTCCATGAGAGTTGATGTAAGCTATCCCACCCGATATAACAGCTGTTCAGAAAACTTCTTCTGACCACTCCACCACACAACAGTGGAGGTGCTGATGCTGTTGGTCCTGGGAATTCCCCAAGAAGAGAAGAATCAAATACAGAGGGAACCACTGATACAGAGTAGCCCATTCTTCAACTTCATATATTCTATTCCCTCACCTAGAATGTCTTTCCCTTCTTACTTAGTCAGCGTTTTATTAAATTCTTACTTACCCCTCAAAATCCACCTCACTTTGTACTTCCCCTTTAAAGCTTTACCTATGTATCTTAGGAAAAACTTATTTGTGCCATTCTTGAACTAAGACCTGTGCATTTCCAAAACATTTTTTTATTGTACCTTGATTTCAAGGCCTTACACCTTCTACTCTGCTGTTGCTGTTCAGTCGCTAAGTCGTGTCCAATGATTTGCAACACCGTGGACTCTGCCAGGCTACTCTGTCCTCCTCTATCTCCTAGAGTTTGCTCAAATTCATGTCCATTGGGTCAGTGATGCTATCTACCCATCTCATCTTCTGCCGCCTCCTCCTCTTGCTTCCATCTTGCACAACATCAAGGTCTTTTCCAATGAGTCGGTTCTTCACATCAGGTAGCCAAAGGATTGGAGCTTCAGCTTCAGCATCAACCCTCCGAATGAATACTCAGACTTGATTTCCTTTAGGATTCACTGGTCTGATCTCCTTGCAGTCCAAAGGACTCTCAAGAGTCTACTCCAACAACACAGTTTAAAAGCATCAATTCTTTGGTTCTCAGCCTTCCTTGTGATCCAACTCGCACATCCATACATGGCTAATGGAAAAACCATAGCTTTGATTATATGGAACTTTGTCAGAAAGTGATGTTTCTGCTTTTTAATATGCTGCTGAGGTTTGTCATAGCTCTCCTTCCAAAGAGCAAGCATATTTTAATTTCATGATTGCAAGTCACCATCCAAAGTGATTTTGGAGCCCAAAAAATAAAATCTGCCACTGCTTCCACTATTCCCCCTTATATTTGCCATGAAGTAATAGGACTGGATTCCATGATCTTCAGTTCAGTTCAGTCCAGTCACTCAGTTGTGTCTGACTCTTTAAGACCCCATGCATTGCAGCACGCCAGGCTTCCCTGTCCATCAGCAACTCCCGGCTTGCTCAAACTCATGTCCATCAAGTCGGTGATGCCATCCAACCATCTCATCTTCTGTCATCCCCTTCTCTTCCTGTCTTCTATCTTTCCCAGCATCAGGGTCTTTTCCAATGAGTCAGTTCTTCGCATCAAGTGTCCAAAGGATTGGAGTTTCAGCTTCAACATCAGTCCTTCCAATGAATATTCAGGACTGATTTCCTTTAAGATGGACTGGTTGGATCTCCTTGCAGTCCAAGGGACTCTCAAGAGTCTTCTTCAACACTACAGTTCAAAAGCAGGAGTCTTTTATTTCATGGCTACAGTCACCATCTGCAGTGATTTTGAAGCCTGAGAAAATAAAGTCTGTCACTGTTTCCATTATTTCACCGTCTGTTTGCCATGGAGTGATGGGACCGGATGCCATGATCTTAGTTTTTTGAATGTTGAGTTTTAAGCCAACTTTTTCACTCTCCTCTTTCACTTTCATCAACAGCCTCTTTAGTTCCTCTTTGCTTTTGACCATAACAATGGTGTCATCTGCATATCTGAGGTTATTGATATTTCTCCCAGCAATCTTGATTCCAGCTTGTGCTTCATCCAGTCCAAAATTTCTCATGATGTACTCAGCAGATGAGTTAAATAAGCCAGGTGACAGTATACAGCCTTGACATACTCCTTTCCCAATTTGGAACCAGTCTGTTGTCCATGTTCAGTTCTAACTGTTGCTTCTTGACCTGAATATAGATTTCTCAGGAGGCAGATCAGGTGGTCTGATATTCCCATCTCTTGAAGAATTTTCCAGTTTGTTGTGATCCACACAGTCAAAGGCTTTGGTGTAATCAATAAAGCAGAAGCCGATGGTTTTCTGGAACTCTCTTGTTTTTTTGATGATCCAGCAGATGTTGGCAATTTGATCTCTGGTTCCTCTGCCTTTTCTAAATCCAGTTTGAACATCTGGAAGTTTACGGTCCACGTATTGCTGAAGCCTGACTTGGAGAATTTTGAGCATTGCTTTGCTGGCATGTGAGATGCGTGCAATCGTGTGGTAGTTTGAACATTCTTTGGCATTGCCTTTCTTTGGGACTGGAATGAAAACTGACCTTTACCCATCCTGTGGCCACTGCTGAGTTTTCCAAATTTGCTGGCATATTGAGTGCAGCACTTTCACAGCATCATCTTTGAGGATTTGAAATAGCTCAACTGGAATTCCATCCCCTCCACTAGCTTTGTTCGTAGTGATGCTTCCTAAGGCCCCCTTGACTTCACATTCCAGGATGTCTGGCTCTAGGTGATTGATCACACCATTGTGATTATCTGGGTTGTGAAGACCTTTTTTGTATAGTTCTGTGTATTTTTTCCACCTCTTCTTAATAGCTTCTGCTTCTGTTAGGTCCATAGCATTTCTGGGTATCATATGCATATCTGAGGCTGTACATATTTCTCTCAGAAATCTTGTTTCTAGCTTTTGAGTCATCCACTATTCCACTTAATTGTCCCCAAAATAATGTGAAATATTTAAGAATAAGGACCATTTCACTTTTTATCCTCATTCCTACTGCAGTGCCTAATATTTCTGAATGAATGAATGAATGAAAAACATGGCAGGACAGAGAAGGGCAAGACAAAATAAAGCTGAAAAGACTGGACAAAATAAGAAAGAGAAACAAATAGCATAGGCCGAAAGTATGTCAGTCTGGAGAAGCAGACCAAGTCAAGGAAAGAGAGAAGAACAAATAATGCAAAGATATATGTTAAAGGACAATCGGTCTATATCCTAAACAAAAAGAACATGGAGAAAATGGGAACTGAATGACAGAGGCACTGAGCTAGGGTAAAGCAGTCTGAACTGTCAGAGGACCATATCTCTTTACAGGGAGCCAAACTGGTGCCCCATGAGATAGAGTGCTGGACTCAGACCTTAACTGATGCTTTTCCAGCAACTAGATTGATGAAGACCCTGGAAGAAGAAATGCATTTGTTGCAGTCAGTGCAGTTAAACTTGGTGTTGAATGTAAAATGAGAGCTATAATGGCAAAGCCGTTATTTCCAGGGACACGAAGAGATGTACATCAGTTTTTACTCCATGCCTACATTGCTTTAAATTGAGAACAGGAGTGGCCAAAGAGAGAGAACTTAGTTCATAAGTTTTGACCTACCACAGGGGTGTCCTCCCAGCTCTACAAATGTGCTCTGAACATGTGGTTCATACCCAAGCCCTGCTCCACATGAGGTCGCCTCTAAATTTTGGAAACAAACCATATTAACTCATTTGTATCTTGATGTTCTACCAGATTGTAATTTCCTCAGGGAAAGAGACTATGTGTGCTTCTGGAATCAATCCTGGTATAAAACTGAGAGCCATTCCTCAAAAAGTGGTTGGTGCAACATGATGTTAGTTTCATTACTGGTCTAATTTGACCATATATATTAGCATTAGATATCTACATTTCAGCCCATTGAGAACTATTTTCCTCACTGCTTAGTCTCTACCCCTAATTATTCCATACTTTAACTATGGGAGGGCTGATTATAAACTTTTATGCCTACATTTTTTCCCAAGTTCTCCATCCTACTATTGATGATATAAAGCCTCATTCTTTTCCTCAGAGACCTCTTTGCCACCACCTCCACCCTTCTCCAATCTTGTGTGCTAGCCCTCTAGGCTGCCATAAGCCACTAATGCTGGTTCTTATATTTTATTGCTTTCTGATGTAGAAACTGCTTCCTGAGTCATTCTTTTTCTTAGTTAACACCATTATGTTGTTAATGTACCTCCTCAGGAGATTTCCGAAGAAAGGGTGTCTGACATATTAATTTTCTTATTCAGATAATGGCTATACTCTGCCATCACACTTGAATAGCATTCTAGCTAAGTTTAGGATTCCAGATGGGAAGGGATTTGTCTTCAGTCTGAGATTGTGAAGGCATCGTTCCTCTAGTTTCTATCACCATAATGCAAATCAAAAGTCTTAGACCAATCTGTCATTGCTTTCTAGCTTAACTGCTTTTCCCTCACTAAAATTTTTAAAATATCTCATGTTTATACCTGAGGTACTAAAATTTTTTATTGATGTGTCTAGATATGGATCTTTTGGGGTAACTATGCTCAGTCACATACTGGCCCTTTTAACAAAATGTATGATACATCTCCCTGCACTGCGAAAAATGACTGTATTGTTTCTTTTATAGCTTCCTCTCTCTGAGTTCTTCACTCTCCTTTTATTTTATTTCTACTATTCAGATACTGGATCCTAGGTTGAGATTCTACATCTCTTATATTTTCTTAAATTTTTGTACCGCATTCAAACTGATTTTCCAAATATAATCTTTTACTTATTTTTTAATTATTTTCTTGGCAAACACATTTTTAAGTTGCTACCAGCTCATCTTGGTCCCTAAAAGTCCTTTTTCATAGTATGTTGTTCATGTTGTTCTTTTTTCTTTTATCATGGTTACATCATCTTAATTCTCTCTGATTCTAATAATCAGGGCATATGTATGCTGGATTTTTTTTTTTTTTTTGCTTTGCTTTAAGTTCTTTTCCATTTCTTGAATTTCTTTATTTCTACTGGGCTTCATTTTTTTTTCTAGTTGTTTAGCTTCATCTTTCTTTTTATATTGCACAATTTCCTAGAAAATCACAGAAAACTTAGTTGAGTACATATATTTATATGTACTCACACTTATACATAATTATATATAACATATGAACTTAAAAATATGAAGAGTAACCAAAAGTTCTTTGAGTACAGGAAGAATTTCTTAATGAAGAAGATTCTGCTTCAAGGTGGGTAGGAGGCTACTTTTGACAATGTAAGTGTTATCAAATGAATTGGACCTTGCTGCTTGCAGCTTATGAAATCAATACTTACAGATATAAGATTTCCCTGATGGTACGGTGAATAAGAATCCGCCTGCCAATACAGGGGACATGGGTTCAAATCCCTAGTCCAGGAAGATTCCACGTGCCACAGAGCAAATAATCCACACTCTAGAGCCTGTGAGTTGCAACTACTGAGCTCGAGTGCTGCAACTACTAAAGCCCATGTACCTAGAGCCTGTGCTCTGCCACAAGAGAAGTAAACGCAATGAGAAGACCATGCACTTCAGTGAAGAAAAGCCCAAGAGTAGCAATGAAAACCCGACATAACAGTAAATAAATAAATTTTTTAAAATCTTAAAAAAAAAATACAAATGTGGATAGAAAGGAAAGGTGCCTTTAACCAGAACGCTGGCAATCTGGGAATAAAGGGGATTCAAGGTCTCCTCAAAACCATCTCTGAAGATTTTGCTCAGCCACGAAAGTTTTGAAGGGAGGAAAAGATGTAATCTCAGTTAATCAATGAGACAGAGAGTAAGAGTCATCACTTTTCCCCACTGTGCACAGGCAAGTTAGGCAAAGTATTGTGTGACTGAAAGATGTGAGAGGTGTGCTTAAGCTGGAGATGAGTAGCGCATGGGGGTGCCTGGTTTAAAAATTAGTTACAATATAGCTTTGCTAAAGGGACAAGGAAAGGGGCTTCCTGCTGAAGGCAGTTGCCTGCAAAGAGCTGCTTACAAAGGATGCAAACTGCTAGAATGAAAAGGACTTACCTTAGTGTACATCTAAGCTAGCTCACCTGTTTCTCTTTGATTCTGACCTGAGCTATATTCAATGACTTCAGGGAATTCTTGTGAGGAAGGGGATTAATGTGCTTATCTGTTCTACACAGAGCTTTAACACGCAATGAGACTGAGCACAGGCTTTCAGAAAGATAGAGAGGACAGAGGGAAAACGGTGTCCAGGAAGTCAAGTGAAGGATAAGCCTCAAAAAGGAGGAAGTGCTGGATCCTACTGCAAATAAATCGAAAGTTGCTACATGACACTGGCTCCTGGCCAGTGCTGACTGTTCTATGAGTAGCATTTGACCCAAACTGGGCCAATGAGTAGTCCCTTTCTTCTTTTTGATTTTGTTTCTTTGTTATTTATTTGGTTTAGATTGAAGAAAAAGAGTTAGCACAGTATCTCTCTACTGGCTTTGGCAGTGACGTTTTTTGTTGTTGTTCAGTTGCTCAGTTGTGTCTGACTCTTTGCCACTCCATGGACTGCAGCATACCAGGCTTCCCTGTCCTTCACCATCTCCTGCAGCTTGCTCAAATTAATGTCCATTGAGTGAATCATGTCCAAATTCATCCAGCCATCTCATCCTTTGTTATCCCCTTCTCCTCCCACCTTTAATCTTTCCCAGCATCAGGGTCTTTTCCAATGAGTCAGTTCTTCACATCAGGTGGCCAAAGGATTGGAGTTTCAGCTTCAGCATCAGTCCTTCCAATGAATATTCAGACTTGATTTCCTTTAGGATTGATTGGTTTGATCTCCTTGCAGTCCAAGGGACTCTCAAGAGTCTTCTCCAATAACATAGTTCAAAAGCATTTATTCCTCGGTGCACAGCTTTCTTTATGGTCCAACTCTCACATCCATACATGACTACTGGAAAAACCATAGCTTTGACTATATGGACCTTTGTTGGCAAAGTAATGTCTCTGCTTTTTAATATGCTGTCTAGGTTGGTAATAGCTTTTCTTTCAAGGAGCAAGCATCTTTTAATTTCATGGCTAAAGTCACCGCCTGCAGTGATTTTGGAGCTCAAGAAAAGAAAGTCTGTCACTGTCCATTGTTTCCCCATCTACTTGCCATGAAGTGATGGGACTGGATGCCATGATCTTCGTTTTTTGAATGTTGAGTTTTAAGACAGCTTTTTCACTGTCCTCTTTCACCTTCATCAAGAGCCTCTTTAGTTCCTCTTTGCTTTCTGACTTAAGGTGGTGTCTTCTGCATATCTGAGGTTACTGATATTTCTCCTGGCAACCTTGATTCCAGTTTGTGCTTCATCCAGCCCAGCATTTTGTATAATATATTCTGCATATAAGTTAAGTAAGCCCAGTGACAATATACAGTATTGACGAAATCTATCATTTGATGCTCCCATGGCACCAAGTACTACTCTTTTCCCAATTTTCAGAGAAATACCACTCCTTTCAAAATGATAGAAACATTATAAATAAGTTACACATACTAGGACTCCATATTTTGTATAATTCTAGGTTCATAAAAACCTGGTTTTTCAGCATTCAATATTGTGTATGTAATAGAGATACCAAGGGAACATTGAATGCAAAGATGGGCTCGATAAAGGACAGAAATGGCATAGACCTAACAGAAGCAGAAGACATTAAGAAGAGGTGGCAAGAGTACACAGAAGAACTGTACAAAAAAGATCTTCACCACCCAGATAATCATGATGGTGTGATCACTCACCTAGAGCCAGACATCCTGGAATGTGAAGTCAAGTGGGCCTTAGGAAGCATCACTGCGAACAAGGCTAGTGGAGGGGATGGAATTCCAGTTGAGCTATTTCATATCCTCAAAGATGATGCTGTGAAAGTGCTGCACTCAATATGCCAGCAAATATGGAAAACTCAGCAGTGGCTACAGGACTGGAAAAGGTCAGTTTTCATTCCAATCCCAATGAGAGGCAATGACAAAGAATGCTCAAACTACTGCATAATTGCAATCAACTCACACGCTAGTAAAGCAATGCTCAAAATTCTCCAAGCCAGGTTTCAGCAATATAAGAACCCTGAACTTTCACATGTTCAAGCTGCTTTTAGAAAAGGCAGAGGAACCAGAAATCAAATTGCCAACATCCACTGGATCATCGAAAAAGCAAGAGAGTTCCAGAAAAACATCTATTTCTGCTTTATTGACTATGCAAAAGCCTTTGACTGTGTGGATCACAATAACCTACAGAAAATTCTGAAAGAGATGGGAATATCAGACCACCTGAACTGTCTCTTGAGAAACCTGTATGTAGGTCAGGAAGCAACAGTTAGAACTGGACATGGAATAACAGACTGGTTCCAAACAGGAAAAGGAGTACGTCAAGGCTGTATATTGTCACCCTGCTTATTTAACTTCTATGCAGAGTACATCATGAGAAACGCTGGGCTGGAGGAAGCACAAGCTGGAATCAAGATTGCTGGGAGAAATATCAATAACCTCAGATATGCATGTGACACCATCCTTCTGGCAGAAAGAGGAACTAAAAAGCCTCTTGAAGAAAGTGAAAGAGGAGAGTGAAAAAGTTGGCTTAAAGCTCATCATTCAGAAAACTAACATCATGGCATCTGGTCCCATCATTTCATGGCAAATAGATGGGGAAACAGTGGAAACAGTGACAGACTTTATTTTTTTGGCTTCCAAAATCACTGCAGATGGTGACTGCAGCCATGAAATTAAAAGACGCTTACTCCTTGGAAGTAATGTTATGACCAACCTAGACAGCATATTAAAAAGCAGAGACATTACTTTGCCAACAAAGGTCTGTCTAGTCAAACCTATGGTTTTTCCAGTTGTCATGTATGGATGTGAGAGTTGGACTATAAAGAAAGCTGACTGCCAAAGAATTGATGCTTTTGAACTGTGGTGTTATAGAAGATCTTGAGAGTCCCTTCTACTGCAAAGAGATCCAACCAGTTCATCTTAAAGGAAATCAGTCATGAATATCCATTGGAAGGACTTATGCTGAAGCTGAAACTCCCATCCTTTGGCCACCTGATGTGAAGAGCTAACTCACCTGAAAAGACCTTGATGCTGTGAAAGATTGAGGGCAGGAGGAGAAGGGGACGACAGAGGATGAGATGGTTGGATGGCATCACTGACTCGATGGACATGAGTTTGAGTAAACTCCAGGAGTTGGCAATGGACAGGGAGGCCTGGCGTGCTACAGTCCATGGGGTCACAAAGAGTCGGACACGATTGAATGACTGAACTGAACTGAACAGAAGGTACCTCCAAAAGCAGAGAATAGCATTCTTCAGTTGCTGTGACAAGGGCAGAATGAGTAGAGTAGGAGATTTAGACACTTAAGCTTCATCAGGAGCCAACAAGGATGCACTGGGAAGGGTGTTTCATTTATATTCTGAGGAACATAACGAGCTAAGTGATAATTTCTGCTAACTTCTGGTTCCTTCAGGCTTCTAATTATAGACTTCTTCAGTTACTCTCAGGAAAAACCCAGGAGACAACCCTAAGGCTTGATTGTTTACTAGCTAGCACCAGATTAGATTTATATTTATGTCTGTCTGTCTATATTTTCTTTTATTTATTTACATACTCATATAGAAAAGAACATAGCACCTATATATTAATAACCCCTCAGTCTCTGCATTTCCTGGGGTATAAACTAGGGATAATAGTAAACCTACTTCACAAAGTTGTTACAAAGATCACATTTGTTAACAGATGTAAAGTACTCAGAATGGTGTCTGTGACACAGTAACTGCTTTACAGATCTTAACTGTTTTATCAGTGGCACAGCAGACCATAGCCATTCCCAATGTCAACTTGATGTACATAATTTAAGGTTAGAGGGAAGGGTGGCAGCAAGTAGCGTGACCCTAAGAAGACACTGCTGACTATTAGAGGCTTCTAGGGATTACTGTGCATTCATCCAACAAATACATACGAAATACTTATCATATCCACAGTATGACACTGTGTAGTAAGAGAGTTATGACGGTGAATGTGAAATGTTTCAAATATTCTTTAGGAAAAGAATAAGGAAAAAAGGTAAAAACACAGGAGAAAATAGGGGAAGGTTAAATGATCATATATAAAATAAGGCAGAAATATATATGTGTATATGTATGTAACTGTGTATATATATATACATGTATGTACATATATCTGCATATGAAGAACACAGATGGAGAAGTTGGCCTTGAATAGAAAAACACATGTAACCACTGGTGCCCACTTGAAGGGCAATAAGGATGAGAATGCGCTTTGCCAAATTTGTAGGTTGGTTGGACAAGCCAAGAAATGTCAAGGAGATCCCACCTAATGGGCTCAATTTTCCCATTTATATTTGTCAAGTGGGCAAGTTATCTGCACAGGGACAGGTTGGAGAGGGTTTTATGGTAACTTGGAAGCAAATGGGAAAGATCTGAAATAGACATTGAGAGGAGTGAAAGTGGAAACTAAAGCAGGAAAATGGAAAATGTTGAGAATCACTAGGGATCCAGTTGATGTTAAGGTCCTAATTTATGGGGATATCATTCAACAGGCTTAGTTAGAGGCTCAGCAGTTTTCTACTGCTTGGATAGAGGAAAGATAAAGTAGGTAGTAACACTGACCCAGAGATGGGAATCTGCATGCTATGTACAGAGAAAGGATAATAATTTTTATTATTTATAATAATAAGGCTTCCCATGTAGCACTAGTGGCAAAGAATCCACCTGCCAATGCAGGAGACACAGGAGACCCGGGTTTGATCCCTGAGTCAGTAAGACCCCTGGAGTAGGAAACAGCAACTCACTCCAGTGTTCTTGCCTGAGAAATTCCATGGACAGAGGATCCTGGTGGGCTACAGTTCATGGGGCTTCCGACAGTCAGACATAACTGAGCAACTGAGCATACAACACTTATAAAGAATTTGCCATATGCCAAACATTAAATGTTACCTGTGTTATTCCTTAATCTTGTCTCCAAAGATTTACCCCTTCTATGTTTATGGCCCATAGCGCCTCCTGTAGACATGTGACCTGCTTAGGGCAGTAGAATGTAAGCAAAAGTAGTCATGCACCAGTTCTGAGCAGAAGCTTCAGGGGGAATTTTGATTCAGCTAGAGTGCTTTGTCAACAAAGGTCCATCTAGTCAAGGCTATGGTTTTTCCATTAGTCATGTATGAGAGTTGGACTATAAAGAAAGCTGAGCACAGAAGAATTAATGCTTTTGAACTGTGGTGTTGGAGAAGACTCTTGAGAGTCCCTTTGACTGCAAGAAGATCCAACCAGTCCATCCTAAAGGAGATCAGTCCTGGGTGTTCATTGGAAGGACTGATGTTGAAGCTGAAACTCCAATATTTTGGCCACCTGATGTGAAGAGCTGACTCATTTGAAAAGACCCTGATGCTGGGAAAGATTGAAGGCAGGAGGAGAAGGGGACAACAGAGGATGAGATGGTTAGATGGCAAAACCAACTCAATGGACATGAGTTTGGGTAAACTCCAGGAGCTGGTGATGGACAGGGAGGCCTGGTGTGCTGCGGTTCATGGGGTTGCAAAGAGTCGGACACAACTGAGCAACTGAACTGAACTGAACTGAGGGTGCTTACTCACTTCCCACTTCCCAATAACACTGATTCCTTCAGTCTGAATCCCAGAAAGAAAAGACACAAGGACCACATTCATGGCAGCTGATCTATAGCCACTAATGTGTTGCCTGAGCAAAAACAGAAATGTTTTTTAGAAGTTACAGAGACTTGAGAGGGGAGAGGTTGCTTAATACCCAGTTATTACATGTAAACATTAGTCATATATATTCTACATATTCCCTCCCTATCAAACTAAAACACAGAGATACTTTTGACAGTCAGCATGCCAATAAACATCAAATTTAGACAGTTTATTCAAAAAAAAAAAGACATCACTTTGCCGACAAAGGTCTGTATAGTCAAAGCTATGCTCTTTTCAGTAGTCACGTACAGACCTGAGAGTTGTACCATAAGGAAGGCTGAGCACCAAAGAAATGATGCTTTCAAAGTAGTGCTGCAGATGACTCTTGAGAGTCTCTTGGACTGCAAGGAGATCAAACCAGTCAATCCTAAAAGAAATCAACCCTGAATATTCACTGGAAGGACCGATGCTGAAGCTGAAGCTCCAATACTCTGGCCACCTGATGAAAGAGCCAACTCGTTGGAAAAGACCCTAATGGTGGGAATGATTGAAGGCAGAAGGGGAAGAGGATGAGATGGTTGTATAGCATCACTGATTCAATGGACATGAACTTGGGCAAACTCCAGGAGATGGTTAGGGACAGAGAGGCACACCTAGAACCTAGGATAGTATCAGGCATTTAGTAAGCATTTAACAAATATTTGTTGAATGAATGAATAAAGATATACACAAACCAAAACCTATGAACTTGAGAATAATTCTGGAGAAAAATGTGTTATTATATGCTAAAACAAAGGCAAACAAACACCAAAAAAAAGAAAACAAAATAAAACAAAAAAGAGCCTCTGGTCTTGATCTCCACAGGTCCAGTCCCTTCTCAACACTAAAGCCTCATAATCATTCTAAACCCCAAATCTCACGATGTGCCCTCTTGTTGCTTCAGGTTCTTTAATGGTTCTGATAGTTTTGAAGATATGGTCACACAGTTTCTCTAGTATGGAAGGTCTTCACAGAGGTCTATCTCTCTAGGATCAACAAGCATGTTGCCCTCACATTCTCACTGTTAAGTCTACTCATAAGGAATGACTGGTGTGTTTTGATCATGTGCTTATTCTTGCTTATTCACTTCCTGGACTTCCCTGGTGGCTCAGTAGTAAAGAATCCTCCTGCTAAGCAAAAGATGCGGGTTTAATCACCTGGGTCAGGAAGATCCCCTGGAGAAGGAAACAGCAACCCACTCCAGTATTCTTGAATGCCTAGGAAATCCCATGGATAGAGGAGCCTGGCGGGCTACAGTCCATGGGGTCACGGAGTTGAACATGACTTAGTGACTAAACAACAACAACATCCCACTTTATTCTGGGGAATTATTTACCCGCCCCTGTTGGTCTTCCTAGGGCATCAAGTAAAACCCAATCACAGTACTTACGGTGGGAAGGGGCTTCCACGTGCTTAAAAACAAAAAACAGGTAGTCCTAGATCAGCTGCCAACTATGCCACACTTGCTGAGAAGGGTAAGTGAGCTGAGAGGAAAGTGAGGTTGCTTGGAACAGGGGGAAAGGAAAAAACTGCTTTTAGAGATTGTTTGGATAGAGGAGAGAGAAAGAAGATACTCGGAGAAGCTGAGAGTCGAATAAAAAAACAGACTTTTAAGGTGATTTACAAAATGCTTGCAGTGTGGGAATGATGAAGTCACCATCACCTCACAAAAACCCTCCACCTATAATACTCCCCTGCGTTTTAGGTAGTGTCTTTAAAACATTTTATTCTCTACACTGTGTTTTCTGAGAAAGAGCTAGGGCTGTCTTAGGGCCATGCCTGGAACTCAATCCCCTTATGTGTGATTTCTAATAAATGAAGCCTTAAGGGGTGACATAACCATATCCTCAGATGGGTGATTGCCCTGGTGTTGCCTCTAATGAGGAAAGACTGGTCCTCAGAGGAATCTGGCAGTCTGCCCTGGTGACTCATAGGCTGTAGGACAAAAGGCCAGTCTGGTGTCAAGACAAAGCCAGAGAGAGCTAAGAAGAGGCCACCCACATGGATCCCATCTCCTGTGGTCACTGGTCTAATTAGCTGCCTCAACTCACATATCGCAGGCAGATTCAATTCAGGGCCAGTGGTACAGACACTTGATACCCAAGAGTTCAGGCCAAATAAATGTTTGTTAGATGAATAAAGAATGTAACCTGGCCTGGAAGCTGTCATCAGTAATATCAATCCCACACTACAGAGTAGAGTATTCCCATAATATGTAGGACTGTAAAAATGTCACCTAAGGGATAACAAGTATAATGTGACTGCCACTGGGGCCCCTTCCGTAAGCTCAAGGTTTAGAAAATTTATGTTATAAATATCCAGACAGAATAAATATGAATTCCTTTAAATTTCATGGTGGAACCAAAGCCTGGACTACAAAAGTGAAAGACTTTGTTATTGCTTCTCCTAGAATTCTACAGCGACTGTCAAGCATTCTTTACTTGTACAATAGCCTGAGCGGGGAGTGGGGACATGGTTAGTGCTGAAACAGAAGAGAAGAAATTGCCTGATGCTCCTGTGAGTTACTACCTACTTCAGACACAGAAACAAAGAGCCTCTTTGAAATCACTGTGACATTGAAAACCAAAGTTCAATTTCAGAGTTAAGATTGAATTTCAAGCTCTTGGTTTCCATTTCTTGGTTCAGTCCAAGATTTAAGTTTATCTGCAATTGATTATCACAGCTAACCTAGATATTACATCATATTTTAAGTCCTATGGGAGAACACTCTTAAGACCATATTCACCTAACATTTTTTTTTATATTAGACTAATCTATCTCATTCTAAAGCCTTTCTAAAATCTAGGGATCTTACAGCAAGTCTTTAATTTTTCTAATTCTGACATTAAAAAGTGAATATATGGGGAGTTATATTCAATATCCTGTGATACACCATAATGAAAAGAAATATAAAAAAGTATGTATGTACACTTCACTGTGGAGTAGACCTGAACACAACAGAGTAAATCAACTAAAGTTCAGTTTTTAGAAAGTGAATATATAGAGGCCAAACATATTAAATTTTTTAAAAAATACACTTAAGTTTTCTTAGCTACCTGAAAAATAGCTATCACTTATTGAACCAGGGTACTTTAACATATGGGCTTCCCTAGTGGCTCAGACAGTAAAGAATCTGTCTGCAATTCAGGAGACCTGGGTTCAATCCATGGGTCAGACAGATCCCCTGAAGAAGGGAATGGCTACCCACTCCAGTGTTCTTGCCTGGAGAATTCCATGGACAGAAGAGCCTGGCGGATTAATTCTAATTATCACAGCAATCCTCTTGAAAATAATTATCATTTTACAAATGGAAAAACTGAGGCTAATATTATCTAAGTTACTTGTCGAGATAAACACTGCCAGTCTCTGGCTGTACTGAGATTTGAGCCACCACCTGTCTTATTCCAAAGTTCTTGTCATTTCTCCCAAATTGTTACATCAGATAAATCTGGCAGTCAGGAAATATTCACAAATTAAAAATCTTCACCAATATTTTCAAAACTTCAGTGTTTTATATTTCTATCTTCATGATTTTGTCATATCAGCACATGAGTGGTATTTGCTTACACTTTTCTATCAACGAAGTTACCTTTAACATGTTTATTTTATAACAAAACTATTGCTACAGGACTGAAAAATCACTATTACTTGTTATAAATAGACTCTAACCATAAAAAATAAGTAAGATGAAAATGAATGATGTTATCAAATAGAAATTGAAGCATAAAATAAACACGTGTAATACTGAATCTAATTAATTTAAAACACTTCAAAATAATTTCCTCAATGATAAGAATAAAACAAGATTAGTCAAGAATGAAAGGATAACAGCTTGATATCATTTAAGATGAAAATAAGATAAGTATGACAATCTCATTTTTAGTTGTGACTTATCATTGAGAATTTCATCTCATGTGTGTATTCTAAAACTGTAGGAGGTATTGAACTGACTTTCTGATACAGTAGGACACTGAGAAATCATTCCTACTGAAAACTGTGTGACTGTCATTCAACAAACTTAAACAATATCTTGAATTTCCTCTGACTGTCTCAAGTTTGGGTAAAAAAAATGGTGAAAACAAAATCTACTTTTTAATCATTCATGAATATAGTCTTCTTAGGAAAAATCATTAGAACGTTTATCAGGTGTTTCTTAGTACTTCTTGGGAGTGTCTAAAACAACTATCCTTTAGTATAGTGCCTCTGGATAACTTCATCACCAAGGTGTTCAGAAATAATCACAGACATTCAACTCATCTTGATCAAGATAGATACTCCACTGATCTAGTTCTGTGATCATTGCAATCACACCTACCATTGTAATTATTGATGAAATCTCATCTTTTGAAAAGATAGATATTTGGTTGTTCATAAAAGAAAATAAATCTCAAGGTATTATAATTTGTAAAGCAAGACACTCATAAGATCTCATTCCTCTAGGAAAATTTGAAGTCCCTCAGACAACCTATATAGACAAAAGAGGACTTTCTGAGAAAACACTAACCATGGTTACTTCACTCTAAGAAGTCCAAGCTGTATGGGCCTAATTATCATGGCTGATAAATTTAATAGCCTCAATAAGTGCTTTCGAAAATCTCCCTAGTGTTTCAAAGAAGAGGAGCTCCCTTGAGCTTACAATTGGGAGTGGAGTTTGTGTTTTGTTCTGGGTATACCCACTTGAATCCAGAGAAACATCTCTGAGCAGAAGATTCAAATCACTCACTGTCTGCATTGTACATTGTAGTTCACTGCAAACTCACTACTGGGTTAAAATTATCTTCTTCAGTTGCAGGAATTGTCGAGTTTAGCAAAACAACACATTTTAATGGATGTCCTTGTTTTCACTTCTGTTTGAAAGAAAAATATTACATATAAGGCTGTTCATAGAGCACAGACTGTTGTATCTATCAGTCTGAAACAACTTTCTGGCATAAAAGTTTATTTGGGGCCATTACCATAATGCTACCACAATCTGTGCCATTTTATAAAATGCCAGATCATAATCTTTTCCAACATTTATTTTCTAGAAGTTTTGATGAATATCTCACAAATAATATTTGTAAATGGAGATCAAGCAGCAATTTTAAATAATTGCCTTTAAAGATTATGCTAGTTTTTAATAATCTACAGTCTCACTCTCCCACACACACAAAAAATTAAAACTATGACAGGATAACAGGACAGATATTTTATTTCTAATTTTTATTGTTTTTTTAGCCTATCAGAGTTAGTAGTTCTTGCCTTTCCTTGTGTGTTACGCCATAAATGAGGGCTTCCCTAGTGGTTCAGTAGTAAAGAATCTGCCTGCCAGTGCAGCTGACACTAGAGATTCAAGTTTGATCCCTAGGTGGAGAAGATCCCCTGGAGGAGGAAATGACAACCCACCCCAGTATTCTTCCAGAAAAATCCCATGGACAGAGGAGCCTGGTGGGCTACCATTCATGAGCTGGATATGACTGGCTGCTATGGATTTTGCATTTTCATCCTGGTCATGCTATATATGACTGATGAGAAAACTTGCCTCTCCTTTCACTTTGCTAAGGAAAATTCTATAGTTTTTTTTTTCTAGTGTGCATTGTTTACTTCAAAGCTGCACTTGAGTTTGAGTGTCCTCAGAATTTGAGTGTCCTCAAACATAATGGAATATGTTCACCCTGTTACCAGTAGTAAACATTCACATTTCAAATAATTTTTATCACATTTATCAGAATTATTACTTTTTACTTGGTATTTTATGACATTAAATAAGATTCAGGCTGGTTCATTCATTTTGTCCTCACATCTATCTTAAGAAAAGTGGCCGATTTCATCACACTCACCACTACTTCTAACATTTTCATCACAAATTTCATCTTCTCTAAACTTAAAAATGTTTTCTCTATGATGGGTAATAAAAATCTATCATGGAGCTCTATTTAAATCTGTGCATATTAACGCATTCTTCCCACATCTAACAATTCCTAATAATTTTGCACATTTGTGTGGAAATAGGGTTTTAATGAGCTACAGAGATGTGAAACCAGATGTGTCTGCTATATACACACAAAAAAAGCACAGGGAACCATTCTGCAGAGAACTGGAGAAAGAACTAGCTTTTCATGGAAAAACAGGCGAGAAATCATATGGTCTCAATGGAAAAGAGATTAAAACAATAAGTACCTTAGATGCTGACAACTCTATGGTTTCCTGTATCATCTTTCCTGAGACTTGATAAGCACTTTCTGCTCTTGGGTTCTAGAAGATAGTTTAATATCCTAACAATAAATCCACATTTTTTCCTAAAGTAACTCAAGTAGATTATGGTTACTTGTAATCAAATGAACCTCTTCTAAAATAATTTCTGACTGACCTTTGTGTTTGATTAGGTTAACTGGATAGTTTGGAACACACAACCTAAAATTAAATGAGTTTTGTATACTGAGAGTATGAAGACTTTTAAGAATTATTGGCATGAAGTTACACTATTTTAACAATAAAATATTTTAATCTAGGCAATAGCCACCCACTGAAAAAGAAACCTAATGGCAAAGTTGGGAAAACTGACATATAAAATGAATACAGCCAACATATAGGGTTACTGAAATTTTTATAGAGATAAGGCCAAGAGAAATCTCAAGAATCCTCTGATACTTTTGAAAGATTGGTGTAGATTTATTGCATAAAAATCCTAAATTTAGGAAAATTGAAAGCCAGAGACATCAATTCTGATAATCAATGCAAGATTTCACCATAAGTTTCTTAAAGTCCTGGCAACATTACAACTGCCTATGGCCATGTATCCCTCTCATTGTCCAAGAAATCAGGGTAGATGTGCACCATATGTGCAACTCTTGACAAAATCAGGCTTACAAGTCTATTTTGGAAACGTATCATTAACCAATGGATATATATATATATATATTTTAAATCACAGCATATGTTGTCCTAAAACAAAAAAGGAATTCTACAACAATGAAATATACAGTGTATTCAGCAAAACCAAAGAAAATATAACTAGCAAAAAGCCTAATCATATTGATGTTTAAGTGTAGAAATCAGTGTCCACTTCCATTCTCAGAGCTAATAGTGCTGTTATATAAAACTTTTACATTAAATAAAGTATTCTCAAATTACCTGCACATGTTAGACCCAAATAAACATTACTTCATTTTCTTTCCCCCAATCTTTAGATGAAAGATTAGCAAGACTCTTTAGAGGATAGAGATTAGAGTTTAGGTTTCCCCAATATGAAAAATATACTTGGATGCTGAAAGAACTGGCAAAAATAAATAAATGAAAAGCCAAATTTATAAACATGACTTTGTAATTAAACCCCTTCCTTAAAATAATCATATTGTTTTAATGTTATACTCTCATATTCAAATCTAACTGATTCTCATATTTATGGAAATTGAACTTAACTCTAAAACTTCAAGATATAACTGAATTTGTGTGTGTTTTCTTCTAATGGTACTAATCCTTTGTCTTTAATAATTATCTCTAATGCTAGTTGGAGGAATCTCTCCAAAATACATAGCCTTAGGTATTACTTAAGGAAATTATGTTAATTCACAGTTCTGATTTTAATTATTTTTAATCTATAATCACATTACCCATTTGAAGTCATATTAATTCCAAGAATGTGACTTTGGGAAAAACTGACTATATATATGGAAAAAGGATTTTTTTAATTTGATATCAAAGTGTTCAATCTCTAGCATTATGTTATGAAAGTCATTGCACATTTGAAAGCAGTAAGCCCTTCCTCCCCTGGGATTCCAACTCAGAGATATATGGAATAATGCACATTTGGGTCAGAGAACTATTTTGCAATATGAAAATAATTATGGATAGAAGAGTCCATGAAGAAAATAAACTCCAATGACTCCAAATATATACATATTTAAAGCAATAGAAAGTATTTGGAGACAATCCGCTTTTTTGCAGGAAGGGCCCAATTGGCTATTCTACCACCTAAGAATGATTTAGCCATTCAAGTCAGTACCCATCCAAACAATGTCCTAGCTCCTGGTTTACAGCATCATACTGGATATGAGAGGAGATGGAATAGGGTTGATGAATTAGTTGAATGCAATTTCATGAAGTTCAATTCAATGACAATGAAAATTCCAAAAACTGATGCAATTCCCAAACCAGCCCCTTTAGGGTCCATTTTGGCTCTCATTTAGTGGGCCTACTTCTGCTCAGAAAGTCTGGATATCCTAGAAGCCATAGACATAGTCCTGCTGGAACGACATCAGATTTCACAAAACCTCTTGGATCAACTAACTGGTATCCATATTTTATCCAAGAACATATACTATGCTGGTCTCAGGCCTCAAAAATGCCCTAAAAAGTGAAATGGCAACTAACTAACATCTTCTCCAATAATCTTATTTATATTAATAATTGTTAATTAAATAGATAGTAAAAATATTGTGTTCAAATTAAGAAACTTGCTTGTTCTTATCATCTGAATTATAGCAACGTCAGTTCTAGTGTCCTTTCTCAAACTCATGATGACTTCCAAAAGAAAGCTGTCACTTGGTCTAATTCTGAACACATTATTTCCAGCCTAGTTGAAACCACCCTTCACACTGTTTGTGATATGTGTACTCTTACAAAGGGAGATATTTTTATAAAATTTAATTTAAACATTGACCCAAATTATAGACTCCCTTGACTCCCCAGAATTCAGTGCTTCTCTGAGTTTCCCATGGTACTTGTCTTATAAAAACAATTAAACAAAAAAATAAATAAATAAAACTCAGAAATGAAAAAAAAAAAAAAACAATTAAACAAGGAAAAAAAACCCAATCAGTTCCATGTTATATAATTTTGACATACTCTCATGAAAAACTCACTTTATTGAAGTCAACATTTTATTTAAACTATTATGCTTATTTTCAGTGATTCATGATTTTCCTTATGAAAATGAAATCATAACTTGGGGCTAGCTATGGTGCTTCTTCCTGGAACTTAGATATTAAAAGGCAGGGCCCTAAAGGGTCTCATTCATTTAGGCAAAATGTGTATTAGAGTCAAATATTTTCTGTGATAGTTCACTATTAAGCACTGCTTTTTGGAGATAAGTCCATAGTGTGGGTTATTCTCACCAGAGAATGTGAATGATACACACATAGAATGATAATAATGGTTATAATAAAGCAGTTCTACTCAGTTACTGAGTGCCAATTTTGTGGTGTGTTATATTTTTTAAAAATAGAATTTTTAACCATTAGAAGTTGATCCTATTATATGATTTACTTGACCAAGCACTGAGAGTATTTTCCTGATAGTTCAAGTTGTCAGAATTCCACAGTCATACTATTTTATTTTAATTTGGCTTCTTTGGGGATACAGATTTGTAAACATTAGTTATACTGGTAATAAGGCAACCTGGGTTGAGACAGATCCATAGTTCTCAAATTTGAGTGTGCATTAAAGTGCCTGAAGGGCTTATCAAAACAAAAATGCTGAATAAGTTTTTCAATAGGTCTGAGGTGGAACCTGGGAATTTACATTTCTAATGAGTTCCCAGGGATCACACTTTGAGGATCTCTGAGACAGAGGGCATATATCATCATAAACTTTTAAGAGAACAACCCTGGGGAAAATTGTGAAACAAATTTTCAGAAGAGAAATTTAGGTAACTTCCCACATAGCTCAGTTGGTAAAGAATCTGCTGGCAATGCAGGAGACCTGGGTTTGATCCCTGGGTTGGGGAGATCCCCTGGAGAAGGAAATGGCAACCCACTCCAGTATGCCAGCCTGGAGAATCCCGTGGACAGAGGAGCCTGGCGGGCTACATTCCATGGGGTCGCAAGAGTCGGACATGATTTAGCGACTAAACTGCTATCTAAACTTCAGGGTTGCCTAGTTATGAAAATATGGAATGTCTAGTTAAACTGAATGTAAGATAAATAAAAGATGAATTTTTAGCAAAAGTATCTCCCATATACTACATTTATTTGACCAAGCACTGAGAGTATTTTCCTGATAGTTCAAGTTGTCAAAATTCCACACTCACTATTTTATTTTAATTTGGCTTTATATTGAGAAATAGACATCGTTTATCTGGAATTCAAATTTAACTGGATGTCCTGTACTTTTTCCCTCTAAATCTAGCATCCCTAACCCATATAGAAGTATCAGCAAATTGTTCTTTGGGTATAAACTGTATATCTTAAAATTATTAAGATCTCATGCTGTTTTGCTCCATTGCCCCGGTATATACCACAGTTTTTCTCTCATCTTTCCGCTGGACACAACAGCAAAGCTTTTGAGGCCTTGGAGAGATGTGGGGTTCCTTTGGCTTCCATTCAGTCCTCAGAGAGGACCTGGACAAAAGAACTCACAACTTTTGGAGTGAGAAGTGTTCATACTCTCACTGGCAATGCTGAGGGGCACACGAATTTCTCAAAACTGTGTGGAAAGTAGAAGAAACAAATCAATAGAAGCAGGAGAGTTCCACTCACCAAAAATGCTGCACAGAATCTAGCGGCACACACACAAAGACTCTACTCTTCCACAGCTCTGTGCATCAGCAGGCACATGGTCATGAGGTCCCTCCAGGAGTCATAGGGCATCTGGCAGAGCTAGACAACCGGAGATGAAGGGAGAGGAAAGGAAGACAGTTAGAGGAGGAATAAATGAGAGAGACAGAGAGTACAGAATTTGTTTTCTTTGTGCTTTCAGTGAGGATGAAACTTTGAAGTCACATTCAGAAAAAAAAAAAAAAAATCTGGGGAACTTCCTGTAGTATAGTGTGTACAACCACCGGCAGCCCCCTTGAAGGAAACTAGTTGCAGTGACTAACATTACACATTCCATTTGCCATCTTTTTCTTCCTTATATACAATGTCAGCCAGTCAGTCCTAGATTTATTTAAGGCAGAATTGAGTGTATAAACCTGTTATAATGGCGTGGGAGGTGGAAGTTGTCAAGAATTTTGCTCCTAAATTCCTTCACTCTGTGCTGTGCTGTGCTTAGTCACTCAGTCGTGTCCGACTCTTTGCAAGCCTATGGACTATAACCTGTCAGGCTCCTCATGGGGATTCTCCAGACAAGAATAATGGAGTGGGTTGCCACATCCTCTTTCACTCTGCTATACATTAAATTAAAATAGGTGTTCTTAAACTTGAATGGACATTGGAATTATCCAAGAAACTCAAAAAATAAATAAATAAATTATAAATATTTCAAAAACATATCTTCAAAGATTCAATTTGTTTGGAGTGGCATTTGGACAGCCACGGTTTACAAGTAATGAATTAAACTGATCACACTGCCCAAGAATATGTCAAACTGCTGGGATAACTGAACAAAAGACAGAGCCAGTAAGCCCCCAACCAAAATGATTATTGCGATAACAACAGCAATTCAAAGGAATATCATAGAGATATCACTGAAACTGGGATTTCAGCTTTTGAGGATTGCTGTCAGAATTGTAGAACTTACCAGAGAACCAAACTTAGGCAATAGTATGTGAGTTTACCAAGTACAGGAAATCTATAGAAAATTCCCCATTGAATCACAAACCGAAATTATGTCTAACTGTTTCCCCATCCTCCATAGCTACCTGGTTTCTATAGAAACTGGGTGGTAGGAAGAGGTTAACTTCTGATTTGCTCATTTTGTTAAAGCCATCCACCCACAGTTCCACAGCTAAACTGGATCCCCAGGATTAGTCACAACCCAGAGTCTTGAATTAAGAGGCCTTGAATCTTCTGCTATAGACTAAATGCAACCACAAACTTGAGCAGTGCAAGAGAAAAAAACTTGAACCATGTTATAACATGTCATAGAAACGGTACAGATTTGAATAAATGTAAATGGGCTGCCATTATGTGAAAGGCCATGCACTGAGAGTTTATATAGAATCAAAGTCCTAAAAACAAGTATTTCTGAGTAGGATCGTCTCACTGTCCCAAAAGGAGGACGCTGCCAAAACTTCAAGGACTAGGATACATCCCCTGTTCACAGTAAGAGTTGAACTATACCAGCAAGACTCTCTGCTCCAAATCAGTGGAAAGAGACTTAGAGCCTCAGAAGTGTAGTTCATATAAGGATAATTTACAGATAGAAACTAGTAAACAATATTAAACAGCACGCTCACCCTAAATAGGTCCTAAAATTCTCGTTGATAACAAAGTCAATTAGCGGAGAGGGAAATGGAAGTAATTTAATCAGACATCATGAAGAAAGACTGATAAATGGAAACCAGGTTTGAGACATCATGGTATTTTTAGAGAAAAAAGAAGTAATACAAGTATACACCTTCAAGATAGAAAGCCAACAGGTTGGTCTCAGTCCCTGGAGATAAGAAAGTACCCCAATCTTGGTTGAATATTATCCATAAATTTGATTCTCATATGAATAGTATAGTAGTACAGTGCTAGATTAGTGCCTTTGTCCTCTTACCTCCTAGAATTTTTCAGGCTCCAACGTGCTTAGGATAAAACTGGAACTTGCCCCAACTTTACTTTGGTAGTGACAAAGACATAAATTTACTGTCTAATTGACACAAAGCATATTTTCCTACTATAACCAAAGAAGTCAACCTTGGAAGAGAGAAGCTTAAATCTCCATGTTTTTCCCCTCTCTCAGCCCTAAGGTTTGAACATGGAAATCTGAAGGCCATACTCTGATTATGGCACAATCTCCAGAGTCCCCAAAAGAAATCAGATTCAGTTAGAAGGAGAAAGAAAGAGAGGGAATGTGCTCTAAGTAAAAGGAGTCCCAAGGCAATCTAAGCAAATATTCACTCAATGAGAAAGATCTCAAATCTGTGGAACGCTGAAATGAAGTTGAGGACTGTATGCACCAGCAATGCCCCATGAGAATTTCACATAAGAAAGTAATCAGCATGAAGCAAAGAACCCTTTGTGCCTTTGAACATGGAGTCACCTGGTTCCCTAGCCATCTTAGAAATTCAATACACGAGGGGTCAGAAGCATGAATCTCAGCGGCTACTTATGGCCAGAAAGTGATATAATGTGACATAGGGTATGTGGAGGGCAGGAAAGGAAAAAGGAAGGAAATGAGTCATCATTTCATAAACATGAGAAAATCAGAGGTATTTCTAGCTACTGTCCCTTGTAGGAAACTTCATGGAAAGGATAAGATTTCAGGGAAGCGTTATGTATAGTGCAAATAAAACCATGCATGTATGGTTTGTATAAACCCCAAAATCAGTCCCTTTAAAAAGATAAACTATAAAGATATCAACATTATTCTATCAGGTTGCTGGACTGTGATGTATATATGTTATTAATACCTTCATTTAGTCAGTCATTCATATACTCAAAAGTAATCTTTGAGTTCCTACTATGAACTAGGCACTATTTAGGGACATTTTTATATGTGATTTTTCTACAGAGAACATGACGAATGAGTGTCCAAGATTTATTAGGATCATGTAAAAAGGAAACAAATCAATCTGCTGATTATATTCTACATAAACACACTGAAGGCCGGCTTTCTTTCATGAATCTATAACAGTTATGAAAACAACCATATGTAAATTTTTCAGTCTATTGTACCACCTGGGGGAGAAAAACATTTTTGAAACTTTTATATAATTATCTGTTCACATTTGGAAAGAATCTTCAGAAAGCATATGACTTAACACATCTGAAGGAGACACCATGTTCTAAGACAAAAAAAAAGTAATGGACCATGATATAGGACAAAAAAAGAAAGTTCTATACAGAGGCTTTGTCTACAAATAATGTTAAACCCAATTAAGTGGTTTAATAAGTAGAGGATTCAGTTCAGTTCAGTCACACAGTCATCTCTGACTCTTTGCAACCTCATTGACTGAAGCACACCAGTTTCCCTGTCTATCACCAACTCCCAGAGTTTACTCAAACTCATGTCCATTGAGTCAACAATGCCATCCAACCATCTCTTCCTCTGTCATGCCCTTCTACTCCCACCTTCAATCTTTACCAGCATTGGGTCTTTTCAAATGAGTCAGTTCTTTGCATCAGTTGGGCAAACTATTGAAGTTTCAGCTTCAGCATCAGTCCTTCCAATGAATATTCAGGACTCATTTCCTTTAGGATGGACTGTCTGGATCTCCTTGCAGTCCAAGGGACTCTCAAGAGTCTTCTCCAACACCACAGTTCAAAAGCATCAATTCTTCGGCACTCAGCTTTCTTTATAGTCCAACTCTCACATCCATACATGACTACTGGAAAAACCATAGCTTTGACTAGATGGAACTTTGTTGGCAAAGTAATGTCTCTGCTTTTTAATATGCTGTCTAGGTTGGTCATAACTTTTCTTCAAAGGAGCAAGTATCTTTGAATTTTTTGGCTGCAGTCATCATCTGCGGTGATTTTGGAGCCCCCTTGCAAAAAAATAAAGTCTCTCACTGTTTCCATTGCTTGCCCATCTATTTGCCATGAAGTGATGGGACCAGACACCATGATCTTAGTTTTCTGAATGTTGAGCTTTAAGCCAACTTTTTCACTCTTCTCTTTCACTTTCATCAAGAGGCTCTTTAGTTCTTCACTTTCTGCCAGAGGGGTAGTGTCATCTGCATATCTGAGGTTATTGATATTTCTCCCGGCAGTCTTGATTCCAGCTTGTGCTTCATCCAGCCCAGCATTTCTCTTGATGTACTCTGCATATAAGTTAAATAAGCAGGGTGATAATAGACAGCCTTGACATACTCCTTTCCCAATTTGGAACCAGTCTGTTGTTCCATGTCCAGTTCTAACTGTTGCTTCCTGACCTGCATACAGATTTCTCAGGAGGCAGATCAGGTGGTCTGGTATCCCCATCTCTCAGAATTTTCCATAATTTGTTGTGATCCACACAGTCAAAAGCTTTGGCATAATCAATAAAGCATAAGTAGATGTTTTTCTGGAACTCTCTTGGTTTTTCGATGATCCAGCAGATGTTGGCAATTTGATCTCGGGTTCCTCTGCCTTTTCTAAATCCAGCCTGAACATCTGGAAGTTCATGGTTCACATACTTTTGAAGCCTGGCTTGGAGAATTTTAAGCATTACCTTGATAGCATATGAGATGAGTGCAATTGTCCAGTAGTTTGAGCATTCTTTGGCATTGAAATAAAAACTGACCTTTTCCAGTCCTGTGGCCACTGCTGAGTTTTCCAAATTTGCTGGCATATTGAGTGCAGCACTTTCACAGCATCATCTTTTAGGATTTGAAATAGCTCAACTGGAATTCCATCACCTCCACTAGCTTTGTTCGTAGTGGTGCTTCTTAAGGCCCACTTGACTTCGCATTCCAGAATGTCTGGCTCTAGGTGAGTGATCACACCATCGAGATTATCTGGGTCATGAAGATCTTTTTTGTATAGTTCTTCTGTTTATTCTTGCCACCTTTTCTTAATATTTTCTGCTTCTGTTAGGTCCATACCATTTCTTTCCTTTATTCTGCCCATCTTTGCATGAAATACTCCCTGATATTTCTAATTTTCTTGAAGAGACTTCTAGTCTTTCCCATTCTATTGTTTTCCTCTATTTCTTTGCATTGATCACTGAGGAAGGCTTTCTTATCTCTCCTTGCTATTCTTTGGAAGTCTGCATTCAAATGGGTATATCTTTCCTTTTCTTCTTTGCCTTTCGCTTCTCTTCTTTTCATAGCTATTTGTAAGGCCTCCTCAGACAACCATTTTGCCTTTTTCGCATTTCTTTTTCTTGGGGATGGTTTTTGAAACCTGTCTCCTGTACAGTGTCATGAATCTCTGTCCATAGCTCTTCAGGCACTCTGTCTATCAGATCTAATCCCTTGAATATATTTTTCACTTCCACTGTATAATGGTAAGGTATTTGATTTAGGTCATACCTGAATGGTTGAGTGGCTTTCCATACTTTCTTCAATTTAAATCTGAATTTGGCAATAAGGAGTTCATGGTGGTGAGTTCTGACAAAACATGGTCCACTGGAGAAGGGAATGGCAAACCTCTTCATTATTCTTGCCTTGAGAACCTCATGAACAGAGAATTCATGAGGTTCTCATGAGAGAAAGAGGCTTTCAGTTACCTTAACTTAGTGGTTCTTGCTCAGTTTCTTTTTTTTCTCCCAACATAGTCCCCCTTTCTATGTTGGACCATCCCCAGGCTGATTTCCCTCGAAGTAGGGAAGTAGGTGTGGTGTCCCAGGCCTTACGTCTATAGAGGATGGCACTTAGAGGAAAAGAAGGTTCCTCTTCTGGTGCCTCTCTCTTAAGAATGAAGAAACTTTCAAGAAGCCCAGGGAAACCTTCCCTTCCATCCCTAGGCCTGAACTGAGTCACATGATCAGTCAGGGATCAGTTTCTCTGGTCAGGGGAAATGCTATTTGTTGAAGAGCCAAAGCTTGATCTTCTGAATTACTTACTATGGAAAGGAATATGTATTACTTTTCAACCAACTAATTCCACTCATAAAATAGCAAAGGGATAGAATTCCCCTGAAGTTTCTGTGCTGCATGGCAAGAATTAGACTTCTGAATGAACACCAAGATACTGTAACTAAGAAGGAAGAGGGAATTGATGACTAATAGGTAGCAAAAAAAAAAAAAAAAAAAAACACACTACAGGAACCTCTATCCATGTCCAGTTCTAACTGTTGCTTCCTGACCTGCATACAGATTTCTCAGGAGGCAGATCAGGTGGTCTGGTATCCCCATCTCTCAGAATTTTCCATAATTTTGTTGTGATCCACACAGTCAAAAGCTTTGGCATAATCAATAAAGCATAAGTAGATGTTTTTCTGGAACTCTCTTGGTTTTTCGATGATCCAGCAGATGTTGGCAATTTGATCTCGGGTTCCTCTGCCTTTTCTAAATCCAGCCTGAACATCTGGAAGTTCATGGTTCACATACTTTTGAAGCCTGGCTTGGAGAATTTTAAGCATTACCTTGATAGCATATGAGATGAGTGCAATTGTCCAGTAGTTTGAGCATTCTTTGGCATTGAAATAAAAACTGACCTTTTCCAGTCCTGTGGCCACTGCTGAGTTTTCCAAATTTGCTGGCATATTGAGTGTAGCACTTTCACAGCATCATCTTTTAGGATTTGAAATAGCTCAACTGGAATTCCATCACCTCCACTAGCTTTGTTCGTAGTGGTGCTTCTTAAGGCCCACTTGACTTCGCATTCCAGAATGTCTGGCTCTAGGTGAGTGATCACACCATCGAGATTATCTGGGTCATGAAGATCTTTTTTGTATAGTTCTTCTGTTTATTCTTGCCACCTTTTCTTAATATTTTCTGCTTCTGTTAGGTCCATACCATTTCTTTCCTTTATTCTGCCCATCTTTGCATGAAATACTCCCTGATATTTCTAATTTTCTTGAAGAGACTTCTAGTCTTTCCCATTCTATTGTTTTCCTCTATTTCTTTGCATTGATCACTGAGGAAGGCTTTCTTATCTCTCCTTGCTATTCTTTGGAAGTCTGCATTCAAATGGGTATATCTTTCCTTTTCTTCTTTGCCTTTCGCTTCTCTTCTTTTCATAGCTATTTGTAAGGCCTCCTCAGACAACCATTTTGCCTTTTTCGCATTTCTTTTTCTTGGGGATGGTTTTGAAACCTGTCTCCTGTACAGTGTCATGAATCTCTGTCCATAGCTCTTCAGGCACTCTGTCTATCAGATCTAATCCCTTGAATATATTTTTCACTTCCACTGTATAATGGTAAGGTATTTGATTTAGGTCATACCTGAATGGTTGAGTGGCTTTCCATACTTTCTTCAATTTAAATCTGAATTTGGCAATAAGGAGTTCATGGTGGTGAGTTCTGACAAAACATGGTCCACTGGAGAAGGGAATGGCAAACCTCTTCATTATTCTTGCCTTGAGAACCTCATGAACAGAGAATTCATGAGGTTCTCATGAGAGAAAGAGGCTTTCAGTTACCTCTTCATTATTCTTGAAGAATAATTATTCTTTGAGTTCTGACAAAACATGGTCCACTGGAGAAGGGAATGGCAAACCTCTTCATTATTCTTGCCTTGAGAACCTCATGAACAGAGAATTCATGAGGTTCTCATGAGAGAAAGAGGCTTTCAGTTACCTCTTCATTATTCTTGAAGAATAATTATTCTTATTTTCAGTTACCTCTTCATTATTCTTGAAGAATAATGGCAAACCTCTTCATTATTCTTGCCTTGAGAACCTCATGAACAGAGAATTCATGAGGTTCTCATGAGAGAAAGAGGCTTTCAGTTACCTCTTCATTATTCTTGCCTTGAGAACCTCATGAACAGAGAATTCATGAGGTTCTCATGAGAGAAAGAGGCTTTCAGTTACCTTAACTTAGTGGTTCTTGCTCAGTTTCTTTTTTTTCTCCCAACATAGTCCCCCTTTCTATGTTGGACCATCCCCAGGCTGATTTCCCTCGAAGTAGGGAAGTAGGTGTGGTGTCCCAGGCCTTACGTCTATAGAGGATGGCACTTAGAGGAAAAGAAGGTTCCTCTTCTGGTGCCTCTCTCTTAAGAATGAAGAAACTTTCAAGAAGCCCAGGGAAACCTTCCCTTCCATCCCTAGGCCTGAACTGAGTCACATGATCAGTCAGGGATCAGTTTCTCTGGTCAGGGGGAAATGCTATTTGTTGAAGAGCCAAAGCTTGATCTTCTGAATTACTTACTATGGAAAGGAATATGTATTACTTTTCAACCAACTAATTCCACTCATAAAATAGCAAAGGGATAGAATTCCCCTGAAGTTTCTGTGCTGCATGGCAAGAATTAGACTTCTGAATGAACACCAAGATACTGTAACTAAGAAGGAAGAGGGAATTGATGACTAATAGGTAGCAAAAAAAAAAAAAAAACACACTACAGGAACCTCTATCCACAGAAAAATGTCTCCTGATATTTCCCACCTAAAGATAAGAGAAGAGCAGTCTGGTGTCTTGGCAATACATTTGACCCCATAGATGTTCTGCATCATTTGATAAAAGTGCCTTGTTTGGGATGTAATGTACAACATGATAAATGTAATTAACACTGCTGTATGTTATACATGAAAGTTGTTGAGAGTAAATCCTGAGTTCTTATCACAAGGAAAAAATGTTTTCTGTTTATTTAATTTGTATCGATGTAAGACAGAGGATGGCCATTAATTTTACCGTGATTATCATCTCATGATAAATGTAAGTCTTATCATTATGTTGTCTACTTTAAACTTATACAGTGTTATGTATCATTTAACATCTCAAAACCAGAAGAAAAATCTTTAAAAGAAAAAAAACTAATTACCTTCTTTAAAACATGCCTTATTAACAAATATACACCCCCATGGATTTTATGTTTTTAAACATTTCAATGTGATTGTATTAATGCTCTAAAACTAAAAATGAAATGAGGTCAATTTACTAGCTGCCTTTTGTTGATGAGCCAGAAATGGAAAGGTTTTGGGAGACCATTTGATGTTTTCCTGAGTGTGGTTATTTATTTATCACATAAAAACCTTTTCCTAGTTATGGGAACACTAATGTTACCTGATAGATAGCACCACATGGGAATTGTAGTATCTGAAGGCTTCAGTCCAAGTGGTAACCTCACTGCATGTTTTTCTGCAGGCATCTTTATAGTGACTTGCCTATGTGACATTTATTACCAATCTAAAATATTCCCATTGTGATTGCAGGGAAACATTAAGAGAAGGCTGTTCTGTCAACTATGTTCATGGACTCTGCAATACCACAACATTTTAAAATAAGATGAAATAAAATGTATTAATAATTTATAGCTTGAGGATGCCTACAATAAAGCCTGCTTATTTTCTCATAGATATTTTATAGAGGATTAGACATTATGACCTTGAGGTAATATTGCAATAAGAACTAATTTCTGGTCTGAATTCTCAAACTTGTTACAGGCATTAATTTGGTAAGTAAATAATATGCTTCATTTTTTTCTCTCTTTTCTTTTAAACTGATATCTTTACATAAATCAAGAATAGATTTCTATGTTAATACAACCAAATGAAAATATTAACCAGTAATTCCAACCAGTATATTACAACAGACTATGCAAACAGAACCAAATTAGAAAAATTCAAGTAGAAGTTGTTTTTTCTCTCTTTTTAACAAATCCTCAACTGTAAGAAATCATTTGTTGTTGTTGTTTAGTCACTAAGTCGTGTCTGACTCTTTTGTGATCCCGTGGACTGTAGCCCAGCAGGCTCCACTGTCCATGGGGTTATCCCAGGCAAGAGTACTGGAGTGGGTTGCCATTTCCTTCTCCAGGGGACCTTCCTGACCCAAGTCTCATGCAATGGCAGGGGGATTCTTTACCACTGAGCCACTTCTTACTTTAAATTT
This sequence comes from Okapia johnstoni, assembly GCA_024291935.2. Lineage (NCBI taxonomy): Eukaryota > Metazoa > Chordata > Mammalia > Artiodactyla > Giraffidae > Okapia > Okapia johnstoni. The sequence continues at coordinate 59,785,784 of CM044317.1, read as the reverse complement.
TGGCTTTCCTGTGCTTGAGTACTTTTATAAGCTTTCCAAGAATATTTCTTTTTCTACTCAAGGGTTCCTTTAGGAGTATACACATCTTTAATATTTTATTCTCTTTTAATATAATTCAGGGTTTTTTCCTTGGTACCTTGTCTTGGACTTTCTCATTTAAAGAGTATTGTATACGACAGCATCTACCTAATCAGTCATTGAGTCTTGCTATATTTTAGCAAGAGAAAAAGATCATCTTTCAAGCCATAAAGCTTGAAAAGAAAGGACTCTGATAAATATCTTTGTTTGGCCTTAGGCAATAAGTAGGCTTGAATCCCAGGCACATGTGTCTGTGGGTAAAGAGTAGAAGCCAAGAATAGGATGATTAGAATTACAGAGACTGAGCATTTTAAGAACAGCATCTTTGGACAAAGTCTAAAATAAAACCAGGTTAAACTTGTATTAGTCTTGAAAAAAAACAGTCCACTGAGATTCTGTTACAAGAACAGAGTCAATACTCTCCTAAATTTTCTAAAATTTATTTTGAATCATCACCTTGATTAGTTAAAACTTTCAGGGTAAAAATAATGACACACAAAAATGATCTTAGAAAGGCATACTTATAATTCCTGATACAGAACACTTGATTATTCAGTTTTTGTTCCATGACTGGAAATCTTTATTCCTTCAGAAAATAATGACATATTTGTTGAATGACACCTTCTATTTAGTGATTTACTAGATAATCACTCAAGATGTATTAGGTAAGCACTAAAATTATTTTTATGTAATAAAAGTAAAGCAATATTTGGAAATGTTTTATTTGCATTATTTTTAGACCATAATTTACAAAGTATAAAACTTAGAAACCTTCTCAATTAATATTCTCATTAAATTTAATTGAGTCAAGTGACAAATAATACTAAGCTAAGCCATGGCGTTACTTCTAAAATCTAAGTTTCGAAAAAAACTACAAAAATGATCTGGTTTACATCATTAACTGCCAAACAATATTTATGTTTAAAACTAAATGCAATACTTTTCCCAAGACTAATACAAATTTAATCTGATTTTATTTTAGACTTTGTTAGCTTCCATTTAAATGATAGCAGCATGTTTTATTCTTTAGACAAACTGAAGTAATTCTAATAAGACAATAATATTTAAATAGCAACCATCTCTAGTGTTTTTAAAAATCTAGTCTTTTGACAATTTTGACTTTTTAAACTCAGGGCTCCTTTACCGGTACACTGGAAGGTCTATCACTGGAAGAACTGGTTGTGAGACAATAACAACTTTTGATGATAAGTCATTTATTTGATGAAACACTGCAAATACTGCATTCAGTGATTTACAAAATCATAAGGAGAACACTCTGGTCTAGTTACAAAATTGTATATACTTTTAGGCGTAAAAAAGTTCATAGTTTTATTTATGACTTTGTAGATGAAGTTATTTCTGTAATGAAAAAAGGGAGGAAAATACTGAGAAGGAGTTATATTTACAGACGGGCTTCCCTGGTGGCTCAGTGATAAGGAGTCCACCTGCCAATGTAGGAGATGCGGGTTTGATCCCTGGGTCAGGAAGATTCCCTGGAGAAGGAAATGGCAATCCACTCCAGTATTCTTGCCTGAGAAATCCCACTGACAGAAGAGCATAGTGAGCTACAATCCATGGGATCACAAAGGAATTGAATATGAATTAGTGACTAAACAACAAGAACGACAGTATTTACAGAGAACTTATTTAATGTGCTACATTTTTAAAACGTAAACATACATTTTTAATGTATACCTAAGTAATACTTAAGGAAGCCAAAGTAATTATCTTACCACAGTATCATGTTGTCAATGACAAAAATAAAAACATTGTAGTGATTATAAGCTTCCCTTGTGGCTCAGCTGGTAAAGAATCCACCTGCAATGCGGGAGACCTGGGTTCAATCCTTGGGTTGGGAAGATACCCTGGAGAAGGGAAAGGCTACCCACTTCAGTATTCTGGCCTGGAGAATTCCATGGACTATATAGTCCATGGGGTCACAAACACTGTAGTGATTATAAAGAAAACAACAGCATTTGTCAAAAAGCATTATGGAATAGACATGTGATGAAATAAAAGAAAACCATTAAAATAATGATGCATAGTTATCTCTGTTGATCTACAGAAAATCTAGGATATAGCAAGTAAAAATAATAAACTACAAAGAAGCACATGAAGCATCTATTGTTAAAAACATATGTTTATATATAAATATTTTGTGAGTAGCATTTATCCTTAGAGGTGAGATTAAAGGTTATTTTTGCTTTCTCTTTTACACTTTTCTATATTTTCTGAATATTTGAAAAGAGTGAGTATTGCTATTTGTAAAAAGGTTATAATTTTGTTTTCTAAGTACAGTTAAAAACATTAAAACAGAAAGATATAATATGATTTAAACAAATCAAGTAATTATGAACTTAATTATATGTTCTTTTTCTCTCTCCTAACCTAATTCTCACTATGTTGATTAAGAGTTGATATTTTTGTATTTTTCCTTGGTAACAAAGGACAGTTCATTTTCTAGGCAGCAATTCTGTATCATCCAGCAATATGTTGTAATCCTTTTCTATCCTTGTATTAAACTCATCCTTGGTTAATCTTAAGCTGACTTTCAAATGAAGAGACATGCTTTTTATGTAGTATGTGGACTGTTACTTTCCAGGAAGCTAGCTTGGCTAACAGATCAGCTGACTCTGCCTTTTCTTAGCTGCACTTGGTCTCTTTCCTTCAGGTATAATACCATTGTGTCAACATAAGGATCACGTAGAGGAAAGAGCCTCAGTTTTCTATGCCTGTGATCCTCCACCATGGATTTACTAGAAGTTCTCAGCATTCAAATCTATCCCTTACTAAATTTCTCCTTGCTAGGAACTTGAGGCTTGTGACCACAGTGGACTTACAGCATAGAAATGCTGCTGTGGTTGTTTAGTCACTAAGTCCTGTGTGACTCCTTGATACTCCATGGACTGTAGCTCACCAGGCTCCCTCTATCCATGGGATTCTCCAGGTAAGAATACTGGAATGGGTTGCCATTTCCTGCTACAGTGGATCTTTCCAAACCAGGAATCAAACCAACCTCTCCTGGGTCTCCTACATTGGCAGACAGATTCTTTATCACTGAGCCACCTGGGAAGCCCATACAGAATAGTGTAACTGTTTCTAAGTTCTAAAATACCCAGAGCAATTCAATTAGAGTGCTACTGCTAAATAAAATTAATCTTTTTATGGTCTTCAGACAAGACTTCAGATAATTATTTCTAAGGACTGAGTTCAGTTCAGTTCAGTCACTCAGTCATGTCCGACTCTTTGCGACCCCATGAATCACAGCACGCCAGGCCTCCTTGTCCATCACCAACTCACGGAGTCTACCCAAACCCATGTCCATCGAGTCAGTGATGCCATCCAACCATCTCATCCTCTGTCGTCCCCTTCTCCTCCTGCCCTCAATCTTTCCCAGCATCAGGGTCTTTTCCAATGAGGCAGCTCTTCACATCAGGTGGCCAAAGCATTGGAGTTTCAGCTTTCAAATCAGTCTTTCCAATGAACACCCAGGACTGATCTCCTTTAGGATGGACCGGTTGGATCTCTTTGCAGTCCAAGGGACTCTCAAGAGTCTTCTCCAACACCACAGTTCAAAAGCATCAATTCTTTGGTGCTCAGCTTTCTTTATAGTCCAGCTCTCACATCCATACATGACAACTGGAAAAACCATAGCCTTGACTAGAAGGACCTTTGTTGGCAAAGTAATGTTTCTGCTTTTTAATATGCTGTCTAGGTTAGTCCCAGAGGAGCTACCCTGGGCTGGAGGCCAGGGGTGGTGGGGAGAGGAGCTACCCTAGGTCCAAGGAGCAGCAGCTGCATGTGCACAGGAGGGCCGAGAGGAGTTACTCCACATTCAAGGTCAGGAGGGGTCATCGTGAGTAGATACCCCTTGTCCAAGGTAAGGAGCAATGGCTGTACTTTGCTGGAGCAGCCAAGAAGATATACCCCACGTCCAAGGTAAGAGAAACCCAAGTAAGACGGTAGGTGTTGCGAGAGGGCATCAGAGGGCAGACACACTGAAACTATAATCACAGAAAATTAGCTAACCTGATCACACAGACCACAGCCTTGTCTATCTCAATGAAACTAAGCCATGCCATGTGGGGCCACCCGAGATGGATGGACCATGGTGGAGAAGTCTGACAGAATGTGGGCCACTGGAGAAGGGCATGGCAAACCACTTCAGTATTCTTGCCTTGAGAACCCCATGAACAGTATGAAAAGGCAAAAAGATAGGACACTGAAAGATGAACTCCCCAGGTCGGTAGGTGCCCAATATGCTACTGGAGATCAGTGGAGAAATAACTCCAGAAAGAATGATGGGATGGAGCCAAAGCAAAAACAATACCCAGCTGTGGATGTGACTGGTGATAGAAGCAAAGTCCGATGCTATAAAGAGCAATATTGCATAGGAACCTGGAATGTTAGGTCCATGAATCAAGGCAAATTGGAAGTGGTCAAACAGGAGATGGCAAGAGTGAACGTCGACATTCTAGGAATCAGCAAACTAAGATGGACTGGAATGGGTGAATTTTACTCAGACGACCATTATATCTACTACTGTGGGCAGGAAACCCTTAGAAGAAATGGAGTAGCCATTATGGTCAACAAAAGAGTCCGAAATGCAGTACTTGGATGCAATCTCAAAAACGACAGAATGATCACTGTTCGTTTCCAAGGCAAACCATTCAATATCACAGTAATCCAAGTCTACGCCCCAACCAGTAACGCTGAAGAAGATGAACTTGAATGGTTGGTTCTCTGAAGACCTACAAGACCTTTTAGAACTAACACCCAAAAAAGATGTCCTTTTCATTATAGGGGACTGGAATGCAAAAGAAGGAAGTCAGGAAACACGTGGCGTAACAGGCATATTTGGCCTTGGAGTACAGAATGAAGCAGGGCAAAGGCTAATAGAGTTTTGCAAAGAAAACGCACTGGTCATAGCAAACACCCTCTTCCAACAACACATGAGAAGACTCTACACATGAACATCACCAGATGGTCAACACCGAAATCAGATTGATTATATTCTTTGCAGCCAAAGATGGAGAAGCTCTATAGAGTCAGCAAAAACAAGACCGGGAGCAGACTGTGGCTCAGATCGTGAACTCCTTATTGCCAAATTCAGACTTAAATTGAAGAAAGTAGGGAAAACCACTAGACCATTCAGGTATGACCAAAATCAAATCCCTTATGATTATACAGTGGAAGTGACAAATAGATTTAAGGGACTAGATCTGATAGGCAGAGTGCCTGATGAACTATGGACAGAGGTTCGTAACAGTGTACAGGAGACAGGAATCAAGACCATCCCCATGGGAAAGAAATGCAAAAAAGCAAAATGGCTGTCTGAGGAGGCCTTAAAAAATAGCTGTGAAAAGAAGAGAAGCGAAAAGCAAAGGAGAAAAGGAAAGATATTCCCATCTGAATGCAGAGTTCCAAAGAATAGCAAGGAGAGATAAGAAAGCCTTCCTCAGTGATCAATGCAAAGAAATAGAGGAAAACAACAGAATGGGAAAGACTAGAGATCTCTTCAAGAAAATTAGAGATACCAAGGGAATATTTCATGCAAAGATGGGCACAATAAAGGACAGAAATGGTAGGGACCTAACAGAAGCAGAAGGTATTAAGAAGAGGTGGCAAGAATAGACAGTAGAACTGTACAAAAAAGATCTTCAGGACCCAGATAATCACAATGGTGTGATCACTCACCTAGAGCCAGACAGCCTGGAATGTGAACTCAAGTGGGCCTTAGAAAGCATCACTACGAACAAACCTAGTGGAGGTGATGGAATTCCAGTTGAGCTATTTCAAATCCTCAAAGATGATGCTGTGAAAGTGCTACACTCAATATGCCAGCAAATATGGAAAACTCAGCAGTGGCCACAGGACTGGGAAAGGTCAGTTTTCGTTCCAATCCCAAAGAAAGGCAATGCCAAAGAATGCTCAAACTACCACACAATTGCACTCATCTCACACGCTAGTAAAGTAATGCTCAAAATTCTCCAAGCCATGCTTCAGCAATACATGAACTGTGAACTTCCAGATATTCAAGCTGGTTTTAGAAAAGGCAGAGGAACCAGAGATCAAATTGCCAACATCTGCTGGATCATCAAAAAAGCAAGAGAGTTCCAGAAAAACATCTATTTCTGCTTTATTGACTATGCCAAAGCCTTTGACTGTGTGGATCACAATAAACTGTGGAAAATTCTGAAAGAGATCTGAATACCAGACCATCTGACCTGTCTCCTGAGAAACCTGTATGCAGGTCAGGAAGCAACAGTTAGAACTGGACATGGAAAAACAGACTGGTTCCAAATAGGAAAAGGAGTATGTCAAGGCTGTATATTGTCACCCTGCTTATTTAACTTCTATGCAGAGTACATCATGAGAAATACTGGGCTGGAAGAAACACAAGCTGGAGTCAAGATTGCCGGGAGAAATATCAGTAACCTCAGATATGCAGATGACACCCCCCTTATGGCAGAAAGTGAAGAAGAACTAAAGAGCCTTCTTGAAGAAAGTGAAAGAGGAGAGTGAAAAAGTTGGCTTAAAGCTCAACGTTCAGAAAACTAAGATCATGGCATCTGGCCCCAGCACTTCATGGGAAATAGATGGGGCAACAGTGTAAACAGTGTCAGACTTTATTTTGGGGGGCTCCAAAATCATTGCTGATGGTGATTGCAGCCATGAAATTAAAAGACGCTTACTCCTTGGAAGGAAGGTTATGGCCAACCTAGATAACATATTTAAAAGCAGAGACATTACTTTGCCAACAAAAGTCTGTCTGGTCAAGGCTATGGTTTTTCCAGTGGTCATGTATGGATGTGAGAGTTGGACAGTGAAGAAAGCTGAGTGCCGAAGAATTGATGCTTTTGAACTGTGGTGTTGGAGAAGACTCTTGAAAGTTCCTTGGACTGCAAGGAGATTCAATCAATCCATCCTAAAGTAGATCAATCCTGGGTGTTCATTGGAAGGACTGATGTTGAAGCTCACACTCCAATACCTTGGCCACCTCATGTGAAGAGTTGACTCACTGGAAAAGATCCTAATGCTGGGAAGGATTGGGGGCAGGAGGAGAAGGGGACGACAGAGGATGAGATGGTTGGATGGCATCACTGACTCGATGGACATGGGTTTGGGTAGACTCCGTGAGTTGGTGATGGACAGGGAGGCCTGGTGTGCTGCAATTCATGGGGTTGCAAAGAGTCGGACACAACTGAGTGACTGAACTGAATTGAACTGAATCATCTCCTCAGTTTTGTAAATATTTCTTTCTTCCAATTTTATTGACATACGATTGACATAGAGCACTGTATCAGTTCAAGATGTACAACACAATGATTTGACTTATATACATCATGAAGTGATAACCACATTAAGTTTTGTGAACATGTGTCATTGCATACAGATACAAAAGAAAAGACAAAGAAAAAAATAACTTTCCTTGTGATAAGAACTCTTTAATTATAATAAAACTGAGTCCTAAAATTCCATGTTTTAAAAAATATCAGAGCCACTTAAAAAATACTATAATGTCTCTTATAATAAAGTCTTTTGGGAGGTAAGAACAGTCCATTGATGGTCAACCTTCCGTCAGTTTAGATTTCCAAAGAATTCTCCATGTGTACAATTATTCTCAATGTCTTTTTCTCACTAGTAAAAGCCCAGATGAGGTTAATACAAGTGGGCATCGACTTAAGAACTGAGGTGGTTATGATACACCTAGTTTGGCAAGTTTCTTTAAAGATACAGAACCCCAACCCACCTAGCTATGTCCACCATTGCAGTGTCAGTCTACAGTAGAGACTGTGTAAAACAACCATACTATATAAGACTCCATACTACCACAAAGAACTTTCTCTTCACCATTTCCCTTAAGATAAACAAAGCACTGTGATGTGAAAGGGGTCTTAAATGGAACAAAAAGATGGGAGGGGGGTGTCAAATTGCTCACTGATCACTGGCAAAGTGCAGCTGGTCAAAAATTAGCAGACAGATCAGTTTCTGATAGAGAATGGACAGGCTGTGAGAGCTCATTGGATTTCTTTCCCCAGGGACTGAATGAGGAAAAGGGAAGAGAAGTGAGAAATTTAACCCACTCTGTGTGGTGTATAGGGAGATGAGCTGCCATTGCTTCCATTCCAACCAGATAGGGGGCTATCTGGTTCAGACAACAGGGTGAACCCAGAGGAAAAAGAAACATCAGTACACATCAGCCCAGGAAGGAAGGCATGTCAGAATGTCAGAGCAACTAGATCATCCCTCTCTAACCAAGAAGCTAAGTGGAAAGTGTATGGGAACAGCAATAAGAAATTGAGAGAACAGTCTTCTGCGACACCCCAGAAGATAATGTGCTTATTGTTACCCTATTCTCTAATGTAACCTAAGCATTACATAAAGAATCTTGTTGGTCTTTGTTCCTGATTCCGGGTGAAGTGAAAGTCTTGCAGGCTTAGTTGTGTCCAACTTTTTTTGACCCCATGGACTACACAGTCCATGGAATTCTTCAGGCTAGAATACTGGAGTGGGTAGCTGTTTTCTCCTCCAGGGGATCTTCCCAACCCAGGGATTGAACCCAGGTCTCCTGCATTGCAGATGGATTCTTTACCAGCTGAGCTACCAGGGAAGCCCAAGAATACTGGAGTGGAATGGGTAGTCTATCCCTTCCTCAGTGGATCTTCCCAACCCAGGAATCGAACTGGGCTCTCCTGCATTGCAGGCGGATTCTTTACTAGCTACCAGGGAACCCCTACTTGTTCCTGGTTCTGGGAGGGAGCCTTTAAACCCTTGTAATTTCTTGGGTGATAAGAATTTCTTTGTTATTCATGGTGGCCCCTGGCATCTGAGTTTATGCTAATGAAGTGATTCATTGTAGGCCTCTGGATAATTTCAGGATAGGGATTAGTCAGGGCAGAAAGACAAACTCTGTGATTGGAGAATGGAACTTTGATGCAGCCCAGTCTCTGGGAAGGAGAAGGATGCTGGAAACAGTTCAGTCACACAGCCAAGGGTTCAATCATATAGGGAAATCCCAATAAAAACTCTGGATACCTGAGCTCTGGTGAGTTTCTATGCTGGTGATATGTATTAATATGCCAGGAATACAGTGCATCTTCAGGACACAGAGCATTTAGAACCCTACCAGACCCAGTTCTATGCATCTCTTCTCATCGCTTGTCCTTACTTGATAGAAAAACTGTAATGATAAGTTCAGTACTTTCCTGAGTTCCACGCATTACTCTGGTGAACTATCAAACCTGAGGGGGTAACAGAAACCTTCCAATGTGTAGGCAATTGGTCAGAAGTTCAGATGACCAAGGAAGCCCAGAGTTTGCAGATGGGAAATAAAGGAATACTTATAGAAGGCATAACCTTGATCTCAGAAATATGACCTAATTCCAAGTACAGTCAAAGCTGCACTGCACTCAGAAAGTTCCCATTGTTCTTGAATAGCTTTGAGATAGATTCTTCTCTAAAATCTAATGTTTAAAGCACAGGCTCTGAGACAACTTGGCCCCCTTCCATGGTGACTGACCTGTACTTTCTGCAGGATGAGAAACAATTTAGTTTGGTCACTGTACCCTTCTATGCCTAGTCTTCCTCTCCAAATATCTCCAACTTATAGTCAAATATCTCCAAACCGAAAAAACGTTTCTCTGTATTTACCTGAATTCTTATGGAGCCCCTACTTATGGTGTTAATGCAGAAAAGCAGACTAAAAGCTATATTCATTTTCACCCCAATGTGTAACCCCTTAATTGTGCCCATAATATCAGGAAGGACAGGTAACAGCAGGCCATGACCAGAAAGGAAATCTTCAATTCAGTTCAATTCAGTTGCTTGGTTGTGTCCAACTCTTTGCGACTGCATGAACTGCAGCACTGCCAGACCTGCCTGCCCATCACTAACTCCCAGAGTCCACCCAAACTCATGTCCATTGAATCAGTGATGCCATCCAAACATCTCATCCTCTGTCGTCCCCTTCTCCCACCTTCAATCTTTCCCAGCATCAGGGTCTTTTCTCATGAGTCAGTTCTCCATATCAGGTGGCCAAAGTATTGGAGTTTCAGCTTCAGTATCAGTCCTCTCAGTGAATATTCAGGACTGATTTCCTTTAGGATGGACTGGTTGGATCTCCTTGCAGTCCAAGGGACTCTCAAGAGTCTTCTCCAACACCACAGTTTAAAAGCATCAATTCTTCAGCATTCAGCTTTATTTACAGTCCAACTCTCACATCTATACATGACTACCAAGAAAACCATAGCCCTGACTAGATGGACCTTTGTTGACAAAGTAATGTCTTTGGTTTTTAATATGTTGTCTATGTTAGTCATAACTTTTCTTCTAAGGAGCAAGCGTCTTTTAATTTCATGGCTTCAGTCACCATCTGCAGTAATTTTGGAGCACAAGGAAGTCTTACCATTAGATTTTCTCACATACCTTTGGGGCCCAGAATGGAAGCAAACATTTCTTTCTGTTGCCTGTTGAGTAAGTCCTCAGCCTTTAGGAACCTATTTCAGATGGACATTAAGAAGTTCTCTCTTGCCCTCGTCTCCTCACTCTCTTTCTTCCTTTCTCACCATCCTTTCAGATTCTTCTATCCCCTCTTCAAGCTTCATGGAGAGAATAGAAGAGCAGATCCATTGAGTCTTCCATTCCACTGAAGGTAGCTTTATATCTTGAAGTTTCTTCAGAGATAAAAACCTGCAAGAGAAACACATGTTCCATGCCATTATCGAAACCTTTCAACAACAGCATTACTCATTCAAGGCAACAGAGTTAGTGTTTCTTTTTCTCTTTCACCAAAAAGAACCTCCATGGAGCAAAGAGAGGAAAAGGGGAAAAGGGGGAGTAAGTAAGGAAATGCAATATATAGCCTAAAAGTGTAAGTAATCTTTATTTTTCCCACTGATTCTGACCCTGCTATTATCATAAAAACTACATTCCCAGGTGGCTCTAATGGTAAAGAACCCACCTGCCAATTCAGGAGACACAAGAGACACAGATTTGACCCTTGGGTCAAGGAGATCCCCCTGCAGAAGGAAACGGCTACCCACTCTGGTATTCTTGCCTAGAGGATTCCATGGACAGAGGAGCCTGGCAGACTCCTGTCCATGGTGTCACATAGAATCAGACATGGCTGTGCAACTAAAACTGACTAATTGATAGCTAAAATCAGTCTCCTAGTATGCAGTGAGGTGTTAAACAATATACAGAAATCCCTTTCTTCTCAGATTCTCATGCCTTGGCTTGGTAATAGAAAGAAGCAAATAGTATGTGGACAACCAATTATATATCTGAATTTTAGTTCTGTCTATAACATGAAAACAATAATAATATCCTTTCATCATTATTGCAAGGATAAACTGAGATAAAGTATATAAAGTGTTTGACCCAGAGGAGACATGAAAAAGATATAGTAGCTATTATTATTTTCCTTTTTTGATCTTATCAACACAGCTAAAACTTCCAGCTTAATGTTGAATACAAGCATTGTTTAGTTTCTCATTTTAAAAGAAATACCTCTAAAATTTCATCATTAGCCCTTACTTTAGGTTTATGCTTTTCACAGGTGATTTTCTCTGTGCAAGGTAGTTTCTAACTCCAGTTTGCCTAGATCTTTTTGAACATCATCTGACATGATTTTATGTCTTTTTTTTTTAAATTCTGCCATCTTAATGCTGTGTTCTACATTATTAGATTTTCTGATGTTGCATGCTCCTTCAATCTGTGGATTAGATTAAAAACCAGGTTGTTTATGATTCATCTTTATTTGTATACATTTTATTTTAGAGTCTTAAGGTAGCATATTTACATCTGTTCAAAAGTGAGATTGGCCTATAAATTTCTTATCTTTTGTGCTATCTGTGATTCTAGTTTTGAGTTACTCTAGCTCTGTAAAATGAGGCACTTATTCCATTTCTTAAAATTCTCTGAAATAATTTGTTGCAATATATTTTTTTCTTTTGCTATCTTGGCAAAAGAAATCCCATCGAGAAACAGTGTGAGCCTGGAGATTTGGGGCGGGGGGTGCGGGGGGGAGTAAATGCTCAATGCTTATGTTATAAAACATAACATACTACTTATGTTTATAACATAAGCTGCATGCTGAATGATTATAAACAGACTACTTTTAAATCTGGCAGTATTGGTTTGAAGGTTGTCTTTCTCAATTTCTATCCATTAATCTTAACCAATTTGCTAAGCCCCACTAATTTTTGAGTTCCTCATTCATCAAAGGAGGATAATAAATACTGACTGCCACAGTTGTTTTAAGCATTAAAGGAATAAATGTATACAATTATTCACCAGAGTATTGGAAAACTGAACATTCAGTTCATGTTAGCTATTATTAGCAGTGGTTGTCATGTAGAATATAATGGAGTTTTAGGAGATAAATTCTTCTTGATATTTTACACACAAAATTCAGCTCGGTAATTCTGGTGAAGGTTGGACCTGCCAATCTCTCTAATGCAGAGACTCTACATTGACGAACCTGCTTCAATATTAAAAAAATAAGTAGGATTTTTTCTTTCCGATTCTGACCCATTTTCCTAGATATGATAGACAGATACCTCTCTGTCTATGGACGTCCTGATTCTTTAAGTATACCTAAGATGAGGGGGTGAGCACTCCAAAAGGGTTTCTCTTTCCTCTGTGCTGAGGTCCCTGGTTGCACAATAAGTATGAAGAGGTTCTATGCACAAGTCCTTATACAATGAGGGCAAGAAGGAAGATAAGTTCCATGGCTGACTTCAGTGTTTCCTGGACTCATGCAGATCCAGGTTCACCTCTCTAATACTTATTCCCATAGCCTTGGTTCAGCTCAGATCAGTTCAGTCACTCAGTCTTCTCCGACTCTTTGCAACCCCATGGACTGCAACACGACAGGCCTCCCTGTCCCTCACCAACTATCAGAGTTTACTCAAACTCATGACCATTGAGTTGGTGATGCCAACCAACCATCTCATCCTCTGTCTTCCCCTTCTCCTCCTGCCCTCAATCTTTCCCAGCATCAGGGTCTTTTCCAATGAGTCAGTTCTTCGCATAAAGTGGCCAAAGTATTGGAGTTTCAGCTTCAACATCAGTCCTTTCAGTGAATATTCAGGACTGATTTCCTTTAGGATGGACTGGTTAGATCTCCTTGCAGTCGAAGGGACTCTCAAGAGTCTTCTTCAACACCACAGTTCAAAAGCATCAATTCTTTGGCACTCAGCTTTCTTTATAATCCAACTCTCACATCCATACATGACTATTGGAAAAACCATAGCTTTGACTAGACAGACCTTTGTTTGCAAAGTAATGTTTCTCCTTTTTAATATGCCATCTAGGTTGGTCATAACTTTCCTTCCAAGGAGCAGGCGTCTTTTAATTTCATGGCTGCAGTCACCATTGCAGTGATTTTGGAGTCCCCCCAAATATAAAGTTTGTCACTGTTTCCACTATTTCCCCATCTATTTGCCATGAAATGATGGGCCCAGATGCCATGATCTTCGTTTCCTGAACGTTGAGTTTTAAGCCAACTTTTTCACTCTCCTCTTTCACTTTCATCAAGAGGCTCTTTAGTTCTCTTTCTGCAATAAGGGTGATGTCATCTGCATATCTGAAGTTACTGATATTTCTCCCAGCAATCTTGATTCCAGCTTGTGCTTCATCCAGCCCAGCATTTCTCATGATGTACTCTGCATATAGTTAAATAAGCAGGATGACAATATACAGCCTTGATGTACTCCTTTCTAGTCTGTTGTTCCGTGTCCAGTTCTAACTGTTGCTTCCTGACTTGCATACAGATTTCTCAGGAGGCAGGTCAAGGGGTCTGGTATTTCCATCGTTTGAAGAATTTTCCACAGTTTGTAGTGATCCACAGAGTCAAAGGCTTTGACAACGTCAATAAAGCAGAAGTAGATATTTTTCTGGAACTCTTTTGCTTTTTCGATGATCCAGTGGATGTTGGCAATTTGATTGTTGGTTCCTCTGCCTTTTCTAAAACCAGCTTGAACATCTTGAAGTTCATGGTTCACATATTGCTGAAGCCTGGCTTGGAGAATTTTGAGCATTACTTTCTAGCATGTGAGATGAGTGCAATTGTGCGATAGTTTGAACATTCTTTGACATTGCCTTTCTTTGGGATTGGAATGAAAACTGACCTTTTCCAGTCCTGTGGCCACTGCTGCATTTTCCAAATTTGCTGGTGTATTGAATGCAGCACTTTCACAGCATCATCTTTTAGGATTTGAATTAGCTCAATTGAAATTACATCACCTCCATTAGCTTTGTTTGTAGTGATGCTTCCTAAAACCCACTTGACTTCGCATTCCAGGATGTCCGGCTCTAGGTGAGTGATCACACCATCGTGTGTGATCATGAAGATATTTTTTGGATAGTTCTTCTTTGTATTCTTGCCACATCTTCTTAATATCTTCTGCTTCTGTTAGGTCCACACCATTTCTGTCCTTTATTGTGCCCATATTTGCAACAAAGGTCCATCTATTCAAGGCTGTAACTGCAGCCATGAAATTCAAAGACGATTGCTCCTTGGAAGAAAACTATGACCAACCTAGACAGCATATTTAAAAGCAGAGACATTACTTTGCCAACAAAGGCCCATCTAGTCAAAGCTATGGTTTTTCCAGTAGTCATGTATGGATATGAGAGTTGGACTATAAAGAAAGCTGAGCACCAAAGAATTGATGCTTTTGAACTGTGGTGTTGGAGAAGACTCTTGAGAGTCCCTTCGACTGCAAGGAGATCTAACCATTCCATCATAAAGTAAATCAGTCCTGAATAATCATTGGAAGGACTGATGCTGAAGCTGAAACTCCAATACTTTGGTCACCTGATGCGAAGAGCTGACTCATTGGAAAGACTCTGATGCTGGGAAAGATTGAGGGCAAGAGGAGAAGGGGACGACGGAGGTTGTGATGGTTGGTTGGCATCACCAACTCAATGGACATGAGTTTGGGTAGGCTCCAGGAGTTGGTGATGGACAGGGAGGCCTGGTGTGCTGCGGTTCATGGGGTCACAAAGAGTTGGACACGACTGAGCGACTGAACTGAACTGAACTTGCATGAAATGTTCCCCTTTCTGCATTCAAATGGGTATATCTTTCCTTTCTCCTTTCTTTGTCTATTTTTTTCAGATGTAAGGCCTCCTTGAATCTATTTTTTCTTGGGGA
This sequence comes from Okapia johnstoni, assembly GCA_024291935.2. Taxonomy (NCBI): domain Eukaryota; kingdom Metazoa; phylum Chordata; class Mammalia; order Artiodactyla; family Giraffidae; genus Okapia; species Okapia johnstoni. The sequence goes on along the minus strand of CM044317.1, from coordinate 59,770,543 downwards.
TGGTCTTCCACTGTATAATCATAAGGGATTTGATTTAGAATCTTATTTTTCATACCTGATTTAATGGCCTAGTGGTTTTCTCCACTTTCTTCAATTTAAGTCTGAATTTGGCAATAAGGAGTTCATGATCTGAGCCACAGTCAGCTCCCAGTTTTGTTTTTGCTGACTGTATAGAGCTTCTCCATCTTTGGCTGCAAAGAATATAATCAATCTGATTTTGGTATTGACCAACTGGTGATGTCTATGTGTAGAGTCTTCTCTCATGTTGTTGGAAGAGGTTGTCTGCTATGATCAGTGTGTTCTCTTGGCAAAACTCTGTTAGCCTTTGCCCTGCTTCATTCTGTACTCCAAGGCCAAATTTGCCTGTTACTCCAGGTATCTCTTGACTTTGTACTTTGGCATTCCAGTCCCCTATAATGAAAAGGACATCTTTTGGGGGGTGTTAGTTCTAGAAAGTGTTGTAGGTCTTCAGAGAACCAATCAACTTCAGCTTCTTCAACATTACTGGTTGGGGCATAGACTTGGATTACTGTGATACTGAATGGTTTGCCTTGGAAATGAACAGAGATCATTCTGTCATTTTTGAGATTGCATCCAAGTACTGCATTTTGGACTCCTTTGTTGACTGTGATGGCTACTCCATTTCTTCTAAAGGATTCTTGCCAACAGAAGTAGATATAATGGTCATCTGAGTTAAATTCACCCATTCCAGTCTATTTCAGTTCACTGATTCCTAAAATGTTGATGTTCACTCTTGCCATCTCCTGTTTAATGACTTCCAATTTGCCTTAATTCATGGACCTAATATTCCAGGTTCTTCTGCAATATTGCTCTTTACAGCATCAGACTTTACTTCCAACACCAGACACATCCACAACTAGGTGGTGTTTTTGCTTTGGCTCCATCCATTCATTCTTTCTGGAGTTACTTCTCCATTGATCTCCAGTAGCATATTGGGCACCTACCATCCTGGGGAGTTCATCCTTCAGTGTCCTATCTTTTTGCCTTTTCATACCGTTCATGGGGTTCTTAAGGCAAGAATACTGAAGTGGTTTGCCATTCCCTTCTCCAGTGGACCACATTTTGTCAGAACTCTCCACTATGACCTGTCTGTTTTGGGTGGCCCTACATGGCATGGCTCATTGTTTCATTGAGTTAGACAAGGCTGTGGTCCATGTGATTGGATTGGTTAGTTTTCTGTGATTGTGGTTTTTAATCTCTCTTCCCTCTGATGGAGAAGGATGGAGAGGCTTAGGGAAGCTTCCTGGTGGGAGAGACTGCCTTGTGCAGGCTACTAAAGTCTTCAAACACCAGTTTTCATTCCTAGAGAATATGAGTACATGTTGTAATCCCTTATTGGAAACTCTTGGAGTGTAGTGCTTTCTGAAACTGAGATTTTCCAGATTTTAAGTTAACGGGACAGAAATACACTATATAATATGTAACATCCTAGCTGAAGTTGCCAACAGTTTCCTATAATCAATCACATGGACATCTCAGAAAAGAAATGTAGCATTATTCACAATAAATAAAATAAGTGAATATTATAAACAGCTTGCCACCAATTCAGTTGATTCAGCAGGTCAGATTTTGCTACCAAATGAGTTACGAAAAAAATTCCAACATTTAGTGCTTTTTTGGACTTCAATACTGCAGGAAAGCAAAGGTGAACCTGGGATATCAGTACCTACATGATGGTGTTTTGTACACATTGAATGCAATTATGTACAGTAAAGTGATCCTAAGCCATATTTCCACTACTGAGATGTGCTCTTTGAACAGAGAATTTATAACCCTCCAGTTCAGTTCAGTTCAGTCGCTCAGTCATGTCCGACTCTTTGCGACCCCATGAATTGCAGCACGCCAGGCCTCTCTGTCCATCACCAACTCCCAGAGTCTACCCAAACCCATGTCCATCGAGTCGGTGATGCCATCCAGCCATCTCATCCTCTGTCATCCCCTTCTCCTCCCGCCCCCAATCCTACCCAGCATTAGGGTCTTTTCCAATGAGTCAACCCTTCGCATGAGGTGGCCAAAGTATTGGAGTTTTAGCTTCAACATCAGACCTTCCAATGAACACCCAGGATTGATCTCTTTTAGGATGGATTGATTGGATCTCCTTGCAGTCCAAGGGACTCTCAAGAGTCTCCTCCAACACCACAGTTCAAAAGCATCCTTCTGCGGTGCTCAGCCTTCTTCACCATCCAACTCTCACATTCATACATGACCACTGGAAAAACCATAGCCTTGACTAGATGGACTTTTGTTGGCAAAGTAATGTCTCTGCTTTTAAATATGCTATCTAGGTTGGCCATAACCTTCCTACCAAGGAGTAAGCGTCTTTTAATTTCATGGCTGCAGTCACCATCAGCAGTGATTCTGGAGCCCCAAAAAATAAAATCTGACACTGTTTCCACTGTTTCCCCATCTATTTCCCACGGGACCAGATGCCATGATCTTAGTTTTCTGAATGTTGAGCTTTAAGCCAACTTTTTCACTCTCCTCTTTCACCTTCATCAAGAGGCTCTTTAGTTCTTCTTCACTTTCTGCCATAAGGGTGGTGTCATCCGCATATCTGAGGTTATTGATATTTCTCCCAGCAATCTTGATTCCAGCTTGTGCTTCCTCCAGCCCAGCGTTTCTCATGATGTACTCTGCATATAAGTTAAATAAGCAGGGTGACAATATACAGCCTTGACATACTCCTTTTCCTATTTGGAACCAGTCTGTTGTTCCATGTCCAGTTCTAACTGTTGCTTCCTGACCTGCATACAGGTTTCTCAAGAGACAGGTCAGATGGTCTGGTATTCCCATCTCTTTCAGAATTTTCCATAGTTTATTGTGATCCACACAGTCAAAGGCTTTGGCATAGTCAATAAAGCAGAAATAGATGTTTTTCTGGAACTCTCTTGCTTTTTCGATGATCCAGCGGATATTGGCAATTTGATCTTTGGTTCCTCTGCCTTTTCTAAAACCAGCTGGAACATCTGGAAGTTCACGGTTCATGTATTGCTGAAACCCTAGGGGTACTCAATTCCATAAAAAGAAATACAATACATCTTCCTACAGCAAATTCTCTTCTAATTCTCTTTTTATTCCCTTTCTCTCTTCCTCTCTCTCTCACTGGCTCCTTCTGTGTGTGTGTGTGTGTGTATAATACATATCTATATATTATATTATATAAATATATTTATATAACATTTATATAAATCTATACAATAAAAAAACATCGGAAAAGGCAATGGCACCCCACTCCAGTACTCTTGCCTGGAAAATCCCATGGACGGAGGAGCCTGGTGGGCTGCAGTCCATGGAGTCGCTAAGAGTCGGACACAACTGAGCGACTTCACTTTCACTTTTCCCTTTCGTGCACTGGAGAAGGAAATGGCAACCCACTCCAGTACTCTTGCCTGGAGAATCCCAGGGACGGCGGAGCCTGGTGGGCTGCCGTCTATGGGGTCGCACAGAGCCGGACACGACTGAAGCAACTTTGCAGCAGCAGCATACAATAAAATTATATCTATCATAAATTTTACAACATATAAATTATGTATATGTTTTTTCTAACGTTCTATCTCAAACATGAGCAAGGGGAGCCACAGCACTCCACCTGCTGGGGGAAAGGCCACTGTTCTAATGTGTCTTCCAGCACGAGAAAAGAGCAATACGAGTTTCACAAAAATGCTGCTTACTATTTCCTGTGTCTTCATATCACAATTGGTAGAAATTAAGAAAAGATCTCCAAGTTCTCCATGCTCCTAATGAGACCAACCCCTATCCTACCTGCAGCACTTCCAGTATCACACCACTGTCTGCCTTGGCACTTTCAAAACTAATCTCATTTGCCCTACACTTCTGTTTCTATCAAACTCAAAGAAGCCCAGTACTCTCAGGTCATGTCTTAATCCCAAGACTCTAATCCCCCTGTGAAAGTGAAAGCGGAATTTGCTCAGTTGTGCCCAACTCTTTGGGATCCCATGGACTATACAGTCCATGGAATTCTCTAGGCCAGAATACTGGAGTGGGTAGCCTTTCCCATCTCCAGGGAATCTTCCCAACCCAGGGATCAAATCCAGGTCTCCCACACTACAGGCAGATTCTTTACCAGCTGAGCCACAAGGGAAGCCCAATTCCTACTCCCACCCCATTCCTAAAACTCAACCACTATGCCCTTTAACACTCCTGGTCAGTTATCCACAAGATTCCCTACTTCTTCAACATTTTCTTCACATTTTTTTGCACCAACTAAACTATGACATTCTTCTCCTGAAATTTCTTAGGAAGTGATTTTCTGTCTCACCAAACTTTTACCTCACTATGTAGATTCCAGACCATTTCCATTCCTCTTCTTTCAAAGCCCCTGATTTTGAATCCCATAACATCAAACTAGACAACCTGTTCATTCTTGCTATGATCAACCTCACAACTGTAAGTTATTCTAGCTCATGCCTTCAGAAATATTAATTCCTGGATCACTTTTTTCTCTTATTTAATTCTTGTCATAACTGATGGCGATTTCAAAATTTACATGTATAATGTCATCTCAGTACCTTGACCATCTTCTCTCCAAAGATCACATTCTTCACCCTTGTTATTGTTCAGTCACTCAATCATGTCTGACTCTTTGTGATCCCATGGACTGCAGCACACCAGGGTTCCCTGTCCATCAACAACTCCTGGAATTTGCTCAGACTCATGTCCATTGAGTCAGCGATGCCATCCAATCCTATTGGTCATCCCCTTCTTCTTCTGCCTTCACTTTATCTATGCCACAAAGGTCCATCATTCCCTTCAGGCCCACTTCATTATCAATAACTGCAACCCCTCCAATATTCAATTGCAAAAACACACCTCCTGTCTACTCAGTGTATATCAACAATTGTCCAACTCTCTGCAACCAAAAATCCATTTACTCAACTACTTTTTCACCATGAATTACTACTTTCACATCTAATTTTTTGTCAGCTTAAATTCCACAATTTTTCATTAGAATTACTTCCTTGCATTCCCACCTCCCTTGCTCCCTCCTTCATTCATCATTCTCACCTGTCAAAAGCCCAATTCTGGTTAAATCTAACTCTCTACTCACTTTATACTTTCACTCACATGAAATCTTCTGGAGTAAACAATACAACCAAACTGAATGGCCCATGTTAAATTCATGACCTTGAATTCAGACTCAAAGAGCTTTCTGGGTATGAGATGCAATGAAAATCTACTAAAATAGAAAGGAAGAGTTCATTGAAAACATAGGCTACAAAAGAATATGTACCATATAATCTCATTTGGGTTCAAAAATGTGCCTGTGTATGTGCATAGTTAGGTAGGTGAAAAGGTGGCTGGATGGACAGATCTGCAAGAATACTCAGTAAGTATTTCTGGAATTGTATCTTAATTTTAAAAAGATTTTTGCTTGTCAGATTTTCTGCAGTATACTTGTGCTTCTTCTTTTATAATAACAGACGATGTAAAATAAAATAAAAATGGAGTAATTCCCCCAAATCAGTTAATCATTAAACAATTTCTTAGATTCTAAAATAGGTACCATTACACACCAGTCAGAATGGCCGCTATCCAAAAGTCTACAAGCAATAAATGCTGGAGAGGGTGTGGAGAAAAGGGAACCCTCTTACACTGCTGGTGGGAATGCAAACTAGTACAGCCACTATGGAGAACAGTGTGGAGATTCCTTAAAAAACTGGGAATAGAACTGCCATATGACCCAGCAATCCCACTGCTAGGCATATACACCGAGGAAACCAGAATTGAAAGAGACGCGTGTACCCCAATGTTCATCGCAGCACTGTTTACAATAGCCAGGACATGGAAGCAACCTAGACGTCCATCGGCAGACGAATGGATAAGGAAGCTGTGGTACATATACACAATGGAATATTACTCAGCCATTAAAAAGAATACATTTGAATCCGTTCTATTGAGATGGATGAAACTGGAGCCCATTATACAGAGTGAAGTGAGCCAGAAAGAAAAGCACCAATACAGTATACTAATGCATGTATATGGAATTTGAAAGATGGTAATGGTAACCCTATATGTGAGACAGAATAAGAGACACAGATGCATAGAACAGTCCTGTGGACTCTGAGGGAGAAGGTGAGGGTTGGACGTTCTGGGACAATAACATTGAAACATGTATATTGTCATATGTGAAGCGGAACACCATTCCATGTTCTATGCATGGGACGGATGCTCAGGGATGGAGCGTTGGGATGACACTGAGGGATGGGAGGGGGAGGGAGGTGGGAGGAGGGTTTGGGAGGGGGAGCACATGTGAATCCATGGCTGATTCATGTCGATGTATGGCAAAAACTACTACAATATTGTAAAGTAATTAGCCCCCAACTAAAATAAAAATAAATAAATAAAAAAAATAAATAAAAAAAATAAAATAAAATAAACAACCTAGTTCAAGGTGAAGATCAGGAAATCTTGGTAAAATAAGAGCAAAATCGTTTTAAAAATATATGTCTGACAATATAAACCCTAAAAATAAGTGAAGTATGAGGGAAGCCATTTCCAGATTGAAAACCTATATATAATACATATGTGTGTGTGTGTGTGTGTGTGTTTAAATTGAGATAGAAAGAGAATATTATGGAATATTTGATGAATGAGATGAGACAGAGAAAGCTGAAGCTTTTAAAACATATTGAGTGGTTAAAGCTGAGGAAGATGTTTCCATCAAAAACCTAGGGACTCTACAAATTCATTTTAGCTAATATGGAGGATGGAATGAAAAGTGGGACTAAAAATTAGAATTGAAGGTTTTGAAACCATTTAAAACCAGAGATACTGTAAAGAGCAATACTGGATAGGAAACTGGAAAGTTAGGTCCATGAATCAAGGCAAATTGGAAGTCATTAAACAGGAGTGAACATCAACATTTTAGGAATCAGTGAACTGAAATAGACTGGAATGGGTGAATTTAACTCAGATGACCATTATATCTACTTCTGTGGGCAAGAATCCTTTAGAAGAAATGGAGTAGCCATCACAGTCAACAAAGGAGTCCAAAATGCAGTACTTGGATGCAATCTCAAAAATGACAGAATGATCTCTGTTCATTTCCAAGGCAAACCATTCAGTATCACAGTAATCCAAGTCTATGCCCCAACCAGTAATGTTGAAGAAGCTGAAGTTGATTGGTTCTCTGAAGACCTACAACACTTTCTAGAACTAACACCCCCCAAAAGATGTCCTTTTCATTATAGGGGACTGGAATGCCAAAGTACAAAGTCAAGAGATACCTGGAGTAACAGGCAAATTTGGCCTTGGAGTACAGAATGAAGCAGGGCAAAGGCTAACAGAGTTTTGCCAAGAGAACACACTGATCATAGCAGACAACCTCTTCCAACAACATGAGAGAAGACTCTACACATAGACATCACCAGTTGGTCAATACCAAAATCAGATTGATTATATTCTTTGCAGCCAAAGATGGAGAAGCTCTATACAGTCAGCAAAAACAAAACTGGGAGCTGACTGTGGCTCAGATCATGAACTCCTTATTGCCAAATTCAGACTTAAATTGAAGAAAGTGGAGAAAACCACTAGGCCATTCAGGTATGACCTAAATCAAATCCCTTATGATTATACAGTGGAAGTGAAAAATAGATTCAAGGGATTAGATCTGATAGACAGAATGCCTGAAGAACTATGGATGGAGGTTTGTGACATTGTACAGGAAGCAGTGGTGATTGAAGGCAGGAGGAGAAGGGGATGACAGAGGATGAGATGGTTGGATGGCATCACCAACTCGATGGACATGAGTTTGAGTAAGCTCTGGGAGTTGGTGATGGACAGTGATTCCTGGTGTGCTGCAGTCTATGGGGCCGCAAAGAAACATGACTGAGCGACTGAACTGACTGAAAACCAGAGAAACCCATGGTTCTCCCCACTCAACAGTCCTCATACTGAAGGTAGAGTCTCTTAAGAATTTACCCCCAGGCCAAAATAATATATACAAGCATAAAATGGAAATTTGAGAGAGAAATTTAGAGAATCAGCTCAGAAGGTCCAAATCTATTAGATTTTCCCAACAGAGGAAAAATGTGAAGAAACGCAACAACAACAACAACAACAAAAATACAGAAGAGAATTCCCCATGAAGAAAGACATTAGTCTTCACATTGAAAGAGCCCACCAAATGCATGGTTACTTTTAAAAGTACTGTCTATCTTTTAGCTGGGAGCTTCCCAGGTGGCTCAGGGGTCAACAATTTGCTTTCCAATGCAGGAGATGCAGGTTAGATTCTTGAGTTGGGAAGATCCCATGGAGGAGGAAATGGTAACCCATTCCAGTATTCTTTCCTGGAAAATTCCATGGACAGAAGAGCCTGGCAGGCTACAGTCCATGGGGTTACAAAGAGTTGGATATGATTGAGAGACTGATCATTAGTATCTTATAGCAGCACTGTGAAACTGTATTCATTCACTCAACACAGGCTTATCAAGTATTGATTACACATACCACACATGAGTATTCAGAAAGTAGGCAGCCTTGCTGTTCTCCTGAATCTAGTGGAAGGAAATAATGAAAAATTCTTATTTAAGGCCTCTTAAAATTGTCTTAAAATGTATATTCAGGTAAAATTATTATTTTTAAATTTATGTTAACTTAAAAGCTAAAAACTCATGTTAGGCTTTACAAAGCTCTTGTGCTATACTATCCTGGTAAGTATTTTCAATAAGCACATATATTTCAATATAAGTACTAGGTGATCTAAAGTTATTTACATAATACTAAAGTAGGACTTTCTCATATCATCTGGGCTTAAGAAGTCTTAAGTCAAGATATAAATTAATAATCATGATAAATGCTGAAATTTTGCTACCACATTAATATTAAAAACATTGATAGACTGTTGGTTCAGAATAAATAAACGGAAGCCAATTGTCTTTAAAAGATTTGGGGAGACTGTATTGTCTTACTTTTCTCTCACAAATAAATACAAGATTTCTAATGTTGTTTTGTGAGTGAAGCTTATAAAAAGAATTGATTTCCATATCACATTCCATCTAAAATATTCTACAGTTCTTTGGGTCATAAAACATAGACATTCCATTTGGTTTACAATGCTTAAGCAATCTAGAGTTAGAATTTTTTCTCTTTTGCCAAGGGAGCTTGTGCTTTTCCTTTGTCTTGAACAATAGATCTTTCAGAGACAAGAATCCAGTGACCTTCTTCAAGGGTCATTTGGAACCTTGGGCAAAATGTAACAGTTCTTACTGATGGATTTCCACACACAGTTACTGGAGACTCAAAGTCTATGGTAAATAGAGTCTAGGGAAACACAAACCTGGATCTGTCTGCCAGCTCATTATTAATACATCTGAATGGCCTGAACCTCTGACCTATGCACTGATTCTTTAAGCAAAACTTCCCTTCCTCTCTCTTCTCTATGGCACTGTAGTCCTCGCTGGCTTTGCTCACTTTCTTCTAAACTTTGTATTCATGTAATCCCCATTACAATATGAAGTCAGATTTATTTTTTTTCCACATCTGCTCTTTTCAGCCCTATTGATAGCACTTGGTGGCAAGATGCGCTTGGGAAAGAAAATAACCAGGGCGTGTGGGGTTTCAGGAGGAAAATGGAACTTTCTGCCTTTGATCTCCCAAGTCCTGTTTCTCCTGGAGAGCTTCCTCTACATCTTGGAAAACATTAGATGCTAAAATCATACTATCTTGAGGTTTAGGAAGAGAAAAGGAGAAAGAACAGACAACAAAAACCTTGAAATTAAAAACGAGGACCCTTTACACAGCTCTTAAATATTAATCTAAACATTAAAGAAAAAACTCAAGTGAATTTGTAAAAATTCCATAAGAAGCTGCATGTGTAAATAAAATTATTTGACATACTTAATCCAAGACTCAAAACAAAATTATTACTCAGATTATTATCTGTTAAGAAAAAGAAGAATTCTATCATCAGCAGGAGCATATCAAATGTTGCGGCAAAACTTGAAATCTCCTGAAATTCTCTATCAGTATTGCAGTATCAGAACTTGAAGGATTTAATTTTTTTCTGATGGTTCATCTCCACAGACTTAGTTATTGACTAAATAAAGAAATCATTAGTGTAAACATCGACATGTTCTTTGCCTAGTTGACTTGTAGCTCTTGACTGGCTTAACCATGATGATTTAAAATCTAACCTATATGCTTTCCTGAAAGACTTAAGGAAAGTTCTCTGGGTATTGATATCTATACTTAAATGTGATTTTAATTTTGCCCTACTATTATTTCACTCCCTACTTTTCTTCAGGTTTAAAAAAAAAAAGCAAACATCAAATTTTAACCCCGCTTTTGCCCACTTATTCTAAGCCTGGTTTTACCCTCTTTGTCCCAAAGAGATTATAGTGAACCATTTAAATTTTTTAATTACATTCTTGTAGGCAGGAAGAGTACCATTGCTTCCCTACAGCTCCTCTCAAAAATAAATAAATAAAGTGTTAAATCTGAGCTGAGAAAAAAAATGAGTCCTTCTGCAAGCAGTGAAAAACCAGGGAATCCTTTCATTGTCACGACCCAGTAGCCACCAGATGCTTAGAATTCCATGTATTTTAAGGACAAACCATTCAGTGAACTCCTTTGACACCCAAAGTATGCCAATAATTCAATGTATTAGTTGGATGCAAATTTTATACAATAAGGTATGGAAAGCAAACTGTAATTGGGTCTGCCAGAGTGAATGGAGCTCTATCCTCTGACAGGGCCCATTGTTGAACCCCAGCCTGAACCTCCGACCCGTTACTTTGCAGGGATACAATAGCCTTTGATATGAGATGGTGGGAAACGGACTTAGAGACTCATTTCACATTCAGTTGCAATTCATCAGTTTGGCGAGGACTTTTAGCAGCTTTAATGACCACAGCAATTGATGGTTAAATCAATTTGTGCCGGTGACAGCATGGCTGGCCTGTAGACTGTAACAATCCAGGATTGCACCAGGCAGAAAAGACTCTGTTATTCAGATGTGCACGGTTCTTACTCAGTTCACAGTGAGAACAACGGGGAGACAGTCTCTCACAGGGCAGGCCCCAGAGAATACATGCATTCACTCCAGTTGACCACACAATGCCGGGGCCTCTTTGTAAAGTGCTGCCATAGATTTTTTTTTTAAGTATTGTTGCAAGTAAAAATATACAGTAGAAGACAAAGATTTCTAATATTTAACTATATCCTAAGAGAAAGTAGCAAACCAGAAAGAATTTAACCTTTGTACTCTTGATCAAAATGGGTGGTCCCACTCCTGCCACTACTAGACATCCCTCCCCCCTAAAAATGAAAGAAAGGAATAGAAAATCAACAGCAGAGATTATGACAAAGGAGGTTTACATTTAGGAAAAAAAAAAAAAGGTGAAGTAGGAATTTAAAAAACAACTCTGCATTCTGTGTCAAAAAGAAGGAAATATTGCTCCCTCTTCTGTTTATCAGAGGGAATTTTTCCAAATAGAAGACCTATCTTTTTAAATTTTTTTAATATAAATGTTTATAATGAAAAATGGCAACATCAGCATGGTGGAAGAGCCGATGTGATTTATTTATAATAAAAAATGTTAAATAAATAAATACTTTGCCGAGCTTACATTTTAATGTTTGAGAAATACATAACCAAAATTGACATTTTAAAGGCAAAGGAAGGGACAAAAAGTCGTTTCACATCTACAAAACTTTTTGTGTCAGCATAAATGAGTGTTATAATGACTAATTAAATTATATTCAAGTCTGCATAAAATGTACTAAGTAAGTCCCCTAACCATACATTCCAAGTAATGTGGAACACCAATACATTATTTAAACAGCTGAATTATAATGGCTGAAATAACCTAAGGTTCACAGATGTACTTGAATGAACTTCTAAGACATGAGAGATATTTCATATTACTGCCTAGCTTTTTTTTGGAAAAAAGCATTAATGGCACAATTTTCACAAAACAGAAATGATCTCCAAAGGTATAGAAACCATGCACATGTAGTATTAAGATGAAAAGTAAATGAAACAATACAAAGATGGAATGTCTGTAATCCTGAGCTATCTTGTATACTGTATTAAAAATAAGATCAAAGGGTACAATTTTTTAAGCTATAATGCACAGGGTAAGGGGGTAATAATCTCTTTCAGAACATGGATAGATCCAATGGAAATGTGTTGTACCAAACATACAGCTATAGTACTGTGGGGAAAAAATGCAAACAACATTTTCCACCAAATTTGTCTAAACATTGAAAGAATGCTGAGGGTGTACAGAGGAGGTCTTGGCACTGAGTCCAGAAGCTGTACTTGGTAACTGGGGAGGGGGAAGACAAGGAGGCGAGTTTCCATGGCGACGCTGGTGCTGAAAGCTAATGGAACTAGTGTGCATCTTCCCAAGGGAGGAAGGGAGCATGGGAAGTGAAAATGGAGGGTGAAGGGAGGTGGCAGCTTCTGAAAAGCTAGTTTATGCTAAGTGTTTTGTGTAAAGCTGTGCCGTGATCCATATCAGAGTGTGTATTCTGAGATCTGACATTCTCTTATAAAGTACTGCTCCAGTGATTAAAGATCACTTTGCCTGAGAATATATATTTGTCTAACAACTTCCAGTTTGGATATATAAAGATACTGAAGTCATCCTGAGGCTTACACTGTCTCCTGCCTTCACAACAAAATAATGAGATGACTAGAATAGGACATCTGTGTGTCGTTTTCTTTGTTGTTGTACCTGGGAGTCAAGCTTACATGGAGGGGAAAAGAAACCTTTTATTTCCTCCTCTTAGCATTCAAAGGCAGAGAGAAGTGGTTTCTCCTACTTGTGATTATGAAACTCTGATTCACTCCTGACAACAATGTTTCACATGTCACAAGGCAGTATATTATTCCTAAGGAATAAGACTATCTTAAAGCCAACATTATTTATGATTTAAATGGTCATGATTAATATTTTCGTTTCATTATAAATGGCTTGGTGATCAAGGACATCCCCAAGAAAAAGAAATGCAAAAAGGCAAATGGTTGTCTAAGGAAGCCTTACAAATAGCTGAGAAAAGAAGAGAAGCTAAAGGCAAAGGAGAAAGGGCAAGATATTCCCATCTGAAGGCAGAGTTCAAAAGAATAGCAAGGAGAGAAAAGAAAGCCTTTCTCAATGATCAATGCAAAGAAATAGAGGAAAAATAGAATGGGAAACACTAGAGATCTCTTCAAGAAAATTAGAGATACCAAGGGAACATTTCATGCAAACATGGGCTCAATAAAGGACAGAAATGGTATGGACCTAACAGAAGCAGAAGATATTAAAAAGAGATGGCAAGAATACACAGAAGAACTATACAAAAAAGATCTCTATGACCCAGATAACCACAATGGTGTGATCACTCACCTAGAGCCAGACATCGTGGAATGTGGTCAAGTGGGCCTTAGGAAGCATCACTATGAGCAAAACTAGGGGAGGTGATGGAATTCCAGTTGAGCTATTTCAAGTCCTAAAAGATGATGCTGTGAAAGTGTTGCACTCAACATGCCAGCAAATTTGGAAAACTCAGCAGTGGCTACAGGACTGGAAAATGTCAGTTTTCATTCCAATCCCAAAGAAAGGCAATGCCAAAGAATGTTCAAGCTACTGCACAATTGTACGCATCTCACACACTAGCAAAGTAATACCCAAAATTCTCCAAGCCAGGCTTCAACAGTAAGTGAACCGTGGACTTCCAGATGTTCAAGCTAGATTTAGAAAGGCAGAGGAAACCAGAGATCAAATTGCCAATGTCCATTGGATCATCAAAAAAGTAAGAGAGTTCCAGAAAAACATCTATTTTTGCTTTATTGACTATGCCAAAGCCTTTGACTGTGTGGATCACAATAAACTGTGGAAAATTCTGAAAGAGATGGGAATACCAGACCACCTGACCTGCCTCCTGAGAAATCTGTATGCAGGTCAGAAAACAACAGTTGGAACTAGACATGGAACAACAGACTGGTTCCAAATTGGGAAAGGAGTACATCAAGGCTGTATATTGTCACCTTGCTTATTTAACTTCTATGCAGAGTACATCATGAGAAATGCTGGGCTGAATGAAGCACAAGCTGGAATCAAGATTGGTGGGAGAAATATCAATAACCTCAGATATGCAAATGACACCACCCTTATGGCAGAAAGCAAGGAAGAACTAAAGAGCTTCTTGATGAAATTGAAAGAGGAGAGTGAAACAGTTGGCTTAAAACTCAACATTCAGAAAACGAAGATAATGGCATCCAGTCCCATTATTTCATGGCAAATAGATGGGTAAATAGTGGAATCAGTGACAGACTTAATTTTGGGGGGCTCCAAAATCACTGCAGATGGTGACTGCAGCCATGAAATTAAAAGATGCTTGCTACTTGGAAGGAAAGTTGTGACCAACCTAGACAGCATATTAAAAAGCAGAGACATTACTTTGCCGACAAATATCCATCTAGTCAAAGCTATGGTTTTTCAAGTGGCTTTCTCAAAAGTTCTACCTTGAATAACCCAAACCTATCACTTAAACATAAAAAAAATTATACATTTTAGTGTTGAGAATCATTTGAAAAAATTACAAGGATTTCTTACAAAGATGGAACTGTTGTTGTATTTTTAGGTCATTTGCTGCAAGTTACCTGTTTCCCCAACCCGTCATGATTTTCTCACTCATTGGAGAAATTGATACCATATTATAAAGCTTTTTAAAAAACTGTGGTTTTAAAAACTCAAAATTTACCACCCTAACCAATTTTAAGTGACTAATTCAATAGTGTAAACTATATTCACATTTTTGTACAACAGATTTCCGGAATTTTCATCTTGTAAAACTGAAATTCTGTATCCATTGAACACCTTCCACATTTCCTCCTCCTTTCTGGCAATTTCTAATCAGTTTTACTCCTTTAGGTACCTCGTATATGTGGAATCACACAGCATTCACATTGTGTGACTGGGCTTATTTCCTTTGGCATAATGTACTCAAAGTTCATCCATGTTACATATAATAGGAGCTCCTTCTTATTCAAGAATGAATAATATCCCATTATACGTATATACCACATTTTGTTTATTCATTAATTCAATACATAATGAACATTTGGGTTGCTTCTATCTCTTGATTATTGTGATTAATATTGCATTAAACATGGTTGTGCAAATATCTTTGAGATCCTGCTTCCTTTATCTATCCCATTAGATAGATTAATGGGATAGAGAATTCTTGGCTACCTATCCCAGTAGATAGCCATTGGACATGCCATTAGATAGCCAATTCTTTGGCTATCTATGTCAAGGCAGAATCACTGAATCATATGGTAAATGTATTTTTAACTTTTTAACCTTTTGAAGAACTTTCACACTATTTTCCATAGAGCCTTCACCATTTTACATTTCCACCAAGAGTGCACAAGTATTTCAATCTCTCCACATTCCCACCAAGACTTGTTTTTTTTTTTTATGGCATTTCTTGATGATAGCCATCCTGATGCTTCCAAATTGGAAAAGGAGTATGTCAAGGCTGTATGTTGTCACCTTGCTTATTTAACTTATATGCAGAGTACACTATGCAAAATATCAGGCTGGATGAAACACAAGCTGGAATCAAAATTGCAGGGAGAAGTATCAGTAACCTCAGATACGCAGATGACACCACCCTTATGGCAGAAAGTGAAAAAGAACTAAAGAGCCTCTTGATTAAGGTGAAAAAGGAGAGCAAAAAAGCTGGCTTAAAACTCAACATTCAAAAAACGAAGATCCTGGCATCTGGTCCCATCATTTCATGGCAAATAGATGGGGAAACAATGGAAACAGTGAGAGACTTAATTTTTCTGAGCTCCAAAATCACTGCAGATGATGACTGCAGACATAAAATTAAAAGATGCATGCTCCTTGGAAGGAAAGTTATGACCAACCTAGACAGCATATTAAAAAGCAGAGCCATTACTTTGCCAACAAAGGTCCATCTAGTCAAAGCTACGGTTTTTCCAGCAGCCATTTATGGACGTGAGAGTGGACTATAAGGAAAGCTGAGCACCGAAGAATTGATGCTTTTGAACTGTGGTATTGGAGAAGACTCTTGAAAGTCCTTTGGACTGCAAGGAGATCCAATCATTCCGTCCTAAAAGAAATCAGTCCTGAATATTCATTGGAAGAACTGATGTTGAAGCTGAAACTCCAATACTTTGGCCACCTGATGCAAAGAACTGACTCATTGGAAAAGACCCTGATGCTGGGAAAGGTTGAAGGCAGGAGGAGAAGGGGACGACAGAGTATGAGATGGTTGGATGGCATCACGGACTCTTTGGCTATAAGACTGAGCAAGCTCCAGGAGTTGGTGATGGACAGGGAAGCCTAGGGTGCTGTAGTCCATGGGGTCACAAAGAGTTGGACACAACTGAGCGACTAAACTGAGCTGATCCTGATGGTTATGAGATAATAACTCACCATGATTTTAATTTGGACTTCCCTAATGATTAGTGATATTGAGTATCTTTTCTTGGCTTGACCATTTGTATATTTTCTCTGGAGAAACATTTATTCAAGTCCTTTGCTTGTACTTTAATTAGGTCTTTTGATTTTTTGTTGTTCAGCTATAGGAATTCTTTATATATTCTGGATATTAATCCCTTATCACACATGTAATTTGCAAATATTTCCCATTTTTTAGGCTGTCTTTTCATTATGTTGATTGCTTCCTTTAATGTGCGAAAGTTTTTAAGATTAATGTAGTCCTATTTGTTTACTTTTGCTGTCCATACTTCTGTTGTCATAAACAAAAACAAACACTGTCATATCCAATGTAATGAAACATTTCTCCTATGTTTTCTTCTTGGAGTTTTATAGCTTCAATTCTTACATTTAGGTCTTTAATCTACTTAGACTTAATTTGTGCGAAGGTAAGGATCTAACTTTACTCTTTTGCATGTGGATATCCAGTTTTATCAACATCATTTGTTGAAGAGACTCACCTTTCCCCATTGTGTGGTCTTGGCAGGATTACCAAAGATCTTTTGATCATTTATGAGAGGGTTTTACTTTTAAACCACATTCAAATTCCATAAAAATTAAAATACAATTTACAGTGATAAATGCAACTTAAAAATGGGTTAGAAATTTGTTTGCATGTATTTTTCAACTTCTACTTTGAGTGGGAAATGTTTGCTAGCAGCACTGGAATTAGCTTACATGAGAAATCTCTCTGAATTTTTGGACATACATTCATTCTGAATATTCAGCACTATTTGACAGCCACTAAATAATTCTTTCCATTCTGCAAATTCATGATCGAAATTGTAGGACTTATTTAATACAAATAAAGACTGAGAATACAAACTGCTGAGTGTGATTCATAATCTCTGTACTAAACGAGCTATCTACAAATGAACTTGATACCAAAACTTTGGTGTAAAGTTAGGAAATCTCTATCAATTATGTTAAGCAATGACCATTATTATTAACACATATTAAAAATATTATTTATTCTAAGTATTATTATTTATTTTATGCTGTTATAATTTTTATACTTATTTTAAAATATTATTGAATACGTTCCATATTAAATGATCTAAAACCACATTTTGAAAATCTCTGTCTTGAATATATAAATATACATCTACAACATCACAATTCAGTAGAAATATAATATGTAATACATAAATATGCAAACCACATAATGTAATTTTAACTCTTCTAGTAACCACATTAAAAAATAGAAAGTAACATGTAAAATTAGTTTTAATAACATATTTAACTAAATATGCCCCAAACATTATTATTTCAACATTAATTAAATATTTTAAAATACTGAGATATTTTGCATCCCTTTTTTCATACTAAGTCTTCAAAGTCTGCTCCATATTGTACATATAGCACATCTCTATTTGGAGTAGCCACATGGGACTAGTGTCTACCGTACCGAATCCTGAAACCTAAGCCTTAACATCGCATTCTCTGATCTTAACCTTCTATTCATGCACTTCTTCCAATATTTTTCTACCATTAAATCAAAATTTAAACCCCAAGAGCCTCTGTCCTTTGACACTCCCCTTCTCAGAGTCCGGCAATTCCCTCTGGCCTATGGCAGGGAACCTCTCAGTTTACCTGGTCTCTAATCAGCGTGCCTCACCTGCCAGACCATGGGACAGTGCTGGATAAATTTAAGCACTCAGTTTTCTATTTCTTCTCCGGGACCATGAGCACTACTGAAGGAAGTGCAGAGCCATGTTGATAGTGCTATCTCACATTGTCTCTTCCACCCTCAGATGGTAGGGGGTAGAGAGGAAGGCAGGGGTTGAGGGGGTGGTCTTCAATGCTCCATTACAAATTACAAGCCCTGTATTCATTCTAGTGGGTTCTGCTTTCCAATCCTTCAATAAAAAGTTCAAACTGAGATCACTCTCCTAATGTCCCATACCCTTCCTTCCCCCTTGACCTTGGACGATAGTCTAGCTCCCTACTTTAGAGAAAATACAGGTGCCCAAGCATGCATAGCCCTTACCTCTTCCAGGTACATGCCTTCCACCCAAGCTTTCAACTCATCCTGAGTTTCCTCAATGCTTTTGTGTAGAAAAGAAGAGGACACAGGACATTCATATTAAATATTGATGTAATTACTCAATTTCTTAGTGGGAAACTTTACTTCATTGTTCCCATTTTGGTACCAAATATGTGACTCTAAGTGTTTCTAGACCTCAGTTTTCCCCTCATTAAAGGAAGGCTGGATGAAATTTGGTCTATTGTATCTGTTGTCTCTTTTAGCTCCAGTGTTTTAAAGTCCACAGTTTCAGCACAATATAAGAACACACAGTGTCAGCTATCATTGAAGAAGAGGTGAGGATTTTAACACTGAGGTAAAGTAAAGAGGCAGGTAAGCCATTGAAACCGTTATTTGATTTCAATATTCTGATTTTTTTATACTCTGTCAAATGTTCATTACACTAATTTCATGGCCTGAGGCTTAATGTCAAAATTTCTCAGAAAAGTACTGAGTTTGTAGAATGAGCAAAATTAACGGATATAAATTTTGGTGAGCCCAGTGTACCACAGCTGGTCCTAATAGCAAAGCCACAGGCTGGAAATTGTATACATGAGCCAGACCAACTGTAGTTTATGATCCTAGGTCCAGTTTTCCCACAGCATATCCTCCCATAGCTAATGTCTTACGTGATTCAAAGCTCCTCCCTCATTCCTGCAGGCCTAGCTGTGTTGGAATGTTGAGGTTTCTAATCTTAACCACATTCTCCCCTCTGGGTGCTGCTCCAGGATGGTACAAAGCTGATGCATATGTAAAATATAAGATTTCTGGGGGAAAAAACTCAAACTTCTCTTGAGCCTATATACTGAGTGAGAATTCATTTCTTGAGCATGACTATTTCTCAGAAATACTCTGTCTTGAGCTAATAGCAAACTGCCTTGCCAGAAGTTCCAGTCTCTTAGAAATGTCACATTCCTGGTTCCCCCTGACCTCCTAACCTCTCCACCCCTGTGCTCCCCTGTTGTAATGTCAGACATTACATCATTGTATCTATCTGCTTCTTCCTCAAACATTAATTTGTCTAAGCTCCTGCACAGCTGATAATTACACGGCTTTATATATAGTTCCTCACATAGAAGTGGAAATAGTGATATTGTATTTCATTTTAATATTCCCTACAAAACAACTGTTGCTGCACAAATAGTTTTCATAATTCTAACAAACATTTTATTGAATCAAGCATTTTTCTAAACACTCAATGTACTCAATGAACTCAGTGTTCATTCAAAGTTCACAACCACACTACAAAGTAGGAAGCTTTGCTTTCTCCATTTTACAGATGAGGAAACTGAAGCACTTAGAGATTAATTTAAAAGTTATGCAGTTAGCAGGTAATGGAGCTAGAATTCAACCCCAGGATTTCTGATGTCACAGTCTGTGTTCTCAATTATAACACCTACTGCAATATCGGCTTATTAGTAATTGCCTCATAGTTGTAATTTTTTTAACCTACACTCTTTTGTTTAAATTTTACATAATTTAAAACTTGTAAAAAGCTATAAAAATAGTATAAATAACTTTCATATTACCTTCACCCAGAATCCTGCAGCACAATTACCAAAATCAGCAAATTAACATTAATGCAGTACTAATAATTAATTGGAGAAGGAAACAGCAATGGCAACCCACTCCAGTATTCTTGCCTGAGAAATCCCATGGACAGAGGAGCCTGGCGGGCTACAGTCCACGAGGTCGCAAAGAGTCAGACACGACCTAGCGACTAAACCACCGCCACTGAAAGTTGGAATGTGAAGAAAGCTGAGCGCCAAAGAATTGATGTTATTGAACTGTGGTGTTGGAGAAGACTCTTTTTTTTTTTTTTTTTTTTTTCGGTTGTATTTTCATTTTATTATCTCCTTTGTTTTGCAGAAGCTTTTTATTTATTTATTTTTTTATTTTATTTTATTTTTTTAAATTTTTAAAATTTAGCTTCTAATTTTTTTTTTTCTTTTTAATTTTTTTTTTTTTTATTATTTTAGTTGGGGGCTAATTACTTTACAATATTGTAGTAGTTTTTGCCATACATCGACATGAATCAGCCATGGAGCCCCTTGGACTGCAAGGAGATCCAACCAGTCCATCCTAAAGGAGATCAGTCCTGGGTGTTCATTGGAAGGACTGATGTTGAAGCTCAAACTCCAATACTTTGGCCACCTCATGCAAAGGGTTGACTCATTGGAAAAGACCCTGATGCTGGGAAGGATTAGGGGCAGGGGGGAAAGGGGACGACGGAGGATGATGAGACAGCTGGATGGCATCACCAACTCGATGGACATGGGTTTGGATGGACTCCGGGAGCTGGTGATAGACAGGGAAGCCTGGCATGCTGCGATTCATGGGGTCGCAAAGAGTCGGACACGACTGAGCGACTGAACTGAACTGAATCTATAAATATTATTCGTTTTGCCAATTATGGTATTAATTTCTTTTTTCTGACTCACGGAGCCAAACCTTTTTTTGTTTTTCATGACCTTCACATTTTGATCTCATCATTTTGTTGATTGTCCTTTTGAGTAAACAAAATAATCTTGAGGTTTGGGAAAGCTGGGCATTAATCACCAGGAAGTCCTCCTAACATCACAAATAGGTCCAGCCTAGATGTACATCTAACCCTATATCTGATAGAATGTAAGCCCTGACTTCTTAAGAAGAATCCATAGGTTGGGTCTGGGATCAATTGCTGCCCCTCCTCTGCATGCTCTTCCTCCACTAGTGCTCCATCTTCAGAGCACTACTGGTTTGTAATTAATTAGAGAAATATTTCATTCTACTAAGTAATCTGTAGGAATGTGATCACTCAAGCATTTTCTGCCCTGAAACAATTATGG
Source organism: Okapia johnstoni (assembly GCA_024291935.2). Lineage (NCBI taxonomy): Eukaryota > Metazoa > Chordata > Mammalia > Artiodactyla > Giraffidae > Okapia > Okapia johnstoni. The sequence continues at coordinate 59,749,187 of CM044317.1, read as the reverse complement.
GGAGAGGCATTTGAAGGAGTTTAGTTTGTTTTCCTACATATGTTCCTCCTGAGTATTTCTACCTAATTGGTTCCAGATGAATTTCCTGAATGGATAAAAACCATAAATACCACATTTCTATTGTAACATAGGTATTACAGGCAATGTCTCCATGTTTTATAATCTAAACTGAATACAACTATTTGCCATCTTCAGGTTATTACCTACTTTTTTCCCTAGATGACCAAGGCAAAATGTACAACAGTGATGCTGCTTAGACTAATCCCCATGTCCTATAATTATCACCCTAGCATTCTTCTCAGTGGATATTCTATATACTGTATGTAACAAGATGGGCAAAGGGTGAAAAAAGCACCCATTTAATGTCATGTAACTAATGTAATACAGAACAGGCATGCCAAAATTAGTGGGGGCCAGGGAAAAATTAGTGGGGGCCAGGGAGTGAGGGCTTCCTCAAAAAGTTCAATTAAAAAAATGACTCATTTTTACCACTATGAGACCATTCTCAGTTTATACTGTCCTTTCTCTTGATCATAGACGATAGCATACATTGATCAATGTGCTTAACTCTCCACTTTTCCACATTGACAGGTAAGAGTACTCTATTACTTTGTAAAGTAACAGCAGCTCTCATGTTTACTGGTCTTAGGATTCCTTTATTCATGCATGCTAAGTCACCTCGGTTATATTTGACTCTTTGCAACCCCATGCACTGTAGCCCGCCAGGCTCCTCTGTCCATGGGATTCTCCAGGAAAGAATATGGAGTGGGTTGCCATGCCCTCCTCCAGGGTATCTTCCCAACCCAGAGATCAAACACACATCTCTTATATCTCCAGCATTGGTAGGCAGGTTCTTTACCTCCAGCACCACCTGGGAAGCCCCAGGACCACTTTTATTATAACTTTTAAAAATTATTGAGTGCTCCAAAGACCTTTTGTGTAAGTGGATAACAACTATCACTATTTTGTTGCTGTTCAATTACTCAATTGTGTCCAACACTTTTGAGAACCATGGACTGCAGCACGCCAGGCTTTCCTGTCCTTCACCATCTCCCAGAGCTTGTTCATATCCATAGAGTCACTGATGCCATCCAAACATCTTGTTCTCTGTTGTCACCTTTTCCTCCCAAGGAGCAAGCGTCTTTTAATTTCATGGCTGCAATCACCATTTGCAGTGATTTTGGAGCCTAAGAAAATAAGGCCTGCCATTGTTCTCACTGTTTCCCCATCTACTTGCCATGAAATGATGGGATCAGAGGCCATGATCTTCATTTTTGAATGTTAAATTTTAAGCCAGCTTTTTCACTCTCCACTTTCACCTTCATCAAGAGGCTCTTTAGTTCCTCTTCTCTTTCTGCCATAAGGGTAGTGTCATCCGAAGGTCTGAGGTTATTGATATTTCTCCTGGCAATCTTGATTCCAGCTTGTGCTTCATCCAGCCCAGCATTTTGCATGATGTACTCTGCATAGAAGTTAAATAAGCAGGGTGAGAATGTACAGCCTTGATGCACTCCTTTCCCAATTTGGAAACAGTCCATTGTTCCATGTCTGGTTGTAACTGTTGCTTCTTGACCTGCATACAGGTTTCTCAGGAGGCAGGTAAGGTGGTCTGGTATTCCCATCTCTTGAAGAATTTTCCTCAGTTTGTTGTGATCCATACAAAGGCTTTAGTGTAGTCAATGAAGCAGAAGTAGATGTTTTTCTGGAACTCTTGTTTTTAAGTGATCCAAAGGATGTCAGCAACTTGATCTCTGGTTCCTCTGCCTTTTCTAAATCCAGCTTGAACATCTGGAAGTTCTCAGTTCACAGACTGTTGAAGACTGGCTTGGAGAATTTTGAGCATTACTTTGCTAGCATGTGAAATGAGTGCAATTATGTGCTAGTTTGAACATTTTGGCATTTCCTTTCTTTGGAATTGGAATGAAAACTGACCTTTTCCAGTCCTGTGGCCACTGCTGAGTTTTCCAAATTTGCTGGCACATTGAATGCAACACTTTCATGGCATCATTTTTTAGGATTTGAAAGAGCTCAACGGGAATTCCATCACCTCCACTAGCTTTGTTTGTAGTGATGCTTCCTAAGGCCCATTGACTTCACACTCCAGGATGTTTGGCTCTAGGTGAGTGATCACACCATCATAGTTATCTGGGTCATGAAGATCTTTTTTGTATAGTTCTTCTGTGTATTGTTGCCACCTCTTCTTAATATCTTCTGCTTCTGTTAGATCTATACCATTTCTGACCTTTATTGCACCCATCTTTGCATGAAATGTTCCCTTGGTATCTCTAATTTTCTTGAAAAGATCTCTAGTGTTTCCCATTCTATTGTTTTCCTCTATTTCTTTGCACTGATCACTGAGGGAGGGTTTCTTATCTCTCCTTGCTGTTCTTTGAAACTCTGCATTCAAATGGGTATATCTTTCCTTTTCTCCTTTGCTTTTTGCTTCTCTTCTTTTCATAGCTATTTGTAAAGCCTCCTCCGACAGCCATTTTGCTTTTTTGCATTTCTTTTCCTTGGGGATGGTCCTGATTCCTGTCTCTCATACAATGTCACGAACCTCCATCCATAGTTCTTCAGACACACTGTCTATCAGATCTAATCCCATGAATCTATTTTTCACTTCCACTGTATAATCGTAAGGGATTTGATTTAGGTCATACCTGAATGGCCTAGTGGTTTTCCCTACTTTCTTCAATTTAAGTCTGAATTTTGCAATAAGGAATTCATGATCTGAGCCACAGTCAGCTCCCAGTCTTGTTTTTGCTGACTGTATAGAGCTTCTCCATCTTCAGCTACAAAGAATATTGAAACAGAATATTTTAAAATATTTATTTATCAGTTACTGAAAGCAATAGCAAATCCATACAAATAACATCTTGGTATTTTGAAAATGGTTTTGACCCACAAAGATCTCCTAAAATGATCTCAGGGACTCTCAGGGGTTCCAAGATGACATTTGAGAACTGCTATATAATAGACATTTCCTCTTAGATTCTTGATGCAACACCAAGAAAAATTTAAGTTACAGCTAAGTATCTAAATTATGATATTTTTAGTAGAGTTTGGCTTAAAATTCAACATTCAGGAAACGAAGATTGTGACATCTGGTCCCATAACTTCTTGGCAAATAGATGGGGAAATAGTGGAAACAGTGACAGACTTTATTTTCTTGAGCTCCAATATCACTGCAGGTGGTGACTACAGCCATGAAATTAAAAGACACTTGCTCCTTGGAAGAAAAGCTATGACCAACCTAGATAGCATATTAAAAAGCAGAGACATTACTTTGCCAACAAAGATTCCTCTAGTCAAAGCTATGGTTTTTCCAGTAGTCATGTATGCATGTGAGAGTTGGACTATAAAGAAAGCTGAGCGCTGAAGAATTAATGCTTTTGAACTGTGGTGTTGAAGAAGACTGTTGAGAGTCCCTTGGACTGCAAGGAGATCCAACCAGTCCATCCAACAGGAAATCAATCCTGAATATTCATTGGAAGGATTGATGCTGAAGCTGAAACTCCAATACTTTGGCCACCTGATGCGAAGAACCAACTTATTTGAAAAGACCCTGATGCTGGGAAAGATTGAAGGCAGGAGGAGAAGGGGTCAAGGATGAGATGGTTGGATGGCATCACCTACATGATGTATATGAGTTTAAGAAAGCTCCAGGAGTTGGTGATGGACAGGGAAGCCTAGCATGCTGCAGTCCATGGGGTCGCAAAGAATCAGACGTGACTGAGTGACTGAACTGAACTTAGCAGATAGATTTTTTTTAAAATAGCTAAACCAATTTCCTCAGACTGAGAAGATAAGACTCAGTAAAATATTCCCCTAGAGGAGACTGACAGTCACTCTTTATGTTGGTGGGGATGGCATTTTAGGCAACATGAAAGCTACAAATAGATCGGTGATTATTTTCATCTTCTGTTTTGCCTCTCAATTCTGTATACAGCATTATTATTCTTTGATCATCCAAAGATGGGCAGTAACATAATTAATAAAATCCTTAAATGATCTACATAATACTTTCTTGCCTATAAATAACATCTTTTTTCACTACTTTTAGCCCATGATCTTAGAAAATATCAAACAATTGGAACATGACAGGTTAGGACACATAAAATTTTTTTAAATAAAAATGGTACAAAAACTGTCTAGAAACTAGATTACTGCTCCAAGAGCCAAGACGTAACAACATTTTGGAATGTATTATATCACTCCAAAATGTGTTATCAAGATTTCTTAAATCATTTCCCTATTGTATTTTCACTTATCAGAATCAAATCCTAAAGAGTTTGCTGTCACTAAGTTCAAGAACTCTTTCATACTGAAACTTCTTATATATGGAAAAGTGAAAGTGTTCGTCTCTCAGTCATGTCTGACTCTTTGCGACCCTATGGTCTGTAGCTCGTCAGGCTTCTCTGTCCATGGGATACTCCAGACATATATTACAAAGTTTTAAATTAACATTATTTAGCTTCAGTATTCTTACAGTGACCTACAATGCATGACTACTTAATTGTCATAAACAAAATCTTTATGTTTATTAAAGTCTTTTAAAAACTAAAAGAACGGCTAATTTAAATCTTCAAGCCACAGAAAAGGGATGAAACAGTTCTTTGCCACCATTCCCTTTGTTGAAAGCACCAGATTTACAGACAGTTCTTAGTTAGTTAGTTCAGTCACTCAGTCATGTCCAACTCTTTGCGACCCCATGAATCACAGCACGCCAGGCCTCCCTGTCCATCACCAACTCCCGGAGTCTACCCAAACCCATGTCCATCGAGTCGGTGATGCCATCCAGCCAACTCATCCTCTGTCATCCTCTTTCCCCCTGCCCCAAATCCTTCCCAGCATCAGGGTCTTTTCCAATGAGTCAACTCTTTGCATGAGGTGGCCAAAGTATTGGAGTCTCAGCTTCAACATCAGTCCTTCCAATGAACACTCAGGACTGATCTCCTTTAGGATGGACTGGTTGGATCTCCTTGCAGTCCAAGAGACTCTCAAGAGTCTTCTCCAACACCACAGTTCAAAAGCATCAATTCTTTGGCATTCAGCTTTCTTCACCATCCAACTCTCACATCCATACGTGACCACAAAACCATAGCCTTGACTAGATGGACCTTTGTTGACAAAGTAATGTCTCTGCTTTTAAATATGCTATCTAGGTTGGTCATAACCTTCCTTCCAAGGAGTAACCATCTTTTAATTTCATGGCTGCAATCACCATCTGCAGTGATTTTGGAGCCCCCAAAAATAAAGTCTGACACTGTTTCCACTGTTTCCCCATCTATTTCCCATGAAGTGATGGGACCAGATGCCATGATCTTAGTTTTCTGAATGTTGAGCTTTAAGCCAACTTTTTCACTCTCCTCTTTCACTTTCATCAAGAGGCTCTTTAGTTCTTCTTCACTTTCTGCCATAAGGGTGGTGTCATCTGCATATCTGAGGTTATTGATATTTCTCCCGGCAATCTTGATTCCAGCTTGTGCTTCCTCCAGCCCAGCGTTTCTCATGATGTACTCTGCATAGAAGTTAAATAAGCAGGGTGACAATATACAGCCTTGACGTACTCCTTTTCCTATTTGGAACCAGTCTGTTGTTCCATGTCCAGTTCTAACTGTTGCTTCCTGACCTGCATACAGGTTTCTCAAGAGCCAGGTCAGATGGTCTGGTATTCCCATCTCTTTCAGAATTTTCCACAGTTTATTGTGATCCACACAGTCAAAGGCTTTGGCATAGTCAATAAAGCAGAAATAGGTGTTTTTCTGGAACTCTCTTCCTTTTTTGATGATCCAGTGGATGTTGGCAATTTGATCTTTGGTCCATCTGCGTTTTCTAAAACCAGCTTGAACATCTGGAAGTTCATGGGTCACATATTGCTGAAGCCTGGCTTGGAGAATTTTAAGCATTACTTTACTAGCGTGTGAGACGAGTGCAATTGTGCGGTAGTTCGAGCGTTCTTTGGCGTTGCCTTTCTTTGGGACTGGAATGAAAACTGACCTTTTCCAGCCCTGTGGCCACTGCTAAGTTTTTCATATTTGCTGGCATATTGAGTACAGCACTTTCACAGCATCATCTTTCAGGATTTGAAATAGCTCAACTGGAATTCCATCACCTCCACTAGCTTTGTTCGTACCCCTGCTTTAACCTGGCTCCTGGCCCAATCATTTCTCATTAGAGGGTTTATGAAGTATTTGCAATAATTAAATATGTTCCTGGAGCGTAACAATTTTTTGATTAAACAACACACAGTCTTTTTAGTTGTAGAGTTGTCAAATTTTATGAAATGTTTAATAGTTATTTCTGATATATTTCTTCTAGATATCACCTTTTGTATCAACACTACCACCCCATCCTAGACATTTTTTAAAAATATATCAAAGTGGTAACATCTAGGCCTTTACTTCTATGTATTACCTTATAATCACTGCCCCAAACATAAGCTGTTTACAGGTTTCAAGTGGGATTAACATATCTGCAAATGTATCACTTCCAGCTAATAACCAAAACAAAATATTTTCATTTTTCTGATAATGCTTTGTTAATCTCATTGAGAAATACACTAATATGGATTCTAGTTACAAATGACACTAACCCAAATCAAACTACCTTATGGAAATAAAGAGGAGTCCAATGAGTAGATACTGGTCAATTCATTGACTCCATGAAGATATGCAGAAGTTCAGAGTTTTACAGACCTTGGAGACTGGAATGGAGAATTCAAATGCTAAAGCTATTATCTGTCTCTCATGTTCTCTCTTCTCTGGATCTCTTTCCCCATGTGTGAAGTGTGCATGCACATCTCACCTTAGTTGCTCACTGCTTGTTAGCTTTTTCTGCCAGGATTTATCTTTACCAGGGAACATGGCCACCTGCTGCCCTCGAGGTGCAATCTCTACAACTCCAACAACATAGAGCAAAGGCCTATCTCAGGCTATGTTCTTATGCCTTTAACCAACTAGCTAGGAGGTGCAGAGCCCTGACTGGACAAGTGTAGGCCATGTGGCCATCCCTAGGTGAGGAAAAGGAAGGGAGGAAGCCAAGGCAGCCACTTCTGGGTTGGAATCAAGGAGAATAAGGTTCTTGGAAGAAGATGAAAGCCATTTCCAAAAGAAAGGGGGAAAGAGGTACTTTTCAACAAAAACAAAAGACAGCAACTATAGATAGCTTTTTTCCATTACAAATATTGATTTTGAAATTAATTATTATATGGACTTCCCTGGTGGCTCAGATGGTAAAGAATCTGCCTATAATGCAGGAGACCCGGGTTCGATCCCTGAGTTGGGAAGATCCCCTGGAGGAGGAAATGGCAAACCACTCCGGTATTCTTGCCTGCAGAATCCCATGGACAGAGGAGCCTGGGGGGCCACAATCCATGGGGTCGCAAAGAGTTGGAGATGATTGAGTGACTAACACACACATGTCTTAGATTTAATCAATCATTCAGTTCCACTAACTTTTGTTTTTCTTAAAGTGACTGGTATCTTTCCCTTACTCACCATTTCACAACTGCTATCCTAGTACAGTCACTTGATATTTGATCCATCCAGAATTCCCTAGATGGCCAAAAAACTGATTCATCTCCTTTCAGCTTCCTGAAGGGTTACTTTCACAGTACCCTGCCTTAGACAAAGCTTGTCCCAGGAAGTGGGACAAGTGTCATAGTTCCTGCATTTCTCAGGTCTTACAATACCTCTCCCTTGCCCACTTCTGTTCTCAACCCTGAAGGCTTCCTTTAGTTACATCTATCAAGTCCCAGGTCCCTTCAAAGTATTTCCCATTGAGGCACCTCTCACTAGTTTAACTCTTTTCCTACTAGCGCATATAATTGATGGCACGTTATATAAATCTTTACTGTTGCAGCTCTAAGACATTAGACCTGCTGCCTGAGAAGAGGTGTCAATTTTTATAATTTGCATCTGCTACTGTATCTACTTGGTCTATAGCACTTTGACATTTTATTGATTCTGAGTTTCCTCTCATCATACTTTTCATAGGTTTTACATCATCATATATTCAGTTTTTATTGTTCAAAATCTTTCTCATACTCATTTCATAGAAATACCTCCTAATCTATGCAATCCCTTAGCAAACCTTGGATAGCTGAATACAGTTTCAATGCAAAGCTTAAAATGCTCCACTGTTTAAACATTATTTGCATTATCTTGATCATAGGTGTCTTTGCTTACTAAAATACATTACTAAGACTTCAACCCTAATTTGGTGAGTGAGCACAATATTGTTTAATAAATGAAATAATTGAGAAAGAGAGAAATGGAAATATACAACAGTGATATCTTATTGTATAGACCTGGATTTATTTCATACCTAAGAATATAGAGGTAAATGAGATAAGGCAAAATATTTCAGTTGAGAAGGAAGGTAAAAGAGAACATGAAAAAGCTACCAAAAAAAAGTAAAAAGGATCATATGCCATCCCCCATTCTTTAGTCTTTAGGATGTATCTGTTTTGCACATATAACTTAATGGCTCTTTCTTCTTTGAGCATCTCCCACCTTGGAGTAGTTTCTGGATACTACATTTAAATTAAGTAGTGGGAGTAAATTAAATCACATGGGCTTTATGATTGGGACCCTTAGCACATACAATTCGATGATGGTTTTTATGTAGTAACTAGCCCCATAGTGACAAAGGCTTACAATTTCCCCGTGTTTGTTATTTCCTCTGTGAATTGATGTAGGTATTCCCAAAGCCCTACCAACAGGATATATGATAAGTATATTGCACATTGGACCCTCAAAAACAAGACCTCCTAAGACTCAGGGCAGGGAAAATCATTCACTTCGTTTCACTTCTTATCATTACTCCCCCTGCCATTTAGAAATCAGGACAATATTTATGGCATTCTTTTTTGAGGCAGAAAGCAGATGACACTCTAGCATATGTGGAATTGTAATATTACATTATTAAGAGCCATAGCAGCATTTATATCATTTAAGACAAGTACCTTGTCGAAGACTTGGCTCCAATGATCATCACTGCTCTGTAAAGCATTTTGTTAGATGGGGAAGAAAAATCTATTACACCCATTATTTCAAATACCTCTCACCGATGAGAATACATTTGAAAGAAAGAGAAAAAAAAAAGCCATCTCATGAAGAGATCTTACAGAATGCCATACTCTGCTGGTTTAGAGTGCTGTAATCTATAATGTGATTATAGATTTATGAAGTATGTAGTTTACAGAGGTGATAGTGTAGAGAGACCTTGGTATGACAGGGTGAGGTGCCTTTAAAATATTTTTTGATGGAGTATAGTTCTTGTTGCAACATGTGACTACCTTGCTTCCAGGGGGAGAAAAAATAGAAAGAAAAAAAAAATGCCCGACACTGGTTGCTATGGCAGCAAGTGCAAAAAGTGAGCCTGAATTCTGTGCCAAGGTAATGAATTTAGCATCTACAGGAAAAGAAATGGATTTCCTGTCACACACTGTAAATCCACCACAGGAAATGAACACATTGTAGACATTTGGGGATGTTTAAAGCCCATTTAAGATGCACAAAAGTGGTAGACAGAGTGCATCAGATTACCTCAAGAGGCCCAGTCCTTCCCCATCAGTGTGTTTCCATCCATATATGAGATAAGGTAGAGGAAAGAACCTTCAATATTAATCAGGCAGTTTGTACACAGCAGGTCCCAGAGTCACCATGACAAGGCCTCAATTTTTCCTCTGGGCTTCATGGCTGCTCTGGACTCCTGCAAGCCTTCTCTCAAGGAATGCTCCTCAGAAGGTCATTTCACTCCTTCCTGATGCTTGATGATTCTCTTGTTCTTACTCCAATCCATTTATTTACAGGGTCATCCTTTAATGGGGCTTTCTGGGCCCACTACTAAGCTCTCTTCTCTCCCTCACAAAAATAGTTGATATTTTTGTCTCTGGGCTGCTAAGCTGGCAACTGAATAGGCTCTTTTCAAAATACATATGTATGCGTGTGTGTGCATATGCAAGTACAAATGCTGTATCTTACTGAACTAAGGAACAGACATAATATATAATTTAGGAAGTGCTTCCCAGGTGGCGCTAGTGGTAAAGAACCTGCCTGCCAACGCAGGAGACATAAGAACCACGGGTTCAATCCCTGGATTGGGAAGATCCCCTGGAAGAAGAAATGGCAATCCACTCTAGTACTTTTGCCTGGAGAATCCCATGGACAGAGGAGCCTGGCGGGCTACAGTTCATGGGGTCACAAAGAGTCAGACATGACTGAAGTGACTTAGCATGCACATGCATGCATGTGTGTAAGGACAAATGCTGTTATCTTATTGAACTGAGGAACAGACATAATATATAATGTAGGAGGTGCCAACTATTCAAAGATTAATGAATAATCCCTCTTAAATAAGATTCACTCTCACAGATACAATCCTAACTACTTAACTAGGATTATACATTACATTTAGTAATGATCTTGGGATGTTTAATATGGGTGCTACAACTTACCTAAGTCTCAGAAATTTAAAACTAAAAACATTTATTTTTGTTGATGGGCCTGTCTGATGTGAGTAAAGAAGCCTCTTTGCCTTGTAGCTCTGCCATCTAAAGCACTTGACCTCTAAAGCTGACCAGGGAGGGGAACAGAGAAGTCTGATGAAACAGCTTTGGAAGTAGTATCCTTTACTTCCAACTACATCTCATAGTCAGAAACCACTCACAAGGCAACCAGGACTGCAGGGACACATGGAAAACAGAAAAACATGATCCATTTCTACAACCCTAATTTTCTAACACAGACTTTTGATGGATAATATTTTCTATTTTGAAAATTGGAGTGACCTTGGTTATTGATTGAAAAATACAAGTCAAATGTAGGTAAAACAATATGGTAGCTTAAAACCCTACCTGAGAAACGAATGATTTTCATTGGCAGCTGCACTAAGCCTCTTCATGTCAACATTATTCCTTCTCTATGAATTTTTTATGCCTCATCTGTTTTTCTAAAACATAAGGATGTGGAAAATGATCTCTAGATTTTATTAGAGAAATATTTCTGTATTGACCAAAATATTTCTGTAAGGAATAAGAAACAAAGTAATGATAATAGCAATCTTTCATTTTCAATAGCAATCTTTCAATTTTTCTTTCAGGAAAAATTTAAAACTTTCTTTCTCAGGATCCTCTCCCACTTTTCAAGTATTCCTAGACTTAGTTTTTAAAGAAGTCCACATAAAAGTGCTGTTATTGCAAAATATCTTCATATCGCTCAGCAGTCCAGTAACAGTATTCTGATGTCAGTAAAATTATAATTGAGTGTCTTCTGATCATTGTTACTTCTATCATCTCTGAGGATAGTTAGTGTAGTCAGAATAAGACAGAGCATCAAATCAAATACTGTTTATTTTTATATTTCTTTATTAAACAAGGCAGAAAGCTTAAGCTGTCTCGGTCCACTTATACGGAAAGCAAAGAAACAGAATTCCTAAGTATAAACTTGGCTGAACCCATTTGGAAGCCCAACTTGCCTATTGCTTTAGAAATTAATGGACTGCAGATGTTACTATATTTTAACAGCATACTGTACCCAGATCAGAGTCTATGCCTGGTCCAAGTAGTACAGATGTTTTGTGCAGTCAGTGGAAAATTCAATCAAATAAGCTATAATTGCAGAAGTAATTAAAGTTCATTACTTACAGTAAATATACTCAGAAAACGTCAACAGTTAAGAAAAAGCAACTTTCTTCTTTTTCCATCACATCAGACAAAATTAAAAATGAAAGAATTTGATCACTGGGGGCAAGGCAAAGGATTCTCTTCCAGTCCAGAGGTAAGTAAATATTTGCAAAGAAGTAGTAAAAGTTAAACTAAAATGCTCAAGGATGTTTCTTATAATAAATACTTGAGATGACAAAAATTATGGGCCACAGAATATTATCAAGCCCAAGGATGACAGATTGGGACATATAATAAACTTCAAAATAGTTATATAATTTCAAAATTGTACCATCGGGAATATTATGTAAGAGGTTAAAAATATGGTAGATCTTGCCAGTTTCCTCCACGCTCAATATTTGGTCTTTTAGAATAGCTCTGAGGAGTGTTTGGGGATTTCTTGTCCTTAAAAGTTCAGTGAAGTGGCACCAATCATGCATTTTATAATAGTATCACAACAGCTAATGGTTTTAATCTCCTTCCTATGTACCTGGCATTGTGCTAAGAACTTTACAACAAACCAATCAGACAGGTTCTGCTATTTTCTCCATTTTACAGATGAAAATAATAATATTAGAGAAGTTAATAAGGTCAAAACATCACATATAAGTGGAGAGGTTGTGATGACAAACTAGGCAGTTATACACCAGAGGCCACACTCTTAAAAACTTCATTGCCTTAGAAAGTCAACAGTATGAACCTTACTTGTATAAACATTATTCATTTTCAATAATCATTGGAGGTGGCTACAATATTGTTTTAAAATCACAGGCTATTCATGAATATCTTAAAATCTCCCTTGAACTCATTTATATTTTCAGCCTCTTGTGATTGTTATGTGACGTGTCCCCTTTGATCCTACTACTATATCAACCTTCATGATTCAAAGAGAGTTGCTCTGTTGTACATGTTCTGAATTTGATGAATTCAGGATTCTGGTCACATTTTCCATGGATTAAAACACTTTCAGTTCAGTTCAGGCACTCAGTCGTGTCCGACTCTTTGCAACCCAATGAATCACAGCACGCCAGGCCTCCCTGTCCATCACCAACTCCCGGAGTCAACCCAAACCCATGTCCATCGAGTCGGTGATGCCATCCAGCCATCTCATCCTCTGTCGTCCCCTTCTCCTCCTGCCCTCAATCCTTCCTAGCATTAGGGTCTTTTCCAATGAGTCAACTCTTCACATGAGGTGGCCAAAGTATTGGAGTTTCAGCTTTATTTGCTGTTCTCTTTCCTTTTAGTTCTTTTTAATAAGCCCTATTTTCTTCCTATTTGTACTGATATAGAATCCACTTACCCACTTTATCAAACTATTATTAATCTTCAGTTTATTCTCTGTAATATTACTGTTCCTTTATCCTTTAAGATATGGCAAATTAGAATTACAAAACTTCTAACTTTGAGTAAAGCCAAACTAAATGTTTTCAGTTTTGCTTCTTTCCTAGTAATGCTTTTTAACCCTAAGTATGTTGTTGTTGTGGCTTTCCTGGTGGCTCAGCAGTAAAGAATCCACCTGCCAGTGCAGGAGACACCAGTTCAATCCCTGGGTCAGGAAGATTCCCTGGAGAAGGAAATGGCAACCCACTCCAGTATTCTTGCCTGGGATAACCCCATGGACAGAGGAGCCTAGCAGGCTATATAGTCCATGGGGTCGCAAAAGAGTTGGACACAACTTAGTGACTATACAACAACCACAAACATCTTGGGTTAGTTCAAGAAACAGGCAATTCTGTTTAGAAACCTTTCCTAGGTTTTAATTTGTAATACATTCATTTCCAATTATTGCTTGCATTCTTTTCTAAGTACCTCATATTGACCAACATTAAGTTTTAAAATTTCAAATACTGTTATCCTTAATTTTTTAAAATTCACTAAAGAAAAGTTTTAACAAAAATGCTGAGTTTTGATGATGTTATTGACCTTTCAGATTCCTTTCTGCACGTGGTAGCTTAGTAAACACTGAGACTGAGGCATCTGCTTTCAGATATCTCAATCTGAAGAGAAAAAAAAAATGCAAATTAAGGAAATAGCCTGAAAAATTAGCTTCCAAACTGTTCATTTATCAAAGTCTGGTTAATCCATTGCTTCCTAAATGATGGGTCTCAGAACACTAGCTCCATACCATTAAACCTAGTGCATCTACTGCTTTGGATATTAGTAACTAAACAAGTTAGACAAGTTTTTATATGCCAGATCTCAGTTCTTTGATTATACTTAAATTCATTATGAATTTCCAAGAGAAAACATGATTTGAACTATTTCCTGCATTCTGTTGACCCCAGAGCCCTTTTATTCACAAACTTGCTCTCAGTTCTACTGCTCTAAGCACACACAGTGGGAAATGCAGAGGTAACCATTATGTTCCACAACCTACATTCTGAAACTAGAATGATTTCAACTTATAGAACGTCTAGCAGAGGATAATCTAGGTACCATTTTATATAAGGATTTATTCCTTATATAATTAGAATGACTCTGTAGACAGTCAACGCAGAAAAGGACATTACTGAGCAGAGATGAAGCAGGGTGACAGGTAACACATGCAATTTATTATCAATATAAGCTGAAAACTTAGCTAATTAATTTAAGCAACTTTTCTCTTGTTTTCATTCCACTGTAAACATTTGAAATCATCATGACACTTCTTTCACTAAAATTCAACTACTTCCATTTTACTGTCATATACATTAACACAGACAAAAATAGTATGTAATAAAGTTTTCCATTCCATTCAAAGTATTTAAGTCATTAAACCATAGTGTTAATAGTGTCTGCAACAGACCAACAAAAACCAGCTTTCTTTAGATAGAATAAGTGTTCAACTGACTCAATGGGTATTTTTCTACCAAAAGTCATTCAGTTTCCTAAGATTTCTTTAAAATCTATGGAAACAGGAAAACTGCCAGTTTTTTTTTTTAAATATATCATTCTTACTTATATCAAATTGTTGAATTTGTATAAAATTTGTTTATAACATGTGCCACAGCATGGTGTTAGTTGTTCAGTCGTGTCCAACTCTTTGTGACTCCATGGACTATAGTCCATCAGGCTCCTCTGTCCAGTGGGATTCTCAAGGCAAGAATATTGGTATGGGTTGCCATTCCCTCTCCAAGGGGTCTTCTTGACCCAGGGATCAAACACAGGTACCCTGCATTGCAGGCAGATTCTTTACCATCTGAGCTACAGGGAAGCCCAACATGTGCCAAGCAATTAAACATCCTCTGGTCATAATATGAAAGAACTTAAAAACCCTAAAATAAGTAAGGATTTAAAATTTTTTAAATGCTAGCACAACTAGCATATTTTCTTGTGCAATACTGCAAGTGCTGCAGAGCTAAAATGCCTTTTATTGTCCAATAAGATCTTAGCTTCAACAAATATCTTCAATTCCTAAGGGTAAAATTTGTTGTGCCTTCTTTAAAGACAATTTTTGACCAAAGGGAGAGAGATACATCCAGATGTATGGTGAGACTACAGCAGTTCTGAGCAGTGTCAGTGACCTGGAATTTGATCCCATTGCCCACTTCTTTCCCTTGGATACTGAGGAAGATTCTGCATCAGAGCATGTGCTATTAGAAATACAAATAGCAGTGATGTCAAATGGTAGAAGTCAACAATGAACAAGACTTTTTGCTTAGAAAAGGTGAGAGGGTACAGGGTAGAATGGAGACATAATGAGAAAGGGAAAAATACAGAAGAAAAGTTTCACCTCCTTAGAAAATGTCTTCTCTGTGGATACACTAATTTTCTTACGACAGAACAATTAAAGGCAAATAAGACTGCCGAAGAAACACTAGAGGAGCAGATAATGGGATACAAGGGGAAAGAGGGGAAAGAGTACTAGTTTTCACTATGTTCACCATTAGTTCTCATTTTTTTAACAAGGAAAGTATTTTTAAATAAAATAAATTTGTTTTTAAGCTTCTGAGTTGAGGGATTAAAGTCTCAAGCAAGGAAGAGAAAGTAAAGAAGAAATAAGACCATGAAGGATCCCATCTCATGCAGCCCATCCAGGGGTAAGAGGCCAGGCTAATTCTAAAACCAGGACTAGGCCAGTGGAGGCAGGAAGAGACCCAGCCCTCACTCTTCCTACAACAAGATTTGAAGAAGGATTTCTTTTTCTGCCTAAATTCATTGCAAATTCCACAACTGCACAGATAGTGAGTGCAAGGAAATATGATAGTGCATTATCAGTTTTAGTCAGGAATGGAAAACTCAAACAAAACATCCATAATGCATTGGCAGTGAACACTCAAGTGAAATACCAAAAATCTTTTTTAATACAATAATAAAGTATTAATATAATCAGTGGGCCTCAAGTAGTAAGTAATGTGGTGAACATTTTTAAATTAAGTATTACCACTCCTAAGACTATAATTCAAAAAGATACGTGTATCCCAAAGTTCATAGCAGCACTATTCACAATAGCCAAGATATGGAAACAACCCAAAGGTCCATCAACAGATGAAGGAATGAAGAGAATGGAGTGGAATACTATAAAAGAGAATGAAATAATGCCATTTGAAGCAACATGGACAGACCTAGAGATTATCATACTAAGTGAAGTCAGTCAGGTAGAGAAAGACAAATATCTATGATATTCCATACTATACCATATGATACCATGTGATATATTCCACTTATATTTGGAATCTAAAATATGATAAAATGAACCTATCTACAAAATAAAAAACAGACTCAGAGACATAGAGAATGGAATTTTGGTTGCCAAGCAGGGAGTGAGGGTAGGGGGAGGAAGGACTGGGAGACTGGGATTAGCAGATGCAAACTATTATATACTGAATGGATAAACAACAAAGTCCTACTGTATTATAGCACAGGGAACTATATTCAAAATCCTATGTAAACTATAATGGAGAAAGATATTAAAAAGAATGCATATATATGTATGTATAATTGAATCACTCTATTGTACAGCAGAAATTAACACAACACTGTAAATCAATGATTCTTCAATAAAAAAGTCATCACTTCTTAAATTACGAGTCTTATCAGAACACTTGAAAATGAGATCAATTACTCCTTTTTGTAACACACATTTGAAACCTCCAAACTTTTATTAATCATAAATTTTCTCAACATATGCATGATGTTAAAGGATAAAAGTTCACTTTCATTGTTAATTTATATGCATATATGTATATATATTTAAAATAGTAAAACAGCCACTGCCTCAACCACCACTCATAATTTTAAAATATTAGTCTGCACATTTGACACTAATCCTTTTTCTTCACTCAAGGAAATAAAACATTAAAACTCAAATCACCTTTCCCCAGATTTGTTCTCTACCCTTCCTGTCCCCAGAAAACCATTAACCAGAATTCATTATACATAGATATTTTTATATATTCATAAATATATTTAGATAAATCTATATATATAACTCAAGTCATTTTAAAAAATAATCATGCTATAGTACATATATATATCTATGTGTAATTTTGGTGTTTTTTACTTAAAGAATGTCATTGTTAAATATTTTTATGCAAGTTATATTTTTATTAAACATTATTTTTCATCTAATCTATCCATATTGGTACACAGACCTAGTTTAATCATTTCAACTACAGCAGAATATTCAAATTTAATTTCAATGTACTTCTTAAGGAATTTCACTGCTTTAAATGTTTTTATACAATGGCTTTTTCTTCTGTCTCCCTTTTCCCCTCCTTTTCTGGTCTTTCTGACCAAACATACACACACACACTCAGAATTTTTTTTTTTTAGGGCTCTCAAATCCTAGATTCCTTTGGAGTATGTCCTGGAATCAGGCTCCCTGGGTCTAAGTATACAACAGGCTGAGACGCAGAGTGAGGACAGGAAATACCTGGATTTTTGTCAGGACCCCCTCGGGCGCAGTAATTATGTATAACTCAGAACGTGTTTGCAACTGAGTGTGAACCTGGGAAAATTTATCAACTATGTTTGGAATGTCATGTTAATTTTTCCAAATGGTTAATAGTTAAAATGGCACTTCAGGACTAACAGATAGGGTGTACAGATTGTTGACTTAACAGGATGTTTCCATTGACAATGCTTTTCAGCTGTGCAAATTGGAAAGGAACGTGAAAAGGAAGGGAGAGCTCATCAATTCACTCAAAAAACTAAACTCTCTCATAAAGTTTTCCTCCTGGAGTTGAGATTGCTTTGGACGAAAAAATGCTGCAACCTCCTTGTCCGCAATTCCCACATGTTCCATTTCTGGATTTCATTAGCATTACATTCTTTTCCTTCACACACACACACACACACACACACACACACACACACACACACACACACACACAGTTTCCAAGGTCAAATTATAAACCTGAATATTCAAAATAATTTAGCTATATTTTTATAAGATTATATTTGTCCCACATATTGTGACAAATCTTACTTCTACTTCATTTATGCTTCAAAACAGAATGTCAATCAATTAAAATAATTAAAGTGCCTGGGAAAAGAGCAGCTCAAGTTAGCTTTTGTCCCCTCACCTGAAAAATATCATGATTTACTTTATAATTGCCACAGGCTACTGATTATATTTATAGAAATTTATACAGATATATACATAGTGATTCTATATTGCACACTTAATGTGGGTAACACTGTGCCATAGATACTATAAAACAAAATTAACAACCACAAAAGCAAAAATGATTCTTTATCTCAGGGAGTTTACATTCTAATAAGCGGAATGACACAGTCAGAAATAAGTAGCATTGGCTATTAATATATTTTAATAGGCAAGAAGGGAGAATTTTATCCAGGAAGAAAAAAATGCAGCTGGAAGTCCAGGAAGAGTTCTGTCAACTGTACTCATCAGGAAGCGAGGCACCATGGAACAGGAGAGGATCAGAGACTGGGAATTCTAAAATATTTGTCTCCACCCTAGCTCTACTCTTACTGACTTAGCATGATGCCTGACACATAGCAGATGCCAATGAAAATTTGCTGACTTATTAAGTGGACTTGAGAGCATCAGTTTCTCATAGTCTTTGTTCCTCTCCCAAAAATGGGGATAAAAGATAATTCATAAGGTTCTTCTGAGAATCAAATAAACTAATACATATGAAAACATACATAGTCAGTTTTAAGGTGTTAGAAATATATTACTTACCATTCTCTGAGGAATTTAAAAATGAGTTGCAGAATTTTTAAAGCTCATGCATCACAACATGAAGGTAAATTTTCTATGAATAGCCTATGGTTGGGAACAGGAAAGAGAACCTTAGCTCACTGTTATCCTCTTCCTTTGGCCTCAACCACTCCCCAATCCACCTTCTCTCCTTCCCCAGGTCAGGAGATAGCTGACCTTCCAAACTTGTGATTTCCTTTCCCATGGGTGATTGGGACTTTTCCCAGGAGAATGTTGAACAAAAACTACCTCCACACTCAAAACTGACCCCACATTGAAACCAATCAGTGTCTGCTTGATAAGCCCCAGTGCAACAGCCCTGAGGAAGAATTAACAACTGGATTTTGTAAAGCTGTGGCGTTATCGGTGATTTTAAATTCCCATTCTAAACCAAACTGCTTGCTAAAAACAATGGAAGGCCTGCATGTATATTACCTGCAATTCTTATGATCTCTGATAGCCTAAGGAAGGATATGCGGAGTTAGAAATAAAGCACAGCACTGTAACCACAGAGATCAAAATGTAATGAGGAACTTGCTCTCACAGGTTAGAATTCTGAATCACAACCTTGGAGATAACATTTGTTATCCCAGAATAGGAAAACATTCTGAGCATTGTTACACTGACCAAACCTTCTGCACTATTCCACAAAATAGGCATTGTGTGACTACAATACGTCAGGGGATCATACTTCACGTGTTCCTCATGTTCTCCTTCTACAGCATGTCAGTGATGATGTAGAGTGATGACTCAACCAAAAAGAGAGAGGACTAGGATTATCTGGAAAGAAAAAGAGAGAAAGAAACGATGAGACAGAGGGGAAAGAGAAAGGAGGAAGGGGAGGAAGGAGGGAGGGGGGAGGGAAGGAAGAATAAAGGAAAGAACTGGAAATAGGATGGTCCCCGGTGGAGGAGGCAAAACAGACTAGGCAAAATATAGGACAATGTATGGTGCTCAAACTATCTTGGCATATTTGAGAGAGACTATTTTATTAGGGCTTTTACTATTGACAGATTTACTATTTTACAGATTTACTATTTTACAAGTTTACTATTTACTTGCCATTAAAACAGAAATTGTGTACATATTGATAGTGTTGTTCAGTTGCTAAGCTGTGTCTGACTCTTTATGAAGCCATGGACTGCAGCATTCCAGGCTTCCCTGTCCTTCACTATCTCTCAGAGTTTGCTCAAATTCATGTCCATTGAGTTAGTGATGCTATCCAACCATCTCATCCTCTGTCGCCCCCTTCTCTTCCTGCTCTCAATTTTTCTGAGCATCAGAGTCTTTTTCAATGAGGAGGCTCTCTCTATTAAGTGGCCAAAGTATTGGAGCTTCAGCATCAGTCCTTCCAATGAATATTCAATGATTTCCTTTAGGATTGATTGATTTGATCTTCTTGCAGTTCAAGGGACTCTCAAGAGTCTGCTCCCACCACAGTTTGAAAGCATCAATTCTTTGGCACTCAGTCTTCTTTATTAATAATTATCCACAAATAGATCAACTTGGCTCTAGCTACACACCATTCTTCTCAAAGATGCCAATAAAATGTTGGGATTACAAGCAAAACTAAAAGTTAAGTAAGACTTAATAAATCTCCGTAAGCTGCATGATTCATTCCTTATCAATCTAACCAGTTAGAATCTTTTCAATCTTTTGTTTAAATCACTTCTTCCTCATATGTAAACACATCTAATACACTTATCATTAAGATGTTCTACACAGTGTCCAACACACAGTATGTTCCCTTCCCCTCTCCCTGCTATCTTTCTTTTCTTCTGTGGTATCTACACAAACTGGTGTGTAGGTGGTACCATAAAACAAGGTGGCAGGAGTAAGAAGAAGTGATTATGAAGGAAAGAAAAGAGGTGATTTTAGAAATAGAAAAGTTCCGGGGTAAGTCGTTTCCAAAAAGTATACAGTGAGTTTCTGATGATATACAAGTTGTCTTCCTCAAAGCATCTTTCTTCTTTTACCCATCACCCAGTCCCCATTTCTTTGCAATCTTTATCTCTGTTTGCCTTTGCTTTCGGATGATTTTTTGTCTTTCTCTACTACTTTTTTTCTCTTTTTCTTCTGTTTCCCTCTCAACATTGGAGACTACTGCTTTAAGACTATTTCTTCTTTTCCATGGAATCTTTCATGGGAAGTCAATTTGTGGGTAAACCTCAGTATGTTGAGGTATAAGTGGATGAATGGCTTTCCAGGTGGCACTAGTGGTAAAGAACCTGCCTGCAGTCTGCCTGTAATGTGGGAGAACCGGTTCAATCCCCAGGTGGGGAAAATCCCCTGGAGCAGGAAATGGCAACCCACTCCAGCATTTTTGCCTGGAAAATCCCATGACGGAAGAGCCTGGGGTCACAAAGAGTACAAGCTGACTGAGCAAATAACACATACATGCATGCCAATGCAGGAGACATAAAAGACCCTGGTTTGATCCCTGGGTTTGAAAGATTTCCTGGAGAAGGAAATAGCAACCCACTCCAGTATTCTTGCCTGGAGAATCCCACGGACAGAGGAGCCTGGCAGGCAACAGTCCGTGGGGTCCCAAGAAGTTGGACACAAATGAGTGACTGAGCATGCACACACTCACTCTCACACACACACACACACACACACACATGAGGATGAATACAGTGCCAGAGTCACCCCACAGCGCATTTTTTTTAACATTAAGAGATTATATTTACAGATGCTTCATAGGGAAATCTGTCAGAAGCCCCAAGTTTCAGAGTGGATCAATTTCTAAACAAATACATACCTAGTATCAGGCGTAGGGTGGTGCAATTCTGTTTCGCCATGCACTGCGTGAGTGTTGCCATTTACTGGCCCTCCACAGTTCAGGCTTTTACAGTACTGCCAAGTTCACAGATGTCTACCTTCTTTACCACCCTTTTCCCAGCCCGATGGACAGACCAGGCTGCAGGACACCGGAGCAGTCAGGAGATCGCAGCACCAGCGCAATTGTCAGCTACAACGCAAGGTCAGTGCGAGGTCATCTCAAGGTCAGCAGAGGCACAGCCTCCACTCCTATTCCTGCCCGTTGGCCATGGGATAGAACACAGCCAATCTGGAGCTAAAGCAGATTGTTAAAAAAAAAAAAAAAAAAGGTTTGAATCCACATCTTAAAGGGAATCACTCTTAGCAGATGGCATTTTCCTATAGGAACAATACACTGGGGTTTTCATTGCTAACCAGTCATCTTCAGATGATTCTTAAATATGACCAACAATGTCTTTAAAGTGAAGATACAGTAACTATAAACTACTAGAGGTCATATAGATGATTGTACCGTAAACCCCTATTAATAAGTATCTCTCCAAATAAAGACAGAGGACTGTCCTCAATTTAATTTAAGCCTAATGTGCTAGGTATAAAAGCTTATGATTAAGCACTTCATAATTACAAATATAGTATTTTTTGAGCTGAAAGCAGAGAGCTCATCTAGTTCAATAATGTACTTGTTGGTCTATTTTACTGATGAAGAAATGAATCCTGTTTTCTATCTTAGTGTAGAAAAGGGATTTATTTAAATGTCTCAAGTCTCTTAACAAAATGTCATGAGGTTTTTTACAGCCTAGTCATGAAAATAATGGTTTCATTTTACTGCATTGAGTTAAAACTGCAGTAACTGTTAACTAAGACTCAATAGCACCAGGATGTGTAGTGGTCCCTGAGACAAAGCCAAAGTTAAGTCAGGAAAACTGTTGAGTTTCCCAGATATTACAGCTAAGTATAATTAGTGGTTCTCAGTATTCTTACTAAAAGTATTACTTTTCACCTCACGTCTACTTGTAAATGCCCATATCCAAGGAAATGACCCAAGTTTTAGGACTCAAGAGTCAGGGGCTTATTCTTCTATTTTCACCTACAGGTGGAGGACCCATAACATAGACCAAGTGAAGGGCTTTTTGATCCAAGTCACTTAACCATTACTGTTCACTGCTGCTTCCTGAATTAAGCATGTCTGTGGATATAAAATCAATCAACTAAGAACACACTGGAAAATGAAGCAAATCATAAATGCCTATCAATTTACCAATTCTGAAAAACCACTCTTTTATTCACAAAATGAGTACTGATTGTCTCCAAACTGACTTATCTGTGTAAGCCTCTCTTCTGATCAGCTATGACACTACAAAAGGAATCGCAAAAAAAAAAAAAAAAAAAGGAATCGTAAATATATAACCTGTGTGTTACTAGCTATGTTTTGCTCTTTGAGTCGTACAAACTATTCATTTAACGTTTCTTTAAAACTATGCAATTAACATTTGAAATAATAAGAACCCTTGCAGGCAGGTGATGTGGAAGCTATATTCTCCCAAGGACTCTAACTCTGCAGTATTGTATGAATCAGCATCTGGTAAGACACGCTATGTGTAGGAGACACGTAACGCGCTTGTCTGATGAGCTGTGGAAGAATTTTCTGATGAGCTGTGGAATGTACATTTTGTCTCTTCTCTGAAGTTTTCTAAAGTGTTTTCTGATCATACATTTATTCCTCTTATTTTTGCAAAAAGTAAGAAATAGATGAATTTTGCTTATGTTTTCAGAAGACTCAGGGACCTGAGATCACTGCATATTTCAGAAAATGTTACCCCATAGGGCTATTGGTACATCAAATAATAAAGCTAGACCATAGGACAACCCCTGTGGCTCAATCCCTGTGGCTCAATCCCTGCGGCTCAATCCCTGCGGCTCAATCCCTGCGGCTCATAGGGTTTCCCTGGTGGCACAGACAATAAAGAATCTGCCTTCAGTGCAGCAGACCTGGGTTCAATCCCTGGATTGGGAAGATCCCCTGGAGAAGGAAATGACAACCCACTTCAGTATTCTTGCCTGGAAAATTCCATGGGCAGAGGAGCCTGGTACGCTATAGTCCATGGGTTGGCAAAAAATCAGACACGACTGAGCAACTAACACACACACATAGGACAATCATAACGACAAGTTTCATATAGCACTGAGTGCCTACTATAAATTAAAACACAAGTAGTAAACCTCTCCTTACAACAGAATGACAATAGAACGGTAACTAACTAACACAGATGGAATACTGGCATTAGAAAATCCCTTAGCTACTAAAACTAGAGGATTAAAATCTAAAGCATTTCCCCGCCTCAGCAATATTGGAATAAACCACCATTATGTAGCTTCTGATACAATACACTGAGAAAGACACAGCATCACTTCAGTGATATTGCTTCCTAAATACTTTATAACCTGAATCTAATCATAGGAAACTAGACAAACTCAAATTAAGGAACATTCTACACAATAAGAGACTACTTATACTTTTCAAAAATCTCAAGGATGAGAAAAACAGGGAAAAAATGTAAAACTGTTGTAAACTAAAGAAGACTAAAAGGACATAAAAAAATAACGGGACATAATAATTAAATGAAATTTATTTAATTTGGATCAGATTCTAGAGTAGGAAAATCTGTAAAGGATATCATGGAACATTCAATGAAATTTGAATATGTACTTTGAATTAGACTATGCATAAATGCCAAATTTTAGAATTTTAACAAACATACTGAATATACTGTGGTTATGAAAGAGACTGTACTCATTCACAGGAAATAATCACTGAATTTTTAGAGATAAAGGGGCATAGCTCCTGTCTATTCTAAAATGCAGGTAGATGAGTGATAGATGATATAGAAAGTTTAATTAAATAATTACTTGGATAAAAGGGATGTGTGTGTGTGTGTGTGTGTGCACGCACACATGTGCATGCTTTCAATTCCTTGGAAAATTTGAAATTACATACAAGTTAAAAAGTAAATTAAAAAGTCTGCTAAGATCAGCCCTCCAAAATACCAACAGTCCAGGTTTGACAGCCCTTCAATTACTAACCATTTATTTTTCCCAGACCTAAGGGATTTCTTATGTGAGAATTTTCATCACTGTAACCAGCAAAGTCCCAGCAAACCAGGGGAAATTAGTGACCCTACCCCCAATATACAGGGTGAGAATTTACACTGGACACGGACGAGAGGAGTTTCCTTGCTGCTTCATTTGAATGCCAAGATTTATGCATTTATAGAAGCATCAAATCAATGTAAAAGAATACTATTAGGATGAGAAAAGAAGATAGAAATTGTATTATTAGAGAGTTTGGCTTGCTGGAGTAGTCATTTGTTAGAGGAAATAGCAGAAGTAGATATTTACTACGCACTTTCTTTGTAAAGAATGACATTTAGCCTGTACATGTGTAAGTTCCATCATCCAAAAATATAATAAATATGCAAAAATTCTTTACTTGAATTTAAAGAGATCCCTCTTTATGTGAAAGATTAAAGGAAACTGATTCCTCTCTTGTTGGTGTTTAGTCTCTAATGAAGGAACTTCAATTTATTTCAACTGAGACTACATTTTAGCATCCCATCCAAGGCACAGTACCTACCATAGCTGGTATGCATGGTACATTGGTTCTAAAGGGAAAACAGATGAATAGTATAATTGTATTTTTAAAACACTTAAAACATCTTTGATGCTTGGAATGTCACTTCATTTTTTTTTTTTTTTGCCAACAAATAATGCCAATTTTTCTTTGATCTTAAGAAAATAATGCAAGTTTAAAGCAAGGTTTTCAGAGATTATTATGTATTTCAGTTGAGAAAATTTTTGGAAAATACAGGTCAAAATTTCATATTACTACCATAAGTTCAACTTAAACCTTTTTGTAAATAGATGTTAAACTGAATGTGAAAAAGAAATTCTGAAGGATTGTTCTGCAAGCATGGCTCAAGTGTCTGCCTTCAAAGTCTCTTTTAAAGAAAGTTAGCAAATAGACTGTTGAGTTACACAGACATCTTCACATAAGTACTTTCTCCCCATGGGCCACAACTATTCTTCTTAGACTTTGAAACAAAACCTAAGAGAAACATCCTTTATTTTTCAACTGAGTTTTTCTTTTGGAATAGCAACATTGCCTTGAGGAAAGTTATTGCACTGGAATCCAAAGATATTTTTTGAATCGTAGTTTCACTAATTATTGGTCTTAAGATAGAGCAAATCCTGTGAGCCTCTGAGCCTGTTTACTATACCTGTGAAATCATAATCAATAACACTTGACTTATACCCACCTCACAAAGGATGTTTAAAGCATCCACTGTAATAATGTATAAGAAAATAATTTGCAAACTTTGGTTATGATCCTTTTGGATCATAGCTCATACATCACCCAAATACTGTCCTGATAGTGTTTACAACAGTTGTGACTCAAAGTGTTTTCATTTCATTTTACCTAGCTTCAGGATAACTATATTAAGAACAGACTAGATTGTGTGAGAAAATCATGTGTGCTGCTATAAGGGGCAAAATATGACTCTCCTTAGTGAGGAGTTAACACATGTTTAGGGCTTCCCAGGTGGCTCAATGGTAAAGAATCCACCTGCCAATGCAGGAGAAACAGTAGATGCAGGTTTGATCCCTGGGTCAGGAAGATCCCCTGGAGAAAGGAATGACAACCCACTCCAGTATTCTTGCCTGGAAAATCCCATGAACAGAGGAGCCTTGTGGGATACAGTCTATGGGGTCACAAAGAGTCTGACACAACCTAGTGACTGAACACATAATACATGTTCTACAACAAGGGATGAACTGGAGATTTTCAACAATGAGTTCCTGCCTTTATTAAGGCAATTCCTGTCAACAAAACCTTCCATCAGGGCATCTCTGGCTCTGCTTCCAGCAGCTCCAGGGTGTTTTTTCTTGAAGGAATAAATCCTAGCAAAGACCTTCTATGTAATTTCCATTTGTTCCCCAGTGGTCTCAACACCTTCCCCGAAGAGTGACCCTGGTCAGCTCTGTGAAGGATCTCCATGTTTTTTGGCAATTCACAGTCCAGGGTCACAGTCTTAATACCATCTGTCCAACAAGTATTTATTACATTCCCACAGTTTTCCCAACATGGAGCTTAATGCTTGGGATAAAAGTGCGCACAACAATCTGAGAAACTCATAGGCTAATGTTAGCCACAGACCCACCTCCAGAGACAGATATGCCTTGCTGACCCTCAGGTAACTGCCAACTCTTAAGGATCCCAGCTAAAACCAGACTAAAGATTCAGTTCAGTTCAGTCGCTCAGTCGTGTCTGATTCTTTGCGACCCCATGAACCGCAGCACGCCAGGCCTCCTTGTCCATCACCAGCTCCCGGAGTCCACCCAAACCCATGTCCATCGAGTGGATGATGCCATCCAACCATCTCATCCTCTGTCGTCCCCTTCTCCTCCTGCCCTCAACCTTTCCCAGCATCAGGGTCTTTTTTTTTTTTTAATTAATGTATTTATTTTAGTTGGGGGCTAATTACTTTACAATATTGTAGTGGTTTTTGCCATACATTGACATGAATCAGCCACGGGTTTACATGTGTTCCCCATCCTGAACCCCCTCCCACCTCCCTCCCCATCCCATCCCTCTGGGTCATCCCATTGCCCCAGCCCTGAGCATTTGTCTCATGCATCAAACCTGGAATGGCGTTCTGTTTCACATATGATAATGTACATGTTTCAATGCTACTCTCCCAGGTCATCCCACCCTCACTTTCTCCCAGAGTCCATAAGACTGTTCTATGCATCTGTGTCTCTTTTTCTGTCTTGCATATAGGGTTATTGATACCATATTTTAAATTCCATATATATGCATTAGTATACTGTATTGGTGTTTTTCTTTCTGGCTTACTTCACTCTGTATAATGGGCTCCAGTTTCATCCATGTCAATAGAACTGATTCAAATGTATTCTTTTTAATGGCTGAGTAATATTCCATTGTGTATATGTACCACAGCTTCCTTATCCATTCGCCTGCTGATGGACATCTAGGTTGCCTCAATGTCCTATCTATTATAAACAGTGATGCGATGAACGTTGGGGTACACGTGTCTCTATCAATTCTGGTTTCCTTGGTGTGTATGCCCAGCAGTGGGATTGCTGGGTCATATGGCAGTTCTATTCCCAGTTTTTTAAGGAATCACCATACTGTTCTCCATAGTGGCTGTACTAGTTTGCATTCCCACCAACAGTGTAAGAGGGTTCCCTTTTCTCCATACCCTCTCCAGCATTAATTGCTTATAGACTTTGGACAGCAGCCATTCTGACTGGCATGAAATGGTACCTCATTGTGGTTTTGATTTGCATTTCTCTAATAATGAGTGATCTTGAGCGTCTTTTCATGTGTTTGTTAGCCATTTGTATGTCTTCTTTGGAGAAATGTCTTTTTAGTTCTTTGGCCCATTTTTTGATTGGGTCGTTTAATTTTCTGGAATTGAACTGCAGGAGTTGCTTGTATATTTTGAATGAGTCAGTTCTTCGCATCAGGTGGACAAAGTATTGGAGTTTCAGCTTCAGCATCAGTCCTTCCAATGAATATTCAGGACTGATTTCCTTTAGGAGGGAGGTGGGAGGAGGGTTTGGGAGGGGGAGCACATGTGAATCCATGGCTGATTCATGTCGATGTATGGCAAAAACTACTACAATATTGTAAAGTAATTAGCCCCCAACTAAAATAAAAAAAAAAAAAAAAAAAAAAAGAGTCTTCTCGAGCACCACAGTTCAAAAGCATCAGTTCTTCTGTGCTCAGCTTTCTTTATAGTCCAACTCTCACATCCATACATGACTACTGGAAAAACCATAACCTTGACTGTATGGACCTTTGTTGACAAAATAATGTCTCTGCTTTTCAATATGCTGTCTAGTTTGGTCATAACTTTCCTTCCAAGGAATAACCGTCTTTTAATTTCATGGCTGCAATCACCATCTGCAGTGATTTTGGAGCCCAGGAAAATAAAGGCAGCCACTGTTTCCAATGTTTCCCCATCTATTTCCCATGAAGTGATGGGACCAGATGCTATGATCTTAGTTTTCTGAATGTTGAGCTCTAAGCCAACTTTTCCACTCTCCTCTTTCACTTTCACAAGAGGCTCTTTAGTTCTTCTTCACTTTTTGCCATAAGGGTGGTGTCATCTGCATACCTGAGGTTATTGATATTTCTCCCGGCAATCTTGATTCCAGTT
This sequence comes from Okapia johnstoni, assembly GCA_024291935.2. NCBI lineage: Eukaryota > Metazoa > Chordata > Mammalia > Artiodactyla > Giraffidae > Okapia > Okapia johnstoni. The sequence goes on along the minus strand of CM044317.1, from coordinate 59,720,347 downwards.
TGTGCTTCCTCCAGCCCAGCGTTTCTCATGATGTACTCTGCATAGAAGTTAAATAAGCAGGGTGACAATATACAGCCTTGACGTACTCCTTTTCCTATTTGGAACCAGTCTGTTGTTCCATGTCCAGTGCTAACTGTTGCTTCCTGACCTGCACACAGGTTTCCCAAGAGGCAGGTCAGGTGGTCTGGTATTCCCATCTCTTTCAGAATTTTCCACAGTTTATTGTGATCCACATAGTCAAATGCTTTGACATTGTCAATAAAGAAGAAATAGATGTTTTTCTGGAACTCTCTTGCTTTTTCAATGATCCAGCGGATGTTGGCAATTTGATCTCTGGTTCCTCTGCCTTTTCTAAAACCAGCTTGAACATCTGGAAGTTCACGTATTGCCGAAGGCTGCTTGGAGAATTTTAAGCATTACTTTACTAGCGTGTGAGATGAGTGCAATTGTGCACTAGTTTGAGCATTCTTTGGCATTGTCTTTCTTTGGGATTGGAATGAAAACTGACCTTTTCCAGTCCTGTGGCCCCTGCTGAGTTTTCCAGATTTGCTGGCATATTGAGTGCAGCAGTTTCACAACATCACCTTTGAGGATTTGAAATAGCTCAACTGGAATTCCATCACCTCCACTAGCTTTCTTCAGAGTGATGCTTTCTCAGGCCCACTTGACTTCACATTCCAGGATGTCTGGCTCTAGATGAGTGATCACACCATCGTGATTATCTGGGTCGTGAAGATCTTTTTTGTACAGGTCTTCTGTGTATTCTTGCCACCTCTTCTTAATATCTTCTGCTTCTGTTAGGTCCCTACCATTTCTGTTCTTTATTGAGCCCGTGTTTGCATGAAATGTTCCCTTGGTATCTCTAATTTTCTTGAAGAGATCTCTAGTCTTTCCCAATCTGTTGTTTTCCTCTATTTCTTCGCATTGATCATTGAGGAAGGCTTTCTTATCTCTCCTTGCTATTCTTTGGAATTCTGCATTCAAATGGGTATATCTTTCCTTTTCTCCTTTGCTTTTCGCTTCCCTTCTTTTCAAAGCTATTTGTAAGGCCTCCTCAGACAGCCATTTTGCTTTTTTGCATTTCTTTTTCCTGGAGATGCTGTTGATTCCTGTCTCCTGTACAATGTCATGAACCTCCATCCATAGTTCATCAGGCACTCTGTCTATCAGATCTAGTCCCTTAAATCTATTTTTCACTTCCACTGTATAATCATAAGGGATTTGATTTAGCTCATACCTGAATGGTCTAGTGGTTTTCTCCACTTTCTTCAATTTCAGTCTGAATTTGGCAATAAGGAGTTCATGATCTGAGCCACAGTCAGCTCCTGGTCTTGTTTTTGCTGACTGTATAGAGCTTCTCCATCTTTGGCTGCAAAGAATATAATCAATCTGATTTCGGTGTCGACCATATGGTGAATTCCATGTGTAGAGTCTTCTCTTGTGTTGTTGGAAGAGGGTGTTTGCTATGACCAGTGTGTTCTCTTGGCAGAACTCTATTAGCCTTTGCCCTGCTTCATTCTGTACTCCAAGGCCAAATTTGCCTGTTACTCCAAGTGTTTCTTGACTTCATCACCAGTCCCACCCACAACTGGGTGTTGTTTTTGCTTTGGCTCCATCCCTTCATTCTTTCTGGAGTTACTTCTCCATTGATCTCCAGTAGCATGTTGGGTACCTGCCCACCTGGGGAGTTCATCATTCAGTGCCCTATCTTTTTGCCTGTTCATATTGTTCATGGGGTTCTCAAGGCAAGAATACTGAAGTGGTTTGCCATTCCCTTCTCCAGTGGACCACATTCTGTCAGAACTCTCCGCCATGACCCATCTGTCTTGGGTGGCCTCACACAGCATGGCTTAGATGCGTGGCAGCTACGATGGCGGTGGTGGCGCAGAAGCGCGGCTGAGAGGAGCTACCCCACGTCCAAGGTCAGGGGCAGTGGGAGAGAGGAGCTACCCCACGTTCAAGGTCAGGGGCTGCGGCCAAGAGGAGCTACCCCATGTCCAATGTAAGGAGCAGCGGCTGTGCTTTGCTGGATCAGCTGTGAAGAGATACCCTACGTCCAAGGTAAGAGAAATCCAAGTAAGACAGTAGGCACTGAGAGAGGGCATCAGAGGGCAGATAGACTGAAACCACAATCACAGACAAGTAGCCAATCTGATCACATGGACCACAGCCTTGTCTAACTCAATGACTAAAGATTATGAGCAAAATAAATGGATATATTTTTAATTCACCAAGTTTTGGAGTGATTAGTTAAATGGAAAAAACTAATGAAATAATAATAAATAAGGATGAAATAAATATTGTTTGTAATAAACTATGCTAATCATATTGCTGCTGATGATAGAAATGGCCATTATCATGGAGCAAATACTGGCAATCATAAATGCCACACTTAGTGAGAGATGTTTAGGTTTTACAGCAATGCATTTTTAGCTCTTATATTAGTTATCTCAGGCTGTCATAACAAAATACCATAGACAGGTTGCCTTAAACAGAAGAAATTAATTTACTCACAGTTCTTTCACATGGTCAAGTGAACTCTGGTGTTTTTTACTCTTCTTTATAAGGGAACCAGCCCTATTGGATTAGGGGTCCACCTTTATCACTTCAATGAGTATTTATCCCCTCCTTAAAGGTATTATATCCAAATACAGTCACATTGGGGGAACACAAACATTCAGTCCATACTTAAAAAGCACTATTATTGTTGAAACTCCTATAGTAAAATTGACTTTGTTATTGCAAGATGGAAACTTTCTATCCCTTAACTCTCTTTTCCCTGTTAAACAATTATTTTTGATAACAGTTTCTTAGGAATGCAACTTTTGCAACATTAAGCTGAACACATTATAAAAATTGTTCTCGCTAAAATGTTTGCTATAGAACCCAATATTTTATGAAGAAAAAACATTATACTGGAAGAAATAACTTTAGCTTTGGTAGCTTTTTAGAAGTAAAGATAGTCTTTAAAACAAGTAAGTCACATTTGTTGTTTTACTCCTTAGAAGAACAATTCTCAGAGGTCTACAAATATATCTCATTTTTATTATTTCCCTTTCTTCTCATATATTTTTCTTTTCACATTTTAGAAATAAGATGTCAACCTTGTGATATTATTTTAATAACAAAATAAAAACAGTTATATTATGTAAATGGCAAAAATGTTTAAAGCCTATTAGGTATTTGTTTATGCTCAGTGAAACAAGGCAGAGAGAGAAAGACAAATACTATATAATGTCACTTATACATAAAATCTAAAAAATAAAACTAGTGAATATAACAAAAAAGAAATAGACTCACAGATAGAGAACAGGCTTGTGGTTACCAGTAGGGAGAGGCAAGTGAGGAAGGGCAAAATAGGGGCAGGAGGTTAAGAGGTACAGACTACTAGGTATAAAATAAATAAGTTACAAGGATGTATTGTATAACACAGGGAATGTAGCCAGTATTATGCAATAATTATAAATGGAGTATAACCTTTAAAATTTTTGAATCACTGTTTAACACTTGAAGTTTATATAATTGTAATAATTGTAATCAAAATAGTTATATAATTATAATTGTAAATCAATTATATCTCAGGAAAAAGAAAAAAGTCTATTAGATATTTGAATACTCGTATTCACAATGCATATAAAAAGGCATTTTTGCAAATTTTTTATTTCTTATAGTAAAATGCTGCAAAGATATCACTGGTATACTGTTTCACATTTGAAGTGTTTTGTATTGTTTTGTTTTAATAATTTTTTAATGTTATTTATGTATTTATTTATTTTATTTTTGGCCACACTGGATCTTCACTGCTTTGTTCGAGTTTTCTCTAGTTACCATGAGCAAGGACTACTCTGTTGTGGGGTGCGGGATTACATTTCAGTGCCTTCTCTTGTTGCAGAGCGTGGCTCTAGCCTCATGGGCTTCAGTAGTTGCAGCATTCAGGCTCCATAGTTGCAGTGCAGGGGCTTAGTTGCTTCACAGCATGTAGAATCTTCCCAGACCAAGGATCGAACCCTTGTCCCCTTCATTGGCAAGTGGATTCTTAACCACTGTGCCACCAGCGAAGTCCTGTGTTTTGTATTTTAGGTGGCGCTCATGGTAAAGAACCCTCCTGCCAATGCAGGAGACATAAGAGACACAGTTTCGATCCCTGGATCAGGAAGATTCCCCTGGAGGAGGAAATGGCAACCCACTCCAGTGTTCTTGCCTGGAGAATCCCAGGGACGGTAGAGCCTGGTGGGCTGCCGTCTATGGGGTCGCACAGAGTTGGACACGACTGAAGCGACTTAGCAGCAGCAGCAGCAGCACTGAATATATAATCACTTAAAGATAATTAATGTAACTTATTTTTTCACTTACTTAAGTATTTTTGAATATCTTTCACTTATATTTTAAATCTCCTCATAGAGTTCTTGAACCCCAGTCCACGGGGTTGCAGAGTCGGACAAGACAGAGCGACTAAGCACAGAATAGGGACATAATAATTTTACTATATAGACTTCATTTGTCAACTTTGCTTTCCTCTTAATTTTGAGTAATTTACTTGCAGGTACCCATGGCTATTCCTTGTACACAATTATATTATTTGCAAATAAGCTTTTATATTTTTGTTCTTTTCAGTCATTAAACATATTTCTTTTTCTTGTGATAACACTGTCTAGAAACACTGGTAAAATATTGAATAAAAAGTTAGTATTTAGAATCTTGGCCTTTTTTTGCAAACTCAGAAATAGAGCTTTCAGTTTGTGCTCCTCACTCTATATAAAATTTACTGTTGATTTTGAGTCAGTTCAGGTAATTCCCTGCTGGTTCTGATTGCCAAGAACAGCAACATCTGTGAAGATTACATTTTATTGAGTGCTTTTTCTGCAATTGATGAGGTAATTTTGTGATCTTCTTTAATCTTGTAGTATGGCAAATTATATTAAGATATATTTTAACATTAATACAAGCTTATCTTCCAGAAATAAACCCAAATTTGTCATGGTAGATTATACTATTATGCTTTATATATGTTTTAAATTCACTTTGTAAGCATATTATTTATGATTTCTGTATCCTTGCTTCATAAATTCGTAAATAAAATTTTCCCATGTTTTGTTTCCTTACTATCTTTGTTACATGTTGGTATTGAAATTACATTAGCTTCATAAAAATAGTTTTAGCACCCTGGAATAGTATAATTAAGATTTAAATATTTGTTCTGTGAACACTCCTTGAACATATTGGTAGAGAATCTGTGCTTGGAATTTTCTTAGTGGGGATATTTTTGGTTACTGATACACTTTTTATTTATTATAATACTATCCAGATCTTCGAATTCTTCTTTAGGTAAATTTGCATGTATATATTATAGAAATTTGTCAATTCAGTTAATATTTTTAAATCAACTAACATAAATTTTATGGCATATTTTCCATAAACTTGTCATAAATGTTAAAATTCCCAGAAATATCCAAATAAGTTATAAACTTATGTCCAGACAAAAATCTGCACATAAATGTTTATAGCAGCATTGTTCATAATTGCCAAGACTTGGAAGCAACCAAATGTCCTTCAATATGAATGGATAAATAATTCATGGCACATCTGTATGACAAGATATTATTCAGCAATAAAAATAAATGAGCTATCAAGCCACGGGAAGATGTGGAGGAGCCTTAAATGCATGTTGTTAACTGAAATAATTCAATTTGAAAAGTCTGCATGCTATATGATTTCAACTCTATGACATTCTTGAAAAGGTGAAACTGGAGACAATATAAAGATCAGTGGTTGCCAGGGGCTTGTAGAAGGGAAGATGGGATGACTAAGTGGAGCACAGAGAATTTTCAGGGCAGTGAAACTATTCTGAATGATACTGTGACAGGGAATAAGTGTCATACATTTGCCAAAACCCATAGAATATATAATGCAAACAGTGAACTCTGATGTAACAATAAACTTTAGTTAATAATAATGTGTGACTATAGGGTTATCAATGGTAACAAATGTTCCACACCAATGCAAAATGTTAATAATTAAGGGAAACTACATTCAGGGTAAAAGGGGGTATCTGGGAATTCTCTGTATTTTCTGCTCAATTTTCTTTAAATCTAAAACAGATTTTGAATATAGTCCTTTGAATAAATAAATAAATAAGCATTGCATTAATTTTCTTTTTCTCATATGATGCTTTCTAGTTTCCTTTATAATTGCATCAATCTTTAAATATACGTTTCCATTACTCTATTACATTTTTATAATGATGGATTCCAAAGCTGTCTAAGTCCTGGGTCCGGTTTCCTTTACAAACTCTTCCCGTGTCATTAAAACGCTACATTTTCTTTCCTAACTGACTCACTTTTGTGGGTGTATTACTTTGATTGACAGTTTTAAGAAATGCTCTCAAGCATTAAACAAGGCATATGTCTCAGGACACTTTGACAGTTCCATGTTCTCTTTCCTATTGAATGCATCCCATGTGCACAAAGATGAAAGCTTACTGTAGCCCACCAGCTACAGCTCTGTCCATGGAATTTTCCAGGCAAGAATACTGGTGTGGGTTTCCATTTCCTTCTCCAGGGGATCTTCCCGATCCAGGGATCTAACCAACACTCCTTGCACTGGCAGGTGAATTCTTTACCACTAGTGCCACTTGTGTGTGTCGTTGCTCAGTCGTGTCCGACTCTTTGTGACCCCATGGACTGTAGCCAACCAGGCTCCTCCGTCCATGGGATTTTCGAGAAGCCCATTAATCAGTTATACTCCAATATAAAATTAAGAGTTTAAAAAATTGAAAAAATATACATAAATCTTATATACAAAATATACAAAAATCTTAATACATAAATTTTAGATTTAGTTCATAATTCTAAGCTCTTTTATTTAGGATAAACTTGAAACTATTTCTACTTCAAACTCCTAAATATCAGGAACTATGGCACTAACAGTAAGAATGAAGAAGATAAAGTCTTTCCTCCCTCTTGTGGGCATGCAGCTATGTGTTGAACTTCATTGTACTTTTTTACCTATAGGTCTCAAGCACAAAATCTCTACTATATAGCTATTTACTAACAAAATCAGTTAGTCACCGAAGTTTAGAGCAGGAATTTTTTAGCTTTCTTGAATAAAAAGAAATGAGTCATAGTCCAATACCCATTTTTGTAACTGTCCTGTCAGATACAAAGCTCAACTAAAAATCAAATTTCTCCACTAGGTTAGTTGCTTGAGAAAACAGCTGTGGAATCACTATGATTGAATTAGTCAGGTCTAGTCAGGAGAAACCACACCAAGTAGTCCAACAGAGGTTATTACTATAGGACACTAGTTACAAAGGAATAGGAGCTAGAGACACTGAGGGAATGGTGAGGATACTCAGAGTTTAGTGTCAACACCCAGAGCCAAAATTATTCTAGAGCTGCAGAAACAACGCAGGTGATGCTACCAAAGGTCTGAATACAGAGCGTCCAGACAGAAGCCAGATCCACAGAGGAGCAGTCGCTCATGGAGTCAGGGTTCAGATGGGAACTGGGGCTGTGGCAGAAATCTGCCCAGTGGAAACTGTGACCGCAGAGAGGACTGCTAGAAAGAGATGGAGTTATGGAGACTCCGATTACGCTAGAAATGCAACCCAAAGCCCAAGGAGATGGCAAAGAAGTAACCTGTCTTCCCTCCCCTAGTCCTCCAATTTCCCAGGTTTGTCACCCATTAGCTGCATCTACTTAGAAAATAATTGGGACTTCTCTGGTGGTCTAGTGGTTAAGAATCCTCCTGTCAATGCAGGGGACTTGGTTTCAATCCCTGGACTGGGAGGATTCCACAGGCCGTGGGGCAACTAAGCCCATGGGCCATAACTACTGAGACTGTGCTCTAGAGTCCATGAGCTGCAGCTGGCCCACAGGCCACAACGACTGAAGCCCAAGATCTCTAAGAGCCTGTACTCCACAAGAGAAACCACCACAATGAGAAGCCTGTGCTCTGAAACTAAAGACTAGCCCCTGCTCACTGCAACTAGAGAAAGCCTATGCGCAGCAAAGAAAACCCAGCATAGTCAACTATTCAATCAATTAAAAAAAGAAAACAATTGGCAAAGGGGATATAGAAAATCAACTTTTCAGGGATCAGAACCTTGAGACATTGAATAGGATTGCAAATGGACCCCTTCTTAAAGTGAAGTAGTCATGATTTGGTGGGATTTAGTAAAACATGCAGGAGCTTGGAACTAGGAAATAAGAAAGAAATGCAGGGTTGGAAAGTCCCATAGTAACTCTGAGTAACATTATAAGACAGAAATATTCACATTATTAGTGTCTATATTAAGTTTTATAGCAAATAACAAAGGTTTCAGGAATGTTTTTAAAAATGAGCTCTTAAATCAGTAATAAATCTTGCTTATGCCCAAGTTCTTGTGATAGCAACCATCTATTGAACACTTACTGTGTACAAGGCACAGTGCTATATATACATTTTCTTATCTAATCCTCACAAGAACTCTGTGAAGCAGATATGGTTATCTTCACTTAGCAGATAAAGGGACAAAGATATAAAAGAGGTTAAACAATTATCTGAGGTTACAATGGTAGTAAGGGGGAGAGTTTCTATGCAGATTCAGTTTTCCCGATCTCCAAGCTGTAATGATCACAATGCAATTCTGCCCCAATCAGTATTGGTCAAAGGGAATTTCATTATGTGTTATTCATAATCACCTTTCTGGAGCAGATGGCTCTCTCCCACTTCCACAAGCCTGGCTCACAATAATGGTTAAAATTAAATAGATGTTTTATATCCAACCCACACAGAAGATGAAATCATTCCTACTTATGTGACCAATGATTTGTCTAAAAGTTGTACGTACATTGTTCTATCATCTCTTTCATCACCTGTGACTGTTTGTCTATAAGATGGCAAAGGGGACAGGTGCACTGAGGCAGGAAGAAGACATCCATCTAGTGGCAGTGATAGCAAGTCTTCTCCTCATCCAAAGCAGCCTTGCAGACCTCCCTGGACTCCAAGCACTTGCTGATTTTGCCCTGCCAGCCCTGAAGTAGAAAAACATCTGGTGTTCAAGATCGGCACACATTGTTACCTTGCCCTGGCCAAAGGAGGCTTATCTAATTACCATGTCTTCATCTTGCCCATTGGGCTAGAGCCCAAGCAGGGTCCATATGACTTAATTTGCTAACAAGATAATAAGAGACATCACCTCCAGCAACGGGTCATTTTTGTGCCACTCAGCCAGGGCACCACTGATGACATTAGAAATGCCTTCATTTCCCAGGGCACAGGAACAACAGATAGTGTTCTTGGGCATCCCAGAGCCCTCTGCCATCAAGCAGATGGCACTGCCAGGAGCAGCAACATATTTTTATGTTGAATTTGATGCAGGAGAGAAGCCTTTCCACAGAATTAAAAGGAATTTTCCTTTGCAGTTTGGAAGAGAGTTCTGGCCAGTAAAGCCATCCTTAATATTCCTGACAAGCCTGGCTGGAGGCAGTGTAGGAGCAGCGAGGAAGCAGAAGAGAATCTGTTCAGCAGGTTTCATTCTGGATGTTAAGCAAAGGGAGCAAGACTTTATGAACTTCACAGGAAGTAAGAGCAGCCTGATTTTAAAGAAACTACAATCTCCCATGGGTACTGGGACCCTTCTTCTTTTTCGTGCATTCCCTTGAAATCTACCTGCAGCAAAAGGCCTGAGATTGAATGGTTTTTGGGAAAAAGTCCATTCTCGAATAAAAACTCCATTTGTTGAAAGCATGTCTGTCACTCAGCTCCAAGTACAGCTTGTGTTTATCAACATTTTCAAAAAATATTTAAAGTATCAAAATCCAAATGCTTTTCCATGAAAGGAAAAACAAAAGGTGTGTGATGGGTAGGGGGCAACACTAATTCTGATATTTTTACTTTAGACTAAATTAGGTATTTCTTTGAATAGTTAAGCTGAAACAGCTTAATTATTGATTAATTAATATTTATTAACTTCTGATACACTATATAATGTGTAATGTTGTATGTGTGAGTATAGTATGTGTGTGTGTTTAGTAGGAAAGAGTGCAAAATTGCTAAGACAATGGCATTTAAGAACCTTATTTTTAATGAGTATTAGTACTCATTAAAAATAAATAATAATAAAATATATGCTATATAGTAGTAAATTTAATCCTTAAATATTTCTATATAATGCTACCCCGGTTACACTGGACATGTTTCTCAAAGAAATGTATTTCCAAGTAAAAGTAGTAAAGAGAGGAGTATCATTCTTCAATTTCACCCATTGGGTATCATGAAACTATTTTTTGTCTCTGGGCCAGCACTCCGTTGGGTAAAGAGATTCGGGTGTCCCACCTGTGTTCTTCCTTTTCCCTGTAAACTTGGATATGTCATGTAAGCTTGTCCTGTTCACAGTCATTTCTCCAAAGTGTTAGGCAATTACTTCCTCAAAATACATTCCAGGTAGGAAAATGTAAAACGAGATGGTTGATGTTAATGTACTTTGCAAATAATAAAATGCTACACAAATTTAAATTGCAAGAGAAATTCTTCTGAGTTCTTGTGCACTGGTTTAGATATACATACATATCCATTATAAATGCTTTCATACACACACATACCCCTAGGGAACCAGGGGTCATGCCATGTTATATGATTCACGCTTTTATAAGTTAGGACTGATTCATGGACCATGGAAAGTGTTGGAGGGGTGGGAAAGGGAGACATATAGATTCTATAGACTGGAGCAGTTGTCCTGGCCCCTATTCTACTGCTGAACTCTCTTAGTATGTTAAACAAACAGAGAGAATGGTATGCAATTTGATGCTGGGAAAAGCATCTGTGGCAGAAAATCAAATTAAACCATCTAATTATTTTATGGTCCCCTAAAGGTTTTTCTTAGTGAGATTAGAAAAAACACATTACCATCTCATCTCCATCTAGAAGAATATGGGATGATACTTTCACAGATAAACTACAAAAAGAACTTTCTCATGATTGACATCTAGAAAAATAATCAGAAATATCAAGCCTGTCATAAAGTGCAGGACTATATTCACTATTTTAAATATTTCACTATACAAGATATATTATACCTGGTATAGAGATTTCTATACAATAGAAATAGAAAATAATATTTCTCTATACAAGAGCACAAAAGAATTGATCCTTTTGAACTGTGGTGTTGGAGAAGACTCTCGAGAGTCCCTTGGACTACACTGCCAGGAGATCAAACTGGTCAGTCCTAAAGGAAATCAATCCTGAATGTTCATTGGAAGGACTGATGCTGAAGCTAAAGCTCCAATACTTTGACCACCTGATGTGAAGAACTGATTCATTAGAAAAGACCCTGATGCTGGGGAAGATTGAAGGTAGGAGAAGAAGGGGATGACATAGGATGAGATGGTTGGATGGCATCACCAACTTAATGAACATGAGTTTGAGCAAACTCCAGGAGATGGTGAAGGACAGGGAAGCCTGGAGTGCTGCAGTCCACAGGGCTGCAAAGAGTCAGACACAACTGAATGACTGAACAACAACAAATACAAGATAATTGTATTAACTGAAAATTGGAGAACTGAGAAATTTTCAATTTGGGGGATTTAATTCCAGCCAATTTACTTTCGTTTTTTATCCAACACAGAAGTTCAAAACACCATGGCCTATGGTTGAATTACTAGGCCATCTTTCCTGTAGCTGTTGCCAAACCATTTGTCATTATTAATTTTGTTTATCGCCTAGGTTTTTGTTTGTTTGTTTGAGATATGCTGGCTTCCTGATTGTCTCTATTTCAGAAACTACTTTATGGAAAATTCCAAGTTACTCATTTATGTGTGCTGTGTGCTAAGTCACTTCAGTCATGTCCGACTTTGCGACCGCATGGACTGTAGCCCACTGGGCTCCCCAGAGAATGGGATTCTCCAGGCAAGAATACTGGAGTGGGTTGCCATTTGCTCCTCAACTGGATCTTCCCCAACCCAGGGATCGAACCCATGTCTCTTTACTTCTTCTGCATTGGCAGGCAGGTTCTTTACTACTAGCTCCGTGGTAAAGGTTTTTCTTTACCACAACAACTCATTTATGTGTTATTTTAAGTCTCGGTTTTATTCCTTTGAAATGCCACAGTATGTAACTCAGACTTTAATTTCCCATTTTATTTTAAAATTAAATAATTAATTCTATCTCTCAACTGGAACTTTGCATTCTTCAAGAATATTTTACTCTCTTTTCTATAATTTCTGTTTGAATCTATACTTCAGTTATCATTCTGGCAACACAAATGTCTATGAAGATATAGAAAAAGTTGCCACGCCAACTCATTTATGTGTTGGCCTTAATTTTCTTCTTGACTTCCTTAAGCTCATTATCATTTTTCCTAAACTCTGAAATAAAATATTTTTTATATTTTGGCAGTTGTCACATGCCAACTAAGGAGCATAGCACAGAAGAAAAACTATATGGGAAAATACTTAAAATCTTGCACTTCATAGCATCTCTTATACATAATAGTGAAGCATGATTAAATAGACTTGGCTACACGAAAATAATAGCTCCTAATTTGAAAGTGCTGATTATCATATTTTATTCTGGTGTATTTCCTAAAGCATTAAAGGTTTGTATTCTCTTTTGTAATCAATCTAAATTTATATTGCAAACAAAAACTGAGAAGTTTCTGGGCAGAAGAATGATCATTTGTACTGATACCAGCTTTCTAGCTAACGGGACAGGGAGGGTGTAATGGCTGGCAGTAGGGCTGGTTGTCGTTTAGTTTCAAATGACAAGGATGGCTGGGGTGAAGCACAGGTGGGCCACCAATTGCTTTAAATATAGATCTATTCCCTATTTAGTTAGTATAAAAAATGTTCACAGATCATCCAAAAATTCGTCAATTTTCTTTTTAAGTACTATTGAGAGTTTTCATCTTTTTCTACATCTTCATAGACATTTGTGCTGCCAGAATAATAAATGAAATATAGATTCAAACAGAAATTATAGAAAAGAGAGTAAACTGTTCTTGAAGTCCCATTTGAGAGATGGAAGTAGTTATTTAATTTTAAAATAAAATGAGAAACTGAAGTCAGAGTTACCTACTGTGACATTTCAAAGGAATAAAACTGAGACATAAAATAATATTTATTGGCTCACAGATCTGCAGTTTGGGCTGCACCCTACTGGAGAGTCTTTATTCTAATCTCACTTGGGGTCACTCAAGCAGTTTCTGGGATTGAGAGCTTTAATGGGAATGGATGGTCCAAAGTGCCTTCACTCATGGATCTAGTGGTTACCCAAGACAGTCACCCAAGGCATCTCAAGTATTCTATCCAAATTTGCTAATGGGGTGAAAGTAGACATTTTAAGACTTCTTAGGATCCAGGCATACAAATCATACAAGGTCCCTTCTACTATACTTTTGGTCAAAGCAAGATGCAGCCCTATTCAAATCTAAGAGGTGGTAAAACAGACTCCAGTTCTTGATGAGGGCTAAGAAATAGACATTGCAAAGGGGCATGGACACAGGAGTATAATCCACTGAAGGGTCTTATTGTCCTAGTCCATCAGTCTAGACATAAAACTATTATTTCACAGTAATGATTAAAATAGCTTCTAATATGCATCAAAACATTTACACATCAAGCAACTTTTCTAAATAATTAACATATAAATTTTCAGGCAACTATCTCTTGTGCTAAGTATTGATATTTTCATAATTTTGAAGATGTTATATACAATGGAGTATTACTCAGCCATTAAAAAAGAATGAAATAATGCCATTTACAGCAACATGGATAGACCTAGAGATTGTCATTCTGAGTGAAGTAAGTCAGATAAAGAAGGAGAAATAACAGATGACATCCCTTACATGTGCAATCTAAAAAGAAATGACACAAATGAACTTATTTACAAAACAGAAACAGACTCACAGACCTAGAGACTGAACTTATGGTTGCCAGGGGAAGCATCAGGGGAAGGAATAGTCAGGGAATTTGGAATGTGTAACATGTACACACTGTTATATTTAAAATGAATAATCAACAAGACCTACTGTATAGCACATGGAACTCTGCTCAATGTTATGTAGCAGCATGGATGGAAAAGAAGTTTGGGGGAGAATGGATACATGTATATGTATGAATGAGTCTCTTCACTGTTCATCTGAAACTATCACAACATTGTTAATCACTATATCCCCAATACAAAATAAAAAATTTAAAAATAGATAAATAAATAAAATGGATAACCAACAAGGACCTACTATATAGCACGGAGGACTCTGTTCAATATCTGTAATAACCTAAATGGGAAAAGAATTTGAAAAATAACAGATACATGTATATGTATAACTGAATCACTTTGCTGCACACCTGAAACTATTACAACATTGTTAATTAACTATATTTCAATGTAAATAAAAAGCTTAAAAGAAAACAAAGCAGGCATTTCAAATTACTAAGATAAAATATGCTATGCAACAAATTCTTATTTGGTAATTATTTCATAAAATAGATTATGAACAAAATGGTCATTCATTTGGAAAAAAGTAAACTTTTGATACACATCTCACTGACCAAAATAAATACAAATAAATTGACTACATAAGTGTATAAATGTTAACACTGGAACAAAGTATGAGTAAATACATCTAAAACCTTAGAGCATCCAAGCACACATTTCTGAGTTTTTTTAATGGAAGTACAGCTAATTTATAATATTATATTAGTTTCAAGTACACAATATAGTGTTTCAATGTTTTATGGATATACTCTCTTTAAAGTTATTACAAAATAATGACTATATTTCCTTGTGCTGTACAATATGTCTTTGTTGATTATTTATGTTATACATAGTAGCTTGTGTCTCTTAACCACATATCCCTACCTTGCCCCTCCTCCCTTCACAAACACATTTAGATCACAAAATTTTAGGCAAAGTCTGCCTATAAAAGCCAGATTATCAGAAAAAAACTATAGATTTTATTACATAGCAATAATCATAGCTAAGACTCATTAATAACTTATAGGCAGTATTCTAAATGTTTTACAATTATTATAACACTTAACATTCACATAATGTCTACAAGGTGCTATGCTATGCATTTAGCTGCTTAGTCGTGTTCAACTCTTTGCAACCCCATGGACTGAAGTCCGCCAGTCTCCTCTGTCCATGGGGATTCTCCAAGCAAGAATACTGGAGTGAGTGGCCATGTCCTCCTCCAGGGGATCTTCCCAATCCAGGGATCCAGCCCAGGTCTCCCTCATTGCAGGCAGATTCTTTACCATCTGAGCCACCAGGGAAGCTCACAAAATAGGTGTTAGCATTACTCACAATTTACATCTGAGGACACTGAGGCATGGAGTCACTTATTTTCTATAATCACATAGCTTACAATTGGGCAGTTAAAATTAGAACCACAGCACTTGGACTACACAGCCTGTCCTCTACTATAAAAATATTTTTTAAAGGCCAAAAATCGAAGAAATATAAAGTTGAAGACATGAAAAAAATGGGAAAGGGAAATAGATAAAAGATATGGCAAGTGAGTAAGAGTCCTAACAAAGAATAATACCAACGGAAAACAAATGGGCAAAGGACACTGGGACAAATGGGACATTCATACAGAAAAAGAAATATAAATATTCAGTAGAAACAAAAAAATGTTCAATAGCATTGTTAGTTACTCAGTAATGTCTGACTCTTTGTGACCCCATGGATTTAGCCCACCAGGCTCCTCTGTCCATGGAATTCTCCAGGCAAGAATACTGGAGTGGGTTGCCATTTCCTTCTCCAGGGGATCTTCCCAACCCAGGGATCAAGCCCAGATATCCTGCATTGCAGGCATATTCTTTACCATCTCAGCCACCAGGAAGCATTAGCAATCAAATAAATACAAACAAAAGCAAGAATAAATTATCAGTGCCAATCATTAGCCTGGGAAACATAAAAATAATGAGCTTATGAATCTTATGAAATAGCTACCCATATACATTGATGGAAGGGGTATAAATTGAGGGTACCAAAATATCCTCAAAGTCAGAATGATCACACTCTGATTACTGATAGTATTTCCTATAGAAGTTTATTCTGATAAGATACCTAGACAAATGTGCAAAGATGTACATTTATCACACTGTTGTTTGTAAAATGAGAAAGAAAAGAAGCCATTTTAAAACTCCTCAGTGAGGGACTGCATAATAAATTATAGAAAAACTGTGTCATAAAATGGAATTCTATGCAGGCATTAAAAAGGATGATGTAAATCTATTCACACTGATAATGAAATACCCCCTATTTTGGTGAATGAAAAAAAAAAAAACAGTTTGTAAAACATTCTGTAATTGTTGCAGGGAGGAAGCCAGTTCTGACTCCATGTTGGAACTGTTGTTTTTACATGGTTTTCATTGCTTTTGTTATTATAATCATACAGAACGGTTTGCCTCAGAGAATCCCGCCCCACTGCCCGACTGTTAAACTAAAGTGCCTTTGCTCAGAACCCTATCCACCTGTGGAGGGCAGGAAGGAAGAAATTAACACATCCTCTGCCTGAGGTTTGAAATTCTGGGAGATGTTTGCAAGATTAACGGGCATTTTTACTTTGCTTCCTTACCTTCCCTCATCTCTAATCTATAAGAGAATCTAGCATCCAGACCCCAATAAGGTGGTTATTTTGAGGCACTAGCCTGCCATCTTCTCAGTCTGCTGGCTCCCCAATTAAAGTCTCTTCCTTGCCTCAAAACTTCTTCTTTCAGATTCATTGGCCTATCGTGCAGTGAGCAGAGGGAGCTTGGACTCAGTAACATAATGTGTGGTCCTCTTAAGTTAAAATAACATGGTAATGCATTAAGAGTATGAAAAAATATTCACACAGGTTAACAGTAGTTATAGTTGACATACAGAGAAGTTGATTTTTATTCTTTATTCTTCTATGTATTATTTAACTTCTTTATGGGAAGCTTTTTTTTTTTTTTGGTAAAACAGAAAGCTTGGCTTTCTGGTTGTGGCAGCATGAAGACTCTGAAGAATCCTCTCTTCCACCAAAAAAAAGCATAAAACTTGACAGAGTTGTTAAAAACAAATATTGCAGAACCATAAAAAAATTGAACAATGCTAAACAACAAATTGAGACATAATTTGAGAGAGTGGGATGAACTGAGCAAGTAGCACTAACCTATATACATTACCATGTGTGAAATTGATTGCTAGTGGGAAGCTGCTGTACAACACAGGGAGTTCAGCTCAGTGCTCTGTGATGACCTAGAGGGGTGGAGTGGGAGAAAGGCTGGGAGGGAGACTCAAGAAGGAAAGGATATAGCTGATTCACATTGTTGCACAGCAGAAACTAACACAATATTGTAAAGCAATTATTCTCCTGGAGAAGACATGTTGAAAGTGAAAGGGTGAAAAAAAGCTACCATACATGTAATAGTCATAAAAACGCTGGAATGGCTACACTAATATCAGGGAAAACAGGTTAAGACAAGAAATATTACTAGTGACAAAGAAGGACATTTCTTTATACAAAGGTCACTATATGTGGAAGTTATAAATGTACATGTGCCTAATATTAGAGCCTCAAAATACATAAGCCAAATATAGACAAAACTGAAAAGAGAAATTGACAGTTCAACAATTATAGGTGGAGATTTCAATACTCTACATCCAGCAATTGACAGAACAACTGGGCAGAAAATCAATACTGTTATAGATTTGTACACCTCAATCAACTTGACCTAGTATTTATACAATACTCTACCCCAAAGCAGCAGAATACACATTCTTTTCAAGGACAAATAGAACATTTCCCAAAATACACCATAGTCTAGGTCATAAAATGTCTCAATTAATTTAAAAGAATTGAAGTCATGTGAAGTATGTTCTCTGAACACAGTAAAATTAAATTAGAAATCAACAACAGAAAAAATATTGAGAGATCCCAAATATTTGCAAATATTTGCACATTTATAAATAACCCAAAGATCAAATAAGAAAGCACAATGAAAATAAGAAAATATCTTTAATTACTTAAAAAGAAAACATAACATATCCAAACTTGGAAATACAGCAAAAATGGTGCTTAGAGGGAAACTGAGTTCTCTGAACACTTACATTAGAAAGAAACAAAGATATAAAATGATTAAGCTTCCATCTCAAGAAAGAAGAAGGGCTAATCAAACCTGAATTAAAAGATTAGTGCTGAAATCAGTGAATATGAAAACAGAAAACCAACAGAGAAAATCAATGGAACCAAAATTTGTTCTTTGAGAAGTCAACAAAAATTGATAAAGATTCATAGGCAAAAAACTGACAAAGGCAAAAAAGAGAGATGACACAAATCAATAAAATTAGGGATGAATGAGGGGGCATTAGTAATTTTCCAACATAAATTTAAATAATTATAAGAAAATATTGCAATCTACTTTATGTTACCAAATTAAACAACTTAGATGAAAAATGTATACAAATATATTTACTACCAAGGGAGACATAACAAGAAGTGGAAAATCTGTATAAAGCTATAACAAGTAAAGGAATTAAATTAGTAATTAAAAAGCTTCCCACAAAGAAAAGAACAGATCCAGGTGACTTCACTATGCATTCTACCTAACATTTAAAGAAAAAAATGATACCAATCCATCACACTCTTTCAAAGAAGGAAGAAACTTCCAATTCATCCTGAGGTCAGAAAACTGTAAACAAATATCCTAAATGAATGTAGATAGAAAAATCCTTTATAAAATATTAACAAATCTAGACAAATTTCCCAAAGAATGCAAAATTGCTTTAACATCCTAAACATCAAATAGTGTAATACACAATATCTGTGGAATAAAGGACAAAATCACTTGGCCATCTCAGCAGAATCAGAAAAGCTTTTTAGAAGAAAAACCCAATATCCACTTACAATTTAAAAAATACTCCAACAAATTAGTAATAGGAGGGAATGTTCTCAGTCTTATAAAGGGCACCAGGAAAAGCCGACCATTCTTAATAGTGAATGTTTGAATGATTTCACTCTTAGATCAGGAACAAAAAGAAGACGCTTGCTCTTGTCACGTCTATTCAATACTGTGTGAGAGGTTCTAGACAGTTCAATCAGGCCGGAAAAATAAATTAAAAACATATATCAGGGAATAAAAGAAATAAAACTGTCTTCATTTGCAAATAATATGATCCTATGTGTAGAAAATCTTAAGGAACCTCAAAAGTGTAAAACAAAACCTAGAATCAGTAAACAAGTTTGAAAGGCCACAGGATGCAAAAATCAAAACTAAAAGTGCAATTGCTTCATAACACTAGCAAAAAACAATCAAAAATTGAGACTAAGAAAACAATCTTATTCCCAATAACATCAAAAAGAAATATTAAGGAATAAATTTAATAAAAGAAGTGAAAGACCTATACATGGAAATCTAAAAAGATTACTGAAAGCAATTAAAGGAGATCTATAATAAAATGGAAACCCATTATATATTCATGGATTATAAGACTCAATATTTTTAAGATGTCAGGTCTCCCCAAATTGACATCTATTTAATGTAATCTCTATTAAAAAATTATTATAGTCTTTTCTGAAAATAATTGATGGTGATCCAAAAATAAGTGGCAAAGCAAAAGACCTGGACTACAAAAAAAAAAGCTTCAGAAAGGAACAGAGTTGGAAGACTTCCACTACCTAACCACACAGCTTTCTATAAAACTACATAATTAAGATAGTGCATTAGGAGACACATAAATTATGAATCAGAACAGAAAATCCCCAAATAAAGACTCAGGTTATGGTCAATTGTTTTGTTTCATTTTCTAGACATGATATTTACATAAATGCTTATTTCCCTGGTTATATTAAATTTTCTCAAAAGCCTTCTAAAAAAATCAGTGCTTTGTTTTAGAGCCCATTATACAGAGTGAAGTAAGCCAGAAAGAAAAACACCAATACAGTATACTAATGCATATATATGGAATTTGAAAGATGGTAACGGTAACCCTATATGCGAGACAGAATAAGAGACACAGATGCATAGAACAGGCTTATGGACTCTGAGGGAGAAGGTGAGGGTGGGACGTTCTGGGACAATAGCATTGAAACATGTATATTGTCATTTGTGAAACAGAACACCATTCCATGTTCTATGCATGGGACGGGTGCTCAGGGCTGGGGCATTGGGATGACCCAGAAGGATGGGATGGGGAGGGGGGTGGGGGTGGGGGGTTCAGGATGGGGAGCACGTGTGGACCCATGGCTGATTCATGTCAATGTATGGCAAAAACTACTACAATATTGTAAAGTAATTATCCCCCAACTAAAATAAATTTAAAAAAATAAAAAAAATAAATAGTCAAAAAAAAAATCAATGCTTTGTTTTAGAATAGTTTTAGATTTACAGAGAGTTTCTGCGTCTGGTGACTCAGTTTCCCCTGTGGTTACTATCTTATATTACTGTGTTTATCAGTCACAGCTTCCCTGTGGCTCAGACAGTAAAGAGTCCACCTGCAATGCGGGAGACCCAGGTTCAATCCCTGGGTCAGGAAGATCCGCTGGAGAAGGAAATGGCAACCCGCTCCAGTATCCTTGCCTGGAAAATCCCATGGATGGAGGAGCCTGGCAGGCTACAGTCCATGGGGTCGCAAATAGTTGGACACGACTGAGCGACTTCACTTACACTTACAGTTTATTTGAATTTCCTCAGTTTGTAGCTACTATCCCTTTTCTGTCCCAGGATCCCATCAGGATACCACATTACATTTAGTCATCACGTCTCATTAAGCTCCTCTAGACTGTGACAGTTTGTTAAGCTTTCCTTGTTTTTATGACCTTGACAGTTTTGAGGATTACTGGTCAGGTTTTTAGAATGTCCCTCTATTGGGTATTTCCAATTTCTGCCCCCCCCCCATGGATGTAGTGTGGTTATGTGTTTTGAGAAGAAAGATCACAAAGGTAAAGTGTCCTTATCACATCATATAAGGACACATGCTATCAACACGACATCACAGAGGATGTTGTCCTTGATCATCTAGCTGTGCTAGCACCTGTCACTTTTCGCTAGTGTAAAGTTCCTTCTTCATGCCCTCCCACTCCCATCCATACTGTACTCTTTGGAAAAAAGTCACAATGCAATCCCCACAGCAGGCATGAGGAATTATACTCCACAAGTGTCAGCTGGCAAACTATTTGCTACTATTCACTATTTGTTTTCTAAAGAAACTTTCATAGCAACTTAGAGTAATTTTTAGCTGTTAAATGTGGAAATTGCATTTTAACATATCTTTGTCTTATTACATTTTTCTAATAATCCCTTTTTATTATATTTATTTAGATATATGGTTCATGATAGACTGAATATCTAAAAAAAAAAAAAAAAAACTTCTTTTCCAGAGTTGGAGAAGCAGTGATCTTTAACTATTTAATAGGTGAAGAAGCATGAAAAAATTTTGAAGAATATAACACTGGATGAAAAAAAGAAAATTTGAAAAGTATATCGTATATCACCAGTGACTTTACAAATAAATATATACTTAGTAAAATATGTGTCATATATATATATATATATACAGTAAAGTGAAATGGTAAAATATATATAACTTGTATAGTAAAAAGAGTAAGTACATACTGATGAGTCATTCATGAGAATGATATACACCAACCTCTGTGTAGAAGCACCCTCTGCAGAAGGAAAGGAGGCAGGGAGGCAAGTAGGCTCATAGAGGAGTAGAGGCTTCAACAGTATATGGAGTGTTTTTGCTTCTTTCTAATAATATATCTAAAACAAGAATGGCAAACGCTAAATTTTTTTAAAGCTTGCTCGTGGGTATGTGGGTATTCATTAAACTGTTCCCTACCTTTTATGTTTGAAATATTCTATAATAAAATACATAAAAATAAACAAAGTTTTTTTTCCCAAATGCAATATAAATTGCAGATTGTTGGAAATTTTCCATAAAAAAAAAATGGAAAGAGATCTAAGAGAACATCAAAGTTTCCCTGAAGTATCTGACAAATTTTAATGGATTATGTGTCTTTCCAAAGTCCTTTATTGAACAACTATGTACGAAGAATCCCGCAAGGTATTGAAAGTAGGGAAAACTCTGTGCTGAGGATATGGAAAAGACTATTGGAGAGGAACCTGAGACTAAAACAAGGCTTTATGAAGCCAGATGTCTTGATACATACCCAAAAACAAATCTGGATCTGTGCCTTAGACGGGCAAGATTTTACCTGGAAAGGGAAAAGTTTCCCTCTGTTATTACTTAATTTTCCCATATTATCATTGTTTCATACTATCCTGGTCTTAGCACTATCACCTGGTAAACTGGCACTTCTAGGATCACAGAGTCTGAAGTTCATAAGAAAGACAAAGTTTCTAACAACAGATGCTGGGCAGATGTCCCCACTCCAGCTTTTTTTTTCTTTCTTTTCTTTTTTGTTTTTCCTCTTCTTTTTAATTCAGAAGCTGGGCAAGTGTGATCTTGATGTTCTTGTTTAACTCTGCAGACCAGCTGCCTCCACAGCAGCCTCAGAGCAAGTGGGTTTCCTTTGTGTGTCTGAAATCATCCAATACCAGATGTCAACTTAGAGGTTTCCACCCCTCAAGAGTACAGGGCTGCCATGTTACTGAGCACTGGGAATGATGCTTCAGAAACAGTGCTTTCCTATCCTGTTTCATTAAATTGAATGTGAAGTGAAAGAGAATTTGACCTCCCTGAGAGGATGGTTTCTTTGACCTGTGAGAAGTTCGCTGTTATAAAATGAAAATGCAATCACCAGAGAGATGTAAAATACAAAGCTAAGCTGGGCAGCTTGTAAATCATTTAACGGTCTGCACGTGATTTAATAGTAATAGGGTCAAGGTTTCCAGAGAAAATAATTTGATGCTGATTACATGATACTAAAATGTAGAGATGCTTCTATGTGCCACTGAACAATGAGGACATAAGAAGAGCAATAAACATTCTTCATTATAACTCTGCCCCTCTAGGGTCTGGTCACTTCAGATATCCTTCAGTGGAAGCTTGAGCAATTAAGATGGCTGATTACCCAGGGAGAGAGCAAGCTTTGTGTTAGCAAAGTGCAACTGAGCACAAAAGCCGAGAAGACTGTCCGAAAATAGCTAACTCTATTGGATCTAAAATTTCTCGTCTTAATTTACAGCCTAAATTAAACCCAACTGTCAGAACCAAGTATCCAACTGTTAAAGTAATCTGGAAAAAAAAAAAAAAAAGATATTTTCTTGTTGACATGAATTTAGAAATTTGCCTTGCAGAATTTTGCAGGAATCTTTTAAAGTCATTTTTCAGATCTAAAGAGAAAAATCAGAGCCATTTTACTGAGTAAATGGAGGTGAAATCTGCCACAGGTAAAACTTTTAGCTATTTGTGAAATTCTCTTTTTTCCTCCTCTGTCATGTTTATGGAATAAAAGCTGAGGCCAAAACCCAGCCTGATAGAAACACTGAGATCAGTGGTTCCTAAAGCTGGTTTTGTACCATCACAGCATATCTCCAATGAACCTCAGGATTTCTTAATTAATTTTCCACCACGTAAATGTTTATGTTATTAATAAAATGGAAAGGCAGACGCAGCGGAGCATCTCAGGGAATTGCAAGCCTTTAGCCACTCTCTGCCCTCTCTCACCTCATAGGCTCTCCATGAATGTTAAAAGCAATGACTCTCCAGCAGGCCTAGAATCCTGCTTCTGCCTCACCGTGGAAGCAAAATCGCTCAAACCCCCTGCACCTCCTCTCTTCATCAATAAAATGGGAAATTATAGAGTACCTACATCACCATTCTGAAGAGTTAGAGCTTTATATTAACATGTGGCAAGGGCACAGTACCTCTTACAAGCAACATGTAAATGTCAGCTACTCTATTATCTAACCCAATTGGGTCATTGTTCCAGTTGAAACATTTTATTCAGCAATGGTGTTAACTAAATAAACTCGCACAATTTTTGGCCTTAAAATTTTGTAAATACCTATCTGCATTTCAATATAGAGATAGAGATATACATGTTTTAAAACAGAAAGGAAATATCAAAAAATATGGAGTGATTATGAGTATAGTGACATTTTCTTTTTGATATTTTTATATTTTCTAATTTTATGATATCTCCTATTTTTCAAATTTTACTTTTGTAATAAAAAAATAAAATTTCATGAGGAAATAAAAGATATCAGAAAGTTGCAGTTCTAACATTTGATACCTTGTCCTCCAGGACACCTGAATTCCATGCTCTTTTAACAAGCTGGACCCTGATCTCTGCTCTTTCCTAATTGACAACTTTAAATTTATACGCGTGTGTATGTGGTAAGTTGCATCAGTCGTGTCCCACAACTCTTTGTGACTCTATGGACTGTAGCTCACCAGGCTCCTCTGTCCATAGGGATTCTCCAGGCAAGAATACTGGAATCCAGTTTATATGTCTGACATGTTTCTCTAAGAAGAAATTTCCAGCCTCTTTTAAGATTGAACTCTATTGACAACAGCTCTAGGAACAGATTCCTCATTTAGTGTAACTATAACCATTTTGGGTTCTTCTTTTGTCTACATTGGAAACACCTACAAATAAAATTGCAAATACTAGGGATTAGTCTTAAAGCAACCACCCTGGTATTTGGTACTATTTTCACTTTATTTGGGGCCTTATTACTCTCTGAACAAGCTGAGGCCCAAACTAACAGGTGGCCTAAGTGAAGACATGGAAATTTGGTTTCTTTTCAGAACCACTCTGAGATCTTTTTAAAACATGGTTTTGGGACCCTCTCCAATCCTATTAAATCAGAAACTCTCAGGAAAGAAATGAGAAGGAAGGAAAGACCTGCATTTTTGAATGACAGCTAAGTGATGCTAGTAACAGGGCAACTTTATAAACACTTACAGTTTGGGACCAGGTAATATTAGGAGACATGGTCAGTAATAATTGCATGTAGCTCTATTTTATATCACATGTGTTATATACTATAACATATACATATACAGCATCTATACATGCTCTGTATATTTGATGTATTTTTAGCTCTACATTATCAGTTCTCCATCACCTAGATTAAAAGATGTTCGTAATTGCTGGTAGGCAAATAATCCTCACTCAAAATATTATCTTAGGCTCATTTATTTGGTCCAGTATTTGGGTGGTAAGTCCTCTACAATTTCCCTCAGAAGATTTCTTTGTTTTAAGTCTAGTGGTTTTCAGTAACAGAAATGCAAAGAGATTTTTCTGGCAGGACACTCCGTACTTTTGGCTTCTTGCATTTGGACCAATTCTAAAGTTGAAAGGTGTTTGGAAAATGGTTCAGAGGCCTCTCTAATAAGGCATTAGGCTTCAGTTTTATGTGGACTGCAAATGAATGTTCAATTATTGGTGTGTGAATTGAGTACTTTCCAGTTCAATGATAATATCAAAGCATTATAAAAGTATGCTCTGATCCAACTTTACTGATTTTAGGTGCTTCAGTTTAGGCTGCAAAATTCCTTTTCAATTAAGTTGCAGTCATTAGAATTACTTCGAGAGTGGCTGATATAATCATGAAAAATTCCCAAATATTTTGCCAATTTCTTTCCAAAAAAAAAAAATCCCTGCTTTTTCCACTTAAGTTATGTAAATTCTATGGGTATTGGGAAATAAATATGAAATAATAATGAAAACAACTCCCCCCTACTGAGGAAGAAAGATATGATAGAAATAAAAAAGTAGTAGTTTCTTACATTCAGTTTTTACCTTAAGAACAATTTGACCAGGCAGGTGACTTGCTGGTCTGTTTCTCTGTACACCTTGCAACTTGAATAGCATCAATCCTGTTGATTCAAGACAGGATTACTTATTTCTAACCTTCATATTTAAAAAGTCATGTTTATTTAACTAAAGAGAAGATTCTTGAAGGTTTTGTCATCCCCAAAATAAGTCCATAGTGATATTGGGCTTCCCAGGTGGCACTATTGTACAGAACTCACCTGCCAATGCAGGAGACATAAGAGATGTGGGTTCAATCCCTGGGTGGGGAGGATAACTTGGAGGAGGAAATGGCAACTCCCTCCAGTATTCTTGCCTGGCGAATCCCTTGGACAGAGGAGCCTGGTGGGCTACAACCCATAGGGTCGCAAAGAGTCGGACACGACTGAAGTAACTTAGCACACACACATAGTGATATCATTATTTTATAGGTTGAGACTGCTCTTTCAACTAGACACAAAAAATTTTCCAAGATTTAGATTTTTAACATTCAACTTTCAACTAACCTATCAGTATACACTCCAATGCCATATTCTCAAAATTAAAGTGCCAAAATTTCAAATGAAGGCATTATTTGAGAGAAAAGAACAATGATTCATAATGCCCTGGTATGCTGATTTTTATTGCTGTATCTTAAAAGCTTAGTTTTTAATTACAAGATAACTTAGCACGTCACTAAGGATGAGCTTTTTCCATATGATGAACGGGGTTTGAAGAGATTCCACAATGAAAAAACTTAAGTCTAAATTCAAAGATCCTGAGTTAAAAGGGTCCTGCTTTGATAAATCTTACTTGAGAATACTTTAGTCTGAGGACCTTGGGAGAAAACAGCAGACCATACTGTGTTTCCTTTGCAAATCACTCTCCCTGGAGAATAAGTGACCCTCCAGACTTGGAGAGACCAAAAAAGGCCCTCAGTAACTTCAAGAAACCAGATCAAAGGAAGTGATATATTTCTTTCCTTGATACAAAACTGTTACTTTACAAAGTTGCCCCACACCAAAGGCCTCTTGTGTTCCAATTTATTTAGTATTCTTTTTAATACCATGCATTCAAAGAGTTCTATCCTTCTCAGGGAAATTCGGGGGAAAAAATCATGTTTAATTAACCAGCCAAATGAGTGAAAATTTCATTTGAAGTTAAATATTTTTGAAATATTTGGCTTAGTCCCATAATTCAATGCCCAAAGTGCCTTTAGATTTTTGTTCCTAAGTGGGTTTTCAAATTCAATTAAACTTTCTGGCTTCAAAGCTACTTAATACGTATTCTGGGCCAAAGATATTTCGGTTACCTTTAAGCCCCCTGGGGAGCGCCTCTCCAAAAAAATCAGGTCATTTATTCTTGAAACTCATAAATGTCAATGCAAACATATCCTGAAGTTTCATTTATCACATAGAGGTTCAGTGAACCTATGATTGGAAGTAGAATGAATAGTAATAACTTCTGAATATGTTCCATATTTTTGCATGCTCTGTAGTTTCCAGTATCAGTTTTCGTTTGGTACCACAGAGCTGGAATTTATTAAGGTATATTAGGAATAGGATCTAGATTCATATTTCAAATATTTCTGCCAATCTCCCATGCCAAAGTAAAAAATAAGTGTTCATTGATACTGATAATTCCCACCACTGTTGACAAGTTTCACTGTTTTTTGGGGTTTTTTTCTTCCTTTTTCCCAGCTGAAAAAATACTTGCTGTTGAACATCTGGCTAAGGAATGTTGAAAAGTCCAAAGGCCTGGAGTATCACATGAAGTGGACTTTTTGAAGAAAAGTAACATGGAGCACTAGGCAATTTCCCAGAAAAAGATTTTCAGAAAAAAAAAAAAAATTGCCCAGTGACATTTCATGAAACATTCTAAAAATGGAAGGATGGGATAAAGACTTTGATCAGTATGGTGAAGTTATTGTGAGTTTAGGATAAGAATACTCTTATTCACCGGTGTTAGCACTCCCGATAGGAACCAGGAGGAAAAGTACATAAAATCGTTCTTACTGAATCATCTAGTCAGGCACTTGACCATCCAGGGCTGAATTCAATGAATTTTTGTGCTGAAAATACATTCATGGGTAGAAGAAATGGTTGGGGGTACAATTCAGCATTGGAGAGTTCATGGCAAATTAAAGAGTACGTGTATACATGTATAAACAGGCCTCCACAAACTAATATCTGTTGAGTTACTCTAACACTCCATCCCCAGCAGGTCAACAGCACAGGCTGAATGAATACTTACAACCTCATATCTATGTAACTTATCTTCCCTGGTCACTCAGACGATAAAGAGCCTGCCTGCAATGTGGGAGACCCAGGTTCAAACCCTGGGTTTGGAAGAGCCCTTGGAGAAGGAAATGGCAACCCACTCCAGTATTTTTGCCTGGAACATTCCATGGATGGAGGAGCCTGGTGGGCTATGGTCTGAGGGGTCACAAAGAGTCGGACACGACTGAGTGACTAACACTTTCCCTTTCATACTTCACCGCAAAGCCTTTGCATTGATTATATTAATATGTTTCAGAAACAAATGCTACTCATTTTAGACAAGTGAGAACCACTTGTAGCATAATGTGAGTTATGCGAAAGTAAGGATCTTATCCCTTAAACCTGGCACTAAAAATATCTACTGTCTGAATTTAAATGTGTCCGTTTAATACGTAGAATTTTAGATCCGTAAAAGGACAGAGACATCATCTAGTCCAATCTTCTCATCTGGCTGAGTAAGAAAGTATGATAGGAAGTGGGATATTTCTCTAAAATTATAGAAATAAGTAGCAGATTCAGAGCCCCGATCTCCTCCTGTCACGCTGTAAGAATTCCTTTATGTTCATTGTCATGATATGTATTGCCTTGACTATTAGGAAATAGTTTTGTTTAGGTTTTCTTCTAATTTCTGGAATTGTTAAATTCTCCTGCAGTACATTCAGTCGAACTTTTATTTATTTTTTTAATTCTGGAATGTTAATATGGAGGAGATGAGACGCATGCTAGAAAACCAAGGCCAACAAAAGGGGCTGAGTGCTGGTGTGGTGCAGTGTCACAGCCCAGGACCTAAAAACAGGACCCTTGGGGGTCTTTTACCTTCTCTCTTTCTCTCTTCCTTCTTTTCTTTCTTCCTTCCTTTCTTTTCTCCTTTGTAATAGTTTAACAAATGCAGTTATTACCGTGACTAGGGAAATGATTCTTTCAGAAATGTGCAGCCTCATACCCATTACACTAGAAATAGGAATTTTAACACTTTCTCTTGAAAAATGACCATTACTTTTGGAATGGTAATAATTTTCCCATTGAGTTAATGCTAAATTGCCCACCCCCCTCTCTCTCTTTTATTTTGGCTAAGAGCTTTTTTTCTTATTTTATAAAGGCAGGAAATAAAAATTCTTGCACAGTGCTTGGTGGTTTAGGTTTGGGTTTTGAGCTCCTCTGGAGGAACAGAGAGGCATAAACGGCTACCTTCAAAGCCTAATGTGGGTTGTCCTGTCCCTGTGGCTCCTTTCCCTGTGGCTGCTAGCGATTATTCATGGCCAAACAGTAGAACCACCGATCCAGTTCCCGTTTTATTGATAGCTTTCACTTCCAGATCCAATTTTCCCTAGTGAGTCCTGTTGGAAACCTAGCATTCATTCCCACACACGGGCTCACATTTTCTCATTTTCAAAATGAACAAAGAATGGACTATTAGTCACAGAACCACAGAACTGGGAACAATGTTAGCCTCATGCATGTATCAAAACCAAAAACAAATAAGCAAACAGAGGCCCAGGTCTGTGGGAGGTGAGTCACTAACGCCAGGAGATGACTGCCTTCCATCCCCAAGTCCTGTATTATTCAGAGAGTCCTCAGACAATAATAAATTAGTTTGACAAATTATTCCTCTCACCAGACTTAACCATTATCAACCTTTCTGAGAAGGGTCTTAGAAAAGAAGCTTTGTCTCCAAGTGACAGGCTGAAGGCATCTGTTTAACAGATTCATTTTCTTAAGGGTCTGTGAAGGCTGCTTTCATGAGGGTAGAGTGTGGGGAACAGCGGGCTCTTCATTCTCACAGAGCTCACACCCCATATGTCACTGTCAGTCTTTCTGTCGCATGTCTGATCCGTCCTTTCCCTGCCCTCTGGAGTGATGTCCGCTCTCAGAGGGATGGTTCAGCCCACATCACGTCCTGTTTTGCAGAACACATACCTGCCACTCACATATTTCACAAGTACATTTTTCTTTTATTTGGGCGAAATTCATTTCCCAAAGATCTTAAAACAAAAGACAATACATTTTAGTCAATAAATTGTGTTATCGTATTTCTACTCAGCATAATCATTAAGATATATTTTTCATCCTACCAGAAATGAACAGCAAGCACATCCATTTACCAAACTCTTCAAAAAGGCATTGTCACAAATCCTGGAAAAATAAAAAGGCTGGTCTCCGTTTCCAGCCTTGCCCTCACCAATCCATTCTTCACAACGCAGCTGGAGTCATCTTTCAAAAATATAGATCTGAGCACATCATAGACCTCAGCTTAAAATGCCTGAATAATTCACCACTTCTCTTACAATAAGGCTAAATTCCTTAGCAAGATGTATAACACCCTTCATGATCTGGCTTCTGCCTCCCTTTGAGATCAGTTTTATCTTTCAGTACATTATAACACCACCCTTGCAACCTGTATATCAGACCACTAAAATGCCTTTGGTGGTGGTGGTCTAGTAGCTAAGTCATGTCTGACTCTTGTGACCCCATGGACTGTAGCCCACCAGGCTCCTCTGTCCATAGGATTTTCCAGGCAAGAATACTGCAGTAAGTTGCCATTTCCTTTTCCAGGGGATCTTTCTGACCCACGGATTGAACCTGGGTCTCCTCCACTGAGGGCAGTTTCTTTACTGACTGAGCTACCAGGGAAGCCCCAAAAGGGACCTGTTTCTACCCAGTTATGGGCAGAAACATACACTAAATGCCTTTAGTGTATCCAAATGTGCCTCACAAAAGGACTTACCCCCTCGTTCTCACTTCCAGGTCTTTGAACATGCAATCTTCTCTGCTTGCAACATTCTTTTTCATTGCCTTCCTCCTTTGGATAAATTATAACTTGTGTGTCTCATCTTAGTTGCCATGCTCTTCAGGATGATGCCTGGTCCTCCAAGATTGGGCTAAATACCCACAGTCCTAACCAACTCAGTTACACCAATCAATTCAATTGTAGTGAACAATTTTCTTCTTTTTTTGCCCCAGTAGTCAGTAAATAAATTGCTTTCAGATAAGGAGTATATCTAATAAGTCATTATAGTCCCAGCATCTAGAATAGTGTCTCAGACAAAAATGGCAAAATGTAATAATCTGTTAAATGATAAGCCTATTACATAAAATAAGAGCTGTAAAAAATGCCCCTCCTAGTGCTGATAGAAACATAACATTTATACCCAAGGAATTTGCTATTTATTTGGAGTAATGAGAATTCATGTTTTAAAAACTCATTAATAAAAAAAATGAGGTACATAACTATTGGATATAAATGCTACATTAGTAAAATAAAACAAAAACAATTGCTACAGTATTTGATAGGGAAAAGTCATCACAAACTATGTAGCCAAGGGGACTCTATGGGGGTGAGATTAACCTTAAACTGTGAGAGACAGGACTCCTTGAATAAAAAGAGTACAAGGATAGAAATTCAAGAATCAAAGAAAGGAAAGGTCCAGATGGAAAGGCATACATATAAGTTCAACAAACAATGACTGACTGGTTAATCTGGAAAGAAGGAAAAGAAGAGTTTTGCGAGACCATTTCTTAATTTAAAAAACATGCACTCTGCACATATATGATATGCCAGGCACTGCTCTCAGCCCCTGGGAAGTCAGTGGGCTAAAGACAATGAACATAGCCCTCATGGAGTTCACCCTCCAGTGGAGAGAAAAAAACACCACCAGTATACGAGTCTACAATCCCTTCATTGAAAGACAAGTCTAAACAGGTCTAAAAACCTAAAGTTTTTCCTGAGTTTGTCAGTAAACTTGATCTGAACTGAATGACTCTGTGTAGTCTTTATTCCAATTAATAAGCTTACTTCTGTGTTTTGCTTCAGAAATATTACTGTATTTGATCACAGAACTCAGCTATGAATGAGATATAATGTATGGTATCTACGTGGCACTCTCCACTAAAATCTGAAAAAGGCTAAATGCTGAAAAGCATCGTCCCAAGTGTTTTGGATGGGATAGGGGACCTAGAGACCTATGAAATGGAAAAAGAAAATGTGGAACAGGGTGAGGGAGATCTGGAGGGACAGAGGCAGGGAGGAGAGATGATGCAGAATTAATTAGAGTGATCAGGCCTCTCGGAAAGATGAGATTTAGGAAACTTCACTTACAGAGGGGAGGGAGTTAGCTAAGCAGGGACCCAAGGCAAGAGTGTTTCAGAAGCAGGAGAGCAAAGGTCCAGGAATCAGGGGAACACAGGGCACCCCTAGGCACCTGTAAGAAAACATAAAGACACTACCAAGAAGGAAGAGTAGAAAAGACAACCAGAGCAGTAATAGGAGACCAAATCATGTTGAATCACCCTGAAGCAACTTCAGGGTTTTGAGCAGAGGAGTGACATGATACAGCTTCAATTTTAAAAGTGTCATTCCAACTGCTGTGTTGAAATAAGCTGTAGGAAAACAAGGGTGGAATAATGAGACATACTAACAGGAGTTTGTGAGAATCCACATGAGACCATGGTGGTTCAGACAGGGGTGATGGTAACAGAGGTGGTGAAAAGCAGTTGGATTCTAGAGAGATTTCAAGGACAAAATCAATAGGATTTCTTAACATTCTGGAGAGAGAGGAACTACAGGAGACTCCAAGATTTGGGGCCTGAATAATCAAGACGGGAGACGTCATCATCAAATAGAGAAACTAAAGGTTCAGCAAGTTTGGAAGTGATGATTGGGAGGGACTTATGTTAAGTTCAGACATCTATGGGACTTCTAAGAGGTGATGTGGAATAGGCAGTTGTACATAAAAGTCTGGAGTTAGTCCAGCCTGGATATAAATTTGGGGATTATTAGCATAGCATTGGCATTTAAAGCCATGTGACTAGATGAGAACTATCAGGAAGCAGATGAAGCTAGAGAAGAGACATTCAAGGATTGAACCCCAAGAAAGGCAGAAGATAAACAGAGGGGGAAAGTACCAGTAGGGAAGTTATACATGTGTATCTCTAGAATTGAGTATTCACACCTGTAATCTCAAGTAGTATCGAACTCAGAATAGTATGAATGAGTCCAGTAATCCCTAAATATAAGGTTGGGAGATGTAAATAAGATACATTATAAGATTAACATACATTTCTTGGTTTTTAAAGTATTGGCTGAGACTGGAAATAAGAGTTTACCAGAGTAATGCAGCTCTCCAGTGCCTAATATATTCCTGGCAGGATTCAAATCAACATAAAAGCATGCCATTCAGACCTAATTTTTATTCCCACAGAGCTGGAAGAAATGTAATAAATGCTTTCAGTTACTCTAATAATAAGCATCAATTATGGTAACAATGGTGTTTGCTGCTGTGGTGAGAACTAATAGGGAGCCTTTAGAAGGTGCCAGGCAGTGTTCTAAGTGCTTTATGCTTGTTAACTCATTAACTCTCACTGTAAGTCCCTGAAATAAATAACATTACTAAGGTTTAAGAATATTGCCTAAGATCACACAGTTGTGAGTTGATAGAACATGGATTTGAACTCCAGCAAGGTGAAAGAGGGGAGTGAAAAAGCTGGCTTAAAACATGCACAAAACTAAGATCACGGTACCTGGTTCCATCACTTCATGCCAAATAGAAAGGGAAAAAGTGGAAGTAGTGACAGATTTTATTTTCTTGGGCTCCAAAATCACTGTGGATTGTGACTGCAGCCATGAAATTAAGACATTTGCTCCTTGAAAGGAAAACTATGACAAACCTAGAAAGCATATTAAAAAGCAGAGAAATCACTTTGCCGACAAAGTTCCGAATAGTCAAAACTATGATTTTTCCAGTAGTCATGTACGGATGTGAGAGTTGGACCATAAAGAAGGCTGAGCACTGAAAAATTGATGTTTTCTAATTGTGGTGCTAGATAAGACTCTTGAGAGTCCCTTGGAGAGCAAGGAGATCAAACCAGTCGGTCCTAAAGGAAATCAACCCTGAATATACACAGGAAGGACTGGTGCTGAAGCTGAAGCTCTGATCGTTTGGCCACCTGATGCAAAGAGCCAACTCATCGGAAAGGACCCTGAAGCTGGGAAAGATAGACGGCAAAAGGAGAAGAGGGTGACAGAGGATGAGATAGGTAGCATCACCAACTCAATGGACATGAGTTTGAGCAAACTCTGGGAGATAATGAAGGACAGAGAAACCTGGTGTGCTGCAGACCATGGAGTGACAGAGTCAGACCCAACTTAGGGACTGAATAGCACAAACAACAACCCAGTTACTTCACCATCATGCTACACTTCTTCTTAGGATGAACCTTATTACTTAGCATCTGATTTCTGTAATAAGTTCTAAAAGTGAATCTATCTCTCCAGGATGATATAATGTTAAACCAAACAACTAACAGAATGATTGAGATTGACATCAGAACACAGACTCAAGTCTATGCTCTGTCACTCTCTAGTCATGTATCCTGACTTAATATAACAATCTGGAACTCTCCTATGCAAATTAGGATAAAGTGCATGCATGCATGTGTGCATGCCAAGTTGCTTCAATCATGTCTGGCTCTTTGCTATCCTATGGACTGTAGCCCCCAGGCTTCTCTATCCATGGGATTTCCCAGGCAAGAATACTGGAGTGGGTTGCCATGCCCTCCTCCAGGGGATCTTCCCAACCCAGGGCTCAAACCCTTGTCTCTTAAGTCCCCTGCATTAGCAGGCCAGTTTTTGTTGTTGTTGTTGTTGTTGTTTTTAGCCTTCAGTTGTGAAAATGGGGAGCCTTCCATTCTCAAATCACCATTCTGCTTTTTAGTGGGTTCTTTACCAGCACCACCTGAGAAACCCAAATTAGGATAACAATGGCACTTAATACAACCTAGCTATGAGGATTTATGGCAAGTATATATGAAGATAATGCTCTGTATGTCTTGAAGCATATGTATAAGTTATTTTTTAGGACCTGACAAGTGGGAGGAAATTCTTTGGGAAGAAAATATCTTTTGTTACAATGACACTGCTCCAATCCCACAAAGTGACAAGGTTCCATGCTCAATCACAGAGTGGGAAATCCTCCTCTCGTTACAGATATCCCCCGAGGCCAAATTTGGTCCCTTCTTCATACTTCTTCCTACTCCCCCTTTCTTCTTGCATATGATACTCTCATTATCTATTATAATTCTGACCTATTGCACCCTAGAGCCAGTTCCTTGCAGCTTCTTACACCCAGAAGCTAGCGTTGATGACAGGCCTCTGAGCTGGAACTGAAAAACACTAGTACTAGGCTGCTTGCCTGGATTAAGTGTCTTAGAGTGTCCGGGGCAGCAAGAGCACAGTTATTTTTGAAAAAGTGGGACTGTGACAAAGAGCTTCTCAACGTATTAGTAATCCCTATAAAGGTGGATTTTACGCATCAAGGAATTTCCTCTTCCTTGCAAATTTCACCTGAAGGTACGTCCCCATTTGAACTGGTTACAAGGTCACTGAGAAAGCTGTATGCCTTGGCTGCAAGGTGTGAGCAGCAATTCCCTCCCATTGAGAACTGAGCTGTTTAACAAGGAGCATTCAGAAGCCATTCGGCTATGTTAAAACCTGTGAAAATGACTTAGACTTGTGGCCAGTGATGAACTTCTCATAAATTAATTTGTTTTTTACAGATTATCAGGGGGTTATATCTCTGGAGATAAATGTGAAAGAAATCAGCATTGCTTAACTGTCATATTTATCAGTCCTGTGATCTGTATAAATTCTATCCACTGTTCCCAACCTTACATTATGACCTTGAATGCTGTATCAGTTTTCTGTATGGGATCTCATTAAGGAAACTCTCAGAAATGAAGGATAGATTATCACTGCTACTGAAGCCACATTGACTTTTTCTGTTTTCCAAGGCTATATTCCACATGGGATGAAATCATCACCTCTGCCATTAGCACCTGTTTCAGGTCTCTGATACCACAGAAGTTGAAATGAATTCATGTATGTATGAGGGCATGATCCAGAGGAATAGAAGTAACATGGGAAAGAAACACTTTCTTTTCTCTTTAAAATATGTTGGAAAAAATTGAAGTAGAGCTGTTTTCTGCTTGATGCTTTGAGAGCCTAATATGTTGGGGAGCTCTTCTCTCAGCAAAACTCATTAACGTTGTGTTTGAGAAAAACAAACGATTGAACTATTCCAACCAAAGCTTTAAGACACCATCTGTCTCAGTTGGTTGTAAGATATTAAAGAATCCTACAAAAAAAAAAAGTATGATGAAATGCAATCTTATGAAGAGGAAAGTGTGCTGATAACAACTCCTATTCTATATTTATGAAAATTAAAGAAATCAAATAATAAATAATCTTTAAAATATCCTGAGAGATCCAATTGCCAATCTGACCATTAGTGGTCAAACACATCCTTCCTCAAATACAAACTCAGAGTATTCTTTTAATTATCCAATTACAAGCAGAATGTTCTCAGGCATTTACTCAAAGTTGTATCTGTAAGGGCAAAGGTAGGATTTTCATAAAATAATTGGGATCTTTAATACCCATTCAGATCCTTCTTTGTTTCAGGACATACTCAGATTCAAATCTCTGAAAGACTTTGAAAATATTCTCTAGCCCTCCAGCCCCACGTTTTACTCCCACTTTTTATTTACAAATTTACTGAGAAAAGTAAGCAGTGGTCTACTTCTCTGCCAAAAGACAGTTTAGAGTTCTCTTAAATTCTGCTCATGTTTTCTTTTCAAAACAGCTTTATTTAAATATAATTGGCATACAACTAACTACACACATATACAATTTTATGAGTTTTTAAACATGTACATACTAGTCAAACCATCATCAAAACAAAGACAATGAAAATGTTCATTCCCCTGCTAAAAGTTACCTTTAGCCTCTTTGCATTTCCTCTTTCCTCTGCCCCTCCTCCTCCCAAAGCAGCCACTAGTCTGTTCTCTGTCACTACAGATTAGTTTTCAATTTCTAGACTTTTCCATAAATGAAATCATACAGTATGTAATTTCTTTGGTTTCTTTCACACAACATAATTATTTTGAGACTCATGCATGTTGTATAGTTCACTCCTTTTTATTGATGTGTAGTATTCTATTATATGGATACAGCATCCATTTACTTATTTCTAGACATTTGAGTTCTTTCCAGTTTTTGACAATTTGAAATAAAACTGCAATAAATACTTTTGTCTTTGAATGGACATACACTTTGATTTCTCCTGGTTAAACATTTAGGAGTGAAATGGCTGAATCATATGACAGTCATGGGCTTCCCTGGTGACCCAGCAGTAAAGAATCTGCCTGTAGTGTAGGAGCTGCAGGAGACCTGGGCTTGATCCCTGGGTTGAAGATCCCCCGGAGAAAGACATGGCAACCCACTCCACTATTCTCGCCTGGAGAATCCCCATGGACAGAAGAGCCTGGTGGGCTACAGTCCATGGGGTTGCAAAGAGTCAGACATGACTGAGCAACTAAGCATAGCATAGCACACCACACATTTACTTTCTATTGGGCACATTTTTGTATTACATAGATCTATTCCATCTTTTTTCAGAGCTGAATAATATTTCACTCTTTGGAGGTCCTTTAATGGATTTTTCAACCACTCCCTATTGATGGCATTTTAGTTTCCATAATTTTGCTATTAAACCAAACTTACCTTTTTACATGCATGCAACTTCCTGTTAGGAAAGCACTGCACATTTGTTATTGGAACTGTTGCTGTATTTTCTACATAGCACTTCCTTCTCAGGTGCATCCTTGCTTTCTGTAGGCTCTCATTTGATGCATGTTCTTTACATGTGAAGAGGCACCAGTTAAATCCTCATAATTAATAGCTGCTGTGCCACTTTGTGTGCTTCCCAGGTGGCACTAGTGGTAAAGAAACCACTTGCCGATGCTGGAGACTTAGATGCAGGTTTGATCCCTGGGTTGGGAAGATCCCCTAGAGGAGGGCATGGCAACCTGCTCCAGTTTTCTTGCCTGGAGAATCCCATGAATGGAGGAGCCTGGCAGGTTACAGTCCATCAGGTCACAAAGAGTCAGACATGACAGAGCAGCTTAGCAAGCACGCACATGCCACATTGTGAGGAGAAAAAGCAGCCAGTCAAAGGAAAGTGAGAGCTCTGTGACTTGTCTTGAATCTCTGTGGCCCCCCACTCCACTGCTGCAAGAGGTAGTCTGCTTAGTGAGAAAGGCTTGGAGCCCTATCCGGACTTACAGTTGAGCCCAGCCTCTAGTTATCTTTGCCCACCCCCCTCACTCCCCAGCAAGTCACTGTAACACTCTGAGACTTGCCTTACCTATTATCAGTGGGAAGTGAACTGGGGTGGTATTTGAATAAATCTGGGTGAGGTGATATCCCTACAAACAGAAATGGAAGGACTTACTCAAGGAGCTCAGGGCAGCAGTTATTAATATTTCCAACTGGTACAGAACCATATTTGAACCACCACAAAAGCCTCACTCCTATCCACCCACAGAAGAACATCACTATAAAGCATTGTACCTGAAACTTGGTTCAGTTCAGTTCAGTAGCTCAGTCGTGCAGACTCTTTGCGACCCCATGAACTGCAGCATACCAGGCCTCCCCATCTATCACCAACTCCCGGAGCCTACCCAAACTCATGTCCATCGAGTTGGTGATGCCATCCAACCATCTCATCCTCTGTCGCCCCCTTATCCTCCTGCCCTCAATCTTTCCCAGCATCAGGGTCTTTTCAAATGAGTCAGCTCTTCACATCATGTGGCCAAAGTATTGGAGTTTCAGCTTCAACATCAGTCCTTCCAATGAACACTCAGGACTGATCTCCTTTAGGATGGACTGGTTAGATCTCCTTGCAGTCCAAAGGACTCTCAAGAGTCTTCTCCAACACCACAGTTCAAAAGCATTAATTCTTCGGCACTCAGTTTTCTTTATAGTCCAACTCTCACATCCATACATGACTATTGGATAAACCATAACTTTGACCAGATGGACCTTTGTTGGCAAAGTAATGTCTCTGATATTTAATATGCTGTCTAGGTTGGTCATAACTTTCCTTCCAAGGAGTAAGTGTCTTTTAATTTCATGGGTGCAATCACCATCTGCAGTGATTTTGGAGCCCCCCAAAATTAGTCAGTCACTGTTTCCACTGTTTCCCCACCTACTTCCCATGAAGTGACGGGACTGGATGCCATGGTCTTAGTTTTCTGAATGTTGAGCTTTAAGCCAACTTTTTCACTCTCCTCTTTCACTTTCATCAAGAGGCTCTTTAGTTCTTCTTCACTTTCTGCCATAAGGGTGGTGTCATATGCATATCTGAGATTATAGTAAACATTTACTTCTTTCCCTCTATATTATGAAACATTTCCTTTACATTTCTTTCATTAGTTGTTCTGTGTCCTAGCCATATATTTTTGGTTTGTCATGCTTCTGATATAGTAGAATAACAAATTCTTAGAAAGTTTTATAACATCTTTGTGATGAAAAGGGTAATATCAGCAGTCAATTTTTATAGAAAACTAAATCTATTACAAATGCTAAAGAAATCATGGGCTTCCCAGGTGGCTCGGTGGTAAAGAATCTGCCTGCCAATGCAGGAGATGGGTGGTTGATTCCCAGGTCGGGAAGATCCCCTGGAGAAGGGAATGGCAACCAACTCCAGTATTCTTGCCTAGAAAATCCCATGGACAGAGGAACCTGGCAATCTACAGTCTATGGGGTCGCAAAATGAGTTGGACATGACTTGGTGAACTAAACAAAAACAAAAAGAAATCGTATTTGAGCCATTTTCTTCCTCTATTTCTTCTGTAGTTGTACCATCAGTACAACTAACAAATAACTACATTAAAAGTTACATTAGGGCTAGTGTGGGCACTCTGTCCTTGTTTGAGTGAGGAACAGTGTCTATGAGAAGCCAGGTAGCCAACCCCATGGTGTGACAAAGGTCCTTCTATACCATTCAGTTAAAATGAAGACCATTTGTCTCTGCAGTTCCCAGCACCATGCCTGACAGAGGGGCACTCAAGAAAATACTTGTTGAGGGAATTCTGTGGCAGTCCATGGGAAAGACTCAGTGCTTTCACTGCCAGGGCCTCAGTTTGATCCCTGGTCAGGGAACTAAGATCCCACAAGCCACGTGGCATGCATGGTCCAGAAAAAAAAAAGAGAGAGAGAGAGAAACTCAACAACTGAAGAGAACCTATGATGAAGCTTTGATGGAGCTACCATACTAACTGGAATGCCACCACCTGTTTTTTCTTTTCCTCTCTAATATATGGAGGGGACAAGAAAAATTGGGATGGGAGGCAAGCAAAAGAGAGCAGTAGTGAAGAGCTCAGGGATGAACTAACAAAACACAAACTCTATATGCATGGCAAGCTATGAAGACAGATATCCAGTTGAAAACCTACAGGTACTAACAAACTCATGTTCACACTCCCTCTCTTTCATTGTCTATGTCTTCATAAAGTTAAGTAAATGCACACATCTCACAGCCCTACAGTTGTAGCTGAAACGCTCAGGATGCGGTTGTTTAATCCGTCATTATGGTCATAGGAACGGCATCAATAGAAAAGTAGAAACATGGAAACAAAATGGGTGTTTTTATTCATCTAACTAAGCTCTGGCAATGCTGCTGCCACAATCACTTTTCCTTGCAAGGAATCTTGCTCTCATTCCCACTAGCTCAGATTGCTCTTAATAGCTCTTGCTTCTCTAATTGGGCACGTTTCTTACTTCAGGGCTAATGTGGGCTCCTCATTGTCCCAGCTAATAGGTTTTTAATATTTT
Source organism: Okapia johnstoni (assembly GCA_024291935.2). Taxonomy (NCBI): domain Eukaryota; kingdom Metazoa; phylum Chordata; class Mammalia; order Artiodactyla; family Giraffidae; genus Okapia; species Okapia johnstoni. Next base: position 59,679,738 of record CM044317.1, on the reverse strand, counting down.
AGATTCTCAGTTATGTTTGCTTTACTTGGCCTCATTCCACAAAAATTAATCTTTCCTTATGGTGTGTTTGCTGTTGTAGTGAAGGCTTAGGCAAGACCCAGGTCACCACTCGGAGATGAGCCAGCCCCAGGATGTGGCCTCTGGCCAAAGGAGTCCAGGTGTTTTGAATCAGAAGGGGAATGAACTGTGTTCTTGGCATGGGACTCCCAGATCATAATGAACTTTGGGCTAATGAAGTGAGCAGGGACTGTGTCCAGCAAGGTTAACCAAGCAGGGTCTGCCTGCGAGGTCACTGTGCCTGGCTAGATAGCCCCTTCATGTCACCCATCAGAACAATCTAACACTTTCCTAGTTGCGATGAAAATGATTCTCCAGGCCTCTTTCTCTGAGGCCCTTTTCTTGTTCTCTACTCATATGGCCTAAAGGAAGGGAATGTAACAGGAAGTTTGCTACTCTCTAGACAATCCAAAGTCTAAGAAAGGAATTAAATGTTTCCAGGCGCTTAGAGATACAAAATGTGGATGTAAATGGTCTTCAATGAAAAGATCACATTAAGTAGGAGCATATGCATTACGTCAAGGGTATCATTATGTCCATTTCATAGTTAATGGAATGGAGACCCAAGAGATTAAGTGATTTTCCCAAAGATGACACAGCTAATTAATGGCCAAGCTCAGAATAAAACAGGTTTTTAGCTGCAAAACTATATTCTCTCATCTTCTTTCCCCTTCCAACCCTCTAAAAACCTTTCCAATTTCTCTGTTCTTCAGTTATGAAAACAACAGCAATACACAACTGCAAATTAAAATGTTAACTTCCTTGTGATAATTATTTTTAATATAAGTTTTGGAAAAAAAACTCTGGCTCCTCCGTCCATGGAATTCTCCAGGCAAGAATGCTGGAGTGGGTAGCCATTCCCTTCTCCAGGGGATCTTTGCAACCCAGGCATCAAACCCGGGTCTCCTGCACTGCAGGCAGATCTTCACTGTCTGAGCCTCCAGGGAAGTCCATATGAAGTATATAAATGGCCATATTAAAAAGGGGTATGCCAATGGTATGCCCATAACAGAAGTATGGGCAATGGAGTGCCATTAGCCATATATCATGTAACTGTGAAAGTTACTGAAAGCCTCCTATGTAACAGACTCTATTTTAAGGGCTCCACAGACACTAACTCACTTTGTTGTTTCATCGCTAAGTCGTGTTCAACTCTTTTGCGATCCCATGGGCTGTAGCCTGCCAGACTCCTCTGTCCATAGGATTTCCCAGGCAAGCATACTGGAGTGAATTGCCATTTCCTTCTCCAGGGGATCTTCCTGACCCAGGTATTGAACCCGCATCTCCTGCCTTGGCAGGTGACTCTTTACCATTGAGCCACCTGAGAAACCCTTAACTTGCTTACTCTTCAGAGATACCAGTGGAGTAGATACTATTATTACACCACTGTGAGTAGTAGAGCTGAGGTTTGGACCCAGGCAAGTCAATTCCCCAAGTCTACATATTAAGGATTCTGCTTTATGCAGATTCTTAATATTTAGCGAATAAAAGCAGACACTAAAGTCCCTTGTTCAGAGAAACACATTTTTTCCCCCTTTCTTTCCATACAACCAAAAAATGATACTAAGGTTAAAATATAATACACTATGTAAAAGATTCTTTGTGAGTCTCTATGTACTTAAATTGTCTATAATCTGTCTCTTATGAGCAATCACAATAAATATATAAATTAATACTTTTATTGAATCACAGAGTCAACTTTAACTAAAATCCATGAATACAATTTAGCTGAATTGCTTGAATAAAACAGAAGGGTTTGCAGAGATGTCATCAGGTCCATGTTACTAGCATTTTCAGTTCAGTTCAGTCACTCAGTCGTGTCTGACTCTTTGCAACCCCATGGACTGCAGCACGCCAGGCTTCCCTGTCCATCACCAACTCCCAGAGCTTGCTCAAACTCATGTCCATCGAGTCAGTGACACCATCCAACCATCTCATTCTCTGTCATCCCCTTCTCCACCTGCCTTCAATCTTTCCGAGCATCAGGGTCTTTTCCAAGGAGTCAGTTCTTCACATCAGGTGGCCAAAGTATTGGAGTTTCAGCTTCAGCATCAGTCCTTCCAATGAACACTCAGGACTGATCTCCTTTAGGATGGACCAGTTGGATTTCCTTGCATTCTAATGGACTCTCAATAGTCTTCTCCAACACCACAGTTCAAAAGCATCAATTCTTCAGCACTCAGCTTTCTTTATAGTCCAACTCTCATATCCATACATGACTACTGGAAAAAACCATAGCTTTGACTAGACAGACCTTTGTTGGTAAAGTCAAGTCTCTGCTTTTTAATATGCTGTCTAGGTTTATCATAGCTTTTCTTCCAAAGAGCAAGAGTCTTTTAACTTCATGGCTGCAATCACCATCAGCAGTGATTTTGGAGCCCCCCCTAAAAAAATAAAGTCTGTCACTGTTTCCATTGTTTCCCCATCTGTCTGCCATGAAGTGATGGGGGCCGGATACCATGATTTAGTTTTCTGAATGCTGAATTTTAAGCCAACTTTTTCACTTTCATCAAGAGGATCTTTAGTTCTTCTTTGCTTTCTGTCATAAGGGTGATGTCATCTGCATATCTGAGGTTATTCATATTTCTCCCAGCAATCTTGATTCCAGCTTGTGCTTCATCCAGCCTAGCATTTTGCATGATGCACTCTGCATATAAGTTAAATAAGCAGGGTGACAATATACAGCCTTGACATATTCCTTTCCTGATTTGGAACCAGTCTATTGTTCCACGTCCAGTTCTTACTGTTGCTTCTTTATCTGCATACAGATTTCTCAGGAGGCAGGTCAGGTGGTCTGGTATTCCTATCTCTTAAAGAATTTTACACAGTTTGTTGTGATCCACACAGTCAAAGGCTTTGGCATAGTCAATAAAACAAAAGTAGATGTTTTTCTGGAACTCTCTTGCTTTTTCTATGATCCAGTGGATGTTGGCAATTTGACCTCTGGTTCCTCTGCCTTTTCTAAATCCAGCTTGAACATCTGGAAGTTCATAGTTCACATACTGCTGAAGCCTGATTTGGAGAATTTTAAGCATTACTTTGCTATCATGTGAGATGAGTGCAATTTAACCATTTGACCGGTGGTTTGACCATTCTTTGGCATTGCCTTTCTTTGGGATTGGAGTGAAAACTGATCTTTTCCAGTCCTGTGGCCACTGCTGAGTTTACAAATATTCTATTTTTTTTTTTTTTACATTTTAAAAATATTCTAATAATTTCAAAAATTATTCTCATTCTTTAAACTGATTCATAGTCACTCTTGTTGAATAACATACAGAATTTAACATTAACTGGAATGAAATTTTAGCTATAGTTAGTTGGTTTTTATATTTGGAATAGTATTATTTCTAATGCTACCACTGTTTGTATCAACCAATTCTTTAAAAAATAATCAATGGTGAAATATGAACTCTGGGAATAAAAAAAAGCAAGCCATTCCTTTAAGAGGTTAAATGATTCACTTAGGGAATTACTTAACAAAACCAGCAGCTGTACCCTCAATCACTCTATTAATTAAATATAACTTTCAGTGTCCTAGAAGAACAGAACCATGATTGTATTCTCATATTTCCAGACCATGGCTCTGGTGGTGTTTGAGGAAAAGTTCTTTGTCTGATGGAAGTTTGTAAAAATTAGATGCATGTTTAAATGGTTCCTGCAAATGGTGAGCATTTCATTTCAGTTTCACTGAAGTTATCAGTGATATTGATGGATGCTCATAAAGAAGGAAAATTATCCTCTGACTTGCAATTTTATTACTTTTCAAAAACTTGGTTTTTCTTTTGGGCATTTTGAAACCATTTTTCAAGATGCAAAAAAAGAAAAAAATAGATTCCCTATTATTGGTTGGGACCTTAACAAACTAATAATGATGACCTTCTTCTGAAGACACTGGTTTGCAACCCTTCTTGAATTTTAATGATTCTAGAGACTCATGCAATAAAGGAGAATCAAATAAATGATTGAAAGAATGAAACAATTGTTCCACGTGTCAATTATCTGGGCTTATGCCACTTATGTCCACAGAAAATTTATCTGCTCCTTGCCTGTGTGGAATATTTTCAAAGTAATATAAACCATGGCCTTTTGCATTCTTTTCTTCTTGTGATAGTTTATGAAAGAAATAGATGCATCCACATAGACATATTAAGGCTTTATATCACTTTCTATTGAGAAACTTAATGATTAGATAAGACATTAAAAATATAACTACACTCTTTGTCTTCAAAATGATAGGAGCTGGCACTTGGTATAATGGGAAGAATAAAGCTTCGAAAGTCAGACTTGATTTCCAATTGAAGTCTTATGAAGACTTACAAATGTATGACTCCTAACAGAGCCTAACCTCTTTGAGCTTCAGTTCCTGAGCTGGACACCTGCTTCTTGTTCACCCAGATGTATTACCCACTTCTCCACTCCATTCTCTTTCACAAGAGGCTGACCTTCAGGGACAATGTCATCAGATGACCTTGCCCACTGGCTTCTCATTAAGCTCAAGTATGTGGAGCCTGGCAGAAAACTGGCAGGAGGAAACCAGGCTCAGTATTCACTCTCCAGCTCCCTTTCTGCAGAGTCCCTCCAGTCAACGCTGTCATTTAATTAAAAGTCACAACATCTCTCAAGGCATCATGCCCCACAAGTCTCCTTCCAGGTTCCAGTGCCCACTCCCACTTCCCCTCCTTGTCTTTTGAGTCTGAGTGTGGCAATAGCTCTGTAATGACCAGCCTTAGAAGACTGCACTACCCTCTGTGGGTTCCTCACCCTGAGGACTTGCATAAAGAGTCCCTTTGTTAAGTCATCCTTGATTTATCCTGCTGCAAGGGTCTCATCTGCTTCCTGCTAAAACCCTGACTGATATACTTCTCCCAACCAAACAAATGGGAATAATCATACCCACCCCAAAGGGTTATTATGAAGAGTGAAAAGATAAATGTGTGCAGGGCTTGGCCCTTCCTTGGCATTCAGTATACATTTGTTTTCCTTATAATTCTTTGGTTCAGTTATGAATTTTCATTATGTGCAAAAGTGAAAGTATTATATGCTTTGGAATGGATCCTCAGATTCCACAGTTTAAAAATTGGTGTGATATCTGTGTGCTACAAAGACTTCACTAATAAAGTGTTAGAAACTTAAGAGGAATTCTACTTCACCACCACCAGGCATTTTGTTTTCTAGTCACACAACACCTTGTTAAATACATAGATTCTTATTCCTACAGCCAGTCTCTGAATAGGAACATGAAAGAATTACTCTGTGAGATCTATTATATCCAGTTATGGATAACATCTTACTACATATGTAACTATGCTGCTTAAGTAACTAACCGTCCAAGTAACATGTCAGTAACACATGTTAAGTAAATAACATCTTACTAAGTTAAACAGGAAACTGGCTATTCTTTATGTTCAAGAAACAGTATATGGGTTTTTAAAGATAATTTCTGGCTTTGGAATTCAACCATGTTAGTCTTATTTCATTCAAAATCAAGTTAAGCATGTATATGTTGATTTACCATTTTATTGCAAAAGAAATATCTAGAATTGCCTTTTCATACATCACATTATTTATTCAACCAGTCTGCCAGGTTTTGCAAACATTGCAATTATTTACTCTTTTATTTATTGAGTCCATATCTCACATATATACAAAATGTTATATATATTTCGCTTCACCTAGCATACTTGATAATCACTTTTATAACATTTTAAATCATTCTGATTCTTTGAACAGCAATTATCCACTAAAAATGATTTAGTTGCATCAGTTCAAGAAACCTATTTCATATCTTCATTTTAAATATGGGGCTGATTATGCTAATCATTTCCAGGATAATGTTTAAATAGACTAATAGAAATAGAAATAGAAAAATATAAATAGAAAAACTCTGAACTGATATGTATTCTCTGAGCTTAAGAGGAATATTTTAAAAGGGAAGCTTTAGAGAGAAGGAAACATCCATTCTCTCTCTAGGTCAATGGGAAAGGACACTCCTTTATATGAAACTGATGATGTAATAGTGGCCAGATGTCTCTCAGGCTTCTTTATGTGTGCTAAGAATAGTGCAATGCATTTTAGTTCTATTATCAAATCAATCTTCATAACACTATAAGATAGTATGTAAATAAGGAATTGCTTTTGACTGCATTTGTTAGAAAATCAAGACAAGGTTGACTTAACTAAATAATAGTGTGTCTTTGCATGTAACAAGAGCCCCATGGTAGGTGATGCCAGGCTGGTGGAGAAGCTTCACCAGGCCTCAGCAACCCATCTCCTTTCAGGTGAAGATATAGCCCACAACCTCATGCTCACAAGATACCCTGGAGCTCCAACCATTGCATGCATCTTCTTGGAAGGAACAAGAGGAAGAGGAAAAAGCAAAGGCAAAAAAGTGCCAGTTGGCTAAGTGTACCACCTGTCAAAGCCCTTATTAAACAACTCCCACTCACATTTCTTGATCCAAGACATGACCACCTGGCAAAGTATGCTCCAAAATGGAATACCTTACTATTCTTTTAAAAAGTATTTAAGAATGGATACTGGCTAGGCAGCCAACCTGCCTCTATCATAGGTAAGTACTGTTGTTATCTCCATTTTGTAGATGAGAAATATAAGCAACCTGCCTTTGGATATACAACCAGGAAGCGGCATTAGTAGTACAAGTAACACTAGAATCCTTCTTGGCCTTACTATGAAACCAGTGCTTCATTTTTTTTAATTAAACTGAAAGTATCAAGTCACTATTTTTGCCATAGGAAAAAAAAAAAAGCTAATTTTTTCTATTCCCTTTACACCAGGAGTTGGGTTTGCCTGGTATCTCGGACAGTAAAGAATCTGCCTGCAATGTGGGAGACCCGAGTTCAATCCCTAGGTCAGGAAAATCCCCTGGAGAAGGGAATGGCAACCCACTCCAGTATTCTTGCCTGGAGAATTCCATGGACAGAGGAGCCTAGCAGGCTATAGTCCATGGGATTGCAAAGAGTCGGACACGACTGAGTGACTAAACACACTAATTACACCAAGTGTTAGCTTTTAAACCTTCCATCAATTTTATGTTAAACATTTTCAAACCTCCAGAAAAGCTGCAAGAATACTGTAAGAAATACCATTTATACCCTTCACCTAGATTTACTAATTATTAAAATTTCATCACATTTGTATATATATATATATAAACACACTTATGTAATATATCATAGCTGGAGCCTTTTAAGAATTACTAGCAAACATCAATACCCTTTATATCAAATACTTCAGATTATATCAGCTAAGAACAAAGACATTATCCTACAATAACCAAATGCAGTTATCACCAGGAAATGTTAATAACATTATCTATTATATGAGCCATATCCAATAACCTTTACTATCCTGATAATGACCCAGAACTCTGTCAAAGACCACACACTACATTTTGTTTCCCTGTCCCTTTAATCCTCTTTCCTCAAGAATAGTTTCTCAACTTTATTGCCTTTCATTTTCATGATTTTGATATTTCTTTATATCAATGGTTTTGCTGAATGCTGCTTGATATGGATTTGTCTGAACTGTCCTTATGACTGGATATGGATTAAACACTTACAGAAAGAATAGTTCTATTTTTCTTAGTACTTTGCCTGGTGGTGGGAGATTGGGGGGGTTGATATTGGTTTTTCGTTAATGATACTTTGATCACTTGGCTAAAGCAATATCTGCCAAGGATATAAGTTGGGTTTTTTTAAATATTTATTAATTTTTGACTGCATTGGGTCTTTGTTGCTATGTTCGGCAGACTTTCTCTAGTTGCAGCAAGCTAGAGCCACTCTCCATTGTGTGTGGGCTTCTCATTGCTGTGGCTTCTCTTGTTGCAGAGGACAGGCTCCAGGGCACTTGAGCTCAGTAGCTGTGGTGCAAGGTTTATTCGGCCCTCTGCATGACGGACCTTCCCAGACCAGAGATTGAACCCACTCCCTTGCACTGGCAGGTGAATTCTTAACCACTGGACCCCCAGGGAAGTCCTTGACGTTGGTTTTGAGGCCTCTATCCTTGGCTTGTAACTGGCTACCTTCACACTGTGTCTTCGCATCATCTTCACTCCAGTTTGGGTCTCCAAGTTTCCTCCTGTTGGATCACTAGTCATACTGAATTCAGGCTCACCATAATGACCTCATTTTAACTTAATTCAAAGACTCTATCTCCAAATACAGTTACATTCTGAGGTTCTCAGGGTTAGGACTTCAAAATATGAACTGGAGGGTGGCTGGACACTATTCAGTCCATGACATATAGGAAGTACAGTAGAATTCCTCGAGAGTGTCAAAAATTACTTTTGATGGGAAGGCTCCTCTCACTGAGATGTTAATTCTACAGCTTTGCAAATGAATGAGCAGAAATGCTCCAGTGTGATGGCTTCTGTTATAGTTGGAAAGAACATAAGGAAGACTTTATTCTGGGAAATAGAGTACTTTAGGTTATTTTACTCCTATGTGTCGCTGGCTTCCTTATATTCTTTTTTCTCTTCTCTATCCATGGTGAATGTCTGTGAAGTTACCAAATGCCATCTCTTCTATTTGACTCCAAAGCTTATGTTAAACTTCATTCTGACACACACACACACACACACACACACACACTAAACACCCACCCACTTCTTTTGGAAGGTGCTATTCTCTCAGGCTTTATCTAGGGAAGAAACATAATAGCCAGGCATTTTGTACACATAAAACAGATGACCAGGGTGGTGGGGGAGAAGATGACTGGTGCAGCTCTTTTAAAGTCCTCTAATTTATGACACTGCTGGATCTCTAGCCCACTTCCTGTCCTCACCCTTGCTGATTCCAAGCTTGTATCCCTATGAAAATCTCATGGAAAAAGACAGCTCTTGAATCTATAGCAACCTTCTCTATATTTCTGTATCTTTTCCTAGTATCTATTTCTTCAGCACTCTTAGAAACCTGTCTTTTTTTTCCTATATTTTTTGCAGTAATTTCAGTACAAGTTGGGAAGGTAGAAGAGGGAAATCTGTGTCTCAGCTAGCTATCTTGATCCAGAAGTCACGAACACCATTCTGAGTTCTTGTAAACCGAATATTTAAGGATACATTCTACAAATTTTCTAGAGACCGACATCAAGCTCTCCCTGAAAGTGACAGAATATATATTCCCTTACAGACACAATAACATTTCTCACACCTCTCCTGTGTGCCATGATTTCTACAGGAAGATAAATATTCATTCTGAGATCAAGTCTGTAACCTTTTCCATGCCTGGAATGTACTTCCACTTTTAAAGTTGCTGAGTGGTCTCTTCTTACCTCATCTGCCTGGCTCTTCTCTTTTTAACCTCCTAAGTTTTTTTTTTTTTTTTCATCCTCCAGGTTGGAAACACTTTCTAGTGAAGAAGCATGTCATTGTATTTTATGGGCAGTAACTCTTGACTTCATCTGAGGCTGTCACACAAGATGCAATCTTAACTTTATTTGACAAATGAAGACACCAAGATTCAGAGACAGCAAGAATCAAAGCAGGGGGAAAGCTGGAGAAAAGATTTGTGATTCTTTCTGTTAAGTCAGGATTTGTGACTGATTGAGGATTCTGAACAAGGAAGTTAAAGAGAGACTCTCCCTAATACCCACCTCATTTGGTCTTCTATACTTGACCTAATTCCAGTAGAGACTTGAGATAGGCTTCAGTGAAAGACACACAAGACACAGAATTCTTAAAATAGAGATGTAAAAAGGATGCATACATTAGAAATGAGAAGGGGGTGGGCCATGGTTATCACCACTGTATACAAGGGTCTCAGTAGTATCTGTTAGATGTTTTAAGTAAGTAACAACACACAGTTGGTCCCACTGGTGAATATACATCTCAGAGATAAACTATGTGGAATGGGCCTTCTTTTAAAATTCCATACGGTTGTCAAATACCCTTGTCTTGAGTAAAGCAGCAGTTGTGCAAGATCTTATTATTTTTATATATATTTTATATTTTAACCCCACAGCCTCATCAGGAACAAAATATTATAGAAAGTAACTGCAAGAACTCAAAAAGGGAACCCAAACAATAACATGGAACCACAGAATGTCAGAGGATATCTGTAAATACAGATGTTTTCCCTGGTGGCTCAGTCGGTAAAGAATCCACCTACAAGGAGACCTAGGTTTGATCTCTGGGTTGGGAAGATCCTCTGGAGGAGGGCATGGCAATCCACTCCAGTATTCTTGCCTGGAGAATCCCCATGGACAGAGGAGCCTGGCAAACTACAGTCCACGGGGTCACAAAGAGTCTGACACGAATGAGCAATTAGATGAACAGTAACATTTGTGAAGACTTCCGGAAAAAAAGCAGCCATGTAAAAAACACCTTACCCACTTAAGATACCATGTATTATATCAGATACCTTTACGGTAGCAATGGACTAGAATAGTAGTAAATTTGTTTTCATAAATATGATAAGTACGACTAATTGTCCCCTAGAATCCAGAACCCCTTGAGTCTTAGCTGCATATATAGCTGCTCAAATATGACTACATTTTCCCTCACTCCCATGTAGCTAGACACAGCCAGGTGACTAAGCTCTAGCCAGTGGATTAGGAGAAAAAGCAGTGTATACAACCTCTGAGTCTGGCTCTTCAAAGTCATTGCTTACCCTCTTGCTATGGTCTGAATGTTGTATCCCCCCAAAATTCACATGCTGATTCCTAATGCCAAATTCACATGTTGAATCCTAATGTGATGGTTTTATAAGGAAGGATCTTTGGGAGGTGATTAGATCATGAGGTTGGAGTTCTTATGAATGAGATTAGTGTTCTTTTAATCTATTATTTTAAGTGAAGTATAGTTGATTCACGATATTGTGTTAGTTTCAGGTGTACAGCAAAGTAATTCTGATATATATATGTGTGTATGTGTGTATATATATATATATACACACATACACACGTGTATATATATATATATATATACACATACACACATATACGTGTATATATATGCACATAATCTATATATATATATATATTCTTTTTTTATTATTTTCCTTTATAGGTTATTGGAAGATATTGAATATAGTTTTCTGTGGTACACAGTAAATCTCTGTTACTTGTCTATTTTATATATGGTAGTGTGTATCGGTTAATCCCATACTCCTAATTTACCCCCACCCCCCTTTCCCTTTGGTAACCATAAATTTGTTTTCTATGTCTGTGAGATTGTTTCTGTTTTGTGAATAAGTTCATTTGTATTATTTGGGGTTTAGTGCTGTGACAAAAGAGACTCCTCCAGCTCCCTCACCCCTTTTGCCACGTGAACCCCTTTTGCCACGTGAGCATACAATAAGATATCTGGGATCCAGAAGAGGGTCATGCCTGGCACTATGATCTGGAAATTCCAGCCTCCAGAATTGTGAGCAATACATTTCGATTTATAAGCCACCCAGTCTGTGGTATTTTGTTATAGCAGCTGGAACAAACAAAGACACCTCCCCTTCCTCTTTACTGTGGATAAAAACTGCAGCATAGACAATGAGGTCATGAGCAGTCTTCAGCCACACAGACAAGGGCAAAGTCTTAGAAGGAGACAGAGTAACAAGACAGAAAGGACTTTGGTCCCTTGGGTACTTCATGTAGAACACCCTCATATCCCATGCATATGACAGTGAAAAAACTTCTATCTTACTTAATCACCATTATTTGGTCTCTTTTAAAACAGTCAAACAATAATCTGATATATTACAGTAAGGCTATCAGTACTACCTCTTACCATGTCTTTTAACAAATATTTTTGCTTCCTTAATATGGAAATATGTTCAGTGATTTAAATATTTAATTACATCAAAACTAAAAGAAATCTGAAGAGTTCATTACGATCATCAATGATGTAGTTTTACTGTTCTCATGTGTATATGTGCATGTGTTACTGTTTAAAGAATACAAATAAATAGTAACAATGGTGAGAAATTAAACACATGCTGACAATAGAGAAAAAAGGTAGAGAGCAAAAACTTGTGTGCAAGGCAATTTCAATTTACAAGCAGCATGTATCAATCAACTTATAACTTAGATGAGCAAGAAGTGTGACTTGGCCTATGCTTTTAACCAGACTTGATATTCAGCTGCTATGCACAAGCACAGGCAGTACAGATGTTAAATACTGAAATGCTTTATAACCAGTTCGAGTGCACCCCTCTACTGCCACTGCCACCCTAGGCCATACTCCATAAACTCCTAGCCATCGGAATGTTCCAACAATTTAAGAGATTTCACAGCAGGAGGACTCCAAGATTTTTAAGCCAACAGCTGTTCTTATGGACTGGTACCAGTGTTATATGGTTGCTAAATGTTTAATGTTACCTTTGTCTTTATTTAAACTTAATTTTAGTTTTTAATGCCTATCTCACCAAATAACAGAAGCAATGTCAGTTAATTTAAGGTTCTCATCTCTTTTCCCAGGGGTTTTCTCTACATTCCAGAAAGGTTAAGTCACGCAAAAAGCATCAGACAGAACGATCCAAGGATGGGTGTGGAGAGATTCTGCCCTGTAAGATTGGGAAAATGCTCTTTGGCAGTTTTTTACTTATCTCCAATTTCACTGGCACTCAGCTGTCAGCAAGTAGAAAACCCAGTCCTTGAAATGTTAACAGTGTGTTTACCCTGTCCCACAAATGTCTTCTTTGCCAAGTAAGCACAGTTTAGTAGTTTACAGAACAACCATTAATAACTCTAAACTTTGGAGTGCCATGTTCACTCAGGGAGAAAATTAAGAGACTTTCGATGGCTTAACACATCATTGGTCACTAAGGTTTGGAACTCAATAGCTGCAAGCTGCAAAACCAAGAAGACCAATTAAATAAAGAAGCTATAAATATACTGCCTAGCTCTTAACCTCAGAGATACATGGAGGTTCATCAGAAATGAGAAGGGCTGTGCACAGCAGAAGAGAATCAGTGGGCCAGTGATCCATCACATGGGGCTCTACTGCATGAACAGATGGGTGGGAGGGGCCCCAAATGCAGGACTTAGGTTGGAGAAGTGATCGAATTATCCAGGGAAGAAATAGACAAAGAAAAAAATATTCAGACTACAGAAGGTAAATCTAGGTAGTTGAAAAGTTCACATAACAGTATTAAGAGAGAAATTTTAAAAGACTAAAGGTAGCCTGGATTTGAGGGGGTTTAAATGAAGCATCACTAGCTTCAAAAAAAAAATAAACAAGGAGGTTACTACCCAGTTATTCCCCATCTCTAATCAAGGTAAAGAGAGAAGAAACAAGATTAAATTCAAACAGCAGCAATCAGGTGGGGTATTAGAAATACTTGCTCCATAATAAGAGTCAGGCTGGATTTTAAATACTTCGTAACTATTAAAGATCCTTCTGCTATAACTCAAAAAACAGACAGGAGGGAGACTGACCAGGGTGCTACGTGGGCACCCTGAACACTCTTATTTACTGCAGGGATCTGGCTAGCAGAGAAGTGTTTATAAATATTATTACTACATGTGTGCACCACTTCTTTCAATTATATTAAAAACAGCTGCTATCAAGGAGCAAACATTTGGGCCGTTCTGGGGCTGTGATTTTCAACTCCAGAATGCACCAATAACGATGACATTTAAACAGTGCTTTCAAAGCCTTACATAAAAGTTTAAATGAAGACAAGGTTTATTCCCCCACATTTTCCTTCTCATTCTGGCTTCACCTTTGACCCTGGTATATTCCCTCAGGACAGGACTTAAAAACCTAAATTATGTGGAGGCTCTCTCCCCACTTCACCCTATGCCCCAGCTCCCACCACCACCCAGAGCCCCATAGATCTACTAGGATTGAAATTCACTTGCAATCATATGCTGATAAATCAAGGACATCAGGGAGCTCTGACCTGTGGCATTCACTGATTTTCATCTTGTAAATACTTCCACCATGGCCAGTTTCAAACATGACTGTGTTTAACAAACAGCTTGTAAAATTCCTGACAACTTCACAGCAGGCTCTCATGAGCTGCTGTGGGCGAACTAGTGAGGGAAGTCACCCTGAATCCAGTTCTTAGCCCCAAGTAAGAAATAATCCAAACCTCTGAGCAGTCTTAAGTAAAACTATAAAATTAACAGTTACCTCTTAACAACTCTTAACATGCAGAGCTTTGAAGTCCTTCGGGATAACACTGATCACCACCTGAACCTTAGGAAGTCATTATGTCCAAGAGTTAGTCTCTCAGTTCTGTCCAACTATTTGCAACCCCTGTAACCCACCAGGCTCCTCTGTCCAGGGGCATTCTCCAGGCAAAAATATTGGAGTGGGTTGCCATGCTCTCCTCCAGGGGATCTTCCCAATCCAGGAATCAAACCCAGGTCTCCCGAGTTGCAGGCAGATTCTTTACTGTCTGAGTCACCAGGGAACCCCCTATGTAATAAATAGGGGAAGCTAAATAACCTGAACAAGGTCATGGGTATTGGAAGTTAAGGAAAGAAAATTCAAACTCACATCTGACTCCAAAATCTATGGCTTATCCTCTACCCAATTCTGCTTATTTTAGAGTCGAAAGTACCTAGATGGTCTTCCAAAAGTCCTGTTGCCTCTCTTTAATACTTTCCTCCATTTCTTTTTACCTTCACTGGGGTCCCCCATCACTTTCTTCCTCCAGCTGAAGGAATGTTCACTACTGGAGGCCAGGGGCAGTGGCCCAGTGCCCTGTGAGTGCTCTTTCAGTGTTTGCTGGATGAGTGGATTGATGGATTAATTCAAACTGAACCCATGACTCAGCTTTATTCCTGTTGCTTAGAAGGCTCTACATCTCACTTGCCCCAGGCATCAGAGCCCCAGGATGGAAGCCTACTTCTTAAGTTAGAACTGGAAATAAGAAGATGCAGTGGAGCCTTAACTTAAAGTTCAATCACAAGACATTGCTTATTGCCTCCACTGGGTTTAGTTTAGTTTTGGTGCTTTTTTTTTTTTAAGTAAGAAAAGATGAAAGACCTTTAAGGAAATACGCCTAGTTCATAGGTGCCCTGGGCTAATTGTCACTTGTATTTATATCTCATATACTCATTAAAATGCAAAACTTTCAAATGGTCATTTCATTGCTTTCCTGCCCTTGTAAATGATTAAGTATCACCTCTCTAGACTTGAGGCTGAAACTAGTCACCCCAACTCACAGTTCTTTGACCTGTAAAGTAGACTCATAAAAATTACAGCCTGGAGAGCAACATCTGGAGCAGCCCATAGACGAGGCTGATATATCATTTTACAAATTCATAAAAACTTAAGATCATTTTCAATTGAATAATAATAATCACACTTCAAAAGAATCTCAGCAGGTCCTTTTTAAAATGAGGCACTCTGGAGTTTTTAAGTAGCAGTGTCTAATAGAGTATTTCTACGTGTTTGACTTCCTTTCACAATGTGTGAATTAGTTAGGCAAATTAGCCTAAAGTTCTAAGGCCTGTGACACATGTCAGATACAAGAGATATTGAGTTTGATGTGGGTTGTGCTAAATCACTTCAGTCGTGTCCGACTCTTTGCGACCCTATGGACGGTAGCCTGCCAGGATCCTCTATCTGTGGGATTTTCCAGGCAAGAATACTGGAGTGGGTTGCCATTTCCTTCTCCAGAGGATCTTCCCAACCCCCAGATCGAACCCTGCTTTGGCGGGCAGGTTCTTTACCACTAGCGCCACCTGGGAAGCAAAATCTGATTCATTTCACTTCTTCCACATATACCTGTGTAACAGGCAATCATCTCCTTTTTAGGATAACCTCTATGCCTTCTTTTGCTGAACACAATGGCCCAAGGTAAGATTTCATAAATATCCTAGTTTGGTTTTTGTGACACACATGGAAATACTATTAAGTTAAACCAGGAAGTATGCTCTTCACATATACAAATCTTTCAATAAATACACAGAATTATTTTAGTGAGTTCCTTCTAAAAGACTTTTTTATTTCTTTCCTGAATTAATCATAGTGCTTTGCTCATAGAAGGCTCTCAGCAATATTGTCTGGTTGCCTTACTGACCTTTAGTTCTGGTAAAACAGCAGCAGAAGGGGACACGGGGCTTCAGTCTTAGACTATCTTTTCTGCTGGTGAAGTTGACTGTATCAACTTTAAGTAAAAGATAGTCCATCACTGGGTAACGTGAAATTTGGTCAAATAGAAGAATTCCAATTTAATTCATATTTCAATATCTACTTTCTGCCCTGATAAAAATATTGAAAGAGGATTCTTCCCTTTTAATTAATTTATAAAACTACGGCTTTCAGAGATGACCTAAGCATTCGTAGAAAACACACACCATGTATCTCATTTCAAACAGCCCATGATTTGGAACTCTACCCAGTTTTCCAGTTTTAAAGAACAATTTGAATATATGATGATAAACTATTTTTGGAAAGAATGTTTTATTTATTCCTTCTTCTGGTCATTTTTATAGTCACAAAATGCTATCAATTTTTCAAATATTAGAAGCCTTTAGAGAGAAAAAAGAAATATGGTAAGTGGGCTTCTTATCCTTTGCAGAATATTATTTACAAAATATTTTCCCCCAAAATGAGAAAATGACATTTCCCATCCTTCAATTGAATACAGTCTAATATGTTTTCCAAGAAGCAATGTCACATATTATAAAAATTATAGATTCAATTTGTGGTTTCTGTAAAATTAGATTCATACTCGTGCAAACTAAATAATTTAAAACTCATTTTCCTTTTTTGAGTATTTCTTTTTCTTAGTGTTAGGGGGAGGAGAGGTTTTTTGGGGCAAGTAGTGAAGAAGCCACTTCTCACTCACAGTCTTGAGTTTTTCTCCAACATCACTTAAAATACTTGAGTGAAGGTGCTGATTCTGAAAGGTGGATGAGTTCACATGAATGCTAAGGAGTTGAGAGTAGATCATCACACTGATTGATTAAAGAAAATGAAAAATATATATTGCCAAAATTCCAAGGGAATAAAACAACTTTGCTAAAAATACAGACAATAGTACAGACAATAGTCAGTAAGTTTGTAATTTCAACCCAGGTCTAACTGGTTACAATTTTAAAAGTAGAGATTATAATAAGTGGTATATAACTAGACAGGCAGGATAGACAAATGTAAGACAAATATAAAACTTTATATTTTAAAAATATTTTCAAATATTTTCCTTTTATACTTTAAAAAATTATTAAATTGTTGTTAGAATGCTGGACTTTTTTTCATACAAAAAGTGGAGAATTTTTTCATACAAAAAATAGAGAATGACCCTTCTAGACATGTCTTGAATACTTTAAAATTGAACCATCATTTAACAGCTATCAACAAAGAACTATGGTGGTAGATTTGGCTTAGAAAATTTAATAAAGACCAGTTAGCACTCTGCAGGTTCTTGGCTGCAGTGAGTGACTTTAAGGATAAAGAAAAGACTTAATAGCAAATATCATGAACAACCAATTCACAACTATATGCAACATTTATGAAGTTAATTCTAAATTAAAGCCCAAAGAGACAAAAATAAATGAGAGGAAAGAAGGAAGGAAGGGAGCAAGGCAGGTATGGAGAAAAGGAGGGAGGAGGGATCAAATCTGCTGTGAATCAAATTAGCTTTTATTAAGCCACATAATTATCAATGCACTATAATCTTTTTTTTTAGTCTGAGAATATTCATATGAAGGTTTTCATTAGAAGGAATTTTACTTGTTCAAATTTCTAGCTAAAATCTAAAATATAAACTGATGAGTAATAGTGCCTGTGATTCTAACAGCCTTACAAAGGAAAGCACTAAGCATCGGATCTGCTGAGGCAACAGCCCTGGGGATTTCTTCCCCCTGTGGACTCTTTTCTCTACCTGAGTAATCCTGCACATTAGCTATAGCTGTTTGGACCAGAGTGGGCACCTCATAACAGATCAGCCCATTCTAAGCCTCTGCCCAATGGTAACCATGGTGATAAACTATCCCAATCAAAGTATTGTACCCAGGAATTTTGTGTGAAATATAGAAAGCATGATAGCTAGTATATGGGCATTTCAAAGCACCAAAAGCAGACATAAAGCAGATGAGTCATAAAGGAACCAAATTATAAGTAAGCAGAAACACTGAATGGGGCTTCCCAGATGGCTCAGTGGGTAGAGAATCCACCTGCAATGCAGGAGATGTGGGCTCGATCCCTGGGTTGGGAAGATACCCTGGAGGAGGAAATGGCAACCCACTGCAGTATTTTTTTGTTTGGAGAATCCCACAGACAGAGCAGCCTGGCAGGCTACAGTCCATGCGGTCGCAAAGAGTTGGACACGACTGAAGAGATGCACACACGCAGAATCACTTATTTTGCAGAAAATACACCAAGGAGTAAAGATACAAGTAGAGTAGAGAGAGTGGTAATTAAGCAGAATAGTAAAATCTGTGGGAACTCAACAGAGAATTAAAGAACTGTCAGCGAGTGGCCATGAAATAATACTTGTTCCCCAGAGCTGTCTTGAATCCTAAAGGACTCTTCCTTCCAGGATGAGCTCTGTAAATCATGGATGAAGCTCAGCTCCCATTTCTTTCCTGTGACCTGGCTGTTACAGTCTTGTGAGGCCCCATCTCTCTTACTGCCACACAGGTAACCTTGTAATAAATCCCCATCATTAGAGAAAGTCTCATATTCCTACAAACAAATATTTTAACTCAGTTCAGTTCAGTCGCTCAGTCATGTCCAACTCTTTGCAACCCCATGAACTGCAGCACTCCAGACCTCCCTGTCCATCACCAACTCCCTGAGTTTACCCAAACCCATGTCCATCAAGTCGGTGATGCCATCCACCCATCTCATCCTCTGTCGTCCCCTTCTCCTCCTGCCCTCAATCTTTCCCAGCATCAGGGTCTTTTCAAATGAGTCAACTCTTCGCATCAGATGGCCAAAGGACGGGAGTTTCAGCTTCAACGTCAGTTCTTCCAATGAACACCCAGGACTGATCTCCTTTAGGATGGACTGGTTGGATCTCCTTGCAGTCCAAGGGACTCTCAAGAGTCTTCTCCAACACCACAGTTCAAAAGCATCAATTCTTCGGTTTTCAGCTTTCTTTATAGTCCAACTCTCACATCTATACATGACTACTGGAAAAACCATAGCCTTGACTAGACGGATCTTTGTTGGCAAAGTAATGTCTCTGCTTTTTAATATGCTGTTTGATGAATGGTTTCCACTTTCCCATCAGCATATAAGTAGCAATTGAAAATGTATGATAATCATATTTTGAGACAGTGATAAGTGAAGATATGGAGGAAAAGTTTATAAAGAAGGGGAATAATGATGGGGACCATGAATGATGGGGCTTTAGGGTTTGGAACTGCAGGGGACTGATGGGATTTACAGGCTTACCTTGCTTAATAGGGTTATCATATACCTCCAGGTGACTTTTTTGACTTCATAGCTAATTAACCCCTAGATGTTGGTTCAAGTTGCCCCAAGTAGAAAGAGGGAAATCTAGGTTTTAAATGGAATTTGTGTTCCAAATCAAAGTGCTGGCAGTGAACAGGGGCATAAAGGATATGCCTAATTTCTTTCAGTCTCGTAGGTTTGAGTAGCAATCCAGTTCACATAAATGCCTAATTATTTTCTCAATCTAGTTCCATTGGCCTTATGGATGATATTCTTCACACATTCTTACAATAAATTGATTGACAGTTCTAGTTTTCTGTGCAGTAAAATCAAATACTTTATTAAAATTTGTTTCTACACACATACGATATAAACAAGGCAAGCCTCTCTCTTTGCTTTTGTTCCCCTTCCTTGTTCTCATTTTCTCTTTTTGAATGGCAGTGGAGTGGTTTGGAGGTAGTAGGAGAGACTGTTAAATCTGCTTTAGTAATATCTTGATGATAAATATTCCCCTGCTCCTTTGGCAGAGATTAGGTATAGACCACCCGACTATCATTACAAGTAAGCACGAAGGCCCATTCAGCACAGTCAAAAGGAATTGAATGGAATCAGAGGGAAGCAAAATGGTGAGATCCTGCTGACTATCCCTGAGTTCCTGGTGAGGTGGAAATGGAACAATAGAGCCAGGCTCTTCCAGTCTTGCCCTCTGCTGGAGGTTCTGGGGCAACCAGGAGCATTCTGCCACTAAAGCCTCATGGCCATCTCAGCCAGAGGTGTGTGATACCAGGAAAACACCATCAAGGTCAAGTCTGAGGGTGCCTTTTCTTCCCTGGAGGAGTGGCTGACTCACCACAGCATGTTCTTATTTTGGACCTCAAATCTCTGAGTTGGTCATCCTTTACCTCCTTCATTGTTTGGGGTCACCTAAGACCCCAGTCCTGCAGCAGGGACTCCATCCACATTTAACTTTGAATTAAATCAGATAGAGATGCTTGGAAATTTGGACATAACTATTAACATATCACTTCTATCATCTATTAAACTCTAAAAATGGTGTAGTCCCCTGATAGAACTTGGTAGAACAAGATCAGTGATGAGGGCAAAAATCTTTAAGAGAGTACTTATTCCTGCTAATATTCAGCTCACATATTTCACTGACAGGACATTTACCCCCTTAAGAAGGTGTTGTTTGGGCTCCTTCAAAGCTATTGTTGTTCAGTTGTTAAGTCGTGTCCAACTCTTTGAGACCCCACGAACTGCAGCACACCAGGCTCCTCTGTCCTCCACTATCTCCGGAAGTTTGCTCAAATTCATGTCCATTGAATCGGTGGTACTATCTAACCATCTCATCCTCTGTTGCTCACTTCTTTTGCCTTTAATCTTTGCCTTTCTTTTCCTTTAAAAGACCCAGCATCAGGTTCTTTTCCAGTGAGTCAACTCTTCACATCAGGTGGCCAAAGTATTAGAGCTTTAGCTTCAGCATCAGTTCTTCCAATGAATATTCAGGGTTGATTTCCTTTAGAATTGACTGGTTTGATCTCCTTGCAGTCCAAGAGACTCTCAAAAGTCTCCTCCAGCACCACAATTTTTGAATATCTGATAATACCCACCCATACCAGTTGGCTAAGGATAGGGACACTAACAAATAGTTGTCAATAATTATTCTTTAATATACCTACTCAAGTTACTTATCTCTTCCAAGTCATTCCCTCTGGAATTCTCCCTCCACAGTCTGGTGTGTTGTGACTTTATTTGAAGTCAAGCAGCTTTAACATAGCTTACAGCTCACTCAGGAAGGCAAAGTGCAGCACTCCCAGCCTCTCTCTTAATCTCTCCTTTCTTTCCCTGGTCACTAGAAAGCCACTAAATTTATGCTGCAATAGGGAGAAGGTATATCTTCACATGTTTGTATTTTCACATCCACCTTCTGTTTCATCCCTGAATGTTTTAGGTTTCAGTGATTTTAATGTGAATTGAAATGAAGATCTTAATGACTCTATCATCTCCATTTATATTAGACAAACATACGATCCAATCTACATAAATATACATGCATTCCAAAAAAAGAGAATACTAATGCATCATACTAAGAAGAATGCCTCAAAAGAAATTTTTTAAAATAATGTACCTAAATCTGCAACAACTTATTACACTTTACACATAGGTGAAATTGTCTGAAATCATCGAACAACTCTCTACAGTCATGTTAGCAAACCGAACTTGAGCTCGCTCACCCAGGCACAGTGAAGCCAATGTACTGACACCGGGTTGTGGTGAAGGGAAGCGCAGCATTTATCACCGAGCAAAGAGTCCAGAACAGCTAGTTCTCAAAACACCTGAACTCCCCATGGGTTTCAGCAAAGCATTTTTAAAGGCTAGGTGAACGGGGGGCATCCCAGGGTGTGTCATCAGCTCTCTAATCAGCTCATCCAATCGGCTGATGGTGAGGTTAACAAAGTGGGGTCACAGGAGTTAACACTATCAATCCTTAGGTGCCAGTAGGTCTAGGGGCTGCATCCTCATGGTCGAGTACTTAATTTCTTCCATTTGGTGGTGGTTTTAGCATCTGTAAAACAACTCACATAATGTGCATCAAACACTGTTATCTAGGCACTTTAGAGAGAAGCTAAAGCAGAAAATATGGGGGAGAGGTCTGTCCTAGAAAGTCCCCATAGTCATGATGGTTACAGCTGGGGTTAGAGTTTCTGAAATTTTGAAATAGAGGCAATTATAACAGCAGGGTACAGTTATGACTGTTCTGCACTAGTGTTTTTAAAAATTGTATTTATCAACTCAAAATATGCTTTCTTACATTTTAAAATCAGGCATTAATTCTCAAGAGACTTTCAACAATTACTAACATGTGTTTAAAATTTTGCATATTCAGAGTACTAATCTATGATTGAATATAATTACCAGCAGTAAATTAGGTCTATGGTATCTGCTCAGATATACAAAATAAATAATTCAATCTCCTTATATTCAGATTGCACAGAAGTATAATTCAGTCTTAGGGTTTAATTAAAACAATCCCTCAAATGTAAAGTGGAATTTTTGTATTTTTAAACAACCAGAATGTAAATGTCACTGAGTGGTAACAAACTAATGGAAGGTTTCAGTTTTATGTCAAATTCAAGTTTGTGTCAAGTCCTTTGAAAGACATCAATAACTAGCTTTGATAAACTGTACATGCTGAACCAAAATGATGCCAATATTCCCTTTCAATTTATGTTATTTTATTAAATCATTCATGTATAACTGATACATGTGTGTATATATGTACATACACATATATATACACATATGTATACTTCCAACTTATATAATTTTATTGTATATAATTATACATATATTACATATATTGTATTTAATATATGTATATATCAGATTGTTAAAAATCACTTTGGAGCCTTATTTGATGGCTCAGTTCTGTTCAGTCACTCAGTCGTGTCTGACTCTTTGCAACCCCATGGACTGCAGCATGCCAGGCTTCCCTGTCCATCACCTGGAGCTTACTCAAACTCATATCCATTAAGTCGGTGATGCCATCCAACCATCTCATCCTCTGTCGCCCCTTATCCTCCCACCTTCAATCTTTCCCAGCATCAGGGTCTTTTTCCAAGGAGTCAGTTCTTTGTATCAGGCGGCCAAAGTATTGGAGTTTCAGCTTCAGCATCAGTCCTTCCAATGAGCAACCAGGACTGATTTCCTTTAGGATGGATTAGTTGGATCTTCCAGCAGTCCAAGGGACTCTCAAGAGTCTTCTCCAACACCACAGTTCAAAAGCATCAATTCTCTGGTGCTCAGCTTTCTTTATAGTCCAACTCTCACATGCATACATGACTACTGGAAAAACCATAGCTTTGACTAGACGGACTTTTGTCGGCAAAGTAATGTCTCCAATTGGTGGCTACCACATTTCAAACTGATTCTAATTCCAGGTTGGACATTTCACTACCACTAATATCCAAAATATTTATTGAGGTCTATTATGGTAACAGTATGTTTTATTGCAACATTTTTGATTCTCTTGCTTATAATTCATGTCATGGATACTCCAAGAGTTTTCCTATGGAGAGTGTCAAAGTCAATAAGTGCTTTCAGATTTCTGATCTTAAAGTGAGCTATCAGCCTTGTTGTTATAAGTGGGTTATTTCAGAGTGAAAAAGAGTTAAGGGTTTGAAATTGAAATGACAAGTTCCCTTTGCCTGTAATCTTTAAGTTGATGTATACAAGGAACACAGTATTACATGTATTTTGAACTAAGAGAAAATTCTGCTCAAAACTCAAGGTTAGCTTGTGGTGAATATCTAAGCTATTCTCTTGTCAGCCCCAGCTCTTACTTTTCCAAGGATGTGCCACTGTAACCACAAAGACCCCAACCACATGTCCCCTTGGGAGATGACACTCTTACCTGACTTCACCCCACGGCCCCAGTTGATTGGACCAGATGTTGATACTCATTCAAGTTGGGCCAAGTAAAGTCCTCCTTGGGGATTTTTTTGGACTGAAACTGAGAAAGTAAGTCAGTCTCTTGTATCAGTGGAAAATTTAATATGGAAAATTCATGGACTATTTATGGCTTATATTCAACTCTCTGTCTCTCATCAGAGATGAGAAATGTTACATCCTGAAGGCACTCAAATCCAGAGGCACATAGGGCTTGTGAGAACCAGCTACTTCTCTGAAATCTGGTTGTTCAATTCTTCCATGGATTCTGGGAGGTGATTTTAAGTCTGATTATGGTTACTTAGGACTTCCCTGGGGACTTCCCTGGTAGCTCAGTGGTAAAGAACCCACCTGCCAATGTAGGAGAGTTAAGTGACGTGGGTTCAATCCTTAGGTCAGGAAGATCCCCTGGAGGAGGGCATGGCAACCCACTCCAGTATTCTTGGCTGGAGAATCCCATGGACAGAGGAACCTGGAGGGCTACAGTTCATGCAGTCACAAAGAGTCGGACATGACTAAGGTGACTGCACACACACACACACACACACACACACACACACACGGTTATTTACAACCAAAAGAGTCTGGTTCCTACAGGGACAGAACCTTAAATGTTGATCAAGTAGGGTGGAAGTAAGTATCTTTTTGAAAGTCAGAGCTTTCCAATCCAACAATTTGATATGTACACTTTCATTAATAGGTATACCTTTTGAAGGCTGTGAAGCAATCAGTTAAACTACTACCTGTTATCTCTTGGATTCAGACCAAGTAATTACCGAGGCTTGAGCCTTGGGCAACATGGTGGGAAATGCTGTCATCACTATCACAGGATGCTGGTTACTCCTTTAAGCATTCATCAAGTTGAGGCACAGACAACCTGACTCATCCGAAAGTTGACAGGAAACAAAAGGACAGATGATACAGCTTTGCCACAGAAAAAATATTCTGGAGGACTTCCCTGGTGGTCCAGTGGTTAAGACTCTGTGCTCCCAGTGCCTCTACTGCAGGGGCTGTGGGTTTGCTCCCTGGTCAGGGAACTAAGATCCCACATGCATTGCAGGGGCCCAACCAAAAGAAAAAAAAAAAGATAATTCTCCGTGGACTCAGTAATCTGAGGCCTCTGAGTTCAGGTAACAATACAATTTGATAAATTGCCACAAACTCTGTCTCACCCCAAAGTAGCAAGCTAAAAGA